>CM039676.1:247901474-249151474 GCA_022496015.1 Hordeum marinum | reverse complement strand
GTAGTTGCCGTCCATAGACTTTGTTGTCTGCAAGCCGACGGCGATGAATCTTTGCCTTCCACTGGGCGAAAGCAGACAACAAAGAACCCCTTTGTCGGAGCTAGCTGGGCCCAAAAATATGTCGTCTGCTAGCGGACGGCAAAGTTATTTGCCATCCGCCTTTGTGCCTTTGCCGTCTACCATGGCAGACGGCAAAGTGCCTGATTCCTGTAGTGTTGGGTCTTGTCCATCACATAATTCTCCTAATGATGTGATATGGCTATAAAATGACATCTCATGTCAATGGTTAGGAAACCTTAGCCATCATTGATCAACGAGCTATTCTAGTAGAGGCTCAGTGGGGACACGGTGTTGTTTATGTATCGACATATGTATTTAAGTTTCTAGGCAATACAATTCTAGATTGGATAATAAATATTCATCATGAACACGGAAATATGATAATAACCAATTTATTATTTCCTCTAGGCATATTTCCAACACTCCCTCCTCAAGCCCGTCCCGTCCCCCGTTAGCGATAGGAGTGAAAGCCAAGGCATCGCTAAGGCATGCCCTTTTCTGTTCCCCTCCATCGTCGCCACCAGAGGGAGCGACCGGGCAAAGCCAGGCCAGCTCCGGTGGTGGTGGGGATCCATCGTCTTCTCACGTGATGGACTTGGCCCCAACCGGGGCTAGTGGGCCAGAGTGTGGTGCACGCTGGACCAAGGCAACGACAACGGTGTGGCGGGTGCCCATCCAGCGACGTGGGATAGAGCGTTCTCGAGGATCATTCGCGGTGTCTCTTCGATGCAGCCATATCTGACCCGCGGGTGTCCCGGGTTGTGGCCGACTGACAAAATTGTGGTTTTGGAGACTGCTCCCCGCGATGACGGCGACATGTTTCCCTGCCTGGCGTGGCGTTTTGACGACGCAAAGATGGATACCAAGGCAGTAGAGCTGCTGGCGGTGTTCTTTCCATGGTCATGGGAGGTCAGGTGTGGCTGACCATGGGTTGGCGTGCGAGGGATTCAGGACCTAGTGCCCAAATATGACGGTTGAGACATTTGTTCCTATTGTATGGGCGAGGAAAATGGCTGGTGCGGTAGTGGGTTCATCCTGTAGCACCTAGAATCATGACAGCGGCCTCTCATCTTCGACGGCGATGAACTTTGTGGTCGTGCGTGTGACCCGGAGTCGGTATCTCGAGGTGGTGACGGCCTTCTGAGGCTGGTGGCGGTATGGGACGTCCCCTGCATCAACAAATCGAGTTTGATGTGGCTCAGCAGGTGACACATGTGTCTCTTTCGGAGTCGTCGGGCAGTTGCTTTCGTTGGCATGTGAAGCCTCTGATGGATATGCTAGGGGCGGATGCTACACACGACATCTCATATAGGGATGTCAAGTAATGCCTGCTACCTTCATTATGGCTTTGGCGGAGGCCTCATGTCTAGCATGTTGTTGCTAGATTGAGGATTGTGCGACAGTGGCGGGAGTAAGGGGGATGGGACGTCTGTCTTCTGGTGTCTTCTCCAAAAGTATCCGGTTATCGAGGCGTTGGTACCCGGATAAGGCATGATGGTACATAGGGCTTCAACCACGAATTTAGGCACTCTGGTGAAAACACAAGATCTATGATCAGGCTATGTCAATGCACACATGAATCATATCCTTGCTAAAGGTGATGGATTGAAGCTTGGCTTTGGGGACAAGAATCCAGAGTTCAACCTTGTGTTGGACTCGTCATCGTCGGTGGGCGGGCGGCGATTCCTTCTTGAAGGCATAGCCTAGGAGTTATGAATTTTTCATTTTTCTTGTCGTTGTATAACATAGGGTTAGTTATTATTTGATGGAGTTACTGTCACGAGTCATGCAGGCTCGGTTTTTTCTTTTTGCTTTATTTACGGGTCGACATTGTTTGGCTGCTGGATTCTACATTCTTAATAATATATGGATGTATGCATTGTCCTGATATAGACGTCGGAGGTTATCTTCTTATTTGAAGAAAAAAAATGTATCTGCCCTTTCAAAACATAGGCCCCTAAAGGAACTCCTCATAGATCTGGGAAGCTTATTAATTACCACGGTGTTGCATAATGACAAGCAAGCAAGATTTGGAATGGATATACATCTCAAAATGGTGAAGTTTAAAACAGAATGTTAGGTTGGAAGATGTCACGGTGAACATTCATAGTGATGGAGTAGCTAAGAGGAAAAGGTCCAAAGCTAGTTCTATTTTCCTGCCATCCCTATAGTAGCCTGATAGTGCTTCTAGTTACCAATGCAAGTAATTGGTAGTAGAATAACATTGAGTAGGAAAAAAAAGTTAGTCCTAGATCCTTGTTTCAAGACACACATATTACAAGGCTATTTTGGATTTGTGCACATATTCTATTGGAGAAAAGAGGGGCCAAAAGGTGAGTCATTTGCTTTGTTTGATGCCAAAGAAGCCATCTATTTGCACAGAGCTCAACGCGTATTGGTGCTAAATTCATTTACTTTCATGGACGTGTCACCCGGAGCACCAGCATCTGTGGCACCCACACCCAACATATGATATGCCTCCTGTACAAGCAAACCTGATGTGTCCAACGGGTTCGTCTGGTGCCTCATTAAAACCTATTGTATAAGTCTCAAAGGAGCCTTCGACATACTAACATAATACCGATATCTTCGAACTTGGCCCGAGATCTCCATTCTCTTGAGGATTGTTGGAACATGCATACCGAGTCTCTGGAATCGCCACATCGAAACTTTTCTGCAAGGTGCACGGCATGTGTGGAAGAAGAGCAACCGTTGTATCTTTCATTATGCTCCCCTTCCGGTGGTTGATGTCGCTTACCTTGTAAAGACAGATCTTAATAAGTCCGGTTTGGCAATTCCGCAATTGGCATCGGAGTCCTGTTCCTTAGTTTTAGTTGTCTACTCTATGTAGATAACTTTTGTACTATTTTTTATTTTTCCCTAAGTAAAATCGACAGAGCGTGTGCCTGCTACATCGGAAAAAAACGATACTGACACAGTAAGCTTAAGTTCACAAAATTCTGAGCGTTGAAGCCAACACTGTTAGTTTCTCTACATAAACGGAAGATACATCTCTTCTCAGGCGCTGCATCATACAACACCCCTATTTCCATATTTGCTGAAAACTGTATTATAATTATGCTTTAAAGTTATTTATCTCTTGTGCACCTTGAGGCATAGTAAAATAATTCCTTCAAAAATATTTTTAAAGATAACTCTAAGTTACATAAATATTTGGGCGCACCCATCCCCACGGTGGAAGAAATTAAACACTAAAAGGAGTGAAAGTTTTGTCCCACGCCTCCTCAAAACAAGGGAAAAGGGAAAAGGTAATGATGAATTGCATTGGAGAAGCAAGCTTAGATATCAAATGTACTACTAAACAAAATGTTTAACAAGGGAAAGACTCCACGCATAACCAAAAACAATTAATAATTTGCTAGTTACCAAGGTCTCAACCCCTCTACCCAGGGTGCTGTCTATCCTGTGGCAGCAACTCCATTGGTCACGATGGACCGTGGTGATGTATAATAATGCTATTTGACTAATTGTGTTCAATTAGGAAAATACTTTCTTCGTCCGTGTTTATTAGTCCCCTTGTGTTTTGGGTCAAATTTTTACTATAAATTTAAGCAAAAAATATGAACTATATGCCACAAAAATTATATCATGAAAAAACTTTTTCAAAATAGAAATTCAATACTATACTTCTGTAGCACATACCTTACATTTTCTTAGCCATATAAATAATCAAAATCTGACTCAAAATACAAGGGTGCCAATAAACACGACCAGAAGAGGTAGAAAAAACGAAGTGATATCCACCTCCTTAATTTGACTGCCCGACAAATGTTTAGAACAAATAAGCCAGTAACATGACTTATTTGGAACTAATCAGGCGATTAATAGTGTTAACTAGCTCTAAAGCCTCCAATACTAAATACCTCTTGAACATAGCAAGATCAGCATGTTTGTGTGTGGCGTGGCGCCGTGGCTGAGACGCATGCACTCATGTAGCTTGACGTTGAAGGATGAAGCGATAATATTACTTAAGAATAATTTGGCCACCAAACATATATACCCAATCCGATTAGGCACGATGATATAAACAAACGTCCGACCGTACGCAGCCCGAGCGAAAAGAGAGGCGTGTGAACGTACGTGCTATGCATTCCTTGGACACGATCTCACACAGCCATTTAGCTAGGGGCCTTTTTTGATGCAACACCGATCCTACACGAACAAATTGCTCTATATTTAGGGCTGAGTGTATGCGTAAGTATCTGCGTTTGTATTGTGTTTAAAATAAATAAATAAATATGTGTACAGTATAAAGTATAATCGGAGGCAGACCTGAGATGCCCGTAAGATATGAACTGTGAACGTGCAGTTTAAGGACTGGCCGGCCGACCGGCCGGAAGAGCAGAGAGCAAGTCAACTAGTGGAAGAGAAATGATCGTCGCGTTTGTACGCCTAACTGCTGCGTCCCTTTTTGAAAATATATGCATGTTGGCGATAAGAATATGGAGCAATGTCGCGTGACGCGCTGGAATACCGGTGTTTGTCGCCGCTGATCGATCACGTCGACGGCGACGTTTTTTGGATCGTCACACAAAGCGCCTTTTTATCTAGTCAGTCTAGATATCTAGACTAGACCAACATGCAGGGTCATAGAATCAGATCACTAACTGATGCCTCCCGCCCCTCCGCCATCCTTCCTTTCTCCCCGCCGGGATCAAAGGCCCTCACGTCGCTTCCTCCCCGAGGCGGCTCGAGCGGCGAACCAGCCTCCCACCCACCGCGCCCCTCCCCACCCCTCTCCCCTCGTCGTCGCCGCCATCGGGCGAAGCCCGCGTGGATCCGACGGCGACGGGGCCACCTCTTCCCTTCTCCTGGGCGCTCGCGAGGGGGGCTCGTGACGGCCGGCGGCGGATGGCAGCCGGCATGCGGTGCTCGGCGTGCAGTGATTCACGTCGCCTGCGGGTGCCGCTGTGGCGCGGCGGCGGCTTCGCGCGGGTGCCGGGTGAGGGGAGGCTCGGGGCTGGGGTCAAGCGGCGCGACTTCGGCGGAGCGGCGGGCCGACGGCTGGAGCTCGACGACCTCATCGGCGGCCTTCTCTAGCGAGGCGACGGCGACCCGTGCAGCTGTTTGGCGGGCAGCTGCGCTTGGTGCTGGTGTTGGCTGCGATGGGCGGATCTGGATCTAGAACTGGAGCTCGTGTGGCAGTTTCAGGTGGTTCTGGTGGTGGAGCTCGTGGTGGCAACTTCGTGCGGCTGGATCCGGAGCTTCGGGGTGGCAGCCCGTGCTCCCCGCTTGGTGTTTTTGGTCTGATGGTGTGCTTCACTCCGGTTGCGACTCTTCGTCGGTGGCTTGACCCGGGAGGGCTCTAGAGGTTGGTGGTGGCTCTCATGTGCGGCTGGCGCGGCGGCGTCATGGGGGGTGCGCGGGCTAGTGGTGGTGCGGTGCGTGAGGGTGTGGTGTTGGGTGAAGCTCCGAGCGAAAGCTCGTTGGTTTCTTGTCGGCCAGCAGCGACGGCGTCCGTGGACGCCGTTTCACCTCCTTGGGGGCGCCGTTGTGGAGTTCTTCCCCTGCACACTCTCGGTCTCAGGTCTTCGGGTGAAAGCCTAAGGCCCGGTCGGGCCGGGTGGCATCGGCGGCATCGTCGTTTCCCCCCTTTGGGACGTCGCCTTGAACACCTTGGATTCCGATTCGCACCCCATGTGCTAGACGCTCACGACGCTGCGGTCGGCAGGTGCCCAACTGGCGGTGTGGAGGTTCTGGCGTCGCGACTTGCGCGGCGACGATGATGGTGGAAAGTTGTGCAAGTCTGTGGCTGGTCTTTGTTCATCAACAGTCTGCTTGATTCTGAGCGTGAAGTCGAAGTTGCGGCGTTGCGGGGCGACTCTGCGGCAACGATGCCAGGCGATGGGCACTTCGGTCTCTGTTGGCGCCAGACGTGCTCCTTTTCTTCTGTGATGCTCGCCACCAAGGTCGGAGCTGCCTGGTCCTTGGCGTCGTCGGCCGATTGAGTGGCTTTGGCCAGCATGGTTCTGTGTGTCGTTTGTTCGGAGGGGCCTTGACGGGTCATTCGTGCTGGAGTCGGAGTCGCTTGCTCGAGGAGAGGTGATGACGATGACATTTCGAGCAACCTAGACGGTGTCCTCGCCTCGGCGGCGTATGTGGGTCGTGTGGGTGCCAGGTCAGTCGGGTTGTCCTTCCTTTTGGGTGTGTTGTAACGGTTTTAGCCCGGTTCTCCATAAATTAACCGGACAACTCTCTTCTGCTTTTTTAAGAAATCGACATCCTCAGAAGTCGAGTTCGAAAAAAAAAACATGCAGGGTCATGGAAAAACTCTTGGTTTCCTCTTTAAACATATACTACAAGTCAAGCTCGATCAATTTCCTTGCTAAATGACTCGTATAAAAAAAGTCCTTTTGCTAAATAAACATAATACTCCTTCCACTCTAAAATATAAGTTGTATTTCTTAATTTTTCAAAAACTCAAATGTTCTATGCAGAACGTACCGCGTGTCGTGATTGATCGATCAATGAGCTGTATTTTCTTCTGTGGTATTGTGTTCAACTAGTACTTGTCGAAAGTTGCATTTTGTAGTTAGAAAAAGCTAAGTGTAAATAAAAGAAGGCATTTACTGCATCACGGCCTAGCCACCGTGACTCCTCTTCCGCCCCTCCTAGTCTTGCCGCCGCCGAAAGGGACTCCCTGACAAAGGTTGGGCTGGCCCTGAGGAAGGCGATGGCAGAGCATCTGGTTTCCCCGGTGGTGGTGCGGGCATGCATGTGCGTTGGGCGCTGCAGGAGAGTTACGGATGGTAGCGGCCACCGTCACGGGATGGACCAAGCACGACGCTATGGAGGGCCTGGCATTGTGGGCGTTGTGGTGTCAGTGTGGCCTAGGCGGTCCATGTTCTGCGGCTTGGATCCGGGGATCCTTCCCCGATCTAGGGCCCTGAGTCGGGCTTCCAGGTTGGGCTCAGTCCGTCCGGCGGTGTGTGGGCGGCGGTCGCTTCCTGTTGCGCTTTACTTCAGATATGTCCGGTAGCGAGTTTGGAGCAGCAAGACTACCCATGAAGATCGAGCCTCGACTACAGTCATGGCGCAGGATGGCGGCGTCTTTAGATGTCGTTATCTTGTCGAAGGCATCATCATAGCATGCAAGTTGCGCCCCTCCTTTCGGCCTGCTTCGGGGAAAACCCTTGATCTGTATCCTGGATCGGACAATGACGACGTCTGGCACCACACTCCTTGTTGGAGGCATCATTTTGGAGCGGGTAATGATTTGAGTGGACAGGCGGTGGAGCGACATGGTTTCTATCGCGTTATCTACGACGGGTCTCAGCGGCATGGTGCAGCGGGATCTCGGCGATGGGCAAGCGCGGGGTGGTGGCGTTGTCTGGCGTCGTGGTGGCGTCGACAATAATTAGGTCTGGGTTTGATGTATCGGTACTTGCTCTGAAGATGGATCGGTGAAAGACGATGGTGGCGGCCTCTGCAATGTGCGCGTGCAGTGACCACTAAGAGTTCACTGGACTGGTGTGTGCCCCAGACCCGGCAATGCGTCTTGGTCGGGACCTCTGGCTTTAGATTTTAGGCTTTGGTACGAGGTTTGTTCTGTATTCGGCTCGGACTTTCGACATTTCTTCATCAAGTGGATATAACGACAGATATTGCCAAGAAGATGGCTTCAAAATTACTTATGTATTATTTTATAAGATCATTGTGAATAATTAATAAAATGAATGAATGCATCTCCCAGGTTCAGAGGCGGGTCATCCCTTTAAAAAAAATCATACTGCATCACACATGCATGAATGTATCAAGTATGACGTATGCATTTGTAAATTAAAATAAAACTTTGGATTCGACACTCGTGCGTGGAGGGCCAGCTGCTTAATTCAAGCATTAGTATGACCAAGTGGACGGCATTTTTAATTTGGCCATGAAAAGGAGTGAGATGCTCGGCTCATCGTTGCTTGCAGATCGTTCCAACCCAGTTGCACGCTTGCTCAGAGAAAATAAAAGAGCCTTATCATCTCAATAATGGGCGAAAAAAACAAGGACTTCGAAAAATAGTTTCAGGTGATGCATGCATCGAAGACACGATGACTAGTTTAGCAGTTTGTTTGCCAGGTGACGATGGTGCTTGTTGGTCATTTTTGCATGTTGAGACTTGGATATAGATTTGGTTTCGGTTGTCGAGGGCAATTTTGTCAATGAAATTTTTGGTTTGTGCGAGTAAGAGCGGTTTGCAAATCTGGGCCTTCAAGACGCGTACACACACTGACTGGTTAGTCTTGAATTTATTCATGCACATCCGGATACCTTATAAGAGAAATATTATATTCATATAAAAGCATGCAAAGAAAAAAGTCTACATACTACGTAGATCATCTATCCTACTCTTCATCGGAGATGTCGACTATTTTTGTGCCTGGCTCCGGCTGCTTGTTCGCCTGCTCCTTCGGCTCCTTCGCGCCGGCCTGTGAATCCGTCTTAGCGTCGAGTTCAGCGAAAAGGGTTGCGACCGCTCCTGGCGGATGAAGCGTCGGTTGGCCTCCACATATGCATCATCCTGGATGGACTCTAGGGTAGACATGCTGCTCCGCCATCTCGTCCGCCTGAGCGACGGCGAACTCCGCCTTCGCCTAGCCACGGTAAAGCCTGGAGCCGGCACCATCTCCTGCTCCGGATGCTTCACCTTCTCGTCCGCCTGCTCCTCCTTCACAGGAGCAGGCTGCTGCTCGGCTCCCTCCTCCACCTCCAGCTCCGATATGTCTGAAGGTAGCCCAACAGCGATGCGGGCGACGCGTCTCACCCGTATCTCCTGCTCTATCTGGTACCGATGCTCCGACATCAACTTCACATAGGTCGTTATCTTTCAACGGGTCATGGCACTGCCGGAGAGCGGGGAAGAGCGGTGGAGCAAGAGAGAGGGAGGAAGTGGATGGTCTCTGGTTGGCGGCGCGAAGAGGAAGGAGGAGGAAGCCTAGGGTTGGGGGACGTCGGCCGGCTTAAATAACCGAATTTGGCCTCGGGCTGGGAGAGCCGGAGCGGCGCCACGCGATGTTCACACCCTCCCACTGGAGGAGGCGAGAGTCGGATCTCCGGTTTCCAGGCGATTTCGTGTGGGACCCAAGCGCCAATCCGACGTGGCGGACGTGCCCGGCCACATCGGGTGCCCCAAATCTGCCCCATATTTGGGCTAGATATGAGGGTTGCTAGTAAGCCTGGGCGTTTGAGGCCCATTTGAGAAGCCCGGTTGGGTCGCTTTTCTCGTGACCAGGCGACCTGCTCAGGCATTTGGGAAGTACGGCTATAGTAACTCAAATATTCAAAGGTTTAAGCATAGGATTTTTTCCCTGATTGGTTGCTCAGTGTAGAATCAATACCAAAGCATTACTCAAACGAAAAGGGAATGCACTTGGATAGCCCCTTCTACCCTAAGTGTAATCAAAATGCTGAAGACACCACCATGCACCTTCTATTTATCAATTTGAAATATCGAGGTATAAGTAAATAAGAGTGTCATGATCATCATTATTAGAGCATTGTCCTAACGAGGAAATGGTGATGAAGACTATGATCCCCCACAAGTCGGGATGAGATTCCAAACAAAAAAATAAGACAAAAGGGGGAGGCAAAAAAAGCCCACCTAAAGAAATGGGGATCCAAATGCGCCCACCATTAAAATAAAATAAAAAATGAGAGAGAAGGGGCAATGTTACTATCCATTCATCACACTTGTGCCTCAAAGTGGCACCATTTTCTTCTTATGTAAAGTCTCCTGATTTGTCAATTTCATATGATACTGGGAATATTTCATTATAGGACATGGCTTGTATATTCTGGTGACGGGCTTCCTCAAATTCCTCAAGACTTCATGAGCAAGCAAGTTGTGACGCCGTGGATTTGTGCTACAGTAATGCATGTAATTAAGCTATAGTAATCCCACGCTAATGTTGCCACGTCACCACGATTACTATTGTTAAACTTGCGTTGGTTCAAATCCCGTTCAAACTCAATTTTAAAATAACGTCAAACGATAAAGTTTTCAAATATCAAAACTAAAATGTTTGGTGTGTGTCAAATGTTACATAGGTAATAGCATAGTAGAAATCAACATTTTGAGGATGTTTAAATACACTAAATTAAAATAAAACTAAAACAGAAAACTAATACAAAGAAACACTAAAACTAAAAAAAGAAAACAAACCCCCCTCCCACTGGGCCTCGGCCCACCTAACCTAACCGGCCCACCCCAGCCTCCCTATACTACCCACCCCAAACCTTAGCCCACACCGAACCCCCACTCGTCCCCCACTCCCCCTTGCTCTACCCCGATCCCGGTTGGATCGGTGCTAACCAGCGCCATCACTCGCCCCTCGCCGGTCCGCCCCGGCTCCACCCCACTCACGACGATGCGGCTGGGTCCCGCGCGCCCCTGCCGAAGCCTCCCCCCCCGGCAATGCACCGGCGCGCCGTCCAATACCGCCTAGGGCCGCCCCGCCACCCGTCCCTTCGTCGCCGACCGCCTTCCTGCCTCCTCGCCAGTCACCGCATTCCCACGCCCGCTGCCAACCGTACCGGCGAGGTGAGCCCTTATGGGCTCCGCCCTCCCTCCTCCTTGCCTCCCCGCTTGACGTGCCCGCCCCACCTCGTCGGCGCCATCCTTGCGTCGCCCCGCGCGAGCCCAGGCGCCCGCCGTCGTCGCGCTCACGCGGCGCCCCCCACTCGGCCATCGCCCCGCGCGCCCCTAGCCACGCTCGCGTGCGCGCCCCAACCACACGTTCGCCTGCGCTCGCCAGCTGCTGCTGTTGCTTGTCGTGCGCGCTGGCTGGCTGCTGCTGGTAACCGTCGCCCCCTGGTTGCCGGCGAGCCCCTAGCTCCCCTAGCCCCATTTTGGTTAGTGGGGCTTAACCACCCACTAACCCACCCCCACTCTCTATGACAACAAGGACCCATGCCTGTAAAATGATTAAAATAAATAAAATAAAATAAATAAATAATGAAAATAAATAAATAATAAGTAATATTAATAAAAATGTTAGTTAATTATTAAATCAATTAATTAGCTCGTAAGGTTAATTAGATTAACTAATTACTCTATTAAGTGTAATGAGAATCACATGTGGGCCTAGCCCATTAACACTAATTAATTTTAATAAATTAATTAAATTAATCAGAGGATGACATGCTGGTCCCACCCCCCTAATTAAACCTGTTTAAGATTAATTAAACTTCAATACAAATTGTGAGTATGACATGTGGGGTCCACAGGTCAATTTGACCAGTCAACCCCACTTTTGGCTGCTGATGTCAGTATGACATCATGTAGATGTCATAAATGCAATTATTGAATTTAAATAATCTGTTTTAATTTCTGAAATTGATTAAAACTTTAAAAATTAATATAAAATAATCTGTAAGTCAGATGAAAATAATTTATACATGAAAGTTGTTTAGAAAAATACCACAAATCCGAATACGCAGTCCATTCGTCTGTCGCGTGCTCCTATCATAGCGAATGTGGAACATTTCCATCGTTTTCATCTATCCGGTAGTAGCCCGAGACCCGGAAATAATCGTCAGATATTCTTCCGACCCGTCTGCGTTAGTGCATGCCTAGCTCTACTTATTGCCATGTCATGCATCGTGATGCATTTGTATGCTTTTTATTTATTGTTTCTTCCTCCTCTTCTTACCGGTAGACCCCGAGACTGACGGTGCTGTCGGGTACGACTACGCGCCTGACGATCAGGCCTTTGCAGCAGAGCAGCAAGGCAAGCAACCCCCCTTGAGCATTTCGATACCGCCCATTTCTTCCCCTCTCATTCTTGCATTAGATTTTGCTATTGTATTAGTTAGCTCCTATTCTGATGCATAGCCTGTTTCTGATAAACTGCGACTATACCTGCAATCATATCAACTACTTAGTATAGGTTGGACAGTGATACCCTAGAGACCCCAACATTGTCCCAATTGCCCCTGCTTTCACCTTCGGCGTCATCGAGGACTTGAAGAGAGAAGACTCGGTCATCATGACCGACTAACAAACCCTTAATAACTCATTACCTCACACCCCTTACGTATGGCACTATAGAGCTACTATCAAGTGTTGAGGGTGATACCTCACTTAGCACTCCCGATGTTAGTTCTGTAGCGCAGCTACTCGATCGTGGGTATCGAGGGTGATTCCTCCTTCCCAACTATCGATAGCAACTCTTGTCATACCCATACCTCGAGTGGGATTCATCGAGGGTGATTCCTTGGATATCCACTTGGCATATAACCACACAGCTACTACTGACTTGACACTGTACTAACTTGACAGCACTGAAGGGACAAGCCACTCTGTTGAGGTGGACCTGAGTTCCCGACAGTCTTGAGATGGGCCGGTGAAAGCACAACATGCTTCCTTGGTGGTTTTGATAATTCATGACAACATACATTGTCTCTTGGACTAATACTTTTATCTAGTGCATTTCAGATAATAGTCCATGGAGAGTTGGGTTGGCAAAGAGATTGTGGAAATACCCCAAGATGCAAGGAAATGGATTGGCAAAGCTTCAAGCAAGAGGACTCTACATTTTAATTTGTGAGAAATCACCTTGAGTCCATAGGAAAGGTAACACTATTAAAAAGGGGTAAAATTTTGTTGGTGAACAAAAAGCTCATACGTGCACAAGTGATACTCACCAAAGACACCCACAAACTCTCCCACCAAAGTTTGTCCTAAGCCAAACACTCAAAATTGGTGCAACCAACATTCCACATTCGGTGCCAGCGATTCTAAACCCTAGACAGACTCAGCCAAACCCTAACCCTTCGGTACAACCGATACTGCTTTCGGTGCCACCGAGTTGGGCTGCCAACTTTCTGTTACGCAAGTCACATTTTCGTTCCGTCCAAGAATGTTGAATCGGCGTCACCGAGATTGGGCATTCTGATCGTACGTTGGTCACCTTATCGGTGCAACTGAGATTCGTATATCGGTCCCTCTGAGATTCAAAAGGTGCCACCTTTTGGTCACTTTGGTACCACCGAGATTAACACATCGGTGTCACCGAGTTGGTCATTTTGTGTGTAACGGTTGGATTTTTGGGGATGCCTATATATACCCCTTCACCACCACCTACTCAAGAGAGAAGCACTCAGAACCATTCCATACCTATCCTATCAGTTTTCTGAGAGAGAACCAACTACCTTTGTGTTGAGGTCAAGATCTTCCACTCCAACCATATGGATCTTGATTTCAACCCTCCCCAGGTTGCTTTCCACCAATCCCATCTCTTCTACCAAGCCATATCTGTGAGAGAGTGATTGTGTGTTGAGGAGTCTATCACCTTGAATCACAAGAGCAAGAAGAGGCTCCACCATCCAAGAATCGGAAGCTGACCCGAGTTCGAGCACAAGTGACCAAGAAGCATCCCCTAAAAAAATCTTTGGAGATATACAAACCGTGAGAATCACTCACTCTAAAACTTGTTAGCTAACTTTTGTGAGCATTATTCATTCATATCCAGCATTGATCCCTTGAAGGTAGAACAAGCTCTCGAAGATGCGGATTGGGTTAACGCTATGCATGAAGAGCTTCGAGACTTCGAGAGGAACGAAGTGTGGACACTCGTGGAGAAGTCCGAAGATGAGCACAACATCATAGGAACCAAATGGGTGTTTCGGAACAAGCAAGACGAAGACGGTCAAGTCATACACAACAAGGCACGCCTCATGGCCCAAGTATACACTCAAGTTGAAGGTATGGACTACGGTGAGACTTATGCCCCCGTTGCTAGACTAGAAGCTATTCGAATTCTTCTTGCCTATGCTAATCACCATGATATCACACTTTATAAAATGGACATTAAAAGTGTGTTTTTAAATGGTGAAATTGAAGAAGAGGTTTATGTTAAGCAACCACCTAGTTTTGTGAATCCTAAGAAACCTAATCATGTTTACAATTTTCGTAAAGCCCTTTTATGGTCTTAAGCAAGCCCGTCGTGCTTGGTACAAATGCTTAATGAAGTTTCTCATTGAAAAAGGTTTTGAAATTGGTAAAATTGATGCAACCTTATTCACTAAGAGAGTTAATGGTGAATTATTTGTGTGCCAAATCTATGTGGATGATATTATCTTTGGTTCCACTAACCCTCAATTTAGTGAAAGATTTGGAAGGTTGATGTCCGAGAAGTATGAGATGTCTATGATGTGTGAGCTGAAATTCTTTCTTGGATTGCAAATCAAGCAATCAAGAGAAGGAACTTTCATCTCTCAAACTAAGTATACCAAGGACTTGATCAAGAAATTCAACATGCAAGACTGCAAAGGTATGGAAACTACCATGCCAACTAGTGGACATGTTGATCTAATCAAGGAAGATGAACTGGTTGATCAAAAAGTATCACACCCTGTGTTTTGCCTCTCATGACTAAGTTTTCATGGCTCAAAAATTAGGGCCAATTAATTTTTTTTTGACTGCACTTGAATGTTTGAATTGTGTGCTATTTTCTTGCTTGTTTGATTTGCTTGCTAGTGCTCTATAGTTCATAAAACTCTCTCCTACTCTCAAAACTCTTTTCCTTGACCTAGAACTCTTGTACAATGATCATGCCATGTGTATAGGCCTTAAAACTATTTTTACAAAATATTATTTTGGCCAAAAAGGTTTCATTCAAATTAGGTTTGCAAAACCCCCTGATTTGAGATTTTCACTTCAAGTCCCCAAATTGGGTGGATCCTTTGTCCCCAAATGCCTTATTTGGAACCTACTATATATGTAACTTGCCAAAACCACAAAATATTAATTTAAAAGATTATTTTCATAATTTATTTAAAATCGTTTTCTTAAGGGCAGAAATGGTTTTTCATAGGTAAAAATTATTTAAATGAATTATAAATATTTATGAAAATTTAGGGAAACTAAGTGGACATATATTATCCATATATAAGAGTTTCAAGACATGGTCATGTTCAAAATACTGGACAGAACCCTTCAAGACCATATCTGTCTATTTCTAGGCTTTCAAATATTTCTAAGAAATATTCTCAATCAAATCCTAGAAAATTCTAGTATGTCCCATATGATATATATGGTCATCTTGCCAAGTTTCATATCAATCCCAATTGTTTTGGTTAACCAAAATATCCCAAAACCCTCACTGTCCAGATCCAAATTTGGGCAACTCCACGTTACCAACTGTCTCCCCTTAAGCTCAAACTTTGTGGGCATGTTAGAATTCTCCAATAATGCATCCACACCAAGTGGTGCATAAAGGAGAACATATTAACTTGTCCAAATCCCCTCAAAACCATTTCTGCTGATTTCAAGAATTTGGTAATATTACATTGCCAAGTTTCCCCATTTAGTCCCAAACTTTTTCGGCATGCCATTATGACCAAAATATGTCAGCACATCAAGTGGTGCATCAAGGGGAATGGATTTGCATAGCTAGATCTAAGGAAATCCATTTCTGCCCATTTCTAGGGCTTACAACATTTCTATTGCCAACTTTTCTCAAATGAGCTCAAAACTTGTGATCACTCCTATTTTTACCCATAATTTTATCTTGTTAAATCCCACAGCAAGTGGAGGCCTTTTGCTTTCCCAAAACTCTATCAAACACCTTCTGGCAGAAAACCAAAACTGGTGTTTTCACCTCTTCCATCGATCTCCTTGACCTCAAATTTTTACCACACCTTAATCTTATTGGCCTCTACCTCCAGTAACAATTTCTGGTTAATAGCTCAATTATTTTGGGTTAAAACCCCAAGATTCCCCCTTTGACAGCTAGTTTTTTCCTCTCTCTCCACTTTCCCTCTCACCTAAGGCATCTCCAGAGCATCCTATGCCCTTCCCCCTTTGTTTAAACCGCCTAGAACTTTTGGGCACCAGTGGCCATGCCCTGCCTGCCAAGGGCATGTCCTGGCATGCAATGGACGCGCTCTAGGGCGCGCTAAAGTGCGACCAAGCACTGTAGCGGCTCCCATCCCGATGCATCCGACAACCTTGGGCGTCGTGGTGGTGTCTCCTGAGGCCGCCTCGACGTCCTCGTCACACCACTCGGTCGGGCCCCTCCTCCCCTGCCTTCCTCTCTACCCTACCGGACACGCCCGAGCTCCTTCCCTAGGCGTGGTCCGTGGTGCACCTCGGCATGGCTATTTAAAGCCCTCCCGAGCGCTCCCCGCGCCCCCTCTCGATCTCTCTTTCTCCCCCCTAACTCCTTTGAACTCTCCAGACCTTCCCCCTTGTTCTCTCGTGCCCTCCATCGCCTCCCATGGCCGACGGCCGCCTCTGCAAGATTTGGAGCTGGTGCCTCTCTGGCCCCTCCCCACAGGTGCTCAGTACCGGGGCGGAGACGGCACGTCCCGCGAGTTCTCTGTCGTGTACGGCGGCGCCGTAGGTGGCCTGTGCCGCCGGGGGCAGGCACCGGCGCCGGCCAGCTCCCCGTCCCCCGCTCCCTCTCTGTTCAAGCGGGAGGAGGAGGGACGCTCTTCTAGGTGGGCCCTGCGCGTCAGCGAGCTAGGCGTCGGGCCTAGGCGTTTAAGTGGAAGCGCCCCAACAGGGTTCCGCTTCCCTGCGGCAAAGGCGCCTTTAGCCAGGGCGCCATCGACGTCGCCCGCCCCTCCTGCCAGGCCGGGTCGCTAGGTGTCCATCCAATGCAACCTTCCTGATTATTTTTCTTGTGACCCAAGGTGTCCAAGAAAAATAAAACTCCTAATTATAGAACACTTTTATTTCTCTTCTTGTTGTGTTGCTTATTGCGGTTGTTTCCGGCGAGAGTTGACAAAGCAGATGAAATGCTCGGAGTGGACGAGAAGCGGGTGAACACCTCGAAGACATTGCTAAGCCAGGCAAGCTACCCTTTGACCATGATAAGAAACCATTTTTATTGCATGTCATATAGAACCTTACTTTCATTGTATTTGATCATGTGGAGTAGTGACCCCTCTGGTGGGTTGCTTCCGACACTCTTACCATTGACACTTGCATCGTGCATGACCCTACCACCTTATGAGGGTTATGCGGGTGGGTGTAGTTAGGATGCTAGTAGATGCTACACAAGTGGGTTTGGGATTTATGCATAGTAATGAAAAGGAAATGATTCTTTCAAAGGCTTTTCGAGAACCCCGTCGGGTGCAACTAATGCCCGAGGGAGATGATGATGAGATGGGTGACCACTTGATAAAGAAGTGGTGTACCGGAACAAGTGAGTGTTGTGGTTTTTCGAAAACGGATTGGTGTAAGTTGTGACCGTTATTCCAACCTTACATGTACGACCATGATACCCCTTATGGGACGGGGCTTTGTTGATTACTATGGTTGGTGCTACCAAGGAGCCCTCATTACTAGTGGCAAGAGTGAAGTGGTCACTCTTGAGACGGGGTCATCACAAAGTGGAAGGTCATGCGCTGTCTTTACAGGCACCGGGCACAACGTTGCGTGCCCTCATGGATGATACGAGTGATGTACATCATGAGGGATGGCACCAACGAGTGGACTCTTTGTTTAGTATCACCATGGGAAAGGCATTGCTCGGGTGCTTACCTCGGGTATGTTAAGTACCGCGTGTCGTGGATGACACGGAAGTTCCCCGAGTCTTGTGGGTAAAGTGTGCAACCTCTGAAGAGTGTAAAACTATTCGAATAGCCGTGTCCACGGTCAAGGACAGTTGGATGACCGCTTTTGTGCTACGTCCAAGTGTTTTCACAAACTAGTGTGTGAGTGTGTTGGAGACAAAGATGGTACTTGAGCTAAGTCCGATGACTTAGCATGGGAATTAAACTAAGTCCGATGACTTAGCATGATGAATGAACATGAGGTGTTCAACCCCTACTTATGATGATATCGGTATCTTGTTCATATGCATACCTGCCTATTGTTGATGCATGCCTTCTAGTTACTTGAGCATGACATTGCATTTAAAATTAGCTTTTCGCAAAATTGACTACTTAGTGCTATATCATGCATCATTATTACCTTTTTCACAACTTGGGTTGCTTGCGAGTACATTCAAAGTACTCATTGGCTTGCCATTGGTTATTTAATTGGCCAGGCATGGAAGAACAGGAGTATGTTGGAGAGTTTGTTGGTGTCGAACTTGCGAACTAGGAAGCTTCCCAGTCAGAATGCCTATAGGTTCAGGCAGGCGGCATGGGTTCACGCTATCGTTGAATATTTCCGCTGCAATCATATGAAAGCTTGGTCATGAAGGACATATTTGAGTAAACCGGTATGTAATGGATGTAAGACTCTTGTCAGTCAGTTTTTGTGTGTTCAGTGATCATTGATCTCTGGGATCACTATGCACGTACATTCCGTGATCACGACTTATGAGTCGGGGTCCCCACAGAGCTGGTATAAGAGCCATCCTGACTGTAGGAAGCCCTTAGTTAGCATGGATGTTAGTTAGGAAAAAACCATTTTTCCAGACCCTTCAAAACACTTGTAAAGGTTACCATATTTCTTAACTCTTCTAAGCTTTCAAATAAACTGTAGGATTGTGCCTAGAACTTCCACCATTTTTCTGTTTGGCTCTCCTCGTCTACTTTTCAAAACCTTGCAAACGGTCGATAGTACCCTTGTGCCCTCCACAGGATTCCTTGAAATCCTCGTGGGTAACCTGGAAGGAAGCCACCTTGCCAGACATTCACATAAGTTTGACAACCCCATGACAAGGAGCTACTAGCAGAGGGTACCTTCTCGAAGGATGAGGATGTCAAGACTTATATGATGGTGACACCCTCGACATAGCCCTAGGATGATGTGACCCTAGCCTTCGAAGACCAGGGACAAGACATGCAATGTCATGATATGCATCGCTAATGGAGCAACCATGTCCTTTTCATTGTGGTGTCGGCACCCACCGGTGGATGAGAACCTCGCCATTTGGTCCGCCTCACTATAGTGAGCAGGAAAAACGGTTCTCTTCATCCCCCGCTCTCGGTGATGATATTATCAACATGACCGGTAGGATACAACTCTACCATGCCTTGTTAATGTCATTACATAAAAGACTGCCTACCTGGAATGCTCGACGTCTCAGAAGACAAGAAGGCATTGTCATGATCACGAGGATACTAGAAGACCCTGTCACAACAGCCATGAGGAATCACCTTCGTCGTCAACACACCAGACCCGAAGTCGTCCAGGACTCTTCAGGCGCAACTAGGATCGTTTCAACGAACAACAACCGGAGACATAGCGACACACTAAGAAGACCCAGAAGACTAAGCGGGCTCCTCTCCAAGACAAGAAGCAAGCACGACTACTGAGTCCGAGAACCCCTAGGGCAGGATAGGTCGTGTGTCCCCTATGCGAAGTCGAGTCCGTATGATGGTTCGAATGGAACCATGATGTCTGTTGCTTGTTTTTCTTGTTTGTGCTTTGTGGTAAGTCACACTTTTGCCCCAGGCAACAAGTGCGTGACTATATCACTTACCTTACCTTGATGTTTATGTTTGGACTTTTCGACACTTGCTTGATTGCACTTGAACCATACCACCCCCTTAGGCACTCCTCTCTATGCTACTTTCCCTCTTCCCCCTCTCGTCAACTGAAGACCAGCAAGACAAGATGCACCAAGGATCCACCTCGACAAGCAACCGACACCGAAGACTTCGACTACAACAAACTCAACCAAACGCAAACCCGAAGGGTTAGGCTCTTCCCTCGAGATTGGAAACCCCTTCCCTTGCCCAACTTATACCTCACAAGATCCCCAACACAAGTCTCTGATCACATGTTTAATACACGGATTTGCTAGAGCACTTATTGAGCTTCAATAATCCCCTGCTTTGCACTGGGTTCATTATGGAACTAGTGATCATAGTGAACAAACATCCTTCATTCTTACGCTAGCACTAGAACCTTGATGTCATAGAAAGGATCATTCTGAGGATATACTATTTGCTGACAGTAATTTGATTTAGCCATAATAGAAGTCTTGAGGAGGCAGTTGAGACCCTTGGGTGGATTACGAGGCTTAATGTTGGTAGATGAGCTTGGTTGATCAAGATTGATAGAGTAGCATAACTTACTTGTCCCTTGAGCAAATTGGATTAGTAGGAAAAATATGGTCGCAAGCTAGAATTCTTGGTGGATATATGACTTGACTTTGGCAAGTGACGCTTGCTGGTGGATTGATGGTGATATGATAGTAACTGGAGTAACTAGTAGGGAATCCTTACTAGATGTGAACCTTAGATTTAAATAGGTGATCCTACTAGGTGCTTGAGATCAATTAAAACTCATGGTAACTTGGATTTAGTCCAATGATCTTGATCATGATACCATGTTCCTTGGTGGATGATAGTAGAAGCAATCAGATGATGTTAGGGATAATTTAGAGATCTATATAAGCTCGACCTTGGGGTTTAGTTGGCCATGAGATTGGAAGTTCGTGACAATAGGCCTTGCAATGATATGTGGAATATATGAACTCAAGGAGATTATGTTGGACACCATCAATGCTGGATTTGTAGCAGAAATGGATCAGGTAATAGTAGATCATATTCGAGGATCGATTAATTGGGTTCGTAGGAAGGAAGCAAGATCTTGGATTGGTTTATTACGTGTTTCCTTAGCATAGTAATGCAGTACCCTAGACCTTGGATAGGTCAGAAGGACAATTGGATTAGTAATGTCTTGATCAAGCTTAGCGGCTTGTAAATTATCCCAAGGATTTTTATATAGGGATATATGTGAGTTAGCTGTAGTATGTATATGAGATCTTCAGCATAGTCCTTCCCTCAAGCCCCGCACATGTGTAGTATTGGAGTTGATTTATATAAGATGATACCTTCGAGGATATAGGGTGACTTTGTTTGGAATAATAGGCAGTACCATTGTCATCTAATAGTTGTGCTCAGGATAAGATGTTAGACATTCACTCACATCCTAAGCTCCTTGAAACCTCTAAGCTTTACCGGACCATGAAGCGGTCAGATTATGACCATAGGCCTTGGACTATAAGTCCTCAGACCATGGTCGATACCCCATCGTGACCACCACCCACCCTTTCCATAAGGAAGGTGACCACGAAGACCTATATTAGGTTGGACCACAAACACTTGTTACTAGTGACCATCCGGAGCAAATGCCCGCTCCTCCAACATATCCCATGAGCAATGTGCTTATGCGGTACTTCGGGAAATAGGTTGTTCTCCTCCGAGACGACATACTTATTTGCCCAATGAGAGGAGGAACACCTTAGTCCTGTTTGGTCCAGCCCCATGAACACCAACTACCATGCCTCTCAAGTATAAGGTCTCACCTTGAAGAAGTTGGACTTCGCGAAGCACCCTCCCTACAGGAGAAGACTTTCTTGCCCAAGCAAGATGTAGGACCACTACGATTGCGAAGCCACGACAACGATGAAGAAGAAGCAAAAGAAGTCAACCTCCACTCCTCTGTCGGCTACCTCAACTAGACTATATCCAGAGGCACCGACGTTCAAGACCGATGAAGCCCTTGGACATCAAGAGGATTAAAGAGCCCCTTGCTTTAAGTAGATACCTATCTGTTCCTGACAAGGATGGAACTGAGAAGGTGACGGCACCCTCACTCCGCCAACTCGACGGTGTAGGTTGAGCATGACATCACTACTCCCTTCAGATACCTAGAATAGGGTGGAACGACTGTTATGATCTCAATACTAGAGCCCTTTTGGTCCAATCAGGGACGTGAACCTGACTCGATCATGGTATACCCCTGTCAAAGATAGTTCACCCCTCTTGCCAAGCCTCAGACCCTGGGATTGGATGGCTGTTCTATACTTTTGGGTAGCCAGCTCATCTAGGACCCTCCCTCAGAACCTTCCCATATAGTATAACCCGCCTTGACACCAAGTCTCTAAGCCTAGTCTTAGGGACGAGACTCAGCGCAGACCTTGCCACGGAGAGATGAGTAGACCAAACACTCAAAGACCCTCCAAAAACGTGCGTCCATGACGATGAAGATAAATGACCAAAGAAGAATGAAGAATCTACCTGGGAAGCTTACTCAAGCAGAAGATCTCGACGAGAAGCCCACGATGACGCACCTCAGCACTCTCAAGGATGGAGACCACCTACAACTAAAGAGCTCCTACTTTAAGGAAGATGAGGACTTCCCCGTCAACGAGGAGCTATACCGAGGCTCGACCATTCTATTCTAACACGAGACATCTGGGTGTCACTAACCAACGTGAGCAGTCCTACGACCAACACACAAACACACCACTTGGCCAGGTATTCTGACTTTGGGATACACACGCAAGCCAGACACTGCGAGAACCTCGTCCACCAAGCCCTTAACCATTAGGCAAACCTAGCTGGTTGCTGGAACCCCATACACCCTAAGAAGAAGTCAACAATGCACTCGAAGACATATCATCAAGCGCTTCAAGATCCAGAAGGACAACCACGCTAGAGCAGAAACAACATGGAACGTGAAGACTACCTCACCTCTGAATTTCCGCATATCTTCTACGCCTAGCCTAGGAATCTCGGGGACGAGATTCTTGTAAGGGGGGTAGGTCTGTCACACCCTGTGTTTTGCCTCTCATGACTCAAAAATTAGGGCCAATTAAAACTTTTTGAGTGAACTTGAATGTTTGAATTGTGTGCTATTTGCTTGCTTGTTTGATTTGCTTGCTAGTGCTCTATAATTCATAAAACTCTCTCCTACTCTCAAAACTCTTTTACTTGACCTAGAACTCTTGTACAAAGATCATGACATGTGTATAGGCCTTAAAACTATTTTTACAAAATATTATTTTGGCCAAAAAGGTTTTATTCAAATTAGGTTTGCAAAACCCCCTGATTTGAGATTTTCACCGCAAGTCCCCAAATTGGGTGGATCCTTTGTCCCCAAATGCCTTATTTGGAACCTAATATATATATAAATTCCCAAAACCACAAAATATTGTTTTAAAAGATTTTTTTCATAATTTATTTAAAATATTTTTCTTAAGGCCAGAAATGGTTTTTCATAGGGAAAAATTATTTAAATGATTTATAAATATTTGATAAAATTTAGGGAAACTCAGTGGACATATATTATCCATATATAAGAGTTTCAACACATGGTCATGTTCAAAATACTGGACAAAACCCTTCAAGACCATATCTGTCTGTTTCAAGGTTTTGAAATATTTCTATAAGAAATATTCTCAATTAAATCCTAGAAAATTCTAGTATGTCCGATATGGTATATGTGGTCATCTTGCCCATTTTCATATCAATCCCAATTGTTTTGGTTTACCAAAATATCCCAAAACCCTCTCTGTCCAGATCCAAATTTGAGCAACTCTACATTACCAATTGTCTCCCCTTAAGCTGAAACTTTGTGGGCATGTTAGAGTCCTACAATAATGCATCCACACCAAGTGGTGCATCAAGGAGAACAGATTAACTTGTCCAAATCCCCTCAAAACCATTTCTGCTGATTTGAAGAATTTGGTAATATTACATTGCCAAGTTTCCCCATTTAGTCGCAAACTTTTTGGGCATGCCATTATGGCCAAAATATGTCACCAGATCAAGTGGTGCATCAAGGGGAATGGATTTGCATAGCTAGATCTAAGGAAATCCATTTTTGCCCATTTCTAAGGTTTACAACATTTGTATTGCCAACTTTTCTCAAATGAGCTCAAAACTTGTGATCACTCCTTGTTTTACCCATAATTTTATCTTGTTAAATCCCACAACAAGTGGAGGCCTTTTGCTTGCCCAAAACTCTATCAAACACCTTCTGGTAGAAAACCAAAACTGATGTTTTCACCTCTTCCATTGATCTCCTTAACCTCAAATTTTTACCACACCTTAATCTCATTCCCCTCTACCTCCAGTAACAATTTTAGGTTCATAGCTCAATTATTTTGGGGTAAAACCGCAAGATTCCCCCCTGGACAACTAGTTTTTCCCTCTCTCTCTCCACTTTCCCTCTCACATAAGGCACCTCTAGAGCATCCTATGCCTTGTCCCCCTTTGTTTAAACCCCCTAGAGGTTTTGGGAACAAGTGGCCACGCCTTGCCTGCCAAGGGCATGTCCTTGCATGCAATGGACGCGCTCTGGGGTGCACTACTGTGCGACCGAGCACTGTAGCGGCTCCCATCCCGAGCCATCCGACAACCTTGGGCGTCGTGGTGGTGTCTCTTGAGGCCGCCTCGACGTCCTCGTCATGACACTCGATCGGGCCCCTCCTCCCATGCCTTCCTCTCTCCCCTGCCGGACACGCCTGAGCTCCTTCCTTGGGCATGGTCCATGGTGCACCTCAGCATGGCTATTTAAAGCCCTCCCGAGCGCTCCCCGCGCCCCCTCTCGATCTCTCTTTCTCCCCCTCACTCTCTTGAACCCCCCAGACCGCCCCCTTAATCTCTCGTGCCATCCATAGCCTCCCATGGCCGACGGCTGCCTCTGCAAGCTTCGGAGCTAGCGCCGCTGTGGCCCCTCGCCGCGGGTGCTCAGCACCTGGACGGAGGCGACACGTCCCCGCAAGTTCTCCGGCGTGCGCAGCGGCGTCGGAGGTTGCCTGTGCCGCCGGGGGCAGGCGCCGGCGCCGGCCGGCTCCCCCATCCCCCGCTCCCTCTCTATTCGAGCGAGAGGAGGAGGGACGCTCTTCTAGGTGGGCCCCGCACGTCAGCGAGCCAGGCGACGGGCCCAGGCATTTAAGTGGAAGCGCCCCCGTAGGGTTTCGCTTCCCTGCAACGAAGGCACCTTTCGCCAAGGCGCCATCAACGTCGCCCGCCCCTCCTGCCAGGCCGGGTCATTGGGCCGGCCCACTCGCTATTCAGTGCCCTATGCGTAAGATAGCCTTGGTTATAATCAGTTTTCTCAGTTTTATTTATTTTATGAGATCTTGTTTAATTCCTATTTTAATCATATGAGCTCCAAATTCGATGATTTGAATTCCTACACATCCCAAAAATCAAGATCTATCCAAATATGTGCAATGCACATTTTGCCTGCAACCTTTTTTTGTAGAGTTCAAATTCAAATTTGAATTTGAGCTATGGAATGCCTCACTTTAAAAATTCCTAGTGCACTCATATAAACTCCAAATGGAGTGATTCATATTCCAAGAGGCTCTAAATGTCATGCTCTCATTGTCTGGCCAAGTTTAACATTTTATCATGCATCTGTCATGCTTGACCAAATAAATAGCTCCCTTTTTTCCATTATTCCATCTTGGGAAAATCATAGGTAAATCCCCACAACTCCAAATCCAGTGAAACCACTTTCCACATGTTTCTAAAATCAGGCCCTATTTGTTGGGTCCATCCACTCATTTTTATAAAAATATTTTCTGTTGATATCTTAAAGGAATATCATTTCCATCATTACCACAATTCAAAAACTTCTCCTTTATCCCCATCCAATGAAACCTTCCTAATTATTTTTCTTGTGACCCAAGGTTTCCAAGAAAAATAAAACTCCTAATTATAGAGCACTTTTATTTCTCTGCTTGTTGTGTTTCTTATTGCGGTTTTTTCCGGCGATAGTTGACGAAGTAGATGAAATGCTTCAAGTGGACGAGAAGCGGGTGAAGACCTCGAAGACGTTGCTAAGCCACGCAAGTAGCCTTTTAACCATGATAAGAAACCATTTTTATTGCATGTCATATAGAACCTTACTTTCATTGTATTTGATCATGCGGAGTAGTGACCCCTTCGGTGGGTTGCTTCCGACACTCTTACCATTGACACTTGCATCGTGCATGACCCTACCACCTTATGAGGGTTATGCGGGTGGGTGTAGTTAGGATGCTAGTAGATGATACACAAGTGGGTTTGGGTTTTTTGCATAGTGATGAAAAGGAAATGATTCGTTCAACGGCTTTTCGAAAACCCCGTCGGGTGCCACTAATGCCCGAGGGAGATGATGATGAGATGGGTGACCACTTGAGAAAGAAGTGGTGTACCGGAACAAGTGAGTGTTGTGGTTTCTCCAAAACGGGTTGGTGTAAGTTGCGACTGTTATTCCAACCTTACATGATACCCCTTATGGGACGGGGCTTTGTTGATTACTATGGTTGGTGCTAGCAAGGAGCCCGCATTACTAGTGGCAAGAGTGAAGTGGTCACTCTTGAGACGGGGTCATCCCAGAGTGGAAGGTCATGCGCTGTCTTTATACGCACCGGGCACAACGTTGCGTGCCCTCATGGATGATACGAGTGATGTACATCATGAGGGATGGCACCAACGAGTAGAATCTTTGTTTAGTATCACCATGGGAAAGGCATTGTTCGGGTGCTTACGTCGGAATGTTAAGTACCGCGAGTCGTGGATGACACGGAAGATCCCCAAGTCTTGTGGGTAAAGTGTGCAACCTCTGCAGAGTGTAAAACTATTCGAATAGCCGTGTCCACGGTCAAGGACAGTTCGATGACCGCTCTTGTGCTACGTCCAAGTGGTTTCACAAACTAGTGTGTGAGTGTGTTGGAGACAAAGGTGGTACTTGAGCTAAGTTCGATGACTTTGCATGGGAATTAAACTAAGTCCGATGACTTAGCATGATGAATGAACATGAGGTGTTCAACCCCTACTATGACGCTAACGGTATCTTGTTCATATGGATACCTACCTATTGTTGATGGATGCATTCTAGTTACTTGATCATGACATTGCATTTAAAATTAGCTTTCCGCAAAATTGCCTACTTAGTGCTATATCGTGCATCATTATTACCTTGTTCCACAACTTGGGTTGCTTGCGAGTACATTCAAAGTACTCATTGGCTTGCCACTGGTTATTTAATTGGCCAGGCATGGAAGAACAGGAGTATGTTGAAGAGTTTTTTGGTGTCAAACATGTGAACTAGGATGCTTCCCAGTCAGAATGCCTGTAGGTTAAGGCAGACGGCATGGGTTCACGCTATCGTTGAAGATTTCCGCTGCAATCATATGAAGGCTTGGTCATGAAGGACATATTTGAGTAAATCGGTATGCAATGTATGTAAGACTCTTATTATTCAGTTTCTGTGTGTTCAGTGAGCATTGATCTCTGGGATCACTATGCATGTACATTCGGTGATCACGACTTATGAGTCGGGGTCCCCACAAAAAGTTTATCGATCCATGATTGGTTCATTGCTTTATCTATGTGCATCTCGTCCCGATATTGTGCTTAGTGTTTGCATGTGTCCTAGATATCAAGCTGCACCTAAGAAGTGTCATCTTTTGGCCATAAAATGTATTGTGGGATACTTTATACAAAGACCAAACTTTGGCATCTGGTATCCCAAGGGATCTTCATTTAACCTTGTTTGCTATTCCGCTTCG
This sequence comes from Hordeum marinum, assembly GCA_022496015.1. Classification (NCBI taxonomy): domain Eukaryota; kingdom Viridiplantae; phylum Streptophyta; class Magnoliopsida; order Poales; family Poaceae; genus Hordeum; species Hordeum marinum. Next base: position 249,124,199 of record CM039676.1, on the reverse strand, counting down.
GACTATGCCGGTGACAAGGTTGATAGGAAATCCACCTCGGGTACTTGTCAATTTTTGGGTAGATCTCTTCTGTCTTGGTCCTCCAAGAAACAAAACTAGGTATCTATATCTACTGCCGAAGCTGAGTATATTGCTGCTGGATCTTGTTGTGCGCAGTTACTATGGATGCCACAAACGCTTAAGGATTATGGAATCCATGTTAAAAATGTTCCATTCCTTTATGACAATGAAAGTGCTATTAAGTTCGGTCATAATCCTATGCAACATTCTCGAACTAAGAACATTCAAGTTCGACATCATTTCATTTGTGATCATGTTGCCAAAGGAGATATTAATCTTAAGCATGTTCGCACTAACAAGAAATTGGCCAATATCTTTACTAAGCCACTTGATGAGAAAACTTTTTGTCACTTGAGGAGTGAGTTGAACATCATTGATGATTTAAACTTGAGCTAGACTCACTTGGATGCTTGCAAGGGCATGAGCTTTCTTGATACTTCCATGATATTGCTAATATGATATCTTATGCCATGGAATCCTTTGTTCCCTTGTATTCCATCTGACCGTTTGTAGGTACTTGGAAGAACTTCATTCCACGAGATTGCAACCAACTCCAATTATAAGCAATCTTGTCTTGACCAAGTATCCACAACCCCTCTTGATGATGGAAGGAAGAAGACAACAAAAACATATCCTTGACATTTACTTGATCTTTATTGCAAAATCTCAATTGTATCATGTCAAATGGATATACCCATTATTCTTCCTTGCATGACTAACCCTTGTAGGAAACAAGTGTACTAGAATGAGAAGGATTGCTTCCAACACTATATGATCTTAATCAACCTCGAGCATCCTCAACAAGCACCTAAGAGCGACGTCATCAACATCACTCAAAGCTATGCTCTCATATCCTTGAAAAGGCTTTACTCCAAGACATGAGCCAAAGCAACTCAAGTGATATGAAGACATTAAAATGCTTAATCGAAAAATGGTAACCACATTTTGAGCTTAACATAGAGTATGACCTATGATTAAGTATTCTTGCTTGGCTCCTAAGTCAATATACTCTAATATAGGTGACCTCATCACCTCCCATCATCTAGATAAGATTCTTGTGTGGTTTGTTCTCTATTTGCATGATCTCTCATAACCACTCAAATCTTTTCTATATGATGCCCTTTTCCTTTCCTTTGAAAATATGTCTTTTTGACATTTTGAAAATAAACAGTAGCTTGGTCCCTTATTCTTTTCTTTATGATTGAGCCTCGGAGTCACCGACGCAAATTTCTCGGTTCTAACGAAATTGCAGACAAGCTACACTACAAAATATCGGTACCACCGATCTATCTATCTCGGAGACACCGATTTGTGTTTCTTATCTTATCTACTTTTTGTTACTTCGATGATCCCTCACAAAAAAATTAGGGGCAGAAGAACAAACAATACTTCAGGGGAGAAATTCTTTATTCAAGGATCCCTAGATCCAAGAAAAAAAGACTAACATTTGCCAACGGGAGCGAAGTTACATTCAATGATTCCCTTAGTGCTTTTCTATGAACCCTACTTTCAATGAACCTTGTTCTCAAGGATCCCTTCCTTGTCAATGATCCCTGTACCTACTCCTATCTTTGACCTTTTTGGAAATTAATTCCAAAGGGGAGAAGAACAAAGCTTCATGCTAAAGGGAGAGTTACGTGCTTATGCAAAGGGGGAGATATGATTTAGGGGGAGAGGAGAATATTAAAAGTTCAAGTTAGATATTCCTAAACAAGGGGGAGAATAACAAAGTAAGGGGGAGAAAATTCCGAGCACTCAATAACATTCTTGTCTACTTTAGACTTTTCTCACCCTGTGCAATCCCAATATCTACATGCTGAGATTCAGGGGGAGAGGATGAACTACTCTTTCATATCTAAGTGGAGAAAAGCTATAATAGATTTATTCTAAAGGGGGAGACATATTACTCTTAAGTATTATCATATTTTATACGTTCTCCATATCTTGGTACCTTTTGAGTTCTATTTCTTTTGATTAGTAGAATACTCTTGTGTTTCCTAACATTGTTTTCTCAAGTGTGCTTCTACTACTAGAATGCTCAAGAACTCAAGGTAAGTATATGCATCATATCCTTGATCAAGATGATATCTTGCTTCTTGCACATATTGTTTGCAAGAGTGAAGTCTTGAACAAGGATACATCTCATTCATATATTTTGATGCATATATCCAAGATACACATGACTCCTTATATCCCTTCATCCATATGTGTGTCCATGCATTCGAAAACCACTATTCTTTAAAGGACTGCACACATTTAGGGGGAGCAAAACTAAGTCATGTGTCTCTCAAAGTCTTCATTATATTCATGCATATTTTTATTTAAAGCTTTGATTGTATGTTGTCATCAATTACTAAAAGGGGGAGCCTGAAAGCACAACATGCTCCCTTGGTGATTTTGATAATTCACGACAACATAGATTGTCTCTTGGACTAATACTTTTATCTAGTGCATTTCAGATAATAGTCCATGGAGAGTTGGGTTGGCAAAGAGATTGTGGAAATACCCCAAGATGCAAGGAAATGGATTGGCAAAGCTTCAAGCAAGAGGACTCTACATTTTATATTTGTGAGAAATCACCTGGAGTCCATAGGAAAGCCAATACTATTAAAAGGGGGTAAAGTTTTGTTGGTGAACAAAAAGCTCATACGTGCACAAGTGATAGTTACCAAAGACACCCACAATCTCTACCACCAAAGTCTGTCCTAAGCCAAACACTCAAAATCGGTGCAACCAACATTCCACATTCAGTGCCGCTGATTCTAAACCCTAGACAGACTCAACCAAACCCTAACCCTTCGGTACAACCAATACCGCTTTCGGTGCCACCGAGTTGGGCTTCCAACTTTCTGTTACGCAAGTTCACATTTTCGGTCCATCTAAGAATGTTGAATCGGCGTCACTGAGATTGGGCATTCTGACCGTTGGTCACCTTATCGGTGCAACCGAGATTCGTATATCGTCCCCTACGAGATTCAAAAGTTGCCACCTTTTGGTCACTTCGGTACCACCGAGATTAGCACATCGGTGTCACCGAGTTGGTCATTTTGTGTGTAATGGTTGGATTTTTGGGGTTGCCTATATATACCCCTTCACCACCACCTACTCGACAGAGAAGCACTCAGAATCATTCCATATCTATCCTATCAGTTTTCTGAGAGAGAACCACCTACCCTTGTGTTGAGGTCAAGATCTTCCACTCCAACCATATGGATCTTGATTTCTAGCCTCCCCAAGTTGCTTTCCACCAATCCCATCTATTCTACCAAGCCATATCTGTGAGAGAGTGATTGTGTGTTGAGGAGTCTATCATCTTGAAGCACAAGAGCAAGGAGTTCATCGACATTACCGAGCCTGTTACCTTTTGGAGGGTGGTGCCTCCTAGATTGGTTAGGTGTCGCTTGGGAGCCTGCTACTTCCTGTTGTGGAGTGAAGCAAGAAGTTTCTAAGGGCAAGGAGATCGCCTACTTCGTGAAGATCTACCCCGAGTCAGGATAGTCCTCCGTGGACGTAGGACGTCATGGTATAGTCAAGGCTGCTTCTTCGTGGAACCCTCTGTGGGTAGATCCCTCTTTGGACTCTCGTGACCGTCACCCTTCGTGGGTTGAAGACTCCATGAACGTGGACGTACGATAGCACCACCTATTAGAACCACAGGAAAAATCCTTTCGTCTCCAATTGCCTTTGATCTCCATATCTCATCTCTCTACTTCATGTGCAATGTCTTTACTTTTCGGTGCTATATTTGTTGACATGCATGTGTAGGGTATATAGACTTGTTAGCCTTGCTAAAATTGTTAAAATCTGCCAACCAGTTAACTTGGGAAAAGGTTAGGTTTAATTTTCTCTAGTAGTCTATTCACCCCCCTCTAGACACTCTTCTAGTGATCCCTCAATTGGTATCAGAGCTTTGGTCTCCATTGCATCTGTTTAATCACCGAGGAGGAAGATGGATGTGTCTAATATAGGGAGTTTGAGTTGTAGAGTGCCTATTCTTGATGGAGAGTATTATAGTCAATGGAAAACTTTGATGCTTGAACCGTTTAATCAATTTCAATTGAGCAAATATGTTATGCGCCCCTATGAGCCTCCTATTGATGAATTGCATCCCATACATGAAGAGGAAATTAACATGCATGGTAACCTAAGAACTGACAATCTCATCATTAGAGGTTTACCAAGATTCGTGCTTTCTCAATTGAAGAACTTTGCATGTGCCTATACCTTATAGACCGATTTGGAGAATCGATATCCAAATCTTTCCTTAGGAAATCTTGATGAAATTCTTCATAAAACTGTTGCTTTTCACAAAAAGAAGCCTAGTGATCCAAACTTTGATAAATGCCTATTTGAGCTTCGTGATCTCATGCGTGCTAAAGGAGATGTTACCACTATCAACAACATTATCTTTGAAGTCGTTCGCATTCATAAACTTGAATAATATCATGATCATAATTCTAATGAATCTCTTGTTCTTTATGACGAGGATTTTCCACTTGATGATGACAATGTGGAACATGACTATCTTGGAGAAGATGAGTTGTTCGACATCGAGTATTAGAAGATCATGAAGAATATAAGTATCATGGCAAACTTCAAGGATTATATGTCCATAGGAAAAGAGTGGATTCTCGACAGTGGATGTACGCATCAAGACTGGTGATAACGACATGTTTCAAGAGATCACGCCTAATCAAGGTCCTCGAAGGTACGTGACCTTTGGAGACAACTCTAAGGGTAAGGTACTTGGCCTTGGTAAGGTGGCCATATCCCATTATAGCTCAATTCAAAATTTTATTCTTGTTGAATCCCTTGGCTACAATCTTCTTTTCGTATCTAGACTTGCCGATTCCGATTTCAGTGTGTTATTCACGAAAGTAGATTGCCAAGTGTTTCGTCAAGATAATCATAAAATGGTCTTTACTAGTTTCCATAGAGGTGATCTATACATTGTTGATTTCACTAAGAGATCCAAGCCTCACACATGTTTAATTGCTAAATCTTCTAAAGGTTGGCTTTGGCATAGAAGACTTGGACATGTAGGCATGCGCAATCTAGATAAGCTAATCAAAGGTGATCGTATACTTGGTATTAAAGATGTTATATTTGACAAAGATAGACTTTGTAGCGCTTGTCAAGCAGGAAAACAAGTAAGTGGAAGTCATCCCGTTAAGAATATCATGACTACTAGGAGACCACTCAAGTTACTTCACATGGATCTTTTCGGTCCCAATGCTTACAAGAGTCTCGGTGGAAATTCCGATGGTCTAGTTATAGTTGATGATTTTTCCAGATTTACGTGGGTATTTTTCCTTGATGATAAGTCACAGGTTCAAAAGATCTTCAAGAACTTTGTTTGCAAAGCGCAAAATCAGTTTGAAGTGAAGATCAAGAAGGTTCGAAGCGATACGGATCAGAGTTCAAGAACACCCATGTGGATATATTTCTTGGCAAAGAAGGTGTCTCACCTGAGTTCTCGGCTACGTACACGCGTCAACAAAATGGGACTAGGCCTTCCTCCTATTCTACAATAATATGATCACATGTGAGATACTAGTCTACTCTCTTCTAATGCTGCAAGATGCTGAAGATGCTAGTCTTCAATAGGACTAGGCCTTCCTCCTATTCTTAATTTCTGCAGTTAGTCCAGATATACCCACTCCTTGATAATGATGCATACTTAGCATAGTTCTGATGTCAATCTTGCGAGTACTTTGGATGAGTACTCACTGCTGCTTTGCTTTCTCTTTCCCCCTCAATACGATTCTGCGTTCAGACGATGTAGCCCAGGAGAAGGAGTACGCCGGAGACGACTACTACACCATCGTTGGAGCCTACTACTACGTGGAGAGTGCCGACGCTCAGGAGTAGTTAGGAGGTTCCCAGGCAGGAGGTCTCGCCTCTTTCGATCCTCTGCTTATGTTTGTGCTAGCCTTCTTAAGGCAAAACTTGTTTAACTTACGTCTGTACTCAGATATTATTTGCTTCCGCTAACTCGTGTTTGTCGAGATTTGTATTCAAGCCCCCGAGGCCCCTGGTTCGTATTATGAAGTTGTATGACTTTATTTTGTGTCTAGAGTTGTGTTGTGATATTAATTAGTGAGTCCCTAATCTTGGTCGTACGCATTGTGTGTATGTTTAGTGTACGATCGAAATTGGGGGCGTCAGAAGTTGGTATCAGAGCCGACTGCTTGTAGGTAGCCCCCTTTCCAACTCCTTGGTCTAAGTTGCGTCTAGTACTTGAAAAACTTTACTAACATTGTTGTGTGGCTTACGATCCCACATCTCAATCGGGTGGTATTATGATCTTTTATTCCGTGTCTATACTCTGGGTTCTGATCTCTCTCCTCTTTCGGGTTAAACATTTTGCTAACACTAACTCTAGGTTCTCGTAACTACTTCCTCCCGGAGAGCCCCTCATTCCAAATGATGACTTGATTCACCGGAAGACTCTTAAGATACTCCCTAATGTTCTCCCGAACTTGTGCTCGTCGCTTTTGTTATTCCACCACTGTCAATCCCTATGAATAATTCTTCTCACTTACCGGGGATTCGTTTGTCCCTAGTGGTTCATGTGTTTCACAAAATTCTTCGAAATGTTATTCGATCTTCCGAAATCCTGAGTAGCCTATTTCTCTTGACCTTCGTAGCTAGAACTCTAATGTGTGGTTTTGACAACCATTCACTTCACCATTTCTTTGCTTGATGTCGTTGCTGATCGATTACATCTTCAATAGACTTCTCGACAAATGTGTCATGATCATCATCAACATTCTGAACTCCCCCAGAATATCAATTACATTCTTGATGGGAAGTAGCATCCTTGCCTTCCTCTCAAATACAGGCTTGTCTTGTTTTGGTTGAACCTTAAGTTCCTTGTTAGCCGTCTTGTGAAGAATGTGTTTGAAACCTTGAAGGCATTATCTTTGTGCCTAGCTCATGAAGAATGTTTGTGATAAAAGAAGTGTTCTTCTCTTAATTCACATGCATTTGCCCCGTGGTTATGGGAAAATTCTGTCTCGCTTCCTCTTGGATCGTCCAATTCATTCATGCATGTGCGAAGTATTCTATGGTTTGATATATTTGTTACCTTCACTCCATATGTATTTCCAAACACACCAAGCCACTAATTGATTTGATATGGGGGAAATAAGTTCTTCGTAAGAGCTATTCGGGCTTATACACGGAACTTTGATATCCTCTATGATGGTTCCCAACCAGAGCTTGTTTGCATTCCATCCTAAAAACTTCTATGTGGACACAAATGTCTTGGCATTCTGTTCATATGTCTTGCATTTCAACTCATGATTCAGAGCATGCTTCTGTCGTTCATTCCGATATTCCTTCAAATCATCTCGTAGATCTGTGTTGCATCCTTTTCTTCTCAGGCCTTCTATGTCTAAAGTATCCTAACACCAACCAAATCTAAACCTCGGCGGATATGATGGTTGGAACCTTTCCAAGAATTATGACTTTGGTCTCTATGTTACTCGGTAAGGTGATAATGTGGCTAGCATACCTGCCCGGAAGACCTATTGTTATAGTATCGTGTTCAACAAGATTGGCCTATATCCCATGATGAAATTGTAAGACTTATGTGATAAGTTGTTCCGGATAGATCCTTTGTGTACCCAAGGTCTGATCTTACCTGATGACCATGTCGATGCTTCCCTGAAGCATGACCGTGGTACTTCGATCCTCAACCAAGAACATTGGAAGCTCAATGCTAAAGGTTTCTTGATCAATTATCCAAACATCATTGAATGGGTAAATGTCATGGTTCTCCTTGCCGCTTTTATCCAAAGGATTATGCATTTGTTCCCGTGTCATGTCTATCATGCTTTGCTTTTCCTTCGGAAAGTAATACTCTTAATACTTGGGTATAACCACCTTATCTTTTCCATTGGTATCTTTAACCTTGCTTGAGATTATATGACCTAAGCAGTAATAATTCCCTGCTTAGGTAAACGTCTTGGTGAATAAGCCTGTTAGTAAGACCCTATTACTTTTGTTTATAACATTCCGGTAACCGCTGTTGGACGAGAATTTTGCCTATTGGTCCACCTCGTTTGAACCAGCAGGAAAATTGTTCCATTCGTCCCCCGCCCTTGGTACTAATGTTGTTGCCAACTTAACTGACAAGCTCTCCTCTGGAAGGTCTTGCTACCATGACCATGCAAGATGTCACCGCTCTTCCTACTCTTAAACTCGCATGGCGGGCCCATAACCCAAAGTTCCACAGGATTGAAACTTGACTCTCATGTACATATTTAAATCCAAAGTTTTTGTTGCACTTGGCTTCATATGTAAATATCGAGCGACCGTCCAAGGTAATGACGCTATTATCGTCATCATTGACCGACTGTCCAAAGTTTCACACTTTCTCGCCGTCAATGAAACTATGACTGCTAGGCAGCTGGTAGATCTATATATGTCCAGAGTTGTTTCACTCCACGGTATTCCATTGGTGATTAGTTCAGACCGTGGTAGTTTATTCACTCCAAGGTTGTGGGCAAGTTTCCAGGAAGCTATGGGAACTCATTTGTCGTTCAGCACCGCTTTTCACCATCATCCCAAGGACAAGTTGAAAGAGTCAATCAAATTCTCAAAGACATGCTTTGAGCTTTGTGTCATTTCTTTCGACAAGAAATGGGAGGAATCTCTCCCTTATGCTGAGTTCTCCTACAACAATAGCTATCAAGCTAGTTTGAAGATGGCTCCCTTTGAAGTGTTATATGGAAGTAAGTGTAAGACTCCTCTGAATTGGTTAGAATCTGGGGAATGTACAATTATCGGTCCGAATATTATCCAACATGTCGAAGATCAAGACCGAATTATTCATGCAAATCTGAAGGCTGCCCAGTCGCGTCAGAAGAGTTAGTATGACCGTCATCACAAGGATATGGTCTATTAGACTGAAAAAGGCTTATCTTCGAGTCACGCCAATGAGAGGTGCACACCGTTTTGGGATCAAGGGCAATCTGGCTCCTCGTTATATCGGTCCTTGCACTATTCTTGAAAGGCGTGGTAAAGTGGTATATAAGGTGGAACTAGCATGAAACCTTTCCCGGGTTCACGATGCGTTCCATGTGTCATAGCTTCATCGCTGCTTCAAGGATCCCATTCGAGCAGTGAATCATGATATGCTTGAACTGCAACAAGACTTTTCTTACAACTAGAAACTGGTCTGCATTCTCGATGAGACTGACCGACGGACTCGTCAGAAGGTTACCAAGTTCTTCAAAGTGCACTGGACAAACCATTCTGAAGATGAAGCCACTTGGGAATGCGAAGATCTACTTCGTGCATAACATCCCGGGCTCCTTCCTTCTACTTCTTAATTCTCGCGACGATAATTCTTGTTAGTTGGGGAGAATTGTGATGCCCTGGATTTGTGCTACATTAATACATGTAATTAAGCCACAGTAATCTCACGCTAATGTTGCCACGTCACCTGGATAATTGTTGTTAAACTTGCGTTAGTTCAAACCCCGTTCAAACTCAATTTTAAAATAAAGTCAAACGATAAAGGTTTTCAAATATGAAAACTAAAATGTTCGGTGTATGTCAAATGTTACATAGGTAATTGCGTAGTAGAAATCAACATTTTGAGGATGTTTAAATACACTAAATTAAAATAAAACTAAAATAGAAAACTAATAAAAAGAAAAAGTAAAACTAAAAAAGGAAAATAAACCCCCCTCCCACAGGGCCTCGGCCCAGCTAACCTAACCGGCCCACCCCAGCCCCCCGATACTACCCCACCCCAAACCCTAGCCCATACCGAACCCCCACTCGCCCGCCCACTCCTCCTCGCTCTCCCCCCGATCCCGATTGGATCGGGGCGAACCAACACCACCGCTCGCCCCTCGCCGGTCCACCCCGGCGCCCCCCCGACGATGACGCGGCTAGGCAGCGCCCGCCCCTGCCGACACCCTTCCCCCACCGACGTGCCAGTGCGCCATTCAAAGCCGCATGGGGCCACCCTGCTGCCTCGTCCCTTTGTTGTCGGTCGCCTCCTCGCCTCCTTGCCAGTCACCGCCTCCCCACGCCCGCTGCCCACCCTACCAGCAAGGTGAGGCCCTATGGGCTCCGCCCTCCCTCCTCCTTGCCCCCCTGCTGGACGTGCCCGCCCCACCTCATCGGGGCCATCCTCGCGTTGCCCCGCGCGAGCCCGCGTGCCCGCCGTTGTCGTGGTCACGCGGCGCGCCCGCTCACATCGTGCTTACCCAGTGCGCCCCCACTCGGCCATCGCCCCGAGCGCCCCTGGCCACGCTCGCGTGCGTGCCCCGCCTCACGCTTGCCTGCACTCACCAGCTGCTGTTGCTGCTTGCTGCGCGCGCTAGTTGCGCGCTGCTGGTCACCACTGCCCCTGGCCGCCGACGAGCCATCGGCGAACCCCTGGCTCCTCGTCGCCCCATTTTGGTTAGTGGGGCTTAACCACCCACTAAGCCACCCCCCACTCTCTATGAGAACAGGGGCCGACGCCCATGTAAAATGATTAAAATAATAATAAAAAATAAAAAATATTAATAAAAAATTTAGTTCATTATTAAATTAATTAATTAGCTAATTAAGTTTAATTAGATTAACTAATTACTCTGTTGAGTGTATTGAGAATGACATGTGGGCCCAGCCCCATTGACACTAATTAATTTTGATTAATTAATTTTGTTAATCAATTAATTTAATCAGAGGATGACAAGTGGCTCCCACCCCCTACTTAAACTTGTTTAAGATTAATTAAACTTCAATTAAAACTCTGAGTATGGCATGTGGGGCCCACTGGTTAGTTTGACCAGTCAACCCCACTGTTGACTGCTGATGTGAGCATGACATCATGCTGATGTCATAAATGCAATTATTGAATTTAAATAATCTCTTTTAATTTGTGAAATTGATGAAAACTTTAAAAATTAATATAAAAATAATCCGTAAGTGAGATGAAAATAATTTATACATGAAAGTTGTTTAGAAAAATAGCATGAATCCGAATACGTAATCCGTTCATTTGTCACGTGCTCCTATCATAGCGAACATGGAAAGTTTCCATCGTTTTCATCTATTCAGTGGTAGCCCGATTCTCGAAAAATATTGTTAGATATTCTTCCCATCCGTGAACGACGTGTAGTACTGCGGTAGTGCATGCCTAGCTCTGCTTAGTGGCATGTCATTCATTGTGATGCATTTGTATGCATTTTATTTATTGTTTCTTCCTCCTCTTCTTACCGGTAGACCCCGAGATTAACGGCGCTGCCGGGTACGACTACACGCCTGACGATCAGGCCTTTGCAGCAAAGCAGCAAGGTAAGAAAACCCCCTTGAGCATTCTGATATCGCCCATTTCTTCCCCTCTCATTCTTGCATTAGATTATGCTATTGTATTAGTTAGCTCCTATTCTGATGCATAGCCTGTTTTTGATAAACTGCTAGTATACCTACAATCATATCAACTGCTTAGTATAGGTTGGATAGTGATACCCTAGGGACCTCAATATTGTCCCAATTGCCCCTTCTTTCACCTTCGACGTCATCTAGGACTTGAAGACAGAATACTTGGTCATCATGACCGACTGACAAACCCTTACAAACTCATCACCTCACACCCCTTTAGTATGGCATTGTAGAGCTACTATTGAGTGCCGAGGGTGATACCTCACTTAGCACTCCCGACGTTAATTCTGTAGCATAGCTACTTGATCGTGGGTATCGAGGGTGATTCCTCCTTCCCAACTATTGATAGCAACTCTTGTCATATCCATACCTCGAGTGGGATTCATCGAGGGTGATTCCTCGGATATCCACTTGGCGTATAACCACACAGCTAGTACCACTACAGGAATCAGGCACTTTGTCGTCAGCCATCCCGAACGGCAAAGGTCTTTGCTATCCGCCAGGAGACGGCCAACCGTCCGGCTGAATAAGCCACGGTAAAGGGCGCTTTGCCGTCTGCTAGCAGACGGCAAAGACCTTTACATCTTTGCCGTCTACCTGCGGACGACAAAGGGCCTGGACGACACATGTGGCAACTTAGCTCCGTTAAGGCTTAAGGGCGTGCTTTGCCGTCCGGTGGCAGACGACAAAGACCTTAGTTCTTTGCCGTCTGCCAGTGGATGGCAAAGCACCTGTTTTTTGCCGGCCTAGGTGGGTTCTTTGCCGTCCGCTGGCAGACGACAAATACCTTAGTTCTTTGCCCTCTGCCAGCGGACAGCGAAGCAACTATTTTTAGCCAGCCTAGGTGGGTTCTTTGCTGTCCGCTGGCAGCCGGCAAAGAACTAAGGTCTTTGTCGTCTCCTTAGCATGATGCAAGTCAAATGTGAATACTAGTAACTAATGACCATTTAAATGAAACTCACCGTGGGTGCTATAGCAATATGGGGAATTGACGGAGGGGTCTGACCATTGTTCTAGCACACGGTCTCCACATTTTGTTTTCACGAGTCATTCATATTAGTTAGTGATGAAACGAACATTACGTGCATGATTCCTCTCCTCCTCCAACAGCCTAGCCGTCCTCTCCTCCATGTCCCTCTCCCTCTGCGCCGCCTACCTATTTGCCTCCGCCAGAAGCTCGTGGGCCCTAACCTTAATGGCGAGCTCCATTGGCCGTGGACGAGGCCTTATCTCAAGACCAGAGCTCGCTTGGCGCTTCTTGATCTCTGGGAGAGTTCTAGGACAACGTACGAGTCCATCCCCAATGGCTATTGAGCCATGGGGCCTCCCGCCACCAGATATAATCACGAGCTCTGGATCAAAAGGACTCTGGCTCGGGTTGATGTCCTCTCCTTTCCTTGCCTTCCCCTCATCCCTATACCTCACGAGCTTGTTTTGGGAGGAGATGTTGCTGAAGCTCTATGGATGATCGAGGTCATCCTCAGAGAATGCCCTGGCCTTCTTGTATGAGGCAAGATGGGCCATGGCATAGAGGTCGAATAGAGGTGGCACCTCCTTCTTGTTGTGTCGCGCCTAAAAGAGAGGAACAAAATATTAGTTAAGGGCTCAAGCTAGCATGAAGAATGAAATTGCATGAATCATGAAGCAAACCACATACCCAGTTATCCCCGAACTCAAACAGGTTGGAGCTCTCTTGATGGTGTGGCACACCTCTCATTTGGGCACGCTTATCCTTAGCCTTGTTGTGTTCGGCTAGCCATTCGGGAGAAGACCACTCATCCACCAATGCCTCCCAATAGTCCATCCTATCCGCACACCATCTCGGGGGCACCTAAGTTAGACAAGAGAAATTTCAACGCTATGCCTACGAATCAAATCAAAGAAACTAAGTACAAGGCCCTAAGAATAGATAATTACCTTCATTAACTTCTCCTTACTCAGATAATTTTTGCGGCACTTGTTCTTGGCCCTCTTAATGTTAGTCGAGGCGTAGTAGTCTCGAATAGCCTGCACCTGAGCCTCGTGCCGTAAGTTCTGAAGTAGGATCTTGCACTCGTCTTTGAGAACAACAGCCGCTTTCGCCTCATCTTCCTCAAGACACCTGTAGAATGTCTGCAATCAAACAAGACAACACTGATTAGTACAATCACTAGGTGTTGCTGATTTTTAATTCTGTAAAGGAGAAATTACCCAAAAGGGACGGATCACAATGTCGGCTACCGTCTCGCAGAAGACACCGTTGACCATCTCCTCTGGTGGAGCCGGGGCAGCCTTGTACAGCTCCCAAGTCAGTGCTACCTGTGGAGACTCTCCCTCACCGGGCAACTGGACCTTCCCCGAAAAGTGGTGCTGGAGAAGCACACCAAGGACCTGGTTGGGCTTGAGGACACCACGCTCGTATTTCCAACCCCTGCAGTAGGACAAGGCCAACACATTAGATATTAATTTGAAGAAACATGAAGGCAAAAGGTTAAAAAAGAGTAAATGCACTTACTTCTCTGCATTAGGCGCAATCAACCACCTTTGCTCGCGGGTCGTCGGCATGGGTGGTAGCTTTGTACAACCATGCTGGTAGACCTTTTTGACCTCCTCAACCAGCTCGCCCTTGCTATAGGTGTCTACAGACAAGTTGTCCTCGCCACCATCAGCATGGCCACTAGCCTCCGAAGTCATGTGGGACGAAGACTCTAGGACCCGAGTCTCCTGGGATGAAGACTCTAGGACCGAAGTCTCCTGGGACAAAGGCTCGGTGACCCGAGGCTCGTGGACCGGAGTCCGAGACGGGTCTAAGTCAGACGGGTCGACCTGAGACGGAGCACTCCTGTGGTCGGGAGAATCAGCTGGGGGTGGCGGCGAGGAAGGCGCAACAGCCTTCCTACCTCTAGCACCTCTCTTCGACTTCCCCCGACCTCTCCCAGTCACAGAAGAAGCGCCCGCCGGTGTCTGCATACTGTGTACCAGCGCTCTCCGGAGTTGCTGGGGTGGAATAATAGCACCCCTCCCAGCACGCGTCGAGGAAGGAGGCTCAGAGCGCTCTCGACCCCCGCCCACCATCTGTCAACACCTGCAATGACAAAGAGTGAACGAAATTAGTTCAACATAAAAAATTGAATACCTAATAACATGAACTAATTAAGAATATATATGTACATAATAATAATTCAATACCTCACATAATAATAATAATTAATAATATATGTGTCGTGTCGGGGTCGGGGTATCGGGGGTGTCGTGTCGGGGTAGGGGTGTTGTGTCAGGGTCTGGAGTGCCGTGTCCGGGTGTCGTGTCAGGGGTCGGGGTGTCGGTGGTGTTCTGTCGGGGTAGGGGTGCTGTGTCGGGGTTGGGGGTGCCGTGGCGGGGTGTCGGGGTGTCGTGTCGGGGGTCGGGGTGTCAGGGGTGTCGTGTCGGGTAGGGGTGCTGTGTCGGGGTCTGGGGTGCCGTGTCAGGGTAGGGGTGCTGTGTCGGGGGGTCAGGGTGTCGGGGGTGTCGTGTCGGGGTCGGGGTGTCAGGGGTGTCGTGTCAGGGTAGGGGTGCTGTGTCGGGGTCTAGGGTGCCGTGACGAGGTGTCGTGTCGGGGGTCGAGGTGTCGGTGGTGTCATGTCGGGGTAGGGGTGCTGTGTTGGGGTCGGGGGTGTCGTGTCGGGGTGTGTCAGGGTGTCGTGTCGGGGGTCGGGGTGCCGTGTCGGGGCGTCGGGGTGTCGGGGTGTCAGGGTGCCGTGTCGGGGTGTCGGGGTGTAATGCCATGAGTAGATGCCATGTTAAATTTGTGATTCTAAGAGTGGAAATCAAAGTCCAACATCAACCTATCTGATGGAGCTCAATAGGTGGAATGGAACAAGTATGTAAGTGAGGAGTGAAGGAGAAGATGCAGACCATGATCTCCACTGCGCAGCGACACAGAACAGGGGCTCCGAATGCCGACACACAGAAACAGAAAGTTGTTGGATTGATCCTCCACTTCTTCGTGCAGTAGAAACCTGACACATTACAAGGGGGCAGTCAGTAGTCAGTAACATGCTTGATGACTTCATTTATGGCAGTCCACAGTGCCCACCATACAACTAAAGCACAAAATTATGCTCATTGGATATGTTGTTGGGTATTGCAAGAGGTCTTTATTTGCAGGAAGGGACACCCCCGACTTGATATCTAGAGCCGTGTCGTGTTGTATGTCCATAGTACCACCATACAACATATCCAACAATGCCTACTGGATATGTTGCAATACAAGTCGTGTCGGGGTCGGGGTGTCGGGGATGTCGTGTCGGGTTCCGGGGTGCCGTGTCGTGGTGTCGGGGTGTCGTGTCGGGGGTCGGGGTGTCGGTGGTGTCGTGTCGGTGATCCTCGACCCGGTTATGTCGGCATCGACGCACCCCTCCTCCTCCTCCTCCTCTTCTTCTTCTTATTCTCCTTCTCCTTCTTCTTCTTTTCTTCTCCTCCCCCTCCTCCTCCTTTTCTTCGTTTTCTTCTTCTCCTTCCTCTTCTTCTTCTTCTTCATCTCCTTCTCCTCCTCTTCTTCTTATCTCTTCTTCTAATTAACTACAACTAATTAACCTAACTACATTACTAAATTACTAACTAAGCTAAACTATTAACTACAACTAACTAACTAAACTAATTAACTACAACTAACTAACTAAATTACTAACTAAACTATTAAAAAATGAAAAAATAGAGAGGGGGAGGGGGCTCACCGGAGTGAGGGAGGTGGAGGCCAGCATTGGTGGAGGTGGAGGAGGCCGACGCCGGTGGTGGGGCATCGGGGCGACGGGTGGCGTGGCGGGGGCGGTGGCGGTGGGGTGTCGGGGGCACCGAGAAGGGAGAGAGGGGAAGGGTGGTGGGGCGGTGGGCGTGGGAGGCGGGGTGGTGGGCACGGGCGGCGGCCGGCGGTGGCGACGCGGTGGCGATGCGACGATGGGGATGGGGGCGCGGGCGGCAGGTGCGACGCAGCGGTGGGGGTGGGGGCGGTGGGCGTGGGTGTCGGGGTGGTGGGCGCGGGCGGCGGGCGGCGGTGGTGATGCAACGGGGTGCAGGGGGCTCGGGCACGTGGTGGTGGGGGCGAAGGGGCGGCGGTGGCATCGGGGGCGGTGGGCACGGGCGGCGGAGTCATGGGGCGACGGGGAGGAGAGATGAAAGAGAGAGGGGGTCCGGGGGGCGTTAACCGTTATTTAACCCCCCTCTTTGCCGTCTGCTAGCAGACGGCAAAGAGGGGGGCCATTAGGTCAAGTTGCGGGCTGGGTCGTTACTGGGCCCCCTCCCTCTTTGCCGTCTGCTAGCGGACGGCAAACCTCCTTTGCCGTCCGCTAGCAGACGGCAAAGAAGTGGCTGATGGCAAAGCCACCCTTTGCTGTCTGCCACCTCTTTGCCGTCTGCTTTCTGCTAGCTAATGGCAAAGCCACTCTTTGCCGTCCGCTAGCAGATGACAAAGAAGTGGCAGACGGCAAATCTTCTGATTCCAGTAGTGTACTGACTTGACACTGTACTAACGTGACGGGACTGAAGGGACAGGCGGTACCACTCTGTTGAGGTGGACCTAAATTCCCGTCATTTTTGAGAAGGGTCGGACCCAAGGGTACCCATGTGTGTGAGATAAGGTGGGATGCGCTGGTAAGGCATCCAAAGGGTTAAGGTGAGACATGGACGGACAGGAGAGGCCCTTGCCACACATCCTCAAGACGAGGTGACTGGACCGCACTTTATGGGTCGTACTTGCCCCGCATTAATAAAATGCTAATGGTTTGGGTATTTAATGTGATTTGGTCATTTGGCCTAATACACACTAACCTTCACGTGGGAGAAGTTATGGGTACTCAGCGTCATTGTATCAGCCGAAGCTCTTCGGACGTCAGCAATGGAGTGACGCGCGCCGGACTGGACTGGACGGTACAGCTCTAGGACTGGAGTGTGCTAGGTCTGCTTCCAGCTGTGTACGCATCATGGAGGAGTGCAAAGGGCGAGTGGGCCCATGACCCCTACACGCTTAGGATCTAGACCGATGGGCTGGCTTCTTCGTTGAGCCTAGGTGGGGCGATGACGTTGTGATCTCCCGAGGCTGGGCATGACCTAGGAAAGTGTGTCCGGCCAGACATGATCAAGCATGTCGGGGAATATGTGGTGCACCCCTGCAGGGAAGAACTTATCTATTGGAATAGCCGTGTCCATGGTAACAGGACGACTTGGAGTTGTACCTTGACCTTCTACAACTAAAATTGTGACTTTAATTTCAAATGAATGTTGGTTTTGAGATTGCTTCCTTGTAGGGAGTTGAGGAAGAATCTCCAGGCGTGGTTATTTAATAAATAAATCTACAATAATATTATCATATGTGAGATACCAGTCTACTCTCTTCTAATCCTGCAAGATGCCAAAGATGCTAGTCTTCGATAGGACTAGGCCATCCTCCTATTCTTGCTTTCTGCAGTCAGTCCAGATATACCCCACTCCTTGATAATGGTGCATACTTAGCATAGTTCTGATGTCAGTCTTGCGAGTACTTTGGATGAGTACTCACCGCTGCTTTGCTTTCTCTTGCCCCCTCGATATGATTCTGCGTTCACACGATGGATCCCAGGAGATGGAGTACGCCAGAGACGACTACACCACCACCACTGGAGCCTACTACTACGTGGAGAGTGTTGATGCTCAGGATTAGTTAGGAGGTTCCCAGGCATGAGGCCTCGCCTCTTTCGATCCGCTACTTATGTTTGTGCTAGCCTTGTTAAGGCTAAACTTGTGTAACTTATGTCTGTACTCAGATATTATTTGCTTCCGCTGACTCGTGCTTGTCGAGCTTTGTATTCGAGCCCTCGAGGCCCCTGGCTTGTAATATAAAGTTGTATGACTTTATTTTGTGTCTAGAGTTGTGTTGTGATATTTATTAGCGAGTCATACGCATTGCGTGTATCTTTAGCGTACGGTTGAAATTGGGGGCGTCACAAGTTGGTATCAGAGCCGTCTGCCTATAGGTAGCCCCCTTTCTAAATGCTTTGCCGAAGTTGAGTCTAGTACTTGAAATACTTTACTAACATTGTTGTGTGGCTTACGGGCCCACATCTCAATCGGGTGGTATTAGGGTCTTTAATTCCTCGTCTATACTATGGGTTCTTATCTCTCTCCTCTTTTGGGTTAAGGATTTTGCTAACTCTAACTCTAGGTTCTCGTAACTACTTCCTCCCGGAGAGCCCCTCATTCCAGATGATGACTTGATTCACTAGAAGACTCTGAAGATACTCCCTGATGTTCTCCCGAGAACTTGTGCTCATCACTTTTGTTATTCCCTCCATAGTATACCCCTGGGAATAATTCCTGTCACTTACCGGGGTTTCGTTTGTCCCTAGTTGTTCATGTGTTTCACAAAATTCTTCGAAATTTTATTCGATCTTCCGAAATCCTCAACAACCTATTGCTCCTGACCTTTATCACCTCCTTGCATTACGGTTAAATTCCATATGTCTAGCAATATTCATTAAAATCCCTTTTGTTTCTCATTTGATTTTATTGATTCAACCAATGTGTGAATGCATGCAATCATCAGTTGACCCTTATAATTATCTTTCTAAGCTAAGACATCTTTCCAAACATGTGTTTGTTCTCGACAACTCAACCTTCATGGATTTTTCATCTAAGTCTATTCAACTTACTTGTATTTGATTGGAGCATCCGATTCTAATACACCAAACTAGAAATCATAATTCCTTTGGTAATTAAGCATCAAAATTATTCAGATGTTCTATAAAGTGATGTTCTAGCCCCATTGTGGACCGCCAAACCCATTGTTGGGTTATTATCTGATAGCACCCTTCACGTTCAAAATTATTGTGATGTTGTTCCCCTGATACATGATGCCAGTAGTAAATTGTGTCTTCTCCCTCTGATAAGTCGTATCCTATGCTTTTGTCAGCCATGCTCTTTTTGCAAGCTTGTGTTAATTTCTCTTGAGGCTTGTGGTATATGTTCCTAGGATGCCTCGATGGGTTGGACCTATGCCTTCCTTATTCGTGTGAACCCGACAGTTTTCACTAGTCGTACTTTTCTGGTGTTTTCCCAGATAACCCTTCAAACTATATTTCACCAAAGGCGAGCTGTAAATGGAAGGTGATGCATTGATAAAGTGGGAGTCGACCTTCAACCTTGTGTTCATGCCCATGGAAACAGTGTTGATCTTATCGTAGAAGCTTCCCCTAACAATAGTCTTCCCTTTTGTTTGTGTTGATCTTTTATCTGTGATTTGGTCCCTTGCAACCATGGTTCTGACCATGACTGTTCTTCTTTGATCTCATTTTTGGACAAGTTAAAGCACTTGTCTTCTGTAGATCAATACATCGGTCCAAGCTTTAATTCTGATCTACATCCGAGTATTACCCCTGGTATATCGAGAAAATCATGGGGCTACATAGCTTATTATGAGCTCCTTGTTACGTATGTTTTCTTTCGCTCATTCCAGTTTCCTCATGTTCTGAGTTGTTGGACACTCAAGGACACCAATAATTGAATCGAGTCTGCTTTGCGATTAAACAACTTGTAGTAATCTTCTTTGCTTAAGAGTTTGTACTCGTTCATGCCTTGCAAGATGTTAGGCTACACCATCATCATCATGATAAAGCTTGACCATACTATCTATGTCCTTCATCCTTGAAGCCCCATTCCAACAGTGCATTAATATTACATCGAGCTTTGAACATCATGTTCGTTGTCTTGAAAGACAATGCTGATTCATAGGTAGCACTCTAACATGTGGTTTCGACAACCATTCGCTTCACCATTTCTTTGCTTGATGTCGTCACTGATCGATTACATCTTCAAGAGACTTCTCGACAAATGTGTTGTGGTCATCATCAATATTCTGAACTCTCCTAGAATATCAATTAAATTCTTGATGGGAAGTAGCATCCTTGCCCTCCTTTCAAACGCAAGCTTGTCTTGTTTTGGTTGAACCTTAAGTTCCTTGTTAGCCATCTTGTGATATGTTCTATCTTGGAGTATTGCCATCTTTTGATAAGAATGTCATGAGAATTGCACACGTTTTAAGAATTCTTGATATAATGATACTTCCAGCCATCACCTTTCATTCTTGGTTTTCGTGTTTTTCCTAACAGGAATACCGTCAAATGGACTATGATGTGTAAATTCAATACTTATGGCATAGAAACTCTATTACCTTGGAATTAATGAACAATAAGTCCATCCTTAGTGTGTTGGTTTTTGAATCAACATTGTAACATTGGTCGTACTACTTGGTCTGGATTTTTGGTGCACCTTTTCGATTAACGTTTAATTGTGGATGTTTTCTTCGGTCATACCGCAATATACCATCTTGTTTGACCAATGCTATGATCCTGTTCACTCTATCATGGAAATCCATTTTGATGGAATCCTCGGCAAATTTTTGATGAGCCCATCAGCCACATCCTTATCTCCTTCGTGGTTCGTGATGAACATTGAAGCTAGTGTTTGAAACCTTGCAGGCATTATATTTGTGCCTAGCTCATGAAGAATGTGTGTGTGATAAAAGAAGTGTTCTTCTCTAAGTTCATGTGCATTTGCCCCGTGGTTATGGGAAATTTTTGTCTCGCTTCCTCTGGGATCGTCAATTCATTCATGCATGTGAGATGTATTCTATGGTTTGATATATTTGTTACCTTCACTCCATATGTATATATGAACACGCCAAGCCACTTATTGATTTGATCTGGGAAAAGAAGTTCTTTGTAAGAGCTATCTGGGCTTATACATGGAACTTTGATATCCTCTATGATGGTTCCCAACCAGAGCTTGATTGCATTCCATCCTATTAACTTCTATGTGGACACAAATGTCTTGACATTGTGTTCATATGTCTTGCATTCCAACTCGTGATTCAGGGCTTGCTTCCGTCGTTCATTCCGAGATTCTTACAAATCATCTTGTAGATCTCTGTTGCATCCTTTTCTTCTCAGGCCTTCTATGTCTGAAGTATCCCGACACCAACCAGATCTGAACCTCGGCGGATATGATGGTTGTAACTTTCCCAAGAACTATGACTTTGGTCTCTATGTTACTCGGTAAGGTGATAATGTGGCTAGCACACCAGCCCGGAAGACCTATTGTTATAGTATTTGGTACAACAAGATTGGCCTATCTCCCATGAGGAAATTGTAAGACTTATGTGATAAGTTGTTCCTGATGGATCCATTGTGTCCCCAACATCTAATCTTACCTGATGACTATGTCGATGCTTCCCGGAAGCATGACCGTGGTACTCTGATCCTCAAGCAAGAACATTGGAAGTTCAATGCTAAAGGTTTCTTGATCAATTATCCAAACATCATTGAATGGGTAAACGAAAGCATTACTCAAGCGAAAGGGAATGCACTTGGATAGCCCCTTCTACCCTAAGTGTAATCAAAATGTTGAAGACACCACCATGCTCCTTCTATTTATCGATTTGAAATATCGAGTTATAAGTAAATAAGAGTGTCATGATTATCATTATTAGAGCATTGTCCCAATGAGGAAATGATGATAGAGACTATGATTCCCCCACAAGTTAGGATGAGATTCCGAGCAAAAAAATAAGACAAAAGGGGGAGGCAAAAACAAGCCCACCTAAAAAAATGGGGGATGCCAAATGTGCCAACCATTCAAAGAATAAAAAATGAGAGAGAAGGGGCAATGTTACTATCCATTCACCACACTTGTGCCTCAAAGTGGCACCATTTTCTTCTTATAGAGAGTCTCCTGATTTGTCACTTTCATATGATAGTGGTAATTTTTCATTATAGGACATGGCTTGTATATTCTGGTGATGGGCTTCCTCAAATTCCTGAAGTCTTCATGAGCAAGCAAGTTGGATCCACACTCACTTTGTTTAATTTGAGCTTTCATAGACTTATAACTCTAGTGCATCCGTTGCATAGCAATCCCTACTCCTCGCATCATTTCGATTGATGGGCATCTTCATAGCACGCTGATCTGCCTAGTTAATGTGATACTTTCTTACCTTTTTAACCCTTTGATACCTACCACCATATTCTATTCCTCCCGTTGTGCTATGTCCCATAGTGCTATGTCCAAGGCTCACGCTCATGTATTGTGTAGTTGAAAATGTTGAAGCACGTGAAAAACTATGAACCAAATGCCTGACTTGACATCGGGATGATCATGATTTGTACTTGTGTTAGGAAGACGGAGTCATGTCATGCTTACATGATTGAATTTGTAGGGATAACGTCCTTTAGGATCGTTTATTTTGAAGGACATGATTGTTTGTTAGTAAACCTAAGTATGGATGTCGTTATGTCAAATGATTGACTATTTCCTTGAATCACTCATATCTTAATATTCATGCCATGATTAGATATTTTTCAATATTATGTTAGGTAGCATTCCACATAAAAATTATCTTATTATCATTTACCTACTCGAGGACAAGCATGAATTAAACTTGGGGATGATGATATGTCTCCGCCTTGTCTATAATTTTTGAATGTTTCATGGCATTACTTTACATCTTTTATATACTTTTGGCAACAACTTATATGATTTTCTTGGACTAACATATTGATCCAGTGCCTAGTGTGAGTTCATGTTTGTTGCATGTTTTTTGTTTCGCAGAAAATCCATATCATACAAAGTCCAAACGCAATAAAAATTTACGGAGATTTATTTTGGAATATATGTGATTTTGGGAAGAAGAATCAACGCAAGATGGTGCCCGAGATGACCAAAAAGCAATAGGACGTGGTCAGAGGGGTAGGTCATGCCGTGTTGCCTTGTGACTCTCTCGTAAGGCGGATGCATCCCTTCTTCCGCCACAAGAAATATATTTTCTCCTGAAAAATCCACTCAAAATTTTAGCCCAATTGGAGTTCCGGATCTTTGGGAAATAAAGAAATGGTAAAACAAAAGAAAACTAGAATGTGGAACAGAAGAGTAACACACACACACACAGCACACACGCATGCACGCATGCACACATACTTACATACACATAGAGAGAGAGAGTGAGAGACGGAGAAAGAGGGAGATTCAATCTCGTAGGGGTTCCTCCCGTCTGAGTGCCATGGTGTTGGGGGGATAACCCCGGGGTACCCTAAAGCAACATAGTGCCCCAGAACTTTCTAAAATGGACGAAGGGTGAGCCGCCTCCCCCTACGGCCAAGATTGAGCCGACTACACGTGGCCGGGTCCACCAAGGGCTGTCGGCTGGATGCAGGGATTCTTGGGCCCCTAGCCGGTCGCGCCTTGGATCCCACTGCCCAGGCATGCACGGCTACAATGGCCCCCATCCCATCGGGGGTCAGCGCAAGTATGGCCATAGTGGAGCCAATAGTGCCGCTAACTTCGGCTGACTGTGATCGGGCTCCCAACAGTGCCGGCATGCCTCCAAACACTCCATGACCTGCCCTGGGGTGGCTACAGTGCAGCCGACCGTACCGCTGACCGTGGCCGGCTGCCGCAAGACGACGCCCCGAAGGACGACCCGTGCTGAGAAGTGACTATGCTGGTGCCCGCTACACGGCCCCCGTTGACACTACCCCCCCTAGCCGGCGGGCCCTACTGACGACGAGACCCTATAGCTGGGGGCCCCACGAGCGGCTACACAGGCTGCCAGCTGGGCCCCCCTCATGGCTTCCCACTCATATTGTAATCCGGGGGCTGGCCTATAAACCCCCCCGGAGTCCCGCATGCAAAGGGCAAGTAAGAAAGCAGATAGTCCAGAACCCACACTCTCACCCATGTAGCCAAGGAAGGGGAGCCGACTGCTCCCTCTTCCACCTCTAGACAACAGCTCCAGGAGCAACATTGTAACCTTTCCTCATCGATCAACTAGATCCGGTAGGACTAGGGGTATTACCTCCCACGGGGGGCCCTGAATCAGGGTACATCGTATGTCATCAGCGCTTGTGCCTAATCCCGCACCCGGAGCCCGTCGGCGTCCTCCGGCCCCAACAACCTTCGATAAGCCGACCCATGGTATCTGTCGTGAGAAAATGAGGACAGTTGGCGCCCATCATGGGGCCGTACGCGGCGCCGGCTGGTTTCATGCTCCGGGCGGGACCCCTCGCCATTCCCCATCGCCGCCGCACGTCTAGGTGAAGCCGCAGGCTCGTGGGACTTGCTCTGGCAGGCCCTGCGGGCAGCATCGTCGACTTGACGCTCGACATCGACGCGCTCACTGAGTGCTTCGGCAGGCTAAGCCTTGTCGAAGCGCCAGTCGCCGATGAGTACCCTAGCCAGGTGCTCAACTGTGCCGACCCACCCACGGCTGTGGGCACACTCGCTGCGACCCAGTCCAGCAGCTCTCACGTCTGTGTGGGAGCGATGGCCATCATCTCCTCCACCTCCCCCGACCGCGCATGGGCCGAGGCCGACACCGCTGCGGCCCGTGTCGGCACCTCCAATCCGCTCGGTGAGGCCCTTTAGGGCTTGAGCACCCCCATCGCCCCGATGGCGAACCCTGACATCGCCATAGCCGAGTTGGAGGTGGCTCGCTGCCTCCCTTTCGAGGACGCCAGCGCTCTCGTGGCCACACGGCGTCGCATGGACACTGCTCAGTGGGAGTACGCCTCCGCCTATGGTCTCACCGTAGCTGGCACCGAGCCCAGTCGGCGTGGGGCTATCCGCGATCATGGTCGCGTGGTCGTCAAAATCTTGGGTGGCAACATGCCCATCTACGAAACCCCCACGGCCAATGTCGTCGTTTTCTCACGACAGATTGGGGCCGGAGGACGCCGACGGGCTCCGTGTGCGAGATTGGACACAACCGGTGGTGACACACGATGTACCCAGGTTCAGGGCCCTCCGTGGGAGGTAACACCCCTAGTCCTGCTTGGTCTAGTTGGATGGATGGGTATCTGTACAAGGATGCTCCTAGAGCTGTGTCTAGAGGAGGAAGAAGGAGCAGCCGACTCGTCTTCCTCTGCTATTAGAGGAGCGAATGAGAGTTCTGTGGGTGCGTGTGTGAGACCATTCGTCCATCCCCATTGCATGGGGGGCTCGGGGGGTTTTATAGGCCAACCCCCCGGCTCTTAAAATATGTCATAAGTACAATGGTGGGGGGACCCGGCTGGCAGTCTCTCCGGCTGGCCAGAGGGTCCTGCCGCTCGCGCCGTGTCGTCGTGGGCGTGGCCCGCCAGCTGAGCAGTCCCATCTCCTGTTGGGACCCACCAGCCAACTCTGTGATTGGTCTTCGCCCACCTACCGCGGCCCGGGCCGCCCGGGGGGGCGTCATCTAGCGCCACCTGACCGAAGTCTCCGGTATGGCCGGCGGCACTATAGCCATGCCGGGGTAGGTAATCGAGTGGCGAGGGCGTGCCGGCACTGTTCCCCCTCCCGGTCGCGCTCACCGAGGTCAGTGGCTAGGACGGTTGGACTGTAGCCACGCGCTGCGGTGCGTAAGCGGCCACTATAGCCACAGGGCCGCCCGTCGTGCCGGCCACGTTGCGTCGTCGACCTGCGTGTAGAGGGACGGGACGGGGCATGTCCGTCCCAATGTCAATGGAAGAGCCGACCCGTGGGCAGCCGACCGCGCCCAGCTAGCCAAGGGCCCAACCGGCTTCTTGACCAGATGGCCGGGGCGCCAGTCGGCACTGGCTTGCGCTGAACGTCTTCCAGCCGGCCATGGCTAGCCGGCCGCATAGTTTTTTCTTCAAAGAGAAAGGGGCAAGACCCCACTGCTTTGGCCTACCTAGGGGCATAAACCCCGTCAGTAGTCCCCGAAGCCGGCGGGGGCCCGCGTCTGGCCGACGGTGGGGAGCCGGCGGCTTCCCCTTAGCACCAGCCGCCTCCGGCTCGAAGGCAAAGGGGTAGCCGGGTCGGCCATTGTATCCGACGCCTCGGGTTCTGCCGCGCCGCCCCGGGACCTGTGTCGTCACACGGCACGCCACGCGGCGAGTAATGATGCCGCAGGTCCCGCGCACGCGGGGGAGGGACATCGCCCAGGCCTAGCCCGGTAGGACCCAGCGTTGCCCTCATAGGCCTCGGGGTGCAGGACAGGATCCTCTGTGCCCCGAAGCGGCTGTTACGGCCCGGGGCCACCGACGCACGCGGAATTTCCGGGAGCAGTTAGCGCAGACGATCCCACGTCCCCCGGTCGTGGCCTCCCCTATAAAAGGGGAGGAAGGGCAGGAGGCGGAGGTACCCACGTCCCACTTGCCTCCTTGCTGCCCTACTTCGTTGTTGCTTCTTTCCTTCCCTCGCATGTCGTCGCACCCGAGCCCGCGCCCGCGCCCGCGCCCGCACACCGCACCGCCGCCGCGATGGCCGATGGACGCAGAGGCAGTTAGGCTGGGTCCTTCGTTGTTGAGGCGGACATCGCCGAGCTGCGCCGCGCACGCATGTTGCTGTCGGCGGAGCGGATGGCCGCACACGCGCCGGGCGACGAGATAGCGCCGGCACCGCAGCCAGGGGAACACGTCGTGTTCCTCTGGCACTTCTCCCGGGGTTTTGGGATCCCGGTGAGTCTCTTTTTTCGTCTTCCTCTTGACACTTTCGACCTCCAGCCGCACAAGCTGGGGCCAAATTCGATCTTGTACCTCTCCGCCTTCATAACATTGTGTGAGGGGTACCTCGGCATCCACCCCTTCACCGAGTTCTTCAATGCCCTCTTCTATCTCAAGTCTTTGAAGAGCAACATGTGCGGGGGCACGGTGGCGTGCTACCGCGGCATCGCTCGCTTTCCCCCTCTCTCTCTCTGATCGACTCCGTCAAGGGGTGGCACCGATCGTTCTTCTACGTGAAGAACGTCGACCCGAGGACGGATTACATCCGGCTACCGCCGTTCAAGGACAGGAAGTCCTCCTAGCAAAACTGGCAATGACCTGCCCCGCACGACGTGGCCTTGGACGAGCTCGCCCGGCTCACATAGCTAAAGAGCGCTGAGGGGCTGGTTGCCGCCGACCTAGTGGCAGCCTTTGTCTCGCGCCGGGTGTCGCCTCTCCAGATGAGGCCACACCGGATCTGCGACATGTCCGGCCGGCACGACCACTACCGGCAGTCCACCGTCGAGCTGACGCCGGCTCAGGTGGCGAAGCGGGTGAACGTCCTCACGACGTTCAAGCTGAAGCCCACCTCGTGGTCCTTCGGCATGGAGCCGTACGACCGCATGAACCGGCCTCCCCTGGTGAGTTTTTTGGTCGAGGCGGTCCTTTCTCGTTTGGTATTCCCCAGCTGACAGCCAGCTGGAGAACTTACGTTGAAGTGCTGACCGCAGCTGCTGGTGTGACAGAACACACCGGACGGCCCGCACCCGCATATCTTCAAGGCGGAGCACGAGGACTCCGACTCTCGAGACTTCTTGATGGGAGGCCCCCGGAGGAAGGAGTGGACTCCTTGGGGGGGGCGACGAGCCGGCAGATCCGCGTGGCGGTGCTCCTCGCAGGGCCGGAGGGTCCGGCATAGCCGGGGAACCCAGCGGAGCGGGTGAGTTCCCTCTTGCACCCTCCATCCTGGACTGGACAAACGACGATGATGATGATGATGATTTGATGATTCTAGACGGGCCTCCTCCCGCA
This sequence comes from Hordeum marinum, assembly GCA_022496015.1. Classification (NCBI taxonomy): domain Eukaryota; kingdom Viridiplantae; phylum Streptophyta; class Magnoliopsida; order Poales; family Poaceae; genus Hordeum; species Hordeum marinum. The sequence continues at coordinate 249,096,252 of CM039676.1, read as the reverse complement.
ACGCGCCAGGACCGGAGGAGCGAGGAGCAACCGGCTCGAGGCCCGGCGGCCGAAGCGGCCGGCCGGGGGAAGAGGCCGGCTCATGGGGGGCCGACGGCCTCGCCGCCCGGCCCAAAATGGGTGAAGGTGGCCGCGCGGAAGCCGCCGCCACGCGCCAAGCGGGCCCTGCCACTTGTTATCGCATAAGTTCTTCGTCTTTGTGCGAGTTTTTGCTTTCGTCTTGCGAGCCGGTTAACGACTGGTTCTTTGATGCTGTAGTGACCCCATCGAGCTCCAAGATGAGGAGCCGGCGGCGGAGATGACGGACGCCGCCGGCCGGCTGGCCTGCGAGCACCCAGCGGGAGGAAAAGAGGAGGCTCGTGGAGCTACGAGCCTCTCGATCCGGCATGCGAGGAGGGGCTGCGCACTCCGGGACCTCGAGCGGCCAAAGGCGGAGGGGGTCGGCGGACCCCCACGGGCGTCAGACTCGGAAGCGGAGTCCACCCGCATGTCGAGGCCTCCGTCGAACGAGCCGCGGGGGGCGGCCATGGACTCGCCAGTGCCTCCTCCCGCGCAAGAAACGTCCCAGGCGAGGGAGGCGACGACGAAGCCGGCTCCCGAGGCGACCAGGCCTGAGGTGCCGGAGTTGACCCCTCCTACGGTCGAGCCGGCCCGGGTCGAGATGCCGAAGGTTCCGGTGGTCTCAGAGGCGGCGTCGAAGGCCCCGCCGGAGACGGCAGCCGTGGAGGTGAAGGTACCTTCCGGTGCAACCAACGCACTGGAGCGGCCGGGAGAGGAGGCGGCTGTGGCACCGGGCGGGGGGCGGCAGGAGGTGAATCCCGGCCCCTTGCCATCATTAACCCGCCCCCGAGGGCTGGAGCCGCGGCGAGCCCAGGTGGCAGCAGCGGCCGGGCCCGGTGGACCTGCAGTCGATGCAAGAGGTCATCCGGGACTAGGAAGTGCTGGTGAGTGCGCCGGCCCTGCCGCCCCCCAGGAAGGCGGCCCGGTCCCGTCCTTCGCGGACTTGGGCAGTGTCCTGGACCGGTGCCGGCAGGAGCTGGCCCGGTTTGCGGAGGCGACATACACCGCCCTTCAGTGTGCAGAGGTAAGCCGACACTTTTGCCTTAGAGTTTTTAGTGGGGGCGCGCGAGCGCACCCACTGGGTGTAGCCCCCGAGATGCGGGCCAGTTGACCGGCTGACGGGCAGCCGGGCCGGATCTCCTTTGAGCATGTCTTGACCTTGGCCCCCCTTTCTTGCGACTGGTGGGAGCCTCTCTGCGGCAGAAGCTGTTTGTGGAAGTGGTCGCCATCCACGACTCTGCCAAACATGGTTTCTACCGCCTGGAGGAGGAGTTGGCACGCGTGCAAAGTAGGTTTCACTTTGTAGGAGCGGCATATAGCCCCCGGGAATCGGTTAATGTTGGTTGCGTCTTGCATGCGAGTTGGCCACCCTCTAGGGGGAGAAGACCGGGCTTGTCACCGAACGGGACCGGCTGACGCGGGACGTCCAGGTGGCCGCACAGGAGGTAGACCGGCTGGCCGCGCTGCCGGTCGACGGGGAGGCGGCCCAGGACCGTCTCAAGGCCGAGGCGGCAAAGGAGGTGGCGGCCTGGGAGGCGGCCGTCAAGGAGGCCGCTGACGCCGCCCTGACGACCGCCGCCCTTCAAGGCGAGGTGACCCGCCTTGAGAAGACACTCGAGGAGGTCAAGGGTTCCCTCGCCACCTCGGAGGCGGCCCAAAAGTCGGAGCATGAGGCGGCGCTCCATTTCGCCGTTGGGGTGGACAACGCGACCGAAGGTAGGTGCCAATCTCTCCCTTTCCCCAGCCGGTTGCTCTTCCCTTTGCCGTTTCTCGTGCTTCATCTTGCTTTTTCTTTCCTTGTCTTCTCCTTCCTTCCAGGGCGTTTCCCGGAAACTTATCGCCACGCTACGCGCGCCGTTGAGGAGCACCGGGAATATCTTCAGGAGTGCGGTCGCCCCATCAAGGAGCACGTCGCGCGGGACATGAATGAGATTGGGATCGCCGTCGAGATGCGGATGACCCATCTTGAGCGGAGCGTGGAGCGGCTCTAGACCGCCAGCAAGGAGGTCATCGCCGCGCTATGGCCAGGCCGCGGGGGAGCTTCGAGGCATCGCGTGGCTCAGTGGATGGAGCATGCCATCCCCCGCCTTGAGGCCTGGAAGGCATCGGCCACCTGAGCCGGGCCGCAGATGGCGCTCCAGTTTGTGACGTCTTGGTACCGTGGTGTGGACCTGGGCCGGTTGCCGACCATGCAGGATGTGTCGGCCGTAGAGCGGGAGGCCCGCGAGCCGGCCCTTGTCCAGCGGGCCAACGAGCTCGCATCATACGTTGACGTGGACGAATTCCTGCGGGCCCTTGGCGAGGATAGCGAGCCACTGCCCGAGGACTCCTTCGGCATCCCTCACGGCCCGGCGGATGATGAAGTCGCCAATGAGAGCACCGACTCGAGCGGCGATACGACCGAGACCGAGGAGCCCGCCTCGAAGGCCAAGGAGGCCGACCCAAAGACTGTGACCACCTCCGAGGCGAGGACCGAGCCGCCTCGCGACGTGCCGGCTGGGGGCACACCGGCTGGCAACGCGCCGGTGGCTTAAGCCCCCGGGCATCTTTTTTATCTTTTTTTTCCTGCATGTAAACACTTGAATCCACCCACTGGGGGTGTTTGTGTAATGAACCGAATGCTGGCCGTGGGCCACTTTTGCCTTAATGTTTATGCCGTGAATATTCTGTTGTGTTTCCTTGTGACTCATGCCACCTCATCCTTATCCCTTTTCGCCCGCCTCGACTCTTTTCGTTTCTACTCCTTTTCCCTTTGGTTTTGGCCCTGCAAGCCCGACAGCTGGGAGCCGGTCTATAGCTGGGTCGGGGCGTCCGCCTCAGGGGAGCCGGTTCAAAACTTAGGAATCACGAGGTTTTTTTGGCATAAGTAGAGTGGTAGTGAAGCGGCGAGGGTCCGGCTGGGCCCCGAAGGGGTCTCCCTTTGTTTCGACCTTTCGTGTGAGCCAAACCTTGCTGCCCCGGGGCCCCGTCAGCCGGACAGCCGGGGGCCGGTTCTGTAGCTGGTAAGGGTGGGGAAGTTTGGCCGGCTCACGCTACTTAGCTATTTTTCAGAGAGGCGCTTCTAGGCCCAGCCGGCCAGCCCCCGGGCCCAGGAGCCAGGCCGGGGAGCCGGTGAGTGAGGAACACTTTTGAAAGAAACGAAACGGGGCGCGCCCTAAGAGCCGGCTTGGGGTGCTCATTGCATTCATAAGCCCAAAAGGACGGGGATACATCCATACATTGATTTTCCTCAGCAGTAAAACGGGCACAAGAGCGCTGCGATCCATGGGCGCTCCGTTTCTTCACTGGAAGCATCTATCAGGTAGTACGCGTCATTGCGTAGCGCCTTGCGGATTATGAACGGGCCCTCGCATGGGGAGGACAACTTGTGTTGTCCGGCGGTTTGCTGGATCCGTCTAAGGACCAGGTCCCCCTCACAGAGCGAGAGTGGACGGATCCGCTTGCGGTGGTAGTGCCTGAGCTTTTGCTGGTAGATCGCCGTCCGGCTCAAGGCCACTTCACGAGCTTCCTCGAGTAGATCAACGCCATCTTCTCTTGCCTCCTTTGCGTCCTTCTCCGTGTACAGGGTGTGTTGGAAATATGCCCTAGAGGCCATAATAAATTAGTTATTATCATATTTCCTTGTTCATGATAATCGTTTATTATCCATGCTATAATTTTATTGATCAGAGACTTAGATGCATGTGTGGATACATAGACAAAACCATGTCCCTAGTATGCCTCTAATAGACTAGCTCGTTGATCAAAGATGGTTAAGGTTTCCTAGCCATTGACATGAGATGTCATTTGATAACGGGATCACATCATTAGGAGAATGATGGGATGGACAAGACCCAAACTACAAACGTAGCATATGATTGTGTCAGTTTAATGCTACCGTTTTCTGCATGTCAAGTATCTGTTCCTATGACCATGAGATCATGCAACTCACTGACACCGGAGGAGTGTCTTGTGTGTATCAAACGTCGCAACGTAACTGGGTGACTATAAAGGTACTCTACAGGTATCTCCGAGGGTGTCTGTTGGGTTGGCATGGATCAAGACCGGGATTTGTTACTCCGTGTGACGGAGAGGTATCTCAGGGCCCACTTGGTAATACAACATCACAACAAGCCTTGCAAGCAATGTGACTAAGTGTTAGTCACGGGATCTTGTATTACGAAACGAGTAAAGAGGCTTTCCGGTAACGAGGTTGAACTAGGTATGGAGATACCGACGATCGAATCTCGGGCAAGTAAACATACCGAAGAACAAAGGGAACATCATACGGGATTAACTGAATCCATGACATAGAGGTTCGACCGATAAATATCTTCATAGAATATGTAGGAACCAATATGCGCATCCAGGTCCCGCTATTGGTTATTGACCGTAGAGGTGTCTCGGTCATGTCTACATAGTTCTCGAACCCGGAGGGTCTACACACTTAATGTTCGGTGACGTTTCGGTAGTATAGAGTTATGTATGGTGGTGACAAAAGATTGTTCGGAGTCCCGGATGAGATCCTGGATGTCACGAGGAGCTCCGGAATGGTCCGTAGGTAGATATTGATATATAGGAAGTCCCATTTTGGTCGCCGGAAAAGTTTCGGGCTAATCGGTAATGTATCGGGAGTGCCGGTAGTGTACCGGGAGACCATCGGAGGGGCATTTCGACCCAAGAGGCTTCATGGGATGTGGGAGAGTAAATACCAGCCTTTTTTGGGCTGGTGGAAGTCCCACACAAGGCCCATGCGGCTGGAGAAAAAGCCCAAAGGGAAAAAGGTGGAAAAAGGGCAAAAAAGGAGGAATCCTAGTCCTACTAGGATTGGAGGAGGAGTCCTCCTCTCCTCCCCACTTCGGCCGAACCAAGGGCTGGCGTTTTGGCAGCCAAGCCTCCTCCTCCTCTCCTCCTATATATACTAGCGGATTTTAGGGTTTTGGCACAGAATTTTCAGCCACGTGCTGCCCATTCCTCCAGCGCATAGTTTCTCCTCTAGATCGGATTTCTGCAGTGCTTAGGCGAAGCCCTGCCGGAATAGCTCCACCACCATCGCCGGAGCGCCATCACGCTGCCGGAGAACTCTTCTACCTCTCCGCTCCCTCTTGCTGGATCAAGACGATGGAGGTTGTCATCAAGCCGTACGTGTGCTGAACGCGGAGGTGCCGTCTGTTCGGCGCTAGATCGGAAGGACTGTGATCAAGATCACGAGACAGATCGTGATAAGTTCGCGAGACGGATCATGATGAGTTCGCGGGACGGAACGTGATGAGTTTGGGGGAAGGATCGTGATGAGTTCGCGGGACGGATCGTGATGAGTTCGTGGGACGGGTCGTGATTGGATCGCGGGACGGACCATGATGAGATCGCGGGACGCTCGGCAATTTGGATCGTGAAGACGTTAGACTACACCAACCGCGTTTCTCAACGCTTCCCTCTTAGCGATCTACAAAGGTATGTAGATCCACTCTCCCTCTCGTAGATGCTCTTCACCATGGATAGGTATTGCGTGAACGTAGGAAATTTTTTGTTTCCCATGCGACGTTCCCCAACAGTGGCATCATGAGCGAGGTCTATGTGTAGATGAGATCTCCAGTAGAACACAAAGAGTTTGTGGGCGTTGATGCTTAAATTGCTTCCTCCCTTGGTCGTGTTTTGGTTCAGTGGTATTGTGAGATGAAGCGGCCCGGACCAACATTACTCGTACGCTTACAAGAGACCGGTTCCCTCAAAGGCAACTTGTTGCATAGATGGCTTGCGGGTGCCAGTTTCTCTCACTTTAGTTGGATCGGATTTGACAAAGGCGGTCCTTGAGAAGGTTGAAAAGCAAATAGTGTATAACCATTGTGGTTTATGCATAGGTGATAATTGTTCTTGCTAGATACCCGTAGCAGCCACGTAAAACATGCAACAACAATTAGAGGACGTCTAACTTGTTTTTGCAGGGTATGTTGTGATGTGATATGGCCAATTACATGATGTGATATATGTGATGTATGATATGATCATGTATTGTATAGAATATCACGACTTGCATGTCGATGAGTACGGCAACCGGCAGGATCCATAAGGTTGTCTTTAATTATTGTATGACCTACGTGTCAACCATTAAGCGCAATGTAATGATTTACTTTATCGCTAAATGGTAGCAATAGTAGTAGAAGCATGGTGGGCGTGACAACCCCGATGGTGACACATTGATGGAGATCAAGATGATGGAGATCATGGTGTCATGCCGGTGATGATGGAGATCATACCCGTGCTTTCATGATGGAGATCAAAAGCACAAGTTCATGGCCATATCATGTCACTTATGATTTGCATGTGATGTTAATCCTTTCATGCACCTTGTTTTGCTTAGGACAACGATAGCATTATAAGGTGATCCCTCACTTAATTTCAAGATAAATTGTGTTCTCCCCGAGTGTGCACCGTTGCGAAAGTTATTCGTGTCGAGACACCACGTGATGATCGGGTGTGATAGACTCTACGTTCACATACAACGGGTGCAAGCTAGTGTTGCACATGCAGAACACTCGGGTTAAACTTGACGAGCCTAGTATGTACGAACATGGCCTCGGAACACAAGAGACCGAAAGGTCGAACATGAGTCATATAGATATGATCAACATGATGATGTTCACCATTGAAACCACCTCAACTCACGTGATGATCAGACTTGAGTTGGTGAATTTGGATCATGTATCACTCGAATGACTGGAGGCATGTCAATTTGAGTGAGAGTTCTTAAGTAATATGATTAATTCAACTCATTATCATGAACATAGTCAATAGTGTCTGTGCAAATTATGTTGTAGATTACTTTCTCGCGCTATAGCTCCCTTGAATTTTTATATGTTCCTAGAGAAATAGAGTTGAAAGATGTTGGTAGCAATATTGCGGACTGGGTCCGTGATCTGAGGATTGTCCTCATTGCTACACAGAAGGCTTATGTCCTTAATGCACCGCTCGATGCGCCAACCCCTCTAGCATGGTTTGTAGATGTTGTGAACATCTGACAGGCACGTTTTGATGAGTACTTGATAGATTAGTGCGTCATGCATTACGGCTTAGAATTGAGGCTCCGAAACATTTTAAACGTCACAGAACATATGAGATGTTCTAAGAGCTGAAATTAGGATCTCAGGCTCGTGCCCGTGTTGCGAGATATGAGATCTCCAACAAGATTCTTTGCCCGCAAGATGAAGGAGAATAGCTCAATCGTTGAGCATTTGCTCAGATTGTCTGGGTGCTATAGTCGCTTGAATCGAGTGGGAGTTGATCTTCCAGATAAGATAGTGATTTATATAGTTCTCCAAGTCACTGTCACTAAAGGTACTAGAACTTGGTGATGAACTATTAAATGCTAGGGATAGAAATACTGATCCCTGAGCTGTTCGTGATGTTTGACACCGCGAAGGTAGAAATCAAGAAGGAGCGTCAAGTGTTGATGGTTAGTCAAACCACTAGTTTCGAGAAGTGCAGGAGCAAGGAGGGAAACTTCGTGGATAGCAAGTTATTTGCTGCTCCAGTGAAGCAACCCAAAGTTGAACCTAGACCCAAGACTAAGTGCTTCGATTATGCGGAGAGCAGTCGCCGAAGCGAAACAAACCTAAGATACTTGGTAGATAAGAAGGTTGGCAACGTCGACAGAGGTATATTTGATATACGTGTTATTGTTGTGTACCTTGTTAGTACTCCTAGTAGCACATGGGTATTGGATACTGGTTCGATTGCTAAATGTTAGTAACTCGAAGTAAAAGCTACGAAATAAACAGAGACTAGCTAAGTGTGAGGTGATGATGTGTGTTGGAAATGTTTCCAAGGTTGATGTGATCAACATCGCACGCTCTCTCTACCTTCGGGATTAGTGACAAATCTAAATAAGTGTTATTTGGTGTTTTGCGTTGAGCATGAACATGATTAGATCGTGTTTATTGCAACATGGTTATTCATTTAAGTTAGAGAATAATGGTTATTCTGCTTACATGAATAATACCTTCAATGGTCATGCACCCAGTGAGAATGGTTTGTTGAATCTTGATCGTAGTAATACACATGTTCATAACATTGATGCCAAAAGATGCAAAGTAAATAATGATAAGTACCACATACTTTTGGCACTGCCGCTAAATGTCATATTGGTATAAAACGCATGAAGAAACTCCATGCTGATAGATCTTTGGACTCATTCGATTTCGAATCGGTTGAGACATGCGAACCATGCCTCTTGGGCAAGATGACTAAGGACCCCGTTTTCCGGATTGATGGAGCGGGCAAGTGATTTATTGGAAATGATACATGTTGTTGTATGCAATCCAATGAGTCTTGTAGCGTGTGGTGGATATCGTTATTTTCTTACCTTCACTGATGATTTGAGTAGATATAGTGTATGTTTACTTAATGAAACACAAGTCTAAATTGTTTTGAAAACTTCCAGCAAATTCAAAGTGAAGTTTAAGATCATCGTGAAAAGAAGATGAAAATGTCTACGATATTATCATGGAGGTGAATATTTGAGTTACGAGTTTGGAATACAACTTTAGACAATGTGAAAGTTGTTTCACAACTCATGCCACCTGGAACACCGTAGTGTGATGGTGTGTCCGAACGTCATAGTCGTGCTCTATTGGATATGGTGCGGCCTATGATGTCTCTTATCGTTTAGCTACTATAGTTTTGGGGTTATGCATTAGAGACAACTACATTCACTTTAAATAAGGCACCATCTAAATCCATTGAGATGACACCGTATGACTTATGGTTTGATAGAAACCTAAGCTGTCATTTCTTAGTGTTTGGGGCTACGATGATTATGTGAAAAAGGTTTTCACCTAATGAGCTCAAAACCAAAGCGGACAAATGCATCTTCATAGAATACCCTAAGAACAGTTGGGTAAACCTTCTATCTCAGATCCGAGCATAAAGTGTTTGTTGCTAAAATGGGTCCTTTCTCAAGAAAGAGTTTCTCTCGAAAGAATTAAGTGGGAGGAAGATAGGACTTGATGAGGTTGTTGAACCTTTGTTCAACCAGAGAGTAGTGCAGCGCAGGAAGATGTTCCTGTGAAGCCTACGTTAGTTGAAGAGGAAGTTAATGATGATGATCATGAAGCTTCGAATCAAGTTACTATCGAACATCGTAGGTCGACAAGGCTGTGTATTGCTCCTAAGCGGTACGACAACCCTGTCTTGGAGGTCATGTTGTTGGACAACAATGAACCTATGAGCTATGGAGAAGCGATGATGGGCCCGGATTTCGACAAATGGTTAGAGGCCGTGAAATCCGAGAAAGGATCCATATACGAAAGCCAAGTATAGACTTTGGTAGACTTGCTCGTTGGACGGCAGGTCGTTGAGTACAAATGCATCTTTAAAATGAAGACAGAAGATGATGGTGAATGTCACCATTTATAAATCTCCACTTGTCGCAAAGAAGTTTCTGGCAAGGATAAGGAGTTAACTGCGATGAGACTTTCTCACTCGTAGCGATTCTAATGTCTGTTAGAATTATGTTAGTAGTTGCTGCATTTTTCAATTATGAAATCTGGCAGATGGATGCCAAAACATCGTTTCCTTTCTTGAGGGAAGGTTGTATGTGATACAACCAGAAGGTTTTGTCCGTCCTAAGGATGCTAAAAAGGTGTGAAAGCTTTAGTGATCCTTCTATGAACTGAAGCAAGCATCTCGGAGTTGGAATATTCACTTTGATGAGGTGATTAAAGTTTTTGAGTCTATACAAATTTTACAAGAAACTTGTATTTACAATAAAGTGAGTGGGAGCATTGTAGAGTTTCTGATAAGCATATGTGGTTGACATATTGTTGATCAGAAATGATATAGAATTTCTGGAAAGCATAAAGGGTTGTTTGAAAAGAGTTTGTCAAAGGAAGACCTGGATAAAGCTACCTAATTTTTGAGCATCAAGATCTATAGAGATAGATCAAGATACTTGATGAGACTTTCAATGAGTACATACCTTGACAAGATTTTGAAAGAGTTCAAAATGGATCAGTCAGAGAAAGAGTTCTCGCCTGATTTGTAAGGTATAAAGTTGAGTAAGAATCAATGCCTAGTGACTGCATAAGATAGAGAAAAGATGAGTGTCATCCCCTATGCTTCAGCCATAGGCTCTATCATGTATGCAATGTTGTGCACAAGACCCGATGTCAGCCTTGCCATAAGTATGGCCAGAAGGTTTCAAAGTGATCCTGGAATGGGGCACTAGACAGCGGTCAAGATTGTCCTTAGTAACTAAAAGACTAAGGAGATGTTTCTTGATTATGGAGGTGTTAAATAGTTCGTCGTAAAGAGTCACGTCCATGCAAGCTATAACACCAATCCAGATGACTCATAGTAGCAATCTGGATACGTATAGTGGAGCAGCCATTTGGAATAGTACCAAGTGGAGTGTGGTAGCAGTGTTTACGGTTTGACATAGAAATTTGCAAAGTACACACGGATCTGAATGTCACGGACCCGTTGACTATAAGACCTCTCTCACATGCAAAGCATGATCGAGCCCTAGAACTCATTGGGTGTTAGATTCATAACAATGCAAATCACATGGTGATGTGAACTAGATTATTGACTCTAGTTCAACTGGGAGACTATTGGAAATATGCCCTAGAGGAAATAATAAATTAGTTACTATCATATTTCCTTGTTCATGATAATCGTTTATTATCCATGCTATAATTGTATTGATCGGAGACTTAGATGCATGTGTGGATACCTAGACAAAACCATGTCCCTAGTATGCCTCTAATAGATTAGCTCGGTGATCAAAGATGGTTAAGGTTTCCTAGCCATTGACATGAGATGTCATTTGATAACGGGATCACATAATTAGGATAATGATGGGATGGACAAGACCCAAACTACAAATGTAGCATATGATCGTGTCAGTTTAACGCTACTGTTTTCTGCAGGTCAAGTATGTGTTCCTATGACCATGAGATCATGCAACTCAGTGACACCGGAGGAGTGCCTTGTGTGTATCAAACATCGAAGCGTAACTGGGTGACTATAAAGGTACTCTACAGGTATCTTCGAGGGTGTCTGTTGGGTTGGCATGGATCAAGACTGGGATTTGTTACTCCGTGTGACGGAGAAGTATCTCAGGGCCCACTCGGTAATACAACATCACAACAAGCCTTGCAAGCAATGTGACTAAGTGTTAGTCACGGGATCTTGTATTACAGAACGAGTACAGAGACTTGTCGGTAACGAGGTTGAACTAGGTATGGAGATACCAACGATCGAATCTCGGGCAAGTAAACCTACCGAAGAACAAAGGGAACATCATACGGGATTAACTGAATCCTTGACATAGAGGTTCGACCGATAAAGATCTTCGTAGAATATGTAGGAACCAATATGGGCATCCAGGTCCCGCTATTGGTTATTGACCGTAGAGGTGTCTCGGTCATGTCTACATAGTTCTCGAACCCGCAAGGTCTGCACACTTAAGGTTCGGTGACGTTTTGGTAGTATAGAGTTATGTATGGTGGTGACCGAAGGTTGTTCCGAGTCCCGGATGAGATCCTAGACATTATGAGGAGCTCCGGAATGGTCCGGAGGTAGAGATTGATATATAGGAAGTCCCATTTTGGTCGCTGGAAAAGTTTCGGGCTAATCGATAATGTACCGGGACTGCCGGTAGTGTACCGGGAGACAATCGGGAGGGGTATCTTGACCCAAGAGGCTTCATGGGCTGTGGGAGAGGAAATGCCAGCCTTCTATGGGCTGGTGGAAGTCCCACACAAGGCCCATGCGGCTGGGAGAAAAAGCCCAAAGGGAAAAAGGTGGAAAAAGGCCAAAAAAAGGAGGAATCCTAGTCCTACTAGGATTGGAGGAGTCCTCCTCTTTTGCCAACTTCGGCCGACCCAAGGGCTGTCTTTTTGGCAGCCAAGCCTCCTCCTCCTCTCCTCCTATATATACTAGAGGACTTTAGGGTTTTGGCACAGAATTTTCAGCCACGTGCTGCCCGTTCCTCCAGTGCATAGTTTCTCCTCTAGATCGGATTTCTGCGGTGCTTAGGCGAAGCCCTGCCGGAATAGCAACACCACCATCGCCGAAGCGCCGTCACGTTGCCGGAGAACTCTTCTACCTCTCCGCTCCCTCTTGCTGGATCAAGACGTCGGAGATCGTCATCAAGCCGTACGTGTGCTGAACGCGGAGGTGTCGTTCGTTTGGCGCTAGATCGGAAGGACTGTGATCAAGATCGCGAGACGGATCATGATGCGCAGGACGGATCGTGATGAGTTCGCGGGACGGATCGTGATGAGTTCATGGGACAGATCGTGATGAGTTCGCGAGACGGATCGTGATTGGATCGCGGGACGGACCGTGATGAGATCGCGGGACGGACCGTGATGAGATCGCGGGACGCTCGGCGATTTGGATCGCGAGGACGTTCGACTACACCAACCACGTTTCTTAATGCTTCCCGCTCAGCAATCTACAAGGGTATGTAGATCTACTCTCCCTCTCGTAGATGCTCATCACGATGGATAGGTCTTGCGTGAATGTAGGAAAATTTTGGTTTCCCATGCGATGTTCCCCAACAGGGTGACCCGAGGAAAATTGAACTCGATGTCGGTGGGGATGATCGCCTCGGACCCATACACAAGGAAGAAGGGAGTGTAGCGGGTTGACCGATTCGGGGTGGTCCTGAGACTCCAAAGGACGGCCGACAACTTGTCAATCCAGCAGCCGGCCGACCTTACCAGCGACGACATGAGCCAGGGCTTGATGCCGGATAGGATCAAGCCGTTCGCCCTCTCGACCTGGCCGTTGGACTGCGGATGAGCAACGGAGGCCAGGTCGAGCCGGATTCCTTGCTTGGAGCAGAAACGCGTGAGTGCGCCCTTGGCGAAGTTGGTGCTGTTGTTGGTGATGATGTTGTGGGGAATGCCATAGCATACCGTGATGTCGTCGATGAACCGGACGGCCGTGGGGCCGTCCAACTTCTTGATTGGTCGCGCCTTGATCCACTTGGTTAATTTGTCAATGGCCACCAGTAAGTGCGTCATGCCGCCTCGACCGGTCTTGAATGGGCCCACCATGTCCAACCCCCAAACAACGAAAGTCCACGAGAGGGGATGGTTTGGAGGGCCATTGCCGGCAGGTGGCTTTGCACGCTGAAGCATTGGCAGCCCTCGCACTCGTCGACCAATTTCTTGGCTACGTCGAGAGCCGTCGGCCAGAAGAAACCGTGGCAGAAAGCCTTTGCCACTAGGGTCCGGGAGGCGGCATGATGCCCACACTCGCCCTGATGAATGTCGAGGGGGATCTCCAGGCCCTTTTCCGGCTCGATGCATTGCTGGAAGACGCCGATGGTGCTGCGGTGGACGAGCTTGTTGTTGATGATGCCGTAGGCTGTGGCCCGACACTAGATTTGCCTAGCTAGAGCCTCGTCCGGAGGCAGCTCGCCCCGCAAAAGGAACGCTAGAATGGGTTGGGCGAACGAGGGGGCCGCGACGGTGGCCGGCTCGGGAGCCCTCGGGACTGGTTAATCAGTCCCCGGGACCGGTTCGCCAGCTCCCGGAGCCGGCTCGGGAGCCCCCGACGATGGTTGGCTAGCCCCCGGGTTTGGCTTGCTGACCCCCAGGGCCGGCTGGCTTGTGATCACCATGATGGCCGTGCCGCCGGGGCTAGCCGCCTCGAGCGCCGCCGGCTCGATCGGAGCCGGCTGGGCGGCCGACGATTCGAGAGCCGGCGGTGAAGTTGCCCGGAGAGGCGGCCGAGGCTGTCGATGCGCCCGCGACACCCGCCGACATGAAGATTGACTCCAATTCTAGGGAAGTCTTGATCGATGGCTTGAGCAGCCATTCGAGGGAGACGCCGGCTGGGATGGCCTGTCGGGTGGAGCCAATCTTCGCCCGCGCATCCGCCGCCTCGTTGTCCGTCCGTGGGACGTGATGAAGCTCACAACCCTCGAAGAATCCTATGAGTTGTTGTATGAGGAAGCAGTAGCTGGCCATGTTGGCGTCCCAGGCGTCCCATTCACCAGAGACTTGCTGCACCACGAGGTCAGAGTTGCCGAAGCAGAGGATGCGCTTGATGCCGATCTCCTTGGCGAGCCGGAGGCCATGGACGATGGCCTCGTACTCAGCCACGTTGTTGGAGGCGGCGAAGTGGATCTGTAGGGAATATTTGAGCTGATCACCTTTCGGACAGGAGAGGACTATGCTGGCACCCAGGCTGGTCCTCTTTTTCGAGCCGTCGAAGTGCATGCGCCAATGCATGGAGTCTGGGGGAGGCGGGATGAACTCCGTCTCCGCCCAGTTGACGAAGAAATCCGCCAACGCCTGTGACTTGATGGCAGTTCTTGCCTCATACCGGATCTCATGGTCGGCGAGGGCGATGGCCCACTTGGCAATCCAACCGGTGGACTCACGGCCGCTAATGATCTCGCCAAGTGGGGCCGTGCTCAGCACGGTAATGGTATGCTCTTGGAAGTATTGCTTGACCTTCTTGGTGGCAAAGTATACGCCGTAGCACATCTTTTGATACTGGGGGTAGTTCTGCTTGGATGCGGAGAGGACCTCGCTGAGGTAGTACTCGGATCACTGGACCGGCAGGGACTTGCCCTCCTCCGGCCGCTCGACCACCAGAACGATGTTGATGACGCGGGTGGTCGCCGCGATGTAGGCGAGAAGTGGTTCCTTCTAGGCCGACACGACTAGGATGGGCGCACATGTGAGAGCCTTCTTGAGGCTACGGAAGGCCTCGTCCGCCTCGTCAAACCAATCGAAGGCGCCCGGCCTCTTGGTTTGACACAGCTCGATCAGAACCGTCTTGCAAAGGAGCCCGTAGAGGGGTAGGGCCTTCTCTCCCAGTCGGCTGATGAACCGGCTGAGCGAGGCAAGGTAGCCGGTGAACTTCTAGACGTCGCGGAGCCAGGTCGGTTTCGGCATGCACTCGATCGCTCTAATATTCTCGGGGTTAGCTTTGATGCCGCGGGCAGACACGAAGAAACCCAAGAGTTGTCCGGCAGGGATGCCGAAGACACACTTCTCCGGGTTGATCTTGATCTTGTACTCGCGTAGGTTCGCGAAGGTCTCCTGAAGGTCGTCGAGGAGGCTGATGTGCTTCTTGATTTTGACGATGATGTCGTCGACGTAGACATGGACGTTACTACCTATTCGAGGAAGGAGGCACTTGTGCATGCATCGTTGGAAGGTGGTAGCGTGAGTAGGCGTCCAGGAAAGACAAAAAGTCGCAGCCGGCCGTGGAGTCGATGATTTGATCGATTCGTGGCAGCACGAACGGGTCCTTGGGACATGCCTTGTTCAGGCTAGTGTAGTCGATGCACATGCGCCAGGTCTTGTTCTTCTTCAGTACCAGGACTAGGTTGGCCAGCCAGTCCGGGTGGAACACTTCCATGATGAACCCGGATGCGAGCAGCTAGGCGATCTCTTCGCCTATAGTACGCCGCTTCTCCTTGGAGAAGTAGTGCAGGGGTTGCTTGACCGACTTGATGTCCGACCGGACGTGGAGTTTGTGCTCGGCGAACTTCCTCGGAACACCCGGCATGTCCTTGGGGGACCATGCAAAGATGTCCCGATTCTCACGAAGGAAGTCGACGATCTCGCCTTATTATTTGCTGTTGAGGCGGGAGCCGATGGTGACGCACTGAGCCAGGTTGGCCGAGTCGAGCAGGATCTGCTTGGTGTCCTTGGGCGGCTGGAAGGAGGCCTCGCCGGTGGATTGCGAGGGTGGAGCCACATGGCCGGCTGGCTGGCAGCAAGGGCCACGAGTCGATCGAGCTGTCGTTTCTCCTCGACGATCTCTAGGGCCTCGGCCAGCGGGCTGCCGTCTCGAGCGCATTCGAGTGACATGTTGTAGTCGCCCTTGATGGTGATGATCCCCTTTTGGCCCGGCATCTTGAGCTTGAGGTAAGCATAATGGGGGACCGCCATAGAGCTGACAAGAGCTAGCCGGCCCAACAACGCATGGTAGGGGCTCGTGAGGTCCACGACCTCGAACAACACTGGCTCGCGGTGGAAATGACCGGGTCCGCGGAAGAGGACATCGAGCGTGATCTTGCCGATAGGGGAGAAAGACTTCCCAGGCACGATGCCATGGAAAACCGTCCGGCTCGCGTGCAAGTCTTATATCTTCAGCCCCATCTTATGCATCCTGTCGCGGTAGAGAATGTTGATGCTGCTGCCACCATCTATCAGCACCCGCGAGAAGCGGCAGGCTCGTTCCTTGGTGGCGATGGTGGGGTCGAGGACCACGGCGTAACTACCGGGATTTGGCATCACGGCAGGGTGATCGGCCTGGATCCAAGTGACAGGCTTCTCCGACCAGTGCATGAACTGGGGAGTTGTCGGCATGGTGGCGTTCACCTCACGGCGGAGCTAGCACTGAGTGTGTTTGCCCGTATCTTCACTGGTGAAGATGACGTAGCAACCGTCCTGGTTGGGGAACTGGCCGATCAGATGACTGTCGTTCGGAGCCGTTGCCGGCGCCGGGGCGGTCGCTTGGACCGGGGCCGACACGCGGGCTAACGGCGCGGGAGGAGCCGGAAGGCCGTCCCCCTGGCCAATCGCTGTGAGAAGCTGCACTGCCGGAGTGTGTGCGTAGAGGGCTCGGCCCCTGAATGGTTCTTGCAGGGGAGATCCGGCATTTGATCGAAGGTGAGCTTCGGCTGCCAGGCAGCCTTGCCGGTGCGTTGGCGTTGGCCGGAAGGTTGGGCAGCCGGCTCTTGATCCTCGACGGCATTGACCTGCCAGCTCTCGTAGTAGGGATCCGGCTGGTCGTTCTTTCGCTTGTTGTTCCGCGACTGCTGGCTGTCGGCAGCCTGCCGGGTTGTGTCCGGAGTCGTCGTCGCCTTAGCGGGTGGGGTCGTCTTGACCAAGATGGCCGAATCATCCGTGGCATATTTGTCCGCCTTGGTCATGAGCTCGGCGAGCATGGCCGGCTCGGAACATAGGAGCTTGTGCTTGAGAGAGGTGTCGTCCCGGCAGCCCTCGATAAAGTACTGCACGGCTTGGACCTCGTGCACCCCCTCGTAGGAGTTGCGGTGCTCGTTCCATCGGGTGAGGTAGTCGTGGAGGGACTCGTCCGGCCCCTGAATGCACATGGCGAGCTCACGGGAATGGCCGAGCCGCTTGTAGGTGCCGGTGAAGTTGCAGACGAAGGCCTCTTCGAAGTCCGTCCAAGTGTTGATGCTACCGGCCACCATGCTGTTGAGCCAGGTGTGGGCCGAGCCAATCAGCATAAGGGGGGCGTACCGAACGGCTACACGCTTATTCCCCCTAGCAATACCCATTCCGGTGCTGTAGTTGATCAACCAGTCTTCGGGTTTGGCAGTCCGTTTGTATTTCGGGGTGTCCGTAGGGAGCATGAAGCCGGTTGGGAACGGCTGGGTGCGAATCCGGGGCCCGAAGCAGGTCGGACCAATCGAGCCCTCCTCCTCGAGAAGGGCGGATTGCACGAGTTTGTCGATGCGGTTGCGGGCGTCGTTCTCGCTGCGGGGGACGCGTGGTCCGAGCCGAGCCGAGAGTTCGAGGCGGATGGCAGGCGGCGCCGACTGCCGCGACTCGCGCCATGGAGGCCGCGTGCACCCCTGGCTGTGCCGGCTGCCGGATGCCGGTGCTTCATAGTGGCGGCCGCTCCGAGGTAGCTTATTGGTGCGCCGGCTGCTAACAGCCGGCTGCTAACAGCCGGCTGCTCACTCCCCGGTGTCTGAGAGGGCCGGTGGTTGTTTGCTTCGGCCCGGCGGCCGGAAACACGAGGGGAGCAGGAGTATTGGGCCGCCTGGCAGCCGGCAGTTCCCGTGCTCGGGCCGGGGGCCTTCAGTGGCGGCACCGCCCATTGCGAGTGGATGCTGCTGTGCGTCAGCAACATCGATGAGCTCCTTGATGTGGCGCTTGTGGGCGACACGCTCTTTGCCCTCCAAGGTAGCCAATTCCTCGTAGGCTACCTTGGCACCCCGCAGGTTAGCCACGGGGGTGTCGTAGATGGTCATTTTGCCGCCGAGGATTTCGGCGACCACATGGCTGTGGTTGCACACAGCCCCACGCCGGCTAGGCTCGGTGCCAGTCGAGGTGAGTTCATAGGCGGAAGCGTACTCCCGCTGTGCCGCCTCCATGCGATGCCACGTTGTCGCAAGGGCGATGGCATCCTTGAACAGGATGCGGCGAGCTGCCTCGAGATTGGCTGTGGCAGTGTCGGGGTTCGCCGTCGGGGCGATCGAAGTGCTCAAGCCCCGGAGGGCTGCACCGAGCGGGTCGGACGTGCTGACACGGGCGGCGGCAGTGGTAGCCATGACCCGCGCCCATCCGGATGTGGTGGAGGAAGTGATGGCCATCACCCCCATGCGATCATGGGACCCGCTGGGCTGGGACGCAACGAGTCCGCCCACTGCTGTGGGCAGGCCAGCGCAGACGAGCACCCCGCGGGGTATTCGTTAGCGGCCGGAGCCTTGGCGAGGCTAAGCCTGCCGAAGCGCTCGGTGAGCGCGTCGATGTCGACCGCGAGGTCGACGGAGTTGCCCGTAGGGCGTGCTGAGGCAAGCCCCACGAGCTCCCCATGGTTTCGCCGCGACGAGCGGCGACGGTAGGGAATGGTGAGGGGACTCGCCCGAAGCATGAATCCGGCCGGCGCCACGTACGGCCCCACGGTGGGCGCCAACTGTCGTCGTTTTCTCACGAAAGATGCCATGGGGTGGCTTATCGTGAGTGGTTGGGTCCGAAGGACGCCGACGGGCTCCAGGTGCAAGATTGGGCACAAGCGGTGGTGACACATGATGTACCTAGGTTCAGGGCCCTCTGTGGGAGGTAACACCCCTAGTCCTGCTTGGTCTAGTTGGATGGATGGGTATGTGTACAAGGATGCTCGTAGAGCTGTGTCTAGAGGAGGAAGAATGAGTAGCCGACTCGTCTTCCTCTGCTACTAGAGGAGGGAATGAGAGTTCGATGGGTGCGTGTGTGAGACCATTCGTCCATCCCCGTTGCATGGGGGCCTCGGGGGGATTTATAGGCCACCCCGGCTCTTACAATATGTCATAAGTACAATGGTGGGGGGACCCGACTGGCAGTCTCTCCGGCTGGCCAGAGGGTCCCGCCGATCGCGCCGTCTCATCGTGGGCGGGGCCCGCCGGCCGAGCGGTCCCATCTCCCGTTGTTACCCGCCAGCCGGCTCTGTAATTGGTCCTCGCCCACCTGCCGCGGCACAGGCTGCCCGGGGGGGCATCGTCTAGCGCCAGCCGGCCGAAGTCTCCGGTACGGCCGGTGGTACTATTGCCATGCCGGGGCAGGTAATCGAGTGGCGAGGGCGTGCCGGCACTGTTCCATGGCCCGATCGTGCTCACCGAGGTCAACGGCCAGGACGGTTGGACTGTAGCGACGCGCTGCGGTGTATAAGCAACCATTGTAGCCACAGGGCCGCCCATCGTGTCGGTCACGTCGCGTCGTCGTACCTGCGCACAAAGGGACGGGACAGGGCATGTCCGTCCCGATGTCAATGGAAGGGCCGGCCCATGGGCAGCCAGCCGCGCCGAGCCGACCGAGGGCCCAACCGGCTTCTTGACCAGACGACCGGGGCGCCAGCCGGCACTGGCTTGCCGCATAGTTTTTCTTCGAAGCGAAAGGGGGAAGACCTCGCTACTTTGGCCTACCTAGGGGTATAAATCCCGTCAGGCAACATGCGGGCCGCCAAGATGGCCTATGAAGATTTGGCTACCTTGGAGGGCGAAGAACGTGTCGCCCGTGAGCATCACATCAAGGACCTTATTGACGCCGCCGACGCGTAGCAGCGCCAGCTTGCGGCAGACGGCGCAACCTTCGAAGGCCCCTACCCGAGCACGAGGGCACAGGGACCGCTGGCCGTCAGCCAGCTCAGCACTCCTGTTACCCTCACACCTCCGGTCGCCGGTTCGAGGCAAGCAACCCTCAGCGCTCTCAGTTGCCAGGGAACGAGCAACTGACTATGAACAACCGGCGCACCAACAACCTGGCTCGCAGTGATCGCCGCCATGAGGCGCCTGCTACCGGTAGCCGGCGTAGCCACGGGCACACACCGCCTTCGTGGCACGAGCCGGT
Source organism: Hordeum marinum (assembly GCA_022496015.1). Taxonomy (NCBI): domain Eukaryota; kingdom Viridiplantae; phylum Streptophyta; class Magnoliopsida; order Poales; family Poaceae; genus Hordeum; species Hordeum marinum. Next base: position 249,076,156 of record CM039676.1, on the reverse strand, counting down.
GTGGTCGGTCCCACCTGTCATCCGCCCAGAACTCTTGGCCCGGCCCGGGCCGCATGTCCCCCATAGCGAGAATGACGCCTGTCTCCGCATCGACTGGCTCGCACAGTCGGCCCTACTCGAGGAGGAGGGCTCGATCGGCCTGGCGTGCTTCAGCCGAGGATCCGCAACGAGCCATTCCCGACCAGCTCAACGCTCCCCTGAGACACCCTAAAGTACAACTGGGCCGCCAAACCCGAAGACTAGCTAATCGACAACACGACCGCATTCGGCATCGCCAGGGGGAACAAGCGTGTAGTTGTCCACTATGCTCCGCTCATCCTGCTCGGCTTGGCCCACACCTGGCTCAATAGCCTGGCAGCCGGCAACATCAAGACCTGGACAGACTTCGAGGAAGCCTTTGTCCGCAACTTCACCGGCACCTACAAGCGGCCCGGTTGCCCCCATGAACTAGCCATGTGCGTTCAGGGGCCGGATGATTCCCTCCGCGACTACCTCACCCGGTGGACCGTTTCGCAACTCCTGTGAGGGGGTGCACAAGGTGCAAGCCATACAGTACGTCATCGAAGGCTATCGCGACGACACTCCCCTCAAGCACAAGCTCCTGTGCTCTGAGCAGCCTACGCTAGCTGAGCTCATGGCCAAGGCAGACAAGTACACCATGACCTACTCCGCCATTCGGGTCAAGATGACCCCACCCGCCAAGGCAACGCCGACGCCGGTGGTGTCCCGACCGGTTGTCGACAATCGGCAGCCGCAGAACAACAAGCACAAGAATGATCATCCTAAATCCCGTTATGGGAGCCTGCAGGTTGCTACCATTGAGGAGCAGGAGCCGGCTGCCCAGTCTTCCAGCCAGCGCTAGCGCACTGGCAAGGCTGTCTGGCAGCCCAAGCTCATGTTCGAGTAGATGCTCGACCTCCCCTTCAAGAACCACTCTGGGGCCAAGCCCTCCATGCACACGCTCCGGCAGTGCATCTTCTCACAGCGACTGGCCCGGGGGGGGGGGACGACCTTCCGGCTTTGCCCGCGCCGCCTGCTCGCATGCCGGCCCCGGCACCATCTGCCGCCCCGGTGCTGGCTTCGGCTCCGGCCGAGAACAATGGTTGCCTACATGACCATTTCCCCAACCAGGACAGTTGTTACGTCCTCTTCACTAGTGAAGAGACGAGCAAACATGCTCAACGCTGGCTCCATCGTGAGGTGAACGCCATCATGTCGGCAACTCCCCATTTCATGCACTGGTCGGAGAAGCCGGTCACCTGGAGCCGGGCAGATGACCCGGCTGTGATGTCGAGTCCTGGCAGCTATGCCATGCTGCTCGACCCCACTATCTCCACCGAGAAACGCACCTACCGCTTCATGCCGGTGCTGATTGATGGTGGCAGCAACATCAACATCCTCTACCTCGACACAATGCGCACGCTGGGGCTGAAAATAGAAGACCTACAGGCGAGCCAGACGGTTTTCCATGGCATCGTGCCGGGAAAGTCTTGCTCCCTTGTTGGCAAGATCAAGCTTGATGTCCTCTTCGGCGGCTCCGGTCACTTCCGCCGCGAGCCGGTGTTGTTTGAGGTAGTGGACCTCGAGAGTCCCTACCACGCGCTGCTGGGCCGACCGGCTCTCGTCAAGTTCATGGCGGTCCCCACTACGCCTACCTCAAGCTCAAGATGCCGGGCCCCAAGGGAATCAGCACCATCATGGGTGACTACAAGATGTCACTCGAGTGCGCTAGAGACGGTAGCCGGCTGGCCGGGGCCTTGGAGATAGCCGAGGAAAAGCGGCAGCTCGACCGGCTCGTGGCCCTTGCTGCGAGCCAGCCGGCCATGCCAGCTGCTCCCTTGTAGTCGGTCGGCAAGGCCTCCTTCCAGCCGACCAAGGACAACAAGCACATCCCGCTTGACCCGGCCAACCCCGCGTAGTGCATCACGATCGGCTCCCGCCTCGATAGCAAATAGGAAGGCGAGCTCGTTGACTTCGTGAGAATCGAGACATCTTTGCATGGTCCCCCAAAGACATGCCGGGTGTACCAAAGAAGTTTGCCGAGCACAAACTACACGTCCGTCCGGACGCTAAACCAGTCAAGCAACCCCTACACCGTTTCTCTGAGGAGAAGTGGCGCACTATAGGATAAGAGATGGGCCGACTCCTCGCAACCGACTTCATGATGGAAGTTTTCCATCGGGACTGGCTAGCCAACCCAGTCCTGGTGCTGAAGAACAACAAGACCTGGCGCATGTGCAGCGACTACACCAACCTGAACAAGGCGCGCCCCAAGGACCCATTCGCCCTGCCATGGATCGATCAAGTCATCGACTCCACAGACGGCTGCGATTTGCTGTCTTTCTTGGATGCCTACTCCGGCTACGACCAGATCAAGCTGGACCCGGAGGACCGGCTCCAGACCTCCTTCATCACGCCTTTCGAGGGCTACTACTACATCACCATGCCCTTCGACCTGAAGAACACAGGCGCCACCTTTCAGCGGTGTATGCAGAAAGGTTATCGGAATCGCGATTCTGAATCGAATCGGAGCTTCGATGACAAGATCGCAAGTCGTGGAATCTTAACTACCAGGATCGTAAAAAAGGAAATTCTATGAACCAAAATCGTAGAATCGACAGGGTTAATTTGGATCGTAAAGTCGTAAAATCATACAACGGAATCGTGATTCTGACAACCTTGTGCAGAAGTACCTCCTGCCTCAGATAGGCAAGAACGTCCACGTCTACATCGACGACATCATCGTCAAGACCAAGAAGCACTTTAGCCTCCTCGACGATCTCTAGGAGACCTTCGCGAACCTACGCGAGTACAAGATCAAGCTCAACCCAGAGAAGTGTGTCTTCGGCATCCCACTCGGCCAGCTCCTAGCTTTCTCCGTGTCCGCTCGCGGCATCGAAGCCAGCCTGGAGAAGATCGGCGTGATCGAGCGCATGGCAAAGCCGACCGGGCTCCGCGATGTCCAGAAGTTCACCGGATGCCTTGCCTCACTCAGCCTTATCGTCAGTCGGGTGGGGGAGAAGGCCCTGCCCCTCTACGGGCTCCTTCGCAAGACGGCTCTGGTCGATCTGGGCCACACGAAGAAGCCGGGCATGTTCGAGTGGCCTGACGAGGCGGACAAGGCCTTCCACAACCTCAAGCGGGCTCTCACCCGCGCGCACATCCTGGCCGTGCCGGCTCAGAAGGAGCCCTTGCTCGCCTACATCGCAGCGACCACTCGCATCATCTGCGTCGTCTTGGTGGTCGAGCGGCCGGAGGAAGGCAAATCCCTGCCGGTCCAGCGCCCCATCTACTACCTCAGCGAGGTCCTCTCCGCCTCCAAGCAAAACTACCCCACTACCGGAAGATGTGCTACGGCATTTACTTTGCTGCCAAGAAGGTCAAGCAGTACTTCTAGGAGCACACCATCACCGTGGTAAGCACGGCCCCGCTCAGCGAGATCATGAGCGGCCGGGACTCCACCGTCCGGATCGCCAAATGGGTTATCGCCCTCGCCGACCACGAGATCTGGTACGAGCCCCGTACCGCATCAAGTCACAGGCGCTGGCCAACTTCCTCGTTGACTGGGCGGAGATTGTGTTCGTGCCGCCTCCCACAGGCTCCACGCATTGGTCCATGCATTTCGACGGCTGAAAAATGAGGACCGGCATGGGTGCCGGCATAGTCCTCTCCTTCCCAAAAGGTGACCAGCTCAAGTACGCCCTCCAGATCCACTTCATTGCCTCCAACAACATGGCCAAATACGAGGCCATCGTCCACGGCCTCCGGCTCGCCAAGGAGATCGACATCAGGCGCTTCCTATGCTTCGGCGACTTCGACCTTGTGGTGCAGCATGTCTCTAGCGAATGGGACGCCCGGGACGCCAACATGGCCGGCTACCGCTTCCTCGTACATCAACTCACCGGCTCCATCAAGGGTTGTGAGTTCCACCACATCCTACATACGGACAATGAGGCGGCCGATACGCTGGCAAAGATCGGCTCCATCCGGCAGGCCATCCCGGCCGGCGTCTCCCTCGAGCGGCTGCTCAAACCATCGATCAAGCCTTCTTCGGAGTCGGAGTCCATATTCGTACGGGCCGACGCTGTCGGCCCATCGGCGGCTCTAGCTGCTCACTCGACATCTTTGCCGTTGACTCCTTCAACCTCGGTTGCCTTGCCAGCACTGGCTCAGCCGGTCCAGCCGGCTGCATCCGGGGCAACCAGCTCCGATGCCATGGCAGTCATGATGACAATTGACGCCCCTCCCGCTGTCCCCAACTCGGGGGTTGGCGAGCCGGCCCCGGGAGCTGGCGAGCCGGTCCCAGGGGCTGATCACCCAAGCCCGGGGGCTCCCGAGCCGCCCCACGTCTCGGCTCCCTCATGGGCCCAGCCCATTCTGGCGTTCCTTCTACGCGGCGACCTCCCCCCGAACGAGGCCACATCAAGACCAATCCAGCACCGGGCCTCGGCCTACAGAATCATCAATCGCGATCTTGTCCATCGCAGCACGACCGGCATCTTCCAATGGTGCGTCAAGTCAGAGAAGGGCTAGGAGATCCTCCTCGACATCCACCAGGGTGAGTGCGGGCACCACACCGCCTCCAAGATCCTGGTGGACAATGCCTTCCGCAATGGATTCTACTAGCCGACCGCTTTGGAGGCAGCCAAGAAGTTGGTCGACGAGTGCGAGGGCTGCCAATGCTTCAGCATGCAGATCCACCTACCGGCCATGACCCTCTAGACCATCCCCCTCTCCTGGCCCTTTGTCGTCTGGGGGCTGGACATGGTGGGTCCCTTCAGGACCGCACGAGGCGGCATGACACATCTACTCGTGGTCGTTGACAAATTCACCAAGTGGATCAAGGCCAGGCCAATCAAGAAGCTAGATGGCCCCACGACCATCCGGTTCATCGATGACATCACGGTTCGCTACCGTGTCCCCCACAACATCATCACCAACAACGACACGACTTCGCCAAGGGAGAGCTAGCACATTTCTGCTCCAAGCAAGCCATCCGCCTCGACTTGGCTTCCGTCGCTAATCTGCAGTCAAATGGCCAGGTCGAGAGGGCAAACGGCCTAATCCTATTCGGCATCAAGCCCCGGCTCGTAACGCCGCTGGTAAGGTCAGCCGGGGTCTGGGTCGACGGGCTGCCGGGGTCTGGGTCGACGGACTGCCGGCTGTCCTTTGGAGCCTCGGGACCATGCCTAACCGATCGACTGACTTCACTCCTTCTTTCTCATGTACCGAGTCCGAGGCAATCATTCCCACCGACATCAAGTTCGACTCGCCTCGGGTCACCTTGTACACCAAGAAGGATGCAAGGGAGGCAAGAGAACACGGCATCGAACTACTCGAAGAAGCACGCGAACTGGCCTTGAGCTGGATGGCCATCTACCAGCAGAAGCTCCTGCACTACCGCAGCAAGCGGATCCGGGCGGTCTCCTTCCACGAAGGAGACCTAGTGCTCAGGCGGATCCAGTGATCCGCTGGCCAGCACAAGCTGTCCTCCCCATGGGAGGGCCCGTTCATCATCAACAAGGCATTGCACAGCAATGCGTGCTACCTAATAGATGCCCAGAAGTCGCCGAAGCGCAAGAGAGACGCCTCCGGCGAGGAGAAGGAGCGCACATGGAATGCGGCGCTCCTCGGCCCGTTTTACTGCTAAGAACCAGTGTATGTATGTATCCTTCTCTCTTTGGGCTTATGAATGCAATGGGTTCCCCAAGACGGCTCTTGGGACACGCGCCTTTCCAATTCAAAGCTTGTCAATTCAATCCATCAGCCCCTGGATCTGGCTCCTGGTCCCGGGGGCTCGTCGGCTAGTCCTAACATCCTCCCACGAGGTAGATCAAGTAGTGTCAGCTGATTAAGTCCTCCCACCCGTCCCAGCTACAGACCGGCTCCCAGCTGTCCGGATCACGGGGTGTAGGGGCGGCAAAACTTGGTTCACACAAAAAATGATCACTAGGGGGTCGCCGGCTAGGTCTAGCCGGATCATTTTCTTGCCTCTGTAACTTGATTTACCGAAAAAGTTCTCACAGTCCTTAAGCTCAGAGCCGGCAACCTTGAGGCGGACGCCCAACCCCATCTACAGACTGGCTCCTGACTATCGGGCTGGCGGGGTCGAAACCAAGGGGGAAGAGAACTTGAGCTAACGGAACCAAAGGGGCAAACAAAGGGAAGGGCAAGCCAGCACGCATAAAAACTGACTTTGCAACAACCAGAAACTTCATAATTTAAAAAGGCCCATGGCCACCAGTTCACTACATCTACACCCCTAGTGGGTGGACTTGAAATTATAACAAAAGTGCAGGAATAAAAGAAAAAGAGAAAGAGCTCTAAGTGGCGGCCGCTCCGTCCTCTCCGTCACTACATACGATAGCTTTTGCCTCTGGGTCCCGAGCCGGATTGAAGTCGGTGTAGTCGTTGGTGCTGGAGCCGTGTAACACCCCAGACACGCCCGTCGGTGGTCGTTACTCCTGGCGGTATCTGGACTAGCCTCACAGATCAATACTAGTCTTTTCTTCGCACTTTGTCCTCACTCATGCGCACCCGGGACCAACTTCCCGGTCGGTCACCCATCCTAGAACTACTTCAAGCCAAGCACGCTTAACCGCACACCCGGGACCAACTTCCCGGTCGGTCACCCATCCTAGAACTACTCCAAGCCAAGCATGCTTAACCTGGGAGTTATGTTCGAATGGGATCCCGGAAAAGAAGGAATTCCTTATTGATCAGAGTAGTCTATCATCCTTAATAAGCCAGGCTATCACAAGTCGGCATCCTCATCGTCCGTCTCGGCACCTCTCCCCTCCTGGTCGTCCCACGCGAGTGCATACTGGTCCTCCGGGACCATCATGTCGTCCGCCTGGCGCTAGGGGACGTACTCGTTCCATGCGGCGAAGGACACGAGGTCGCTGGCTCGCACGGCCAGCTCGTTGGCCACCGCCTCCAGGTCCGCATCGGTGCCAACATGCTGGGCCATGAGCAAGCTCAGGTCCCTCTCGGGGTACGACGACCTCGCGATGCGGAGGGCCATGCCAGCACCGGCGCGTGCCGCGGAGGCCCTCCAAGCGTTCACCCCGCAGTCCCGAACTCCAGCCACCGCGACAACTGACTCATTGAAGCCGGATCCACCACGGCCGACGCGGGCCAGCACCTCTCCGTTCGCCTGAAGCCACTTCAAGGCGCGAACCACCGCCTCCATCCTTGCCCTGGTGGCAAATCCCACCTCGTTCAAGGTCCAGGGGGCGTGCGGCCCAACGACTTCCCCCTACTCCCGCTGGCCCTCACGATGGGCCACCACGGCCGCCTCAACGGCCTCCTGCGTACCAGGGAAGAGCCCTGAGAAGTAGTAGAATAAGAAGAGAAGAAAAAGTAGGATGAATGAAAGGAGCAACGAAAACTAAAAACAAGGACACGGAAAGGACGGGACAACAGGGACTTACCGTGCAGCATGCGGTCTATCCCATGCCCTTGCTCCTGCAGGTCCGACTCCCTGACAGAGGACTCCTAGAGCCGGCACTCATCCTCGCTCCGAGATGCCAACGCCTCGCCAACCGCCTGTGCCAATGCGGCGGCCTTGGCCTCCAGCTCCTGGCGGTGGGCGCGCTCCCGCTCGTCCGCCTACTGGCGAAGGGCCGCCTCACGGCCCGGTAGCTCCTGGCGGACGGCCGACTCATGGTCCGCCAGCTCTTGGTGATGGGCACGCTCCCACTCCTCTGCCTGCTGGCAAAGGGTCGCCTTGCAGCCCGATAACTCCTGGCATATGGCCGCCTCGCGGTCCGCTAGCTCTTGGCGGTGGGCCGCCTTGTGCTCAGTTGCAGCTGCCTGTACCCGGGCCGCCTCCTCGCGGAGCCGCTCACACTACGTGGTCAGGGAGCTCTGCTGATCTCCGAGCTCCATGACTTGGCGTCAGAGGTTGACCGCCTCGACGTTGGTGTCTGCTCAAGACGAAAAAAACCATAATCAGAAGACAGAAGGAGAAGGAGATTCGGCCCGCCTCCGAGGCGACCGGTTGGAATCCCAGGGGCTACGCCCCACCTCAAAAATCGCAAGGACCTTACCTCGCAAGTCCTGGGACATGGTGGCCAGCCAGCGCTCGCTCTCCCGGTACAAGCTCAGCAAGGAGTTGTACGTGGTCACCAGGCAGTCGTGTGCCACCTGTGGGCAACAAAAACAACATGCAGCATTAGACCCGACCTACCTATGCCACAGCCAGCTCGGGTCTCGGGAGCTACACAAAGTGGGTGCTCTAGCGCGCCCCACTGGAGAAAACGCCGAAGAAAAGACAAAGAAAGGAAGGAAACTTACCGGGACTGTCCGTTCCAGCTGGACCAGCCGGTCATTTGCTGCCCATGCATCTTGCGTCGTCTGGGCACAACAAGCGGCCAATGCCTCGATCGCGGGAGACACCGCTGCCATGACTGCGCTCAACGGATCCTCGGCTGTCGGGCAATTGGCCGTGGACCAGTTTTGCTGTGGTCGGCCTCCGTTGGTCGGCCCGCCCATTCCCGAGGTTACTAGGGGCGGCACCTCCCGACACCATAGTGCCGGCAGCCCCGGACGAGGTGCCCTCGGGTGCCTTGACCTCCCGACTCGATCCTCCACCGCCGGCCTCTCCCGTCCGGCTCAGCCTGGGAGCCGACGCTCCCATAGCCGGCTCATCACGAGCCGGCACCTGTGGCGCCGGAGCCTCCAAAGGCAGCACCTCCGGAGCTAGCGTGTCTAGAGCGGGCACCCCCGCCGCCGTCGCCTCCCCATCCGGGCGACTAGCCGCCCCTGGCGGCACGTCGTTTCCTCTGGCGGGGCCAACGCCACGGTCCACCCTCGGCGGCATGTTGCCCGCCCCTGATGGGTCCATGCCGCGTCCCTCCTCCTCCTCCTCCTCGCCGGTTGTGCAGTCCTCCCCCGCATCCGCCGCCGCCCGCGTGTCCTCTGCGGTCTCCGCGGCCGCTTCCGCCTGTCGCGTGGGGTCGTGACGGTCCTTGGACCGCCTCTCCCGGTCCTCGGAGAAGGGCTCCCACGATTGGCCGCCCGCCTCCCTGTCGGCCCCTCCTGGGGGCGCCCTCTTCTTCACCGCTTCCTCCACATCTGGTGCCCCTCGATGCGCAGCTCCTGCTGGGCTGCCTCGATGGCACGCCAAGCCTCGTTCTCCCTCTCCTTGGCGGTGCTCGGCGGCGCCGTTCTCGCGGCGTCGCTCGCCGAGGTCGTCCCTAGGGCGCACGTGTCCCTGCGCAAATAGTATAAGAGGGGGAGGGGGAGAAGGAAGATTCAGGGGAACGGGATTAGGGCATGCCGGCTTACCCAATGGCGACGGGGACCTCCCTCCTCGTGGGGCCTGTCGGGACGATCTGCCTCCTCTTGCGGCCGCCTCTGCGGCTGCTGCCGGGCTACTCGGTGGTGGCCCATTTTAGCATCGGACCCGAGCCGACCACTTGCTTCCCCTTGTCATTGGCCGCCGTGTTGTTCCGGCGGGGCTCATCGCCGACCCGGCGAAGACGCCTGCTCGGCGGCTCCGTGGTCTCGTCCTCCGAGGCCTCGACGTCCTCTGAAGCCTCTGCATCGCATGATTCCTCCGACTCAGCATCATCGTCAGTCCAGTCCCACAAATTTGGACGGGGAGGGGACTCACCCGTCGACTCGGTCGCGTCCGTCTCCATCTCCTCCCCTTCGGCCTCGGATGAGCTGGCTCGATCTGGTTCAGTCGAATCCACGTTGTCAACATCTTCCACCTCTTCAGGGTCCGAATCTGCCAAGTAGGTGGCTCCGGCTATATGGGGTTTTGCCCCACTGCCAACTCCCCTCCTTCAGCTTCGCCATGGAAATGGCGTTCACCCTCCGTGCCACGTGGACCGGCTTCAGCTCCTTCGTGGAGAGGCGGCAGGGGTCGTGCCGGCCCCCCATCTGGCAGATGAGGTGCGGCTGGCTCCGTTGCGGATGCACCTGGCGTGCCAACATCACCATCAGCAGGTCAGCCGCCTTCAGTTCCTTCAGCCCGGTCATGAGAACAGTCCACTCGTAGAGCCGGTCCCCTATCTCCGGGGCTACAGGTGGGGCGATCCGCCAGTTTAGCATTGCCACCGGTGGCGTGTTGACAAAGTCGGGGAGGTTGATGTAATCCTCCTCCGGCTTCACGTTCTTCGCGTAGAAGAACCCCCGCTGCTAGTTCTTCACCGACTCCTGCAGCAGGAGTTTCGGGAAGCCGGCTCCCTGGAGGATGTGGATCAACGTGCCCCCGCATGTGGTCATGACCGCCTTCTTCGCCACCAGGTCCTTCCTCGTCTACCGCTTGAGGAAGAAGAGAGGTAACTAGAGGTCAAGCCTTGGGTCCACCCCCAGGTACCCCTCGTAGAGGGTGACGTAGGCTGCCAGCTGTAGGACGGCGTTGGGGCGAGGTAGTGCAGCTGCAGGCCGAACCGCATCAGGAACTGCCAGAAGAACGTGATCGCCGGCAGTCCGATCCAGCGAAGGAAGTGCTCGGAGAAGACAACCACCTCGCCGTCTCGCGGGGCCGAGGAGTTCTCCGGCCCAGCCATGCGCGCCTCCACGAACTCCTCTGCCGGTAGCTTGCGGTGATGGCAGAGGTGTGCGATGAAATCCTCACCAACAACGCTGCCATCCCATGCCCCCTTGCTCGCCATGACCTCTCGGTGGGCGTGCGGACGCTGCGGCGAGCACTAGAGTCCTGTTGCGGGGCGGTCTCCGGTGGCGGGTGCACGGTGATGGGCGCGAGTCTCCCTCTTTCTCTCGTTCTCTCGGGGCAGGAGGAGGAGGGCGATGAGTCTGAAGCGACGGAGGCGAGGGGAGCGAATGCGCCATTTTGTTCCCCTCCCTCCTCCATTTAAACCCCGCACGGGCGGTCATGGGGGCGGATTCATTGCGCACGAACCCCACGATTCCCATTGCGTGCAGGACGGCAGTTACCGCCCTCAGGCATGCCAACCGACGGCCCAAATTGCAGAAGATACACATGAGCAGGCCGAGGCCATGGACGGGGCGGGCCCTCCCTCTCGGTCCGGTCTTGTCCGCCATGCAGCAGGTTAGGACCGTGGCCCGTGGCGCCCACCATGTGGCGCGGGTGTCCCGCCTGGCGAGGCTCCCCAAACGATGCTCGGCGTCAGGCCGACTACGGATCCGACGATCGGACGGCCATCAACGACCACGCTCCGGGGTTGGCCGCACCGGGACGATTCTCAAGCCGGCGAGGTCCGCCGTGGCCCGGCGACGGGCCTCCCCTGCTTTGGGGACTACTGTCGGGGGATAACCCCAGGGTACCCTAAAGCAACCTACTGCCCCAAAACTTCCTGAAACGACCGAAGGGTGAGCTGCCTCCCCCTACGACCTAGATTGAGCCCGACCGGCTCCACGGCGCCTACTAGGCACTGCCGGCTACACATGGCCGGCTCCACCAAGGGCTGCCGGCTGGATGTAGGGATTCTTGGCCACCTAGCCGGCCGCGCCTTGGATCCCACTGCCCATGCATGCGCGAACACAGTGGCCCCCATCCCATCGGGGGGTCAGCACCCGTGTGGCCATAGTGGAGGCAATAGTGCTGATGACTTCGGCTGACCATGATCGGGCTCCCAACAATGTCGGCATGCCTCCAACCACTCCATGACCTGCCCCGGTGTGGCTATGGTGCAGCCGGCCGTAATGCTAACCACAGACGCCTACTGCAAGAGGACGCCCCAAAGGACAACCCGTGTTGAGAAGTGACCGTTGCTGGGATCCGCTACGCGGGCCCCGTTAGCTCTCGACATGACCCTCCAGCCGGCGGGCCCTATAGCCGGGGGCCTCACGGCCGGCTACAGAGGCTGCCAGCTGGGGCCCTTGTCGGGACCCCGATCCTAGGTCATATGAATCCAGGCTATAACATATCACATCACTTTGTGGCTTCACGCAGTGTAAGCTCCATGACTACAGCCTTACCTTAGCCGGGACTGTTTGCATCTTTTGGCTCACGTATGTGAACATGTCGCTGGCAATCAAGCGATAGAGAACCCGGGACGACATAACTAGTCATAGAACCCAAGTGGCACATCCATACAGAAACAGACATACGTAACCCATCAATGCAGGTGTCGGCCTCAAGTGTGTGTAGACGAGTCATAACAAGCTACAAGGACTCCGTTACGCCATGAGACATAAATGCCATCACTGCACGTAGACAAGTCGTAGCAGGCTACAGGGACTCCATTACACTGCGAGACATTTCCCCGAAGAGACAGACACAACAGCAAAGAAGGATACATGTCGGTCAATCAGTTTGTCTGGAGCAGTAGCAAGCTACCATGGCTCGGCGGAAGCACAAAGAGGCAGTTTCCTATAAAGAGTACTATAAAGGCACACAACTAGGTGTCGGATCCCGTACATACCGTTGCACGTCACACGTATGCACGACATGCCCAATATGCATAGATACAACTATGGCATCACAACATAACCATACAACAACACTACTTTTATATAAGAGGCTCAGACGAGCCTCGCATAATATGTTCTTATATATAGGTGTCACATGACCCGACACTCAAGTCATACAAACAAGTTCATACAAACCAAGCGCAAGCATAAAGCTGTCGGAGTACAGACAGATGAAAGGGGTAAAAGGCACATGGCCTGACTATCTACAGCCCGCACGGGGCATAAGGTCGTAGTTGGTACACCAGCTATTCGGCATCGTTGACATCTAGAAAGAACCCACCCGATGGGTCCTGGGTCTCATCTGCAACATTTATTAAGCAAACATGAGTAAAAACGTACTCGGCAAGTCTTTAAAGCAGACCTAGACTATTCATGCTCATGTATCAACAAAGGGGGTGATGGAGTTTATGCAGCAATGTTTAACTATTTGCCTACGAGTCCATGCACCTCCGCAATCTTCAAACGGAAACTCAACGAGGGAGTCGTCCATGACCGTCAATCACATAAGACCTCTAGTCCAAGCTATCGCCTATTTGAGACTGAACCCGCACGAAGTCCGGCCAAAGTTTCAGCTACGGCCCCAAACGATGTGCACAGGGTTCCCAAGCCCACTATTCGGTTGACCCTTGGTACACCGTGCCACTGCCTACCGCGTCGTAACCCACCCCTAGGGTCAGCGCTACGCACGGCCTCCAGCATACTATAAACACCAGAAACTACTTGCAACTCCTGGACTAAGGACTAAGCGACTGATAAGTCGAGAGGGGTCGAGTTACCGGAACCCAATGTGTGGTAGTATCTAGTCTTGGATCACAAACACGGAACTCAGTTCCTAAGAACGGTCCCAATGAGACAACCCACTAGGTACTCCTACATAGCCTCTCATCGCTACCTTTACCAAATCGGGTTCATCATAAGCTTAACATCATAAGGACATTGTTTCACTCTAGTTCATCACGCAGATGAATCAGACCTGACACAACTCTAAGCATAGCAAGCATAGCAGGCATAGTAAACTAAGCACATCATGGCACAGGCATCTACCAAGTATGCTAGGTTGCACGGTTTAGCTATTTACTGTGACAATGACAGGTCATGCAAAAGAATAGGTTCATCTACCGTGTATGACTGACAAGTGAACGTTGGTCCTAATGCAGTAAACAAGCGCATGAGCGAGAGAGTGGGATGTTATCGGAATAATCAAGGGGGTTTCTTGAGTTGCCGGGTAGGGGGAAGGTTCTCTCCTTTGTTGGAATACTCGGGAGTATCCTCATAAGTTGGGCCTACCGCAATACAGATAAATAGCAATCAATACACGCAAGTGCAACAATATGACGCATGATCATGACATGGCAGCATGTATGGATGAGCCAATGCAACTAGTGTCCAAGTTAATTTGAAGTGAGTTTGAATATAGGTTCAAAATTGTTCTTCATTTCAAATTCATATACTAACAATATGATGCATGATCATGAAATGGCAGCATATACCAAGCAAATGTCAATGTTCTTCTACATAGGTTGCTCTATCATGCATTATAATAGCACCGTTGGATTCATTGGATTTTCCTGATAAATTTTAATATATAAATTATTTCCATATGAGTTACAGATTAATTTATATCAATTTTTGAAGTTTTAAACATTTTCTGGAATTATTTTAAAACTAGAAATTGCTTTTATTGCATCAGCCTAACGTCATCATGGCGTCAGCAGGTCAGCCGACCAGGCCAAGGTCAAACCTGACAGGGTGGGACCCAGTGGTCAGTGACCCAGTCACTAACAGATTAATTATTTTAACTAATTACTAATTAGATTAGGGTAGGGCCCACTGGTCAGTGGGCCATTAGCTTAACTGAATTAATTAATTAAATTACTAATCAGGATTTGACTAACAGGGTGTGGCCCCACCTGCAAGTGACCCAGGGGTCAAACGCCTGGTGGTCAAACTGGTTGACTCACCGGCGTTGAGCCGCCTGCGACGTCAAGAACGGCGGAAGGGGTTGGGATTCCTCCTCCGACGACCAAATGGACGGTGGAGGGCACCAAACTGCTCTGCTTGCTCACGCGCGTCAAGCCCGACACTTCCCACAGGCTAGGATGGCCGGAGTCGGTGCCGGCGATGAGCACGGCACCTGCCGAAGCTCGAACGAGCACGAGCTCGTCGAACCAGAGCGAGACACGGCTGTATCCAGGCACCTACAAGCACTACGCGGCCCCACGAGCTCGATGGTGGCCTCTGATGGACCAACTGGTCACCGGAGCATCGACGGCGACAAGCTCGTGCGGCGGCCATTCGGGAGCCAGAAGAAATTGGGGCCTACACAGGGGGGAAAGGCCAGGAAGGAGAGGGGAAAGAGCCGGGAGGTCACAGCAGACTCAAAGCCGACGAACGCTTGCTCAGGGAGGGCTCGGAGACGGCGATCAACGGCGGGGAAGCTTCGGGTCCGAGGAGGAAGACGAGCTCAGGGAAGGTGCTTCGGGGCTCCTGGCGATGCGTGGCTCGGCGAGAAGGAAGAAGATGATGAGGCGGAGCGATTGGAGGGCTCAGAAGCAAGGGGGCGGCTAGAACTACAGCGGTGAAGCTAATGCACCGGCAGCCACGGCGGAGCAAAGGAGGGGGAGAGCAGAGAGGTGAGCGAGAGCAAGAGGGAGAGGGCGATGGGGACGGCTCTGGGAGCTTATCCCCGTCGCGCTGGCGAGGGGACGGCTCTGCCATGACATGATCTTATCAGAATGATCAAGGGGTTGCTTGCCTTGCTGGGTAGCGGGAAGGTTCTCTCCTTCGTTGGAATACCCGGGGGTATCCTCAGAAGTAGGGCCTGCCGCAATACAGATAAATAGCAATCAATACACACAAGTGCGACAATATGATGCATGATCATGTCATGGCAGCATGTATGGATGAGCCAATGCAACTAGTGTCCAAGTTAATTTGAAGTGAGTTTGAATATAGGTTCAAAATCGTTCTTCATTTCAAATTCATATACTAACCTATTAGCAAATCTCAATGTTCTTCTACATAGGTTGCTCTAACATGCATGATAATAGCACCATTGGATTCATTGGATTTTTCTCATAAGTTTTCATATATAAATTATTTCCATCTGAGTTACAGATTAATTTATATGAATTTTTGAAGTTTGAAACATTTTCTGGAATTATTTTAAAACTAGAAATTGCTTTTATTGCATCAATCTGACGTCATCATGGCGTTAGTAGGTCAGCCGACCAGGCCAAGTCAAACCTAACAGCGTGGGACCCACACGTCAGTGACCCAGTCACTAACATTTTAATTATTTTAACTAATTACTAATTAGATTAGGGTAGGGGCCACTCGTCAGTGGGCCATTAGCTTAATTAAATTACTAATCAGGATTTGACTAACAGGGCCTGGCCCCACCTGCCAGTGACCCAGGGGTCAAATGCCTGGTGGTCAAACTGGTTGACTCGCCGGCGTTGAGCCGCCGGCGACGTCAGGAACGGCGGAGGGGGTCGGGATTCCTTCTCCGGCGACTAAATGGACGGTGAAGGGCACCAAACTGCTCTGCTTGCTCACGCACGTCGAGCCCGACACTTCCCAGAGGCTGGGATGGCCGGAGTCGGTGCCGGCGATGAGCACGGCGGCTGCTGGAGCTCGAACGAGCACGGGCTCGTCAAACCAGAGTGAGACATGGCCGGATCCAGGAACCTACAAGCACTACACGGCCCCATGAGCTTGATGGTGGCCTCTGATGGACCAACTGGTCACCGAAGCATCGTCGGTGACAAGCTAGTGCGGCGGCCATTCGGGAGCCGGACGAAATTGGGGCCTACAGAGGGGAAAAGGCCGGGAAGGAGAGGGGAAAGAGCCAGGAGCTCACAGCAGTCTCGAAGCCGACGAACGCTTGCTCGGGGAGGGCTGGGAGACGGCGATCAACGACGGCGAAGCTTCGGGTCCGAGGAGGAAGACGAGCTCGGGGACGACGCTTCGGGGCTCCTAGCGATGCTTGGCTCAGTGAGAAGGAAGAATACGATGAGGCGGAGCGATTGGCGGGCTCAGAAGTGAGGGGGAGCGGCTAGAACTACAGCGGCAAAGCTAACGCACCGGTGGCCATGGCGGAGCAGAGGAGGGGGAGAGCAGAGAGGCGAGCGATAGCGAGAGGGAGAGGGCGATGGGGATGGCTCTAGGAGGTTATCCCCGTCGCGCTGGCGAGGGGAAGCAGGCAGGCAGCTGCCGGCCTGGAGGCACGCCCGCGCGTGTGCTCCGGCCGCACACCCGTCCTCCTGGCCGCCAGGGGGACGATGATGGAGCTGGGCTAGCTGGGCCAGCCCAGGTTCATCCTCCCTTTTCTTCCTGCTTTAATTTCTTCATTTTCTTTTCTGTTTTCCTATTTCTGACATTTGTTTTATTTTATTTTCAGGTACAATTGCTTTGATAAAATATCCCAAATATTTTATATATTGAAGTTTGAATATTTCAAACTTATCTAAAAAAATTCAGGATATTTTGGAAACTAGAATAATGATAATGCTTTATTTAATATTTTCAGAAGCTTTATCATTTATTTTTAAATTGCGTCAGTTGTTCAATATTTAAAATGACCCCTGTTATAACCATGTCCATATTTATTAGACATAGGGAACATTTTTAAAGGGCATTTTGGATTTGTTGAATTTTCACCAACTTGAATTATTTTGATTCAATGAGAGCTTGGGGTTTCTTTTAGTCCCCATTTCATGTTGATGAAAATTGAAACATGATGCAACACCCATGCTATCCTATGACATGTAGCTAGGGATGTGACAACTCACCCCCACTCAAAAGAATCTCGTCCCAAGATTTTGAAGTCGTCGGGAAGAGCGCGGGGTACTCTAGTCGAAGATGATCTTCTCTTTCCCGTGTGGCCTCATTTTCAGAATGGTGTGACCACTGAACCTTGAGAAACTTGATGTTCCGACGCCGAGTGGTACGCTCAGCTTGATCAAGAATACGAACAAGGTATTCTCGATATGTAAGGTTATCTTGGAGATCAAGCGCTTTGTGGTCTACCTCACGGACAGGGTCCGAGAAGCAACGCCTGAGTTGCGAGACATGGAAGACATCATGAACCTTGGAAAGATGCGGCGGAAGTTCCAATTGGTAGGCAACCTCTCCTCATTTAGCAAGAATGCAAAAGGGTCCAATGTAACGAGGAACCAACTTGCCCTTGATACCGAATCGATGGGTACTCTTCAGAGGTGTAACCCGAAGGTAAGCCTTCTCGTCAACTTCATAGGTCACAGCCTTATGATGGTGATCATATTGGCTCTTCTGACGAGATTGGGCTATTTTCAACTTTTCACGAATAATGCGAACTGCTCCTCTGCATCCTGGATCATATCCGGGCCAAAGAGTTACCTCTCTCCGGTTTCTGACTAGTTAAGAGGTGTTCGACACCTTCGTCCATAGAGAACTTCAAAAGGGTCTTTGCCCAAGCTTGATTGATAACTATTGTTATAAGCAAATTCGGCAAATGGAAGACATTTCTCTCAGTTCAAAACGAAGGATATAACACAAGCTCGGAGCATGTCTTCGAGGATTTGATTGACTCGCTCAACTTGACCACTTGATTGCGGGTGGAAAGCAGTGCTAAAGGATAGATGAGTCCCCATAGCGGTTTGAAAACTTTCCCAAAATCGGGAAGTAAAGATACTTTCGCGGTCTGAGTTAATCTCCAAAGGAACACCATGAAGAGAAACTATTCGAGAACATATAACTCCGCTAGCTGACTAGCAGTTATAGTCTCCTGAACAGGAAGAAAATGAGCCACTTTGGAAAGGCGGTCGATGACCACAAAGATAGCATTATTCCCTCTCTTGGTCCTAGGAAAACCGGTAATGAAATCCATACTAACCTTATCTCATTTCCATTCGAGAATAGCTAAAGGTTGAAGGGTGCCAGCAAGCCTTTGATGTTCCGCTTTCACACGACGACAAATGTCGCAATTAGCAACGAACTAGGCAATTTCTCTCTTCATCCTAGTCCACCAGAACCTCTGGCGTAGGTCCTGATACATCTTGGTACTACCCGGATGAATTGTGAGAGGAGAATCATGAGCCTCCTCAAGGATCAACTGTAGTAGATGTTGCTTCTTCAGGATCACCAAGCGGTTCTCAAAGAAGACAACACCTCGATCATCTTCCGAGAAGGATCTAACATTACCCTTCTTAATGTTTTTCTTGATCCGAGATATCCCGGCATCATGCTTCTCGGCTTCTATAATTTGATCCGTAAGAGTAGGTTTAGCCACTAGGTTGTATAGGAATCCTGTAGGAACAATGTGGAGGTTTAACTTATGAAATTCCTCATGGAGAAGTGGTTGACCTTGTTGTAACATTAGGTTGTTACAATAAGACTTACGACTTAGTGCATCAGCCATGACATTGGCTTTCCCCTGGGTGTAAGTTATCCCTAAGTCGTAATCTGTAATCAACTCAACCCATCGTCTTTGCCTGAGATTCAAATCCGGCTGGGTGAAAATATATTTTAGACTTTGGTGATCAGTGTAAATTTCGCAACGATTACCCAAAAGGTAATGTCGCCAGGTTTTCAGTGCATGGATCATAGGTGTAAGCTCAAGATCATGTGTTGGATAATTATCCTCATGTGGACGCAACTATCGAGATGTGTATACAATCACATGATGATCTTGCATTCGAATGCAACCTAATCCTTGTCGTGAGGCGTCACAATAGATAACAAAGTCCTTAGAGAAGTCTGGTGGCACCAGAACGGGCGCAGAGGTCAGTCGTCTTTTCAACTCCTGAAAACTATGCTCACATTGTGGAGTCCACTCGAACTTTTTATCTTTGTTGAGGAGTTCAGTCAGAGGTTTGGCAACCTTGGAGAAATTCTCGACAAAGCAGCGACAATAGCTCGCTAAGCCAAGGAAACTCCGAACTTGCTTAACCGATTCAGGTTGAGTCCAATCAAGGAGGGTCTGAACTCTCTCGGAATTGAAAACAATACCTTTACCAGAGATCACGTGGCCTAGATAGGTCACTTCTGGAACAAAAATTCACACTTAGAGAATTTGGTATACAGACGGTGCTCTCGAAGTTTCATCAATACCAGCCTTAGATGCTCGGCATGTTCCTGTTCATTCTTTGAGTAGATGAGTATATCGTCAAGGTACACCACAACGAATTTATCCAAATAGTCCATGAAGATCGAATTCATCAAGCGAGAGAAGGTGGCTGGGGCATTGGTTAAACCGAAGGACATGACGGTGTACTTGTATTGGCCGTAATGAGTACCAAAAGCCGTTTTTGGAATGTCCTTGTTCCTAATTCTGATTTGATGGTATCCCAACCTCAAATCCATTTTGGAAAACACAGAGGATCCAGCGAGTTGATCATACAAATCGTTGATCCTGGGGAGCGGATACTTGTTCTTTATGGTGACCAGATTCACTGGCCAATAATCCACAACCATCGGATCTGATCCATCCTTCTTCTTGACGAAGAGGACGGGCCAGCCCAAGGAGAATAACTAGGACGGATGAAACCTTTCTTCAAAGCCTCATCGAGTTGGATCTTAAGTTCGGCTAGTTCTAAGGGTGCCATCTTATAGGGTCTTTTGGCTATTGGGACAGTCCCTGGAATGAGCTCTATCACAAATTCAACATCCCTGACAGGAGGAATTCCTAGCAGTTCTTCTGGAAATACATCCGGAAAGTCATGGACTACCGGAATATCTTCTAACTCTCGAAGAGGGCTAGCATTGAGGGAATAGAGTTGGCGCTTGGCTGCTCGAGTGGAGACATTAACTATCTCACCCGATGGATGTGTAAGTTGAACATTCCTAGTATGAGTATCAATCTTAGCATAGTGGGCTTTCATCCAATCCATGCCTAGAATGATATTGATGTCCAAAGACTTGAGGGCTATCAAGGATCCTAGGAAGACTAGCCTATCCACCAGAATCTCATTACCATGGCTCACTCTAGAAGTTTGCCATTTTGAACCAGGAGCCTACACTACTAAAGGAGTAGGCATATCACTAAAAGACATGTTATGCAACTGCGCATAACTTTCTGAGATGAAGGAATGGGATGCCCCAGTATCAAATAGAACAAAAGCTGGATGACTATTGACAAGGAGCATACCTAGGATAACATTAGGATCCTCAAGGGCTTCCTCAGCGGAAACATAATTCACTCGTCCACGAACAGGAGCTGGATTCACATAGAAGGCTTTTCCCGGCTTCCCACGTCCAGCCAGCTTAGCATTAGCCTGAGGACAATCACGAGAGTATTGTCCTGGTTCTCCACATTTGTAGCAGACCACGGTGGCACGGGGAGCAACATTGGTAGGTGGACCTCCAAATGGCCTAGCTGGAGGGTTGGGCTGAGTTGGGCGAGGCACCTAGAAGGATGGCCTCGCGGTGTATCTTGGCGGCAGAGCTGCGTTGGGCACCCACACCCGGCGTTTGTTGGGGGCCGAGCCAGATGCGGAGCTGAAGTCACGGTTGTGCTTCCTTGTAGCCTCATAATTCGTCTGTCCAGTCTTGCCATTGATAGCCTTGTTAACGAGAGCCTGGAAGGTTGTGCACTCATGCAGGCGCAGATCTCGATGGAGCTCAGGATTAAGTCCCTTGCGGAACCTAGCCCGCTTCTTAGCATCAGTTGAAACTTCCTCCGGAGCATAGCGAGCAAGATTGCCGAACTCACGGCTATAGGCATCAACTGTCAATATGCCCTGGGTGAAAGCACAAAATTCCTCTCTCTTCCGATCCATCATCCCTTCCGGGATGTGATGGGTACGAAATGCCGCGCTAAATTCTGCCCAAGTTGGTGCGGGGTCTGCGGGACGCATGGCTTCATAATTTTCCCACCACAGATTGGCAGGTCCTTCCAGAAAGTAAGTAGCAAAGGTCACCTTGTTGGCCTCAGACACATTGGCAGCCCGGATCTTGCGGAACTTGCTGGTCAGCCAGTCATCCACGTCGAGTGGGTCGACCGAATAATGATACTTAGGTGGGCACAGCCTGACGAAATCACCGAGTGACACGCCATCATTGAGATCATTGCGGGGAGCACGTGTTATGTTCTGCTCCATCTGTTCCAACAACTTGTTGGTCTCTCTCTTGTTCCTTTCGGCTTCAAGCATCACTTCTGCCAAAGAAGGCGCATGTGGAAGATCCTCTTGCCTTGGCTGGCTTCCCTCGCCCTGCTCAGGGGTAGGCACGGGGTTATTCCTAGTTGCCACCATCCTGGGAAAACAAACTCACAGCTTAAACATAGAGGACATCAACTCTAAGACAAGAGATAAGGAATGTACTGGACAACATGGCATGCAGGGTAAACACCCAAACAACATGGTAATAACAACTGCCATATGGACACCATGATTCATACACACCATGACATAGTCCAGTACAAGCCCAAGCTGAAAGCAAACTACAGAGATATGACACAACTCATCGGAGGCATTACAAGCTTCCTATACATTATCTATCTACACCTCAGGAACTCAACTCTCAACCTCAATATTATCCCACAAGACACGCAGGACTGTGGTGATACGATTACTAACATACTAGTACTAACATCCACGTACTCAAGCATCACCATAGAATGCCTCATACAGATTACCCCCATGACCCGGGAGCTGAACCTGAGGATCCGGAAACACTCTAGCCTGTGATCCTTGGAAACCGTAAGGACACAGATGTGGCCTTGGTCCCCTTGTTGGCGGCAACAGTGGTCCTCGAGGAGGAGTGATGCCTCCAACATCGGGCCAGTCTACGTGTGCTGGCAGATGAGTCCGCGATGGGGTCAGCATCTCCAAATCTCCATAGCCTGTCTGCACGATAGGTGCCAACTATGCCAAAACTGTCCAAAGACGTGCACAGGTGGCATATAGCTCCATGCGGAGGACACCTGCATCACGATCCCTGTTCTCCAACATCTGAGCGGTCACCTGCAGCCTAGGGTCCTCATGAGAATGATCATAGTAGGCTGCACTAAGATAACCATCCTCTCCTCCCATAGAAGCAGGAACATAACAGAACTCTCTGTTCTGAAGCAGATCATGGTGAAACCTCATGATAGTCAACATGGTATAGGCGGCCTCCTGAACTACCATGTCTATGGTGACACCTAATCCATAAGTCCAGTGACGTGGCTCTGCAGCCCCAGGATATGAAGGATATATCTTAACAGTACACAGATACTGAATCTGGTTGAAATCTTGATACTGCTCCTCCACTGTGTACTCTGGGTACCAACGGTAGCCAGCCTCCATCATAACTCTAACCAACATGGCCGTGTGACCCGGTACATCGATGCACCTGGTCAGATGGACCACTTGACGGGAAGGACGAGGGGGCATCTGAAACAAAGAGTAATGCAAGGACATTGGAGACTCTAGCAGAAATTGGACATCATAACAGTTGTAATTGCTCAAAAAGGATTTTGAGACAACTGCAAAAGATTGGAAAGCCATAACCACTCGACTTTCTAGACTCAAATCTCTTCTCCATCTGTTTGTCATACCAACAATACTTGAGTACCAACATTCTCTTGCAACAAGCTAGATAGTAGTCCATGATTAGTAATTCGTCATCCTAAGCAATAGATGAGAAG
The DNA here is from genome assembly GCA_022496015.1 of Hordeum marinum. Classification (NCBI taxonomy): domain Eukaryota; kingdom Viridiplantae; phylum Streptophyta; class Magnoliopsida; order Poales; family Poaceae; genus Hordeum; species Hordeum marinum. The sequence continues at coordinate 249,053,136 of CM039676.1, read as the reverse complement.
CCTAGTTCTTATCCCCGTAGAAAAGATGAGAAAGACTCAACATAGAATAACTTGGGAAGAGGAGTAAAAAGAGCCTTACGTTCCCTTCCACAATCAATTCTCCTACTTTTCTATAGTGTTTCTACACTCAACTTCGACCGGTTTGGCTTGGTAGTCCTACAGTCAGTCAGGCTCTGATACCAACGCTATCGGGACCCCGATCCTAGGTCATATGAATCTAGGCTTTAACATATCACATCACTTTGCGGCCTCACGCATGGTAAGCTCCACGGCTGCAACCTTACCTTAGCCGGGACCGTTTGTGTCTTTTGGGTCACGTATGTGAACATGTCGCTCACAATCAAATGACAGAGAACCCGGGCCGACATAACTACTCATAGAACCCAAGTGGCACATCCGTGCGGAAATAGGCATACGTAACCCAACAATGCAGGTGTCGGCCTCAAGCGTGTGTAGACGAGTCATAGCAAGCTACAAGGACTCCATTACGTTGTGAGACATAAATGACATCACTGCACGTAGACGAGTCGTAGCAGGCTACAGGGACTCCATTACACTGCGAGACATTTACCTGAAGGGACAGACACAACAACAAACAAGGATACATGTCGGTCAATCAATGTGTCCGGAGTAGTAGCAAGCTACCATGGCTCAGTGGAAGCACAAAGAGGCAGTTTCCCGTAAAGAGTACTACTAAAGGCACACGACTAGGCGTCGGATCCCATACATACCGTTGCACGTCACACGTATGCACGACATGCCCGATATGCATAGATACAACTATGGCATCGCAACATAACCATACAACAACACAACTTTTATTTAAGAGGCTCAGACGAGCCTCGCATAATATGTTCTTACAGATAGGGGTCACATGACCCGACACTCAAGTCATACAAACAAGTTCATACAGACCAAGCGGAAGAATAAAGCTGTCTGAGTACAGACAGATGAAAGGGGTAAAAGGAACATGGCCTGACTATCTACAGCCCGCCACAGTGCATAAGGTCGTAGCTGGGACACCAGCTATTCGGCATCGTCGACATCTAGAAAGAACGCACCCGATGGGTCCTGGGTCTCATCTGCAACATTAATTAAGCAAAAATGAGTACAAACGTACTCAACAAGTCTTTAAAGTAGACCTAGACTATTCATGCTCATGTATCAACAAAGGGGGTAGTGGAGTTTATGCAGGAATGCCAGCTTTGACTCATGGCTAACCTACACTACACAATTTTAACTCTTTGTTTAAATTTTAGATATCGCACACGAGTCCATTAACTCCATGACAATACACCACCATGGATTCACTTCCCTCTCCTGGGAGAGTCCCATTCACGGTACTCACACTTGTCTTGATATTTTTATGAGTATCCATTTGATTATCTATGAACAACATAAGTTTTCCAAGTAGTCCATATCCGAGGACGTGGCTATTTGAATAGTTTCATACCCTGCAGGGGTGTACTTCTTCACACACGCTCTCGCCACTTATCGCTGTGTGCTCATAAAACCACGCACCTCGGCATCCTTCAAACGGAAGCCCAGCGAGGGAGTTGGCCACGACCGTCAATCACATAAGACCTCTAGTCCAGGCAATCGCCTATTTGAGACTAAACCCGCACGGAAGTCCGACCGAAGTTTCCGCTACGGCCCCAAACGATGTGCGTGGGGTTCCCAAGCCCACCATTCGGGTGACCCTTGGTACACCATGCCACTGCCTACCGCGTCGTAACCCACCCAGAGGGTCAGCGCTACGCACGGCCTCCAGCATACTATAAACACCAGAAACTACTTGCAACTCCTGGACAAAGGACTAAGCGGCTGATAAGTTGAGAGGGGTTGAGTTATCAGAACCCAATGTGTGGTAGTATCTAGTCTTGGATCACTAACACGAAACTCAGTTCCTAAGAACGGTCCCAATGAGACAACCCGCTATGTACTCCTACATAGCCTCTATGACTGACAAGAACGGTATAGCTATTTACTGTGACAATGACAGGTCATGCAAAAGAATAGGTTCATCTACCATGTATGCCTGACAAGTGAATGTTGGTCCTAATGCAGTAAACAAGAGCAGGAGCGAGAGAGTGGGATCTTATCAGAATGATCAAGGGGGTTGCTTGCCTTGCTGGGTAGCGGGAAGGTTCTCTCCTTCGTTGGAATACTCGGGGGTATCCTCAGAAGTAGGGCCTGCCGCAATACAGATAAATAGCAATCAATACACACAAGTGCGACAATATGATGCATGATCATGTCATGGCAGCATGTATGGATGAGCCAATGCAACTAGTGTCCAAGTTAATTTGAAGTGAGTTTGAATATAGGTTCAAAATCGTTCTTCATTTCAAATTCATATACTAACCTATTAGCAAATCTCAATGTTCTTCTACATAGGTTGCTCTAACATGCATGATAATAGCACCATTGGATTCATTGGATTTTTCTCATAAATTTTCATATAGAAATTATTTCCATCTGAGTTACAGATTAATTTATATGAATTTTTGAAGTTTGAAACATTTTCTGGAATTATTTTAAAACTAGAAATTGCTTTTATTGCATCAATCTGACGTCATCATGGCGTCAGTAGGTCAGCCGACCAGGCCAAGTCAAACCTAAAAGCGTGGGACCCACACGTCAGTGACCCAGTCACTAACATTTTAATTATTTTAACTAATTACTAATTAGATTAGGGTAGGGGCCACTCGTCAGTGGGCCATTAGCTTAATTAAATTACTAATCAGGATTTGACTAACAGGGCCTGGCCCCACCTGCTAGTGACCCAGGGGTCAAATGCCTGGTGGTCAAACTGGTTGACTCGCCGGTGTTGAGCCGCCGGCGACGTCAGGAACGGCAGAGGGGGTCGGGATTCCTTCTCCGGCGACTAAATGGACGGTGAAGGGCACCAAACTGCTCTGCTTGCTCACGCACGTCGAGCCCGACACTTCCCAGAGGCTGGGATGGCCGGAGTCGGTGCCGGCGATGAGCACGGCGGCTGCTGGAGCTCGAACGAGCACGGGCTCGTCAAACCAGAGCGAGACATGGCCGGATCCAGGAACCTACAAGCACTACACGGCCCCATGAGCTCGATGGTGGCCTCTGATGGACCAACTAGTCACCAAAGCATCGTCGGTGACAAGCTAGTGCGGCGGCCATTCGGGAGCCGGACGAAATTGGGGCCTACAGAGGGGAAAAGGCCGGGAAGGAGAGGGGAAAGAGCCAGGAGCTCACAGCAGTCTCGAAGCCGACGAACGCTTGCTCGGGGAGGGCTGGGAGACGGCGATCAACGGCGGCGAAGCTTCGGGTCCGAGGAGGAAGACGAGCTCGGGGACGACGCTTCGGGGCTCCTAGCGATGCTTGGCTCAGTGAGAAGGAAGAATACGATGAGGCGGAGCGATTGGAGGGCTCAGAAGTGAGGGGGAGCGGCTAGAACTACGGCGGCAAAGCTAACGCACCGGTGGCCATGGCGGAGCAGAGGAGGAGGAGAGCAGAGAGGCGAGCGATAGCGAGAGGGAGAGGGCGATGGGGATGGCTCTAGGAGGTTATCCCCGTCGCGCTGGCGAGGGGAAGCAGGCAGGCAGCTGCCGGCCTGGAGGCACGCCCGCGCGTGTGCTCCGGCCGCACACCCGTCCTCCTGGCCGCCAGGGGGACGATGATGGAGCTGGGCTAGCTGGGCCAGCCCAGGTTCATCCTCCCTTTTCTTCCTGCTTTAATTTCTTCATTTTCTTTTCTGTTTTCCTATTTCTGACATTTGTTTTATTTTATTTTCAGGTACAATTGCTTTGATAAAATATCCCAAATATTTTATATATTGAAGTTTGAATATTTCAAACTTATCTAAAAAAATTCAGGATATTTTGGAAACTAGAATAATGATAATGCTTTATTTAATATTTTTAGAAGCTTTATCATTTATTTTTAAATTGCTTCAGTTGTTCAATATTTAAAATGACCCCTGTTATAACCATGTCCATATTTATTAAACATAGGGAACATTTTTAAAGGGCATTTTGGATTTGTTGAATTTTCACCAACTTGAATTATTTTGATTCAATGAGAGCTTGGGGTTTCTTTTAGTCCCCATTTCATGTTGATGAAAATTGAAACATGATGCAACACCCATGCTGTCCTATGACATGTAGCTAGGGATGTGACAACTCACCCCCACTCAAAAGAATCTCGTCCCAAGATTTTGAAGTCGTCGGGAAGAGCGCGGGGTACTCTAGTCGAAGACGATCTTCTCTTTCCCGTGTGGCCTCATTTTCAGAATGGTGTGACCACTGAACCTTGAGAAACTTGATGTTCCGACGCCGAGTGGTACGCTCAGCTTGATCAAGAATACGAACAAGGTATTCTCGATATGTAAGGTTATCTTGGAGATCAAGCGCTTTGTGGTCTACCTCACGGACAGGGTCCGAGAAGCAACGCCTGAGTTGCGAGACATGGAAGACATCATGAACCTTGGAAAGATGCGGCGGAAGTTCCAATTGGTAGGCAACCTCTCCTCATTTAGCAAGAATGCAAAAGGGTCCAATGTAACGAGGAACCAACTTGCCCTTGATACCGAATCGATGGGTACTCTTCAGAGGTGTAACCCGAAGGTAAGCCTTCTCGTCAACTTCATAGGTCACAGCCTTATGATGGTGATCATATTGGCTCTTCTGACGAGATTGGGCTGTTTTCAACTTTTCACGAATAATGCGAACTGCTCCTCTGCATCCTGGATCATATCCGGGCCAAAGAGTTACCTCTCTCCGGTTTCTGACTAGTTAAGAGGTGTTCGACACCTTCGTCCATAGAGAACTTCAAAAGGGTCTTTGCCCAAGCTTGATTGATAACTATTGTTATAAGCAAATTCGGCAAATGGAAGACATTTCTCTCAGTTCAAAACGAAGGATATAACACAAGCTCGGAGCATGTCTTCGAGGATTTGATTGACTCGCTCAACTTGACCACTTGATTACGGGTGGAAAGCAGTGCTAAAGGATAGATGAGTCCCCATAGCGGTTTGAAAACTTTCCCAAAATCAGGAAGTAAAGATACTTTCGCGGTCTGAGTTAATCTCCAAAGGAACACCATGAAGAGAAACTATTCGAGAACATATAACTCCGCTAGCTGACTAGCAGTTATACTCTCCTGAACAGGAAGAAAATGAGCCACTTTGGAAAGGCGGTCGATGACCACAAAGATAGCAGTATTCCCTCTCTTGGTCCTAGGAAAACCGGTAATGAAATCCATACTAACCTTATCTCATTTCCATTCGGGAATAGCTAAAGGTTGAAGGGTGCCAGCAAGCCTTTGATGTTCCGCTTTCACACGACGACAAATGTCGCAAATAGCAACGAACTAGGCAATTTCTCTCTTCATCCTAGTCCACCAGAACCTCTGGCGTAGGTCCTGATACATCTTGGTACTACCCGGATGAATTGTGAGAGGAGAATCATGAGCCTCCTCAAGGATCAACTGTAGTAGATGTTGCTTCTTCAGGATCACCAAGCGGTTCTCAAAGAAGACAACACCTCGATCATCTTCCGAGAAGGATCTAACATTACCCTTCTTAATGTTTTTCTTGATCCGAGATATCCTCGCATCATGCTTCTCGGCTTCTATAATTTGATCCGTCAGAGTAGGTTTCGCCACTAGGTTGTATAGGAATCCTTGAGGAACAATGTGGAGGTTTAACTTATGAAATTCCTCATGGAGAAGTGGTTGACCTTGTTGTAACATTAGGTTGTTACAATAAGACTTACGACTTAGTGCATCAGCCATGACATTGGCTTTCCCCGGGGTGTAAGTTATCCCTAAGTCGTAATCTGTAATCAACTCAACCCATCGTCTTTGCCTGAGATTCAAATCCGGCTGGGTGAAAATATATTTTAGACTTTGGTGATCAGTGTAAATTTCGCAACGATTACCCAAAAGGTAATGTCGCCAGGTTTTCAGTGCATGGATCATAGGTGTAAGCTCAAGATCATGTGTTGGATAATTATCCTCATGTGGACGCAACTATCGAGATGTGTATACAATCACATGATGATCTTGCATTAGAATGCAACCTAATCCTTGTCGCGAGGCGTCACAATAGATAACAAAGTCCTTAGAGAAGTCTGGTGGCACCAGAACGGGCGCAGAGGTCAGTCGTCTTTTCAACTCCTGAAAACTATGCTCACATTGTGGAGTCCACTCAAACTTTTTATCTTTCTTGAGGAGTTCAGTCAGAGGTTTGGCAACCTTGGAGAAATTCTCGACAAAGCAGCGACAATAGCTCGCTAAGCAAAGGAAACTCTGAACTTGCTTAACCGATTCAGGTTGAGTCCAATCAAGGAGGGCCTGAACTCTCTCGGAATTGAAAACAATACCTTTACCAGAGATCACGTGGCCTAGATAGGTCACTTCTGGAACAAAAATTCACACTTAGAGAATTTGGTATACAGACGGTGCTCTCGAAGTTTCATCAATACCAGCCTTAGATGCTCGGCATGTTCCTGTTCGTTCTTTGAGTAGATGAGTATATCGTCAAGGTACACCACAACGAATTTATCCAAATAGTCCATGAAGATCGAATTCATCAAGCAAGAGAAGGTGGCTGGGGCATTGGTTAAACCGAAGGACATGACGGTGTACTTGTATGGGCCGTAATGAGTACCAAAAGCCGTTTTTGGAATGTCCTCGTTCCTAATTCTGATTTGATGGTATCCAAACCTCAAATCCATTTTGGAAAAGACAGAGGATCCCGCGAGTTGATCATACAAATCGTTGATCCTGGGGAGCGGATACTTGTTCTTTATGGTGACCAGATTCACTGGCCAATAATCCACAACCATCGGATCTGATCCATCCTTCTTCTTGACGAAGAGGACGGGCCAGCCCAAGGAGAATAACTAGGACGGATGAAACCTTTCTTCAAAGCCTCATCGAGTTGGATCTTAAGTTCGGCTAGTTCTAAGGGTGCCATCTTATAGGGTCTTTTGGCTATTGGGACAGTCCCTGGAATGAGCTCTATCACAAATTCAACATCCCTGACAGGAGGAATTCCTAGCAGTTCTTCTGGAAATACATCCGGAAAGTCATGGACTACCGGAATATCTTCTAACTCTCGAAGAGGGCTAGCATTGAGGGAATAGAGTTGGCGCTTGGCTGCTCGAGTGGAGACATTAACTATCTCACCCGATGGATGTGTAAGTTGAACATTCCTAGTATGAGTATCAATCTTAGCATAGTGGGCTTTCATCCAATCCATGCCTAGAATGATATTGATGTCCAAAGACTTGAGGGCTATCAAGGATGCTAGGAAGACTAGCCTATCCACCAGAATCTCATTACCATGGCTCACTCTAGAAGTTTGCCATTTTGAACCAGGAGCCTACACTACTAAAGGAGTAGGCATATCACTAAAAGACATGTTATGCAACTGCGCATAACTTTCTGAGATGAAGGAATGGGATGCCCCAGTATCAAATAGAACAGAAGCTGGATGACTATTGACAAGGAGCATACCTAGGATAACATTAGGATCCTCAAGGGCTTCCTCAGCGGAAACATAATTCACTCGTCCACAAACAGGAGCTGGATTCACATAGAAGGCTTTTCCCGGCTTCCCACGTCCAGCCAGCTTAGCATTAGCCTGAGGACAATCACGAGAGTAGTGTCCTGGTTCTCCACATTTGTAGCAGACCACGGTGGCACGGGGAGCAACATTGGTAGGTGGACCTCCAAATGGCCTGGCTGGAGGGTTGGGCTGAGTTGGGCGAGGCACCTAGAAGGATGGCCTCACGGTGTATCTTGGCGGCAGAGCTGCGTTGGGCACCCACACCCGGCGTTTGTTGGGGGCCGAGCCAGATGCGGAGCTGAAGTCACGGTTGTGCTTCCTTGTAGCCTCATAATTCGTCTGTCCAGTCTTGCCATTGATAGCCTTGTTAACGAGAGCCTGGAAGGTTGTGCACTCATGCAGGCGCAGATCTCGATGGAGCTCAGGATTAAGTCCCTTGCGGAACCTAGCCCGCTTCTTAGCATCAGTTGAAACTTCCTCCGGAGCATAGCGAGCAAGATTGCCGAACTCACGGCTATAGGCATCAACTGTCAATATGCCCTGGGTGAAAGCACAAAATTCCTCTCTCTTCCGATCCATCATCCCTTCCGGGATGTGATGGGTACGAAATGCCGCGCTAAATTCTGCCCAAGTTGGTGCGGGGTCTGCGGGACGCATGGCTTCATAATTTTCCCACCACAGATTGGCAGGTCCTTCCAGAAAGTAAGTAGCAAAGGTCACCTTGTTGGCCTCAGACACATTGGCAGCCCGAATCTTGCGGAACTTGCTGGTCAGCCAGTCATCCACGTCGAGTGGGTCGACCGAATAATGATACTTAGGTGGGCACAGCCTGACGAAATCACCGAGTGACACGCCATCATTGAGATCATTGCGGGGAGCACGTGTTATGTTCTGCTCCATCTGTTCCAACAACTTGTTGGTCTCTCTCTTGTTCCTTTCGGCTTCAAGCATCACTTCTGCCAAAGAAGGCGCATGTGGCAGATCCTCTTGCCTTGGCTGGCTTCCCTCGCCCTGCTCAGGGGTAGGCACGGGGTTATTCCTAGTTGCCACCATCCTGGGAAAACAAACTCACAACTTAAACATAGAGGACATCAACTCTAAGACAAGAGATAAGGAATGTACTGGACAACATGGCATGCAGGGTAAACACCCAAACAACATGGTAATAACAACTGCCATATGGACACCATGATTCATACACACCATGACATAGTCCAGTACAAGCCCAAGCTGAAAGCAAACTACAGAGAGATGACACAACTCATCGAAGGCATTACAAGCTTCCTATACATTATCTATCTACACCTCAGGAACTCAACTCTCAACCTCAATATTATCCCACAAGACACGCAGGACTGTGGTGATACGATTACTAACATACTAGTACTAACATCCACGTACTCAAGCATCACCATAGAATGCCTCATACAGATTACCCCCATGACCCGGGAGCTGAACCTGAGGATCCGGAAACACTCTAGCATGTGATCCTTGGAAACCGTAAGGACACAGATGTGGCCTTGGTCCCCTTGTTGGCGGCAACAGTGGTCCTCGAGGAGGAGTGATGCCTCCAACATCGGGCGAGTCTACGTGTGCTGGCAGATGAGTCCGCGATGGGGTCAGCATCTCCAAATCTCCATAGCCTGTCTGCACGATAGGTGCCAACTATGCCAAAACTGTCCAAAGACGTGCACGGGTGGCATATAGCTCCATGCGGAGGACACCTGCATCACGATCCCTGTTCTCCAACATCTGAGCGGTCACCTGCAGCCTAGGGTCCTCATGAGAATGATCATAGTAGGCTGCACTAAGATAACCATCCTCTCCTCCCATAGAAGCAGGAACATAACAGAACTCTCTGTTCTGAAGCAGATCATGGTGAATCCTCATGATAGTCAACATGGTATAGGCGGCCTCCTAAACTACCATGTCTATGCTGACACCTAATCCATAAGTCCAGTGAAGTGGCTCTGCAGCTCCAGGATATGAAGGATATATCTTAACAGTACACAGATACTGACTCTGGTTGAAATCTTGATACTGCTCCTCCACTGTGTACTCTGGGTACCAACGGTAGCCAGCCTCCATCATAACTCTAACCAACATGGCCGTGTGACCCGGTACATCGATGCACCTGGTCAGATGGACCACTTGACGGGAAGGACGAGGGGGCATCTGAAACAGAGAGTGATGCAAGGACATTGGAGACTCTAGCAGAAATTGGACATCATAACAGTTGTAATAGCTCAAAAAGGATTTTGAGACAACTGCAAAAGATTGGAAAGCCATAACCACTCGACTTTCTAGACTCAAATCTCTTCTCCATCTGTTTTTCATACCAACAATACTTGAGTTCCAACATTCTCTTGCAACAAGCTAGCTAGTAGTCCATGATTAGTAACTCGTCATCCTAAGCAATAGATGAGAAGCCTAGTTCTTATCCCCATAGAAAAGATGAGAAAGACTCAACATAGAATAATTTGGGAAGAGGAGTAAAAAGAGCCTTACGTTCCCTTCCACAATCAATTCTCCTACTTTTCTATAGTGTTTCTACACTCAACTTCGACCGGTTTGGCTTGGTAGTCCTACAGTCAGTCAGGCTCTGATACCAACGCTATCGAGACCCTGATCCTAGGTCATATGAATCTAGGCTTTAACATATCACATCACTTTGCGGCCTCACAAATGGTAAGCTCCACGGCTGCAACCTTACCTTAGCCGGGACCGTTTGTGTCTTTTGGGTCACGTATGTGAACATGTCGCTGGCAATCAAATGACAGAGAACCCGGGCCGACATAACTACTCATAGAACCCAAGTGGCACATCCGTACGGAAATAGGCATACGTAACCCAACAATGCAGGTGTCGGCCTCAAGCATGTGTAGACGAGTCATAGCAAGCTACAAGGACTCCATTACGTTGTGAGACATAAATGACATCACTGCACGTAGACGAGTCGTAGCAGGCTACAGGGACTCCATTACACTGCGAGACATTTACCCGAAGGGACAGACACAACAACAAACAAGGATACATGTCGGTCAATCAATGTGTCCGGAGTAGTAGCAAGCTACCATGGCTCAGTGGAAGCACAAAGAGGCAGTTTCCCGTAAAGAGTACTACTAAAGGCACACGACTAGGCGTCGGATCCCATACATACCGTTGCACGTCACACGTATGCACGACATGCCCGATATGCATAGATACAACTATGGCATCGTAACATAACCATACAACAACACAACTTTTATTTAAGAGGCTCAGACGAGCCTCGCATAATATGTTCTTACAGATAGGGGTCACATGACCCGATACTCAAGTCATACAAACAAGTTCATACAGACCAAGCGGAAGAATAAAGCTGTCTGAGTACAGACAGATGAAAGGGGTAAAAGGAACATGGCCTGACTATCTACAGCCCGCCACAGTGCATAAGGTCGTAGCTGGGACACCAGCTATTCGGCATTGTCGACATCTAGAAAGAACGCACCCGATGGGTCCTGGGTCTCATCTGCAACATTAATTAAGCAAAAATGAGTACAAACGTACTCAACAAGTCTTTAAAGTAGACCTAGACTATTCATGCTCATGTATCAACAAAGGGGGTAGTGGAGTTTATGCAGGAATGCCAGCTTTGACTCATGGCTAACCTACACTACACAATTTTAACTCTTTGTTTAAATTTTAGATATCGCACACGAGTCCATTAACTCCATGACAATACACCACCATGGATTCACTTCCCTCTCCTGGGAGAGTCCCATTCACGGTACTCACACTTGTCTTGATATTTTTATGAGTATCCATTTGATTATCTATGAACAACATAAGTTTTCCAAGTAGTCCATATCCGAGGACGTGGCTATTTGAATAGTTTCATACCCTGCAGGGGTGTACTTCTTCACACACGCTCTCGCCACTTATCGCTGTGTGCTCATAAAACCACGCACCTCGGCATCCTTCAAACGGAAGCCCAGCGAGGGAGTTGGCCACGACCGTCAATCACATAAGACCTCTAGTCCAGGCAATCGCCTATTTGAGACTAAACCCGCACGGAAGTCTGACCGAAGTTTCCGCTACGGCCCCAAACGATGTGCGTGGGGTTCCCAAGCCCACCATTCGGGTGACCCTTGGTACACCATGCCACTGCCTACCGCGTCGTAACCCACCCAGAGGGTCAGCGCTACGCACGGCCTCCAGCATACTATAAACACCAGAAACTACTTGCAACTCCTGGACAAAGGACTAAGCGGCTGATAAGTTGAGAGGGGTTGAGTTATCAGAACCCAATGTGTGGTAGTATCTAGTCTTGGATCACTAACACGAAACTCAGTTCCTAAGAACGGTCCCAATGAGACAACCCGCTATGTACTCCTACATAGCCTCTATGACTGACAAGAACGGTTTAGCTATTTACTGTGACAATGACAGGTCATGCAAAAGAATAGGTTCATCTACCATGTATGCCTGACAAGTGAATGTTGGTCCTAATGCAGTAAACAAGAGCAGGAGCGAGAGAGTGGGATCTTATCAGAATGATCAAGGGGGGTTGCTTGCCTTGCTGGGTAGCGGGAAGGTTCTCTCCTTCGTTGGAATACCCGGGGGTATCCTCAGAAGTAGGGCCTGCCGCAATACAGATAAATAGCAATCAATACACACAAGTGCGACAATATGATGCATGATCATGTCATGGCAGCATGTATGGATGAGCCAATGCAACTAGTGTCCAAGTTAATTTGAAGTGAGTTTGAATATAGGTTCAAAATCGTTCTTCATTTCAAATTCATATACTAACCTATTAGCAAATCTCAATGTTCTTCTACATAGGTTGCTCTAACATGCATGATAATAGCACCATTGGATTCATTGGATTTTTCTCATAAGTTTTCATATATAAATTATTTCCATCTGAGTTACAGATTAATTTATATGAATTTTTGAAGTTTGAAACATTTTCTGGAATTATTTTAAAACTAGAAATTGCTTTTATTGCATCAATCTGACGTCATCATGGCGTTAGTAGGTCAGCCGACCAGGCCAAGTCAAACCTAACAGCGTGGGACCCACACGTCAGTGACCCAGTCACTAACATTTTAATTATTTTAACTAATTACTAATTAGATTAGGGTAGGGGCCACTCGTTAGTGGGCCATTAGCTTAATTAAATTACTAATCAGGATTTGACTAACAGGGCCTGGCCCCACCTGCCAGTGACCCAGGGGTCAAATGCCTGGTGGTCAAACTGGTTGACTCGCCGGCGTTGAGCCGCCGGCGACGTCAGGAACGGCGGAGGGGGTCGGGATTCCTTCTCCGGCGACTAAATGGACGGTGAAGGGCACCAAACTGCTCTGCTTGCTCACGCACGTCGAGCCCGACACTTCCCAGAGGCTGGGATGGCCGGAGTCGGTGCCGGCGATGAGCACGGTGGCTGCTGGAGCTCGAACGAGCATGGGCTCGTCAAACCAGAGCGAGACATGGCCGGATCCAGGAACCTACAAGCACTACACGGCCCCACGAGCTCGATGGTGGCCTCTGATGGACCAACTGGTCACCGAAGCATCGTCGGTGACAAGCTAGTGCGGCGGCCATTCGGGAGCCGGACGAAATTGGGGCCTACAGAGGGGAAAAGGCCGGGAAGGAAAGGGGAAAGAGCCAGGAGCTCACAGCAGTCTCGAAGCCGATGAACGCTTGCTCGGGGAGGGCTGGGAGACGGCGATCAACGGCGGCGAAGCTTCAGGTCCGAGGAGGAAGACGAGATCGGGGACGACGCTTCAGGGCTCCTAGCGATGCTTGGCTCAGTGAGAAGGAAGAATACGATGAGGCGGAGCGATTGGAGGGCTCAGAAGTGAGGGGGAGCGGCTAGAACTACGGCGGCAAAGCTAACGCACCGGTGGCCATGGCGGAGCAGAGGAGGGGGAGAGCAGAGAGGCGAGCGATAGCGAGAGGGAGAGGGCGATGGGGATGGCTCTAGGAGGTTATCCTCGTCGCGCTGGCGAGGGGAAGCAGGCAGGCAGCTAGCGGCGTGGAGGCATGCCCCCGCACGCGCTCCAGCCACACGCCCGTCCTCCTGGCCGCCGGGAGGACGACGATGGAGCTGGGCCAGCTGGGCTGGCCCAGGTTCATCCACCCTTGTCTTCCTGCTTTAATTTCTTCATTTTCTTTTCTGTTTTCCTATTTCTGACATTTGTTTTATTTTCTTTTCAGGTACAATTGCTTTGATAAAATATCCCAAATATTTTATATATTGAAGTTTGAATATTTTGAACTTATCTAAAAAGTTTCAGGATATTTTGGAAACTAGAATAATGATAATGCTTTATTTAATATTTTTAGAAGCTTTATCATTTATTTTTAAATTTCTTCAGTTGTTCAATATTTAAAATTACCCTTGTTATAACCATGTCCATATTTATCACACATGGGGAACATTTTTAAAGGGCATTTTGGATTTGTTGAATTTTCACCAACTTGAATTATTTTGATTCAATGAGAGCTTGGGGTTTCTTTTAGTCCCCATTTCATGTTGATGCAAAATTGAAACATGATGCAACACCCATGTTGTCCTATGACATCTAGCTAGGGATGTGACACCCCCTCATGGCTTCCCACTCATATTGTAATCCAGGGGGCTGGCGTATAAAAAAACCCGGAGTCCCCCATGCAAAGGGCAAGTAAGAAAGCAGATAGACCAGAACCCACACTCTCGCCCACGTAGCCAAGTAAGGGGATCCGGCTGCTCCCTCTTCCACCTCTAGATAACAGTTCCAGGAGCAACATTGTAACCTTTCCTCATCGATCAACTAGATCAGGTAGGACTAGGGGTATTACCTCCCATGGAGGGCCCTGAACCTAGGTACATCGTGTGTCATCATCGCTTGTGCCTAGTCCCGCACCCGGAGCCCGTCGGCGTCCTCCGGCCCCAACTACCTTCGATAAGCCTACCCATGGCATCTGTCATGAGAAAAGAACGACACATGAAGGCCATGGACAAGAGGGGAAATTCTTCTCCCCTACAGGGGGAGGCCAAGGAAGAAGAAGAAAACGGAGAGGAATCTCTCCCCCTCTCTCCGAGTGGCGTCGGAGTGCCGCCAGGGGAACTAGTGTGGCGGTGATTTACACCAACAACTCCTCCGTCTTCCTCACCAGCACCAGCACCTTCCCTCATCTATTTAAGGCGATCCAAACACCTGCATACTTCTATACCCCCAACTTGAACATTGTTCTCTATGCTTCATATTGTTTTTCAATGATTTGTTGCTATCCTATGATGTTGGAGTAGATCCTTTTTATTGTATGGGTTGATTGATGATTTTGATTGGTTTGAGTTTCTGGTTTATTTTGGTGATGTCCTATGATGCCCTCCATGTCATGAATGTATGGGGGATCCTCGTTATAGGGTGTTGCAATATGTTCATGATTCCCTTATAGTGGGTAGCGAGGGTAACATCAGCTTATATCCGAGTAAGGGTTTTTGCGTATGGGAGTAAAGAGGACTTATTACTTAATGCTATGGTTGGGTTCTACCCTAATTATCTTTAGAAGTTGCGGATCCTTGCTTGAGTTCCAATCATAGGTTCATATGATCCAAGTACAGAAAGTATGTTAGCTTGTGCATCTCCCTCATATAGTACTGCAATAATGATTACCGATCTAGTTATTTATTGCCTAGGACAATCTCGCAAATCCTACCACCACTTTTCCACGCTCTCTATATTTACTTAGTTGTCTTTTCATTAAAACAACACCTAACTTTTATTTCCACATTCCTTATTATCTTGCAACATTATCTTCTTACACCGACAAAGTACTTCTAGTTTTATTCCCACAAAGTTGTTTATTTCTTGTACTAGGTATAGAGACCATTGTTGCGCATAGAGTTGTATCAATGGCCTTTAGAAATTGAGAGAATATTAATCCTACCTTTAACTCTTCATTGGGTTTGACACTCTTACTTATCAAAAAAAGTCTACAAATGACCCCCTACACTAGTGGGTTGTCACGTACTCATCACACCAACTTATTTTGAGTGACTGTACTAGTTTGTTTGGAAAGTTTGCTTGAGTTGTTTGAATTAAATGATTAATTTTCTTTACTTGACATACTGTATGATAAAATCTTGATCATATGCATTGGGGGAAGGGGACACCTTTAGATCTGTCTAGAATCTCATCTATTCTTAAAACCTCAGATGCCGCCGAGACACAATTGTAGGACCGAAAGTATGTCTAGAGGGGGGTGATTAGACTACTTGACCAAATAAAAGTTTTGCCTGTACCAATTTTTAGGGTTGAAAGTTTTTAGCATTTCGTGGCAAGTCAAGTACACCCTACACATGCAAGTCTAAGAGTATATAGTAGCGGAAAGTAACAACAAGCGTGTATAGAAGGGATAGGGTAGGAAGATCAAACGCAGTTGTAGACACGATGAATTTTCTCATGGTTCTGATAGGTGGAGCTATCGTACATCCACGTTTATGGAGTCTTCAACCCACGAATGGTAACGGTCGCGAGATTCCACGGAGGGCTCCACCCAAAAGGGTCCACGAAGTAGCAACCTTAACTATTCCATAACGGCTTCCGTACACAAGATACTAGCCTCACTATGGGTAGATCTTCACGAAGTAGGTGATCTCCTTGCCCTTACAAACTTCTTGGTTCACTCCACAACACGAAGTAGGAGGCTCCCAAGCGACACCTACACAATCTAGGAGGCACCACCCTCCAAAACGTAATAGGCTCGGTAATGACGATGAACTCCTTGCTCTTGTGCTTCAAGATAATAGACTCCTCAGCACCCAATCACTCTCTCACAGATTTGGCATGTTGAAAGAGATGGGATTGGTGGAAAGCTACCTGGGGAGGCTAGAGATCAAGATCCATATGATTGGAGTGGAAGATCTTGACCTAAACACAAGGGTAGGTGGTTCTCTCTCAGAAAATCTGATAGGATAGGTATGGAATAGTTCTGAGTGCTTCACTTTCGAGTAGGTGGTGGTGAAGGGGTATATATAGCCATCCCCAAAAATCCAACCGTTACACACAAAATGACCAACTTGGTGACAGCGACATGTTAATCTCGGTGGTACCGAAGTGACCAAAAGGTGGCAACTTTTGAATCTCGATGAGACCGATATAGGAAACTTGGTTGCACCAATAAGGTGACCAACAGTCAGATTTCCAATCTCGGTGACGCCGATCCAACATTCTCGGTGGGACCAAAAAGGTGAATTTGCATAACAGAAAGTTGGCAACCTAAACTCGGTGGCACCGGTATGGAATCGGTTGCAACGAAGTGGCTAGGGTTTGGCTTGCGTCTATCTAGGTTCTGGAATCGGTGGCACCAATATGGGAAAGTTGGTGGCACCGGTTTTGAGTGTTAGGTAGAGAACAGACTTTGGTGGGAGAGTTTGTGGATGTTTTTGGCAACTATCACTTGTGCACGTTTGAGCATATTGTTCACCAACAAAACCTTACCACCTTTTAATAGTATTGGCTTTCCTGTGGACTCAAAGTGATTTCTCACAAATATAAAATGTAGAGTCCTCTTGCTTGAAGCTTGGCCAACCTATTTCCTTTGATCTTGGGGTATGTCCACAATCTCCTTTTGCCAATCCTATCATTGAACATTTCCTAAAATATACTTGGTGGAAACATTAGTTCAGTGACTTATATGTTGTTATTAATTACCAAAACCACCAAGGGAGCAAATGTGCTTTCAGTCTCCCCCTTTTTGGTAATTGATGACAACATATAGATCAAAGCTTCGACATATGATAAAATCAATGAATATAATCGTCGCTTTGAGAGGTATGTGATAAGCAAGAGCTCCCCCTAAATTTGTGCATTATTTTGAATTTGCATTTGAATGCAAATGCACCATCAATTAGGTATGTGGGGCACTTCTTCCATGTCACATACAACTTGGTGGTGTGCGAGAATAATTAGAATGAATAACAATGCACAACACAATCAAGCGAACGTCAATGATCATCTCATAAGCATTAAAATGATAGGAAATAGTAGCATCACACATAACAACGTATGATCACACAGAAACACAAAAGTATCTCACGTCAAACCAAAAGAACCAAATGTTTTGAAAAGCAACAAACACAAAAATGCTCTCTCACTCGAAGCCTAAAGATCTATATACACTTCTCCCCCTTTGGCAACAAGTTACCAAAAAGTGTAAAGGCATACATCTAAACGTTCTTGGGCTGATGTCCTCCGGTTGTTGATGAAGGAGTCGAGAGAACAGCGTCGGCGAAGATCTCAGCAGATGTTGTGTATGGAGTTGGAGTGGCAGCTGGAGGAACTGGAGAAGATGGAGTAGGAGCTGAGGTGACAGCAGTAGGAGCTGATGAACAGGGCCTCAAGTCTGAAGCTGGCACAGTGGCTAATCTGGCCTGGGTAGGAAACTGTGTGCCTATCCTGAGAGGTGATTCATCCTCCTCATCATCATCATCTGAAGAAGAAATGGTGTGAGTAAGTGGCACTGACTCAACTTCCTTCTGGAGCTCTGTGACTGTCTTAGTCAGCCTGTCCACATTATCATTAAGGGTCTTGATCCTAGTTTCAAAGATCCTGACAAGACTATTCTGGTTGTCCAGAATCCCCTTAATGTCGTTCTGCATACCCTGAACTAATGATATCAACAAATCCATTTACTCATTCCTGGATCTAGGGACTTGAGCACTAGTGGCTCTAACTGCCTCTGCTTCTGCCTGAGTTGCAGCTCAAGTGGGATGATCAACATCCATCACCACAACATTGTCCTCGAGATCTGGCTGTAGGGGTAAATGTGGATGATCTAGAGCAAAAATGTGCTTCTCCAACTGATAAGCATCTGGATGTAGGGTGCATAACAGCAAGAGCGCTTCTGATCAGCAGCAACCCTCTTGATTGTCTCAACAATCAAATCCATGACTCTGATCCTGGTGTGTCTGTCAAGGTGGATCAACATATTGATGGAGTGGCCTCGAATCATCTTGTCATCTCCCGACTTGGGCATCAAAGTATGCCTCAGAATGGTGTTCATTGTGCGGAGGCCATCCTAAAGAAAGTAGATAGATCTTAGCCTGTGAGACTTCATATTGGCAACAGGGATCTCCTTATACATATAGCATCAAAGTATGCCTCGGAATGGTGTTCATTGTGCGGAGGCCAACCTGAAGAAAGTAGATAGATCCTAGCCTGTGAAACTTCACATTGGCAGCAGGGATCTCCTTGTATATATTTGCCATAGCATTATGCCTCGCCTTGGATTCTCAGTATACATCCAAGTCACCATCCTGTGCTTCAGGAACTCCTTAGATAGCAGACCATTCTTCAACAGTCGATTCATACCTCCAGTCATCCATACAATTCTACCATCTCTATAAAAATGTGCAGTGGAGTAGAATTGTATGATCATCTCATCGTTCTAAGCAGTGAACTCTCTGCCAACAAACTCGTCCAAACCTATGCAGTGGAAATTGTCTTCGACACTTGGAAAGTAGTCCTCATTCTCCTTACTAAATTTCCAATCAACATACCGCATATCACTCACAGCTAGACTCTTGTCAAAAAGCACAGTCTCATAGAAATCATGTTGCTCTTTGGTATAAAATATGTAGTCCACAACTGTCTTCTTCCTTTGGGCATATGGATCTATAGCTCTCCAAGCTCTCAATCCTGAATCCTTCCTTTTCTTCATATCTTCAGCTAGTGGGTAGTTGGCATTGTGTACTGGAAGATGTGGTCAGAGCTTCATCAAAGTTGTCAAGTCATCATCCTCTTCAACTCTGGAAGCAGTCCCTTGTATCTTCTCAGAAGCTGGAATCTGCCTGGATGTCCTCTTAGGCTTCTCAGTAGCAGCCTTCTTGGATGTGCTAGTCATTGGCATAGCATCAGCCATAAGCTTCCTTTGCTTTTTGTTGGGAGGGGCATTCTCAACATGCTCTTCCTCCTCTTCAGCATCAGCACACGCAACTTCTTCTGGATCCTCATACATGGATGTTTTCCTGCCAATAACATAACAACCCTATTTCTTGCTTTCCTCTCCTGCCTTCTTAGGCATAGCTTTCTTGAGGGACTCAACTGAAATAGTTGCTCTGGCAGTCCCATGAGCCTTGAAGGTTGAAGCAGGTGCATAGATCTTGCTGACAACTCTCCTGGAAGAAGTGGCTTCAGTAGCAGACTTCTTAGCAGCTTTCTCTTGCTTTTAGCAAGAATCTCCTTAGGGATAAAGTCTGAATCCTCTTCATCTGAGTTCAGCTTCTTTCTGGTCCTTGTAGAAGCCTTGGGCAACCCATGGGAGCTGGGGGTGCCTGGATCTGAAAATGAGCTGGACTCTGGGCTTGTGCCTGAACTCATGTCAGCACCCTGCTCTGGCATGTTCTGATTGTCCTCAGCATCTGACATACTGACCCTGTGAATGGAATATAGATGAGCAGAATTAGATGAGTCATCACAAAATTATCAGCTGTCTTTTTAAATTTTGAACAAAATATTTTCAAAGTTTTGCATTCTGTAAGAAACAAATCGGTAAGGCCGAAGCAAAGTTTTCGATGACACCGAGACTGCCTCTCTCTTTTAACAGAAACTTGGCACCCTTTTCGGTGAGACCGAAAAGGAGTGCTCGGTTTCACCGAGACAGTTCTTAGACACACAGAAATGAAAATCGATGGTACTGCTTTTCTTGATTCGGTTCTATCGAGTTGCATCGGGCGGAAGGCAAAACCTAGAAAATCAATGGTTCGTTAGCCTATGGGATTTCTTGATGGATAGGAATACGTGCAATGAGTGGCATAAGAAGAAAAGTAGATCCAATGCGCAAGAATCAGAGGGGAGCACAAAGGGGGTCGAATCCGCATCCTAACTTGGTGGGGATCCGCTACTGCGGAGAAGGTGGAGCAGATTTCGTCGACGGCGGCGATTCCCAGCGGCAAAGAAGCGCAGGAAGATAAGGGAGACGACCAGGGGTCTCGAGGCGGCAACTTAGGGTTCTGAGGCGCGACGTTTGAAGATAGA
Source organism: Hordeum marinum (assembly GCA_022496015.1). Lineage (NCBI taxonomy): Eukaryota > Viridiplantae > Streptophyta > Magnoliopsida > Poales > Poaceae > Hordeum > Hordeum marinum. The sequence continues at coordinate 249,032,574 of CM039676.1, read as the reverse complement.
ATTTCAAAGTGTCGGGGTCCACAACATATATACCCTCCACTGTCGGTGATACCGATTTTTTTTGTTTTCAGTGTCACGGATTTCCACAACTGTCACCTAACAGGGAAACTCGGTGTAACCGAGAATATAAAATCGGCAGTAACGAGATTGAAAGACAGATCAACCCTAGGCATTCGATGAGATCGATATTGTGGGGTTGGTTCCACCGATATGCACTTGGGAGGTTTTAATGGTCAGTCCTTGTCGATACGGAACTCCGAATGCTCCACACACAGAGGGATTGAAAAGCACTTGTTCAAATTTTGTGATGCAGCATGAATGGAATATGTGGTGAGAAAGCATAGATAGCTAAAGAGTGGTCCTAGGCATTCTTTTCCATCCAATTGGCAAAAGAGAAAATCAATAACCAAATAGCAACAATTGGATGTCCTCGAATGAGAAAATAAATGCAGACCAACATGCTCTCACAATAAGATGTCAAAAGAAATCATGACAAACATCCACAAACACACTAGCATCTAACAAGCACTTAGGCGATGACGAAGTCATCTATATACGAGTAATTGACTTAGGATCCAAGTAAGAGTACTTGATCATAGGTCATACTCATCGTTTAATCACAAGTGGGATTACCACTTTTACATAAATTATTTAACGTTGTCACATGCTAAGAGATGCTTTGACTCAAGTCTTAGAGTAAATCTCCCCCTTGATGTGACATCCCCCATAAGAGGGATAAACTAACCTTGGGTTTTTGTCGATGAAGACTTGATGTTGGTAAGGTAGTTGTGGATGCTCAATGTTGATGAAGATCACCAAGATTTAGGTTCATCCTTGTTGTTTCCTTACTCCTCTCACCTACATGGGTCAGTCCCAACACACAAGAGACAAATACAAGGATATCTATGGACATGGAGTGCAAAGCATATGTTATGATGTCCATTGATTAGTTGATTACCTTGTCCCTTGCTTACCTTTGAGGGAATGTGTGACTCCTTGAACTATTGCATTGAGTTGATGTTGAGTGCAAAAAGTCCTTGCCAATAATGAATGTGAGTGAATTTCATTTGCGGAGTCACCCCTCAATAACTTACTAGTTCTTATTGGGGACCCACATCAAGTTGATGGGGATCCTCGGTGTTGAAGTAGCCTTTGTAGTAGTTGAGCTTGAAGTAGCCTTGGAAACCACTCCACCAAAGCTAGGGGTTCATCTTCATATGAGTCAATGTCCTCTTGAAGCTTGTTCTTGCCCTTGAGCTTGTGGTCTTGTGGTGGAAGGTCATCTTGAGTGTTTATCCCCTTGGGAAGAGTATTTTCATACTTCTCCTTTTGAGGAACAAACATGGGCTTGGGATATTGACCTTCTTCCCACTCAACTCCATTTGCGTTGAAGTAGCCAACACCGTGATTCTTTCGGTATCCTTCGTGTTTGCGTACAATTTCCTCAAATTTCTTACATCTGGCAAGACTCTTGTAGATACCTTTTTCTATAATTCCTTTCAATAAATCATTTTCTTACTCAAGTGTAACTTGGCTAAGAGAATCATCATTAGTGGGTTTAGCATTTTTATTGCTGCTGCTAGATGAAGAACCTTTCTTGCCATTGTTACTAGATTGCTTAGTTTTAACTTGAGGCATGAAAGTAGACAAGAGTAGTCGTTTGGCTAGATAAGATGAAGTCTTCTTTTGGAGATCGTCATTGATAGCTTTGAGAAACTCATGCTCTTGCTCCAAGTTGAGCTTATCGAAGCATAGCTTCTCATGTGTTCTCACAATCTCTCTATGATCTTCGAGAGTAGATTCATGAGTTAACTTAAGAGTGTTTAGTTCTTTAGTTAGTTGTTCTATTTTCATCTTATCATCATCAAATGACTCATCTTGAATAGCATGATAATTATCAAGTTCATTTTGATCAACATCACTAGTTTTATCACAAAGCAAGTTATCATCACAAAGCAAATCATCTTCACAAAGCAAATCATCTGCATCACTATCAAAATCAAGATACTCGGGGTGTGTTACCTTGGGTCCTTTAGCCATGAAGCAGCTTCCAATCCCTTCGTTTGGTGAATCAAATAGATCATAGGAGTTGGTAGTCACTAGAGCAATTCCAGCAACACCATAATCTTGACTATAGTCGGAGTCGGAGTGATAGCTTCTCTCATAGTTGTTGTCGGAGTCAGAGCCGGAAACCCATTCACCAACATGAGCTTGATGTTTTCTTCTTGTGTAGCTCTTGGTGTACTTGTCCTTCTTCTCCAAATCTCTACTTCTCCTTGAGTGTCTTCGTTCATAACGATCATCTCTACTCCTTCTCTCTCTTTGTGGTGATTCATTCCTTGAGCTTCGTCTTCGAGGTGACTCTTCTCTTATTTTGTAGGGAGCCATGCACTCATTTGAGTAGTGTCCGGGCTTCCCACAATTGTAGCAATTGCGGTCACGACTTGACGAACGCTTCTCTTCATATCTTGAGTTGGAGTTTCTTTCTTTGCCTCTATTCTTGTAGAACTTGTTGAATTTCTTGACCATGAGGTTTATCTCTTCATTGGTGACAAGGTTGTTGCTTGAAGTTGCGGGAGCATCACTTGTGGCTTTGTCAGCACCGCTAGACTTGTGATGAAGTTCTTCCATGTAAGCACCGCTAGACTTGTGATTTGTAAGCAACAATCCTTCCAATGACTTCCGTAGGCTTGAGATCTTTGTAGTTTGGCATCATTTGGATCAATGTGCACACGGTGTCGTATCTCTCATCCAAAGCTCTAAGTATCTTCTTGATGATGAATCTATCGGTCATTTCTTTGCTTCCTAAGCCGGAAATCTCATTTGTGATGAGAGCTAGCCTAGCGTACATCTCTGCGAATCCTTCACCATCCTTCATCTTGAACTTGTCAAGCTGACCTTGAAGAACATCTAACTTGGATTCTCTCACGGACTCGGTTCCTTCGTGCATATCAACCAAAGTTTCTCAAATCTCTTTTGCATTCTCAAGACGGCTGATTTTGTTGAATTCTTTGGGGCATAAGCAGTTGAAGAGAATGCCGCATGCTTGAGAATTGAGTTTCAACAACTTCAACTCATTCGCGGTTGCTTCACGATCCGGTTCCCGTCCATCCACAAAGAACTCACCTTGTCAGCCAACACGAACAACAACCCAAACGGCGGGGTTATGACCAAGAATATGCATTTTCATTTTATGCTTCCAACTAGCAAAATTAGTGCCATCAAAGTACGAACCTCTACGGTGATAACTTCCCTCACTGGACGCCATACTCTCCTAGGTTGTGAGACCTAAGAAATGGAGACCAAAGCTCTGATACCACTTGTAAGACCAAAAGTATGTTTAGAGGGGGGTGATTGACTACTTGACCAAATAAAAGTTTTCCCTATACCAATTTTTAGGGTTCACAGTTTTTAGAATTTCATGGCAAGTCAAGTACACCCTACACACGCAAGTCTAAGAGTATATAGCAGCAGAAAGTAACAACAAGCATGTATAGAAGGGATAGGGTAGGAAGATCAAACGCAGTTGTAGACACGATGATTTTTCCCGTGGTTCCGATAGGTGGTGCTATCGTACATCCAAGTTTATGGAGTCTTTAACCCATGAAGGGTAACGGTCGTGAGAGTCCATGGAGGGCTCTGCCCAAAAGGGTCCACGAAGTAGCAACCTTGACTATTCCATAACGGCTTCCGTCCACAAAGGAGTAGCCTCACTATGGGTAGATCTTCATGAAGTAGGCGATCTCCTTGCCCTTACAAACTTCTTGGTTCACACCACAACACGAAGTAGGAGGCTCCCAAGTGACACCTAACCAATCTAGGTGGCACCACCCTCCAAACGGTAATAGGCTCGGTAATAACGATGAACTCCTTGCTCTTGTGCTTCAAGATGATAGACTCCTCACCACCCAATCACTCTCTCACATATTTGGCATGGTGGAAGAGATGGGATTGGTGGAAAGCTACTTGGGGAGGCTAGAGATCAAGATCCATATGATTGGAGTGGAAGATCTTGACCTCAACACAAGGGTAGGTGGTTCTCTCTCAGAAAATCTAATAGGATAGGTATGGAATAGTTCCGAGTGCTTCACTTTCGAGTCGGTGGTTGTGAAGGGGTATATATAGGCATCCCCAAAAATCCAACCGTTACACACAAAATGACCAGCTCAGTGACACCGATGTGTTAATCTCAGTGGTACCGAAGTGACCAAAAGGTGGCAACTTTTGAATCTCGCTGAGACCGATATAGGAAACTCGGTTGCACCGATAAGGTGACCAACGGTCAGATTTCCAATCTCGGTGAGCCGATCCAACATTCTCGATGGGACCGAAAATGTGAATTTGTGTAACAGAAAGTTGGCAAACTAAACTCGATGGCACTGGTATGGAATCGGTTGCACCGAAGTGGCTAGGGTTTGGCTTGAGTGTGTCTAGGTTCTGGAATCGGTGGCACTGGTATGGGAAAGTTGGTTGCACTGATTTTGAGTGTTAGGTATAGAATAGACTTTGGTGGGAGAGTTTGTGGATGTTTTTAGCGACTATCACTTGTGCATGTTTGAGCATATTGTTCACCAACAAAACCTTACCCCCTTTTAATAATATTGGCTTTCCTGTGGACTCAAAGTGATTTCTCACAAATATAAAATGTAGAGTCCTCTTGCTTTAAGCCTTGCCAACCTATTTCCTTGCATCTTGGGGTATGTCCACAATCTCCTTTTTCCAATCCTATCATTGAACATTTCCTGAAATATACTTGGTGGAAACATTAGTTCAATGACTTATATGTTGTTATTAATTACCAAAACCACCAAGGTAGCAAATATGCTTTCAACAATCCTAACCAAGAGGAAGGAGAACCCAGCGGCAACATGTCGGCAGGAGTCGAACAGTTGTTGGCAGCATAGGCCCAGTTGATCCAACTCATGACCCAGAACCTTGCAAACAATAACAACCCACCGCCACCACCACCCCATGGCGACCCGCTCACCCAATCCCTAAGACTAAGATTGCCAACCTTCACCACCTCGACTAAACCTATCGTGGTTGGTGACTGACTCGGGACGATTAACAAGTTCTTGGTGACTGTTGGATGCACTGATGTGGAGGGCGTCAGGTCTGCTGCCCACCTGGTTGAAGGGCCAGCAGCTTTCTGCTGGTACAATTATCAAGTCACCCACCCCATCGGAGAAGCGACTTCGGCTTTGTTCCAAGATGCATTCCGCACAACTCATGTGTCTATAGGAACCTTGAGTATTAAGAAGGAGTTCATGAACCTACTCCAGGGGAACTACAACATCGCAGGCTATGTCGAGGATTTCAATTACCTCGCACGATATGCACATGATGATCTTTAGACAAACGATGCTTGTTGAGAGAGATTCCTGGAGGGACTCAATGACGAGATTTCCTTACAACCGACTACTACCCATGCATAGACCTGGCCATGGCAGCCCGACCTGGCCCAACCTGACCCTAAAAAGCCTGATCCGGCCCAGCTTGGGCCTTGATTTTGGGCCTGGTGGTCGGGTCGGGCCGGGCTCGGGCCCGATGAAACTAGAATTTACGCCCATGTCTAGCCGGGCCTTCCCGGCCAGTCCAGGATTTTTCGGGCTTGGGCCCAAAATTTAGGCCCAACGGCTAGGCCGGCCGGGCTCGGGCCTAGGTTTTTAGCGCCGAGGTTTTTTCAGCCCGGCCCGGCCCGAGGTATGGCCAGGTATACCCATGCACCTATCTAACAAGCCTTGGTAGACACGGCGATCATCATGGAGGACAAGAAGCAGCTGACCGAGAACCACAAGAGGAAGTTTGCACACCACAAGAGTTACCTACCGCCACCTCAGAAACCATGCTATGAAGGAAACCCCAAGCATGGAGGTTGGTGAGGTCGTCTACAATGGGTAGGGTCACAGGGCTGACATCTGGGGCCCAGCCATGGATCCTCATTAGTATTGAAGCTCCAAAAATAAAGGTGCATTCGGGCACAATTGGAGAGTCACTTGGATCGATATAGATACAATCGGACACATAGGATCTTGATAGCCCAGGTGGCGTAGCGTTCGAAGGACCTGAAGCGACGCCCGCTGATTAGTTAATTACGCGTTATTACTAACGCTCTAGTTAAGGTGGTTGTTCCTATAATGTAGCTTCAAGTAGCATTTATGGAGGTGCTCGTCCGGTGGTGGCGCACACTATATAAGCCGCCACCACGCGTCATAGCAAGGTTCCGACATCCTGTATTCCTCTATTCCCCCATCAGCAAACAAACAGCCCCCGGGCTCGAGACATAGGGCTTTTACCACTTCCGAGTGGGTCTCAACTCGTACACATCCGAGTGAATATGTGAGCCGTAGCTAGACTTTGCCACTCCATTCGTACCCCTCGAAGTATTATCGGGCTAGTTCCCTCGACAGTTGACGCCCACTATGGGGTTGCGCATCAGGCGAATTCCGGCGCAGGTGGAATTTCCACTTTTACAATCATCATGATGACACTCGGCGACAAGATCTTCTTCGGATCCCTTAGCTTCATCATCGATGACTTGGCATGGCTGCAGGAAGCGCCACTGGATGTTGAGGCACTGCCCACCCGAGGCGCAGTTCAATTCAATGAGACAATGTTTGGAGTCCTCCTCCGACAGTCGTCGACGCCATATCGACCAACTTCACCGACTCGCGTTGCAGCTTGTCACAGGCGCTCCGGGCGCTCACACTTGCAAGGCTGTATCAAGCACACAGTGGAGGCTCAAACCGCAGCTAAGCAGGCTCGCTTGAGCGGCACCGACGAGTCCGTGCACTGCCTCTTTCCGTCATTAGACGACGACTCCTTTGGTGCAACCAATTGCGAGAGCAGCGGAGACGTCATGGATATCTTGATGGTCGACCCGTCCTAGGATGACCCTCCTCCCGGGTACTCCACGGGAGATGCTCGTGGGGGAGACGGCGACCGCAACAAGGCTGCCTCCAACAGTAACGTTCCTCGAACCCTCTATAGGGATCAGTGGGAGGAAATCATACGTATGAATGACGAAGTTCTTCTCACCGCCATCGCGGGAACTTCCCTAGAGGAGATAGCTCTGGAAGCGACGCATCGGGCCAATTAGCGGAGTGCGAGCGACTCTAGTAGCTTCAGCGATCAATCGACGAGCGTGAGGCAAGGGAGATACATAGCACCAGCTGGAGTCGTCGTCAGCTATTCACGAAAGAGCGGCCGTACGCCATCCTGGTGATGCGCATGCCATTGTGGAACCTGGCTCCAGCTACTCGGATCACTGATTTGCTCCAGCCATCCGATTCGGTGGCCGGTGAGGGCATTCGGCAGATCCAGGCCCTTCTGAAGACGGCTTTGGAGCAGAACCCTGACGTGTCACGATCTCATGAGCGTATCCACAGCAACTCTGTTCGAGCAGAAACGGTCCAGTCGGCTCTTAGCCCACTTTCTCAAAGGAAAGACCAGCGAACTCCTCCTCTTCCGAGAGGTCCGTACGAAGGGCGATGGTGCGACGATCACGATGTCAGTCAGATGCCCCCTCTGAGGGGTGGGTCATACGGCCCACGTCACTACGACGGTGGTCGCCCTCACGCAAGGGACAAGAAGCGGAGCCCCGTCCGACAGAGAGGTTATGGGGATAATGGTCATAAACCCCCTCAGTTCAAGGCCAGGTCCATCATCACTCAGCATGTGGTTGATCGTTATAGGGACAAAAAATACCGAGTGAGTGGATGGGGTGCCTTTGAACTTGGCTGTTTCAGCAGATATATTCGGGAAGCTGAGATTCCGCCCAATAACCGTCTAGCGACGGGAATTGGCAAATTCAACAGTGAGTCAAAGCCGAAAACTTGGCTCGAGGGCTACTAAGTGTCCGTTTAGACCGGCGGAGGCAATGATTTGGTTGCGATGAAACACCTTGCGCTCAAGCCGGACCGGTCAGCATGCGCATGGCTGAACCAATTGCCACTGAGTTGCATCTATTGCTGTGAAGACTTAGCCCGAGTGTTTGTTAAGAACTTCGAGGGCACTTACAAGCTCTTGGGTGGACTAACAGAATGGCAACACTGCGTCCGGAGGATCAATGAGACTCTCCATGAGTACGTCCAGCGCTGGACCATGTTGCACAACACCATGGAGAACGTAACTGACCACCAGGCCGTGTGCGCCTTCAAGGCCGGCACTTGGTATCGAGAGTTGATTCTCAAGTTTGGACGAGCTGGAGATCTGTCCCTCAGTCGAGCCATGGAAATAGTGAGTAAGTACGCCAGCGACAAAGAAGAAGAACACCTTTGTAGTGGCAAGGGACGCACCGGTGACGCCCCTCAGTCGGGGGCCAATGCGGGAAAGAAACAACAGAAGCGAAAAGCGAATGCTCCCGATAAGGTAGAGATTGCGGCCGTCTCCGACCAGGTCAGGGCAAACCAAAGACGACGAAGAAGAAAGAGTGGATTCCCAAGAAGAATTCCAACTCCAAGCCCAACATCCTCGATCAGCCTTGCCAAGTTCATACCAAGACGGATGAAGATGGTAACGTTTTGCGCCCGAAGCATACCTCTCAGGAATGTCGCCTGCTCAAATAGGCTATGGGCAAAGAGCCCTTAGAATAAAAAGATGACATTGATGAGGAGGAGCAGCGTTCCCTTGGGTTCCCATTAGTCGACAATATTTTGATGATCTTCGCTGATATCGAGAGTAAAAGACGGTTGAACGTTGTCAATCGGGAAGTTAACATGGCAGTTCTGACTACCTCCAAACACCTCGACTAGGCAAAGACTCCGATTACATTTGACCATTCTGACCATCCGCCCCAAATAGCCACACCTGGGAGGCAAGCGTTGGTCATCAATCCGGTCGTGAACGGTGTCCGACTGCGTAAGGTTCTTATGGACGGAGGCAATGGGCTCAACATAATTTATGCCGACAGGCTCAAAGCAATGGGCATCCCGATGTCCCGGTTGAGCAAGATCAACATGAATTTCCATAGGATTGTCCTTGGGAAGAAAGCAGAGTCACTCGGCCAGATCTCTCTAGACGTAGTATTCGGGAAAAGTGAGAAGAACTTCCGGAAGGAGCGATTGATCTTGGAGGTGGTGGATTTCCACAGTGCCTATCATGCAATCCTGGGCAGGCCCGCTTATGCACGTTTCATGGCCAGACGATGTTACGTGTATCTTAAATTGAAGATGCCAGGGCCGAGTGGCGTGATCACTATGACGTGTATCATAAATTGAAGATGCCAGGAATGCCTCCAGTAAGGTTCCAAAATTGCCAATGAAGAGGTGCTTGCAGCTGAGTTCGAAGGATACAAGAAAGAGGTGGACATAGCTGACTTGCTTAGGTCGTACGACCCGCTTCCGAGTCGGCTTTTCAATCGGTTGGAAAGACCAAGCAAGTCCATCTACACCCGACTGATCCAAGTGCCGCACCGACAAACATATCCACATAACTTGGGGAGAAATAGGAAGCTAAGCTCATCCAATTCCTCCGTGAGAACTGGGACATCTTCGCATCGAAGTCGTCTGACATGCCCGGTGTTCCCAGGGAGGTAGCTGAGCACCGACTCCGAACTGATCCCAAAGTCAAGCTAGTCAAAGAGTACTTGCACCGATCATCCAGGGAGCACAAGGTGATTGGCAAAGAAATAGCTCGGCTCCTGGCTGCTGAGTTCATTCGCAAAGTGTACCACTCTGCGTGTCTCGTGAATGTTGTCTTGGTGCCTAAGAAGGACAAATCACTCCGAGTGTGTATTGACTTCAAACACCTGAATCGTGCATGCCCGAAGGGTCATTTCCCTTTACCTCATATAGATCAGATAGTGGACTCTACTACCAGATGTGAACGCATGTCATTCCTGGACGCGTACTCCGGGTACCACCAGATCCGAATGTATGGCCTTGATTAAATAAAAATGGCCTTCATCACCCCATTCGTGTGTTTCTGTTATGTCACAATGCCTTTCGGCTTGAAGAATGCTGGGGCCACTGATACGTCTCCAACATATCTATAATTTTTGATGATGTCATGCTATTATATTATCTGTTTTGGATGTTTCATCTGCAATAATATGCTATTTTATATTATTTTCGGGACTAACCTATTAATCTAGAGCCTAGTGCCAATTTCTGGGTTTTTTTCTTGTTTGTAAGTATTGCAGATATGGAATATTAAACGGAGTCCAAACGGAATAAAATCTTCAGAATGATTTTTTCTGGAAGGAAAGAGATCTACCACACTTGGAGTGCACGGCAGGGCATCTGCTAGGAGGTCACAAGCCAGGGGGCGCAGCAACCCCCCTGACCGAGCCTGGCAGGCTTGCCACCTCCTCGTAGGTCTCCTAGCCCTAATCTTCGTCCTATAGATACCCAAATATTCCCCTAATACCAAACGGATCAACGGAAAAAAATTCCCTCTCCAGAAGCCTCCGTTCTCAAGAGATCCAACCTTGGAGCCTTTTTCGGTAATCTGCCGGAGGGGGATCCGATCACGGAGGGCGTCTACATCAACTCCATTGCCCCTCCGATGATGCATGAGTAGTCCACCACAGACCTACGGGTCCCTAGCTAGTAGCTAGATGTCTTCTTCTCCCTCTTCGTGCTTCAATACCATGTTCTTCATGATCTTCATGGAGATCTATCTGATGTATTACTCTGTTGCGGTGTGTTTGTCGAGATCCGATGAATTGTGGGTTTATGTTCAGATTATCCATGAATATTATTTGAGTCTTTTCTGAATTCTTATATGCATGATTTCATATCTTTGCAAGTCTCTTCGAGTTATTGGTTTGGTTTGGCCAACTAGATTGGTAATTCTTGCAATGGTCGAAGTGCTTAGTTTTGGGTTCAATTTTGCGGTGTCCTCACCTAGTGACAAACTAGGGGTAGCGAGGCACATATTGTATTTTTGCCATCAAGGGTAAAAAGATGGGGTTTTCATCATATTGCTTGTGTTTATCCCTCTACATGATGTCATCTTACCTAATGCGTTACTCTGTTCTTCATGAACTTAATACTCTAGATGCAGGCAGGAGTCGGTCGATGTGTGGAGTAATAGTAGTAGATGCAGAATCGTTTTCGTCTACTTGACAAGGATGTGACGCCTATATGCATAATTATAGCCTTGGATATCTTCATAATTATTTGCTTTTCTATTAATTACTTGACAGTAATTTGTTCACCCAACGTGTTACTTTCCTTCAAGGGAGAAGCCTCTAGTGAAACCTATGGCCCCAGGGTCTACTTTCCATAATATATTTTCAGATCTATAAACCAAAAATACCAAAAATACCTTGCTGCAATTTATTAACCTTTTACTTCCCGTAATCTTTTACATCTATCTCTCTCAGATCTAATCCTTGCAAATAACCGTGAAGGTATTGACAACCCCTTTATAGCGTTGGGTGCAAGAGTTTAATTGTTTGTGTAGGTGCATCCATTGGTGACTTGCTTGTTCCTCCTACTGGATGGATACCTTGGTTCTCAACAACTGAGGGAAATACTTATCTACTTTGTTGCATCACCCTTTCCTCTTCAAGGGAAAACCAACGCACACTCAAGAGGTAGCAAGAAGGATTTCTGGCACCGATAATGGGAAGGATACACATCAAGCCTACCAAGTACCCATCACAAACTCATCTCTTGCATTTACATTATTTGCCATGTGCCTCTCGTTTTCTTCTCCTCCATTTCGAAAAAGATTTTCAAAAAATACCAAAAAGATTTGTCTTTTCATTCGCCCTTCTTCCGCTAGCCTTTTCGTTTGCCGTTTGTTTGCTTGTGTGCTTGATAGCTTGCTTTGTCACGATGTCTGAGAATACCAAGTTGTGTGACTTTTCAATACTAATAATAATGATTGTTCCCGCCAGTAGTGTGGAATCTTATGAAATCAATGCTGCTTTGCTTAATCTTGTTCTAAAAGAACAATTTCCTGGCCTTCCTAGTGAAGATGCCGCATCCCATCTAAGTACTTTCATTGAGTTGTGTGACGTGCAAAAGAAGAAAGATGTGGATAATGACATTCTTAAATTGAAGTTATTTCCGTTCTCACTACGAGATCATGCTAAAACTTGGTTTTCATCTTTGCCTAAAAATAGTATTGGTTCATGGAATAAGTGTAAAGACGATTTTATGTCCAAGTACTTTCCGCCCGCTAAGATCATCTCCCTTAGGAATGATATAATGAATTTCAAGCAACTTGCTCATGAGCATGTTGCACAATCTTAGGAGAGGATGAAATTAATGATTACAAATTGCCCCGCACATGGTTTGAGTTTATGAATGATTATACAATTTTTTTTATGCGGGATTGAATTTTGCATCTAGGAATATTTTAGATTCAGCCGCGGGTGGTACTTTTATGGAAATCACATTAGGAGAAGCTACTAAACTACCGAAAGATCTCCTACTAGTAAAAAAGTGCATGCTATTGAAGAAATAAATACTTTGAGTGAAAAGATGGATGAATTGATGAAATTATTTGCTAGTAAGAGTGATCCTATTGATCCTAATGATATGCCTTTGTCTTCTTTGATTGAAAATAATAATGAATCTATGGATGTGAATTTTGTTGGTAGGAACAATTTTGGTAATAACGTGTATAGAGGTAATTTCAACCCTAGGCTGCTAACTAGTAATTCCTCTAATAATTATGGTAATTCCTACAACAATTCTTATGAAATTACAATAAGATGCCCTCTTACCTTGAGAATATTGTTAAAGAATTTATTGGTTCGCAAAAGGTTTTCAATGCTACGATTGAAGACAAATTGCTCAGGATTGATGATTTGGCTAGGAATGTTGATAGAATTTCGCTTGAGATTGATTCTTTGAAAGTTAGATCTACTCCACCCAAGCATGATATTAATGAGTCTTTAAAATCTATGATAATTTCTATTGATGAAAGTATGGAAAGAACCACTAGAATACGTGCTAAGCGTGAATGGCTTGAAAAAGTGTGTTCTCGTGATAATAATGATGAAGATCTCAAAGTGATTGATGTGACTCCTATTGAATGGCTGTTTTGCAATATAAATCTTGGTAAGGATGGGACTAGAGATAAGTCAACTTTAGTTAAAAGTCATCCCAAAGATTCAGAGATTATAGCTCTTAATGCTAAGATTGATAAAAGTGGGATAGAAGAGGTCAAAACTTTAAAAAACAATGAACCCACTCTTTTGGATCACAAGGAATTTAACTATGATAGCTGCTCTTTGATTGTTTGTATTTCCTTGTTGCAATCCATGTTGAATTCTCCGCATACTTATAATCAAAATAAGGCTTTTACTAAACATATCGTTGATGCTATGGTGAAATCTTTAGAAGAAAACTTGAGTTGGAAGTTTCTACCCCTAGAAAGATTCATGATGAGTGGGAACCTACTATCAAGATTAAAATTAAAGATTATGAGTGCCATGCTTTGTGTTATTTGGGTCCTAGTGTTTCCACGATTCCAAAAACTTTATGTGTTGTGCTAGGTTTCCATGATCTTGATGACTGCTCTTTAAATTTGCATCTTGCGGATTCCACTATTAAGAAAGCTATGGGAAGGATTAATGATGTTGTTATTGCTGTAAATAGGAATTATGTGCCTATAGATTTCATTGTTGTTGATATACTAGATTGCAATCCTACATGTCCTATTATTTTTGGTAGACCTTTCCTTAGAACGATTGGTGCAATTATTGATATGAAGGAAGGAAACATTAGATTCCAATTCCCATTAAGGAAAGGCATGGAACACTTTGATAGATAGATAATAAGATTGCCTTATGAATCTATTTTGAGAGATACTTTTGGATTGCATACCAAAGATTACAACACCAAGATCTATTGTGTTTAACCTAGCTAGGGGCGTTAAACAATAGCGCTTATTGGGAGGCAACCCAATTTTATTTTTATGTTCTGTTTTTGAGTATTTCCCACATTATTAATTCTGTAGTAATTGTGTTTTGGTGTTTTAATTAGTGTTTGATCCAAGACCTTTGGGATGGTCTATGGTGGTTGTCGATTTGATCTTTCTGAAAAACAGAAACTTTTTGCGCTCAGTCCAAGAATTTTATAATTTATTAGAGCCTCGAATGAGTCTGAAATGTTTACACCAGATTGATATAGAAATTTACCAGGTTTTACTAATGTTTCAGAATAGTTTGAGTTGCAGAAGTATACGAAGTTTTCAGCTTGCTACAGATTGTTTTGTTTTTAACAGATTCTGTTTTCTTTGAGTTGTTTACCTATTTTGATGTATGTATGAGTTGTATCGGGGGGTATGAACCATGGAGAAGTTAGAATATAGTAGGTATTATACCAAAATAAATAAAGAACGAGTTCACAACAGTACCTAAAGTGGTGATTTATTTACTTATACTAAGGGATCTCACGAGGTTTGTGTTGGATTTTGTGTTGTGAAGTTTTCATGTTTTGGGTAAAGATTTGATGGACCATGGAATAAGGAGTGGAAAGAGCCTAAGCTTGGGGATGCCCAAGGAACTCCAAGTCATATTCAAGGATGCCAAAGAGCTTAATCTTGGGGATGCCCCGGAAGGCATCACCTATTTCGTCTTCAATCCATCGGTAAATTTACTTGAGGCTATATTTTTATTCACCACATGATATGTGTTTTGCTTGGAGCGTCTTGTATGATATGAGTATTTTATTTTTAGTTTGCCACAATCATCCCCTCCGCACACATCTTTTGAGATAGACACGCTGAATCATGAATTTATTAGAATACTCTATGTGCTTCACTTATATCTTTTGAGATAGGTAATTTTTCTCTAGTGCTTCACTTATACCTTTTTAGAGCACGACGGTGTTTGGTTTTATAAGAAATAATTGAACTCTCGTACCTCACTTATATTATTTTGAGAGTCCTTAAACAGCATGGTAATTGATTAGTTTATGAATTTAGTCCTAATATAATAGGCATCCAAGAGGGATATAATAAAAACTTTCATATAAAGTGCATCCAATACTATGAGAAGTTTGATTCTTTGCATATAGTTTTGAGATATAAGGATGGTGATATTAGAGTCATGCTAGTGACTAATTGTGGAATGGTATAAATACTTGTGTTGAAGTTTGTGATTCCAATAGCATGCACGTATGGTGAACCGTTATGTAACAAAGTCGGAGCACGATTTGTTTATTGATTGTCATCCTTTGTGTGAGGGTCGGGAGAGTGCGCGATGGTTAACTTCTACCCACCTCTACCCTAGGAGCATGCGTCTAATACTTTGCTTCGATAACTAATAGACTTTTGCAATATGTATGTGAGTTCTTTATGACTAATGTTGAGTCCATGGATTATATGCACTCTCACCCTTCCACATTTGCTAGCCTCTCTAGTACCGTGCAACTTTCGTCGGTGCATTAAACCCACCTTCCTCAAAACAGCCACCATATTCCCTTCCTCAAAACAGACACCATACCTACCTATTATGTCATTATATAGACATTCCGAGATATATTTCCATGCAACTTCCACTGTTTCGTTTTTTATGACACATGCCATCATTTTCATATTGCTTTTTCATATAGAGTCATATTTTGTTCTAGGTTTCGAGTTGTAATTTTTGAGTTGTAAGTAAATAAAAGTTTGATGATCATCATAATTAGAGCATTGTCCCATTAGAGAAAAGGATGATGAAGCTATGCTTCCCTCATCAGTTGGGATGAGACTCCAGACTTTATTAAATAAAAGAGGCCAGCGAAGCCCAAATAAAAAAAAGGGGAGGCCTTAGATGCCCACCAAAATCAAAAAAATGAGAGATAGAGAGAATGGATAATGCTACTATCTTTTTCCACACTTGTGCTTCAAAGTAGCACCTTGGTCTTCATGATAAAGAGTCTCCAATTTTGTCACTTTCATATAACTAGTGGAATTTTTTGTAGTGCACACCCACTTAGTTTCTTTTTTAGCTCTTATACACCTATAGCTCTAGTGCACCCATTGCATGGCAATCCCTACTCACTCAAATTGATATCTATTTATGGGCATCTCCATATCCCGTTGATACACCTAGTTGATGTCAAACTATCTTCTCGTTTTATTCCCAACCTCCACCATATTTCTATTCCACCTACAGTGCTATATCCATGGCTCAATCTCACGTATTGCATGAGAGTTGAAAAGGTTTGAGAACATAAAAAGTGTGAAACAATTTCTTGTCTTGTCATCGGGGTTGTGCATGATTTAAATAGTTTGTGTGGGGAAGATGGAGCATAGGCAGGCCATATGATTTTGTAAGGATAACTTTCTTAGGCCATGTTATTTCAAAAGGACACAATTGCCTTGTTAGTATGCTTGAAGTATTATTGTTTTTATGTCAATATTAAACTTTTGTTTTGAATCTTACGGATCTAAATATCCATGCCACAATAAAGAATATTACATGGAGACATATGTTAGGTAGCATTCCACATCAAAAATTCTGTTTTTATCATTTACCTACTCGAGGACGAGCAGGAATTAAGCTTGGGGATGCTGATACGTCTCCAATGTATCTATAATTTTTGATGATGTCATGATATTATATTATCTATTTTGGATGTTTTATATGCATTAATATGTTGTTTTATATTATTTTTCGGACTAACCTATTAATCTAGAGCCTAGTGCCAGTTTTTGCTTTTTCCTTCTTTTTGAGTATTGCAGATATGGAATATTAAACGGAGTCCAAACGGAATAAAATCTTCGGAATGATTTTTCTGGAAGGAAAGAGATCTACCAGACTTGGATTGCACGGAAGGGCATATGCGAGGAGGTCACAAGCCAGGGGCGCCGCCATGCCCCTGGCCGCGCCTGGCAGGCTTGCCACCTCCTGGCAGGTCTCCTAGCCCTAATCTTCGTCCTAAAAATACCCAAATATTCCCCCAATACCAAAGGGATCCACAAAAATACTTTTCCCCCGCGAGAAGCCTCCGTTCCCAAGAGATACAATCTTGGAGCCTTTTCTGGTAATCTGCCGGAGGGGGATCCGATCATGGAGGGCATCTACATCAACTCCATTGCCCCTCCGATGATGCATGAGTAGTCCACCACAGACCTACGGGTCCATAGCTAGTAGCTAGATGGTGACGGGGTTATTACCCCTAGGTAGGACAAAGCAATGGGGTTCTCCCCCCTTCCACTTCGAAGAAAAATGCATGGCGGGTTGTCCATGGCCGGCTGGAGGTCGGACGACTCGATGTGCTGCCGGCTGGCAACATGGGCGGCTGGCCGTGCAACCGGCTCGACCACCGGCCGGTTGGGCGCCGCCGACTGCCTTTCGGGCCGCCTCCTCCGTTGACCCAGGGGCGAACGTGCGATGTCCCATCCACCTGGGCACGGGTACAATGACAAGACATGACCACCATGATGGGCGGTCCTATGGCCACAATGGTCGCTGACGCCCTCGGGCGCATGGCTACAGTCCGGCCGTCTAGGCCGCTGACCTTGGCGAGCGCGACTGGGCAGGGAAACAGTGTTGGCACGCCCTCGCCCACTCGATTACCTACCCCGGCAAGGATACAGTGCGGCCGGCCATACCGGAGACTTCGGCCAGCTAGCGCTAGACGATGCCTCCCGGGCGACCCGTGTCGTGGCAGGTAGACGAGGACCAATCGTAGAGCCGGTTGGCGGGCCCCAGCAGAAGACGGGATCGCTCAGCTGGTGGACCCTACAGGCGACGAGACGGCACGAAGGGCAGGACCCCCTGGCCAGCCGGAGAGACTGCCAGCCGGGTCCCCCACCCCTCTACTTTAGAACATATTATAGAGCCGGGGGGTTGTCCTATAAAACCCCCAAAGCGCCCCATGCAACGGGTGCGGACGATCATTCGCATACACCCACATACAGCTTTCCTCTCATACCATCACTAGCAACGGAGAAGGACGAGCCGGCTACTCCTTCTTCCTCCTCTAGACACAGCTCTAGGAGCACCCTTGTAAACACAACTATCCATCCAACTAGACCTAGCAGGACTAGGGGTATTACCTCCCACGGAGGGCCTTGAACCTGGGTACATCATGTGCTGCCACCGCTTGTGCCCAATCTCGCACCCGGAGCGCGTCGGCGTCCTTTGGCTCAGACCACCTACGATAAGCCTACCCATGGCATCTGTCGTGAGACACGACGACAATTGGTGCCCACCGTGGGGCCCTACGCGGCACCGACCAGATTCATGCTCCAGGCGGGACCCCCTCGCCATTCCTTGCCGCCGCCGCACGTCGAGGCGAAACCACAGGCTCATGGGGCTTGCTCCAGCATGCCCTGCGGGCGACCCCGTCGGCCGCGGCCGACATCGACACGCTCACCGAGCGCTTCGGCAGGCTCAGCCTCACCGAGGCTCCGACCGCTGATGTGTACCCCGGGCAGGTGCTCGTTTGTGCTGACCCGCCCACCGCCGTGGGCGCACTTGTTGCGACCCAGTCCAGCAGCTCCCATGGTCGCGTGGGGGCAATGGCCATAATCTCCTCCACCTCCTTCGGACGTGCGTGGGCTCGGGCTGACGTCGCCGCGGCCCACGTCGGCACTTCCGACCCGCTCGGTGCGGCCCTCTAGGGCTTGAGCATCCCCATCGCCCCGACTGCAAATAGCGACATGCCGCGGCTGACCTCGAGGCGGCTCGCCACGTCCTGTTCGAGGACGCTACCGCCCTCACGGCCACGCAGCGCCGTATGGAGGCTGCTCAGTGGGAATACGCTTCCGCCTACGGTCTCACCCCTGCTGGCACCGAGCCTAGCCGGCGTGGGGTTGTGCGCGATCGTGGCCGCGTGGTCGCCGAAATCCTATGCGGCAAGATGCCCGTCTACGACACCCCCACAGCCAACCTGCGGGCCCTCAAGGTAGCCTACGAGGACTTGGCTACCTTGGAGGGTGAAGAATGTGCTACCCACGAGCGTCACATCAAGGAGCTCATTGACGCCGCTGACGCGCAGTAGCATCTGCTCGTGTCGGGCGGCGCCACATCCCGAAGCCCCCGTCTCGAGCACGAGAGCACGGGGACTGCAAGCCATCAGCCGGCTCAGCACTGCTCTTCCCCGCGCGCCTCTGGCCGCCGGGCCGAAACAAACAACCCCCAACCCTCTCAGCTGTCGGGGAGCGAGCAGCCGGTGCAGCAACAACCCGCCTCATAGCGGCCGCCACCAAGCAGCGCCGGCAGCCGGCAGCCAGCGCAGCCGCGGGCACACGCCACCCCTGTGGCGCAAGCCAGAACGGTCGGTTCCACCCATCATCCGCCCCGAGCTTTCGGCCCGGATCGGGCCGCGCGCCCCCCGCAGTGAGAACGGCGCCCGCAACCGCATCGACCACCTCGCGCAGTCGGCCCTCCTCAAAGAGGAGGTCTCGATCGGCCCGGCCTGTTTTGGCCCTCGGATCCGCAACGAGCCGGTCCCAACCGGCTTCACTCTCCCCCGAGACACCCCCAAGTATAACGGGTCCGCCAAGCCCGAGGACTAGTTGATCGACTACACCACCGCAGTCGGCATCGCCAGGGGAAACAAGCGGGTAGCCGTTCGCTACGCTCCCCTCATGTTGATCGGCTCGGCCCACACCTGGCTCAACAGCGTGGCGGCCGGCAGCATCAACACCTGGACGGACTTCGAGGAGGCCTTCGTCCGCAACTTCACCGGTACCAACAAGTGGCCTGACCACCCTCGTGAACTCACCATGTGCGTTCAGGGGTCGGACGAGTCCCTCCGCGACTACCTCACCTGGTGGACCGAACTTCGTAACTCCTGTGAGGGGGTGCACGAGGTACAAGCCGTACAGTACTTCATCGAAGGCTGTCGACATGGCACCCCCCTCAAGCACAAGCTTCTATGCTCCGAGCCGGCCATGCTTGCCGAGCTCATGACCAAGGTGGTCAAGTACGCCACAACTGATTCAGCCATCCGGGTCAAGACGACCCCGCCCGCCAAGATAACGACAACACCGGCAACGTCTCGACCGGGTGCCGACAACCGACAGCCGTAGAACAACAAACACAAGAACGACCAGCCGGATCCCAGCTACGGGAGCCGGCAGGTCAACAATATTGAGGATCAGGAGCCGGCTGCCCAGCCTTCCAGTCAGCGCCAGCGCACTGGCAAGGCTGCCTTGCAAACGAAGCTCACCTTCGAGCAGATGCTCGGCCTCCCCTACAAGAACCACTCGAGGGCCAAACCCTCTACGCACACGCTCTGATAGTGAAGCTTCTCACAGCGATTGGCTCAAGGGGACGGCCTTCCGGCTCCTCCCGTGCCGCCTTCTCACGCGCCGGCCCCAGCCCAAGCAGTCGCCCCGACGCCGGCTCCGGCTCCGGCCCAGAACGACGGTCATCTGATCGACCAGTTCCCTAACAAAGATGGTTGTTACATCGTCTTCACCAGTGAAGAGACGAGAAAATACGCTCAACGCCAGCTCCACCGTGAGGTGAATGCCACCATGTCGGCAACTCCCCAGTTCTTGGACTGGTCGGAGAAGCCGGTCACCTGGAGCGAGGCAGATCATCCCGCCGTAATGCCAAATCCCAAAAGCTACGCCCTGGTCCTCGACCCCACAATCGCCACCAAGAAGCACACTTGCCGGTTCAAACGGGTGATGATTGATGGTGGCAGCAGCATCAACATCCTGTACCTCGACAAGCTAGGGTTGAAGATAGAAGACCTACAGGAGAGCTAGACGGTCTTCCACGGCATCATGCCTGGAAAGTCCTGCTCTCCTGTTGGCAAGATCACACTCGACGTCCTCTTCGGCGGACCCGGCCACTTCCGCCGTGAGCCGGTGCTGCTCGAGGTCGTGGACCTCGCGATCCCCTACCATGCGCTGCTGGGCCGGCCGACCCTCCTCAAATTTGTGGTGGTCCCCCATTATGCCTACCTCAAGATCAAGATGCCGGGCCCCAAGGGAATCATCACCATCATGGGCGACTACAAGATGTCAATCGAGTGCGCTCGAGATGGCAGTCGACTGGCCGAGGCCCTGGAAATCGCCGAGGAGAAGCGATAGCTCGACCGGCTTGTGGCCCTTACCGCCAGCCAGCCGGCCGTGCCGGCTCCCCCCTCACAGTCCACCGGCGAGGCCTCCTTCCAGCCGTCCAAGGACACCAAGCAAATCCCGCTCGACCCGGCCAACCCGGCTCAGTACGTCACCATCGGCTCCTGCCTCGACAGCAAATAGGAAGGCGAGCTCGTCAACTTCCTCCATGAGAATCGGGACATCTTCACATGGTCTCCCAAGGACTTGACGGGTGTTCCGAGAAAGTTCACCGATCAAAAACTACACGTCCGGACGGATGTCAAGCCGGTCAAGCAACCCCTGCGCCGCTTCTCCAAGGAGAAGCGGCATACCATAGGCGAAGAAGAACAAGACCTGGCACATGTGCATCGAATACACTAGCCTGAACAAGGCGTGTCCCAAGGACCTATTCGCCCTAGCACGGATCGATCAAGTCAACGACTCCACGGCCGGCTGCAACTTGCTGTCCTTTATGGACGGCTACTCCGGCTACCACCAGATCAAGCTGGACCCAGAAGACCGGCTCGGGACCTCCTTCATCACACCCTTTGGGGCCTACTGCTACATCACCATGTCCTTCGTCCTGAAGAACGCACGCGCCACCTTCCAGCGGTGCATGCAGAAGTGCCTCCTGCCTCAGATAGGCAGGAACGTCCACGTCTATGTCGATGACAACCTCGTCAAAACCAAGAAGCACGTTAGCCTCCTCAATGATCTCTGGGAGACCTTCGCGAACCTGCGCGAGTACAATATCAAGGTCAACCCGAGAAAGTGTGTCTTCAGCATCCCAAATGGCCAACTCCTGGTTTTCTTTGTGTCCGCTCGCGGCATCGAGGCAAACCCCGAGAAGATCAGCGTGATCGAGCGCATGCCCATGCTGACCCGGCTCCGTGACGTCTAGAAGTTCACCTGCTCCCTTGCCTCGCTCAGCCGGTTCATCATCCGGCTGGGGGAGAAGGACCTACCCCTCTACGGGCTCCTTCGCAAAACGGCTCTGGTCGAGCCTCGTCACACCAAGAAACCAGGCGTGTTCGATTGGCCCGATGAGGCGGACAAGGCCTTCCGCAGCGTCAAGAGGCCTCTCACCCGCACGCCCATCCTGGCCACGCCGGCTGAGAAGGAACCACTGCTGGCCTACATCACGGTGACCACCCACGTCATCAGCATCGTCCTGGTGGTCGAGCGGCCAGAGGAGGGCAAGCCCCTGCCGGTCCAGTGACCCGTCTACTACCTCAGCGAGGTCCTCTCCGCGTCCAAGCAAAACTACCCCCACTACCAAATACTTCGCCGCCAAGAAGGTCAAGCAATACTTCCAGGAGCACAACATTACTATGGTGAGCACGGCCCCGCTCGGCGAGATCATGAGCGGCCGGGATTCCACCGATCAGATTGCTAAATGGATCATCGCCCTCGCTGATCATGAGATCCGGTACGAGCCAAGAACCACCATCAAGTCACAGGCGGTTGCTGACTTCCTCGTCAACTCGGCGGAGACGGAGTTCGTGTCGCCTCCCCCACACTCCACGCATTGGCGTATGCATTTCGACGGCTCGAAAATGAGGACCAGCATTGGCGCCGGCATAGTCCTCTCCTCCCCGAAAGGTGACCAGCTTAAGTACGCCCTCCAAATCCACTTTGCCGCCTCCAACAACATGGCCGAGTACGAGGCCATCGTCCATGGCCTCCGACTCGCCAAGGAGATCGGCATCAGGCACATCCTATGCTTCGGTGACTCCGACCTCATGGTGCAGCAAGTCTCTAGCAAATGGGATGCTAGGGATGCCAACATGGCTAGCTACCGCTTCCTCGTACAACAGCTCACGGGCTCCTTCGAGGGCTACAAGTTTCATCACATCCCACGGGCGGACAACGAGGCGGCCGACGCGCCGATGAAGATCAGCTCCACCCGGCAGGCAATCCCAACCGGCGTCTCCCTCCAGTGGCTGGCTCAAGCCATCCATGAGGCCTTCCCTAGAATCAGAGTCGATCTTCGTGTCGGTAGATGCTGCCAGCTCGTCGGTGGCTCCGGCTGTCCCTTCAGCGTCTTCACCATCGGCTCCCGCAACCTTGTCCGCCTTGCCGGCACAAGTTGAGCCGGCTGCATTCGAGACGGACGGCTCCAATGACGCAGCCGTCATGATGGCAATCGACCAGCCAGCCTTGAGTACTGGCAAGCCGACACCGGGGGCTGGCGAGCGAGTCCTGTAGGCTGATCATCCAGTCCTGGGGCTTCTCGAGCCGGCCCCGTCTCGGCCCCCTCATGGGCCCAACCTATCCTGGGGTTCCTTCTACAAGGCGAGCTCCCCCCGGACGAGGCATTGGCAAGGCAAATCCAACGCCGGGCCCCGGCATACAACATCATCAACAACGAGCTCGTCCATCGTAGCACCACCGGCGTCTTTCACCGATGCGTCGAGCCGGAAAAGGGCCTGGGGATCCTCCTCAACATCCACCAGGGTGAGTCTAGGCATCATGCCGCCTACAGGACCCACCCTGGTAGCCAAGGCTTTCCGCCACAACTTTTACTAGCCCAGTGCTCTCGAGGAGGCCAAGAAACAGGTCGACGAGTGTGAAGGCTGTCAGCGCTTTAGCACGCAGAGCCACCTGCCGGCTTCAGCCCTCCAAACCATCCCCCTCTCGTGCCCCTTCGTCGTCTGGGGGATGGACATGGTGGGCCCCTTCAAGACTACATGAGGCGGCATGACGCACCTGCTGGTGGCTGTCAACAAATTCACCAAGTGGATCGAAGCACGACCGATCAAGAAGCTGGATGGCCCCACGACCGTCTAGTTCATCGATGACATCACGGTTGGATACGGCGTCCCCCACAGCATCATCACCAACAATGACACGAACTTCGCTAAGGGTGCACTCGCGTGTTACTGCTCCAAGCAGGGAATCCGGCTTGACCTGGCCTCCGTCGCTCATCCACAGTCAAATGGCCAGGTCGAGAGGGCAAACGACCTCATCCTGTCCAGCATCAAGCCCTGGCTCGTGATGCCACTGGTAAGGTCGGTCGGCTGCTAGATCGACGAGCAGCCGGTCGTCCTTTGGAGTCTCAAGACCACCCCCAACCGATCAACCGGCTACACTGCCTTCTTCCTTGTGTATGGGTCCGAGGCGATCATCCTCACTGACATCGAGTTCGACTCGCCTCGGGTCGCCCTATACACGGAGAAGGACGCAAAGGAGGCAAGAGAAGACGGTGTCGACCTACTCGTGGAAGCTCGCGAACTGGCCTTGAGCTGGACGGCAATCTACGAGCAGAAGCTCCGGCACTACCACAGCAGGCAGATCCGGCCACTCTCCTTTCGCGAAAGGGACCTGGTCCTCAGGCGGATCCAGCGAATAGCAGGACAACACAAGCTGTCCTCCCCATGGGAGGGCCCGTTCATCATCATCAAGGCACTGCACAAAAACGCATACTACCTAATAGACGCCCAGAAGCCGTAGAAGCGCAAAAGAGATGCCTCCGGCGAGGAAACGGAGCGCCCATGGAACGCGGCGCTGCTTCGCCCGTTTTACTGCTGAAAACACCAATGTATGTATGTATCCCTACCCTTTTGGGCTTATGAATGCAATGGGTGCCCCAGGCCAGCTCCTGGGGCACGCCTTATTTTGCTTCCTCAAAGGTTTCCTCGCTCACCGGCTCCCGGGCCCGGGGGCTCGCCGCCTGGTCCTGGGTCGCTTTTCTCAAAAATTGTTTAAGTAGTGTGAGCCGGGCAAACCCTCCCACCCCTCCCAGCTACAGATCCGTCTCCCGACTGTCCGGCTGATGTGGCTCCGGGGTGGCAAGGCTTAGCTCACACGAACGATCAATCGAAAGGAGATATCGGCTAGGCCCAGCCGGACCGCCGCCTCGCCTCTACCACTCTACTTATCCCGAAAGGCCCTCGTGGTTCCTAAGTTCCAAACCAGCTCCCTTGAGGCAAACAACCCGACCCAGCTACAGACCGGCTCTCGGCTGTCGGGCTGGCAGGGCCGAAACCAAAGGGGAAAACGGGGGGGATAGAAAAGAACCAAGAGGGCAAAAAAGGATAAGGACAAGTTGGTACGAGCAATAAGGCAAACACAAATATTCACAATGCAAACGTTAAGACAAAAGTGGCCCACGGCTAGCACGGTTCATTAAATAACACCCCTAGTGGCTGGACTCGAGCCTAACTTGCAGGAAAGAGAAAAGAAAGATAAAGACGCCCGGGGGCTCAGGCCACCGGCGCGTCGCCAGCTAGTGTGCCTCCAGCCGGCGCGTCGCTGGGCGGCTCGACTCTTGCCTCGGAGGTGGTCATGGCCTTCGAGTCGGCCTCCTTGGCCTTTGAGGCAGCCTCTGCGGTTACAGTTGTCTCGCCGCTCGAGTCGGTGCTCTTGTTGGCAACCTCCTCGTCCGCGGGGCCTTGGGAGATGCCGAAGGAGTCTTCAGGCACCGGCTCGCCATCCTCGCCAAGGGCCAGCAGGAACTCGTCCGGGTCGACGTACGACGCGGGCTCGTTAGCTTGACGGACAAGGGCCGGCTCACAGGCCTCCCGCTCCTCGACCGGCTCGTCCCGCATGGTGGCCAGCCAGCCCAAGTCCACGCCACGGTACCATGACGTGACGATCCGAAGCACCATCTGCGCGCTGGCTCGGGTTGCTGACACCTTCCAGGCCTCGAGCCGGGCCACGCCCAACTCTAGCCCCAAAGGCCACGTGGTTTGCCAGAGCTCCCCCATGGCCTGGCCACAGAGTGGCGATGATCTCCATCCCGGCCGTCTTCAGCCGCTCCATGCTCCGCTCGAGGTAGGTCAGCCGGTATTCGATGGCGACCCCAAGCTCATCCATGTCCCCCGCGGCATCCTCCTCGATGGAGCGTCCGCGCTCCTGAAGGTATTCCTGGTGCTCCTCGATGGCGCGCTCAGCGTGGCGCTGAGTTTCCGGGAAATGCCTTGGGAGAAAGGGGAAGAAGAGGAAAGAAAGGCAAATCAAACAGAAAAACCACCAAAGGAAAAAAGCAAAGGGCTGGAGAAGGGAAAAACAGACACTTACCTTCGATGGCGTCGTCCACCCCGATGGCGAAGTTGAGCGCCGCCTTCCGCTCCGACGCCAGCGCCGCCTCCGATGCGGCAAGGGAACCCCTGACCTCCTCGAGGGACCTCTCGAGGTAGGTCACCTCGTCTTGGAGGTCGGCGGTCCTCCGGGCAACGTCAGCCGCCTCCTTGACAGCCGTCTCCTTGGCCGCCACCTCCTTCGCCAAGGCGGCCTTGAGGCGGTCCTGGGCCGCCTCCCTGTCCACCAGTAGCGCGGCCAGCCGGTCTTTCTCCTACGCGGCTGCCTGGACATCCTGTGCAAGCCGGTCCCGCTCGGAGATGAGCCCGGTCTTCTCGTCCCGGAGGGCCGTCAGATCACCTGCAGGACAAGGCAGGCGTCAGCCGGCTCTCGGGGGCTTCATACCCCTCCCGCGAAACTCAACTTACTTTGCACGCACTCTAGCTCCAAGCGGTAGAAGCCGTGCTTGCCGTGATCGTGGATGGCAACCGCCTCCTCAAACAGCTTTTGTCGCAAGGAGTTCCCCTCCTGTCACGTAGAGCCAAAATCAAGACATGCTCAAAGAGATCTGGCCCGGCTCCCCGTCAGCCGGTCAACCGGCCCGCATCTCGGGGGCTACACCCAGTGGGTGTGCTTGCGCGCCCCAACTGAAAAATCTGAGACAAGGATGCTCCCCAAGTCCCTGAACGAGGCAACAGGGCCGCCCTCCTGGGGAGCCGGTAGGGCCGGCACACACGCCAGCACCTGCCAGTCTCGGAGCACCTCTTGCATGGTCCGCAGGGTCCTCCGGGACCGGCCACCGTTTCTTCCCGGACTCACCACAGTACCGGCCGCCGGCGGCAGGTCGACAATGGTGAGGATTTGGGAGTCGCCCCCCACCGGCGCTCCTCCCGACGCCATCGCCGCCTCCACCTCCTGCCGCTCCGGCGCGACGATCGCGACGGAGGGCGCCTCCACCTCCATGGCCGCCACCTCTGGCGCCGCCTCTGACGCCGCCCCCAGGGCCTCTGGCATGTCGACCCGAGCCGGTTCGGCCGCAGCCAGTGTGACGTCCGGCACCTCCGAACGGGTCTCCTCGGGAGCCGGCTCCGCTACCGTTGCCCTCGCTTGGGCTGCCTCATCCGCGGTAGGAGGTGTAGGCGGGTCCATGGCTGCCCCTCGCGGCTCGCTCGACGGAGGCCTCGACAGACGGGTCGATTCCGCTGCAGAGTCTAATGCCCGCGCGGGGTCCGCGGACCTCCTCCGCCGCCCGCTGCTCGAAGTCCCTCAATGCGAGGCCCCGCCTCGCGTTCCGGACTTTGAGGCTTGCAGCTCCGCAAGCGTCCTCTCCTCCTCCCGCTGGGTAACCACGTGTACGCGGGCCAACCGGCTGGCGACATCCGTCATGTCTCCCGCCGGCTCCTCCTCGTGAAGCTCGATGGGGTCCATGAAGCGTGCAAAAGGCCGGTCACTCACCGGCTCGCGATCTGGAAGAAAACACGTGCAAGACACGAATAAGAGACTTACCCGATGACGAGGGACACGTCCCACTTGGCGCATGCCGGTGGCTTCCGTGCCGCCACCTTCACTTGCTTAGGGACTGGTGGCGGGGCTGCTGGCCCCTCCTGAGCCGGGGCTTGAGCCGGCCGCTCCTCGCTCCGCCGACCCTGACGTGCTGGGGGAGAAGGATCATTCAGAATCATTATGTTATCATCGTTATCATCATCATCGTCGTCCGTCTAGTCCCTGATCATGGGGGCAAGAAGGAATGCACCCACTCCGCTGGGCTCCCCGGCTGCGCCGGATCCTCCGACTCCACCGGGGTCACCGGCTCGCGGGTCCGCCGGCTCATCAACTCCTCCCGAGGAGTCCACCCCCTCCTCCAGCGGGCCTCCCCGCTCGTAGTCTTAATAGTCGGTGTGTTCGCGCTTCGCCTCGAAGATCTGGGGGTGTGGGCCGTCCGGCGTGTTCTGTTGCACCAACAGCTGTGGTTAGCACGGCAAAGTGAGGTCTGCAGCCGGCTTCCGGTTGGAAAGAATCAAACAAAGAAAGGTTGTCTGATGAAAAGACTTACCAGGGGGACGGTTGACGTGGTCATACGGCTCCATGCCGAAGAACCACGACTCGGGCATCAGCTTGAACTTCGTGAGGGCATTCACCCGCTTCGCCACCTGAGCCGGCATCAGGTCGACGGTGGACAACTGGCAGGGGTCGTGGCGGCCGGACATATCACAGATCCGGTGCAGCCTCATCTAGAAAGGCAACACCCGGCGCGAGATGAAGGCCGCCACTAGATCGGCAGCGACCAACCCCTCGGGGCTCTTCAGCTGCGCGAGCCGGCCGAGCTCCGCCAGGGCCACGCCGCGCAGGGCGGTCCCCTGCCAGTTTACCTGGGTGGACTGTGCGTCGACAAATGGCGGCAGCCGTATGGAGTCCAAGCTCGCGTCGGCGTTCTTCATGTAGAAGAACGTCTGGTTCCACCCCTTGACGGATTCGATGAGAGAAAGCGGTGGGAAGTGTGCGGTGCCGCATCAACACACCACCGTGCCCCCGTAGGCACTGCTCTTCAACGGCTTGAGATAGAAGAGGGCGTTGAAGAGCTCGAGGAAAGGAAGAATCCCGAGATATCCCTCGCACAACATCACGAACGCGGCGGGGTACAAGATCGCGTTGGGGCCGAGGTGATGCGGCTGGAGGTCGAAGGTGTCGAAGAGTAGGCGGAAGAAGTGGCTTATGGGGAGCCCGAAGCCGCGGGCAAAGTGCCAGAGGAACACGACATGTTCCCCCGGCAACGGCGGCAGCGCCACCTCGTCGCCAAGAACGCGTGCGACGACCCGCTCCACCGGCGGCAGCATCCGCGCGCGGGGAAGCTTCGCAATGTCTCCCTCGATGATGACAGAGCCGGCCCAGCTCCCTCCACGTCCGTCGGCCATTATGGCGGCGGGGCGGCGTACACGCGTGGTTGCGGGCTCGAGCGAGATGTTGCGCAAGGGGCCAAGGAGAACGAAGAAGGCAAGAAGGCATAGCAGCAAGGGGGCGAGAGGGATGAGGGTATCTCCGTCCCTGCCTTTCCTCCCCTTTTGTAGGGGAGGCCACGACCGGGGAATGTGGGATTAATTGCACCCACTCCCCCGAAAACTCCGCGCGTGCGTGGGTGGCCTCGGATCATAACGGCCACGTCGAGGCATAGAGGATCCCAGTTTGCGCCCCGAGTCCTACTGGGCTATGTCCGGGGCCTAGCGGGCTAGGCCCAGGCCGATGTCCCGTCTCCCCCGCGTGTGCGGGGCTCGCCGCATCATTACTTGCCGCATGGCGTGCGTCGGGTCGGCGTGGGTTACAGGGCGTCGTGCCGATACCCGAGGCGTCGGGTCCAACAGCAGATCCGGCTTCCCCTTCGGCTTCATGCCGGAGATGGGTACCGCATGAGGAAAGCTGCCAGCTCCCCTCCGTCTGCTGGGCGCGGGCCCCCGCCGGCTTCGGGGACCACTGACGGGGTTATTACCCCTAGGTATGCCAAAGCAATGGTGTTTTCCCCCTTCCGCTTTGAAGAAAATTGCGTGGTCGGCTGTCCATGGCCGGCTAGAGGACGGCCGGCTCGATATGCTGCCGGCTAGCAACACGGGTGGCTGGTCGTGCAACCGGCTCGACCACCAGCCGGCTGGGCGCGGTCGGCTGCCTCCTACGTTGACCCAGGGGCGGGCGGGCGACGTCCCATCCCCCTGGGCGTGGGAACAACGAGAAGACGTGACCGTCACGATGGCGGTCCTGTGGCCATAGTGATCGCTGACGCACTAGGGCGCATGGCCACAATCCGGTCGTCTAGGCAGCTGACCTTGGCGAGCGTGACCGGGCGGGGAAATAGTGCCAGCATGCCTTCTCCCACTCGATTACCTGCCCCGGCGTGGCTATAGTGCGGCCGGTCGTACCGGAGACTTCGGTCGGCTGGCGCTAGATGACGCCTCCTGGGCGACCCGTGCCGCGGTAGATAGACAAGGACGAATCGCAAAGCCGGCTGGCGGGCCCTAGGGGAAGACGGGACCGCTCAGCCGGTGGACCCTACAGCGACGAGACGGCACGAAGGGCGGGACCCCCTGGCCAGTCGAAGAGACTGCCAGCCGGGTCCCCCACCCCTGTACTTATAACATATTATATAGCCGAGGGGTTGGCCTATAAAACCCTCTGAGTCCCCCCATGCAACGGGGGTGGACGATCATTCGCATACACCCACACAGATCTTTCCTCTCATACCATCACTAGCAACGGAGAAGGATGAGCCAGTTGCTCCTTCTTCCTCCTCTAGACACAGCTCTAGGATCACCCTTGTAAACACAACTATCCATCCAACTAGACCTAGCAGGACTAGGGGTATTACCTCCCATGGAGGGCCCTGAATTTGGGTACATCGTGTGTCGCCACCGCTTGGGCCCAATCTCGCACCCGAAGTCCGTCGACGTTCTTCGGCCCCAACCACCTACGATAAGCCTACCCATGGCATATGTCGTGAGAAAATGACGACAAATGGCTTCTTCTCTCTCTTTGTGCTTCAATACCTTGTTCTTCATGATCTTCATGGAGGTCTATCCGATGTAATACTCTTTTGCGGTGTGTTTGTCAAGATCCGATGAATTGTGGGTTTATGTTCAGACTATACATGGATATTATTTGAGTATTTTATGAATTATTATATGCATGATTTGATATCTTTGCAAGTCTCTTCTATTTATTGGTTTGCTTTGGCCAACTAGATTGGTAATTCTTGCAATGGGAGAATTGCTTAGTTTTGGAATCAATCTGGTGTTGTCCTCACCCAGTGACAAAGTAGGGATAGAGAGGCACGTATTGTATTGTTGCCATCAAGGGTAACAAGATGGGGTTTTCATCATATTGCTTGAGTTTATCCCTTTACATCATGTCATCTTACCTAATGCGTTACTCTATTCTTCATGAACTTAATACTCTAGATGCAGGCAAGAGTCGGTCGATGTGTGGAGTAATAGTAGTAGATGCAGAATCGTTTCGGTTGGTTACAAGTTCATATTCTTCATCACGCAAAACAGATGAAGCTGAGGACATTGACGACACTGTGGTGGGCCCTGCATTGACAAACGACCCGGCAACGCTGGCGCTCCTCCATCACCTTCAAGATGAAATTCTTCAGGGGTGTTAGTCCTCACTTTTTCATCCCTTTTGGTCTTCGATGACAAAGAGGGAGAAAATTTGAGTTAGTCTTCAAGCAGGTCACTATATATGGAATATTTTTGTTTAAGTTACAACTCTCGCTCTTCTGAAGCTTTTGTTGGTTGAGTTGTAAACTTAAGTACGATGGTGGTATGACTCTTTTGAACTGATTTTAACATGCTTATTTCCTCAAGCACCTTAATCCATGCATGCTGAAATTCGTCAGACACCATTTTCATCATGCATTTCAAATTCTTCATATCATATTTAAATGTGTGTATGAATTACAATATATCGGGGGAGTTCTCCATGTTTTTAACCTACCATGTGCATTCGCAGTCCAAAGCAAATTCCTCAAATATGCACATCTTTAGGGGGAGTTCTTCTATATCTTGCTATCAAATTCCTCAAACAGATACTTACACTTCATATGTTTATCCCCGTTGAAAACTTAACCTATTTGTCATCAATCACCGAAAAGGGGGAGATTGTAAGTGCACTAGTGCCCCTTAGTGATTTTGGTGTATTGAAGACTAATAGGTTAAGGAACTAATGTGTTTGTGAGTGTACATAGGCTCTATAAGTCGATGAGAAGTTTGATATATTCAGAGATTATCGAACCCTAAAAATATGTCTTCAGCTGAAGACTTTGGTGAACACTTTGCTAAAGACTTTGGTATTCCCTGAATACTTTGAAGATGAAGAAGTTGGTGTGACCTTGAAGATATGAACGAGGACTATGAAGCGTGAAGACTTTTGTTTTCATAGTTTCATTTCCTTTCTTTGAGTCATAGGAAACACCATACTGTTAAAGGGGGCCGAGGTAATACTAAGGTAAATTTCCAACTGATGCTCAACTCCAAAAGCCTCAACCTATCAAATCCTTCGAGTGAAGCCTTTGGAAATCTCTTGCATTTCAGTCAAGTTCTTTAGTGACAGAGACGATGTTCTTCTGGTCTCTGGTGAAATTGATCTGACGGAGGAGTTAGGATTTCGCCAGTGCGAATTGCCTAATCGTGAGGAACATGATAAGCCTGAGGACTTTCATAGTTCGAACTTCCGACTGTTGATGTGCTTATCGCCAGCTGTCCCCAATCATCTTATCCACATAACGGTCATATCATTGGGGGCATTTATGAGTTATCATGTTAGGTTGGACCCTGGCTATAAAGAGCCACCCCCCACAACCACTAGTTGGTTGGCTGCTCGGAGAGAGAACTCACACTTGTCATTTGAGAGCAACCCATCCTTCGAAGACTTTGAGAGAAAATCATCAGTGAGTAAAAACCCAAATCCAAACCACCAAACCCAAACTGATTGAGCATCATAGAAGAGATTGTTCCTGTGTGGAACCGACGCTTGTTACCTTTGAAGACTATATATATCTTCCAGACGGTTAGGCATCATGGTCTAGTGCATCTTGGAGTCAATTGGGGATCATGGAGTGACCTTGGTCTAGAGCATCCAGAAGTCAACTGTGGATCGTCGGGTGACCAGTTTGTGAGGGTTTTGGAAGTCTACCCTGAAGATTTGCCACGAGTGTTGGGCGAGGACTTTGTGACCTTAGCTCAAGGAGAATACGGTAAGGACTGTGTGTCCTGGGACTATGTGTCCTCTAGTTTAAATACCAGGCCGATCCAAACCAAACGTACGACTATCACAACAGTTGGAACTGGGTCATCAAACCATTGTCTTCATCAAGCTACATGGTTCCATTTCCTCAACCCTTTCATTTCCTCATATACCTGTTGATGAAATTGATCTTTATTGTTTGAAGAATTTGACTGAAGACTTTCACAATTTCCTCACCTCAAATTCTTCAAGTTACCTTGTTCCTCACCTGCTTATCATGTATCATGCTACCTGTAATTTGTGCATGCTTTATTTCATCATGATGACTATGCTACTGCTATGTTTCTCATGCTCTTGATTACTCATTCCGCTGCTAGTTATTCATCACATTTCAATTTCCTCAAGTTGCAATTCCTTAAGTGATGAATTTGAAAAAATTGCCTATTCACCCGCCTCTAGTCGACATAACGCACTTTCAATTTGTATCAGAGCGAGGTACTCCCTTGTTCTGTGTGATTTTGGTCTAACCGCGTAGAGTTCTAGTTATGTCGACTGTAGGTATGATCAAGGTTTCCGCAGGATGTCCTACCTTCGATGGGATGTATTACCCCTACGGGAAGAACAAGATGCGCATGCATCTTGAAGCTATTGACAACGATCTCTAGTACGTTGGGTAAAATGGTGTTCCCCGTACTTCTCCGACTGTTACTGCTGCAGATACATAGAAATTCAAGCAACTCGATTCTCAAGTGAAGAATATCATTTGTGGCCATCTGAGCAAAGGTCAGTATGGCAGAGTGAGTGCTTTGGAGTCTGCTAAGCTTATCTGGGATAGGCTATCAAAAGTCAACGAAGGTGTTTCCACTCAACGTGACTCTCGTGTTGATGTTCTTCGCAATCTCTTCAACCGCTTCAAGAGACTCGACAATGAAAATGTTTGGCAAACTTTTGATCGTCTCACTGATATCTCCAATGAGCTTCAAGCACTGGGTGCCACTGACATCATGACCATGAAGTGATGAAGAAACTGCTGAGATCTCTTGATTCCTCATTCGATACTATGGCTTTGATGATTCAAGAGCGTGGAGACTACAAGTCACTTGATCCTGCTGATATTCCTTAGAGACTCAATACTCATGAATTCCTACAAGCTGAGAAGAGAGACCTCGACGGGCCAAGCTATGGAAGATCTCGTGCTCTGGAGGCAAAAGCAATTTCCTCATCCGAAGGCAAAGATTCTGATAGTAGCCTTGGTGATCCTGAAGAACTGAGTCAGGAGCTGAGAATGCTCGTGAGGAAATTTTAGAAGTTCTCAAGGAGAGGTGGATTTGGAAAGTCATCAAAAATTGGCTTGAGGAAATCAGATTCCTCAGATGACTACAAGAAGAGAACTTGTGACAAATGCAAGAAATCTGGTCAATTCATCTCTGATTGTCCTCTCTCGGAAAAAGAATCAAAGAAGAAGAGAAATAATTACAAAGATAACAGTTCTGGTGAATCGAAGAAAAAGAAGAAATCTTCAAAGTTCTCATCTGCAAAGTGCTCATCTTCAAAGTCCTCAACGCACAAGAAGAATGGTTCTAGAAAGGCTTGGGCTTTCATTGGCAAGGAAATGGACTCAGAAGAAGAGTCTAAAGAATATGAAGAAGAGGAAGAATCTAAGATGGAATCTGAATCTGGTGTCGCTAGCCTTGCTCTCGCTACAACTTTCGTCAGCAAGTATATCTTCAATGATGATGAAAATGACTACTCCAACGATTCTGACGTACATAAGCATCAATCCTCCTCTGAATCAAGTGATGGTGAATCTGAGGAATATGTGAAACCTAGCTACGCCAAACTTGCTAATATTGCTACTAGGCAACAAAGTGCACTTGAAAAGATTCATAAAATGTTGGACAAAAGTGATGATCTTTTGAATGAGGAAGTGGATCGGACTCAAACTTTGTCTGACGATCTCAAAAGTCTCCAGACAAAGTATGATAACCTTCAGAGTCATCATAATGCTCTCTTAGCTGATCATGATAAGCTTTCTTATGAATTTCTTCAAAGAAAGTAAGATCTTGAGAAACTAAGGGTGTGTCATGAGGATCTCCAAAGGGAAAATGATTCCTTACTGGCTTAACAGATCAGTACCGCCCAGGAAGAATATTTTCCACCCTGTTTGAAATGCATCGAACGTGAAACTGCTAATTCTTCACCTGAATGTTCAAATGCTTCTATTGCTGCAAATTCTTCAACTATTCCCGTGGTCACAAATTCCTCATATGAGGATACCACAAGTATCACTAACGAAAATGCAGGGTTGAAGGAATTGTATGTGGAAGGCATGTACAAAAGTCTCAAAGGGCATCAAACCCTTTGCGATGTCCTCAAAAAGCAGATTCTGAATAGGAACCCTAGGAAAGAGGGTATTGCATTTGAGAGGAAAATCAATCCTGATGGATCCTATTGGACACCTGAACATTACCCCAAAACCTCATGGGTTGCTACAAAAGGACCTCTTGTAGATCCATCCAATCTATCTGGATTTACTGGTTAAACTTCATATTCCTCTGATCAGTCACTTGACTCCAACTACAAATTCTTCAAAAATCAGAAAGGTGAAGTATTTTCCAGATCTATTGGAACTAACTACAGGAACGGTTCACCTATGAAGAAAATCTGGGTTCCCAAGAGCTGCTTACAAAATCTTCAAGTCAATGTCCTCACGACACCACTCATGAACAGGAACCCCAGATCAATTTCCTCATATGGACCAAAGTCTTCACTTCGACCAAATTCCTCAAATGGTCAAAAATACCATTATCATGCTAATGCCGCTATTTCGCAGGGAAATCTAAGAGTTCTGAATATGTGCATTATTCTTCAAATCATTATGTTCATAAGTCCTTGAAGAATTTCTCTGCTTATTCATATGAGTACTCTAACCCTCGTCATGTGAAACGAAGCACACTAGCTTCATTGCCTCCCTTCTCATATGGTGCTCACAGAATGATGAACTCTTTGTAACCCCTCCACATGTGGGTGGTGAAGAAATTGAACTAATTTCTTATGCAGGGTCAGGTCTCCAAATGAACTTGAACATCTGATGAATTTGCTGGAGACCTGAGGAAATGATTGAAAGGACGCAAGCTAATCATGTAGAAATGAACTCCTCATTTCTCATGTCCTCACATTGCTTTCCTTACTATGTTGTGTGATGAAATTTTGTTTGATGAAATTGATTTCATATTCTTCACTCTGAAGCATATGAGTTTGTAAGTTGTACTAATTCATCTGCATGATGAATCTCCAAAAGCTATTGAGTGGGTCCTCGACAGTGGATGCACAAACCACATGACTGGTGACAAGAATCTACTGATGAATATGCCACTTGCTCCATCTCATCTGAAGCATATCGCCTACGCTGACAAAGGAAAATGCAAGGTATTGGGTCTAGGTAAGGTTGCAATCTCAAAGGACCGACACATGGATAAGGTGATGCTTGTCGAATCCCTTGAGTTCAACCTTATGTCTGTCTCAATGCTTTGTTATCTTCATATGGTTGTCGTATTAGAAAAATATCGTTGTGTTGTCATCATGGAATTTGACAATTCCAAAGTCTTCTAAGGCTTTAGGAGAGGAGACTTGTATATTGTTCATTTCTCTATAGGTTCTCAGCCTGCCACATGCCTACTTGCAAAGTCCTCAGAAGGCTAGCTGTGGTATCGACGACTTGGACATGCTGGTATGAGGAACTTGCACACGCTCGTGAAGAAAAAGCACCTCATTGGCATTGAAGGTGTCAAATTCCTCAAGGACCACCTCTGTAGTGCATGTGAGTCTGGGAAGATAACCAGATCCAAGCATCCCTTGAAGACAATCATGACCACGATTCGACCCTTTGAATTGCTTCACATGGACCTCTTTGTCCCCACTCATTATTCCACACTAACAAATTCTTCATGTTTGTATGGCTTTGTCATTGTTGATGATTACTCTCGTTACACTTGGGTGCATATTATTCTGTACACGTCTGAAGTGCAGGATGTCTTCAGACGATTTGCTTCAAGGGCCTCCACAAACTTCGGCGTCAAGATCAAGCATATCAGGAGTGATAATGGGACTGAGTTCAAGAACACCAATCTTGATGAATATCTTGATGAACTTGGTATTACTCATGAGTTATCTGCCCCATATGCTCCTCAGCAGAATGGCGTCGTGGGTCGCAAGAATAGGACTCTTGTTGAGATGTCTCGCACCATGCTTGATGAATAAAGACTCCTCGTCACTTTTGGCCTAAGGCAATTGATACAGGATGCCACATCATCAACAGGGTATATCTTCACAAATTCTTCAACAAGAATTCATATGAACTTATGACTGGCAAGAAACCCAATGTAAGTTATCTCAAAGTCTTCGGTGCAAAAATGTTGGATTAGAGATCCTCACCATAGTTCTAAATTTGCATCGAAAGCACATGAAGGTTTTATGCTTGGTTACAGAAAGGACTCGCACACCTACAGAGTCTTCAACACCTACCACCATAAGGTTGTTGAAACTGTAGATGTGCGGTTCGATGAAAATGACGGCTCGCAAAGAGAGCACATGCCTTCTGTGTTAGATGAAAAATCTCCTGAGGAATCCATTAAGCTGAAGGCTACTGAAGATTTCATACCCACTGAAGAACCTCAACCTACTAAGGAAGTCATTCCAATGAATGAAGATACTCATGCTGATACACCTGAAGAAAATGGTGTTGAAGAAAATCCTCAGCCACGTCAACCTATTCATCCAAGAGTTGCAAATGAAGTGCAGATTGACAAAATCATCGATGACATCAATGCACCAAGTCCCCTCACTCCATGATTTCAAGCCATGATTGGCTCATTATTGTATCTATGTGCATCTAGCCCTGATATTAGGCAGAGTGTTTGCATGTGTGCCCGATTCCAAGCAACACCGAAGGAATCACACCATAAGGCTATGAAACATATTCTTCGATACTTAGCTCACACACCAACACTTGGATTATGGTATCCCAAGGGCTCAAATCTTCACCTCGTCGGAGACCATGATGCTGACTATGCTGGAGATCGTGTAGATCGCAAGTCAACTTCAGGCACATGTCATTTCCTCACACGATCCTTAGTCCATTGGTCCTCAAAGAAGCAGAACTACGTGTCACTATCTACTGCTGAAGATGAGTACATTGCTGCTGGTTCATGTTGCGCTCAGCTACTGTGGATGAAGCAAACCCTCAAGGACTATGGCATCAAGGTGAAGAATGTGCCTCTCTATTGCGACAACGAGAGCGCCATCAAGATTGCTTATAACCCAGTACATCATTCTAAGACCAAGCACATCCTGATTCGTCATCACTTTCTTCGAGATAATGTACTTAAGGGCGACATCCCCATCGACCACATCCCCACTGAAGAACAACTGGCCAATATCTTCACTAAGCCCTTGGATGAAAAGAGATTTTGCAAGTTGCGGTGTGAGCTAAATATCTTAGAATGTTCGAATGTTCTTTGTAAAAGGATACACATCCTAACATTTATGCAAAATTGATGACTTAGATGTGCAACACACGAAGTAACATTTTTCTTCAATCAATGAAGAATAACCCTCTAAGTGTGAAGAAATTAATGAAGAATTTGATTCTTAGAACCCTACGACAATTGTACGCGGTGTCTGAAATCATCATTCTTATACGGTGGGTCATGCCACCAACCATAGTTGAAATTCTTCAAATTTGAGTTTTCCGTCAGTTTGCAAACTCTTCAAATTTTCATATTCCTCAAGTTTGCAAATTCCTCAACTTTTCAAATTCTTCAAACTATGAAACTCATGTTCTTCATTGACTATATATATATATATATATTGGATTTTTCAATGTCCTTAGTAGCATTCACTTATTGCTAATTCTTCAAGTTGATTTTCATCTAAGTGAATGTGATTGAACCCTTTCCCCCCTCTATGCTAAACTCAACCCAGCCTGTTCAAAAATTCTTCATACGCATTCTACTTTGAAACTCGTTCAAAGTCTTCACTGTTGTAGCGACCCGACTCAAAACGAGTCAAGCCTCTGTGTTTGCTATGCCATCCCTGGATCAGTATGCTGGCACACACAGTACATCAATGTATATATCAAAGTGCAATCACATGTAATTAACGCAAAACTGATATATACCTTAGAATAGCAGCGGATACAGTCAACGGGAGTGGAGTCCCAATAACACCAACGGCGAGTTGAGTGCAGACCGTAACCCTGAATCGTACTCTTACCCGTCGTAGAAGAGTATCTGCAACATGATACGTTGCAGCCATATAGGTCAGTACATTGAATGTACCGGCAAGATCACCATAGTAGAACAGAAGAATAAAGACTATTCTATATGCAAAGGCTTTGTGGCTCTGTGTCTAAGTTTTTGCGTAAAAGCTGATTTTATTTTCCTACAACAAAAGGGAATATCAGGAATTTCACTATGGAATTACCTATCATGACATGGTTCCGCCAACCAATGTCTCAATACCCACAAGTATCTTAAGTTGCCCACAATTAAGTTATCAGTCCAGTGTTGAGAGTTCTGAGATAGATCCATGTCCAGAGGCTCAAATTGTCCGTAACCGGGGACACGGCTAATCGATTAGGTTTAACTCTGCAGAGTGTTGTGTACTTTACCCACAAGATTCTTTCCCTCCTGGTAAGTCCTCGCACTGCCTGGTGTTTGAGAACAGGATGAAAGAAACATGGTCTTTCAGAGTGCTTCCCTAACTGTCCGACAGTGCCCATCCCAATCCTAACGTCGACTACATCTCGTAGCACTGCCCAGTAGAGTCACAACAAAGATCAACCAAGCCAGAGCCCATAATGACTTGTGGCTACACAGGTAAGCTTCCGGGCATGAAGTATTCATCCTTCTCTTTGAGTCTGGGTGAAGCTTTCCGCAAGATGTCATGGCGCTTCTCCATGCATCCCGGCCATCCACTGGTTTCTCCAGGGATGCCCAATCAACCATCCTTCACCCAGTAGTGTGTATTGAAAACTTGTCTTCTCGAGTCTTGAAGTCTTGAGGTCTTGAAGATGCAGGACTTGAAGATGTCTTCATGAAGTTGTCGACTTGACGTAGAGTCCTTCTTCACACCACTCACGAACACTCATACCAATCCCCGTCTACTTTAGCATAGCATAAAAATAACTAACGTTCCCGGGGCTTTAGTAACATGTGGTGGGTTCCTACCTCATGCATTCTACTCAACTACAAGGATTTCAATAACACTACGGGAGGGATTTGTTGAATGATGTCACTACATGCAATAAAACATAGGTATGAAATAGATGGTCAAAGTGAACTTGCCTGTACTGTTGATGAAGATAAGATATCGCTCTCAGAAATAACTGGATAGAACTATTCGTCACTCTCCGATGGAAAATCTATCGTAAGCAAATAACATTCAATAAACATTCATGCCAAAACAAAGAACCAAAAGAACGCAAGAACAAAACATGTCTTGGAGCGAATATAACAACCTACTAAGGTTAAAATAAGACAAGATAGGTTCTTATGGGGTTGTAAGGTGAAAGGTGAAGGAATCAACTCAAAGGAGTTAATGGATGATGAACTATTACTATATAAGCTTAGGTTGGAGAGACTACGAAAGACGATCCAAAGTATGGGAGAACAACAAGAACGTTGTTTGACAAATAGTATAAGACATAAGAATTTATTTGTAGAAAAGAGTTTAATTAAAATGGAGCACTACAACACAAGTTATAGCGAATTGAAGTATGAAATAAATTGTAAATTCAAGTATGAATTGAATCTGAATTCACAAAGGTCAAAAGAAGTTGAACCGAAGTAGGATGGTTATGAATAGAAATACATGACACGAGTATTTAGGGGCAAAAAGAATCAATTGAAAAGATGTTACAGTTTGCAAGATATGATCAAATGAAGGTTCGGATTCAAATTGAATCGCTCCAATTTGAAAGGTTCAAAGATTGAAACTAATGATGTTACTATATATGGGAAGTCAATATGAACGTATAGAAAAAGAATTACTAGGTTCAAAATAACGGATCAAAAGTTATAAGCAATTCAATATGGCATTGAGTTAGCTTAGTACAGTGTGTGAACACATTTTGGGGATTAATAGAGAAGTATGAGCAAGATCAAAATTATATGTTGAAACGATAACACTAAGGATGTGAACGGAAAGATTACTTTGATACGGATCCGTCGCAATTGGATTCATCGAAAACGGAGCTACGGATAAAAAGATATGATCAAAAGAAGTGTGAACATAGATCTGAATAAATTTTGAAATTTGAAATTTTGAAAAAAATTGACGTGATAGGTTGATTGGATAGGTGAAGTCAAGACGAAACTCTAGGCGTTGGTTTCATCTAATTCTGATAAACGAGTAAAAAGTTATGGCTATTTGAAAAATCTGGGCCAAGCTGTTTTACGGAGGAAAAATGCTATGTCTAAAATAATTCTAGGACTAATGAGTAAATACGGAGACTAATTAATAATCTAATTACTCTACCGTATACTACTATAGAAATACTAGTCCAGGGATATTAAACTACAGGAGTATGAAAGAAAATACGAAGAGAATACCTTTATATGCAGAGAAGATATAAATCCAAAGAGGAGACGACTTCCAGAAATCCCGCCGGAGAGAAGAAAATATTTTCTTTTATAAAGCTAGTCAAACCGAAACGATTCGATTCAACCCGAAGTGGATGACTTTTGGGTGCATCTATGGGTCTATATTTATAGGTGAAAGGAAGGTGTAAACATCCAAAGCTAAGCAAGGTGGGACTAAAATAGGGAAAGAGAGAAGAAGAGGGCCACCCGGATGGGCTGAATCAGCCGGCCTGTTTTTTTTTTTTTCAAATACTCGGATGAACAGTGTACCGGCATGAACAGTGTTCCCTGGTTTTTTTTTTTTAAAAAAAACAGCAAAGGAAAACAAATAAACAAAAATGTACAAACATTTTATATAGTCATATTATATATAAAAATTTTCAGAAAAATATTTCCTAAAACATGAACATTTTCTTAAGGCCAAATAAAATACTTTAAAAAATATATTTTTTTGCAATAACTCCAAAATGAAAAGAAACTAGAATTTCGAATAAATGGAAAATAGTTTTTATTTTAAAATTTGAGTCAAAACATTGTATATGATTTTTGAGTGTCATTTACCTCCTCTCATTTGATTTTATAAGAGGGTTTTGTAAATATTTGAACTCAAAATTGAATAGGGATTCGAAATAGAAAATTTTGGGAAAGTCATTTTATTCCCTCTCATTAAAATTTCAAAAGTTTCAAAATTCCACTCGATTTCACACAATCAATCACACAACATTCAAGCAAACAATCCTACTTATTTATTTAATATAACATTCCAAAATTTAGAATTTTGGGATGTTACAAACTACCACACTTAAAATGAATCTCGTCCTCGAGATTCGAAAAGGCTAGAAAGAAAAGGTTAGGGTTTTGGGGATCTTCTAACAAATCCATTGACCAAGAAATGTGGGTCTACCACACTTATAATGAGAGTTACTGGTCCATCAAAATCTTGGCAGTCCTCTGGGTGTAGCTGTCTGTTCACCTTCTTCCCGATAGCTTCTTCGGTGATGCTCTTCTGTTATATCAAATCCTGTGTCCTCACAACAAGGTGTACTTCCTCCGAAACTGGGTCTTCTTAACTGACAGGTCTCACGATCATTCTAAATAACTTATCGAAGATCTCATGGTGGTCTACCATTAGTGGTTATCCTGCAGTGAAACATGGGTCGTGGCTTCATTCCTCACCGTAAAATTCCTACGGGTGACAGCAACTGCCATATACAAGGGGTTTACATCATACCATTCTAAGGCTTCAACAAAAGCTTTCAAAGAACGTCGTCTCTTTACTATGGGTAAGTCACTCAGATTTACCATTCCGAATAGCAAGAGAATGATAAGAGTAAGTCGTCATGGTGGCCAAGCCATGTCGCACTGAAATCATTACCTTGTATAAGGTTTAGTAATCTCATATTCTAGCACTTGGGCTCCCTCACAAGCATTGCAGAAATTTCTCTTGTCAACGAACAAACTTCGGATAAATCCATTAATTCTGCAAGCTAAGCAAAAACATCTATCGTTTCTTCACAATTCTCAGGTTATCGTAAACTCCTAAGAAAAACGTTTGATAGTCAGTCGTAGCTTCTTCCAAGTTTCTTCCTTCACCAAGGTGGGGCTTGATCCTTATCAATCCTGAAGTCAGTGACTTGTGGATTCACTTGAATACTTGAGCAACTTCATCTCACCCGTGGGGTGACTATCGATCCATATTCCAGCATTACCTTCAGTTCACTCCATTATACCCTTGAGGTAACAAATCACAGACTTATTTTTGTTTAGATTCCACTCTGCAGAATCCATTTTCCTTTCCATTGGTCTGTTTAACCCTGGGTATGGTTTCATCACAATCATTCCTTTTCTCAATATTCCAACTTCAAAGACACGTTCTCACAAGTTTATCATCCACATATTTTGCGGTGGTTCCTCATTCTCTTCATCTGCATTCACTTATCCAAACTGCTTAATTCGGGGAAGGTACCTGTGGTTTCTACCACACTTAAAATGAAACGAAATCATGTTTGCATAGACCATATTTTCTCATATCC
This sequence comes from Hordeum marinum, assembly GCA_022496015.1. Taxonomy (NCBI): domain Eukaryota; kingdom Viridiplantae; phylum Streptophyta; class Magnoliopsida; order Poales; family Poaceae; genus Hordeum; species Hordeum marinum. The sequence goes on along the minus strand of CM039676.1, from coordinate 248,989,190 downwards.
TCGAAAATGGTCGGAGATTTTGGGTCATAGAGTAACAACTCATGTAATACATCATAAGATAAATCATAACACCATAAATTCCATTGATTCATGAATTTATTTACAACTCTGAGGCTTCCGTTACAAGATAAGCTCATGAAAAACAAAGGTGCTTCATGATACGTGTATTTCCATCTTCAAAACTTAACTATCCCATTCTAGCTTTCTTCTCATATTCAATCCTTGGTTACATCCTCAATCACTTCTAAAAACTCCTAGAAAGTACTTTATTACAAATGCTGCCATCCACATAGTTTGGTATGGTCTAGCATCAACTCTCAACTTTATTCATTCATCTCCCCTTGGAGATATTTTAGTACCACTGAAAATTTCCGATGTGCTCCTTGAAATCCTCCATCTTTTCCTTGATTAGGGTGGACATGAGCTTCATCTCCATCATTTCCGTATGCACCTCTTGCAGGTATTCCTGAGTATGATGGAGTCTTGCTTCAAGTATTTCTCCAATATGGCGTATGGCTTCCATGGCAGCTTCACGAACAGCGTCAAAGAAAATAGCTTGTGGTACACGAGATATGTAAAAGTATTGTCCAGTAGTCTTTGGGCAAACTCCATTTGCACGGTGGAGGTGTACCTCCACATACCAAAGTTTCACTCCATTATCCATGAATGGGTAGCCTTTGTAGACTGCATCTCCTTCAAGATGGATGTGCTTCATCATATCCTTCAGGATCCTTGGGTAGTCATGATCACTGGTCAGGGTCATGATTGTTTCCGGGCCTTTGAGGAAAGACTCATAAAGGGTGGTCATCTGCGTGTGTCAAAAAAGGTACTCAGAATTGACATATGTCTCGACTTGGGTAAACATCCATGTTATCCAAAATCAAACTTCAATTTCACTTTCCAACCTCTTTAGAGAGTATTGTCATCCTTAAAACAAATGGATTATCCATTACATAACTTCAAGGATAAGAGTGCTACCTATTACATTTATTACTTCCGAACTCAAACTACTCATGCTTAGCATTCTTCTCTGGGCAGGTATAGGAGTAGGGTCATGTCTTCTTGCATCGAAAACAGATGATTTCTGACAAATCTCAGGGCTTCTTGATGTTGGTGCTTGCTCCTTGGGTTCTTGATTCCTTTCTTGGGCACTTATTGGCATAGTGTCCCATATCCTTACACTTGTAACATCTAATATGACTCAAGTCCTTCTGTTCAGGGGCTCGTCTCTTCCTAAGGTTCTTTGTTCCGATCAAAGCTTCAATTTCTTGTGGATCAAACTCCACTGCTTTTGTCGGGAAGTTTCCCAGATACTCTTTTCTCTCCTTCATACAGTCCTGTGAGAAATGTCCTTCTTCTCCACATGTATAGCAGACATTTGAGTAAAATCTGGTTAATCCTTCTCCATCAGGGTCTTCAATATCTTTCTTCATCACAAATTCTTCAAATTCTCCTCTGAAGGCTTCCTTCATGGCTTCCTTCTGTTGTTTGATGACTTCCTGTACCTTGGGGTACATTTGGCATTGAGCCGGGTAGTGGTTGGTTCCTTCACACAAGAAACATGTCACCTGCCCAGTTGGGCATTCCTCAGCAGGGTGATTTTCTTCACAATAAGGACATCCTTCCTTGTGTTCTTCTTGGGTGTGTCCTATCTCTCCACAAATTTTGCATGCTCGGGTCTTCTTCATCGGGATAACACAATGCTTCTGAATGAGACGGGATCTTAACAGAGTCTTCTTGAGTTCTTCCCAATTCTTTGCTCCATTAAATCCTTGTATGGCGTGATGCATTTTCCACCAAGTTGCGGCACTTTGGGTAAAGTGCTGGAGGGCATATTGAACCTCATACTTCTGTGCTATCGAGTTGCTCCGGAAGTGATTCTCCATGTTGTGAATCCATACTTCTGCCTCTAGCTGGGTCATTGGTCCAGAAAGTACAAGTCCAGCTTCATGTGCCATCTATTGGGTTCAAGGTTTTGGGATGAGATGGTAGAGAGAAAGGAGGAGATACACACAATACAAACAATGGTTTTGAAAATAGATTTTTTTTTTGTGGCTGTCAAAAATTAAAACTTACACACAAATGACAGCTCACAAATCATCGTATCTAACGTAAGTATACAACATGGGTTTGGTCTTCTGGGGCATAACTTGGAAATTCTTCATAGTCTTCAATTTCTTTGAGTCTTCACAGTCTTCAACTCGGGTAGCTTCAACTCTTTTAATGCATGGTGAAATCTTCTTTACTTTGAAGTGGCCATCAGTTGTTTTCGATATCTTGTCCTTCTCGAAGTGGTCTTAGTTGATCCTTAGTGTGGTCAAGGGGAAAAGGGTATTTTCTAACTTTTTGATAAAACTCAGAAGAGAGGAGAAGTAAAAGATCCTTTGAAAACAAAGTTTTTCAAGAAATCATTTCCTAAGACTTTCCAGTTTCTAAGGTCACGTCCAACAGTCAACATGTGCTCTGATACCATTTCTGTAGCGACCCGACTCAAAACGAGTCAAGCCTCTGTGTTTGCTATGCCATCCCTGGATCAGTATGCTGGCACACACAGTACATCAATGTATATATCAAAGTGCAATCACATGTAATTAACGCAAAACTGATATATACCTTAGAATAGCAGCGGATACAGTCAACGGGAGTGGAGTCCCAATAACACCAACGGCGAGTTGAGTGCAGACCGTAACCCTGAATCGTACTCTTACCCGTCGTAGAAGAGTATCTGCAACATGATACGTTGCAGCCATATAGGTCAGTACATTGAATGTACCGGCAAGATCACCATAGTAGAACAGAAGAATAAAGACTATTCTATATGCAAAGGCTTTGTGGCTCTGTGTCTAAGTTTTTGCGTAAAAGCTGATTTTATTTTCCTACAACAAAAGGGAATATCAGGAATTTCACTATGGAATTACCTATCATGACATGGTTCCGCCAACCAATGTCTCAATACCCACAAGTATCTTAAGTTGCCCACAATTAAGTTATCAGTCCAGTGTTGAGAGTTCTGAGATAGATCCATGTCCAGAGGCTCAAATTGTCCGTAACCGGGGACACGGCTAATCGATTAGGTTTAACTCTGCAGAGTGTTGTGTACTTTACCCACAAGATTCTTTCCCTCCTGGTAAGTCCTCGCACTGCCTGGTGTTTGAGAACAGGATGAAAGAAACATGGTCTTTCAGAGTGCTTCCCTAACTGTCCGACAGTGCCCATCCCAATCCTAACGTCGACTACATCTCGTAGCACTGCCCAGTAGAGTCACAACAAAGATCAACCAAGCCAGAGCCCATAATGACTTGTGGCTACACAGGTAAGCTTCCGGGCATGAAGTATTCATCCTTCTCTTTGAGTCTGGGTGAAGCTTTCCGCAAGATGTCATGGCGCTTCTCCATGCATCCCGGCCATCCACTGGTTTCTCCAGGGATGCCCAATCAACCATCCTTCACCCAGTAGTGTGTATTGAAAACTTGTCTTCTCGAGTCTTGAAGTCTTGAGGTCTTGAAGATGCAGGACTTGAAGATGTCTTCATGAAGTTGTCGACTTGACGTAGAGTCCTTCTTCACACCACTCACGAACACTCATACCAATCCCCGTCTACTTTAGCATAGCATAAAAATAACTAACGTTCCCGGGGCTTTAGTAACATGTGGTGGGTTCCTACCTCATGCATTCTACTCAACTACAAGGATTTCAATAACACTACGGGAGGGATTTGTTGAATGATGTCACTACATGCAATAAAACATAGGTATGAAATAGATGGTCAAAGTGAACTTGCCTGTACTGTTGATGAAGATAAGATATCGCTCTCAGAAATAACTGGATAGAACTATTCGTCACTCTCCGATGGAAAATCTATCGTAAGCAAATAACATTCAATAAACATTCATGCCAAAACAAAGAACCAAAAGAACGCAAGAACAAAACATGTCTTGGAGCGAATATAACAACCTACTAAGGTTAAAATAAGACAAGATAGGTTCTTATGGGGTTGTAAGGTGAAAGGTGAAGGAATCAACTCAAAGGAGTTAATGGATGATGAACTATTACTATATAAGCTTAGGTTGGAGAGACTACGAAAGACGATCCAAAGTATGGGAGAACAACAAGAACGTTGTTTGACAAATAGTATAAGACATAAGAATTTATTTGTAGAAAAGAGTTTAATTAAAATGGAGCACTACAACACAAGTTATAGCGAATTGAAGTATGAAATAAATTGTAAATTCAAGTATGAATTGAATCTGAATTCACAAAGGTCAAAAGAAGTTGAACCGAAGTAGGATGGTTATGAATAGAAATACATGACACGAGTATTTAGGGGCAAAAAGAATCAATTGAAAAGATGTTACAGTTTGCAAGATATGATCAAATGAAGGTTCGGATTCAAATTGAATCGCTCCAATTTGAAAGGTTCAAAGATTGAAACTAATGATGTTACTATATATGGGAAGTCAATATGAACGTATAGAAAAAGAATTACTAGGTTCAAAATAACGGATCAAAAGTTATAAGCAATTCAATATGGCATTGAGTTAGCTTAGTACAGTGTGTGAACACATTTTGGGGATTAATAGAGAAGTATGAGCAAGATCAAAATTATATGTTGAAACGATAACACTAAGGATGTGAACGGAAAGATTACTTTGATACGGATCCGTCGCAATTGGATTCATCGAAAACGGAGCTACGGATAAAAAGATATGATCAAAAGAAGTGTGAACATAGATCTGAATAAATTTTGAAATTTGAAATTTTGAAAAAAATTGACGTGATAGGTTGATTGGATAGGTGAAGTCAAGACGAAACTCTAGGCGTTGGTTTCATCTAATTCTGATAAACGAGTAAAAAGTTATGGCTATTTGAAAAATCTGGGCCAAGCTGTTTTACGGAGGAAAAATGCTATGTCTAAAATAATTCTAGGACTAATGAGTAAATACGGAGACTAATTAATAATCTAATTACTCTACCGTATACTACTATAGAAATACTAGTCCAGGGATATTAAACTACAGGAGTATGAAAGAAAATACGAAGAGAATACCTTTATATGCAGAGAAGATATAAATCCAAAGAGGAGACGACTTCCAGAAATCCCGCCGGAGAGAAGAAAATATTTTCTTTTATAAAGCTAGTCAAACCGAAACGATTCGATTCAACCCGAAGTGGATGACTTTTGGGTGCATCTATGGGTCTATATTTATAGGTGAAAGGAAGGTGTAAACATCCAAAGCTAAGCAAGGTGGGACTAAAATAGGGAAAGAGAGAAGAAGAGGGCCACCCGGATGGGCTGAATCAGCCGGCCTGTTTTTTTTTTTTTCAAATACTCGGATGAACAGTGTACCGGCATGAACAGTGTTCCCTGGTTTTTTTTTTTTAAAAAAAACAGCAAAGGAAAACAAATAAACAAAAATGTACAAACATTTTATATAGTCATATTATATATAAAAATTTTCAGAAAAATATTTCCTAAAACATGAACATTTTCTTAAGGCCAAATAAAATACTTTAAAAAATATATTTTTTTGCAATAACTCCAAAATGAAAAGAAACTAGAATTTCGAATAAATGGAAAATAGTTTTTATTTTAAAATTTGAGTCAAAACATTGTATATGATTTTTGAGTGTCATTTACCTCCTCTCATTTGATTTTATAAGAGGGTTTTGTAAATATTTGAACTCAAAATTGAATAGGGATTCGAAATAGAAAATTTTGGGAAAGTCATTTTATTCCCTCTCATTAAAATTTCAAAAGTTTCAAAATTCCACTCGATTTCACACAATCAATCACACAACATTCAAGCAAACAATCCTACTTATTTATTTAATATAACATTCCAAAATTTAGAATTTTGGGATGTTACAACTGTGTCCTTGACAGCTGAAGAATTTGCGAACAGAAACTTTTAAATTTTCACTGTCCAAATTTACGGTGCTTCCCACTCAAACTGTTCTGATTCCCATGACTGGATAACCCACAATCCCCCACTATCTCCACTACTTAGAACGTGGGTGACACATGTCGCGTGGAGAGCAAGGGTCAGGGGCAATCTAGTCCAAAATCTTCGAACAGATTGGTTTTTCGTCTCCGCTATAAATACTCGTTCCCTTTCACTATTCTAGGTTACTCCTCACTCCTACTCTCTCCCGAGCTCTGACCTAGCGCCGCCACTAAAATCATCGCCGCCGGTGTGGAAGAGCTTCCATGCCTCAACCTTGTCGTCGCCGTACTCGCATCGGACGCGGAAGTCTTCGCCCCGCCGTCGTTGTAGCTGTCTCCCTCTGCCAAGCTAGGGCGTGGGAGATCTAGACGGACGAACATCTTTGATTTCATCTCACAGTTCGTCGTGTTCTTCATGAGGGTAAATAAAATCTGATTTTACTGCCCTTGTTTGATCTTCAAGTTTTCCTCAGTTTCCTCGAAGGTGTTTATTCTTGAAGAATCTTATCCCAAAGCACCTTACATGTTCATACGCTTGATGTTTTTCCCTAAGTTATGTTTTTCTTCAAAATTCCTCAATTGTGTGGATCCTCAAAATTTGCACGACTTTGGAACCTAGGACAAGAACACTTAGTGAAATTCCTCAAGACATCTGTGGTCAAAATTCCTCAACTTGATGTATTTTGAAAATTTCTGAGAACGCATATGACCTATTCAAATTCCTCGCACCTATACTCTATTCACAGGTACAAAATTTCTGGTGATGAATCACTAGGTTCTCATCAACTTAACTCATTTGTAGCATTCCTTGAAGGAAAATTGTGTACATCTTCAGAATCTTCAAGAGTTCAAAGTCATCAGCCGAAGAAAATGACTGATGAGAAGAAGCCTCAAAAAGGTGGAAAGAAACCTGAAGTGCAAACTGCGTTTGAGATACCTGTGTTGGGGAACGTCGCATGGGAAACAAAAATTTCCTACGCACATGCAAACCTATCCATGGTGATGAGCATCTATGAGAGGGAGAGTGTATCTATGTACCCTTGTAGATCGCTAAGGGGGAAGCCTTAAGAAATGCAGTTGGTGTAGTCGAACTTCTTCGCGATCCAAATCGCCGAGCGTCCCGCGATCCAATCACGAACCGTCCGGCGAACACATCATGATCCATCCCGGGAACTCATCACGATCCGTCTCACGATATTGATCACGATCTGTCTTGCGAATTCATCACGATCCGTTCCATGATCACATCACGAACCGTCTCGCGATCTCGATCACGGTCCTTCCGATCTAGCGCCGAACGGACGGCACCTCCGTGTTCAGCACACGTGCAGCTTGATGACGATCTCTACCATCTTGATCTAGCAAGAGGAGGTGAAGAGGAGAGAGAGTTCACCGGCAGTGTGGCGGCGCTCCGGTGATGGTGGTGGACCAATTCCGACAGGGCTTTGCCTAAGCGCTGCAGAAAACCGATCTAGAGGAGAAACTATGCACCGGTGGAACGGATAGCACGTGGCTGGAAATTCTGTCCAAAAACCACCCAATCCACTAGTATATATAGGAGGAGAGGAGAGGAGAGGCATCCAAGGCCTTTGGGTCGGCCGAAATAGGAGGTGGGAAGCAATCCTACTTCACCTCCAATCCTAGTTGGAGTAGGATTGCCTCCTATTGGCTGATTTTCCACTTTTTGCTTTAGGACTTTCTCTCCTGCGCCATGGGCCTTTGTGGCTGTTTTCCCAGCCCACTAAGGGCTGGTTATTATTATCCCACAGCCCATGGACCTCTTGGGGTCGAAATACCTCTACATCTTGCAACATGTCAGAGAACCGAGGGCTTCTCAATTGCTTCATTGGCATCAGCAAGTTCTTCAGTCCAAGCACAGTCTTCAACAAGTCCTACTCTCTTGAAGGTAAAGAAAACTGCTAGACGAGGTCAGAGACCAAGTCCTCACACTAGCAAAGCTACAGTGAATGTACCCTCAGGATTTGAGGATGATGATGAGGCTGATGATGAAGAACTGGAAGAAGTCATGAGAGAAAGTCAGAAAAAGACTGCAATAGCCAAAGGCAGCTCTATTCCTCTTATTCTAGATCCCAAGATGATCCTCAACTTCATTTACATATGGCATGAGGATCCCAGCACCCCAATTTCCTCACTGAACCTACCTCTTGGTGTGGATCATGTCCTCACACACTTCATTGCTGAGGAAATATGGAAAAGAGATCAATCTCTGAGAGCTAAGAGGAGAAGGGCTCGAAAAGAAAAATTTCTGACGACTAATGTGATGAATTTGACTCCAAATCAACTCATCACTGTTCAGTTTGAAATTCGCTGCCTCTCTGAGGAACAAGACAAATATGATGCTGAATGGAAGGGCACCAACATGAGATTTGTCAGGGCAGCCCAAGCTGTCGTTAAGGACCATAACTCAAGGGTTGCAGCTCGATCGCAACCACAAATTCCTCAGGATGAAGAATCTACTCAGTCTCCTGAAGAAACTGCTCTCACAGCTGAAGAAGTTTAGGCTGCTGAAGAACATGCCAGGAATACCTCCGCTGTTGTGCCTAAAGAAATTGCCAGGCCTGCTGAAGTTTTTGCTGCGCCTGAGGAAATTGAGACCACAAGGGTGAATGCATCAGTTGCGCTTGAAGAAAATCTTCCTCCTTCACCCTCTATAGAAATAGTACAATCATTAAGGTTGAAGATCATCAACCTTCCTTCTGCATCAAAAGCAAAGAAAACCAAGGTTATGGAGAAGAAGGCACTGAAAAGAAAATCATCAACTTCAGATTCCTCAGCAGTGAAGAAAATGAAGACACTGCCAAGTTCTTCAACAAATTCAATTGATGCAACTCCGATCAGCTCTGTGCCAGCTTATGAAATTGTACCATTTGGTGTTGACTATGTCATCCCAAATGATGACAAAGAAGAAAAGGATCAGTTTGCTGCAACCTCTGAGCAGATTGGTGAAGAAATTGAAGTGGAAGAAAATGCTTCAACTTCACAGGTATCATCACCCCAGCCTCAGTTGACTGCTGAAGAGGCCGGCGTTGAAGAAATTGATAAGGATGTGGACATTTGGAAGCTGCTCAACGATGAATATTGGGAAGATTCTCACCCAAATTCCCCAATGACCACTCCTCTATCACAGATTTGTCAGTCTCCAGCCAAGACTGAAGAAATTCATATAGGATCTGATGACTTGGCTGCAATTGCCACTGAAGATATTCTAGCTGCATCAGCTGAGGAAATAATTGCTCCCACTGCCACTGAGGAACCTATAGAGCAAATCCTCAGTCTGACGAAGTTCCACAAATGCCTAAAGAAATTGTGGGCCACTTCAAGCCAAACCTTCAGCCAAAACCTAGGATGCCATTCAAAGGCTCAAAGTTCCCCAAATTCATTAAGACCAATTTCTTCAATGAGCCCATTTTCTTCAGTGGACCCAATCCATATGACTCTGTAAGGGACGGTCGCACTAGATTCTGGAATCCTACATAGATTAACTGTTATGCATCAGTGCTATTTGACAAGAAGAAAGTCTTCGAGCACCATCAAATTCCTCATGGGGATATGGAAACAATCCCATCCTTCACACCAGTGCTCGCAGTTCTTCATGACGCGGGCATTCTTCCATTTTGTGTGGACATCTGTGATTGGAATGAAGAGCTGATTCTTCAATTCTATGCCACATTGCACATCACAAGTAATGCTTCTGACGTCAGCTCATGGGTCTCGGACTGGATGACTGGATCTACTCACTACACTGCACCAGCATCAGAATTGCTTTGGTCAATCCCAATTCCAATTCCTTCAGAAGAAGCCCGCTGCCTGTTTGATGAACCTGCTCTACCCAACCATATGATGCAAGTGCTGATAAACCATTGGCTCCTGGAAAACCTCAAAGGACCACCTTCCTTGTGAAGGATTTGCTCTATGTGCCCAGGACAGTTTATCGCATCCTCACCAACACCCTTTATCCTTACAAGGGTCACAACTCTAAAGAAGAACAAGTTGAGGGAGTCATGAAGAACACGCTATTCAACATCATCCGTCAGAGTCCCATCAACTACCATGATTTGAATTCAAGCCGTATGCTCCCTGGATCATGAAATTCATCAGATCGAGGTCTTCAATTCCCTTCAAGGCTGACTTCCAAAATCACTTCGGCTTTCTGCCTCCGATTGAAGTCCTCAAGAACACAATTGCCTCAGTTGAAGGAAAAGGCAAAGTTGTCATTGATGAAGGTACTCGTCCATTGGATGGTCAGTTTCGCAAAGCTGCATCTTACTCCACCATTGATGACATTGCTACCCAGGACTCTGTTGCAAAAGCCTCAGCGCAAAAGCCTCGAGAGTCTGCCCCTCGTGCGATGATTGATCGTGAGCTTCTCATAAGTCTTCATCAGAAGGTCGATCGCAATCACAACTGGGTGAAGCGTTAGTTTGCTTCAATTCTTCAAAACACGACTATGACGCAGAACTCTGTGAGGAAAAATCACAACTATGTACATGAAATCTTCAATCGCGCATGGGCCATTCTCGCACATCTCAAGACTCCTAAGGAACTCAAGGACATGGACTTTCAGCACAACTTTGATTGGTCTCATCCTCCTCAGAAGAAATTCAAGAAAGTTCAAGTTCCTAAGCTGGTTACAAGTTCATATTCTTCATCACGCGAAATGGATGAAGCTGAGGACATTGACGACACTACAAAGGGCCCTGCATCGACAAACGACCCCGACAACGCTGGCGCTCCTTCATCACCTTCAAGATGAAATTCTTCAGGGGCGTTAGTCCTCACTTTTTCGTCCCTTTTGGTCTTCGATGACAAAGGGGGAGAACATTTGAGTTAGTCTTCAAGCGGGTCTCTATATATGGGTTGTTTTCATTTAAGTTACAACTCTCGCTCTTCTGAAGCATTTGTTGGTTGAGTTGTAAACTTAAGTACGATGGTGGTCTAACTCTTTTGAACTGCTTTTCACATGCTTATTTCCTCAAGCACCTCAATGCATGCATGCTGAATTTCGTCAGACACCATTCTCATCACGCATTTCAAATTCTTCATATCATATGTTAAATGCGTGTATGAATTACAAGATATAGGGGGAGTTCTCCATGTTTTTAACCTGCCATGTGCATTTGCAGTCCAAAGCAAATTCCTCAAATATGCACATCTTCAGGGGGAGTTCTTCTATATCTTGCTATCAAATTCCTCAAACTCCGTACTTACATTTCATATGTTTATCCCCGTTGAAAACTTAACCTATTTGTCATCAATCACCAAAAAGGGGGAGATTGTAAGTGCATCTAGTGCCCCTTAGTGATTTTGGTGTATTGAAGACTTATAGGTTAAGGAACTAATATGTTTGTGAGTGTACACGGCCTCTATAAGTCGATGAGGAGTTTTTGAAATTCAGAGATTATCGACACCTAAAAATATGTCTTCAGCTGAAGACTTTGGTGAAGACTTTGTTGAAGAGTTTGGTATTCCCTAAAGACTTTGAAGATGAAGAAGTTGGTGTGACCTTGAAGATATGAACGAGGACTATGAAGTGTGAAGACTTTTGTTTTCGTAGTTTCATTTCCTTTCTTTGAGTCATAGGAAACACCGTACTATTAAAGGGGGCCGAGGTAATACTAAGGAAAATTTCCAACTGATTCTCAACTCCAAAAGCCTCAACCTATCCAATCCTTCGAGTGAAGCCTTTGGAAATCTCTTGCAGTTCAGTCAAGTTCTTCGGTGACAAAGACGATGTTCTTCTGGTCTCTGGTGAAATTGATCTGACTGAGGAGTTAGGATTTCTCCAGTGCGAATTGCCTACAAGTGAGGAACATGATAAGCCTGAGGACTTTGATAGTTCGAAATTCCAACCGTTGTTGTGCTTATCGCCAGCTGTCCCCAATCATCTTATCCACATAATAGTCATATCATTGGGGCATTTATGTCTTATCATGACAGGTTGCACTCTGGCTATAAATAGCCACCCCCCACAACCACTAGTTGGTTGGCTGCTCCGAGACAGAACTAACACTTGTCAGTTGAGAGCAACCCATCCTCCGAAGACTTTGAGAGAAAATCATCAGTGAGGAAAAATCCAAATCCAAACCACCAAAACCAAAGTGATTGAGCATCACAAAAGAGATTGTTCCTGTCTGGAACCAAAGCTTGTTACCTTTGAAGACTGTGTATCTTCCAGACGGTTAGGCGTCATGGTCTAGTGCATCCTGCAGTCAATTGGGGATCACAGAGTGACCTTCATATAGAGCATCGAGCGATTGATTGTGGATCGCCGGGTTACTAGTTTGTGAGGGTTTTGTAAGTCTACCCTAAAGACTTACCACGAGTATTGGGCGAGGACTTTATGACCTTAGCTCAAGGAGAATACGGTAAGGACTATGTGTCCAAGGACTGGGTCATCAAACCATTGTCTTCATCGAGCTACCTGGTTCTATTTCCTCAACCCTTTCATTTCCTCATATACATGTTGATGAAATTGATCTTTACTGTTTGAAGAATTTGACTGGATACTTTCACAATTTTGCCACCTTAAATTCTTCAAGTTACCTTGTTCCTCACCTGCTTATCCTATATCACGCTACGTGTAATCTGTGCATGCTTTATTTCATCATGATGACTATGCTACTGCTATGTTTCTCATGCACTTGATTACTCATTCTGCTGCTAGTTATTTATCACATTTCAAATTCCTCAAGTGATGAATTTATAAAAATCGCCTATTCACCCCCCTCTAGTCGATATAATGCACTTTCAGATATCTTCCTAATTATTATCTTTTCTATCAATTGCTCGACATTAATTTGTTCACCCACCGTGATACTTTCCTTCAAGAGAGAAGCCTCTAGTGAAACCTATGGCCCCCAGGTCTACTTTCTATAATATATTTTCAGATCTACAAACCAAAAATACCAAAAATACCTTGCTGTAATCTATTTACCTTTTACTTTCCGCAATCTTTTACATTGATCTCTATCAGATCTAATCCTTGCAAATAACCGTGAAGGGATTGACAACCCATTTATAGCGTTGGGTGCAGGAATTTGATTCTTTGTGTAGTTGCATCCATTGGTGACTTGCTTGTTCCTCCTACTGGATTGGTACCTTGGTTCTCAATAACTGAGGGAATACTTATCTACTTCGTTGCATCACCCTTTCCTCTACAAGGGAAAACCAATGCACAATCAAGAGGTAGTAGCTACTTTCCAGCGAATGATCCAGAAATGCTTGCAAAGACAGATAAGTCGGAACGTGGAGGCCTACATGGACGATATCGTGGTCAAGTCTAGGAAAGGTTCCGCCCTCTTGGCTGACCTCGCTGGAACCGTCGCTAATCTGCGGTGCTTTGGAATAAAGTTGAATCCAGCCAAGTGCACATTCGGATTACCTGCAAGAGAGTTCCTCAGTTTCCTCGTTTCCAAATGTGGGATCGAGGCTAACCCAGACAAAAACAGTGCCATAGTTCGAATGAAACAACCAGAGTGCCTACATGACGTGCAAAGGTTGGCAGTTGCCTTGCGGTTCTAACCCGATTCATCTCAAGACTCGATGAAAAGGCTCTCCCTCTTTACCGATTGATGAAAAACTCTGACAAGTTCGAGTGGACTTCTGAAGCACAAGCCACGTTTGAAGAATTCAAGGCATTGCTTTTCCACCCGTCGGTGTTAGCTGCTCCGGGCAGCCAGGAACCATTACTCTTGTACATAGGATTTACTAATCAAGTGGTGAGCACCGTCCTGACAGTCGAACGCGAGGAGCCAGGCAAAACATTCAAATTTTGAAGAGCCATCTATTATATCCCAGAAGTTTTGACTCCCTCCAAGCAGAGATATCCGCATTATCAGAAGTTGGTCTATGGTATTTACCGGACTGCTAAGAAGGTAGTTCATTACTTCCAAGACCACTCGGTCACGGTCGTCAGCAACGCTCCCTTGTTGCAGATCCCGCATAATCGAGATGCGGTAGACCAAGTGGCAAAGTGGGGAATTGATATCATTCCATTGGAGATTAAGTTTGAAGCCAAGAAAGCAATCAAGTCCCAATCATTGGTTGATTTTATGGCTGAGTGGATTGAGCAAGAGCATCCGACCCCAAGTGTTTCTGAACACGGGACCATGTTTTTTGACGGATCAAAGATGCTCAATGGTTCGGAAGATGGTGTTGTTCTCATATCTCCCAAAGGGTATCGGTTGAATTATGTCCTTCAAATCCACTTCGATTCATCAAACAATGAGGCCAAGTACGAAGCTCTCCTGTATGGACTCCGAATGGCCATATCACTCGGCGTTCGTTCTTTAATGGTCTACGAAGATTCAGACCTTGTTGTTAATAAAGTGATAAAAGAATGGGACATTCGGAGTCCAGCTACCACTCGTTACTACAACGCAGTTAGAAAATTATAAAAGAATTTTGAAAATTTGGAGCTAGATCACATTCCCCGCACAAAGAATCAAGCAGCAGACGATCTGGCGAAGATTGGATCCACTCGGCGGGCCGTCCCCAAGGATATATTCCTCGAACATATGTGTGCCCCTACAATTGCAGAAGATCCTTTCACATAGGAGCCCCCACGAGTAGTCGGTCCATCAAATCCGAATGAGGTTGACATTCCAGCTGTGGTCGACCTAGTCCACGAAATGTTGGTAATCACTCCTGAGTGGACCCAATCTTATTTAGCATTTTTTCTCCAGCAAGAACTCCCCGAATAAGCAGAACAGGCTCACCAGATTGTCCGCCGATCTAAGACATTTGAAGTCTTGGGAGATCAATTGTACAAGAAATGCACCACAGGAGTCACTCAGAAATGCATCTCCCTAGAAGATGGACTCCAGATCCTACATGATAGCCACTCGGGAACTTGTGGCCATCACGCATCCTCCCGAGCATTGGTCGCCAAGTCTTTCCGAGTGGGGTTTTATTAGCCGCGAGCCAACAAAGCTGGCAGAGATCTGATTGATAAGTGTGTCGGATGTCAATTCTACAAGAACAAATCCCACAAACCTACCTCCGCACTGAAGATGATCCCACTCACTTGGCCATTCGTGTGGGTCCTTGACATGGTTGGATCCTTGCAGACGGGGACAAGTGGATTCACCCACGTGCTCGTAGTGGTTGATAAGTTCACTAAATGGGTTGAGGTGAAACCCATCAAAAGTTTGGATGCGGGCACTGCCGTCTGTTTCATTCGGCAGATCACCTTTAGATTCGGTGTGCTGAACGACGTGATCATAGATAATGAGAAGAACTTTGACTCAGACGAATTCCGAGACTTTTGCTATTCCCAGGGCACTCGGGTTAATTATGCCTCTATGGCTCACCCACAGTCAAACGGGCAGGCAAAACGAGCAAACGTGATGATCCTTCGGGGATTGAAACCTCGATAGATGAGGGACCTGAAGTATGCTGCAGGAGCTTGGGTCAAAGAACTGTCGTCTGTCCTACGGGGCATTCGAACGACTCCAAACCGCTCTATGCAGGGCACTCCTTTCTTCATGGTATGTGTGTCAGAAGCCATGTTGACATGTGATCTTCAACATAATTCCCCGCGAGTGGAACAATACGACGAAGCTAAGGCTGAAGCAGCATGACAGGATGTTCTTAACCTCTTGGAGGAAGAAAGAGAGTTAGGCCTCATAAGATCCGTGCTCTACCATGACAGACAGGTCAGAAGCCGAGCTTTTCAAGAGGGAGATTTGGTTCTCCGACTGGATCAGCATAAACCCCATAAGTTGGCGCCTCTGTGGCAAGAACCATTCGCTGTCTCCAAAGTCCTGCACAATGGAGCATACCAACTATACAACATCAAGGAGGATGTAGAAGAGCCTCAGACTTGGAACGTGGACCTGCTTCGCAAGTTCTACATCTAGGACATGACGAGTGTAAATTGTCATTTTCATAATAAATCCGAGTGATCTCGATGAATAAAGTTTCGTTTTGTTATATTTTGTCGAAATTAAATTTCCTTACCACCCCTAGTGAGTTTAAAACACTTAGTCGCAAACCTGATTTTGCCTAAGTACAAACTACTCCGAGTGACAGTGTCGCCCAAACTGGGGGGCTTATCCGTGACCCCGCGTCGCCTAAGTTAGAAAACTCATCGAGTGGGATATCCTCCGCACTCGATCGTCAAGACGAACAGAACCATCATTATTCATGTAAAGACAAACTACTCCGAGTGAGGGTCTTGCCCACACTTTGGGGCTTAGCCACGACCCCACGTTGCCTAAGTTAGAAAACTCTTCGAGTGGGACATCGTCCACACTCAATTGTCAAGATGAACTGGACCATCATTGTTCATCTAAAGACAAACTACTCCGAGTGAGGGTCTCGCCCACACTCGGGGACTTAGCCGTGACCCCGCGTCACCTAAGTTAGAAAACTCTTCGAATGGGACATCCTCCACACTCGATCATCAAGATGAACAGGACCATCATCGTTCATCCAAAGCCAAATTACTCCGAATGAAGGTCTCGCCTATGCTCGGAGACTTAGCCGCGACCCCATGTCACCTAAGTTAAAAATGATTTTGAGTGTGAATACCATTCACATTCGAAACCCCATGTGCAATTCTACAATCGCTTAAGCATAAAACACTCAAAAGATCAACGATCAAGTTAAGGTAAGGCAGATAAGAATTGCATCGCTCGAAGCGGAAGTACGGACGACAGGAGCCTCAGGCTCATTTAAAAGTCTTACAGTTACAGCTATCACTCGGCATTCCAAGGCAAATGTTTAAAGAGATTTTTAGCCTGATGATCACTCGGGGCTGGGTGGTACCACTGCTTCAACGAAGGTGTCCAGGTCAAGGATCTCTACGATTCGATGGCTGCTTCCATGAAAATCTCCATGAAGTCTTCGATTCTGACGTCATTCCGGTTGGTGACCTCCAAGGACTTTAGCTTCTTCTCGTCCACTCCCTTGAAGTGGACTCAAACCAGTGAGAGAGCGATGTCATCTCTGGCTCGAGCTGCTGACTTCTTCCAGACCTTCACTCAGATCGGGACATCTCTCAATCGGGTAAGAGCGGTTTCCAGATCCTTGGAAGGTTCTTTGTCAGAGAAGAATTCCTTCTCAATGTCCATAATGGCAATGCTGAGCCTCTTAATGTACTAAACCACTTCATCGACGCACTCGTCCAGACGGAGAAAGGCCATGGCAGCATTATCCTTGAGAAGCTCTTAGGACGGATCCAGCTCTTTTTCGATCTTGTCAGTCTCCTCAGCAACGTCAAACCAGAATTATGGGTTCAGTCGAATAAAGAAAGAAACTAGAGTCAAGCAAATTTCATTCAGTTGTTCAATAATATACATGAGTCATTCGGGAGGGTTTTCCTTTGAGCTTCTCACCCGCAGTATCACCGAACCCTTCGATGAATTGCTCTAGCTCAGTCTTCTTGGTAGTGATATGCTCAAGTTTGGTCTTCAATCCGACGAGCGCCTCCTTGGACCTCAAGGCTTTTCTTCTCCTCCTCAAGCTTCTTGACTGACTTCAGTTTCTTCTCAGCCTCCTTGGCCTTCCGACTTGCCTCCTTCTGGGCACTTGCCAGTTATGTGTCCTTCTTCTCGAGGGCCGTCTTCGCGGTTACTAAAGAAAAAAAATCTTCAGTCTCTCAACAAGTTTACGATTTTCTCCATGAAGATCTGACAAAGTAGACTCAGTCAGATAGGGAGAAAGAACAGAGATGGTAGCAGTCGGGCAGTAAGAGCATACCTTCCATCACATTCTTCTCTTGCTCCAATTGGGCGCTCTTGGCCTTCTCAGCTTCAAGGTCGAGGCGCAGGCCAACACCTCCTTCTCTAGAGCTTTGTAGTGGCTTTCGAGCTCACAAACAGACTACAAATAGCAAATGGAAGAAAAAAAATAGTCAGGCAGAGTCATATTGGATACAAGGTAACAGCGAAGCTTGAAAGTTCTAAGACTCCTGTCGACTGCTTCTGTTGACGGTAGCCTCGGGGACAACACCCAGTGGGTGTGCTCAACACGCCCCCACTAGAAAATCAAGTTCAAGACACTTTTTTTGATGACAGATCAAACACTTCTACACTAATAGACTACCGCTGACTGCTTCAGTCAATGACAGTCTCGAGGACTACACCCAGTGGGTGCGCTCAGTGTGCCCCCACTGGAAAGTCAACACCCAGTGGGTGTGCCAAGATGTAAACCCACTCGGGATTAAAACCAAAAACAAAAGATAGATAGATCAAAATGCCAAATGAGGAAGGTACTTATGAGAGTACTTACTCGGACATTATTCTACAGCACCGCACTCGCATCGTACACCGTCTTCAATCGGTCACACATCATCTCCAGCTGGATCAACGCCTCCTTGCTTGCTCCCATATGGTTCTCCAAGACATGATGTAGTGATAATATGGTAGTCTCACGAGGAGTTGGCATGAAAGACGACGTGGCGGTTCCGATTGCGATTCAGCGCCCGAGCTGGTTCCCTGCAACGACGCCAAGGCACCAGCAAGTAATATCTCGTGCATCACAACTTCTGTGTTGGCAAGAGGATTCTACGGATCAATCTTGTTCTCCACATCAATGTCAATCATGCCACGCGGGGCCACAACTGTTCAAAAACATTCGGAAATAAGCAGAAGGAAAACTACAACATATGTAAGAAAAATGTTGAAGCTTACCCTTCGAGGATGCGACGTCGACTTCGGCTTGCTCCTTCTCCAGTGTTTGGGGTTGAGGCGAAGTGATCGAAGTGTCAGCGTTGTGAAGGGAACACTCCAATATTCACATCATTCACGTGGATTTCAACAATAATCTTCGAGTGAAAATACTTACGCAGAAGCAACAGGGATGGTCATCTTAATCTTCGGAATGGGGACTGCCTTCCGAGGTTTGGCTGCAACAACTTTGGCCCGCTTCCTAACCTTCTCGGGCAACAAAGTCAGCTCCCCATGACCACGCTTCGAGCTACGGGTTGGGAGAAAATTGGTAGTCAGCTTGAAAACGTCCGATGCTTTGGAACCACCGCCAGTGGCCCCTAGGTCATGGCTTGATTTGGTGCGGGACTCAGGCACACGGTCTTCCGAGCGCCAAGACTCCACCTCGTAGCTCTCGTTCGAGTCCTCTTCATCATCATCTTCATCGCCGTCATCCTCCTACCTTTCTCCCACGCCAGTCGAATCTTCCGTGAGATTGGTATCACTAACCATGGTAACCGGACCTGGATTCACGACTGGAATGGGACTATTCATGTCCACGAAAGCCTGTCGAATGAAAAGTGAGTCAATCAAGTTGATTTTGAAAAGTACAACAATATCATTCGGTTAATAGGTCTTCTGAAGTTACCTCATTCGATGGATTTTATGATGAGAATGAAGGCACCATCCTACCCCCCCCCCCCGGGGGGGTATCTCGCGCTGGAGTGATTGCCTTGATGTTGGCTTCAACCATCTCTGCATTGAGTTCTTCTGGGTGCGTCCAAGTGGCGTCATCGGCTCCGGTGTATCGCCACATGGGGTGGGCCCTAGATTTCGGTGGTTGAATTATCCTCTAAAAGAAAACTTCAAGCAAGTCCAGGCCATTGATGCCCTTTTGCACTACGGCTACCAGAGCTATCACCAGGATATCTACTTTTGTTTTCTCAACTTTGGTTATGGTCAGCCTGGGGAGTGACCGAATGCGCTCCGACGTATACAGAGGAAGCCCTGGTTGATTCTCTCCGACTAGAATATCCTGGCAAAAAATCAGGTCTCATGCCAACCCTTCATCGACTTGGGAAACGTGCTCACCGGAAAGCAGACCTTGCCTCACAGCGGGATTCCTAATCCCCCGCATAGTTGGGTCATATTGGTTTTAGCCTCTAACCGAGTGGGTTTCTTCACGGTCATCACTCGACAAGTGAAAAGGTGTTTGAACAAGCCTCAATGGGGATGGCAACCCACAAAGTTTTCACTCACAGAACCGAACGCAACCAGATACACTACGAGGTTTGGTGGTATGTGATGGAGTTGAGCATCGAAGAAATCCAAGAATCGACAGAAGAACGAGTGGGGTGTAAGAGAAAAACCTCACTCGAGATGGGTCTCCAGGAGGACGTGCTCGTTCTCCCACGGCGAGGGTTTGTCTTCGCCCGCCTCCGGCAGCCACCAACTCCCCTTGGACAAGAGCCCCTGGCCCTCTAGCTGGAGCAATCAAGCCTTGGTGACCCGCGAAGGCATCCAGTCGCCTTGGGTCCACCCCGCCGGTGCGCCAACACTTGAGGAGGAACCGCGCAAGCCTTTATTCACCTACTCGGCCATCACAGTCACTTTGGGGTTCATCTCTGGCAAAGCTGGGTCTGGTTCGCGGTGGGGGGCTCGGTGGGGATTTGTCGTTGGCGTCGGAGAAGCCGAAGGGAGAAATCCCTGGCCATCAATCGGCAAACGGAGCGAGATCCACGGATCTACTATTTAGAGCCCCGGAAACACATGGTGAGAATCACGATGCGATTATCAAGGCGTCGTGCCCACTACCCCAAAATCCCAAGGTGTAACCATTCCATCGCACGTCTGCACGCGCCCTTCACAATTTTGAACGTTCGGAGACCTCCTCATGCCTTAAAAAAGGTGAGCTCAGCGCTCCGAATCGCCTAACGATTCATTTATGAGCCGAATGGTTGGACTGTTTCCAACTAAACACTCGGACGAGATAACCGAGCATTCGGATCATTTCTCCAAGGAAACACTTCAATTTCAAAGACAGTATCACATATACAAATTAAGTCATTCGGCCAAGGAATGATAATCCTGAATCCATCAAGATTTGGAGCCAAGTGGGAAATGATGTAGGGCATTTCTTGAAACACGTCCGAGTTGTCATCGATACTCCCGAGTGTCGATCACTCGACCATTCAAACCTCACGGATTCAGGGGCTACTGATGAGGTCGTCTACCATGGGTAGGGTCACAGGGCTGACTTTTGAGGTCCACCCATGGACCCTCATTAGTATTGAAGCTCCAGAAATAAAGGTGCATTCAGACGCACTTGGAGAGTCACTCAGACCGACATAGATATACTCGGACGCATAGGAGCTTGACAACCCAGAAGGCATAGCATTTGAAGGACCTGAAGAGACGCCCGTTGATTAGTTAATTGCGTGTTATTAGTAATGCTATACTTAAGGCGGCAGTTCATGTAACATAGCTTTATGTAGCATTTATGGTGGCGCTCGTTTGGTGGTGCCGCACTCTATATAAGACACCACCGGGCACCGTAGCAAGGTTCTGACATCCTGTATTCCTCTATTCCCCCACAAGCAAACTAACAAGCCCCTGGGCTCGAGACGTAGGGCTTTTACATCCTTGGAGTGGGGCCTGAACTCGTACGCATCCTAGTGAACATTTGAGCCGTAGCTAGACTTCGCCCCTCCATTCGTACCCCTGGTAATATTTTTAGGCTAGTTCCCTCGACAGAGGCCAAAGATTTGGAGCACCTATGAACCATAGAAACACCAGGCCACACCACCAAACTGTAGGGACAAGCCAAAACCATGCAACCAAGCAAACCATTTCAACAAGGAACCCTACTGCGACAATAAAAACCAAGGAGGTGGAGGATCGAGAGCCCACAACCACCATGGCGCACCAAAGAAGGACTTAACCCAAGTGAAGTGCTACCACTGCAAGTAGATGGGGCACTAAAACAATGAATGCATGACAAATAAGGAAGATTTTTTGGCAAAACCAAAACCGTTACAGAAGGCTCGTGTCAACCACATGAGCACCAAGGATATCACTAACGAACCAGATGCTATCATGGGTAAGTTAAATCCAACTCTCATCCATCACCTTTCTTGTTAGATTCTGGTGCATCCCACTCATTCTTATCAAGGGCCTTCATGGAGAAACATAAACTTAGCACAGAAACCCTTAGCGGGCCCTATAAGGTCAGTTCATCCAGAGTAGAGATGATCGCAGGCCTAGACTGTGCTCACACCCCACTGATGATTGGGAAGCACACCTTTCCCAGAGATCTAATAGTGTTGGATTGCTCAAACATTGATGTTATTTTGGGAATGAACTAGATTACCATGCACTAAGGAGTAATAGACTGTGCCAACAGAACCATTAGAATTTTCGCCCTTGATGGAACGAGGATCAAGTGTACCTCCGAACGTAAAGTGAGAGGAGCTAAGCTCAATTCTCTTAAGAGGTTAGCATCGAGAACATTAGGATAGTTTGGGAATTCCTGGATGTTTTTCCACAGGAACTGAAGGTCATGTTGCCCGACTGAGATGTCGAATTTCTGATATATCTGGTTCCAGGAACCGGACCGATAGCCAAGAGGCCATACAAGATGGCAGTAGACAAGCTAGTCCGAACAAAGAAGCAACTTAGAGAGAAGTTGGAGAAGGTATTCATAAGACCGATTTGCTCGACCTAGTGTGGGATCACTAGAAGGGATGTCTAGAGGGGTGTGAATAGACTACTTGACAAAATTGAAATCTAACCTTTTCCCAAGTTAATTGGTTGGCAAATTTTAGCAATTCTAACAATTCTAATGCACCCTACACATGCTAGTCCACAAGTATGGCACCAGAAAATAAAGACAAGCATATGTAATAGAGTTGAGATAGGAAGATCAAATGCAAAATTGACACGAAGATTTTCCTGTGGTTCCGATAGGTGGTGCTATCATACATCCACGTTTATGGAGACTTCAACCCACAGAGGGTAGCAGTCGCGAGAGTTGACGAAGGGCTCCACCCACGAAGGTTCCACAAAGTAGCAACCTTGTCTATTCCATGATGGCCTACGTCCACGGAGGACTAGCCTTAATCGGGGTAGATCTTCACAAAGTAGGCGATCTCCTTTTGCCCTCACAAACTTCTTGGTTCAAATCTACAAGATGAAGTAGGAGGCTCCCAAGCGACACCTAACCAATCTAGGAGGCACCATCCTCCAAAAGGTAATAGATGTGGTAAGTATGATGAACTCCTAGCTCTTGTGCTTCAAAAGATAGGCTCATCAACACTCAATCACTCTCTCACAAATTTCGCATGGGTAGAAGAAATTGATTGGATGGAAAGAAACTTGGGGAGGCTAGAAATCAAGATCCATATGGTTGGAGTTGATGATCTTGATCTCAACACATGAGTAGGTGGCTCTCTCTCATAAAATTGGATATGGCAAGTGGCTGATATTCTGAGTGATTCCTCTACCAATGATAGGAGTTGGAGGGGTATATATAGGCATCTCCAAAATCCAACTTTTACAGCATTATTTCCCAAGTCAGTGAAACCAAAGTGAATACTCTGGACCGACTAGTGCAATATGTGGCAACTTTTGGCATTTCGGTGAAACCAATATATAAATCTCTGTGGTACCAATATGGGTGACCTAGGCAGTTACCAAGACTCGGTGTCACCGGTTCCTAAAACTCGGAGGTTCCCATTTTAAGAAATAGGTTAACAGAATGTTGGTCACTGATTTCAGTTGCACCGAATAGAATGTTGGTAGTACCGAGATGCTAGGGTTTGGCTTAGGTTCTGTCTAGGGTAAAACTCGGTGGATCTGAATGGGAAAGTTGGTGTCAGCAAATTTTTACTTTTGGCTTTGGACAAGATATATTTGTTGGAGAATGGGTGAGTATTTTTTTGGGCTAATCTCTAAGCACTTGAGAAACCACATCATCATAATTCCTCATCCCCTTTTAATAGTATTGACTTTCTATGGACTCAAAAGTGATTTCTCACAAAGTATAAAATGTAGAGTCTTCAAGCTTGAAGTATGGCCAATCATATTCCTTTCCTTATTCTTCTTCTTCTTAGGAATTATCCTCACAATCCTCAGCCAATCCTCTTTGTGGACTAAACCTGAAATAAACTAGGTAGAGGTATTAGTCCAAGAGATAATGTAGTCATGAATTATCAAAAACCACAAAGGGAGCATATGTGCTTTCACCTGGGGAGTGTCGGTTCGATTTGTCACAAAGAAGGAGGGAACCTTTAGGATGTGTGTGGAGTATAGCGACTTGAATGTGGTCACTATAAAGAACAAGTACTCGATCCCTCGCAACAATGATCCTTTCGATAAACTAGAGGGTGCCAAAGTGTTCTCAAAAATTGACTAGAGGTCAGGATATTTCCAACTCAAGATTAGAGAAGCAGGCATACCCAAGACAACTTTCACCACTAGGTATGGGTTGTATGAGTACATGGTCATGTACTTTGGACTGACAAATGCCCCAGCATACTTCATGAACATGATGAACAAGGTATTCATGCAGTATTTGGACAAGTTTGTGGTTGTATTCATCGATGATATCTTGATCTACTCGAGAGATGAAGAAGAGCCCGCAAAACACTTGAGGGAGGTTTTACAAAAGCTGAGAGACCACCAGTTGTATGCCAAATTCAGCAAGTGCGAATTCGGGGTGAAGTAAGTGGGATTTCTAGGTCATGTCATATCGGGGGAAGGCTTGGCAGTGGATCCGTATAAGGTGACGGCAGTGACCGATTGGGTGGCTCCCAAAAATGTGAGTGAGATCGCAGCTTTCTCGGGATGGCTAGATACTACTGTAAATTCATCAAGAATTTCTCGAAGAGAGCTAAACCCATGATGGACCTACTCAAGAAGGAGAAGAAGATTATCTAGATAGAAGTTTGCGAAGAAAGTTTCCAATATCTTAAAAAAAGAGTGGCAATGACACCTATACTATGTCTACCTAACATTGAGAAGCCTTCCAAGTCTATTATCATGCCTCCCAACTGGGACTAGGATGTGTTCTAATGTAGGAAGGAAGGTTTGTGGTGTATGCCTCAAGGCAGCTGAAGAAGAACGAGGTGAACTATCTGACCCACGATTTGGAACTGGCATGAGTAGTGCACGTATTGAATTAATGGAGGTAGTACCTCCTGTGCAAGGCTTGTGATGTGTTCACCGACCATAAGAGCCTAAAGTACATCTTCATGCGGAAGGAATTAAACATGAGACACAAAATATGGTTGGAATTTCTTAAGGACTAGACCATGAAACTGCAGTACCAACGCGGTAAGGCAAACATGGTAGCCGACGCCCTTACCCGTGATACTTGTGATCTGTGTTGGTTTTTCCATGAAGAGGAACAGGTTATCGAAGCACAATGTGGGTAAGTATTTCCCTTAGTTATGAAATTAGGTTTATGAAGCAATAGGAATACCAATCCTCGTCCATCTTCAGCGCTGCACACAAAAGAGCAAGCAACTTGCACCCAACGCAGGAGGGTTGTCAATTCCCTTGGTCTCGTTATTTGCAAGGAACTCACTTGTGTAGATAATTGTAGTTAATTGTAAATTTCAAATAAATAAAAGCAACTCAATGGAAGTAAGGTAATAGTAGCATTTGTAAATATATAAGTGAATAGACCCGGGGAGTGTAGTGTTCACTAGTGGCATCTCTCGTAGAAATAGCATATGGTGGGTAAACAAATTACTGTTGGCCAATTGATAGAAAAGTGGATAGTTATGCGATTTTCACGGCAATGATCATGCATATATAGGCATCACGTCCATAAGCAAATAGCCCGACTCCTGCTTGCACCTATTACTATTACTCCACTCATCGGCCACTATCCAGCATGCATCTAGAGTATTAAGTAAAATAGAGTAATGCCTGGAGAACGATGAAATGATGTAGACAAAGTAAACTCAATCAATATGAATTAACCCCATCGTTTTATCCTTAGTAGCAGCAACACAAAGACGTATCATGTCCCCTAGTTTGTCCCTAGGATATAGAAACTCGTCATGTTGAACCTACCACACCGCAGCACTCCCACCGAAGAAATATAAATCTAGTTGGCCAAACTATCTCAATAGATAGGAGAGCATTATGAAGCTATAATCATCATGCAAATAAGAATCATGGTAATCGGGTTTGACAAAAATACTTTTCATGAATAATCTGAACAGCAACCCACAATTCATCGGATCCCAACAGACGCACCATACAAAGGGATTACATCAGATAGATCAAAGCAAAGATGCGATGACCATTGTATTTAATATCAATAGAGAGACATTGACACCTAGGTAGTACCTATCGACCCATAGGTCTATGGTGAACTACTCACACATCCTCATGAGGGCAGGAAGGTTGATGAAGAGGTACTCCGTGGTCGATCCCCCTCAGGCATGGTGCGGGAACGAAGCTCTAGACGGGCTCTCGTCAGAACAGAGACTTGCGGTGGTGTAAAAGTGTTTCGGGACCTCCTCTAGGTTTTTTGGGATATTAGAGAATTTATAGGCCAGAGAGGGGCGTCGGGAGCTCCACGAGGGGGCCACCACATATCAGGGCGCGCCCTGATGTGTGTTGGAGCCCTCGTGCGGTTCTTGGCCTCCTTCCGAAGCTTCCAGGTCTTCTTTTGATCCAGGAAAAATCATCAAAAAGTTTTGTGACAATTGGACTTCGTTTGGTACTGTAAACTTGGAAAGCAAAAAAAACATGCAGAAAGCAACTGGCACTGGACACTGGGTCAATAGGTAAACAAATGCCCAAAAAGTATCCTAGAATGATAACATATCAGCATGAAACAATCAAAAATTATAGGTACATTGGAGACGTATCAAGCGAAGAGCATACATACAAAAGATTACATAATGGGTAGCATGTCCAATAAGTTTGTTAACTCGTCGTTTCTCAAAGAGCTACCCATTATGTAATCTTTTGTATGTATGCTCTTTGAGAAACGATGAGTTAACAAACTTTAACATGGCAATATTTATAAGTGTAAGAAACAAAATCATTGATTTTTCAAAGTATACGATCCTAAAAAAAAATTACCCCCATTCTTATTATTATATTAGCAAAGCATCGCTCCGTCTTCACCATGTCAATACAAATGTTAAGCAGCATGGTGTCCAAGTCAGGCAATTGGATCTTACTTTTTCAGTATGCATCAACTTTTTCTTCTTCATGCAATACATGAGCGTGAGACATTGGACATAGCATGTAGGTGGAATAGAATATGGTGGTAGATATTAAAAGGGGTGAAAAGTGGAGAAGATAGTCTCACATCAACTAGGCGTACCAATGAGCTATGGACATGCCCATCGATAGATGTCAATGCAAGGAGTAGGGATTGCCATGAAAATAATGCACTAGAGCTATAAGTGTATGAAATCTCAACTGATGCTAACTGGGTGTGCATCCAACTTGCTTGCTCATGAAGACCTCGAGCATTTGAGGAAGCCCGTCACCGGAATATGCAAGCCAAGTTTATAATCAAAAAGGTAATTCCTACTAGTATATGGAAGTGACAAAACAGGAGACTCTCTATATGAAGAACATGTTTCCACTTTGAGGCACAAGTGTGGTAAAGGATTGTAGAAAAGTCCCTTCTCTCTTTTTCTCTCATTTATTCTCTTTTTTCATGGTGGGCTTTTATTTTTTCTTTTCTTTTCTTTTCGCCTCCCCCATTTTAATATTTTTTTGTGGTGGGCTCATTTGGCGTCCCCCATTTTTCATTTTTCGTCCGGAGTCTCATCCCAACTTGTGGTGTAATCATAGTCTCCATCATCCTTTCCTCACTAGGACAATTCTCTAATAAGGATGATCATCACACTTTTATTTAGTTACAACTCAATATGAAAAAACTAATAGGCCGATCTGACTCTTTATCAATGCCTCTAGAAGTGTACCACGAGAAGCAAGATTAGGGGGTCCTCCGATAGATGACCTATTGCTTATGGGCCAAACTCTTTGGGCCGCAGGGTGAGCTTTGGATGATCGGGGTCACTGTCGCTAGGATGGAGGCCTCGAGGAGCCATGACGTAACCTCCAAGTCGTCGGCCGTACATAGGCATGTTTATCTCTTCGGCATGTAACCGACCATGTGTAAACCCTAGGTACCTTCAGCATCTATATAAGACGGAGGGTTTTAGGTTGTATATACAGGACAACTCATCTAGGGTTAGCTATTCGATCTCGAGGTAGATCAACTCTGTAACCCCCCATACCATCAATACAACCAAGTAGGACATAGGGTATTACCTCCATAGGGGGGCCCGAACCTGGGTAAATCTGTGTCCCCTTTGTCTCATGTTACCATTGATTCTAGTCTCAAAGTTCGGGACCCCTACCAGAGATCTCCCAGTTTTGACACCAACA
This sequence comes from Hordeum marinum, assembly GCA_022496015.1. Classification (NCBI taxonomy): domain Eukaryota; kingdom Viridiplantae; phylum Streptophyta; class Magnoliopsida; order Poales; family Poaceae; genus Hordeum; species Hordeum marinum. The sequence goes on along the minus strand of CM039676.1, from coordinate 248,961,146 downwards.
TTGGTGCTTTCATTGAGAGTTCCTTTGTGAACACCTAAGGAATCGAAGGCTTGCCTCATCATGAGCCACGAGATCTGCATCCAGGGGATCTTCACCTCCGATCAGAATCTCACAGGCGGTGAAATCTTGTCACACGCCATCTCGATCAGCCACCATGGCCAGATCGGAAGCTTTTCCCCCGATCAACTGATTCATGGGGAATACTCGCTTTAATAGAACCCTCGACCTTGGAGGAGAAGCATGTATGTTCGGACGCCTCGACGCCGAAGACATCAGACCCCACTTCTATACGAAACATGGATCCGCTTTGGCGCGGCTCCGGAACTGTCACACCGCTCATAGAATCTACTCGCCTCGATGACACACATCCTACCATCGCCTCGTTCCTAAACGAGTTGTTCGACCGGATCGAAGCCATGCGTATGTCAGATGATCATGTTCCGGTCTACGACCGGCTCGGCATCAGGCCCGATGATAGGGAGATTCATGTCCCCTCGGTCACCCACCTTGTCGCTATCATCGAGTGCTCGACCAAGGATTCGTCTCGACAACCGGACCTAAAGACAATCTACACCCCGGTCTATGATCGTCGAGACTTCATCGGTGAATCAGATGCCGGAAATAACCCTTGAGCCGGATCGTCATCGGCTCGGACCTACCACACGATTCGGAATCTGTAATTCCGAAAACTCAATGTGGCGTGGAATCAAAAAATTTCCCACCCACCACCCAAGATGATCATCCGGGTGTCGCACCAAAACCCGTGTCCACGGAAATTTGGGATATCAAGCAATTACACGGAGAATCAGTCCATCACTTTTGGGCCAGACTCCTAGTCGCTAGAAGCAGAGAAAAAGATCTTAGCGACCAAGAGATAATGGCAATTTTCATTCGCAATTGCCATGATGAAGGGATTCTTAACGTCCTGGCCCATAGGCACATTCGTGAGTTTTCAGAGTTATCCGATTTGGTACGAAAATACTATGCCATGGAAAGCGCTTGGCAATCTGAACGGTTGTTTTCAGAACCATATTTCCCCAAGCACCCTGGCGGAGATCGGAAAAAGCGGGTACCTCCAAAGCGGCCAGCAAGATACGAACCCGCCAAAAAAAGAAACAGGCCTCCCTTAGGGGTCGGCACTATCCTTGACAGACTACTGGATAAACATTGCCCTATACATTCCGTGTTGCTAAACACAAGGCCGACTCACAGCCTTAGAGCTTGCTGGGTCGTCGGGTAAGTGTCAAAGAGCGGCAATGCTATCCATGAAACACCTCCATCGAATGGGCGCTCCCCATCGTTGCCCGAACACAATGCTGAAGTCCTGACGGTCTATGAAACATTCCCCTCAAGGAACAGGAGGAAAAGGGCTCTTAAAGAGCTTGAACAGGTCTACCATGTGGGAGCAACTAGCGCATGGGCAGACATACCAATTACCTTCGGAGATACTGACCAGCCGGCCATTCTTACCGGTCACTCACTGGCCGCAATAGTCTTGAACCCCATTATTGATGGATACTAGCTAAACAAGGTGCTAATGGATGGCGGCAGTGGGTTAAACCTAATATATGAAGGCACCTTGTAAAAAATGCATTTTTACCGATCTCGCATCAAACATAGCAATACAAACTTCCGGGGAATCATTCCAGGGAAAGAGGCGCGTTGTTCCGGACATATCGTCCTGGACGTAGTGTTCGGCACGCCTGAAAACTACCGATTCGAACAACTTCCCTTCCACATCGTACACTTCCCAAGCGGCTATCACGCCCTATTGGGACGTGACGCCTTCACAAAGTTCCATGCTATACCCCATTACGGGTACATGAAACATAAAATGCCAGGACCAAATGGAGTGATCACGATCTCCAGTGATCCGAACATAGCCCTTCAGGCTGAAAACAAAACGGGAGGACTCGCCCTCGAGGCATTAGCTAAGACTTTCACTGCAAAAGAACTGACCGCACTACGGTCAACAGTTAACAAGGATGATGTGATCATTAGCAAAAGGCCCAAGCCCACATCCTTCAAACCAGCAGAGGAAATCGTCAAGTTTCAAGTACATCCAACAGACCCCAATAAGACAGCATCCATCGGAGCCCAGCTCGATCCCCTTGTGGATGAGGCACTGTGGAATTTTCCTCGAGAAAATTGGGACATTTTTGCCTGCCATCCTTCCAATATGCCCGGAATCCCACGACGGCTTGCCGAACATAGTCTGAACATTATAGAAGGCTTTATGCCCGTTAAATAGGCTCTACATCGCTTATCCAAACCCAAACGGCAAGCTATGGGGGAAGAATTAGCTAAACTTTTAGAGGCCGGTTTTATTCGGGAGATCAAGCACCCCAATGGTTGGCAAACCTGGTGATGGTACCAAAGAAAGACAAGTCCTGGTGGTTGTGTGTCGATTCAAAAGACCTCAACAAAGCCTGCCCTAAGGAGCCTTTTCCCTTAACTCACATAGACCAGATCAGCGACGCCACAACCAGACACGATTCGTTGTGTTTCCTCGATGCTTACTCTGGATACCATCAGATTAAAATGGAGGAATCCGATCAAGCAGCAACCACATTCATCACCCCTTACGGGCCATTCTGCTTCAACATGATGCCTTTCGGGCTAAATAACGTTGGGGCCACATACCAGTGCATGATCCATACGTGCCTCGTGAATCAGGTCGGTAAGACAGTCGAGGCATACGTGGACGACGTGGTAGTTAAGAACAAACACGTCAGCTAGCTGATCGACGACCTACGGCAAACCTTTGCCAGTCTACGCGAGTATGACATACGACTCAATCTAGAAAAATGTGTATTCGGAGTTCCTTCTAGTAAGATGTTTGGATTCATCGTCTCCCATAGAGGAATAGAAGCGAATCTAGCTAAGATCCACGCCCTATTGGAACTTGCAATTCCTACACAGTTGAAGCATGTCCAGAGGGTAGCTGGGTGTGTAGCAACGTTAAGCCGCTTTATCTCCCGCCTCGGAGAGAAAGCTTTACCGCTCTATAAGCTACTGAAAGGGACCAACAACTTCGAGTGGACCGACGAAGCAGCGGCTACGCTAGAAGAAATTAAAGCACTACTGGCAACCAATCCCATACTGACAGCACCAGGCGTTGGTGAGCCCATGTTGTTGTACATATCGGTCACCAATCAAGCGGTCAGTGTGGTGCTCATCGTTGAATGAGATGAGGAAGGTCACAAATTCCGGACTCAGAAACCGGTCTAGTACGTGTCAAAAGTGCTAACGCAGTGCAAGTCTAGATAACTGCACTACCAATAGATACCCTACATAGTGTTTATGGCATCAAGGAGACTCAGACACTACTTCCAAGAGTGTGCGGTAACAGTGGCATCCGAAGTCCACCTGAATGATATTCAACAATAGGGATGCCACCGTCCGCATAGCCAAGTGGTCCATTGAGCTCCTTCCCTTTGAAATAACCTATAAGCCATGTTGTGCCATAAAATCTGAGGTATTGGCAGATTTCCTGGCTGAATGGACAAAGGGCGAGCTCCCCAAGGAATACAGCGCATACTCCCATTGGACAATGTACTTCGATGGATCCAAAACCTTGGCCGGGCTGGGGCCTGGAGTTATCCTCACATCCCCCATAGGCGACAACGTGCGATACGTGTTGCAAATCATGTATGCCGACTCTAACAATGCAGCTGAATACGAAGCTCTCCTTCATGGTCTTCGGATGGCAGTATCAATGGGCATACGACGGCTGGAGGTACGGGGAGACTCCAACTTGGCCATCTCCCAAGTTAATGGCGAATTCGATGCCAAAAACCTGAAGATGGCGGCATACAGAAATGTCATCCTAAAAATATCTACTCGGTTCAAAGGGTTGGAATTTCACCACGTTGCTCACGACAACAACCAAGTCGGCGACATATTGGCTCGTATGGGATCCAAACATGACCCTGTCCCGAGAAACACCTTTATGGAGCGGCTCTTCAAGCCATCTATGGTGTGGCATGATGAGGACAACAGCGCCGGTCACGGCGGACGAGGTTGTTCCCCCTATAAACAAACCCGATGATGAAATCATCGGCGGCTCCGTCATGGACAAAACGCCTTCGGCTCATGAGGTAATGGCAACAATTGTGCCGTGGAAAGAGCCCTTCCTTGATTACCTTCTCTGCAAGGAACTCCCCGAAGACCAGACAGAGGCACGGAGCATAGTTCGGTGATCCAAAGCCTACAAGTACAAGAGGGTGAGTTATACAAGAAAAGCACCACCAGAATATTACGACGGTGCAAATCCGAGGAAGAAGGACGGGAGATCCTATCCGAAGTTCATGCAGGCATGGGCGGCCACCACGCCGCGGCAAGAGCCTTAGTTAGCAACGCCTTCTGAGCCGGTTTCTATTGGCCTACAGCTTGGACGGACGCCAAGTCACTTGTGAAACATTGTGTAGGGTGTTAAATCTTCGTAAATCAAAGTCACATGCCCCCAACAGCTCTTCGGACTATTCTCATCACTTGGCCTTTCACGGTCTGGGGGCTGGACATGGTCGGACCTCTTAAAGGGCGACCAAGAAGAACAAATACCTACTGGTCATGGTCAACAAGTTCACTAAATGGATAGAGGCAAAGCCCGTAAAATCGGCCAAGTCCGGGCTAGTGATCGAGTTTATCTCTGGTGTGGTACACCATTACGGTGTCCCGCACAGTATAATAACGGATAATGGATGCAATTTCACGGCCCAAGAGGTCAAGGACTGGTGCGCAAAAATGGGCATTAAGCTAGATTATGCATCAGACTATCATCTGCAGACCAATGGACAAGTCGAACGAGCAAACAGTCTCATTATGAGAGGCATTAAGCCATGTTTGGTTCGATCTATTCATGAGTCCCACTATCATTGGGTGGAGGAGCTCGACTCCGTCTTATGAGGCATGTGCACCACCCCGAATAGATCGATAGGTTACACACCGTTCTTCATGGTCTATGGGGCTATGGCAGTCCTCCCCTTCGACATTATTCATGATGCACCAAGAGTGTGCATGTCCGAGGAAAAGGAGGCCGAATTGGATAGGCAGGACGACCTAGACTCCTTAGAGGGGGAACGCGACATAGCTCAGACTCGCTCTACATTTCACCAGCAGCAAGGACGATGCTACCAGAGTAGAGAGGTCAGGGAAAAAGCATACAACGTAGGTGAACTCATCCTACGGCTCCTGGAGAAGCAGAAGCATAAACTCAATCCCAAATGGGAGGGGCCCTTGATCATCGACGAAGTACTTGCGGGATGAGCCTGTCGTCTTCGGAGCATGTCGGACAATCCCCTCGAACCAAACCCATGGAATGCAGCTCGTCTTCGGCGGTTCTATGGATAAACCAGTGTCGTCCAATTCTCCAATATTTTTCCTTTTCCCGTCTTTCCTTTTTCCTTTTTGTTCACTTTCCACTTTTCTGTTTGATAGGATTGATTTCATTTTCTATGTTTGATCAAACCGATCTTGTACTAAGGCTATTGGCATACACTATAAAGTGTTAAATCCGAACACAACACCTGGGGGCTTCTTCTCGAAGCCAACGTTTTTATATTATAAGTATTTACTCACACTTATCGTGTACACACGTTCCCTTTGTCATGCTCAAGCCATCATATGAATCAATTCGAACTAAGACTTTGCCAAGTTGAGTTGCCTCGCTCTTGTGTTTACCCTCTATGTTCCCGATTGTTCGGCTAGAGGGTAAAGGGAGCACCTCTATGATTTTTACGACCGGGTCATCCAGATATGTACCTCAGACGGGTGAAGCCGAAAGCTAGCTATCTTACGTAGACAATTGGTCGGCCGTGACAGAAGCACTTAATACGGCTATGGTCGGTATCGCCATTGTTTGGGTTCATTTTTTCCCAAAAACAGCCTTAGCCGCATCCTAGCAGTATGTAGACCTTTACCTATGATCTTCGTAGGGGCCGAAACAAAGGTATCGATAGAGGTACTATTTTCCTCGGAAGATGTTTCTTATGCTAAGCAGTAATATAACAAATCTTTCTGTGTGCTTTCTGTCTGTTCATACCGTATGGCCGGATTGCCTGATCCCCCAAATACAATTCGCTCTTTTGGAATAACAAATTGCAAGGGACACTCCCATGCTCTTCGCACGGGAGGTAGAAGCCTATGGCCGGTTAAGACAAAGTTTACAACTCAGATTGTTCGTACGAAAGTATATAAAATTACACATTCAGCTATCGATCTATGTTATTGATTATGGTGTCTAGGGAGCAGTCTTCCTGTGAAAAGCGGGTGGCAGGCATCACTTGGTCATACACCAGGTGGAGGGGCACTTCTTGACCATCTGATCCCACGGGACCAACCCGAGCCATCCACTCGGGGTCAAGTCTGGTGTAGCGGGTCTTGATCATTGGCCATGCCTCCCGCTCTCCCTCCCGCCAAGCCGATGTCTTCCATAGCTCGAACCTGCTTTGAGCTCCCTTGAATCTATCGATCAATTCGGACATCCCTTCCGATGGCTGTTTGGCAGGCCATAGCGTTTTTACTATGCCTTTGATTGCTTTCAGAGCATGCTCATGGAGGGCGGACAACTCCTTCAGCAAGTTCCTCGGTAGGATCCGAACTCTTCTTCAGGTTGCCTGGAGAGAAGTTCTATACATGAGTGAAAGACATTCTTATCATACTTCCTTTATATGAAGTACTTACTAATGTTCGGATCATACTTACCGAACATGCCCCTCTGAAGTTTCTGATTTTCGCCTTGGACCCGGGCCAATTGAGCTTTTAAAATCTCAATTTCTTTGGCCTGTTTTTTCTTCTCCACTTGGAGACAGGTTCATAACACCACACCCAGCCTTGTGCTGGGACTCGGCGTACCGCTTAGCTTCTCGGGCTTCATCCAGCTCTCTCTGCATATGCCCTATGGATTTGGCTGCTAAATAGAATCCTTGCGTCAGCATGGACATTTACTAGAATATAACAGCACCGGTATACTCACCATGGGCCTCCCGGGTGAAGCTCTTTACTTGCTCTAGCTCCGCCTTCGCATCTTGAACTGGTGATTGGCTCTCCTTTAGCTCCTTGGCCAGCTGCATGTTATGTTGCTTTTAAGCCTGCATTAGTAGCACAACAATGTCAAAGACCCTTAATTCGGTTGTTCCGAACCAACTTAAGGCTCGGGGGCTACTTGGTTTACATGAGTGTTCAGACTCTATAAAAACCGATCACTTACCTGCATGTTGGCTGATATTAACTTCATAGCTTCGCCAAACCCGGCACGGGCAACACCAATGTGCACATCCGCCAAGTCAAAGGCGTTGAACTCTTGTTCGGAGAATATTGGGTGCCGCATAACCTCCCATCGCCTCCGATGATTCATGGCACTTCCCACTTCCGATTTGGTAACGTATACACCATCACCAGAATCGGCAGGTACTGGATTGGCCATGGGGGCTCCTGTAGCAGGATCGGCATGAGTTGCGGCTCTGGAATTTTGGGGTTCACCGGACACCCTGACTACCTCTTCGATGAGAGAAGACTAGGCATTTCGCCTAAGTATTTCAATGAAATAAATTGCCGAAAGTCTCTATTGATTATGATAATCAGTGGATAACCGAACAATGTACCTTTGGGTTGAGCGGGCAGGCTGATTCGTCCTTGCGGTCGGCTCTTTGGTAGGATCCCTGTTGACTTATGATTCGGCCACAGTCTCGGTTACCGGCACATGGCGCGCAGACCATTGGCGCTTGGGACTCGGAGCCGGCGCTTTCGGGGCGCTGTTGGTATCTTCCCTTTTGCGGGGCGAGCTCTTCTTCTTCTTGTCCATGGCAGGGATGGAGAATGACCCAGGGTAATAGACTATGATAGACACCGGGGATTGGTCAAGGCTAACCTGACAATAGACTCCGTCTTCAAAATCAATTAGAAGATCTGGGTCCTCATGGAAACCCGGACCATCATCGTGTGTGTAGCTTTTGGGCTGAGGAGCCGGACAGTTGACTGTCTCGATGAAGCACCTCCATTCCTATTCATGCAAGACTTTGGTCAAATGAAGTATGGAATGAAAACTCATAACTATGTTCTTAGAGGGAAAAGGGCTTACCCATTTGATAGGATTGTGGGTTGAGTATCCTTCCTTGGTCGCCCGCCGAATAAAGTCCTCTTGCTCCCCTTTATACAGGTCGGCAAGGGCGATGGCCAACACCGCCTGGTTGGCGGGCCCTAGTCTTCGGTAACGCGTGGTGTCGCTTGTCCTATTATAGCACCACAAGGGGTGCACCCTCTATTGAAAGGGTTGAACGCACCAGGAGATGGCAGCGTCCATGACATCGATCATGGTCAGTTGATGGTAGACAAGCATCCGCACCTCAGCCGCTAGGTGTTGCACTTTGACGCTTTCCTCCTGGGATGGACTCCTCGGCCGCCAGTTGTGTCTTTTCCTCAAGGGGGCGTCGGAGTATTTGGGTAGACCTGTCTGAGCTGGCTCGAACAGGGGGGCGTCTTCAATATAAAACCATTCCGAAGTCCACTCTTCGGATTCCTTTGGAGTACCCACCAAATACCCCATCCCCGCTATAGGGCACACTTCGGCTCCACCGACCTCCAAAATTGTCTTGTCCTGAGTTTGGGGGACGAGACAGAAATATTTTCTCCACAATTCGAAATGCGCCTCGCATCCCAAGAACATCTCGCAGAGGGCAATGAAGCCTGAGGTGTGCAAGATGGACCCTGGGTAAGGTGGTGGAGCTAGATCCCATAGAATTTCAGCAGACCCTTAGAAACGAGTGGATGGGAAACCCGAGGCCCCGCAGGAGAAAGGGAATGAAGCATACACATTCCCCCTGTGAGGATTGGGGAAACGCTCAGCGAAAGCTTCATTGTTGCAGGAAATCAAGCCTGCGTGGGTCACTGCCAGATCGGATGGACGGAGATACCCTTGGGTCTCTAGATCACGGAGCCGCAGGAGTGCTACAGAGCAGCTAGTCCAGTCCCTCGGACATGAACCATAGGGGCGCACGGAGGAGCTGGGGGCGTTAGCCATGTCTTTCGTGGGTTTTCTGCTCGGAGCTTTTTTTGATGGGGAGGAAGAGGATGTGGTCTGAACCACGATTTTGTTTGATTAAATGAGTGATGCCTCCGTTGCGGAGGGGTAATATTATAAAAATCACTGACCACTCGCCTCCCCATGACGCGCAAAAATCAAGGAACAAGGGCGATTATTATAATGGACCTACGCTCCCAACGCTTGGGATCTTGCTGAAGACTGGTCCGTTGCTGAACAAGGAGGAGTGAGGGACTCGCCTCACAAGCCGAAGATGACAACATGAGGATATTGATCGGATATGTATCGGCGTTGAAGGCTAGTCCGGGGCCTACTAAGGGAGTCCTAGATTAGGGGGTCCTTGGATAGACGACCTATTGCTTATGGGTCGAACTCTATGGGCCGCAAGGTGAGCTTTGGATGATCAGGGTCACTGTCGCCAGGATGGAGGCCTTAAGGAGCCATGAGGTAACCTCCAAGTCATCGACCATAGATAGACAGGTTTATCTCAGCGGCATATGTAACCGACCATGTGTAAACCCTAGGTACCCTCGGCGTCTATATAAGCCGGAGGGTTTTAGGTTGTACATACAGGCAACTCATCTAGAGTTAGCTATTCAATCTCCAGGTAGATCAACTCTGTAACCCCCGATACCATCAATACAACCAAGCAGGACATAGGGTATTACCTCCATAGGAGGGCCCGAACCTGGGTAAATCTGTGTCCCCTTCGTCTCCTGTTACCATCATCTCACAGTTCGGGATGACCTAACCGAGATCTACCAGTTTTGACACCGACAACATGTATCAAAAATATGATGAACGGTGGCTTTGTCACAAATACTATGTCAGCTCTATATGATCATCCAAAGCAATATAATGATGAACGAACTAGTCATGTGAAGTGACGACGGAATTTGCATGGCAATATATCTCGGAATGGCTATGGAAATGCCATGATAGGTAGGTATAGTGGCTGTTTTGAGGAAGATATGATGAGACTTATGTGCAACAGAGCATATCATGTCACAGGGTTTGGATGCACCGGCGAAAGTTGCACCGATCCTCGAGGTGAGCATGGGCTATGAACGGTACTAAAGAGTCTAGCAAATATGAGAAGGTGAAAATATGTATGTCCATGGTATCACATTAGTCATAAAGAACTCATACACTTATTGCAAATTTTTGTTATTTTTATCATAAATCAAAGTACTACTCGCATGCCTCGATGGAGGAGGTTGGGAGGAGTTAACCATCGCGCTCCCACTACTCGAAACAACACTAGGATTTCAACAAGGAATAGAAATTGTCACACATCATCACCATGCCTCTTTAATTTTTAGATGACCAAAAAGTTAACACCTCTTAATATCGATACTTCTACGAATCAATAATTATGAACTCACACCTTTTTCATATTACCAAATCAACGTTATTAACCAACAATTTCTCTATATGTGCAACATGATGGTTTTGATTATCACTCATTGAATATCTATTATTTTTGGACTAGTCTTATGACCCATGCAAATTACCGTCACTATTCATGAACTCTTTAAAAATAAAAGTGAAAAACGAGAGTGAAATTATTTCTATAAAATCTACACGCCACCGTGCTAAAAAGATATAAGTGAAGTACTAGAGCAGCTGCTAAGCTGAAAAAATATAAGTGAAGAACATAGAGTATTCTAAAAAATTATGATTAAGGTGTGTCTCTCTCAAATAGGTGTGTCCACCAAATGATGATTGTAGAAAACTTAAAGTAAAAGAAAACAAAAGCAAACGACGCTCCGAGCAAAACACATATCATGTTATGAATAAAAATGTAGCTCCAAGTGGCATACCGTTGGATTGAGATGAAAGAGGGGATGCCTTTAGGAGCATCCCCAAGCTTATATACTTGAGTATTCCTTAGAATATTACCTTGGGGTGCCTTGGGAATCCCAAGATTACGATCTTGCTACTCTTTATTCTGTGGTCCATCGTGATGACACCAAAAACTTGAGAACTTCAATCACACAAAACTCAACAAAACTTCGTGTGATCTGTTAGTATAAGCAAAATATTGAATACTTTAGGTACTAATATAAATTGATTATTATTTAATTTCCTCATAATGGGTACTGTATTCTAACTTATCCAGGGCTTATACCCCCCGATACAATCCATAGCATAATCAAATCAAGCAAACTATTCAAGCAAAACAGAATCTGTCTAAAACAGAATAGTTTGTAGCAATCTTTAGAGAGCCTATACTTCTGAACTCTAAAAATTCTGAATAAATAGGAAAATGTGGAGAATTTATATAGCAATACTATTTAAAAAATTTAGATCATTGCCACACTCCGGTAAAAAATGAAAATTCCTATAATGGAGTCAAAATTTTACGTTTTGTTTCAGCATCGTCTCTACTCATCTTGTGATTCATCCCAAAGGATTTACTTGGAACAAAGACTAATTAAAACATAAAAACATAATCATTATAGAGGCAGAAACCATGTTATCACAAACAAACAGAAAGTAAGAACAAAATTTAAGGTAAATATTGGGTTGCCTCCCAACAAGCGCTATTGTGTTATGCCCCTAGATAGGCATAATGAATTCAATGGTGTTCATATAAAAGTAAAGGATTGAAACACAATGGGAGCCTCATGAATCATATGACAGCACATTTAAGTCTAACACACTTCCTATGCACATAAATTTTGTGAGCGCACAATTTATGGGAGCAAGAATCAACTCGCATAGGAAGGCAAAACAAGCCTAACTTCGAAACTTTGGACAGATAGGGAGAAAACTTGATATTATTGCAATTCCTACACGCATATTTTACCCCCTCATAATAGTTTTCAGTATCATAATGAAGTAATTCCATAATATAACTATCACATAAAGTGTTCTTTTCATGATATACAAGCATAGAAAATTTATCACTCTTCAAATAAGCAAACTCCTTTTCATTCATGGTAGTGGGAGGAAACTCAACAAAATAACTATCATGTGACACTTGATTGTCATAAACATATTGAAAATTCAAATCATGAACTAGTTTCATGATTATAATTACTAATTATAGCATACGTGTCATCACCACACTCATCATAATAAATTTGCTCACCAAAACTTGCGGGACAAAAAATATCATCTTCATCAAACGTAGCATCCACAAGCTTGTGGATTTGCATATCGTTAGCATCAAGGATATTCATAGAATTAATACTAACAATATTGCTATCATTCTCATCATTAAAGGAACTCACATTAAGAATTTTTAGAAATTCTTCATCTAACAATTGAGCACAATTTTTTGAATCCTTATTTTCACGAAAGATGCTATAAAGACGAAGCATATGAGGCAACCTAAACTCCATTTTCTGTATTTTAGATTTTTATGAGAACAGCTAAATATAACAGAAAATAAAAAGAAGAAAAACTGAATGCTAATTTGTGTGAAGTGACTTGATCGTTGTTGATGGTATTCCCTCGCAACGGCGTCGGAAATCCTTCTTGATACTTGTGATCTGCGTTGGGTTTTTCATGAAGAGGAACGGGTTATTGCAACGCAATCTGGGTAAGTATTTCCCTCCATTATGAAACCATGGTTTATCAAACCAATAGGAATATCAATCCTCAACCGTCTTCAGCAGCTACACACAAAAGAGCAAACAACTTGCACCCAACGCTAGCAAGAGGGTTGTCAATCCCCTTGGTCTCGTTATTGGCAAGAAAGTGAGTTGTGTAGATAACTGTAGATAATTGTAAATTGCAAAATAAAATAAAATAAAATAAAATAAATGGCAGAAAGGTAATAGTATCATTTGTAAATATATAAGTAAATATACCCGGGGCCCATAGTGTTCTCTAGTGGCATCTCTCATAGAAATAGCATATGGTGGGTACACAAATTACTGTTGGGCAATTGATAGAAAAGCGGATAGTTATGTGATTTTCATGGCAATAATCATGTCTATATAGGCATCACGTCCATAAGCAAATAGGCCGACTCCTGCCTGCACCTATTACTATTACTCCACTCATCGATCACTATTCAGCATGCATCTACAGTATTAAGTAAAACTGAGTAATGCTTGGAGAACGATGACATGATGTAGACAAAGTAAACTCAATCAATATGAATTAACCCCATCGTTTTATTCTTAGTAACAGCAACACAAAGACGTATCTCGTCCCCTACTTTTTCACTGGGATATAGAAACTCGTGAGGTTGAACCTACCACAATGCATCACTCCCATCGAAGAAATATCAATCTAGTTGGCCAAACTATTTCAATAAGTTTGAGAGCATAACGAAGCTATAATCATGCAAATAAGAATCATAGTAATAAGGTTTGACTCATATACTTTTCATAAATAATATGAACGTAAACTCACAATTCATCGGATCCCAAGAAACGCACCAAACAAAGGGATTACATCGCATAGATCAAGGCAAATATGCGATGAACATTGTATAAAAAATCAAGAGAGAGAGAGAGATTGTCATCTAGGTACTACCTACGGATCTGTAGGTCTGTGTTGAACTACTCACACTTCATCCTGAAGTTATCAAGCTTGATGAAGAGGCCCTCCGTGATCCATCCCCCCTCTGGAAGGGTGCCGGAACGGAGCTCTAGATGGGCTCCCGTCGGAACAGACACTTGCGGTGGCGTAAAAAGTGTCTTGGACCTCCTCCGTCGTTTTTGGGATATTTGAGAATTTATAGGCCTAAGAGGGGCATCGGGAGAGCCACGAGGGGGCCACCACATAACACGGCGCCCGTAGGGCACGCCCTGATGTGTGGTGGAGCCCTCGTGTGGCTCCCGACCTCCTTCAGAAGCTTCCATGTCTTCTTTTGGTCTAGAAAAATCATCAAAAAGCTTCATGGCAATTGGACTTCGTTTGGTACTGTAAACCTGAAAAGTAAAAAAAGCATGCAAAAAACAACAACTAGCACTAGGCACGGGGTCAACAGGTTAGTGCTCAAAAATATTATAAATTGGTAAACAAATGCGCCAAAAGTATCCTAGAATGATAATATATCAGCATGGAACAATCAAAAATTATAGATATGTTGGATATGTATGAAGCCGCAAGGCCTACGCGAATGGCTGGACAGCCCGAGAGTTTCCTTCGGAGTTGTGCCACGTGTTTAGGGAACTCGGACTTGAGGTTGTTCCCGAGGGACACGTGGAAAACCTTGAGGTTCATCCAACAGTGATTGAAAGGATCAGAGAGGGCTAGAAAGAGGACCTAGACATCAAGAAGATCAAGGTTAACTTGAGAGAGAGAAAGCGAAAGGATTCCATGAGGATGACGAAGGAGTAATATGGTATGAGAACCAGGTCTGTGTGCCCAATGACCCTGAGGTGAGGAAGCTAATCATGCATGAAGCCCACGACTCACCCTATTCCATTCGCCCTAGGAACAACAATATGTTGGATTTGAAGGGAATTTTGGTGGTCCAGAATGAAGAGGGATACTGCAGAACACGTGGCGCTTTGCAACATGTGTGATAGGGTGAAAGCTGAGCACCAGAAGCCAACAGGGTTGTTGCAATCCTTGCCGTCGATAGAATGGAAAGGGAGTCGAATTGGAATGGATATTATCACTGGATTTCCTAGGATATAGTCGGGTTACGAGTCGATATGGGTGTTAGTAGACCACCTCACTAAACTGGCACATTTCATACCCGTAAAGACCACCTACAACAACACTAAGTTGGCCAAGATCTATATGACCAAGATAGTCAGTCAGCACAGAGTTTCGTGAGAGTTTGTGTTGAACAGAGGAACCTAGTTCACATCGAAGTTCTGGGAGCAGCTACATGAATCGTTGGGGACTCAACTCAAGTTAGCACCGCTTTCCACCCACAGATAGACAGGCAAACCAAGAGAGTTAACCAATTGCTTGAGGACATGATCAGGGCATGTGCCCTGGACTATAGGTCTAGTTGGGACAAGACTTTACCCTATGCTAAATTATCTGACAACAATAACTACTAGGCCACTATCGAGATGGCACCATTCAAGGCCTTATATGGTAGGAAGTGTAGGACTCCACTACTCTAGAATGGAGTGCGAGAATTGTGTATGTTTGGACCCGACGTCATTCAGGATGCTGAAGAGAAAGTAAGACTGATTAAGGACCGCCATATGATAGCCCATTAAATGCACAAGAGCTAATCTAATGCCAAAAGAAAGGAAGTAAACAATGAGGTTGGAGACAGGGTGTACCTTAGAGTTTCACCACTCCATGGTGTGAGAAGACTTGGTGTTAAAGGAAAGTTGGCGCATAGATTCATCGGACCGTATAAGGTACTCGCCCGCGGCGGTGAGGTCACCTACCGACTTGAGTTGCCAGCCGAACTGTCAGTCGTGCCTGACATATTCCATGTCTCGCGGCTTAAGAAATGCCACCCGAACAAGATGGAAACTCATCTTAAGGACATTGTGCCCTTGACCCAATTCCAACTAGGAGATGACCTTACCTACAAGGAGAAACCCATTAGGATCTTGGAAACTACCGTACGAAATATATGGACCAAGTAAATCAGGTTTTGCAAGGTATTGTGGGATCACCACATGGAAGAAGAAGCTACCTGGGAGCAGAGGACGAACTCGGGAAGAACCACTCGCACCTATTTGCTAGCCATGCAGAATCTCGGGGACAAGATTCCTCTTAAGGGGGTTAGTCTGTCACAACCAAAATTCTTCTTAAATTTTTGTTGTGAAAATAGAGCATGTGCATCCATGACTTCATTACATATTTGGGTTTGAGAATAACATAACCAACATGTAAGTTCAAACACCATTTTGGATTAAAATGATGGCTATGTAGACCTCACCCTAAAATTATTTTTCCAAAATTGCATTAGGGTGGGAAAGCACTTATCTAAAATTAATCATATGCCCTACATTACTTGAGTGAACCATGTTTGGAAGTAATTTATTTTGAGAAAATAAATACAAGTAAAACCCTGGTGTTTTAAAAACAAACAGAGAATCAAACTCAAATTCAAATAGGCCCAATAGGAGGGAATTATTTTGGTGAACATAATAGTTTAAAAAAATTCACCAAGTCATAAATAATCCATAAGTATTTTAGAAAATATTTCCATTCCAGAGAAAAAATTGAATTTAAAAACACAACATAGACAGCGGAAAATAAAAATAAAAAGGAAATAGAAAATCAAAAACAAAAAAGGGGCAGACCAGCAAGCCACCTAGACGGCCCGACCTAGCTAGCCATTGGGCTAGGCCACGCGCACGCTCACTCTATCCCTCTCACTAACGCGGGACCCATGCGTTAGGTCACCATACCTCCCGCAACTGTGACGCGATGGACATGCCCACATTATCACTACGGCCGCCCCAAGCCTCACGGACATGTCCGATAAATAGCCCTGGCCCCTCTATCTCAAACCCCTCTGCTCTCACATTCAATGATCATTGTATTGAAGATCAAAAGGGAGAAATAAAGCCATCTAGGTAATAACTACACACCTGTAGGTCTATGGTTAAATAATCACACATCATCATGAGGGCATAAAGGTTGATGAAGAGGCCCTCCGTGATCAATCCCCCCTCTGACAGGGTGCCAGAACGGAGATCTAGATGGGATCACGGCAGAACAGAGACTTGCGGCGGTGCAAAAAGTGTTTCGGGATGCCCTCTAGGGTTTTCGAAATGTATGTGAATTTATAGGCTAGAGAACGGGAGTGATGAGACCTACCGGGGAGGTGAGGGGGTCTTGGATTAAGGTGTCCTCGAGGGTCCGACCTGTTTCCTATGGGCCAGACTGTATGGGCCGCTTGCCGAACATTGATCGATCGAAGGCCCTGTCTCCAAGAAGGAAGCTTCGGGAATCATGGCTTGTCTTCCATGTTTGATGTAGCAAATAGGCATGTTTATCTCTTCGGCATGTAACCGACCATGTGTAAACCCTAGGTACCCCCGGCGTCAATATAAGCTGGAGGGTTTAAGGTTGCAGATACAGAACTACTCATCTAGGGTTTAGCTCTTTGATCTTGAGGTAGATCTATTGGAAATATGCCCTAGGGGAAATAATAAATTATTTATTATCATGTTTTCTTGTTCATGATAATCGTTTATTGTCCATGCTAGAATTGTATTGATCGCAAACTCAGATACATGTGTGAATACATAAACAACATCATGTCCATAGTATGCCTCTAATAGACTAGCTCGTTGATCAAACATGGTTAAGGTTTCCTAGCCATGGACATGATATGTCATTTGATAACGGGATCACACCATTAGGAGAATGATGTGATGGACAAGACCCAAACTACAAACGTAGCATATGATCGTGTCAGTTTGTTGATACTATTTTCTGCATGTCAAGTATCTGTTCCTATGACCATGAGATCATGCAACTCACT
Source organism: Hordeum marinum (assembly GCA_022496015.1). Taxonomy (NCBI): domain Eukaryota; kingdom Viridiplantae; phylum Streptophyta; class Magnoliopsida; order Poales; family Poaceae; genus Hordeum; species Hordeum marinum. The sequence continues at coordinate 248,943,726 of CM039676.1, read as the reverse complement.
AACACCAGAGGAGTACCTTGTGTGTATCAAACGTCGCAATGTAACTGTGTGACTATAAAGGTGATCTACAAATATCTCCGAGGGTGTCTGTTGGGATGGTATGGATCAAGACTGGGATTTGTTACTCCGTGTGACGGAGAGGTACCTCAGGGCCCACTCGGTAATACAACATCACAATAAGCCTTGCAAGCAATGTGACTAAGTGTTATCCACAGTACCTTGTATTACGAACGATTAAAGAGATTTGGTGGTAACGAGATTGAACTATGTATGGAGATGCCGACGATCGAATGTCGGGCAAGTAACATACCGAAGAACAAAGGGAACAACATACGGGATTAACTGAATCCTTCACATAGAGGTTCAACCAATAAAGATCTTCATAGAATATGTAGGAACCAATATGGGCATCCAGGTCCTGCTATTGGTTATTAACCATAGAGGTGTCTCGGTCATGTCTACATAGTTCTCGAACCCACAGGGTATGCACACTTAAGGTTCAGTGGCGTTTCGGTAGTATAGAGTTATGTATGGTGGTGACCGAAGGTTGTTCGGAGTCCCGGATGAGATCCCGGACGTCATGAGGAGCTCCAAAATGGTCTAGAGGTAAATATTGATATATAGGAAGTCCTGTTTTGGTCGCCGGAAAAGTTCCGGGCCCATCGGTAGTGTACCGGGAGTGCCGGGAGGATGCCCGGGGACCATCGGGCGGGGTGTCTCGACCCAAAGGACCTCATGGGCTGTGGGAGGAATCAAACGAGCCCTTGTTGGGCTGGACTAAGCCCCCACTAAGTCCCATGTGTCTAGGGGTGGGAAAACCGAAAAGGTGGAGAGGTGGAAAGAGTTTCCAAGTGGAAAGGAGGAATCCTACTCCTAATAGGATTAGAGTAGGACTCCTCCACCTCCAGTTTTGACCAAACCTTGAGGGTTTGAGGCTGACTCCTCCCCTCCCTCCCTCCTAATATACTAGAGGATTTAGAGGGGAAAACTAACCCTAATAGCCACGTGCTACCCTCTCCTCTAGATCGTAGCTTCTCCTCTAGATCGTTTTAGCGGTGCTTAGGCAAAGCCCTGCTCGAATTGTTCCACCACCATCGCCGCCATGCCGTCGCACTACCGGAGAACTCATCTACCTCTCCTCTCCCTCTTGCTGGATCAAGAAGGTGGAGATCGTCATCAAGCTGTACGTGTGCTGAACGCAGAGGTGCCATCCGTTCGGTGCTAGATCGGAAGGACCGTGATCAAGATGGCGAGACGATTCGTGATTTGATCGCGGGATGGATCATGATGGGATCACAGGAAAGATCGTGGTTGGATTGCGAGATGGATCATGATGGGATTATGGTACGCTCGGCGATTTGGATCGCGAAGACGTTCGACTACATCAACCGTGTTTCTTAACGCTTCCCGCTTAGCAATCTACAAGGGTATGTAGATCCACTCTCCCTCTCGTAGATGCTAATCACCATGGATGGATCTTGCATGTGCATAGGAATTTTTTTGTTTCCTATGCAACGTTCCCCGACAGTGGCATCATGAGCTAGGTCTATGTGTAGATGAGATCTCGAGTAGAACACAAAGGAGTTTGTGGGTGTTGATGCTTAGATTGCTTCCTCCCTTGGTCGTGTTTTGGTTCAGTGGTATTGTGGGATGAAGTGGACCGGACCAACCTTACTCGTACGCTTACGAGAGACCGGTTCCATCGACTGACGTGTAACTTCATTGCACAAAGATGGCTGGCGGGAGTCTGTTTCTCCTACTTTAGTTGGGTCGGATTTGACAAAGGCGGTCCTTGAGAAGGTTGAAAAGAACCTTATGGAAATTATTGGAGCTATCATTTTCCTCTAGCATTAATACAATTCATTGGTGTTAAGAAAAACCTCTTGTGGGAAGGTTGGCTAGAGATTTCTTGGAAATATACCAGCCCCTTTCGGTTCATAATGAGACGGGACTAATTCTATTTTGATCACCGTTGTGGTTTTGCGTAGGTGAGAATTGTTCTTGCTAGATACTCATAGCAGCCACGTAAAACTTGCGACAACAATTAGAGGACGTCTAACTTGTTTTTGTAGGGTATGTTGTGATGTGATATGGCCAATTACATGATGAGATATATATGATGTATGATATGATCATGTGTTGTATAGAATATCATGGTTTGCATGTCGATGAGTACGGCAACCGTCAGGAGCCACAGGGTTGTCTTTAATTATTGTATGACCTGCGTGTCAATCATTAAGCGCTATGTAATGCTTTACTTTATCGCTAAGCAGTAGCAACAGTACTAGAAGCATGGTGGGCGCGACAACCCTGATGGCGACACATTGATGGAGATCAAAATGATGGAGATCATGGTGTCATACCAGTTACGATGGAGATCATGCCTGTGCTTTCAAGGTGGAGATCAAAAGCACAAGTTCATGGGCATATCATGTCACTTATGATTTGCATGTGATGTTAATCCTTTTATGCACCTTCTTTTTCTTAGGACGACAGTAGCATTATAAGGTGATCCCTCACTTAAATTTCAATGTGAATTGTGTTCTCCCCGAGTGTGCACCATTGCCAAAGTTCGTCGTGTCAAGACACCACATGATGATCGTGTGTGATAAACTCTACATTCACATACAACGGGTGCAAGCCAGTGAGAACACTCGGGTTAAACTTGACGAGCCTAGCATGTACAGACATGGCCATGGAACACAAGAGACCGAAAGGTCGAACATGAGTCATATAGTAGATATGATCAACATGATGATGCTCACCATTGAAACCACCTCAACTCATGTGATAATCGGACTTGAGTTGGTGAATTTGGATCATGTATCACTCGAATGACCGGAGGGATGTCAATTTGAGTGGGAGTTCTTAAGTAATATGATTAATTGAACTCATTAGCATGAACATAGTCAGTAGTGTCTTTGCAAATTATGTTGTAGATTACTAGCTCACGCTGTAGCTCCCTTGAATTTTATATGTTCCTAGAGAAACATAGTTGAAAGATGATGGTAGCAATATTGCGGACTGGGTCTGTGATCTGAGGATTGTCCTCATTGCTGCACAGAAGGCTTATGTCCTTAATGCACCGCTCAGTGCGCCACCCCCTCTAGCGTCGTCTGTAGATGTTTTGAACATCTAACAGGTATGTTCTGATGACTACTTGATATTTTAGTGCATCATGCATTACGGCTTAGAATTGAGGCTCCAAAAACGTTTTGAACATCACGGAACATATGAGATGTTCTGAGAGCTGAAATTCGGATCCCAGGCTCGTGCCCGTGTTGTGAGATATGAGATCTCCAACAAGATTCTTTGCCTGCAAGATGAAAGAGAATAGCTCAATCGTTGAGCATGAGCTCAGATTGTCTGGGTGCTACAATTGCTTGAATCGTGTGGGAGTTGATCTTCCAGATAAGAAAGTGATTGATATAGTTTTCCAAGTCACTGTCACTAAGCACTAGAGCTTTGTGATGAACTATAAAATGTCAGGGATGGAAATGATGATCCCTGAGTTGTTCGCATTGTTTGACATCGTGAAGGTAGAAATCAAGAAAGACCATCAAGTGTTGATGGTTAGTAAAACCACTAGTTTCGAGAAGGGCAAGGGCAAGGAGGAAAACTTCATGGATGGCAAGTCAGTTGCTGCTCTAGTGAAGCAACCCAAAGATGAAACCAAACCCGAGACTAAGTGATTCTATTATGAGGAGAGCGGTCACTGAAGCAGAACAACCCTAGATACTTGGTAGATAAGAAGGCTGGCAATGTCGAAAGAAGTATATTTGATATACGTGTGATTAATGTGTACCTTGCTAGTATTCCTAGTAGCATCTGGGTTTTGGATACCGGTTCGGTTGCTAAATGTTAGTAACTCGAAATAAAAGCTATGGAATAAATGGAAACTAGCTAAGCGTGAGCATCTCCTCGTAAGGCGCCTCTATGAGCATCTCCTCTAACAGCCCGAACCGGGGGTATTCGGGCTGAGGTGCCGGGCAATCGATGCTCGTGGCTTTGCTCAGCCATTTCTGCAAACAGTGATAAGAAAAAGTGTTATAGATTTCCTCTGTGAGGGACAGAGCTAATCAAGCAAAATTATATTGTACCTTGGAAGCGGGCTTGCCGGCGTGCAGACCCCGATCTTCCTCCTCGAATGGCCAATCCTCTTGCGGCTTGAAAAGCGCCTTCCATAGCTTCTCTCATGTAATGCAGAAGAGGTGCAGAATCATGGGCGCGTCGTCGAGCTGATGAGCCCACAGGGGAGTATCCCGGCGCTGGTAGGGGAGGATGCGCCGCCAGAGCATAACCAGGACCATGTTGGTCAGCACAATGTCTTTGTCAATCATAGAGCCGATGCGCTTCTGTAGGTCACTCACTTCCTTGTTTGGCCCCCAGCTAAGGCCCTTACGGAGCCATGAAGTTAATCTAGTGGGGGGACCGGATCTGAATTCTACGGGGGCAATCTGGCTTCCTCTGGTGGCTTAGTGATGTAAAACCACTCCTTCTGCCATACCTTGATGGTGTTGATGAAGGTGCCGGATGGCCATACAACACGGGCGAGCTTGCTGATGACAGCTCCGCTGCAGTCTGCGTGTTTGCCACCGACGCACTTCGGCTTGACGTTGAACACTTTGAGGCAGAGCCCAAAGTGTGGCTCGACCCGCAGGAATGCCTAGCATATGAGGATAAAAGCCGATATATGCATGAAGGACTTCGGCGGGAGGTTGTGGAAGTCAAGGTCGTAGAAGAACATAAGCCCCCTAATGAAGGGGTGGAGCAGGAAGCTCAGTCCCCGGATGAAGTGGGGGATGAAGACCACCCTTTCACCTGGCTTGGGAGTGGGGATGACTAGGCCCACCTCCGGCGCACGGTGAGGGATGTTTGCGGGAAGGTAGCCGGCCTTCTTGAGGTCTTGTATGTCCCGGTCGATGGCCGTGGAAGCCTCCCACTTGCCATTGGAGCCCGCCATGGATGAGCTCGAAGGGGCAAGAATGGACAACCTAGATCTGTGCTTCGGAGACTTAGAGGAATGAGGAAGCGGGGGAGGAGAATGAGAGGTGTGGTTAGGCCCTGGGGTATTCTTTCCCTTTTATGAGGCTTATTGCTATTTGGCCTCCCTCTGTCGCGCCGTGAATCCCTCCGCTTCCTGAGACATGCGTGCCATTGCGTGCGGATGATCAAACATATTATCGTTGTTTTCTCATGACAGATGCCATGGGTAGGCTTATTGTAGGTGGTTAGGGCCGGAGGATGCCGACAGGCTCCGGGAGCGGGATTAGGTACAAGCGGTGGTGACACACGATGTACCCAGGTTCAGGGCCCTCCGTGGGAGGTAATACCCCTAGTCCTGCTTGGTCTAGTTTGATGGATGGGTGTGTTTACAGGGTTGCTCCTGGAGGAGAATCTAGAGGAGGAAGAGGGAGCAGCCGGCTCGCCTTCCTCCGTTACCAAGTGTGAGAGTGTGGGTAGTATCCCGTAGGTGCGTGCGTGAGAGTTGATGTCCCTGTTGCATGGGGGGCTCGGGGGGTTTTATCGGCCAACCCCCGGCTTATGATATTCTTGAGGTACAAAGCTAGGGGGGCTCGACTGGTAGCCTCTCCGGCTGACCAGGGGGTCCCGCCCTTCGAGCTATCTCGTCGCCTGTAGGGTCCACCGGCTGCGCTGTCCTGTCGCTTGTTGGGGCCCACCAGCCAGCTGCGCGATTGGCCCTCGCCCACCTGCCGCGGCACGGGCCGCCCGGGAGGCGTCGTCTAGTGCCAGCCGGTCGAAGTCTTCGGTACGGCTGGCTGCACTGTAGCCACGCTGGGGCTGGTAATCGAGTGGGCAGAGGCATGTCGGGACTGTTTCCCCGCCCGGTCACGCTCGCCAAGGTCAGTGGCCTAGATGGCCGCACTATAGCCATGGGCACCCGTGCGTCAGCGGCCACTGTGGCCTAAATGGCACCCGTCGTGGCGGTCACGTCATGTCGCCGTACTCGTGCGTAGAGGGACGGGACGTTGCATGTCCGCCCCAAGGTCAACGGAGGAGGCGCCCCGGAGGCAGCCGGTCATGCCCAGCCGGTCGGGGGTCGAGCCGGCCCCTCGACCAGCCGTCCGTGAGCCAACCGGAGATCGCCATAGCCGGTTGCACTCGAGCCAGCCGTGGACAGCCGGTCGCGGAATTTTTCTTCGAAGCGGGGAGGGGAACCCCGCTGCTTTGGCCTACCCAGGGGTAATAACCCCGTCCGTAGTCCCCGAAGCCGGCGGGGGCCCGCGTCCAGTAGACGAAGGGGAGCCGGCGGCTTCCCCCTAGCGGTGCCCACCACCAGCGTGAAGCCGAAAGGCCAGCCAGGTCAATAGTTGGACCCGACGCCTCGGGTTCCGACGGGTCGCCCTGAAACCCGAGCCGGCCCGCCACGCGCCACGTGGCGGGTAATGATGTCATGGGCCCAACGCACGTGGGCAGTCGGGACGTTGCCCTAGGCCTAACTTGCTAGGCCTCGGGCGCAGGTCAGGATCCTCTACGCCTCGAAATGGCAGTTATGGCCCGAGCTGCCCACTCACGTGCGGAGTTTCCGGGGGAGTGGGCGCAGTAAATCCCCACGTCCCCCGGTCGTGGCCTCCCCATTGAAAAGGGGAGTAATGGCAGGGGCGGAGATACCCGCACCCCTATTGCCCCCTTGCTGTCTTTCTCTTTGCCTCCCCTGCTCCCTCGCGCATTGCCGCTCCCGAGCTCGCAAATGCGCCCGCACACCGTTCTACCATCGTAATGGCCGACGGGCGCGGAGGAAGCTGGGCCGGATCCTTTGTCACCGAGGAGGCCATTGCGGACCTCCGCCACGCACGCATGTTGCTGCCGGCGGAGCGTGTGATTACCCGCGCGCTGGGCGATGAGGTGGTGCCGGCTCCGCAGCCAGGGGAGCACAACGTCTTCCTCTGGCACTTCTCCCGCGGTTTTGAGCTCCCGGTGAGCCAGTTTTTCTGGTTGTTGATGGATACCTTCGATCTTCAGCCGCACCACCTCGGCCCCAATGCCATACTTTTCCTCGACGGCTTCGTGACACTGTGCGAGGTGTACCTGGGGGTTCTCCCCTTCCTCAATCTCTTCAATTATCTCTTCTACCTCAAGGCGCTGAAGAGCAATGCCTCCGGGCACATGGCAGTGTGCTGCCATGGCACCGTGCACTTCCCGCCCTTCTCCCTTATCAATTCTGTCAAGGGGTGGCATCGAACGTTCTTCTACGTGAAGAACGCCGACCCAAACCTAGACTACATCCGGCTACTGGCGTTCGTCAACGCGTAGTCCTCCGGAGCGAACTGGCCGGGAGCCGCCCCGGGCGGAGTGGCTCTGGCAGAGCTCGGCCGACTCGCGCAGTTGAAGAGCGCTGAGGGGTTGGTCGCCTCTGACCTGGTGGTGGGCTTCATCTCGCGCTAGGTGTTGCCTCTCCAAATGAGGCTGCACCGGATCTGCGACATGTCCGGCCACCGGGACCCCTGCCGGCTCACGACCGTCGACCTGACGCCGGCTCAGGTGGCGACACGGGTTAACGCCATTACGACGTTCAAGATGGTGCCGGCATCGTGGACGTTCGGCATGGAGCCGTAAGACCGCATCAACCCCCCCCCCTTGGTACGTTTTCGTCGAGGAGGATTCTTTTTATTTGATTCTTTACAGCCAACAACCGGCAACGGACCTTACTTCGTCGTGCTGACCATAGCTGTTGGTGCAACAGAACACGTCGGACGGCCCGCACCCCCAAATCTTCAAGGCGGAGTGTGACCACTCCGACTCCAAAGACTATGAGCAGGGAGGCCCCCCTGAAGAGGGGGTGGACTCCTCGGGAGGGGTCGAGGAGCCGGCAGACCCGCGAGCCGGCAGGCCCAGTGGAGCCGAAGGGTCCGGCATAGCCGGGGAGCCCAGCGGAGCCGGTGAGTTCCCTATCGGTCCCACGATTAGGGACTGGACCGATGACGATGATGATGATGTGATGATCCTGAATGCGCCTCCCCCTCAGTTCAACAGGGCCGGTGCAGGCGGAGCGAGGAGCGACAAGCTCAAGCCCCAGATACCGGAGCCACCAGCCGGGCAAAGAGGCCGGCTCAGGAGGAGCCGGTGGCCCCGCCACCTGTTCATAAGCGGGTGAAGGTGGCCGCACGGAAGCCGCCAGCCCGCGCCAAGCAGGCTGTGCCCATCGTCACCGGGTAAGTGTTTTATTTTCCTTGTGTGTGCTTCTTCCCGAATCGTGGATCGGGGGTGCTTGACCCTTATGCACCATAGGGACCCCATCGAGCTCCATGAGGGGGAGTCGACGGTGGACCCGACGGACGCCGCCAGCCGGCTAGCCTGTGAGCACGCGGCCACGCAACGGGAGGAGAAGAGGAGGCTCGCGGAGCTGCGAGCCTCAAAGTCCGGAATGCGAGGCGGGGCCTCGCATTCCGGAACTTTGAGCGGCGCGAGGCGGAGGAGCTCCGCGGACCCTACGCGAGCGTCAGACTTGGCGGCAGAGCCGACTCGTCTGTCGAGGGCCCCGTCGAGCGAGCCGCGAGGGGCGGCTATGGAGCCTCCTGTGCCCCCGTCCATGGAGGAGGCGGCCCGAGAGGGGCGACGGCTACGGAGCCGGCCCCCAAGGCGACCAGTCTGGAGGTGCCGGAGGTGACTCCACCTATGGCCGAGCCGGCCAGGGTCGACGCACCGGAGGCTCCAACAGCCCCAGAGGCGGTGTTAGAGGCAGCGCCGGAGGCGCCGGTCATCGAGACAGAGGCGCCATCCGTCGCGGTCATCGCGTCGGGCCAGTAGAAGGAGGAGGCAACACTAGCGCCGCGCGGGGGGCAGCAGGGACCGATTCCCGAGCCCTCGCCATCATCAACCCTTCCCCGGTGGCCGGCACCGTAGCGAGCACCGGGACGGGTGGTAGCGGCGGCCGGGTCCGGAGGTCCATGCAAGACGTGCTCCAGGATTGGGAGTCGCTGGCACGCGTCCCGACCCTTCCGGCTACCTTAGCAGGCGTCCCGGTCCCCGCACTCGGGGAGCTGGGGAGCGTCCTGGACCGGTGCCGCCAGAAGCTGGCCCAGTTCGCAGAGGCGGTCAACACCACCCTGCGGCACGTGGAGGTAAGCGTTGTCGTCTTTATTGAATTTTTCAGTGGGGGCGCGCAAGCGCACCCACTGGGTGTAGCCCCCGAGATGCGGGCCGGCTGACCGACTAACAGGCAGCCGGGCCGGATCTCCTTGAGCGTCTTTTGACTCTGGCTTCATGTGGCAGGAGGGGATATCCCACCGGAAGAAGCTGTTTGAGGAGGTGGTCTCCATCCACAACCATGGCAAGCATGGCTTCTACCAGCTGGATGAGGAGCTAGCGCGGGTGCCAGGTATGCCAAGTCTTGTGGGAGGGGTACATAGCCCCCGGGAGTCGGGTCGGCTGCCTGGCAGTCGAGGCGGGCATGGAATAACCGGTTGATGCCCGTCTTACCTTGCAGATGAGCTGACCGCCCTCCGGGCGGAGAAGACCAGGGCCGTCTCCGAGCGGGACCGGCTGGCGCAAACGTCCAGGTGGTCACTCGGGAGAAGGACCGGTTGGCTGCACTGCTGGCGGATGGGCAGGCAGCCCAGGACCACGTCAAGGCAGACGTGGTGTGGGAGGTGGCGGCCAAGGAGAAGGCTATCGAGGAGGCGGCTAACGCCGCCCGGCGGACTGCCGCCCTCCAAGGCGAGGTGACCCGCCTCGAGAGGACGCTCGAGGAGCTTAAGGTTTCCCTCGTCGAGGCGGAGGCGGCGTTGGTGTCGGAGAAGGACTCGTCACCCCATTTTGCCATCGAGGTGGATGACTCCATTGAACGTAAGTGTCCGATTTTTCTTTTTCCAGTCGGTTGCCTTTTTCCTTGCTGGTTCTTCTTTTTTATTCGCCTTTCTCTCCGTCTTCCCTTTCTTCATTAGGGCGCTTCTCGGAAACTCGGCGCCGCACTAAGCATGCCGTCGAGTAGCACCGGGAGTATCTCCGAGTGCGCGGGCGCTCCATCGAGGAGGACACCGCGTGGGATGTGGCAGACCTTGGGCTCACCATTGAAAACCGGCTGATCCATGCTCTGCTCAAGGTGGAGCGGCTGAAGACGGCCGACAAGGAGATCATCACCGCCTTGTGGCCAGGCCATGGAGGGGCTCCGGAGAACCGCATGGCCCCATGGCTGGAGCATGCTGTGGACCGGTTCGAGGTCTGGAAGGCGTCAGCAGCATGAGCCGGGGCGTAGACGGTGCTCCGGTTCGTGACTTCGTGGTACCGCGGCGTAGACTTGGACCGGCTGGCCACCATGCGGGACGAGCCGGTCGGGGAGTGGGCGGCCCGTGAGTTGGTCCTTGTCTACCATGCCAACGAGCTCGCATCATACGTCGACCCGGATGAGCTCTTCTTGGCCCTTGGCAAGGACGGTGAGCCAGCGGCCGAAGACTCCTTCGGCATCCCCCAAGGTCCGGAGGAAGAGGAGGTTGCCGACAAGAGTACCGACTCTAGCAGCGAGATAGCTAGGACCATGGAGGCTGGCTCAAAGGACAAGGAAGCCGACCCAAAGGCCGCAACCACCTCCGGGACGGGAGTCGAACCGCCCAACGGTGCGCCGGCTGGAGGAACGCCGGCTGGCGACGCATTGGTGGCCTGAGCCCTCGGGCGTCTTATCTGATTTTCTCTTTCCTACATGTTAGGCTTTAAGTCCACCCACTGGGGGTGTAATGTAATGAACCGTGATGGCCGTTGGCCTCTTTTATCTTGAAATTCGTATTGTGAATACTTGATGTGTTTGCCTTATTGTGTGTGCCTGCTCGTCCTTACCCTTTTTTTGCCCCTTCGGTTCCGTCAGTTCTGCCCCTTTTCCCCTTTGGTTTCGGCCCTGCCAGCCCGACAGCCGGGAGCCGGTCTGTAGCTGGGTTGGGGCGTCCACCTCGAGGGGGGGCGGTTCTGAACTTAGGAACCGCGAGAGCTTTTAGGGGTAAGTAGAGTGGCGGAGGCGAGGCGGTGGTCCGGATGGACCTAGCCAGCATCCCCTTTGCGATCGATCTTTCGTGTGTGCTAAGTTTTGCCACCCCGAGGCCCCGTCAGTCAGACAGCCAGGAGCCGGACCTGCAGCTGGGAGGCGTGCGAGGACTTGCTCAGCTCACACTACTTGGTCAATTTTTGGGAGAGGCGACCTAGGACCAGCCGGCGAGCCCTCGGGCCCGAGAGCCGGGTCGGGGAGCCGGTGAGTGAGGAGACCTCCAAGGGAAACGAAAAGGGCGTGCCCCAAGAGCCGGCCTAGGGCACCCATTGCATTCATTATCCCAAAAGGGGAGGGAAACATACATACACTGGTCTTTTCAGCAATAAAACGGACGGAGGAGCGCCGTGTTCCATGGGTGCTCGGTCTCCTCGCCGGAGGCATCTCTTTTGCGCTTCTGTGGCTTCTGGGCGTCTATTAGGTAGGACGCGTTGTTGTGCAGCGCATTGCTGACGATGAACGGGCCCTCCCATGGGGAGGACAACTTGTGCTGTCCGACTGTCCGCTGGATCCGCCTGAGCACCAGGTCCCCTTCGCGGAAGGAGAGCGGCCGGATCCGCTAGCTATGGTAGTGCTGGAGGTTCTGCTGGTAGATTTCCGTATGGCACAAGGCCAGCTCGTGGGCTTCTTCGAGTAAGTCAACGCCGTCTTCTCTCGCCTCCTTTGCGTCCTTCTCTGTGTACAGGGTGACCTGAGGCAAGTCGAACTCGATGCTGGTGGGGATGATCGCCTCGAACCCGTACACAAGGAAGAAGGGCGTGTAGCCGGTTGATTGGTTGGGGGTGGTCCTGAGACTCCAAAGGACAGCCGGCAGCTCGTCGACCTAGTAGCCGGCTGACCTCACCAGCGGTGTTACGAGTCGGGGCTTGATGCCGGACAAGATGAGGCCGTTTGCCCTCTTGACCTAGCCGTTTGATTGTGGATGAGCGACGGAGGCTAGGTCGAGCCGGATGCCTTTCTTGGAGCAGAAACGCACGAGCGCGCCCTTGGCGAAGTTCGTGTCGTTGTCGGTGATGATGCTATGCGGGACGTCGTAGCGAACCGTGATGCCGTCGATGAACCGGACGGCCGTGGGGTCGTCCAGCTTCTTGATTGGTCGTGCCTCCATCCACTTGGTGAATTTGTCGACAGCCACTACAAATGTGTCATGCCGCCTCGTGTGGGAAGGGACCCACCATGTCCAGCCCCCAGACGGCGAAGGGCCACGAGAGGGGGATGGTCTAGAGGGCCGACGCCGGTAGGTGGCTCTGCGTGCTGAAGCACTGGTAGCCCTTGCACTCATCGACCAATTTCTTGGCCGCCTCGAGAGCGGTGGCTAGTAGAAGCCATGGCGGAAAGCCTTGGCCACCAGGGTCCTGGAGGCCGCGTGGTGCCCGCACTCACCCTGGTGGATGCCGAGGAGGATCTCCAGACCCTTTTCCGGCTCGACGCACCGCTGAAAGACATCGGTGGTGCTGCAGTGGACCAGCTCATGATTGATGATGATGTATGCCAAGGATCGGCTCTGGATTTGTTCTGCCATGGCCTCGTCTGGGGGTAGCTCGCCGCGCAGAAGGAAAGCCAAGATGGGTTGGGCCCATGAGGGGGCCGAGACGGGGGCCGGCTCGGGAGCCCCCGGGCCCGAATGATCAGTCCCCGGGACTGGCTCGCCAGCCCCTGGGACCGGCTCATCAGCCCCCGGGTTGGGGACGGCCGTGGCAGTGTCGATTGCCATCATGACAGCCGGGGCATCAAAGCCGACTGCCCCGGATGTAGCCGGCTCGATTGGTGTCGGCAAGGCATCCGAGGTCGATGGAGCTGGAGGCGAAGATGCCGAGGCGGCAGCCGGGGCCGTCGATGGGCTGGCAGTGTCTGCCGGCATGAAGATGGATTCTGATTCTGGGGAGGGCTTGATCGATGGCTTGAGCAACCGCTCAAGGGAGACGCTGGCTAGGATGGCCTGCCGGGTGGAGCCTATCTTTGCCAACGTGTCAGTCGCCTCATTATCCGCTCATGGGACGTGATGGAACTCACAACCCTCGAAGGAGCCGGTCCCAAGACCTGCTGTACCACGAGGTCGGAGTCGCCGAAGCATAGGATGCACCTGATGCTGATCTCCTTGGCGAGCCGGAGGCCATGGATGACAGTTTCGTACTCGGCCATGTTGTTGGAGGCGGCGAAGTGGATCTGGAGGGTGTACTTGAGATGGACACCTTTCAGGGAGGACAGGACTATGCCAGCACCCAGGCCGGTCCTCATTTCTGAGCCGTCGAAATGCATGCGCCAATGTGTGGAGTCTGGGGGAGGTGGCATGAACTCGGTCTCCGCCCAGTCGACAAGGAAGTCAGCCAACGCCTGCGACTTGATGGCGGTGCGAGGTTCGTACTGGATCTCATGGTCGGCAAGGGCGATGGCCCATTTGGCGATCTGGCCGGTGGAGTCCCGGCCGCTCATGATCTCGCCGAGCAGGGACGTGCTCACCATGATGATGGTATGCTCCTGGAAGTATTGCTTGACCTTCTTGGCGGCGAATTATATGTCGTAGCACATCTTCTGGTAGTGGGGGTAGTTCTGCTTGGACGTAGAGAGGACCTCGCTGAGGTAGTAGACGGGGCGCTGGACCGGCAGGGACGTGCCCTCCTCCGGCCACTCTACCACCAAGACAACGCTGATGATGCGAGTGGTCGTCACGATGTAAGCGAGCAAGGGATCCTTCTCGGCCGGCACGGCTAGGATGGGCGTGTGGGTGAGAGCCTTCTTGAGGCCACGGAAGGCCTCGTCCGCCTCGTCGGGCCAATCGAACATGCCTGACTTCTTGGTGTGACCCGGCTCGACCAGAGCCGTCTTGTGAAGGAGCCCGTAGCGAGGCGAGGCAGCCGGTGAACTTCTGGATGTCGCGGAGCCGGGTCGGCTTGGGCATGCGCTCGATTGCTCTAATCTTCTCTAGGTTAGCTTCGATGTCGTGGGCAGACACGAAGAAACCCAAGAGCGGTCCTGCGGGGACGCCGAAGACACATTTCTCCAGGTTGAGCTTGATCTTGTATTCGTGCAGGTTCGCGAAGGTCTCTCGGAGGTCATCGAGGAGGCTGAAGTGCTTCTTGGTTTTGATGATGATGTCGTCGATGTAGATGTGGACGTTCCTGCCTATCTGAGGCAGGAGGCACTTCTGCATGCACCGCTGGAAGGTGGCGCCTGCGTTCTTCAGGCCGAAGGACATGGTGATGTAGAAGTAGGCCCCAAAGGGCATGATGAAGGAGGTCTTGAGCCGGTCCTCCGGATCCGGCTTGATCTGGTGGTAGCCGGAGTAGGTGTCCAGGAAGGACATCAAGTCCTAGCCGGCCATGGAGTCGATGACTTGATCGATCCGCGGCAGGGCGAATGGGTCCTTGGGGCACGCCTTGTTCGGGCTAGTGTAGTCAATGCACATGCGCCAGGTCTTATTCTTCTTCAGCACCAGGACTGGGTTGGCCAGCCAGTCCGGGTGGAAAACTTCCATGATGAACCCGACTGCAAGCAGCCGGGCGATCTCTTCTCCTATAGTACGTTGCTTCTCCTCGGAGAAACGACGTAGGGGTTGCTTGACTGGCTTGACGTCCAGTTGGACGTGTAGTTTTTGCTCAGCGAACTTCCTCAAAACACCCGACATGTCCTTGGGGGACCATGCAAAGATGTCCTAATTCTCACGGAGGAAGTCGACGAGCTCGCCTTCCAATTTGTTGTCGAGGCGGGAGCCGATGGTGAAGCACTAAGCGGGGTTGGCCGGATTGAGAGGGATTTGCTTGGTATCCTTGGACGGCTAGAAGGAGGCCTCGTCGACGGACTGCGGGGGGGAGCCGGCACAGCCAGCTGGCTGGTAGCAAGCGCCACGAGTCGGTCGAGCTGCCGCTTCTCCTCGGCGATTTCCAGAGCCTCGGCCAGCCGGCTGCTGTCTCGAGCGCACTCGATCAACATCTTGTAATCACCCGCGATGGTGATGATTCCCTTGGGGCCTGGCATCTTGAGCCGGACAAGGGCCGGCCGGCCCAACAGCGTGTGGTAGGGACTTGCGAGGTCCATGACCTCGAAGAGCACCGGCTTGCGGTGGAAGTGGTCGGGTCCACCGAAGAGGACGTCGAGCATGATCTTGCCAACAGGGGAGCAAGACTTCCCAGGCACGATGCCATGGAAGACCGTTCGGCTCACCTATAGGTCTTCTATCTTCAGCCCCAGCTTGCGCATCGTGTCGAGGTAAAGGATGTTGATGCTGCTGCCACCATCTACCAGCACCCATGAGAAGCGGCATGTGTGCTTGTCGGTGGCGATGGTGGGGTCGAGGACCAGGCCGTACCTGCCGGGGCTCGGCATCACGGCGGAGTGATCTGCCCGGCTCCAGGTGACCGGCTTCTCCGACCAATGCATGAACTGGGGAGTTGTTGACATGGTGGCGTTCACCTCACGATGGAGCCAGCGTTGAGCATGTTTGCACGTCTCTTCACTGTTGAAGACGACGTAGCAACCGTCCTGGTTGGGGGACTGGTTGTGTAGACGACCCTCGTTTTGGGTTGGAACCAGATCCGGTGCTGGGGCGGCAGCTAGGGCCGGGGCCGGCACACGGGCAGGCGGCACGGGAGGAGCCGGAAGGCCGTCCCTCGGGCCAATCGCTATAAGAAGCTGCATTGCTGGAGCGTGTGCGTAGAGGGTTTGGCCCCCGAGTGGTTCTTGCAGGGGAGGTCGAGTATCTGCTCGAAGGTGAGCTTCGGCTGCCAGGCAGCCTTGCCAGAGCACTGGGCTGGCTGGAAGATTGGGCAGTCGGCTCCTGCTCCTCGATGGTGGTGACCAGCCGGCTCCCATAGTAGGGATCCGGCTGGTCGTTCTTGCGCTTGTTGTTCTGCGACTGCCGGTTGTCAGCAGCCGACCGGGACGTTGCTGGCATTGTCGTCGCCTTGATGAGCAGGGTCGTCTTGACCCGAATGGCAGAATCAGCGGTCGCGTACTTGTCCGCCTTGGTCATGAGCTCGGCGAGTGTAGCCGGCTTGGAGCACAGAAGCTTGTGCTTGAGGGGGGTGCCGTCTTTGATGAAGTACTATATGGCCTGCACCTCATGCACCCCCTCGCAGGAGTTGCGGAGCTCGGTCCACCGGGTGAGGTAATCGCGGAGGGACTCGTCCGGCCCCTGAACGCACATGGCCAGTTCACGGGGGCGGCCAGGCCGCTTGTAGGTGCCGGTGAAGTTGCGGACGAAGGCCTCCTCGAAGTCCGTCTAGGTGTTGATGCTGCCGGCCGCCAGGCTGTAGAGCCAGGTGCGGGTCGAGCCGATCAACATGAGGGGAATGTAGCGAACGGCTACGCGCTTGTTCCCCTTGGCAATGCCGACCGCGGTGGTGTAGTCGAGCAGCCAGTCCTCGGGCTTGGCAGCCCCGTTGTACTTCGGGGTGTCCCAGGGGAGCATGAAGCCGGTCAGGAATGGCTCGTTACGGATCCTAGGGCCGAAACATGTTGGGCCAATCGAGCCCTCCTCCTCGAGGAGGGCCGACTGCGCGAGCTGGTCGATGCGGTTGCGGGCGTCATTCTCGCTGAGGGGGATGCGCGGTCCGATCCAGGCCGAGAGCTTGGGGCGGATGACGGGCGGAACCGATCGTTCTGTCTCGCGCCACCGGGGCAGAGTGTGCCCGCGGCTGCACCGGCTACCGGCTGCCGGTGCCTCGTGGTGGCGGCCGCTACGAGGCGGGTTGTTGGTGCGCCGGGTGTTAACAGCCGGCTGCTCATTCCCCGGCAGCTAAGAGGGCCGGGGGTTGCTTCCCTTGGCCCGGTGGTCGGAGGGACGAGGGGAGCAGGAGTGCTGAGCCGGCTGACGGCCAGCAGTCCCCGTGCCGTCGCGCTCGGGCTAGGGCCCTTCGGAGGCGGTGCCGCCTGTCGTGAGCAGATGCTGTTGTGCGTCAGCGGTGTCGATGAGGTCCTTGATGTGACGCTCGCGGGCGGCACGTTCTTCGCTCTCCAAGGTGGCCAAATCCTCATAGGCTACCTTGGCGGCCCACAGGTTGGCTGCGGGGTGTCGTAGACGGGCATCTTGCCGCCTAGGATTACGATGGCCACGCGGTCGCGATTGTGCATAGCCCCACACTAGCTGGGCTCAGTGCCAGCCAGGGTGAGACCGTAGGTGGAAGTGTATTCTCACTGGGCGGCCTCCATGCGGCGCGGCGTGGCCACGAGGGCACTGGCATCCTCGAACAGGAGGCGGCGAGCCACCTCGAGCTCGTCCGTCGCAGCGTCGGGGTTTGCTATCGGGGCAATAGGGGTGCTCAAGCACCGGAGGGCCGCACCGAGCGGGTCGGAGGTGCCAACGCGGGCCGCGGTGGCGTCAGCCTCACCTCGTGCACATCCGGAGGAGTTGGAGGAGATGATGGCCATTGCCCCCACGCGATCGTGGGAGCTGCTGGACTGGGTCACAGCAAGTGCGCCCACAGCCGTGGGCCGGCCGGCACTGACGAGCACCTGGCTGGGGTACTCGTCAGCGGCGAGCTTCGGCGATGGTGAGCCTACCGAAACGCTCGGTGAGCGCATCGATGTCGAGCACAAGGTCGATGGAGCTGCCCGCAGGGCATGTCGGAGCAAGCCCCACGAGCCCGCGGTTTCTCTTGGACGTGCGGGGAATGGCGAGGGGTCCCGCCTGGAGCATGAATCTGGCCGGTGTCGCGTACGGCCCCACGATGGATGCCAACTGTCGTCGTTTTCTCACGACAGATGCCATGGGTAGGCTTATCGTAGGTGGTTGGGGCCGGAGGACGCCGACGGGCTCCGGGAGCGGGATTAGGTACAAGCGGTGGTGACAGATGATGTAGCTAGATTTAGGGCCCTTCGTGGGAGGTAATACCCCTAGTCCTGCTTGGTCTAGTTTGATGGATGAGTGTGTTTACAGGGTTGCTCCTGGAGCTGAATCTAGAGGAGGAAGAGGGAGCAACCGGCTCGCCTTCCTCCGTTACCAAGTGTGAGAGTGTGGGAAGTATCCCGTAGGTGCATGCGTGAGAGTTGTTGTCCCCGTTGCATGGGGGGCTCGGGGGGTTTTATAGGCCAACCCCCCACCTTACAATATTCCTGAGGTACAAAGGTGGGGGACCTGGATGGCAGTCTCTTCGGCAGACCAGGGGGTCCCGCCCTTTGAGCCGTCTTGTCGCCTATAGGGTCCACCGGCTCTGTGATTGGGCCTCGCCCACCTGCCGCGGCATGGGCCACCCGGGAGGAGTTGTCTAGTGCCAGCCTCCTGAAGTCTTCGGTACGGCCGGCTGCACTGTAGCCACGCTAGGGCAGGTAATCGAGAGGGCAGAGGCATGCCCGCACTATTTCCCCGCCCGGTCGCGCTCGCCAAGGTTAGCGTCCTGGACGGCCGGACTGTAGCCATGCGCACCCGTGCGTCAGCGGCCACTGTGGCCACAATGGCGCCCGTCGTGGAGGCCACGTTGTGTCGCCGTACCCTTGCGCAGAGGGACGAGACATTGCATGTCCGCCCTGGGGTCAACGAAGGAGGCGCCTCGTAGGCATCCGGTCATGCCCAGTCGGCTGGGGCTCGAGCCAGCCCCTCGACCAGTCGTCCGTGAGCCAATCGGCGATCGCCACAACCGGCTGCACTCCAGTCGGCCGTGGACAGCCGGTCGCAGACTTTTTCTTTGAAGCGGGGAGGGGAACCCCGCTGCTTTGGCCTACCCAGGGGTAATAACCCATCACGTATCCCGTACAAGATGGGGCACGATCTCTGCATTGATAGATTGTGTCGATTGAAACGGCCTCGGACTGTGAATCGAGTTTTTGCAACTGGCCTAGAGGTCATGGTGGACCATGACCTTTCATAAGAAAGTTCATCATGGGACATTGTTTTACCCCTTGACGTTTGGCCTTCAGGTCCAACCTATTCACGGTGTTCGGACATGTCACTATTTGGAAAACTACAAGCCGTCGGAGGCCGAACTAAATTCGGCGGGAAGAACTCACCTCGCAAGCCGAAGGCTCTAATAACACGAAGTGACTAAAGCTAAGACCCTTGGCGTTGGAGGCAAGTTCGAAGGCTACTGAGGGAGTCCTGGATTAAGTCGTCCTCGGGGGGCGGCCTGTTTCTTATGGGCCGGACTGTATGGGTCGCTTCCGAACATTGGTCGATCGAAGGCCTTGTCTCCAGGAAGGAAGCTTCGGGAATCGTGGCTTATCCTTCATGTTTGATGTAGAAAATAGGCATGTTTATCTCTTCGGCATGTAACCAACCATGTGTAAACCCTAGGTACCCTCGGCGTCTATATAAGACGGAGGGTTTTAGGTTGTAGATATGGAACAACTCATCAAGGGTTTAGCTCTTTAATCTCGAGGTAGATCGACTCTGTAACCTATACATCATCAATACAATCAAGTAGGACATAGGATATTACCTCCATAGGAGGGCCCAAACCTGGGTAAAACCTTTTCCCCTTCGTCTCCTGTTACTATCGATTCTAGTCTCACAGCTCGGGACCCCTACCCGAGATCTTTCGGTTTTGGCACCAACAGGAGGGACAATCCATCAAGGCGCGGTCACCCCCCTGGGCATGCCCTATTGGCTTGTGCCTCCTCTAGCAGCATCCGGTCTTCTCCCGAAGCTCCCAAGTCTTCTTTCGGTTCCGAAAAAATCATAAAAAGGTTTCGGGGCAATTGGACTTCGTTTGGTGCTTTAAACCTGAAAAGCAAAAAACATGCAGAAAACAGCAAGTGACACTTGGCATTGGGTCAATAGGTTAGTGCTCAAAAATAATATAAATTTGTAGATTATTACTCAAAAATATCCTAGAATGATAATATAATACCATGGAACAATAAAAAATTATAGATAGGTTGGAGACATACCAGCATCCCCAAGGAATAGAAACACAATCATTACAGAGATAAAAACACTAGGAATAGAAACTTCAAGCTCAAGTTTCTCATCATAAGCTTTTATCATCGCTTCCACTATATGATTAGTGAAAGCCTTTTTTATAAACATTGGGTGAACGAATAATGATTTGCAACAAGGAAATACAGTGTACTAAAGAGCAACTTTCATAATTAAAGTCCTTGTAATCAAAGATAGTGGGCACATCACTAGTTAAAGTTTTAACCTCTCCAAACCCACTTTTTCAGTTTCAGCATTAAAATCATCACCCTCCAAGCAAACGGGGTGCTCTCTAGCTAGATTTGACTCATCTCTAGTACCTTTATCATTTATATTCAGAAAATTAAACAAATATTCAATAGGAGAAGTACCAATCATTATAAGAACTTCATCATGATTTCAGTTAAAACCGGGTGGGGGAGATTTTTCTAAGAATTCTTGCTTAACTTGCAACTTAGCGGTTATCTCCTTCCTTTCATTAATAGATATTTGGATAGATTTAGTAGTCTCATTAAAATCATGCTTGGGTGGCAAAGTTTTACCTTTAAGAGTTTCAATATCAAGAGCAATTATATAAATGTGTTTCGCCAAAGTATCAATCGTATGCAACTTTTCTTCTACCATAGTATTAAAAATATTTTGACAACTAATAAATTATTTAATTGTGTTATTAGTATCAAAGGGTATCCTATTATCATTTTTAGAATAATTTCCCTAAGAATTACCATAAGAGTTGCCATAATTATTAGAGGAGTTACCGGTATACACGCTAGCATTGAAATTTCCTCTATAAGCATTTTTTATTGAAATTGTTTGACGAGACAAAGTTCACATCAATGGCATCATTATTTTTCTCAATAAAAGTATATAAATACATATCATTTGGATCATAATGAGTATTTTTGCTAGCAACCATATTCATAAGAGCATCTACTTTTTCACTGAAAGTGGCGATTTCTTGAACAAAATTTACCTTCTTACCAGTTGGAGCTCTCTCGGTATGCCATTGAGAATAATTTTTCATGATGTTGTCTAGAAGTTTTGTGGACTCTCCTAAGGTCACATCCATAAAGTTACCACCTACAGCAGAATCTGGAAGATTTCTAGACACAAAGTTTAGTCCAACCTAGAAGTTTTGGATAATCATCCACAAGTTCAAACCATGAGTAGGGCAATTTCTAATCATCAATTTCATCCTCTCCCAAGATTGTGCAACATGTTATTTATCATGTTGTGTAAAGTTCATAATTTTATTTCTAAGGGAGATGATCTTAGTAGGAGGAAAATAATTGGAAATAAAGGCATCTTTACACTTATCCCATGTTCCAATACTATTACGTGGTAAATATGAAAACCAAGCCTTAGCTTTATATCTTAGCAAAAAAGGAAATAATTTATTTTCACAATATCATTGTCCATGTACTTTTTCTTTTGCATATCACATATTTCAAGAAAATAATTAAGATGAGTAGCGGGATCTTCATTAGAACTTCTCGAAAATTGATCTTTCATCACAAGGTTTAACAAAGCAGCATTAATATCAAAAGCCTCCACACTAGTGCGAGGTGGTATAGGAGTAATAATAAAATCATTGTTATTAGTATTTGAGAAGTCACACAACTTATTAGTATCTTGAGACATGGTGACCGAGCAAGCAAAGTAACAAGCAGGACAAGTAAACTAGCAAGCAAATGAATGAACTACTAACAAGCAAAGATAAATATTTTTTGTATTTTTGATTTTTATGAAGAAAGCTAAATATAACAGCGTATAAAAAGAATAACAATTGAATGATAATTTGTGTGAAGTTACTTTATAGTTGGGGATGATATTCCCTGGCAACGGCGCCAGAAATCCTTCCTGATACTTGTGATCTGCGTTGGGTTTTTCATGAAGAGGAACAGGTAATTGCAGCACAATACGGGTAAGTATTTCCCTCATTTATGAAACCAAGGTTTATTGAACCAATAGGAATATCAATCCACAACCATCTTCAGCGGTTGCACACAAAAGAGCAAACAACTTGCACCCAACTCGGGCAAGAGGGTTGTCAATCCCCTTGATCTCGTTATTTGCAAGCAACTCAAGTGTGTAGACAGTAGTAGAAAAATATAAATTTCAAATAAAATAAAAGTTAAATAATGGCAGCAAGGTAATGATAGGATTTGTAAAGATATAAGTGAATAGACATAAGGGCCATAGTTTTCCCCAGCGGCATGTCTCATGTTGCCAACATACGGTGGGTAAACAAATTACTGTTGGAAAATTGATAGAAAAGCGCATAGTTATGCAATATTCACAACAATGAACATGTATATATAGGCATCACAAACATAAGCAAATAGGACAACTCCTGCCTGCACCTATTACTATTACTCCACACTTCAAGAGTGCTTCTATGCTTGCCTCTCTACGTATTAAGTTCATGAAAAACATAGTAATGCTTGGAGAATGATGGCATGATGTACACAAAGAGAATTTAATTAATATGAACTAACCCCATCATTATACCCTTAGTGGCAACAACACAAAGACATATCTTGTCCCATTCTGTCAATGGGATATAGAAACGCGTCAACTTGAACCCACTACAACACACCCCTCTCACTAAAGTAATATCAATCTTGTTGGCCACACTATTTCAATAGATCAGAGAGATTTACAAAGCTATAATGATCATGCAAATAAGAATATTAACATTCAGGTTTGACTCAAACACTTTTCATCAATAATCTAAAACATAAACCCACAATTCATCGGATCCCAGCAAGCACAGCATACAAAAGAATTACATCGGATAGATCAAAGGGAAGATGTGATGAGCATTGTATTGAAGATCAAAAGAAAGAGACAGCCATATAGGTACTAAATATGGACCCATTGGTCTGTGGTTAAATACTCACACATCATCCTGAGGACAGCAAAGTTGATGAAGAGGCTCTCCGTGATTGATCCCCCCTCCAGCAGGGTACGGGAACGGAGCTCCAAATGGGATCGCGGCGAAACAGAGACTTGCGGCTACAGAAAAAGTGTTTCTGGATGCACTGTATGGTTTTTAGAATATATATGAATTTATAGACCAGAGAACAGGGTCGGGACACATGCTAGGGAGGGACAAGCAATCAGGACGCGTCCATCCCCCTGGGCGCGCCTTGTTGGCTTGTGCCTCCCTCGTGCGGCCTCCAGTCTTCTCCCGAAGCTTCCAGGTCTTCTTTTGGTCCACAAAAAACAAAAATAGTTTTGGGACAATTGGACTTCGTTTGGTATTGTAAACCCAAAAATTAAAAACCACGCAAAAAACTGCAACTCGCACTAGGCACTGGGTCAATAGGTTAGTGCTCAAAAGTAATATAAATTGGTAAATTGTTACTCAAAAATTATCCTAGAATGATAATATAATAGCATGGAACAATCAAAAATTATAGATACATTAGAGACGTAGCACGCGTCCCTACCACGTCGTCACCCCCACACCGCAAGCAACAAGGGAGCGAAGGCAGGAGACCCCGCCATAGACGATGTCGGTCGGGCTTCGCCCAGCGGTGCCCCCCGGCGGCGGAGAGGGTGAGAGGAGGTGAGCGAGGGGAGTGCTATAGCGACAGGAGGGGAGGAGGCTACTCCTATTATGTGGGTTCCACAAGATCCATGTGCTCAATGGTTGTGGGTCCCACAAGTTGAATGAAGCGTTCATCACTCTTCTCCCAAAGTCCCCAGACATGGCCACCCTCTTCGAGTACTGTCCAACCAGCCTCACCATCTAATCGCCAAGCTGTTCGGCAAGGTCCTTTTCCTCCTACTTGCCCTGCATCTCCATGATATGATCTCCACGAACCAGAGTGCCTTCATCACCGGCCGAAGTATTAATGACAACTTCATGCTAGTCCAATAGACAGCCCGATAGCTCCACAACCTCCGCAAGCCGCGCATTCTTCTCAAGCTTAACATCGTGTGCACCTTTGATTTTGTCTCCTGGCCATTCCTGATTGAGTTGATGCGGCACCTCTACTTTGGTCCGTGTTGGATCATCTCTGTGTGCATCTTCCTTGCCACCGCCAGTACGCACGTGCTCATCAACGTGACTTCTGGGCCTCTAGTCTACCACCACAAGGGGCTTTGCCAGGGCGACCCCATCTCGCCCATGCTCTTCGTCATCGTGATCTACGTCCTCAACCACCTAGTCAAGAAAGCTATAGACCTCGACGGCATAAAGCACCTCGCCTACAGGCTTACATCATGTCCCTATACGCTAACAATGTCGTCATGTTCCGTCACCCCGACGAGACAGACCTCTAGGAGGTTGGCCAGCTACTCAAGATCTTCGGTGAGGCTTCTAGCCTTCGCACCAAGATGGCTAAGTGCTCGGCGATTCTAATCCGGTGCTCCACTACCCACCCCACCTCCATCACTGACTAATTCCCACGCC
This sequence comes from Hordeum marinum, assembly GCA_022496015.1. NCBI lineage: Eukaryota > Viridiplantae > Streptophyta > Magnoliopsida > Poales > Poaceae > Hordeum > Hordeum marinum. Next base: position 248,919,462 of record CM039676.1, on the reverse strand, counting down.
CCATCCTCGACTTCCCCACATGGTACCTTGGCCTCCCCCTTTCGATTTGCAAGGTCTTCGCTTCCGCGATGTAGCCCTTCGTCAACAAGTTGGAGAAGAAGCTCTCCCCTTGGTGGGCTTCCATGCTTTCTCGCGGCGAGCGCCTTGCTCCCGTGAGACATGTCTTCTGCACCATGTAGACACACATCCTCATCCCTATGGCACTGCACCCTTGATCTTGTGCCAGATCAACCGACTGATTTGTGCTTTCCTTTGGCATGGTCGCAAGACTTCCAATGGAGGGCACTGTCTCGTCAGTTGGGGTCGGGTCTGCTGCCCTGTTTCTTTCGGTAGCCTGGGCATCCCGGACCTCCAGTGCACCGGGATCGTGCTCCAGCCTAGGTGGCTCTGGTTGTGCAAGACGGACCCGTCCAGGCGCTAACAACACTTTCACATTCCCTGCACACCGGGCGTCCACGAGCTGGGATCTCGGCGACCATAACACCTGATGATTCTGGGATGATCATTGGCTCCACGGCTGCTTCATCGTCGAGGTCACTCCTCTAATCCATGCCACGGTTCCACGCCGATAACTGTGGTCCGTCCATGACGCCCTGGTTGACCACTCTTGGATCCGCGATATCCATGGATTGCTAGGCCCCGAGGCTTTGGTCCAGTATATCCTGGTCCAGGCACAGCTGCGCGACATCGCTCTCTTAGACGTGGCGGACCGCATCTCTTGGCAGTGGACCGTGTCAAGCGCGTACTCCGCCCACTCTTGCTACCAGGCGCTCTTCTCCTGCTTGACCATAGAGCCTTCATGGCAGCTTACTTGGAAATCTTCGGTGCCTTTCAAGGTCAAGATCTTCCTATGGCTGGCCTATCACGGTCGTTGATGGATGGCGACGGGTTAGCACGTTGGGCTCTTCCCCACATGCCTCTCTGCCTGAAGTGCAATTAGGAACCGGATAACATGCAACACCTACTCTTTCTCTCCTAGTGCCATAACATGGCCACCCTGCCTAGCCTGGATTGTGAGTTCCGCGAGTGGTTCTCTGCCGCCATCCATGCCTCCCCGACTACTCTTCATTGTGGGCTTGCCACTATCATCATCCTCACTTCATGGAGACTATGGAAGCACCGCAACAAGGTGCGTGTTCAATGGTGGTAGCCCTTCCATTTCCAGACTCTCCAACTGCATCAAGGAAGACGCTCGCGCCTGGGTGTGAGTTGGGGCCAAGGGGCTTGACCAATTGATTGTGTAGTATGTAGCTATCAAGGTCGCGCATAACCTTCCACTGTGCTCTTGTTCACCTCATTCCCATCGTCTCTTTTGTGCTTGTGCTTGCAAGATAAACCGTATAACCTTCACTCTATTTCCTCTATCAGTGCAATGATAATAAAATCTTTTGCGTATTCACGAAAAACATTTTATTATGTGGATAAATCAATTAGGACAACTCCAATGCACGACCGCGAACAGATGTTCGATGTGTCTAAACACTATCCGTTTAGGTCGGGCAAAGGGTTATTGTTGAGCTGCACTAAATCAAATTTGGCTGTTGCATCCAACCGATGGACGAATTTCGTCTGGATGCCCTGTTTTGGTCCGCGGCCATAGCCATGCCAACGGCCATATAGTTCATGTCGGTCAGAGCATCAGCGGTGGACCCACATGCCAGCCTACAAAATGATCACCCCACGGTTCATGTTGGCACAATAGCCAACGCACAAAAAACGGCCATAGTTCATGTCTCGTGGATATATTTCATGATATCACACAAAGTCGACATACAAAATGATGTTGCTCTTGGTTGTATCTTAATCATCTAGCTCGAGCATCGCCTTTTGCTTCTTCTCGAACCAAACTCTTCTCCTCAATGATAGTTTACTCAAGTCCATTGTCATGATTTCCACCTCCTTCGCAATAAAACAGAGCACCACCTCTTTTGCTTTGGTGTTTGCATTGGTCACCTCAATCTTAAGCTTCTTCATTTGGATAGCCTCCTCAATATCGAGCTTCCTCTTTTTGATGGCCTCCTAGCATGAGGAGGGTGTGATGTGTCGCTGCCTGTTTGGCATTAGTGAACATATGTAGGATCGAAAGTAGGTCTAGAGGGGGGTGATTAGACTACTTGACCAAATAAAAATCTACTTTTTCGAAATTTTAATTCTTGGCAGATTTTAGCATTCATAGTATGTCAAGTACACCCTACACATGCATATCTAAGAGTATAGCAGCGGAAAGTAAAGACATTGCACATGTAAGTAAATAGAGGGTAGGAAAAGCAAACGCAATTGGTGACACGATGATTTTTCCCATGGTTCCGATAGGTGGCGCTATCGTACATCCACGTTCATGGAGTCTTCAACCCACGCAGGGTAACGGTCGCGAGAGTCCATGAAGGGCTCTACCCATGGAGGGTTCCACGAAGAAGCAACCTTGACTATACCATGACGGCCTACGTCCATGGAGCACTAGCCTTAATCGGGGTAGATCTTCATGAAGTAGGAGATCTCCTTGCCCTTACAAACTTCTTGGTTCACTCCACAACACGAAGTAGGAGGCTCCCAAGTGACACCTAACCAATCTAGGAGGCACCACCCTCCAAAAGGTAATAGGCTCGGTAATGTCGATGAGCTCCTTGCTCTTGTGCTTCAAGATGATAGACTTCTCAACACACAATCACTCTCTCACAGATATGGCTTGGTAGAAGAGATGGGATTGGTGGAAAGCAACTTGGGGAGGCTAGAAATCAAGATCCATATGGTTGGAGTGGAAGATCTTGACCTCAACACATGGGTAGGTGGTTCTCTCTTAGATAACTGATAGGATAGGTATGGAATGGTTCTGAGTGCTTCTCTTTCGAGTAGGTGGTGGTGGAGGGGTATATATAAGGATCCCCAAAAATCCAACTGTTACACACAATAAGTCTGTCTCGGTGACTCCAATGCGCTAATCTCGATGGTACCAAAGTGACCAAAAGGTGGCAAGTTTTGAATCTCGATGAGACCGATATAGGAATCTAGGTTGCACCGATAAGATGACCAACGGTCAGAATGCTCAATCTCGGTGACACCAATTTGACAATCACGGAGGGACCGAAACTGTGAACTTGTGTAACAGAAAGTTGGCAGCCCAACTCGGTGGCACCGAATGCAGTATCGGTTGCACCGAAGTGGCTAGGGTTTGGCTGAGTTTGTCTAGGGTTTGGAATCGGTGGCACCGAATGTAGAAATTTGGTTGCACCGATTTTGAGTGTTTGGCTTTGGACAGACTTTGGTGGGAGAGTTTGTGGGTGTCTTTGGTGACTATCACTTGTGCACGTATGAGCATTTTGTTCACCAACAAAACCTTACCCCCTTTTAATAGTATTGGCTTTCCTATGGACTCAAAGTGATTTCTCGTAAATATAAAATGTAGAGTCCTCTTGCTTGAAGCTTTCCAACCTATTTCCTTGCATCTTGGGGTATTCCACAATCTCTTTGCCAACCCATCATTGAACTTTTCGTGAAACATACTTGATGGAAACATTAGTTCAATGACTTATATGTTGTTATGAATTACCAAAACCACCAAGGGGGCAAATGTGCCTTCAATCTCCCCCTTTTTGGTAATGGATGACAACATATGGATCAAAGCTTCGACATATGATATAATCAATGAATATAATCGTCGCTTTGAGAAGTATGTGTAAGCAGGAGCTCCCCCTAAATTTGTGCATTATTTTGAATTTGCGTTTGAATGCAAATGCACAATCAATTAGGTACATGGGGAACTTCTTCCATGTCACATACATCTTAGTGGTGTGCGAGAATAATTAGAGTTAACAACATAGCACAACACAATCAAGCAATGTGAGTGATCATCACATAATGATCAAATGATAGGAAAAAGTAGCAACACACAAAACAACGTATGATCACACACAAACACGAAAGTATCCAAAATAGCCAAATGTTTTGTAAAACCGGCAAATAAAGACAGATGCTCTCTCACTCGAAGCCTAAGATCTATATACACTTCTCCCGCTTTGGCAACAAGTTACCAAAATGTTCAAAGGTATATATCTAATCGTTCTACGGCTGATCTCCTCCGGTCGTCAATGTCGGAGTCGACAGAACTGCATCGGCGAAGACTTCCGTTGAAGTCCTGGATGGAGCTAGAGTAGATACTGGAGGCACTGGAGATAATGGAGCTGAAGATACTATGGCTGGAGCAGAAGAAGAAGGCCTCGTCTCTAGAGCTAGTACTATAGGAGTCTTGGCCTTAGTCATAAACTGGGTAGTCGTCCTGACAGGTGCACTATATGCCTCATCATCAGAAAAAGAATCAGATTCTGAGTGGTGATGGATTTGGGCTTCATCAACCTCCTACTTGAGCTCATTGACTGTCTTAGTCAGCCCATCAACCTTGTCATTGAGGGTCTTCACTCTATCCTCAAAGAACCTCACAAGACTGTTTTGATTGTCCAGTATACCTTTGATATACATCTTCATCTCCATGACAATGGTGATCAAAAGATCCATCTCCTCATTCCTGGACCTGGGAACCTGAGCACTAGTGGCTCAAGCTGCCACTGCTTCTGCCTCTCGGTCCATCACCACAACGTTATCCTCAAAGTCCGGCTGAAGTGGCAAATGGGGACTGCCCAGAGCAAATATGTGCTTCTCAAGCTAAGAATTGATGAGCATCTAGATATAGCAAAGTTGTTAGAATCGAGATTCTGAATCAGATCGGAGCTCCGTTGGTAGGATCGTGAGTCATAGAATCTTAACTACTAGGATCATAGAAACTTAGATTCTATGAGAAAAATCGTAGGATCAAAGGGGCTATGTTGGATAGTATAGTCGTAAGATTCTAAGACTCGAGTCGCGATACTGACAACCTTGGGATATAGGGTGCATAGCAGCATGAGCGCTTCTGATCAGTAGCAACCCTTTTTACAGTCTCTACAATCAAGTCCATCACTCGAATCCTGGTGTGACGATCAAGATGGATGAGCATTTTGATGGAGTATCCATGAATCATCTTCTCATCTCCAGACTTGGGCATCAAGGTATGCCTCGGGATGGTGTTCATAGTTCGGTGACCTGGCTGGAGAAAGTAGATTGATCCAAGCTGTTGAGATTGCACTTTGTCTGCAGGGATAGGATTATACATGTCCTTCATGGCATTGTGGCTCGCCTTGGATTCTGTGTAGAGATCGAAATCTCTGTCCTAAACCTCCGGGACTCCTACTATGGTAGCCCACTCATAAACAGTGGATTCATATCTTGCTCCTTCAATCATCCAAACAATTCTGCCATCTCCATAAAAATGAGCAGTGGAATAGAACTGCATGATCATCTCATCATTCCAGGTAGTAAACTCTCTGCCAACAAACTCATCAAGTCCAATGCAATGAAAATTTTCTTGGACACATGGAAAGTAGTCCTCATTCTCCTTGATGTACTTCCAGTCAACATATCTCATGTCACTGATTGTTGGGCTCTTGTCTAGCAAAATTGTCTCATAGAAGTCTTGCTGCTCTTTGGTGTAAAATCTGTAATCAACCGCAGTCTTTCTCCGCTAGGCATATGGATCAACAACTCTCCATGCCCTCAAGCCTAAATCATTCCTCTTCTTCATATGCTCAGCAACTAGGTGGCTGGCATCATGAACTGGAAGGTGAGGTCTGAGCTTCATCAGAACAGACATAGCATCATCACCATGTGCTTCTCTGAAAGTGGACTTCTTGTTCTTCTCAGAAGCAAGTATATCTCTGGTCGACCTCTTGGACTTTTGTGCAACAGTTTTCTTTGAAGTTACTTTGGTGCTCTTGGAGGGGCCTGGCTTGGGCATAGCATCAGCTAACAGTTTCTTGGTTTTCTTCTTAGGAGGGGCCTGAGCAGCAGGTTCCTCCTCTTCCTCCTCAGCAGCAGCAGTAGCCTCCTCTGGATCCTCAAACATGGATGTAGGCCCTACACATGGATGATCCTCTTCCTCGATGTATTCTTTGGCACAGCCTTCCTGGGGACCTCAATAGACATTGTTGCCCTAGCACTCTCATGTGCTTTGAAGGTTTCTCTGGGTGCATAAATTTTGCTGACCACCTTCCTAGATGAGGTGGCCTCATTGGCATGCTTCCTTGCAGCCTTCTCTTGCTTCTTGGCAAGAATATCTTATGGGACAAAATATGAATCCTCTTCATATGAGTTGAGTTTCTTCCTGGTCCTTGTTGCAGCCTTAGGCAACTCATGAGAACAGGGAGTGCCTGGATCTGAAAATGAACTAGACTCACGACTAGTGCCTGAACTCATCTCAACATTGTGCTCTGGCAAGTTCTAACTGTCTGACCCTGACATGCTGACCCTGTGAATAGAGTATAGAAGAGTGGAATAGAATAAGCCATGACAAAATGTTCAGCTGGTTTTTGAAAGTTTGAACAGAAAAATTATAGAAGTAGTTAACTGCAAAATTGGATTTCGGTGTCACCGAGTCAAACATTTTGGTGCTGCCGAGACTCACAAAACCATTAACCGAAACTTGGCAACAGTTTTGAACAGACCGAAAACTGTCACTCGGTCTCACCGAGTTCTGTCCTCAGTAGCACAAAAAGGCAATCGGTGGAACCGATTTTTCTGACTTGGTATCACCGAGATGCAACTTCACGGGCAACTAAACCTAGAATTTTTTGATTCCTAGACTATAGAGTTTATCTTGTGGATTGAACGATCTTAAATTGTGGCAAGATAATGGAGAAACCCTAATGTGCAAGAATCGAAGGTTGGAGCGCAAGAGGGGGCCGAATCCGTACCCTAGCTCGGTGACAGATCCGCTACGGTGGTGACGGGGGTGAGGATTCTGTCGATGGCAGCGATTCCAGGTAGCAAAAGAGCGCAGGAAGACAAGGCGATGTCCAGGGGGGTCCTTCTGCGGCAGCTTAGGGCTTGGAGCACGACGATTTGAAGAATGAAATTTCGAACCATCGGCACCACCAAATATATACCCTTCACTGTGAGTGACGCCGATTCTAAATTTTCGGTGTCACCGAGTTTCTCAGCTGTCAGCTGACAGGAAAACTCGATGTAACCGAGAATATGGAATCGATAGTGCTGAGGAAAGAAATCCAGATCAACCCTAGGCATTTGGTGAGACCAAGATTTTGGGGTTGGTTCCACCGAGATGCACTTGGGAGGTTTTAATGGTCAGTCCTTGTCGATACGGAACTCCGAGTGCTCCTCACAAAGAGAGATCGAGAAGTACTTGTTCAAATTTTGTGATGCAGCATGAATAGAGTATGAGGTGAGAAAGCATCGATAGCTAAAGAAGTGGTCCTAGGCATTCTTGTATATCCAATTGGCAAATAAATATGAAAACCAAATAGCAACAATTGGATATCCTCGAATGAGTAAATAAATGCAGACCAACATGCTCACACAATAAGATGTCAAATGAAATCATGGCAAACATGCACAAACACAATAGCATCTAACAAGCACTTTGGCGATGACGGGGTCATCTATATATGAGTATATTTACTTAGGAGCCAATTAAGAATACTTGGTCATAGGTCATACTCATCGTTTAAGCACAAGTCAGGTTACCACTTCCACATAAAGCATTTAATGTTGTCACATTCTTATGAGATGATTTAACTCAAGTCTTAGAGTAAATCTCCCCCTAGATGTGACATCCCCCATAAGAGGGATAAACTAACATTGGGTTTTGTCAAAGAATACTTCATGTTGGTGAGGTAGTGGTGGATGCTCAAAGTTGATGAAGATCACCAACAGTTGGGAGCATCCTTGTTATTTCATTACTCTTCTCACCTACATGGGTTAGTCCCAACACACAAGAGACAAATACAAGGATATCTATGGACATGGAGTGCAAAGCATATGTGATAATGTCCATTGATTTGTTGATTACCTTGTCCCTTGCTTACCTTTTAGGGAATGTGTGACTCCTTGAACTATTGCATAATGTTGATGTTGTTTGCAACACGTTCTTGCCAAAAATGAATATGAGTGAATTTCATTGGCGGAGACACCCCTCTAGAACTATCTAGTTCCTCTTCTTGGGAACACAAATCAAGTTGATGGGGGTCTTTGGTGTTGAAGTAGCACTTCTAGAAGTTGAACTTGTAGTAGCCTTGGAAACCCACTTCACCAAAGCTTGGGATTCATATTCATATGAGTCAATGTCCTCTTGAAGCTTGTTCTTGTCCTTGAGCTTGGTGTCTTGTGGTGGAAGGTCATCTTGAGATTTTGTTCCCTTGGGAAGAGTATTTTCATACTTCTCCTTTTGAGGAACAAACTTGGGATCGCGGTATTGACCTTCTTCCCATTCAACTCCATTAGCCTTGAAGTAGCCAACACCACGATTCATCCGGTACTCCATGCTTGCGTACAATCTCCTCAAATTGTTTGCACCCTTCAAGACTCTTGTAGATACCTTTCTCTATAATCCCTTTCAAGAGTTCATTTTCTTGCTCAGGTGTAACTTGGCTAAGAGAAGAGTTAGTGGGATCAATAGAACTACTAGAAGCAATATCATTGGATTTATCATTTTTATTGCTACTAGATGAAGAACCTTTCTTTCCTTTATTACTAGCTTGCTTAGACTTAACTTGAGGCATGAATGTAGATAAGAGAAGTCGTTTGGCTACATAAGAGGAAGTCTTGTTTCGAAGATTGTCATTGGTAGCTTTAAGGAACTCATGATCTTGCTCTAAATTGAGCTTCTCGGAGCATAGCTTCTCATGTGTCCTTACAAGCTCTCTATGATCTTCTAGAGATGACTCGTGAGCTAGCTTAAGAGTTTTTAGTTCTAGAGTTAGTCATTCTATTTCCAACTTATCATCATCACACGACTTATCTACACTAGAGTGATCACTAACATGTTCATTTTGACTAACATTACTAGTTTTGTCAAATAGCAAACCATCTTCAATTAACTAGTCATCTTCATCACTATTGAAATCAAGATACTCGGGGTGTGATACCTTGGGGCCTTTAGCCATGAAGCAACTTCCACTCCCTTCATTTGGTGAATCAAATAGATCATAGGAGTTGGTAGTCACTAGTGCAATTACGGCAACACCTTCATCTTGACTATAGTCGGAGTTGGAGTGATAGCTTCTCTCGGAGTGGTTGTCGGAGTCGGAGTCGGAAACCCATTCACCAACATGAGGTTGATGTTTCCTTCTTGAGTAGCTCTTGGTGTACTTGTCCTTCTTCTCCGAGTCCCTACTTCTCCTTGAGGGTCTTCGTTCATAACGATCATCTCTACACCTTATCTCCCTTCGAGGTGACTTGTCTCTTGAGCTTCGTCTTCTTGGTGACTCTTCTCTTTGTTTGTAGGGAGACGTGCACTCATTGGAGTAGTGTCTGGGCTTCCCACAATTGTAGCAGTTTCGGTCACGACTTGATGAACGCTTCTATTCATATCTTGAGTTGGAGCTTCAATCTTTGCTTCTATTCTTGTAGAACTTGTTGAATTACTTGACCATGAGGTTTATCTCTTCATTTGTGACAAGATTGTCGCTTGAGGTAGCAGGAGCATCACTTGTGGCTTTGTAAGCACTGCTAGACTTTTGGTGAAGCTCTTCCTTGTCTTTGAGTGTCATCTCATGAGCAACAATTCAACCAATCACTTTCGTTGGTTTGAGATCTTTGTAGTTGGGCATCATTTGGATCGATGTGCAAACGGTGTCATATCGATCATCCAAAGCTCGAAGTATCTTCTTGATGATGAATTTCTCAATCATTTCTTCGCTTCCTAAGCCGGCAATCTCATTGGTGATGAGAGCTAGCCTAGAGTACATCTCAGCGACTCCTTCATCATCCTTCATCTTGAACTTGTCAAGTTGTCCTTGAAGAACATCCAACTTGGATTCTCTCATGGACTCGGTTCCTTCGTGCATATCAACCAAAGTATCCCAAATCTCTTTTGCATGTTCAAGACGGCTGATTTTGTTGAATTATTAGGGGCATAGACAGTTGAAGAGAATGTCACATGCTTGAGCATTGAGTTGCAACATCTTCGATTCATCCGCAGTTGCTTCGCGATCGGGTTCATTTCCTTCCGCAAAGAATTCACCTCGCAAGCCAACAAGAATAACAGCACAAATGGTGGGGTTATGACCAAGCAAATGCATTTTAATTTTGTGCTTCCAACAAGAAAAATTTGTGCCATCAAAGTACGGACCTCTACGGTGATAATTGCCCTCACTAGAAGCCATACTTCTCCTAGGTTATGAGACCAATGCAATGGAGACCAATGCTCTGATACCACTTGTAGGATCAAAAGTAGGTCTAGAGGGAGGGGTGATTAGACTACTTGACCAAATAAAAATCAACTTTTTCCAAATTTTAACTCTTGACAAATTTTAGCATTCATAGTATGTCAAGTATACCCTACACACGCATGTCTAAGAGTATAGCAACGGAAAGTAAAGACATTGCACATGTAAGTAAAGAGAGGGTAGGAAAAGCAAACGTAATTGGTGACACGATGATTTTTCCCGTGGTTCCGATAGGTGGTGCTATCGTACATCCAAGTTCATGGAGTCTTCAACCCACGCAGGCTAACGGTCGCGAGAGTCCACGGAGGGCTCTACCCACGGAGGGTTCCACGAAGAAGCAACCTTGACTATACCATGACGGCCTACGTCCACGGAGCACTAGCCTTACTCGGGGTAGATCTTCACAAATTAGGTGATCTCCTTGCCCTTACAAAATTCTTGGTTCACTCCACAACACGAAGTAGGAGGCTCCCAAGTGACACCTAACCAATCTAGGAGGCACCACCCTCCAAAAGGTAATAGGCTCGGTAATGTCGATGAGCTCCTTGCTCTTGTGCTTCAAGATGATAGACTTCTCAACACACAATCACTCTCTCACAGATATGGCTTGGTAGAAGAGATGGGATTGGTGGAAAACAACTTGGGAAGGCTAGAAATCAAGATCCATATGGTTGGAATGGAAGATCTTGACCTCAACACAAGGGTAGGTGGTTCTCTCTTAGAAAACTGATAGGATAGGTACAAAATGGTTCTGAGTGCTTCTCTTTCGAGTAGGTGGTGGTGGAGGGGTATATATAGGCATCCCCGAAAATCCAACCATTACACACAATAAGTCAGACTCGGTGACTCCGATGTGCTAATCTCGGTGGTACCGAAGTGACCAAAAGGTGGCAAGTTTTGAATCTCGATGAGACCGATATAGGAGTCTCGGTTGCACCGATAAGGTGACCAACGGTCAGAATGCTCAATCTCGGTGACGCCGATTTGACAATCTCGAAGGGACCGAAACTGTGAACTTGCGTAATAGAAAGTTGGCAGCCCAACTCGGTGGCACCGAATGCAGTATCGGTTGCACCGAAGTGGCTAGGTTTTGGCTGAGTCTGTCTAGGGTTTGGAATCGGTGGCACCGAATGTAGAAAGTTGGTTGCATCGATTTTGAGTGTTTGGCTTTTGGACAGACTTTGGTGGGAGAGTTTCTGGGTGTCTTTGGTGACTATCACTTGTACACGTATGAGCATTTTGTTCACCAACAAAACCTTATCCCCACTTTAATATTATTGGCTTTCCTATGGACTCAAAGTGATTTCTCGCAAATATAAAATGTAGCCTCTTGCTTGAAGCTTTGCCAACCTATTTCCTTGCATCTTGGGGTATTCCACAATCTCTTTGCCAACCCATCATTGAACTTTTCGTGAAACATACTTGATGGAAACATTAGTTCAATGACTTATATGTTGTTATGAATTACCAAAATCACCAAGGGAGCAAATGTGCTTTCAACATAATCTCCTTATCCTCATCGGCGACCCACTATTGCGTGGAGGTAGCATCGACATCAACCTGGGTGGTGGCTTTCCTCTCGGCAGCAACGACCCTACGGCCATCCCTCTTCACCAATTCTTAGGCAAGCTCCTCCAGCGTGAGCATCCTATTTGGCTTCTTCTTCTTGGGGAGAAGGGGCGGTGGCGACCGGGATGGCGGCGTCAGCGGCGTGCTTTGGCATGACATGTTTTTTGGGGAGAAGGGGGAAAAGGGAAGGTTGCGCCCCTGACGGGCGGGCCAGTGAAGGACAAGGGCGTGCGTCCCGCACGTCCTCGCCTTGTTCATTTCGACGCGAACACAGCCCAAATTTGGGTCGGAAATGGGTAGCGGATGGACAGAAAACGGATGACCGTCTGCTTGCGTTGGCGCTTTGGGCCTTCTTTTCTGTTCATTTCAGCCCCAAACGAATAGAGACGGACCAAATGTGATCGTGCGTTGAAGTTGATCTTAGAGGATCAACAACCATGCTCCTCATATTGCCCTACATATCCGGGCCATCCATCAGGTCATTGACCGGTCATTTTTTAACCCAACCAGGTCTCTCACTTTGCGAAATCACTAATTAAGGATGCCTTTTTCAAAATTTACTCTCCCACCTTCCTTGATGTTGACAAGTGACACATTGTATGTACGCATTTGTCACAACTTAAGAGTTTCCCTTTTGTACCTAGATATGTTTTTCAAAACATTTATCTGGTAAATTGTACATCCAAATCACGATCATCTTCACCGCAGAATTTCTCACACCGAGACCTTTGAAACTACATTCAATGTTAGTAGGTTTCGGCATATTTGTTTTCCAGAAAAAAGAAAACCAACTGGAAATAAAAAACAATAAATGGAAGAAAAGAAAAACCCCCAAAAGCAGAAAACTAAAAAATTGAAAACTGGAAAAAATATGGAACAAAAAGAAGGACGGAAACATGGTTGCGCTTTTTAAAATTTTTTAGGAAGCACAATTATGCTTTTTCGTTTTCGGGGAGCACAATTTTATTTCTCGTGAAAACACAGTATTGTTTTTTTGTTTTTAGGAAGATAGATGTGCTTTTTTTAGAAAGCGCAATTGTGCTTCTCTTGTGGAAGTACGGTTTATACTTGTGGTGAAAGGACGGGTGTGCTATTCCTTTTTGAAAAATATAGTTGTGCTTCTCGTGAAAACACATATTCTGTTTTTTTCTTTCAAGGAGCGAAATTGTGCTGCTAGCATAAGCACATGTTATACTTCTCACAGAAGCTCATATTGTGCTTCTTCCAGAAAAGAGTTGCTTCTCAAAACAAATAAATACATAAAAGCAAATGGTTTTCTCCCCAAAAAAACTATAAAAAAAGCTTAACGAAAAATCAGAAGAAGCCAAAATAAAATACGAAAAATGCGTATAGAAAGAAAAATAATCCCAATGGTGCGTCCAAAGTGCCGCATGTAGTGTCGTATGGACGAATCACCTGGTGCACTACAAGGGCCAGGAAAGTGACCGTTGTAACTACCCCATAGGGTATCTGTTAGCTAGTTACTCCCTCACTTTGTTATAAACATCTGGACAGTATGTGAACCCTCATATCTAGCCCAGGGCTTACGGATGCGCTAGATCAATGTTCGATCTGTCACGTGGACATGGCCAATTCCAGACCATTTGTTTCTCCATCCTCGTCAATCACATACATATGACCGACTAATTGAGGACAAAGCGAGGGACATGATTACATATATGTATAAATGAGTACTTAAAACAAACATTTGAGGAGCCAAAGTTGAAGGGACCGAGTGTAGATGCCGTTACTAAGACAAGGCTTAGATGATTGTCACGGATCAAAACAGCTGTAAAATCTGAGAAAATATCACGTACCCTACCGCTGTCAATACATCACCAGGGATATCACAGTGGAGCTACTCCGGTAGTATCAATTTAATCACCAGGAGTAGGTTGCTAGAGAAATTGATCCCATGATGCATTAAAGACCAACGACCATGCTCTCCGACAGACACACACCGAGCTAGGGGAATAAATGGCAGGGAGGCGTAGGCGCGTGTGCATATTAATTTTCAATTTGCAAGGAAACTGCAGGTCAGTAAAGGACAGAGCATGAGGAGCATGGACATGTAAATCCAGTCGTGTCAATGTTGTTCAAAACCTAGCTGGCGAAGAGCCTCAGAGCGTGTTCCGAATCTCTCTAGCTTCTCAAAACTCCACAAATGCAGCTTTTTGAGCTAGCTTCTCACTTCATCTGGTTATTTCTATGCGTTCGGCTCGCTTGGCAGCTTCTCCCAGTAGATGTACAATAGCTGTTGAGGCAAAGGGGACTTTTTACGTAGCGATTCAGGAAACACGAGCTGTGTGAATCGTTTTTTTAGGCTTTGCGATGGCATTCCCTTGTAAATATGCCGGACTCCTCGCTTCTCCAGTTCATGAAGCTGGACTTTAGCTGCTTTGATATTTTGCACCAGAGGACCGCAACGCTTCGCGAAGCTCAGTCCATGGAGTTAAGACATTCGGTCCGGCTTCGCTCCTCGAGTTCGAGAAGCGCGGAGCGAGAGGAGTTCCGAACGGTCCCTCAATCAGATGAGCTCACTTGAACGCATTGGAAATAAACAACTTGAGGGAAAGGGCGTGTTTGATCGGTGGAGGTCTTTTATCGAGATATGCACGTTATCATGGATGCTTCTCTTTTGTTCGAAAGCAGTCTGGCATTTGAATAAAATCATTGGCAGCGATGGCGTCACCCGGTCGACCAACTGCTTGGAGAAGATACTCGAGATGTCGTGAATGAGGCCGATGGGCCTATAGTCATGGTTGTGTCCTACTTGTTAGTGAGGAGGAGGATGTTCGTCTAGTTGACAGGGTTTCCACATTCCCCTCTGAGAGAAGCCAGCTGAAGAGTCACAGTCATGCGGTCCGTCTTGATGATATTCAACATCTCTTGCTGAAAGCCCCTATAAAACCACCAAGTTCGGGGCCTTGACCAAGGGCAACTAGAAGACCGCATCCTTAATTTCGCTTGCATTGAATGGGTGTCGAGGATGGATAGGTTGTGTCTGGTGATGCCAATGTTCTGCTAGCTGAAACAGATGGTCTACCGTTTAGTTTACCAAGTTTTGTGCAAAGGATTTCTTTTTACAATATTGTTGATTTATGATCTCAAAAGAGATGAACATGATGTTGAAAGGAAGGTTTTCCCGAAAGTACCTTTCTAATCTCGAGTTCAAATGCTTTGGGGGTGAACAGTAAAATAAAAAAAATCTAATTTTTTTGGCAAACTTTAAAATATGTTTGGAGTGCATGTAAAATTTCATCATGAAATTACATTAATGGAAGGTGTGGCAAAAAAAAGTAAAATCAGAGCTCTAAATTGCATTTGGAAATTACTGTTCATCTAGAGATATTCTGTGTCCTGGTTTTCCCTCTTTATTGCTTCACTTGGTGTGAAATAGAAACGGAAAGAAATCATAGAGAAAGAAATGCCAAAGAAACATAAAAGAAGAAAGAACATCTCGACTCTTAACTCACACTAACTCTGAAAGCTCCCTACACCCGGGAGTCCTAATAATTAATTTATCTATTGCCTTTATACTCCACCACTATAGGAAGTATAATAAGACATGAACGTATGACCATGCGTTAGATGCTTTGGATCCTTTGTGTAACTTTTGATTTGTGCGTAATTTAAGTTGTAACTTGGAAGAAGCGTCCAAGCAGCTTTGGTGGCTCAATTGTAACTTTTACATGAAAAAACTAGTTTATTTGTAGCTTCCTAGCTAGCCCCATATCTTATTGGTCTTTTTCTTGTTCTTTAGTTTTAACATGAAAAAGGCCTTATTTTAAAATTGATTCATCGTTCTCCCATGTAAAATTTGTTTCGAAGGTTCCTTTTTGGTTTGACCGGCCCATGTAAAATTTGATTCCATCGTTCTCCCTCTGTTTCATAATGTAGTGTGTTTGCGTTTTCCGGGACCTAAGTTTAACCATGCATTTAACCAACGAGACTGATTACGGCGGGGCAAAATTTATACCACTGAATTCGTATCAAAAATGCAAATTCAGTGGTATAATTTTTGCTCCTGCTACAATTGGTCTCGTTGGTTAATTATATGGTCAAACTTAGATCTTGGAAAGCACGGGCGCACTACATTATGGACGGAGGGAGTACGAACATCGAAGGATCTAGCCTACGATGGTGTCTGGCTACCAGTGTTGTTCTGCTCGAGGTTGGAGGTGGGTAGGGACACCGCAGGAATCTGAGGTCGGCTGGTCTGGCGGTGACGACCTTAGACGTCGTTCCCTTCCTATTGGCGTTGTCAAGGTTGTCCATTTCCCTTCCTCTTCCTCCTACTCGTGTACCGGTTAAAATTCAGATGCTTTTCGAATTGGGAGGCAGCAGCGCTGCTGGCGTCATCAGCTTCTAGGGGGTGTCGTCTCTCATGAGCTTCGGGTGGAGGTGTCGTTCTGACTGTATGGTGGTGGTTGGTGGCGTGGTCGGAGTTCGTCGGCAGGTGTCTTCTTCTGGCTAGGCTACTCCTATTCGCTCCATTGGTTGTTCCTTGTCCAAGTGGATGGCGGGATCTCGGCGCTCATCTTTGCAGACTATGTACCTAGGAACGCGGTTGCGACGTTCTCCTTCCCGTCAATCGTGTTCAGTGTAGCCTTCCACACATCCATGTGCTTTCCTCCTACTAGATCGATCTAAAGGATTCCAGGTATGCGCAGAGTCTTGGAACAAGGAAGAGACAAGAGATAAATCCATTGCTAATAACATAGACAATTAATGTTTAATCAAACAAAGTCAATATCAATGATCTATGCACAACTACATACGGTTGTGAGGTTGTGGATCAATCAATGGCCAGAGGGGATTACTCAAACATCACAATAGGATCACAGATGGAAAACATTATAGATGGCATTGGTAGACGACTGATTGTGTAAAGTCTTAGAATGTCGTCGTATGCGATGGATCGATTACAATTATGTCAAAGCCTAAGAGAATATGGCTATGGTGATGGACGCAGCTATGAATTATGAGAATTGTGGTGGTGATCCTCGCGACTCTCTACTTCTTTTATGCTTGTTCTGTTGTGAATGGGGCCTCATGCCTATTATAGTGTTTCTGGGATGATGCCACACACCTATTGGCAAGCGGTGACCACCGGTACTAGCACCAGCACTCGTACCACACGTCGTCTTGTCCTCTGGATCCTCCGTGGCACATCCCATTGACTTGACTTTATCTCCACACTTCTGCATTTGCATGCATAGCTTCATTTCCTTCCCTTTCATGATCCGTTCCCGGAGGGAACAAATTACGGAAAGGGAATTGCAATATTTTCCATTTATTAGCCATCAATGAATAAATTAGAGTGACTTTATTAGAATATATAGCATTATCTTGTTTAAACGATGGTGGAATAAGTGTATGTGTTACACTCACCAACTGCACATGAGACAAGGAGTTTACCCAGGTCTAGGCCCTCAAAGAGAGGTAATACCCTACTTGATGCCTTTGTGGATTGTATTGATGGTTGCCTCATATGATATCTAGGGTTTGTAGTGTTACGTATGAAAAGGCCCAATGTCTAGGACCTCGCCTCCCCTTAATTCGGTGGATAAGGGGTAAGGTTACATGGGTCGAAGTCAGTTTATATGGTCTAGAGTGAGTCAGTTTACAACTAGATCTACCTTTTTTTAGGGTATACAACTATATGTACCTAAACTTGTACTCCGAGTTGGTAATAAGCCCTCGTATAGTTGGTGGAGTCCGATTCGTCGTCCTGGCCCACTCCAGAACTATTGGGTCAGAGTTGTCCTTCCTGACTATATCCAGGGGCCATGACAACGTCAATCACCACTATCACTTGAAGAACTCCTTTTCTGCATCATTTTGTTTGGGACAATAATCCATTGAAGCTTTCACTCCTATAGGCTACTTATAAGACCAAGCGACGCTACAGAAACATGCAATATACTTTGTTTCTAGATATAAGTATTTTTAGAGATTCCACTAAGGGCTACATAGGATGTATATTTACATATTTTAGAGTGTAAACTCACTCATTTTTCTCTGTATGTAGTTCGTAGTAAAATCTTTAAAAAGACTTATATTTAGAAACGGAGGGAGTATATACCACTAGCTATCTCGGTGAGGCATGATTTCCCTAGTTCATCGCCCATGGACAATCCACTAAGTGGAAGTCGTACCTGGTCGCCCCTGGTACAATGCTGATTGCTAACATCATATAGTTCCTCCAACGTAGCTGAGAGGTTTCCCGTTGAGGGATCTGGGAATCAGAAACTAAGAAGCCTTGAGTCGGCATAAAAATGACTAGTTGAGCATGTTGCTGTCAAGTGCCCCGCGAAGCGTTCCACTCTAGGCTCTCAGGGGCCACTTACATACAATTATGCTCTCATACTATTTCTTGCTGCCCTGACACACGTTTATCATTCTCCTTCCTCTTCGAGAACGTTGGTCTGAGAGGGAATAACAAACCAAAGATTACACCCTACTAGTCACCCTCCCCCCGGGGGCGAACCTAAGCAGTGAGTTAGACTCGCTACTATTAATCTCAACATGCATACATGCCACCTCATCAACCACACTACTATTTCTCGTAACATGCATGCATATGTCCCACTTCATCAGCCCCACTACTTCTATTTTTATCAACATGCTTGAGAAAACTACTCATATTCTATAAATATTCTATAACCATATAATAATCAAATACAATAAGTAATATATTTTTAGATTTCATTCTCATATTCAAATTCTAGACAAACAAATATCATTAAAAAATGCATTGCAACCGGTTCATGTGGTTAGGCGGTATTATCTAGTATACAATACGGATAGGAACACACACTTGTGGATTTTAGTAAAATACTACAATCATTTGTGGATGCACTTACCTTAACTTAAAAACATTATTACATCACAATGTTTCAACACAATATAGCTCGGTGTACAATAACTTAATTTTATATTATTCCTCGGCTTAGATAATATCTTATTTCCTTACCAAATTTCACATGTATTTATAAATTATTTATATGCTTCACAATCCCAAATCTTTAGAAAAGACAAACTAGGAGTCTTCACAGTCCACATCTCATGTGGTGTCTTGTCAATGGATTTTGTGGTACCCTATTAAGTGTGAAAATTGTAGTTTCTAGAGCGTATCCCCAGAATGACAAGGGTAAATCTAATTTGCTCATCATCGACCGGACCATGTCCAACAAGGTTCGATTTCTCCGTTCTGACACACCGTTTCTCTGCTACGTACCCGGAGGTGTCAGCTAAGGTACTATACCTTGGCTTTTCAGATGGTTATCAAACTCCTGGCTCATGTACTCACCTACACAATCTGATCGTAGAAGTTTTATCGTCTTGCCGAGCTGATTTTTAACCTCGTTCTGAAACTCTTTGAACTTTTCAAAAGTTTTCGACTTGTGTCTCATCGAATAAATATATCTATATCTACGCAAGTCGTTGGTAAAAGTCACGAAGTACTGATAGCCACCTCTGGCCGTTGTGCTCATTGGACCACATATGTCACTATGTATAAGCTCCAACATCTCGGACGCCCTCTCGCAACTCTTTGCAAAAGGAGACTTAGTCATCTTGGCTAGCAAGCATAATTCGCATGTCTCGAACGACCCGAAGTCGGACGAAGTTAGGAGTCCATCATCATGAAGCTTCTTCATGCATTTCAGACTAATGTGTCCAAGCCGGCAATGCAAGAAGTATGTTGGATTTATCTCATTAGGCTTATGCCTCTGGACATTCACATTATGGACTGGCTCCGTTTCTAGATTCAAAATAAATAACCCATCTACAATGGGTGCATAGCCATGGAACATTCCATTCAAATAAAATGAATAACCATTGTCCTTTATATTAAATTCATAACCTTGACTCATCAAGCATGAGGCAGAAATAACGTTCTAACTAAGTGCGGGAATGTAATAACAATTATTCAATTCCCAAATAAATCCAGAAGGAAGCTTGAGCTGCATCATGCCGACCTCCAACGCAGCAACTCTTTCTTTGTTGCCGACCCTGATGTCAATCTCCCCTTGTGCCACACGCCTAGTTCTTACCAGCCCCTGCATCGAGTTGCAAATATGAACAACCGATCCGGTATCAAATACCCAAGAGTTACTAGGTATGTCAGCAAGGTAAATGTCTATAACATATGTAACAAGTGTACCTTTGCCTGAAGAAGCATCTCCGGCCTTCTTGCCGTGCTCAGCAAGCCACTTTCTACATTTCCTATTCAAGTGACCAACTTCCTTGCAGTGAAAGCAAATGGTCTTTGAGTTCGGCCCGGACTTTGGCTCAGCGGCGGAGACAGCCTTCTTCGTGCCCTTTGCCTTAACCTTTTTCTTGGACCAACCCTTCTTGAACTTTGCCGAGTTCTACACCATCAACACTTGATGCGTGCCTTTCTTAATATCCTGCTCTGCCACCTTGAGCATCCCATGCAATTCAGTGAGCTTCTTATCCATGTCGTGCATATGATAGTTCGAGATGAACGTCCCATAGCTAGCTGGAAGAGAACCCAGAACTGCATCAGTCGCCAGCCCATCCAAGAGCGGGAAACCCAACTGATCACAAGCTTGCATGTATCCAATCATTTTGATCACATGTGGGCTCAGTGGATCACCTTCCTTCAGCTTACAATCCATCAAGGATCGCCAGACGTTGAACCTTTCGGTCCTAGCCTGCACCTGAAACATGCTCTCGAGACCCTCGATCACATCGAAAGCCGCAATGTGTTTGAAATGTTGTTGCAATTCGGGCTCCATACAAGCCAGCATGAGGCAGCTGATCTTGTTCGATTCATCAACGAGTTTCTGGTAGGCATTCTTGGTTGTGGCATTAGCATTATCGGCAGGTGCCTCTAGAAGTGGATCCTCTAGAACATGTTCCTTTTTATTGTGCTTGAGAACAATTCTCAGATTTCTATACCAGGTAGTAAAGTTTGTTCCATTCAGTTTATCCTTTTCCAGAATTGATTTCAATGATAAGTTTTGAACAGGTGGTGTCATTGATCTACAACAGAAAATATGCAATCACTAAGTAATGTGTTTATGTAGAGTAATTCAAGCCTTAAACAGAACTACTCCCATTGAAGTCATTATCCCTCCGCAAACTCTGAGTGATTCAGGACCCGTCTAGCGCGAGCGACTAGTGAGCTTTAGCATCACTGCTAGCCAACTTGCCTATTCGGTAAGCAACTCCTTGCTAATCGTATCTCTATATGACTCCTGTCGGTCGGGTAGGTATCTTATACCCCGGCTCCCAACCTTCTTTGCCACAAGGCCCAAAATTGTTTTTATAACCTTGTCAAGTTAACCTGATGCAGTGCTTGTCCGTGTCCGAAACGAACCCTCCAGTTCAAGGACACCTAGTAACACCTCAATTTTATGAGCCCACTACCAGACGTACTTGACGTGCGAAGGTGCAACATCCGGAATGGCAATATGCTTGATATTAATGAGGGATCTTTCTACCATACTAACATGCATAGAAATAAGAAGCAATATCCATCACATATAAACATAAATATGTGAAATAGTATGGCTCCTTCATGGACATCCTTCCAGGTCGGCTACAACTCCGATGACCAGAGCGGAACTCCATCTCGTCCGTCTCGCCAGGACGCCAAAGCCTCGAACTTGATCTCTGTCCTCCAACTACTACAACTAGTAATGAATTTACAGAGAATCACAAGTCGACACGCAGGTCGTTATACAATATAGTGACAGCACTTTGGTTCCTGCCGACTAACAATCATGACACGCAGGTCATGTTAAATTACAAACATGCATCACATACATATGAGCCATACTATTCACGTCAAACCTACAAAACAAACTTATACATAGAATCGCATTCTACCGGTTTGTCTGATTGTGTACAAAATACAAGGCGCTACGCACACATCAGTCACATTTTTGGAAATCACGGATCGCATCTGAACTCCGATCACGCCAAATTTTTTGATCTTACCGATCTCATCGATCATCGTGAACCCGATTCGGATTTACGTTTCACGGTTAACCCGGATGGCAGATACCATCCGGTAGGGGTAGGTTGTGTCACGACCTCATCGAATCCGATTGACAGAAAATATAGCCTCAATCTATCCCGATGTGCAGTTGATCTCATCAACCGTGCACATAGCCGATGTCATGAACGACGATGGATCTCATCTGCCGCCTCCACATATCAAATATGCATCCGATCTGAATCCAAATCCTATAACAGAGGCTCTGATACCACTGTTGGGTTCTATCGTAGGTGCATCGCATGCAAAATAAAAATTTCCTATGGGCAGAACATCCAAGAACATGCTACGGAGATGGATCACAGTTCGTTACCACTAGACGCGCAGTGCCGTGCAGCGGAAGTAGAGTTGGGGCAGCGCGTCCGCGTGGTCTGTCTCCTCCTCGTCCGTTCTCCCTCAAGCAGCCGGTCCGATCTCCCTCGAACAGCCGGTCCGTCGGATCCCGCGTACAGGTTCGCCGGAGCGGCGCAAGTGCACCGCCTCTAACGGTATCTGCGCGTGCAGGAGGAACACACCATGCAGCGAACTGCTAGGTCCGATCACACAGTCGGCGATGAGTGAAGGTGGCTATTCACAACATGTAAACCCTAATGACGGCGCCGAAGTGATCAACCAGATGGGTGTGCCGCACCTCCACTATATATAGGCGTCCGGCGCGGGCTCAACTCTTGGGCCTCGCACGGATCTTAAATCCCACGTGTTCCTTCCCTTAAGCGCGCGACCTCTTAGGTTCTCGTTCACTTGGTCGCGAGTCAGATCACATCCAACTCGACCAGTCGGTAGCGGGCTCTAGCAAAACGTGCCGACTCCAAGTGTCCGATGAAGCTAGTTAGGCGAATCTGTACTTCACAGTTCTGTTCCCTTTGCCACGCGATATATGTTGTCATACACAAGGCGACATGGTCGTCCTTGTTGCAACACGACCTCTTTCTCATTCCGGTGAATCCGACCAACACTTTGGATTATCTCATAATCTTCATCGCATGGCCATGCTTATCCAGATCGGATCACCCGAGGGGCCCAGAGTATATCTCTCCTGATCGAAGGGGCAAATCTCATCTTGCTCGACCATGTCTCGCAACATGTGTCTGGACAAGCCCGAAACCTACCTTTGTAACTACCCAGTCACGGAGTAGCGTTTGGTCGGCCCAAAGCAAGTCTGTCATCATCCCGAATACATGCGTCAGCTCAGGTCTTAGGACATCGAACGTATGTTGTACTAGAGACTCATAGATGACCTACGGTTGTGTCTCATAGTTGGGTCTGTCCAATTCAGACTTATCTCTATAGTCGGATCCGACCAGACCTTTCTGAGTCCATATTATCCGGCTAGCATCCAATGCTACATGGTCAGTAAGACCGGATCATCTACCGTGTCATATGCTAGTCTAACTGGCTGCGTGTCCACGTAGCCCTTTCGACTAGGGACCTTTCATACAATGCATAGTCTCACAAACAAGTCACATACTTGTTAATACACATCAATGATAATGTACAAGGACTATCTTTATTCATAAACACATAGGAAATATCATCATACATGATTGCCTCTAGGGCATATCTCCAACACTCTTCGCACACACATCGCTTGTACGTTGCTAGATGACAATTGCAGTGTACGTACATGACAACTACGTAAACACACATGACAACTACGATTTGTTGCTAGATGGCACCTGCAGTTGCACATACGTGGCAACCAGGTAAACACACATAGCAACTATGATTAATCATACATGGCAATTATGGTTGAACCACACGCGGCAACTAGGTAAACACACATGTCAACTATCCGTGGGTAACTAAAGTGTTATCCCGCGTTTAGCTATAGCTAACCAAAACAGAAAGAGTTGACATGCTTTACAACTACAGTTGTCATCTGGGATAACTAGAGTTACCATCCCCGAGGGTAACTAGAGTTGTCATCCCGCAGGTAACTAACGTAGTTGCGCGAGGACGTGTGGACAGATTTGCTTCGTGCCACACACGTGGGTGGGGATGACTAGTACTTATTAGGCGTGCGACACGAAATAGCCGCGCTCACACGTGTAGACAGTTTTATTGTTTGCCCACACACGATCCGTGTAGGTTGCCTCCTATGTATGCCACACGATGTGCGAACGCATGTCTAATATGCCATACACACGATGAATATCGGGACAAAAAAAATCACAAGAAGCACAAAGCATCCCAAAAGTAGTAAAAACTACATCTAGGGATCCAATGTACAAACAAAGCAACACCGTAGCAAAAGCTCCCAGGAAATCCAATCCTTCAAAATTGTTACGAGTTCTGCTTACATGTAGAAATGCAGGATGTTTTCCCTCCAAAACATCGCAGAAAACGGAGCCAGCGTGCAGAGAATTTGTGCGAAATCCCTGGTGCCCCAACATGGCTGGGAGCAGGAGATGATGCC
This sequence comes from Hordeum marinum, assembly GCA_022496015.1. NCBI lineage: Eukaryota > Viridiplantae > Streptophyta > Magnoliopsida > Poales > Poaceae > Hordeum > Hordeum marinum. Next base: position 248,895,173 of record CM039676.1, on the reverse strand, counting down.
CGAAAGCCGGGCTGGCTCGCTCGCTCGCTCGGGGGAATCAAATCCCAGCTTTGACCGGACTCGCTCCTTCACTCGGACCCTGAGCTGAGACCCCCACACCCATGCGATGCGTCCTACTGTAGGAAAGAAAGAAAGAAAGAAAATAAATAAAATAAATAAAAGCGAGCATTTCGAGCGCCCAAACTACGACGTATTTCCATCCAGCCCCTCGGCGAAACCAATTAATTACCCTTCGAAACACGCTCCCTTCTCCCGCGGCGCGAATAAACAAGTCGGCGCCCCCCTTCTTTTCGGGCTGAATTGCCGTCGCAAGCAAACAAGCAAGCCCCGTGGAGGCTGCCCGCTAAACTAATGGCGGTTGGGTGGTAGCCTGCCCTGCTTGCGCGCCGGAGCTCCGCCTCTCTCCCCTACTTAAATAGTCAGGCGTAGGCCTGTGTGTGCTTCCTCTGCCTCCGCTTCCGCTCCTGCTTCTCCCTCGTCTAACTCTAATCTCCCCGGAATTGTCCTCGCCTGCGATTCTTGCGGCAGCTAGATAGATAGATTCTTCTGCGACCTTCCTCTTCTCAACCTGTGGGATTCCTTCCTCCGTTTCTTTCTTGATGAGGTTCGAGCTTCAGGCGCCGTACTTCTGCTCCTGCCCAAGGTGCCGCGACTCTCCCAATCTCCCCTTTTATCATGTCGCTTCTTGATTTCGTTGCAACCAATGTTTGGCTGGGTTTTTGGTGGTTTGAAGCTTGCAATTGGACCTTTTTCGGCTCGCTTTCCTGGGACATGTCTGTGATTTGCGTCCGAATCGGAGCTCGTTTCTTGCTAGGATTTGTTTCGTGGGTTCTATCCAGTCTCACAGGCTTTGGGTTTTGGGGGTTTAGTGCGTTGAATTTGGACCAAGAATTTTGCATTTGCTCCCCCTTGTTCTTGCGTGCTTTCCCTTGCCAAGATTCCTTCCGCTCTCTTTTCTTCTTCCTTGTATGTACATACACGAGCAAATTGCGCTGCCAATTCGGGTCGACTTTGTTTCCCTAGTGAAGATGAGCTAAAATTTCCACGAATTTGCAGGGAAATCGCGACCCAAATCTTCTCCGTCGACATGTGAAGCCACACAAGAACACGGCAGCACGCAACGACCACCGCTGCCGCCGGCATCTCCGTTTCCTCCCCACCTCCTTGCAAGAATCGACGGCTGCAAATTCACGCAGGCGACCAGGAGCCATGTCGGCCTCCCCGCCCTTCACGGCGGCCTTCTTCTTCTTTCTCGTGCTGCTCCGGCTGCTGGCGCCCGCCATTGCCGACGCCGGCGAGGCGGCGGCGCTGCTCGCCTTCAAGCGCGCGTCCGTGGCGGACGATCCGCGCGGTGCACTCACGGGCTGGGCGTCCGGCGCCGCCGCGAACTCCACGGCGCCCTGCTCGTGGGCCGGCGTCTTGTGCGCGCCGCCGCTCGACGGCCGGGTCGTCGCGGTCAACCTCACCGGCATGGACCTCGCCGGCGACCTTCGGCTCGGCGCGCTTCTCGCTCTCCCGGCGCTTCAGCGTCTCGACCTGCGCGGCAATGTCTTCTACGGCAACCTCTCGCACGCGCCGTCGTCGTGCGCGCTCGTGGAGGTGGACATATCGTCGAACGCCTTCAACGGGACGCTGCCCCCGGCGTTCCTGGCGTCCTGCGGCGCGCTGCGGTTCTTGAACCTGTCGAGGAACGCCCTCGCCGGCGGCGGGTTCCCGTTCGCGTCGTCTCTGCGGTCGCTCGACCTGTCGCGCAACCACCTGGCGGACGCCGGCCTGCTCAACTACTCCTTCGCCGGCTGCCATGGCCTGCGGTACCTCAACCTCTCCGCCAACCTCTTCACGGGCCGGCTGCCGGAGCTGGCGTCGTGCAGCGTCGTCACCACGCTCGACGTATCGTGGAACCACATGTCAGGCGCGCTTCCCGCCGGTTTCATGGCGACCGCGCCGGCCAACCTGGTGTACCTCGGCATCGCCGGAAACAACCTCACCGGCGATGTCTCCGGGTACAACTTCGGCGGGTGCGGGAACCTGACGGTGCTTGATTGGTCCAACAATGGACTAAGCAGCACCAGATTGCCGCCGGGTCTCGCCAACTGCCGCCGCCTTGAGACGCTCGACATGTCAGCGAACAAGCTTCTCTCCGGCTCAATACCGACCTTCCTCACCGAATTATCTTCTCTGAAGAGACTGGCATTGGCCGGCAACGAGTTCGCCGGGCCGATACCGGAGGAGCTGAGCCAGCTGTGCGGCAGAGTCGTCGAGCTGGACCTGTCGAGCAACCGGCTGGTTGGTGATTTGCCGGCGAGCTTTGCAAAGTGCAGCTCCCTCGAGGTGCTGGACCTCAGAGCGAACCAGCTCTCCGGGGACTTCGTGGCCACTGTAATCAGCACCATCTCCTCGCTCCGCGAGCTACGGCTGGCATTCAACAATATCACCGGCGCGAACCCGCTGCCGGCGCTCGCGGCGGGTTGCCCATTGCTGGAGGTGATCGACCTCGGGTCCAACGAGCTCGACGGAGAGATCATGCCGGACCTGTGCTCGTCACTGCCTTCACTGCGGAAGCTGTTCCTCCCAAACAACTACCTCAACGGCACCGTGCCGGCGTCGCTCGGCAACTGTGCTAACCTGGAGTCCATTGATCTGAGCTTCAATTTCCTTGTCGGCCAGATCCCGCCACAAGTAATCACTCTGCCGAAGCTGGTCGATCTGGTCATGTGGGCGAATGGCCTATCCGGCGAGATACCGGACATCCTATGTTCCAACGGCACCACACTGGCGACACTGGTGATAAGCTACAACAACTTCACCGGAGGCATCCCGCCGTCCATCACAAGCTGCGTGAACCTCATCTGGGTGTCGCTGTCCGCCAACCGTCTCACCGGAGGCGTGCCGCCGGGCTTCTCCAAGCTCCAGAAGCTGGCCATCCTGCAGCTCAACAAGAACATGCTCTCCGGCCGCGTGCCGGCAGAGCTTGGCAAGTGCAACAACCTCATATGGCTTGACCTCAACAGCAACAGCTTCACCGGCACGATACCGTCGGAGCTGGCAGCCCAGGCGGGGCTCGTTCCGGAGGGGGTCGTGTCGGGGAAGCAGTTTGCCTTTCTCCGCAATGAGGCCGGTAACATCTGCCCCGGCGCCGGCCTGCTCTTCGAGTTCTTTGGCATCCGGCCAGAGCGCTTGGCCGAGTTCACCCCCGCAGTGCGCATGTGCCCAACCACCAGGATTTACATGGGCACCACGGTATACACATTCACCAGCAATGGCAGCATGATCTTCCTCGACCTCTCGTACAACGGCCTCACCGGCGAGATACCGGCGAGCCTCGGGAGCATGATGTACCTCGTCGTCCTCAACTTGGGGCACAATGAGCTCAGCGGCAAAATTCCGGAGGCATTGTCAGGGCTGAATCAGATGGGCGCGCTTGACCTCTCAAACAACCACTTCGTTGGCGGCATACCCTCGGGTTTTGGTGGTATGAGTTTCCTTGCCGACTTCGACGTCTCCAACAATAACCTCACCGGTCCGATCCCGTCGTCCGGGCAGCTCACCACCTTCGCGGCGTCCCGGTACGAGAACAACTCCGCTCTCTGTGGCATTCCTCTGCCGCCCTGCGGGCACACTCCGGGAGGGAGCAACGGGGGAGGAACTTCACATGATGGGAGGAGGAAGGTGATCGGGGCGAGCATTCTCGTCGGAGTGGCGCTCTCCGTGCTCATACTCCTCCTGCTGTTGGTCACGCTCTGCAAGCTGTGGAAGAGCCAGAAGGCCGAGGAGATCAGAACCGGGTACATCGAGAGCCTCCCGACGTCCGGCGCGACGAGCTGGAAGTTGTCAGGCGTGGAGGAGCCACTGAGCATCAACGTGGCCACCTTCGAGAAGCCTCTGAGGAAGCTCACCTTCGCGCACCTCCTCGAGGCCACCAATGGCTTCAGCGCCGAGACCCTCGTAGGCTCGGGGGGTTTCGGCGAGGTTTACAAGGCCAGGCTCAAGGATGGCAGCGTCGTGGCCATCAAGAAGCTCATCCATTACACGGGCCAGGGTGACAGGGAGTTCACGGCAGAGATGGAGACCATCGGCAAGATCAAGCACCGCAACCTCGTCCCGCTGCTGGGGTACTGCAAGGTCGGCGACGAGCGGCTCCTCGTGTACGAGTACATGAAGCACGGCAGCTTGGACGTCGTGCTCCATGACAACGACAAGGCCATCGTGAAGCTGGACTGGGCGGCGAGGAAGAAGATCGCCATCGGCTCGGCGAGGGGCCTCGCCTTCCTCCACCACAGCTGCATCCCCCACATCATCCACCGGGACATGAAGTCGGGCAACGTGCTCCTGGACAACAACCTCGACGCCCGGGTGTCGGACTTCGGGATGGCGAGGCTGATGAACGCGCTGGACACGCATCTGAGCGTGAGCACACTCGCGGGCACACCCGGGTACGTCCCGCCGGAGTACTACCAGAGCTTCCGGTGCACGACCAAAGGCGACGTCTACAGCTATGGGGTTGTGCTCCTGGAGCTCCTCACCGGGAAGAAGCCGATTGACCCGACCGAGTTCGGCGACAACAACCTCGTCGGCTGGGTGAAGCAGATGCTCAAGGACAACAGGGGCGGCGAGATCTTCGACCCTACGCTGACGGACACCAAATCCGGGGAGGCCGAGCTCGATCAGTACCTGAAGATCGCGTCCGAGTGCCTGGATGATCGGCCGGTCAGGAGGCCTACCATGATCCAGGTCATGGCGATGTTCAAGGAGCTGCAGCTTGACTCCGACAGCGACTTCCTCGACGGGTTCTCGATCAACTCCTCCACCATAGATGAATCGGCGGAGAAATCGTCGTCGTAATGCTTTACGTTTCTTGTTTTGTTTTTTCATCATGCTCTGGAGGGATAGAACAGCGAGATAGCTCGATCATTTTAGCTTAGACAAAAAAAAAGGGCAGTGTTCTCCGATTCACTGGGGAGGTTGTAATTTTGTGTTTCACTCTGTATATAATGGAGGCAGTAGCTTTTATTTGCAAACAAGTGTCTCTTCTCTGTTAGTTTGTTTCAGCATCAATCTTTGTCTCGATCTTGATGGAAAGAATTGACCGTCTTGTTACTGTCAGTTTATGATTGACACTTTGCAGGCGGTGTTAAGTGAACAAAAAGAGAGAGATCCAGAAGATGTTTGCGTCTCTGGCATGTCATTATCTCGTTTTCTAATCTGTACTTGACCGGGCGGCATTGTCGTCTTTCCTTGACAAAACAAAATCTGAGGCCGATGGTGCTGATGTCAGTTAGCACAGGAATGCTGCCGGCTCGGGGCGTTGAAAATTCCACTCCCTAGATATTGTGGGCAGAACCACCTGAATCATGGAGGTACTTTGCCAGGTTTTGGTTTGTCTGCTTGCTGAATGATTGTGCGGTGACGAAGCTGGGCAACGGGAAATAAAAGGAGTTGTTCAGTTCTGCGACTCTGGTGTACTAAATTCCCTCGTATTCTGTCTGCTGACGGGGTCTGAGGAGACGGATGTGGCGTACATGGCAGACTGCTTTTGCAGCAGGTGGTTGTGGACAAACTGAAGAGCAGGAGATAACAGCAACTCCAGCCTGACAATCCAAACGCTGCGCGGTTTGTTCATGGTTTGTTTGTCTTTTGTCCGTTTGGATGGTCTGTCCGTTTTTCTTTTTAAATGGGTCGGCCGGTCGCCCAACGCACGGACCCACTCTGCGGTCGTAGTTTTCAGTTTTCAAATAAAAGGTCCCGTGGCCATCGATGAAGCCAGCGACCATGCCATTTCGGGCAGCGTTCGCGTCGGCGACATGCCAGCAGCCAGCAAACACATGCGAGCGGCCACACCAAATAGTTTTAGAAATATATAAATATGGCATAGTTATTACAAACCAAATGAACATTAAATTGTTTCAAAATACATTTCAAAAAATAGAATACCGATATTTCTATTGGTTGCCAACATGAACCCACGTGTGCTCCACCAAATCATTTTGCAGCTGCCTGTGAGTCTGTCAATCACGCATCTCATGATGAAACTCCATGAAGTATGCAAACGTTGCTGGGTCGGCATGCTGAGGCTCAACATTGATACCCTGAAACTGAAACCCATGGTTGTAGAGGCGCTCTGGGCACTCATCCTCTACGATCACGTTGTGCATGATCACACAAGCAGTCATCACCTCCCAAAGCTTCTGTGTGCTCCAAGTTCTTGCAGGGTGTCGGACAATGCCTCATCGACATTGCAGAACACCGAAGACATGCTCAACATCCTTCCTAGCACTCTCTTGCTCTTGGGCAAATCTCTTTTTCTTCTCTCCTTGGGGGTTGGAGATTGTCTTGACAAGAGTTGTCCACTCTGGATAGATACCATCAGCTAGATAATATCCCTTGTCGTAGTGGTGGCCATTGATCTCAATATCGACATGCGGGGCATTGCCTTCAGCCATCCTAGCAAACACTAGAGATCGCTGGAGCACATTAATATCATTGTGAGATCCAGTCATGCCGAAAAAAGAGTGTCAAATCCAGAGATCTTGTGAAGCAACGGCCTCAAGTATCATAGTGCATTTTCGGACATGATCTTTGTACTGCCCCTGCTAAGCAGGAGGGCAGTTCTTCCACTGCCAGTGCATACAGTCTATACTACCAAGCATCCTAGGAAACCCCTTATTGGCATTCATCGTCAACAACCGCTTTGTATCAGCAGCATTTGGCTCTCTCAAGTACTCCGGGCCAAACACAACTATGACAGCCTTGCAAAAATGGTACATGGACTCAAGGCAGGTGGACTCACTCATCCGGACATACTCATCAATGAGATCACCGGGAACTCCGTATGCAAGCATCCGAATGGCGGCAGTGCATTTCTGATAAGAGGAGAAACCAAGATTTCTAAGTGCATCTGTCTTGCACTCGAAATACTTGTCATACACCACCACCCCCTCCCGAATACGATTGAACACATGGCTAAGCATACGAAAACGACGCTGGAACATGTGATGTTTGTAGAGGGGGCGCGGGGTCTCGAAGTAGTCACTCCAGAGTAGGACATGGCCACTCTCCCGGTTGCGATTCAACGCCGGTGTATGCCCCGGTATAGAGCCCCTGAACATAGGCCGCTGCCTACCGAGGTGGTCATGGATGACCAAGGCAGCTGCCACGATCTCCTCCTCGTCGGATGAAGAATCATCCGAGTCCATAAGAACATTGTAGAAAAAGAACTCGTCTTCATAGTCCATTTGTACCTTGAGGCAAACTGTCGAACAACTTGCGGGTGTCATGGAAGGAGCCGACGAAGAGGACGGTGGCGGCATCAAGGGAGGCTGCTGGGGTCAGCAGAACGGGGCGGCGACATGTGGAGGAGGGGCGGCCATCGGTATGACCTATCTATACACGGATGGCCGGCGGCGTCAGCAAAAAATGGGCGGCAGCGGCCTAGTGGCGGGGGCCGAAAAGAGGACAGAGGAAATGGCCGTTGTGCTACCGACATGCGGGCCGGATGGAGGACAAGGGCGGACGACGCGCGCGTCTGTTTCGTGTCCGCGCTGATGCAAATGCGGACCAAATTTGGACCGCGCCTGTTTGGGTCGGCGCGTTGGGCAACCTTTTCTGTCCGCGGCGACCCAACGGACACGGGCGGACGAAATGGGTCGGCCGGTTGGAGTTGCTCTAAGGCCAACTCTAGCGTGCGACTCCATCCAGACGTCCATTTTGTACGGATTCTGTCTGTTTGGGGCGGGCCATGGGGTCGTGTCCGGGGCTTTTCTGGGATGCGTCGATCGTGCGCCCAACGCACGGCCGCATTTCGACCGCATCGCGTCCGCACATAAAAAAATTTCAAGCACATTTTTTTTATCATTGATTTTTGATACATAGTAGCATATCATCAAATCTTGACTAGAATAGCAAGACCAAAGAAAGCAAGAACCACAAGAAGACATTTTAAAATAAATCCAACTTCCATAACTGCTCTCGTAAGTTGGACTAGTGCCTTCTCGATGCATTCATTGTTGATCTGTTGAGGCTCGATCTTGCGTGCTTCTATCTTCTTCGTGTCTAAAGAAGTTGACGTTGCTTCCTCGCATCTATTTTCATCTCTAGCATCTATTGTAGCAACAAATGCACTAGTCTTATTTCTAGCCTCTATTGTAGCTAAAAGTGCACGAACATCTACTAATTTGCATTCTATCAAAAATCGATGTATTCTTCTTCCCAATACCAAAAGTCGCATCCATTCTACACAACAACAAAATTAAGTTAGCACAAGTAGTCGAATCGGAGAGCATAAACGATGCTAAAGTAGCACATACCTCCCCATTGTTTGGGCACTTGATGAACACCCATCCGAGATGTTCCGGCATTGTAGACATGCAGCGTTGGACCTTCCTTGGACAGTCGTCGCACTTAATAAGTGGCAATGGTGCGCCGACGAGCCTTTGGGCCAGCACCGACCCCGACCTCCTGCCATTCTTGTATCTGCCTATGAACCGTCGACAACGTAGATCCGAACGGTAGAGGAGGAGTCAGTACCTGCATGCGGCATTACGGCCTTGCCAGGAGGTCTTGGCCCGGTGCCCGGCCGGTCCATGGCACGGCGTGGCCTTCCCGCAGCCAGGCGAGCTCAAGACTGGCCGGATCCGATCCAAATCTGACCGACGGGAGCGCAAGGTGGTCATGGTTGGGGTAGCTCGGGGGCGTCGAGGGAGCGGGGCCTGCGATTTGGGGCGAACGCGCCTCTGTGCTGCACAATGGCAAATGGTAGCGGCGGCGGCGACGAGGGGCAAGAGCGGTGGGGGTGCGACTGGAGGACTCGATGGGTGGGGAGGTGGGGGTGGGGGATAGAAAAAGGGAGGCATGTGCCACAGACGGGCGGGCCAGGGAAGGACAAGCGTGCGCGTCCGGTCTGTCCGCGCGCTGTCTGTTTCACCCCAAAGACGACCCAAACTTGTGCCGGGGATGGGTCAAAAGCGGACAGAAAACGAATAAAAGTCCGTTTGTGCCCGCGTGCTAGGCCGTCTTGTATGTCCGTTTTACCCCAAATGGACGTACCCGGACAGGGCCTAATGCCAACTCCGAGGCACAATCCTAAATCGTCCGTTTGATGGTAAAAGTACACAAATCGCGGCCCAACGCACGCCCGCAAAGGGACAAGTGTCTGTTTTTGGTTCGCTTCCGACCCATTCCCGATCTAAATTTCGGTAATGTTTGCGACCAAACGGACATACCCGGACGGGCGCGACGCGTGTCCGTGTCCATCCCTGGCCCGCCTGACGGGGACACACCCGCCCCCTTTTTCTACCCCCCCCCCCCCCCCAATTCTGGCCGCACACCCCGCCCCACTATCCTCTCGTCGCTCCCCGTTACGGTTGTCATATCTCGGCCGTGTAGGTACCGAGCACGACCGTGTGCTTGTCCATGCCACGAGCTGTCCATCACCCCTAGCCCCCCCCCACACTGCCCGCCTTGGAGCGGGTCTTACCAGATTTGGAGCGGATCTCGTCGGATTTGAGCGTGTCAGGCACCTGGAGGACGTGCTTTGTCATGGACTTGCCGGATACCGGTCCGCACAACCCAGGCAATGGCCCTAGGTCGCATGTTGGTATTGACTCCACCTTTAGTTGCTCGGATCTACCCCGTCGCTGAATCGGCGGCAAATACACCAACGGTCATCGTCTGGGCTCAGTGCCGGCCCAAATGCTCGTCGGCGCACCGATGCCGCTCATAAGGTGTGACGACTATCCACTGAAAGCCGTGCGAAAAGTGTCTAACACGCTGGAACATCCCGGATGGGTGTTTGTCAAGTGAAAAAAATTGATGGGCTATGTGCTAGTTGCTTCGGTTGTGCTTTCGTCAGTTTTTTTTTCTTACAATCAAATATTCATTATGTAGGTTGGATGCAACATTTAGTTTTGGGAAGAATATATCGATCTACTAATAGCACACAACTTAATAGATATTCGTACACTTCCTGCTAGTGTAGATACTAGATATGAGCCTAGATATGCTAAAGCAACATCAACTTATTTAGACTTGAAGAAGAAAGACGCATTCAAGATCAAGACTCCGCAGATCAACAACGAATGCATCAAGAAGATAGTAATCCAACTTACAGGAGCAGATATGGAAGTTGGAAATCTTTTAAATTGTCTTCTCGTGGTTCTTGTTTTTTTGGTCTTGCTATTCTAGCTAAGAACTGGTGAATATATTCCAATATATCAAGAAAATCGTTGATGAAAATAACAAAAAAACGAGACCGAAAAAATCTATGCGGACGATATGCCGAAGATGCGTCCGCTCGTTGGGCACCCGGCCGACGCAAATGGAAATTTAGACGGACACAACCCTATTGCCACCCCCAAACGGACAAAATCCAGACAAAACGGACGTTTGTTTGGGTTCGTGCGTCGGAGTTGGCCTAAGAGCATCTACAACCGAAACATGCAAATCCGCCTCTCAAATGCCCGCGGACGCGTTACGCGTACACTGACCGGTCACGCCTCAAATAATGCATTTTATATCCGGACATCTCAAATTTTATATCTCAAATCTATACAAACCATGCAACTATTACGTCGACACACATCGTCCGGCTAGTCCACCACTATTAACATGCCATCGGACTATCAGAATTTGGCATGTTTGGATATGGTGGAAATCATCCACGTCTCACCTTGCCCTTCTCGGAGCCCTTGCCGTCCTTCTCGCCGAAGTACCGATCAAAGACGCAATACGAATCGAGCCGGATCTGCTCGTCGCCGGAGTTGTCCTCGCAGTCGCTCACCTCCTTCTCCTCCTTCGGTGGCAGTCCGGCCATTTCATGGACCGCGTGCTTCTGCTCGCGAACGAGGGCGCGCATGGTCCTTCGCTGTCACTTCTTCAAAATGCGGACGTGGATGGCTTCCTCCTTTGTGGCTGCCTGCGCCGCCGCATCATCCGCCTCCGTCACCGCCATTTCCTCCGTGAGATAGGCCTCAACGGCCCCTATCCTCTCCTTCCCACGACGGGTAGCGCGTTCCCGGTGGGACTCGAAGTCTACCGGACCGATGATGGGAAAGGAGGATTTTCCGCCTGCCGGGACCGCGATGATCCTGCCCTGGAGGAACCGAGCGTCCATTGAGCGGACGCTACGGTGTCGCGCCGGACAGATCTTGTCGTCGGTCGGGCACTTTCCTCGCGGGAGCACGGAGTTTAATAGGGATTGTCATTGACTCCTCCAATCCATAGGGGGGTACCCCACAATCGATGGATCCGGACTGGTCGGAGTCAGATCCGCTGCCCTCCATGTCGGTGAAGGCCGGAGATCGCCGAAGGTGAGCTAGGGTGGCGGAGGGGAGTAGAGGGGAGTGGCTAGGGTTTGGTCCGACGAGCGGATGAGAACTAATATATGTAGGGTTGATACGGGCCAGTGCGGACCAGACGGGCGTGCCCGGGCGCCCTCATATCCGCCCATATTTCGACCGGATATGAGAGATGTCGGTCAGCCCACGCGTTTGAGGTCGGTTTGAAAAGTCCGGCTAGGTCGAATTTCGTGACCGGTCAGTGATCAAAAGGTTTGTCAGGGCGTTTGAAAAGGATACGAGGGTCTGGTTGTATATGCTCTAATGGCTAAATCATATATAGTCTTCTATGGCAGCATGAGGTAGGATTGCCATCTCATCTCTTCTCCATAGCTTGGCATGTGATATTCTACATGGAACCTTCCTATTGTTTTGTAAGACTATTTCTCCTCTTTCAAAGACCCTGATGCATTCTCAAGTCTTGCAGGATCTATTATGTCAAAAGGTGTCTTCTGGCGTGTGTGTGTTCGTTCATACCTGAAACACTCTCCTTTCCTTTCCTTTCATTTCCTTTCCTTAGCTTTCCACCAGCAAGCTTCCTTCGTTTCTTGGCTTTTCTGCTGTCAAAGGTGGTTACGGAACGCTTATGTTCAGATTCAGCACACACTTTTGGACTTTGAACGCACGGGTTGCTCGCGGACCCTTAGACGGAGGATTAGGACCAAAGGCCCAAAGCTGTAGGAGTATTACAGAATTGTCAAGTAGGGCATGGCATGTCTGATTTTGTTTAATCTCTTGTAATATAAAGACGGTAATCATGCAACTTTATCCGGACGGGGAGAAAGAAAGAAGAGAGCTCCAGGGCAGACCAGACGAGCAAGCAGGCGGGGCGAGCATCGCTTTCGTGCACGCATCAGCTCGTTGTTTTTCAAAGGGATTTGGTATTAGGCAGCTGAGCTAACAAGCAGGATAACTGAGGCATGCGTGCGTGCGCGCGCGCGTACGTAACGTCCACACGTGTGCGTGCGTGCGTGCCACGGCGCCATGAATCGGTCAATCGGTCGAGGAAAGGCACCAGTCGATGGAGCTTCAGAGCGTATGATGAATGATGGTGGTGTTTTCCCGCGACTTGTTCAGTTTTGTTTCTTGTCCCTTTCGTTTTCCGATTTTCTGTCTGTCTGGCAGACAAGGGGAGGAAGAAGGACATCATGGCTGCATGCTACGAGGTCATAGTGGCTCCTGCTCTCAAATCTGGCAAATGGCAGCCCCGGCTGGTGCCATGATCTCTGTCTTACACGTTACACGACTACATACACAAAGTGCAGATGTGGAAAGAAATGACACATGGCATGACATGACATTCTTCTTTTCCAAACATGGCATGTGGCTACAATTGTATAGTACTTCCTTCGTAAAAAATATAAAAGCGTTTAGATCGCTACGGTATAAAAAAAAAAAGCTATGCATTGTGTAATAATTGACGGAGCGAGAATATTCTACAAGAAAACCGTGCATTTTCCCTAGGGTTCTTCCCACCCCACCCCGCCACCGCCGGCCGCCCTAGGCCCGCCCCCGTCTCTCCTTCCCCCCTCCCCCGCCCCCTCCCCCTCCCCCCTCCCGCCCGGCTCCGTCCCTGCGCTGCCTCCCCGGGAGGTGGCCGGGGCGAGACGCGCCTCCCCTTTCCTTCGGCCGCCCTCCGCCACCTTTCCTCCCTGTCGTCGCCGACGGACGCCCCGGCGAAGGCCCGGGTGGTGCTGGCGGCGGCGGGACCTTACGTCCCCACGAGCGCATCTCCCCTACCCGGGGCATGGGGCGGCGACGGTGTTCCTCGACTGGACGGCGATCCGGCGGCCCGACAACGGCGACCGGCGGTGGGCGTAGTGGCGGCGCCGCCCCTTGGCGGCGGGACGACATAGTGATGCCGGATGGCCGGCGGCGCGCCCCCGACCCAGATCTGGGCCCTACGGGGCCCATCTGGGTCTTAGCGGGCTGCCCCCCGGCGTGGCCTAGTTATCTGTTGCGCGGTGAGGAGGAGCAGCTCGGATGTGGGGCGGCGGCGCCGACGGCGTGCCTACAGCAGCGCGAGGGCGGGAGCTTTACGGGCTTATGAGGGCCCGCCGGGCCTGTGGGCCCACGGGCCTGGTGTGCTCCTGCTATTGCGTCCGGACGGCTACCGTCATTGATGGTGGAGGTTGAGCCCTCTCGCGTGCCGACGGTGCTGCTGCCCCTAATCCCGGCTCCGAATCATCGTCGTGCTGTCCTCACTTCATGGTGTCGTGGTGAGACGGCGTAAGGGCTTCAAGACCGTGTTGGCGCAGGGTGGTGGTTGGTTTGGTGGCAGGCTCCGAAGCGCCCAAGGTGCGGGTTGGGATCAGGAGAAACTCATGTCGGCATGGTCGACACCGGCACGGTGGCGCCTGTGTGTGTCACCTGACCTTCCGGAGGGCATCAGGGGCTACCCTTCCTCGTGCCTTGTCGAGTATCGGAGGAAACCCTTGGCAGGAACGTTGTCATCATCGCGATCCTTCTTGGAGGTGTTGATTGGTGCCGACATTTCGGAGTCTTGGAGCTTGGTGGAAGATCCCCGGTGGGCACAGTGGTCGCGAGGCTTCTTCATTTTTGTTGATCCGCCGTTATTGGCATTTGTTTCTTTTGTTTTTTCTCTGTCGTTTCTTTTGGGCGTGACTGTGCTGCTTCCGCCCCAGCACCTATCACTGTATGGTTCAGTTGGTTGCTTTGTAATACAAAGCGGGGGGAACCCTTTCTCAGCACTGTGTAATAATTACAAGCAGTGGAAACTGTAGAAAATAGATGCAACTCTCCAAACCAAATGGCATAGAACAAGACAAATAAAAACATAGTTCTAATAAATAGTTGCAAAACCACAGAAATATGGCATAGTTATTACAAACCAAATAAACATTAAATTGTTTCAAATACTTGTCATACTCCACCACCCCCTCCCGAATACGGTTGAACACATGCCTAGCCATACGGAAACGACGCCGAAACATGCGATGTTTGTAGAGGGGGGCTCGGGGTCTTGAAGTAGTCATTCTAGAGTAGGATATGGCCACTCTCCCGGCTACGATTCAACGCCGGCGTATGCCCCGGTATAGAGCCCCTGAACATTGGCCGCTGCCTACCGAGGTGGTCATGGATGACCAAGGTAGCTGCCACGATCTCCTCATCGCCGGAGTCCATTTGTACCTTGGGCAAACTGTCGAACAGCTTGCGGGCGTCGTGGAAGGAGCCCGCCAATGACGAGCCCCGCGTGACACCGAGACAAGTTAGAAGCCCTGCCGCCTACCGGCGAGCGTGTCGGCGTCCTGTGGGCGTGCCGGCTCCCGGAAGAGAGGATGACGCGCTCGAGTGTCGACGAAGGGGACGGCGGCGGCATCGACGTCAGGAGGCTGCCAGGGTCAGCAGAATGGGGCGGCGACATGGGGAGGTGGGGCGGCCATCGGGGTGACCTATCTATGGACAGATGGCCGACGGCGTCGGAGAAAAATGGGCGGCGGAGGGATGCGGAGGCGGGGAAGAGAACAGAGGAAATGTCCCTTGTGTTGCCGACATGCGGGCCAGGGGGAGGAGAAGGGCGGGGGACGCGCACGTCCGTCTCGTGTCCGCACCGACGCAAATGCAACCCAAATTTGGACCGCGAATGGGTCGCAGGCGGACAAAAAATGGATGCGCATCCGTTTGGGTCGGCGCGTTGGGCCATCTTTTTTGTCCGCGGCGACCCGAACGGACGCGGGCGGATGAAATGGGTCGGCACGTTGGAGTTGCTCTTAGAAAACGGTCCAAAACCCTCTCAAGATTACCTCGGATCAAAAAATGTTGAACCTCAGAGTTGTTCGTCCCGTGGAAGCAGTTAAATTTTCTTTTTGGGTCATCCAGATCAGAGGTCTTATGTGAAATATGTATCCCAAACACTCTGCTGCTGCGGAAAATCTAGGCATGGCCGGATCATCCGGGTTGTAGATGTTCGGCCCGACAGACGCAGAAAGTCTATATATCAAAGCCCTTTCTTGCATGGGAAGTCCATTT
Organism: Hordeum marinum; assembly: GCA_022496015.1. Lineage (NCBI taxonomy): Eukaryota > Viridiplantae > Streptophyta > Magnoliopsida > Poales > Poaceae > Hordeum > Hordeum marinum. The sequence continues at coordinate 248,879,853 of CM039676.1, read as the reverse complement.
GACTCTTATACAGACCAGAGGTAACGGCCGATTAAACAAGAACACACAAAAGCAAATCATTCTACCACTTTTACTCCCTTGTTCTTTTTCTTCCTCGTTCTTCGTTCGTTTTCATGTTGAAGGGCAGCGATCCACGAGGCTCTAGGGCAGCCCATAGCCGACATGCACCCTGACGGTGTCCCTCTTGTGCCTGTGGGATTTTGGGTATACATAAGCACTCGCCGGATTGCTTGTGTACCGCGCTTCCGGGCGAGTCTCCCTCGACATGAGTTGCGGTGTACACCACCGACATGGAGGGTACACGATGACGCATTCATGCGCGAATACACTTTTTGGCGACTCCATCGGGGAAGAAGCTTTGAACGATCTCCAGCACGTTCTTGCTTCGAAGAGATCATCATCGAGTTGTTGCAATCTACAAAGGTAGTATGAAAACCCAATTCACCTATGTAGATGCAAATAATTCATATGGTGTTCCTAGATCGATTAATGAGCACAATGTATTGGCTAGCACTAGTTTCATCAATCATGCATCTAGGTACGTGCAAAGGCCGATGCAAAATAATTCATATGCCTCAACTTATTATAATTTTAGCAACTTACAACATATGTATTCCAACCCTCATGCATCGGCAACCCCACAAATTCATATGTTGAGGCATATGACGAGTTTGGTTAAACAAGTTGAAACATCACATGTAGAAACTTTCAATAGTATGCAACAAAATGTTTCACATTTTATTCATCGGCAACTAACTTGCAACTATGTTAATCCAAACATGCTGGGGGATAGGAGAATTGGTCATGTTACTACTAGTTATTCAGCCAATTACCCTCAAACACCATATGTTACAACTCATGCCCCCATGTATGGTTTTGGTAATTGATGGCAATCCCTACGGACTAATGGTTTCTTTGAGTTATATTTTAAGGTTTGTACATATGCGTTGCTTGAAGACCACTTGTTGGTTTCAAGGCAATAATAAGGAGATTATGTGTGACCATGGTGTTATTCAAGGAATTGTCCAAAGCTTGGTCTTGTGAGATTTGCGCTTATTGCAAGTCTATCTAAAAGAATAAGATTGAGTTATCATTCATGTTTTCCTTCAAGACATCATCCTTATGTAGAGAGAAGACAAGATACAAGGTTGATCAAGACTAAGTACAAAGAGTGATTCAAGTTGGTCAACAAACAAAGAATTGAAGATGTATCGAGAAGGATCAAGTGATCATATGGTATGGTAAGCATTGTTCATTATGCTTTGTGTACTAACCCATGGTCTTGGTGAGAGTTCTTTGTGGGGTTAGGTATGTTTCCATGGGCGTGCGTCAAAAGGAAGATATCATATAACCCATGGAGGATGACATCAAGTGGTGATCGTCATCAAGATTGCGATGTGCAAGTTCAAGTGAAGCATTACGAAGAGATCACATGCTTGAATCTTGCAGTCCTTTATGGTGACAATGGGCATGGAAGATGTGCCGAAGAGAGGCTCACCCATAGTGGAGTATGGGGGAGCAATCTCCTAGTCTTCATCGAGCCGACGCGATCAAGAAAGGTGGTCGAACTTGAAAAGGTCAAGATATCCATCATCTACCTCAAGCGGATTATGCACAAGGCAAAGGTTTGTCCTTGATAGGTTTTCTATTTTATCGGACTCATGTTGTTAGTTGGGGGACCGGGTTATAGGATCGATTGTCATACTATCAAGGGGAGCTCTCGAGTGAGTAGCTTGATCGTATTGTTGGTAGAGATCTCCATTGCATTCTTGGCATAATCATCTTTCTTAGTTCTTGCTTGGTTTTTCTCCATGTGAGTTTAAGATATTATGGTCATCTTCATGATTAGCTCGAGTTCATAAAAAATAGATCCATATGCATCATCTTTGCATTTTTGGTGTTGTAGATTTTGCTGGTCCATATGTAGGAAGGGTCTCTTCCTTATCCTTTTGGCAATTTATTCTCCGTTGCTAGTTCTTAATATAACCATTCCGCACTTGTTTGGATAGTACTTACCATCCTCTATCCAACAAGCTTGATTTTTCTCAGTTTGGAGCTCGTACACAAAAGTTATAGCATTTTTACTCTTGGAGCATCCATCTAATTTATCTGGGCAAGTTTTAAGCACCCAAGCGGTAGTACCGCTAGACACCACGATCATACCTCTTAGGCTATACTTCCGCTTGTGAAATATCTTCTGTGCAACACTCTATCGTCTATTTCCTTTAGCGATAGTAGGACGGTAGTAGCCTGATAGTATTGCTTAGGTGGTACTTCCGCTATCTACTACTGCTCCTATTATCGTTTACGAAATACCTTCTGTGCAAGCTTGTGTTGCCCTTTTAGCATTCACGGTACTAGAGCGGTACTAGGACAGCAGTACCGGTTCATGCGGTACTTCCGCTCTGGCGCCTCTCTGTACCATTGTTCCTATGTACCAGGTGTTCCTAAGTAGTAGTACTGCTGATGGATGCGTGGTAGTACCGCTACAGCAGCACTGCCGCCCCAACATTTCATGTGCTCACTCTGCTACTCCTAGAACTGTCGGTTAAGTGGTAGTACCTCTCCTAGGAGCGGTAGTACCGCTTTACCGCGGGCTGTAGGATAAAGGTTGGATCCCCCCCTCCACACACACACACCTAAAAAAGGGGCCTTCTTCCCCAATGGACTCTATCCCTTGAGCTCGTGTTTGCCCTCCATTGTTGAACTTCGAGCTTGCTATCTCTCAATCGCTTTAATGATTCTTGCTAGTTCTTGAGGGAAAAGATAGAGGAGATCTAGATCCACATTTCCACCAATCACTTTCTCCTCTACGTGAGGGGAACCCCTGGATCTAGATCTTGGAGTTCTTTGTGTTCTCCTTGTTCTTCCTCTTAAATTCCTCCATAGATTTTGTTGTTGTGGTGAGATTTGGGAGTGAGGCACTTGACCACTTCGTGGGTTATTTCCATTGCATTAGTTGCACCGGTTTGAGTTCTTCATGGTGATATTTGGAAGTGAAAAGTTGAGAATCTTATTACTCTTGGGTGTTTGGGCACCCTAGAGCTTGTTCCTCTTGGTTGATTTGATGCCCTAGATGGTTGGTGGTGTCTCCGAGCTCAATCATTGTGGTGTGAAGTTTCGGGCCCAATTAGATTGTGGAGATTGCCTCGAGCAATTTGTACGGGTACCGGTGACCGTCCCCAAGGGTTGCCAATTGTATGGGTTCGGTGATCGCCCCTAAGGATCGCCATTTGTACGGGTTCGGTGACCGTCCTTAAGGGTCCCTTAGTGGAATCACAACATCTTGCATTCTGTGAGGGCGTGAGGATATTACGATGTCCCTAGTGGCATTTTGGGGAGCATTATGCCTCCACACTGGTCCAAATGATTAGCATTCGCAAGGGTGTGAACTTCGGGATACATCGTCGTCTTCGAGTTTCTCGGTTATCTCTCACCCGAACTCTTTACTTATGCACTTTACTTTGTGATAGACATATTGTTTCATGTGATATATGTTGCTATCACTTAGTTGTTTATCTTGTTTAGCATAAGTTGTTGATGCACATAGGTGAGCCTAGTTATTTTAGGTTTTGTGCTTGACAAATTAAACAGTAGTTTTATTTCACATTTGGTTGAGCCTAAACCAAAATTATTTTAAATCGCCTATTCACTGCCTCTCTCTAGGCAACATCCACGTCCTTTCAATATCATTGCCGAAAGCGTCTAAAAGTATTGGGGGCAATTCAATGAAGAGTTGGCTGAAATTGGGCGAAAATCTTAAAGATAGCATAGCTGCAATGTCTGCTGAATTTAGACAAGAAAACCAACCTTGGAAACCAAAGAAAGAAAGGGTGGTGATTAGGATAACAAACTTAACTTCAACAATAGTTTCAGTAATAAGATGACTTAGATAATAATTCTTATATGTTCTTGACCACATGATTGACAGGGAGCCAGGGACACACCTTACATCAACCAAAAGAGTTCATAAAAGTCACACAATAATTAAACACCTCATAACTCATCTTGTTCTAGGCATTCACAAGGCATACCCTCACACAAGCATGACAACATAACTACCAGACTAAGTAAACACAAGGAACACTCACTCAACCGGCATAAACTGTTGGAAATATGCCCTAGAGGCAATAATAAATAGGTTATTATCATATTTCCTTGTTCATGATAATCGTTTATTATCCATGCTATAATTGTATTGATAGGAAACTTAGATACATGTGTGGATACATAGACAACACTGTGTCCCTAGTATGCCTCTAATAGACTAGCTCGTTGATAAAAAATGGTCAAGGTTTCCTAGCCATGGACATGAGATGTCATTTGATAACGGGATCACTTCATTAGGAGAATGATGTGATGAACAAGACCCAAACTACAAACGTAGCATATGATCGTGTCAGTTTATTGCTACTGTTTTCTGCATGTCAAGTATCTGTTCCTATGACCACGAGATCATGCAACTCACTAACACCGGAGGAGTACCTTGTGTGTATCAAACATCGCAACGTAACTGAGTGACTATAAAGGTGCTCAACAGGTATCTCCGAGGGTATCTTAGGGCCCACTCAGTAATAGAACATCACAACAAGCCTTGCAAGCAATGTGACTAAGTGTTAGTCATGGGATCTTGTATTACAGTAACGAGTAAAGAGACTTGCTGGTAACAAGGTTGAACTAGGTATGGAGATACCGATGATCGAATCTCGGGCAAGTAACATACCGAAGAACAAAGGGAACATCATACGGGATTAACTGAATCCTTAACATAGAGGTTCGACTGATAAAGATCTTCATAGAATATGAAGGAACCAATATGGGCATCCAGGTCCCGCTATTGGTTATTGACTGTAGAGGTGTCTCGGTCATGTCTACATAGTTCTCGAACCCGCAAGCTCTGCACACTTAAGGTTCGGTGACGTTTCGGTAGTATAGAGTTATGTATGGTGGTGACCGAAGGTTGTTTGGGGTCCTGGATGAGATCCCGGATTTCACGAGGAGCTTCGGAATGGTCCATAGGTAAATATTGATATATAGGAAGTCCTGTTTTGGTCGCCGGAAAAGTTTCAGGCTCATCGATAGTGTACCGGGAGTGCCGGTAGTGTATCGGGGGACCATCGGGAGAGGTATTTCGACCCAAGAGGCTACATGGGCTGTGGGAGGAAGTAAACTGGCCCTTGGTGGGCTGGCCGAAGCCTCCTCTAAGGGCCCATGCGGCTGGAGTGGTTTGAGAAGGAAAAAATCCAAAGGTGGAGAGGTGGAAAGAGTTTCCAAGTGGAAAGGAGGAATCCTATTCCTAATAGGATTGGAGTAGGACTTCTCCACCTCCAATTTCGACCAAACCTTGAGGGTTTGAGGCTGCCTCCTCCCCTCCCTCCCTCCTATATATACTAGAGGATTTAGAGGAAAAAAGCTAACCCTAATAGCCACATGCTACCTCTCCTCTAGATCACAGTTTCTCCTCTAGATCGGTTTTCAGCGGTGCTTAGGCGAAGCCCTGCTGGAATAGCTCCACCACCATCGCCGCAACGCCATCGTGCTGCCGGAGAACTCATCTACCTCTCTGCTCCCTCTTGGTGGATCAAGAAGGCGGAGATCGTCATCGAGTTGTACGTGTGCTGAACGTGGAGGTGTCGTCCGTTCGACGCTAGATCGGAAGGACCATGATCAAGATCGCGAGACGGATCGCGATGAGATCGCAGGACGGATCGTGATGAGTTCGCGGGACGGATCATGATGAGATCGTGGGATGCTTAGTGATTTGGATCGCGAAGACGTTTGACTACACCAATCGCGTTTCTTAACGCTTCCCACTTAGTGATCTACCAGGATATGTAGATCCACTCTCCCTCTCGTAGATGCTCATCACCATGGATAGATCTTGTGCGTGCGTAGGAATTTTTTTGTTTCCCATGCAACGTTCCCCAACAGTGTCATCATGAGCTAGGTCTATGTGTAGATGAGATCTCAAGTAGAACACAAAGAGTTTGTGGGCGTTGATGCTTAGATTGCTTCGTCTCTTGGTCGTGTTTTAGTTCTACGGTATTGTGGGATGAAGCGGCCCGGACCAACCTTACTCGTACGCTTACGAGAGACCGGTTCCATAGACTAATGTGTAACTTCGTTGCACAAAGATGGCTGACGGGTGTCTGTTTCTCCTACTTTAGTTGGATCGGATTTGACTAAGGCGGTCCTTGAGAAGGTTCAAAAGCAACTTATGTATCACCGTTGTGGTTTATGCGTAGGTGAGAATTGTTCTAGCTAGATACCCATAGCAGCCACGTAAAACATGCAACAACAATTAGAAGACGTCTAACTTGTTTTTGCAGGGTATGTTGTGATCTGATATGGCCAATTACATGATGAGATATATGTGATGTATGAGATGATCATGTGTTGTATAGAATATCACGACTTGCATGTCGATGAGTACGACAACCGGCAGGAGCCATAGGGTTGTGTTTAATTATTGTATGACCTGCGTGTCAATCATTAAGCGCTATGTAATGCTTTACTTTATCGCTAAACGGTAGCAATAGTAGTAGAAGCATGGTGGGTGCGACAACCCCGATGGCGACACGTTAATGGAGATCATGGTGTCATGCCAGTGATGATGGAGATCATGCCGGTGCTTTCAAGATGGAGATCAAAAGCACAAGTTCATGGCCATATCATGTCACTTATGATTTGCATGTGATGTTAATCCTTTTATGCACCTTGTTTTGCTTAGTACGATGGTAGCATTATAAGGTAATCCCTCACTTAATTTCAAGGTAAATTGTGTTCTCCCCGAGTGTGCACCGTTGCGAAAGTTCGTCGTGTCGAGACACCACGTGATGATCGGGTGTGATAGACTCTACATTCACATACAACGGGTGCAAGCCAGTGTTGCACATGCAGAACACTTGGGTTAAACTTGACAAGCCTAGCATGTACAGACATGGCCTTGGAACACAAGAGACCGAAAGGTCGAACACTAATCATATAGTAGGTATGATCAACATGATGATGTTCACCATTGAAACCACCTCAACTCACGTGATGATCAGACTTGAGTTGGTGAATTTGGATCATATATCACTCGAATGACTGGAGGGATGTCAATTTGAGTGGGAGTTCTTAAGTAATATGATTAATTGAACTCGTTATATTGAACTTAGTCAGTAGTGTCTTTGCAATTATGTTGTAGATTACTAGCTCACGCTGTAGCTCCATAAAATTCTTATATGTTCCTAGAGAAATAGAGTTGAAAGATGATGGTAGCAATATTACGCACTGGATCCATGATCTGAGGATTGTCCTCATTGCTGCACAGAAGTCTTATGTCCTTAATGCACCGCTCGGTGCGCCAACCCCTCTAGCGCCATCTGTAGATGTTGTGAACATCTGACAGGCACGTTATGATGACTACTTGATAGATTAGTGTGTCATGCATTACGGCTTAGAATTGAGGCTCCGAAACGTTTTGAATGTCATGGAACATATGAGATGTTCCAAGAGCTGAAATTAGGATCTCAGGCTCGTGCCCATGGTGCGAGATATGAGATCTCCAACAAGATTCTTTGCCTGCAAGATGAAAGAGAATAGCTCAATCGTTGAGCATGTGCTCAGATTGTCTGGGTGCTACAATCGCTTGAATCGAGTGGGAGTTGATCTTCCAGATAAGATAGTGATTGATATAGTTCTCCAAGTCACTGTCACTAAGCTACTAGAACTTGGCGATGAACTATAAAATGCCAGGGATAGAAATAATGATCCCTGAGCTGTTCGCGATGTTTGACACCGCGAAGGTAGAAATCAAGAAGGAGTGTCAAGTGTTGATGTTAGTAAAACCACTAGTTTCGAGAAGGGCAAGGGCAAGGAGGGAAACTTCATGGATGACAAGTCAGTTGCTCCTCCAGTGAAGAAACCCAAAGTTGAACCCAAACCTGAGACTAAGTGCTTCGATTATGAGGAGAGCGGTCGCTAAAGTGGAACAACCCTAGATACTTGGTAGATAAGAAGGCTGGCAACGTCAACAGAAGTATATTTGATATACGTGTTATTGATGTGTACCTTGCTAGTACTCCTAGTAGCACCTGGGTATTGGATACCGGTTCGGTTGCTAAATGTTAGTAACTCAAAATAAAAGGTACGGAATAGACGGAGAACTAGCTAAGGGTGAGGTGACGATATGTGTTGGAAATGTTCCCAAGGTTGATGTGATCAACATCGCACACTATCTCTACCTTTGGGATTAGTGACGAACCTAAATAAATGTTATTTGGTGTTTTGCATTGAGCATGGACGTGATTAGATCGTGTTTATTGCAACACAGTTATTCATTTAAATTAGAGAATAATGGTTATTCTGTTTACATGAATAATACCTTCAATGGTCATGCACCAGTGAGAATGGTTTGTTGAATCTTGATCATAGTGTACACATGTTCATAACATTGATGCCAAAAGATACAAAGTTAATAATGATAGTACCACATACTTGTGGTACTGCCGCTGAATGTCATATTGGTATAAAGCGCATGAAGAAACTCCATGCTGATGGATCTTTGGAATCATTCGATTTCGAATCGGTTGAGACATGCGAACCATGCCTCTTGGGCAAGATGACTAAGGACCCCGTTTTCTGGATTGATGGAGCAGGCAAGTGATTTATTGGAAATGATACATATTGATGTATGCAATCCAAAGAGTCTTGTAGCGTGCGGTGGATATCATTATTTTCTTACCTTCACTGATGATTTGAGTAGGTATAGTGTATATTTACTTAATGAAACACAAGTCTGAATCTTTTGAAAAGTTCAAGCAAATTCAGAGTGAAGTTTAAGATCATCATCACAAGAAGATAAAAATGTCTGCGATGTGATCGTGGAGGTGAATGTCTAAGTTACAAGTTTGGCATACAACTTTAGACAATGTGAAAGTTGTTTCACAACTCACACCACCTGGAACACCATAGTGTGATGGTGTGTCCGAACGTCGTAGTCGTGCTCTATTGGATATGGTGCGAACTATGATGTCTCTTATCGATTTGCCACTATAGTTTTGGGATTATGCATTAGAGACAACAACATTCACTTTAAATAGGGCACCATCTAAATCCGTTGATATGACACCGTGTGAATTATGGTTTGATAGAAACCTAAGTTGTCATTTCTTAATGTTTGGGGCTGCGATGCTTGTGTGGAAAATATTTTCACCTAATGAGCTCAAACCCAAAGCGGACAAATGCATCTTCATAGAATACCCTAAGAACAGCTGGGTGAACCTTCTATATTAGACCCAAGCATAAAATGTTTGTTGCTAAAACTAGGTCCTTTCTCGAGGAAAAGTTTCTCTCGAAAGAATTGAGTGGGAGGAATATGGAACTTGATGAGGTTGTTGAACCTTTGCTTCAACCAGAGAGTAGCGCGGCACAGAAAGATGTTTGTGTGGAACCTACGTTAGTTGAAGAGGAATTAAATGATGATGATCATGAAGCTTCGGATCAAGTTACTATCGAACCTCGTAGGTCGACAAGGATGTGTACTGCTCCTGAGCAGTATGACAACCCTGTCTTGGAGGTCATGTTGTTGGACAACGACGAACCTACGAGCTATGGAGAAGCGATGATGGGCCCGGAACAAATGGTTAGAGGCCATGAAATCCGAGAAAGGATCCATGTATGAAAACCAAGTATAGACTTTGGTAGACTTGCTCGTTGGACGGCACGTCGTCGAGTACAAATGGACCTTTGAGATGAAGACAGACGCTGATGGTAAATGTCACCATTTATAAAGCTCGACCTGTCATAAAGAAGTTTCCGACAAGTTCAAAGAGTTGACTGCGATGAGACTTTCTCACTCGTAGCGATGCTAAAGTCTGTTGGAATTAGTTTAGCAATTGCTGCATTTTTCAATTATGAAATCTGGCAGATGGATGACAAAACATCGTTTCCTTAACAATTTACTTGAGGAAAAGTTGTATGTGATACAACCAGAAGGTTTTGTCAGTCCTAAGGATGCTAAAAGGTGTGTGAGCTCCAGCAATCCTTCTAAGGGATGGAGCAAGCATCTCGGAGTTGGAATATACGCTTTGATGAGGTGATCAAAGTTCTTGAGTTTATACAAAGTTTATGAGAAACTTGTATTTACAATAAAGTGAGTGGGAGCACTATAGAGTTTCTGATAAGCATATGTGGATGACATGTTGTTGATCGGAAATGATGTAGAATTTCTGGAAAGCATAAAGGGTTGTTTGAAAAGAGTTTTTTCAAAGGAATACCTGGATAAAGCTATCTAATTGTTGAGCATCAAGATCTATAGAGATAGATCAAGATGCTTGATGAGACTTTCAATGAGTACATACCTTGATGAGATTTTGAAAGAGTTCAAAATGGATCAGTCAGAGAAAGAGTTCTTGCCTGATTTGTAAGGTGTGAAGTTGAGTGAGACTCAAAGCTCGACCACGGCAGAAGAAAGAGAAAGGACGAACGTCGTCCCCTATGCCTTAGCCATAGGCTCTGTATAGTATGCCATGCTGTGTACCGCACCTGTGTGTGTCTTGCCATGAGTTCGTCAAGGGGTACAAAAGTGATCCATGAGTGGATCACTAGACAACGGTCAGGATTATCCTTAGTAACTAGAGGACTAAGGAATTTTTTTCTCGATTATGGAGGTGATAAAGGGTTCATCGTAAAGAGTTACGTCGATGCAAGCTTTAACACTAATCCGGATACGTATAGTGGAGCAGCCATTTGGAATAGATCCAAGTGGATTTTGGTAGAAGTGTCTACAGTATGACATAGAGATTTGCAAAGTACACACGGACCTGAATGTCGCAGACCCGTTGACTAAAAATCCTCTTTCACATGCAAAGCATGATCGATCCCCAGAACTCATTGGGTGTTAAATTAATAACAATGCGAATCATATGGTGATGTGAACTAGATTATTGACTCTAGTGCAAGTGGGAGACTGTTGGAAATATGCCCTAGAGGCAATAATAAATTGGTTATTATCATATTTCCTTGTTCATGATAATCGTTTATTATCCATGCTATAATTGTATTGATAGGAAACTTAGATACATGTGTGGATACATAGACAACACCGTGTCCCTAGTATGCCTCTAATAGACTAGCTCGTTGATCAAAGATGGTCAAGGTTTTCTAGCCACGGACATGAGATGTCATTTGATAACGGGATCACTTCATTAGGAGAATGATGTGTTGGACAAGACCCAAACTACAAATGTAGCATACGATCGTGTCAGTTTATTGCTACTATTTTATGCATGTCAAGTATCTGTTCCTATGACCATGAGATCATGCAACTCACTAACACCGGAGGAGTAACTTGTGTGTATCAAACGTTGCAACGTAACTAAGTGACTATAAAGGTGCTCTACAGGTATCTTCGAGGGTGTCTGTTGGGTTGGCATGGATCAAGACTGGGATTTGTTACTCCGTGTGACGGAGAGGTATCTTAGGGCCCACTCGGTAATACAACATCACAACAAGCCTTGCAAGCAATGTGACTAAGTGTTAGTCACGGGATCTTGTATTACAAAAATGAGTAAATATACTTGCCAGTAACGAGGTTGAACTAGGTATGGAGATACCGATGATCGAATCTCGGGCAAGTAACATACCGAAGAACAAAGGGAACATCATACGGGATTAACTGAATCCTTGACATAGAGGTTTGACCAATAAAGATCTTCGTAGAATATGAAGGAACCAATATGGGAATCAAGGTCCTGCTATTGGTTATTGACCGTAGAGGTGTCTCGGTCATGTCTACATAGTTCTCGAACCCGCAAGCTCTGCACACTTAAGGTTCGGTGACGTTTCGGTAGTATAGAGTTATGTATGGTGGTGATCGAAGGTTGTTCGGAGTCCCGGATGAGATCCCGGACGTCACGAGGAGCTCCGGAATGGTCCGGAGGTAAATATTGACATATAGGAAGTCCTGTTTTGGTCGTCGGAAAAGTTTCGTGCTCATCGATAGTGTACCGGGAGTGCCGGTAGTGTACCGGGGGACCATCGGGAGAGGTATTTCGACCCAAGAGGCTACATGGGATGTGGGAGGAAGTAAACCAGCCCCTGGTGGGCTGGCCGAAGCCTCCTCTAAGGTCCCATGTGGCTGGAGTGGTTTGAGAAGGAAAAAAAAATCCAAAGGTGGAGAGGTGGAAAGAGTTTCCAAGTGGAAAGGAGGAATCCTGCTCCTAATAGGATTGGAGTAGGACTCCTCCACCTCCAATTTCGACCAAACCTTCAGGGTTTGAGGCTGCCTCCTCCCCTCCCTCCCTCCTACATATACTAGAGGATTTAAAGGAAAAAGCTAACCCTAATAGCGACGTGCTACCTCTCCTCTAGATCACATTTTCTCCTCTAGATCGGTTTTCAGTGGTGCTTAGGCGAAGCCCTGCTGGAATAGCTCCACCACCATCGCCGCAACGCTGTCGCGCTGCTGGAGAACTCATCTACCTCCCCGCTCCCTCTTTCTAGATCAAGAAGGCGGAGATCATCATCAAGTTGTACGTGTGCTGAACGCGGAGGTGTCGTCCGTTTGGCGCTAGATCGGAAGGATCGTGATCAAGATCGCGAGACGGATCATGATGAGATCGCAGGAAGGATCGTGATGAGTTCGCGGGACGGATCATGATGAGATCGTGGGACGCTTAGTGATTTGGATCGCGAAGACGTTTGACTACACCAATCGCGTTTCTTAACGCTTCCCACTTAGTGATCTACAAGGATATGTAGATCCACTCTCCCTCTCGTAGTTGCTCATCACCATGGATAGATCTTGCGTGTGCATAAGAATTTTTTTGTTTCCCATGCAACGTTCCCCAACATAAACAACTTCACATTGACACATGCTTTGTATCTCATCTCAATTCATGTATTGTCGTAGATGACCACCTTCATCAACTGAGGGTGTACAACCTCAAATTCAACTACGCATCCAGGCACAAGTCCATGGAACTTCGCAAATGCACACCACAATGTACCCAACACGATCATTCCATCTTCTTCCTGCAACTCCACATGCCAATAACAATCGGTGGTCGTCTTAAGATTGATATACCTAGGCATGGGCAGCTTGGTGGACTATAAAAGAGAGGAAGCAACCCGATGCCCACTAGTCCTGCATGATTCTCATGAAACAATTTGGCCTCCTTTCGTAGTGGGAGTGCCCGATCCTAGCATAAAGCTCTTTGAGTTCAGACATTGACTTTCCCGTCAATAAGAACATGGTAGAATTTATATCCTTTGGCAAATCAAATTTGTCCTTGCAAAACCAAGAAATACATACCTTACATGCTTTGTCACCAGCCATACTAATTGATAGCACTGTCGCCTTCATTGACCAAGTTCAGATATAAATCAATTGGACAATTACTTGAAGGAAGGGACTGGAATCACATACAACATAAACATACTACTTTTTAATAACAAGAAGCCTTAGTTCAGCATCCACAACTAGTGGTAAGAACCGCGGTCCACTGGTTGACTATAGTGCCTGAATTGTGTTTAGTAAGTCAATAAACCACCATACACTACTAGGAAAAACGTTATAGGTAGGACATCATTAGTAGCGCTGGAAAATAATGGCTGTTGTTGCTAATTTGTAGTAGCGTTGGATTATTAACAAGCGCTACTACTAACCGGTCCCATCCCGACCGACGGGGGGCGAACTGTAATAGTAGCGGCTGTCAGTCGGCAACGCTACTACTAATAGCATAGCCGTAGCGCTTTTCCCGTCCAGCGCTGCTGCTGATCGGGTCCCTCTATTTATCATCTTCCCCCGCATGCCCCTCGCTCCTCACTCTCAGATCGATCTCATCCTCGTGCCGCCGCACCATATCCCCGCGCCGGCACTCCGACGTGGCGGCCCTCCCCGTCCCGGCCCTCCCCACGCGGCGGCTCCCCGTCGCGGTCATCTACACTCGACGGCTCCCCGTCCGAGCCCTCCCCCCACGCGTCGACTCCCCTCCCGGTCATCCCCACTCGGCGGCTCCCCTTCGGGTCATCCCCACGCGGCGGTTCTCCCCCATCCCGGCCATCCATGCAGTGGTATCTCTCCCTCTACCTCCTCTCTCCCATATGAACGGATGAAATTTAGATGGTTAGATGAATGGATGGATGGATGACGTGAATGGATGCATTTAGATGGTTAGATGGATTAATATGATTTCTTCATGATATGTGATGTCTACTTAATATGTGATGTCTACTTATATGGATGGGTGGATCTGATTTCTTCATGAGATTTGTTCTATGTGATGTCTACTTAATATGTCCATTGTTAAGCAAATGTGATGCCAAATTTACAGGGATTCCATGGCTCCTAGACGTTCTCGTGAAGAGGAGTTGAAGTGGCGGAGGAAGTTGCTGGCGCGGGAAAAAAGGATTGACGATGTAGTGTTCGGATGGAGAGATTGTATGCGGGAGCTAAAAGAGGCAGAGGAAACGTTTTGGAAGACTCAGTGTAGTCACTGGGAGTTTGAAGTCAAGGAGTGCAAGAATTATGCCCAAGCACAACTAGAAGTTGCAGTAGGCGTCATCTTCGCGGAGGCCAATGCTGCAGAGCGGGCTCGGATGCCACCTCAAAGTAGTCCCCACTTGCTTATGGAATGGGCACTACAACAAGTGAGATCTTCATGCCCAGCTCAAAGAACCCGATGGGGAAGTGTTGTCGGGATACTTCCGCCAAGAATGCCCCCACCACCATCAGATTCTGCACCACCAGATTCTGCTCATTAATAGTATTGTAGTAGGATTAAGCTCTAGTTTAAGGTTTAATAGTTTTATCATTATTGGTCTCGATCTAGCAGTTCGATCTAGACTTGTAAGGTTTTTGAAATCTAGTTATCAGTTTGACGAAAATGATGATGAGGAAGAGTTGTTATATGACAATGATGTATTATGATGATACTATATGAAAACTTGTATAGTGGCGTATGAGTATACGACATAAAAAAAGAAATACGTAATAATAGTAGTAGCGCTGGCAGAGAGGCGCGCTGCTAGTAACTACCAGTAGCGCTTTCTACTAAAAGCACTACTGCTAAGTAGGTATATCAGTAGCGTGGGCTAACACACGCTACTGCTACACTTTAGCTGTAGCACATTAGCAGTAGCGCTGGACCCAGCGCTACTAGTAAGGGTATTTCCAGCGCTACCGCTAGGCTTTCTCCTAGTAGTGATACAAAATGATCAATTCATAACAATCTCGTGCAAATGTTAAAACATCATACATATTTATCTACATAAACACAAATATATCATAGAGAGTGTAAGCACATGACATCGGACAACTAAGATGCTACCAAATTGTAATAGCTAAAATACGCTATCATAGGCAATTCAGAGACACCCTTTCCCTTTCCCTTGCCCTTTTCACTTCCCGTTCCCCTTGCCATGTTAAGGATTATCTACTCACCGTTGAAGCTGTCGGAGGCATCCTTCCAATCCTCCTCTTTGGGCGGTAGGACAACAAGCAAACATACTCTGCATGCGCCATTCTCGTTTGTTGTTTTGCCAGAATGCGCGCACGTAGGCATGAACAATATTATCATTCATACTCTGCATGCGCCATTCTCGTTTGTTGTTTTGCCAGAATGCGTGCACATAGGCATGGACAATATTATCCTTCGGGACCTTGTCAACAACAATGACACCCAGCTTTGCCAAACCACGGCTTGCTTTGTTGAATAAGCAATCTAAGGATGAATGAACTAATACAAACACTAATTCAAAACTCCATGAGCCATAAAATTTCTTAACAAGCAATCTAAATAGAGAACGATATGTACAACAGTGTGAATAAGCCATTTATGCAATCCAATTAAACTGATGGCAATGCTAACTGCGTGTAGAAATCAATCACATCCCAAGCAACAATATTGCACATCTGTAAAATTCAACCAAACTGTATGTGGGAGTATTCAAATACCACCCGACTGCATGTTCAAATCCTCCAAACATGTGTATTGCAACATGTAAACTATAATGATAGATTTAATTACTATTGGTTTCGGATCCCTTCTGCACATTAGAAAACATGAATACTAAATTAAATATGTATGGATCCATACATTTGAAAGCTTAATGGGAGATTCGTATATATTTTGGATTACACAAAACATTACAAGATTCATACTTATTTCTCGAACACCAGCACGAATCCAGATTGTCCCCTAGGATTTAATCGGTAATGCTACATGCATAATAAAAATTCATAACCACCCAAAAAAATAGATCATGCCGATTTGAAATCAACCAACGGTACATATTGGTGCATCGGGATTACTTACACGAGCATAAGGATCACTGGACCCTCCCTCCCTGGGGTGGCACCAACAACCCACTTTCCGGCAATCTTCTCACGACATTGTCGCTCCGGTCCTTCCATGTACCGATCAATCGACTCCTTCCTTGGCTTTTGGGGTGGAGTCGGCTTATCAGCCATCGAGATCCAATCCTAATGACATGCACGACGGAGGCGACAGTGCCGGCAGCGGGGAAGGGGAGGTTGAGGGGTGGCGGGGAGTAACGGCAAATGGTTTCACCAAAAGGGGGTTTAGAGGCTAGATAGGACCCTTTCCAATGCCATCGTGGACACACACAGTAATGACAGAGTAGTGAAGAGCCACACAAATGAGGCGCAACACCGAGACTTTCTGGTTTATTAAGAGCATAGTAAGTTGGCGTTGTGACATGCAGGTATGGCCCACAACCAGTGACGATTCTAGTAGGAAGGCTTCAATAGGCTGAAGCCTACCCTCCAAATTCTATTTTAGTTAAATATATCATATGACAATTACATTAAGATGCTTTACATGCAACAATTTCAATGTATTTACTAATTAGGTTTAGTAAATTGATGTTTTGAGCCTATCCTTCACTATCACGCTAGATTCGTCACTGCCCACAACGACCCAATCATGCCAACTTAACGAGGCGGATGATTTGACTAGTCTATCGCACCAAATAGATGTCTACATCGCGGGAGCACATCAAACTATCTAACATGTTAGTCGGATGCAGTTACAACATCTAATGCAAACACAAAGTCTGGTGCCAAAACTCATCTCATCCATTTGTATCACGCCTTTACGCTTGGCACGTGCAGTGCGTGTCACGCAGATGGCCGGACGTCGGCGTTGGTCAAAGTCACCTTTGTAAACAGTGTCGTAACGTCTTACTTTACACGTCATGCGGATGCGGTCACGTATGAATAGAGTCAAATGCCGAAATAAATTTTTTGAGAGGTCAATACAGGAAATAAGAAACTCAAGAGATCATTTAGTAAATGTTTATATTTTTTACTATAAACTTGCCTAAATTTTATGAAGTTTGATTTTGACCAAAGCTAATATGTGGACCAAATAAAATTAAAGGGAGTACCATCATGGCTGCATGCGACGGGCCCATTGTAACTCCTGCTGTGAAATCTGGCAGACCCAGCCCATGTGTAGACAACTACGGACAGCTGGTACCATGATCTCTTTCTTACAGTACATATACACACCGTGCAAACGAAGAAAGAAATGCCCCATGGCATGCACCATGATCTCTTTCTTACAGTACATATACACACCGTGCAAATGAAGAAAGAAATGCCCCATGGCATGCTTTTCCCAAACATGGTCTCTGGCTACAGTTGTATACCAGGAATAGAATTGCCCATTATGTGATTATTACTCCTATACAAGCAAAGAGAAACGAAGTACTGGATGCATAGTCTAAATCTTGTGTCCATGTCTGCTTACTTTTTCTTTTTCTTTTCGGATAAAACTTGTATCAGGATTGTTAAATTTCAGTCGACTGAGACTTAATCAAGCCTTAGTCAATGTTATATTTATGAGATCTTACAGGAAAATCCATACAGAATAAATATATACATTTTCATCTTTTTCTGTGTTGTGTCACTTGATTGAGACATAATCAATATCAGTCGACTGAGATCTATCCGCATCTGTATGTACCCATGTAGTGTCCACAATATGATCTGCATTACAAAGTTCAGCTACCTCCTGTAGGCGCAAGAGGCTAACCAAACGACAGTTCTATGTTCAGTTCAAGCAAAACTTTGCCAAGAAATCACTAACTTAATTCTGGCACATGAGTAACACAAGTAGGAGGGAGATTCCTCAAATGCTTGATCCAAGGAAGCATAAACTGATCTGTCCGTGTTCTTCTCATTGATCATTCTTTACTGCTGATACTGAATCCATCGAAGATCAGTTCCTTAGATGGTATATGGACAGTCCCCCCATGCACGCACACAATTCCGATGATATTTCGCTCATACTGTACATTTGATCTCGTCCTCTGATGATATTTCGCTCATACTGTACATCTCTCGCGGACAAGTCGTGCATGATGCATGCAAATGCAACCACACAGGCACACACACACGACACTGGTGAGACACAACCTCACGTGCAAACTCTCTCCAAAGAAAGAATGCTCAGGCTGTGCCTTTCTGGTGGTGCCGTAGAGTAATGCCAAGAGGACATATGGGCCATAAAGCAGCTATGCACTGGACCTAGCAGTGAGGCGTTGGCCAGATTTTAGAAGCGGGGCAGACAGTCCAGCAACAAGTCAGTGCCATGTTTGGCTAATTGTCAGTCATCACATGTCATCATCATCAGAGGGTCACAGGCGAGCAGCAACACTGAGTTGGGGGCACTCACCGGAGCCACATGCAAGTGACGACCGCTGCTTCATCGGGATCCGACAGTTAGATCGCACACGGCCACATCATCTTCCTCAGCAAATGAAAAGGGTACTGCAGAACGGAACGGAAACACTACAGGCCTTCAGGGACAGGGCATACACCCAGAGTTTGGAAACAGAAATGCAAAACATTACCCAGTTTTTGACAACTTTACACAAGTAAAAACTGGTTCAGAGAGACTCATAAGGCGGGAAACCGGGGCGACACAAAAGTTCTCTTACACGACATCACGGTCATCTTTGCAGCGATCAGCCCATGGCGTACTTCTGGGTCCACGCCCTCGCGGTATCCTCGTAGCGGGCTCTCTGGTTCTTGTAGAGCTGCGCGATCTCCGGGACAAGGGGGTCGTCCGGGTTGGGGTCGGTGAGCAGGGAGCTGATGGAGAGTAGGACCTTGGATATGGTCAGTGCTGGGCTCCACTGCTCCTTGAGGATGTCCAGGCAGATGCTGCCGTTGGAGTTGATGTTGGGGTGATACACCTGCATCCACAGTTGAAGATTCAGGTTTCGTACAAGCATATATATGCAGCATTCTTCAAAGTAGCACCAGGCTGTACTACTTGACAGTCATTCTATTTGAATTCCCTAAGGTGACATATTGGTAGGATAGAAGCTGTTTAACATCCTGCTTTATAAAACATTTTTTAATCAACCATGCACCAATCCATATGAACAGTGTCCAAAAATCAATGATGTCGAGCGTAGGTTCGGCTGAATCATAGTCCAATAAAACATTTTCGCTTTATAAATTCTCCCTTTTGTGTTCTTGACTTCGGAACGCATCAAAGTAGGACCAAACCCAATGGAACCATTGCTGGGTTTGACAGCCCTATTCTGTCATGAATGACAAACTTTACCATGGACTAACCATCTCTATTTAGCAGGTGTAGCATGTAACGTAACACTATCTGACTGAAATGGCTCTTAGATAACAAAGCAACTTTACAAAGATACTTTGATTTTAGAATGGAAGATCCATTCGCCTTGAACTTCCCAGAGACACCCCATATGCATTGACTAACAGATCAGCACCAAGGTCAATACTAAAGACTAATCATGAGAAAATGAACAGTTCGCAACAACGAAGTGAAAAAAGAGATAGGTAGTAAATCATAAACACCAGCTCACCTTTGTCTGGAAATTCACTTTGGGGGGCTTGAAGGGGTAATCAGGAGGGAAATGGATGTTGACAAAGAACACCCCTCCTGAGTAGGGGCTGTCACCAGGGCCCATGATTGTGGCCTGCCAGTGGAATAGGTCCGCTCCAGCAGGCCCAGCGCTGCATGATGTTGGTGGATCCTTTTGCAAATCCATGAGTTCCTTCTGAATCCTTTTGTTCGCCATATCTGAACACACAGAATATAATGATGAAAACATAGCAAACAGAGTTGAAGTCCTCTAAAAAGAACATGATGGTCGGAACACCAATGCATATGGACACAAGACCTTTAAAGTGCAGAGCACTCAGCATATCATGTGACAGACGAACTTGATGATAGAAATCTCCTACAGAGGTTCCGAGTTCTGACATATCCATGATGTCATTCATGATCTTCTCTCTTCAGGAATCAGGAAGATGCTACTCTCTCCGTTCACTTTTGTAAGTCGTTTTGGACAACTAAGATTAAGCTAATTTGCATGTTGTCTGGAACTTCTCCAACGCCTTATAAAAGTGAACAGAGGGAGTACACAAGTTCTCCACTATCATCCACGAAATCAAACAGCAATTAGAATGGACTTTTAAGCATGCCGAATCTGTTCGTCCGTGCCGCCATGTTCCAGAAACAAAACTTAATTTGTCTCATGATGCTTCTTTTTTCTACTTTTGCCGACACAAATGCAATCTACTTTTCAGGTTCCCAAATACTTTCAATAGTACAAGCCTACAAGGCACAATCAATGAGACAATATTCCGAAGATTAAAGGCCAAGGCATCCCAAAATCGGGGGCTAATCAGGAATGCGATTGCCCAGTCTTTCTCCCTCCACCCCCAAAGTCAACCCTGATCCATCGGAAAGCGAACCTAGCAAAAATTAGGCCAGCAAGAATCTTGCATTCGCAGAGACAGCAGACACCCCTGAATTCGCTGCGCCCAATTGATCCTAACCAACCAATCTCTTCTAGCAGGAAATGGCCACGACGAATCAAGAACGAAATAGTAACCCCCTTCATCGAGCTAGATGATTTCAACGGATCAAAAAATAACAATTAACGGAGCGGGGACAGCAGATTGATCATTGTTACCTTACCTGTAGGTCTGGGAATGGTTTTGGATTGTTCCCTCCTCTGCCTTCAGTCCTCCGAGAGAAGGAACGAATGAATCGATTCCGGCAATGATTGATTGACGGAGCAGGTGGGAATGGAATTATAGGCCAGCGTAGGGGGGGGGGGGGGGGGGGAGCTGGAATCGATTGGATTGGAGTCGTCGCTACTCTCTCCCGGTCTCCTCCTCGTGTGCCATTGGCCGGCGCTGAATCTTTTAGTTCAAGCTTGACGTGGCCCGCCTGTCTGTTTCTTCAGGCTCTTCCTTTTTTAATCGTGTGGCACCTTATCCATGGTTGGTTTCCCCTCTTTTTTTTATTGATTGATTAAAACCACTGGGGCTTTATTGAACTGCCCAAACAATGGAAGAGGTAGCTTTCAGGCCTTTGCATCGTATGACTGTATGATGTTTTCAACCACTGCGGTGACTTCATCAGCCTCCTTTTGTCACTCCCTCTCAACCTTCACGAATTGATACCTTGATTTCTCACAGAGGGAAACTTTTACTTCTTGCTACAAACTCGCACGGTGGAGAGCCCAACATATGTAACAAGTATAACAGAGTCAATCCGCTTCATCTATCGTGTTGTTGCGGAACGGTGGCATACATGTCTCACGAGTTGTCTACCAGCTACAACATCAATGACAAGAGGCAACCTTTTGATTGCGTCGATGTGGATTCAGAACCCATGTGCTACGAGGCTGAGCTCTGTCAAAAACTTCAGCTTGAGAAGGAGGCATGTGAGCATCATTATTGGGGCTCTCTGCCCGCATGGTACAAGGAGGAGGAATTGCAGAACGAGGTTACTTCCTCACAATCCTGACCTCCGGGCGTTGGTTGGAGTAAGTGGGCTTCGTCCGTGGGGGAGGGGGAGCATGGCTCCAACCCTGGTTCCGCATTCGCTTCCAACAACGATGATTGTCCGCCCAGGGTTCTTCCAAATAACAACAACTCTAGATCTCGGGGCTACTCCGACAACCCCAACCCCAACTACCATGCAAACCCTAGATCTTGAGGGATGGTAACTACAACAACAACTATGGAGGTAATCCTAACAAATCCTGCAAGTTCAGATCTAGGGATGGAGGCTCGGGCTCGGGGAGGCTAACTCCCCCTCCACCCCTCCTTCGACTAAGGTCAACTCAATATAAGGTTCCTCTTCTTCTAGCATGACCTGCTTTGCTTGCCTCATTCGTGGGCACTTTCACACAACTTTCCACTTTCCCTCGTTCCACTACAAAGCGACGACTTTTAGCGACAGTTCACTTGTGTCACTAAATCGGTTTTCGTCACCAAAAATGTGTTGTAGGCGGTTTTCAGCCATCATCCCCACCGTCAGTGAAGCGTCGTAAAAAAGAATGTTGACGGTCACCTAAGGGCATCTCCAGCGCCGCCCCTCAAACCGCTCGCATAAGTCCAAACCGCGTTGTCTAGATGTGTTGTGACATCCAACGCTCGCCTTAATGAGTGGATTTTATGCATACTATTTGGAATATATTATAGTGCCAAAATCTCATATCATATCCACCTAGCACTTATTCATGTCCCCAATGCATAGTTTTTCATGTTTACTTGTTTTACCAACTTCGTTGCATACCTTTATATTTTTACTTAGTTTTCCTTTGTTTTGTAGTATTTATAGGTGTGTTCACATGTTCATGGACTTGAGACATCAAAAGAACCAAGTTTGAGGTCAAACCAACAAAAAAGTTCCACGCACGAGATAAAGGCCCTTTGGAGAGTTGGATTTGACATTTATAAAATTGTCCAAATTGAAGACCCAAGGCTTCTGATGCATCGAACTTTTTGCTAGCAATCCAATGAGTCCAAGAACATCAAAATTGGAGTTCGTATAAAGAAATGACAACCAAAATACAAAACAACTCACGAGGTCCATAGAGTTCGACGCCTTCCATACTGCTCATATGGATGCTTGTATGGCCCTCGGGCAACTCCGAGAATTTGCCAGAACTTCTCGATTTTGCTCTGACTTTGTCCCCATTTTTTTCTACAGATTTTGACATGGATTTGGATCCTTTAAAGCCCTTGGATGAAAGGAATGATGTTGGATTAATAGAGGACACACAAAGAGGCCTTTTATAAGAAGATGTCCAACCCTAGCCGCCACATCAAGCCATCTTCACCCTCCACAAGTTTCATCTCTTCCCGCCACACCTCCACTGCAGGAAACTCCACCATAGAGAAGGGCCCAGACAAGGAAGGGAGAAGGGAGGAGGTGATAGAGGCGAAGGTGTCTCGTCTTTTGATGAGATGGTGGCTATCATTTTCGATGGGGTAGACTCTGAGGATCCGACTACGAACATACGAGGACGTCGTGCCTTAGCAATCGCTAAACCAACTCCGAGAGGTTATTGACCATGCCAGAGCACGATCAACCTGACCACGAAGGTCTATTTTCTACACTCAAACGAAGAACAAGCAAGAAACTTAAATTGCAATATGAATATTGCGAATATAAGAGGAAAGCTTTACTAACGGAAGTGGGGTCCTATGATGTCTTGGTTTGGTCATAGAAGACAAATGAAGGACGCGAAATTGCAACTATGACAACCTTTTAATCTAAACAAAACCCAAGTCTAAAAGGTGCCTTAAGGGTAGTATTTATAGGGTAAAAGGAAGGGGATTTCGTCCACCCTTGGCAAGGTGGGACTAAAACACCTCCTGAGTCGTTTCTCGTACAATACGGAGTCTAAAACCAGCCTATGAAGTAATATTTCAAAATTACATGGGCCTGGGCCCAAAATAAGGTGGTGCAACACTTATAATAAACTATGGATGAAATTCATGAATAGGCATCTTGTATACTTCGGTCATGTCCTTGTATGTCATCATGGGGGATTCAAAGTGTTGAAAACTCCACTAGAAAGGTTGTTCTGGTTCCCTTCACGCGCACCTTCATCTGCATACTTGATCCTATTACAGTGTTCATCCCTCTTGTCCATGTTAGGACCTTCATTAGTAATCAACAAAAATGTATCTATTTAGACAACATCATATTCTCATGAACATTAGAATCATTCCCAAGAAACAAAAATACCTGCTAGTTTAATTGGCATGCGCGAGCTCCGGTAATTGGACCAGTATGTATAGTAGAAGGGGTTCAGGGTGTAACTATGGTATTGATGTTCTCATCACACCCTTCCTTCTTGAAATGAAGTCGTCCTCGATGGAATGCCATCTTCCTCACCCAAATAAGGCTTCAAATCTGCAAAGGTAAAAGTGAAACTAACCCCAAAATCTACATGCAACTTAAGTTTATATGCATTATCATTTGTTTTCTCTAACATCTTAAAAGGACCATCAACGCATGGCATTATCTTTGAGTTGCGCAAATCAAAAAGCCTATCCTTATGCAAATGTAGCCAAACAAGATCTCCAAGTGCAAAGACAACATGTTTTTTACCCTTATCTCCAACAAATTTATATTTAGAATTCATACGCTCAATGTTTTTCTTAGTTAACTCATGCATTTTAAAGATACATTCAACATGTTTTTATCATCAAAATTAACCTTCTCCGAAGATGGAAGAGACAACAAATTAATAGGTGCACGAGGTAGGAAACAATGCACAACCTCAAAAGAACACATCTTAGTAGTAGAATGTTGCGAACGATTATAAGAAAATTCAATATGCGGCAAGAGTTCTTCCCTTATTTCTAGGTTATTCTTTAAAACAACCCTAAGCATAGTAGACAAAAACAGCATAGTATAATTCTTTCCTTATTGGCTGTTTCAGTTTGTCCATCAGTTTGGGGGTGAGATTTAGGACAGTAAAACTGAAACTAAAGCAAGCCCTCTCAGCGATTTGCGTTTCTGGCCGTTTATTTTCGTGATCTAAACGTTTCCAGCCGTTAGATTTGATCTGTGCGCCGTGTTTTCCGCTTCAGGGGCCAACTGTCCTAAGGGACGCTGCTCCGACGGAAAAAACGCCGTTCGCTGGTTAATTGGGCTATTGGGCCGAAGGGACCAGCCCCTTGGCAGAGAGGCAGAGAGAGGTGGGCAAATGCGGCCACGACCGTCTCTCTTCTCTCAAGACCTAACCGCGACAGTTCGAGCGAGGTGGCGGCGGCGGCGACACTGGTGATGCCCGACGTCGAGCGAAAACCTCCCTCCCTCCCTGCGCCCCACCTCTCTAGACAAGCCCATGCCAGGGTTATCTCCTCTTCTCCTTACTCCCTCTTCTGGTGCGCCGTCGAGCACGACTTGGAGCGGCAGCGCCCTCCATGATCCGCTTCGTCATCCCTTCGCCCGATTCATCCAGATGGCCATGGTGTCCGCTGCTGCGTTTAGGTACGTACGCCGTACGCGCGACCCCAACCCCTCCGCTGCTTACTCTGCACGACCTGTGTTGACTGCTGGCTTTCACCAAGCCGTCTCTAGCTCGCCAGTGTTGAGAACCAGGTCCACCGCCTGTCTATGAGAACCGTCCGCTTCAGTTTCTGGCATGGCGGCCAGTAAGTCGGCCTGATCCTGCCCATCTTCTGGCTCGTTCGCCGGCTCCCGATCCGAATGGTGCATCCCGAAACCTAATAACATTTTAGTCTGTACTGAATTCTCGTTTTTGGTATGTTTGTTGTTCTCTAATGTTATTCTATCCGACCAAAAAAAAACTCTTCTCTGTGTACTACATGTTACCTCAGTTCGTGCGATCATTGTATTCTCTACAACTTTTGGAAGCAGGGACATATGGAAGCTGACACCGGATTTATTTACCATTGAAGATAAATCATTTTTTTAGAGAGTAGGAAGATTTATCATTTCTTCCTACATCTCTGGTACTATTTTGTCTTTCATGTTGTTTAAGCGTTTAGTTGTTTGCAGATTAATTAATGAAATATGCAGGTTGCTTTGTTCATTGTGTATTCTGATGCTTGATAGAAGTATTTTGAGGTGTAGGAAGATGTGAACATACTGAAGATACTTGGGCTTTGATGCGTACCAGTCTGCGATCTCTTGGTTGAGGATTTTCCAAGTATGTGGCCTAATCCCCCCTGCCTGCAGCAGTTTGCTAATTCCCAATTAAGAATATATTTGCCAAGACAGCTTTGAGAATATGTAGATTGTACTAATATTTTCACTGCAGAACTGAGAATTTATCACCATTTAAAAACATGTCAATTCATCTCAAATCAAATTGTTAGTGTTTGGGGATTCTACATATGATGTAGCCTTTTTCAAGCTAGAGTGGTAGCCTTTCAAAAGTATTGGAGTTCTGTACAACCACACAACTCCTTGGCTCATCAGAATTATAGATATCACAAAGAAACTGTTTTGGCATTTTGTCAAACATAGATGTTCCTTCTAAACTTTATATATTAGATATATTTCTTGGAAGTAAACGGATGGTAACTAAAAACATGCTCATATTCATTTAGGAAGCTGCCACTGCCCCTCAAGTTACCTATGATGTGAATTATTCAAGTAAGCATAAGCTAGCTTATTACCCGGGAAACTGCTATTTTGACGATAAAACAAAATAGACATGTCATAATATGAATAGGTAGCCATCCGTTAAAAGCACATCCCCTTGAAATTATTTCTTACGTGCATAAGTTTTGGATTGCGCAACAGCTCTATGCGTACCAGTTTTGCATTGTTTATATGTTATTACAATATTGCATACATATTTTCTGACATATATGTACTATTCTATCAAATTGAGAAGGCACAGGAAATTCATATCTTTCATAGGTCTGCATAAAATACAAGCATCTGAAGACCTTCTAGCACCCTCCTGCAACCATCCCATACGATTGCAGGTATGTTACTCATATGTTTCTCTCATTTTCCCATAGAATCCTCCATATATTTTTCACCTTCGCTTCTTTTTGGCCCTTCCTTCCATGCCCCTTCAGCGGCTGCAGCCTTTACTTATCTTCTTCATCCGATTTGTCTGCAAGGTTGATTATTTTTATGATATGATGCTTAAGAGTTTGTTTTGTATGCATGTCAATGCAGCTATTTGGAATTGACAGGGCCAGCAATCCAATATGGTTGTGATGCAATTTGAAATCCAATCCAGGATGCCTTTTCGTGTGTTGTATTCTGATGTAAAATAATTTGTTGAAGATTATGGTTTCACACCACCTAATGACGAATGGGACAACTATTTTTTTACTGGTAAAGAATAATTACTCCCTTCTATATTTATTATATACTCCCTTTTATATTTATTATATAAATAATTCTGACCTAGCTGAGACTTCTTGTAAATTACTAAAATAGTATTGTTTTTGTTCCATTTCTAAATGTGGGTTGAATTGAATGACCCTTGGGGATCCATTTCTTCATAGTTATAGCGATCAGATAAATATCATCCATTGCGATGTTTGTTAATGTATGTACATGTCAACTTTTCTTCTTGAGCAGTCCATCTTAGACACATATTTAGTTTACATTGGATATCTTTTGCTCTTAGGAGTGGGTTTGCAAGTTTTCTTAATCTGAACCATCTATCACAAGGAGGTGGGCACATGGTGATTAATGCTTTTTATTTTGTATGGTTTTGGAGTTTAGCTGGATGTACATGGAGGTATGTCCGGGGAGTAAAAAAGAAAACACATTTGGAGAAAGTTAAGTTCGGAGTCTATGAAAAGCAACCAACTCCAAATATTTGTGAAAAGCATTTTTGTTAGATAATAAATTATACTTTTGTAATTAACTTAGCAATAGAGGTGCAACCCCATTATCGTTCAGGAAATGAAGTGTATATTCTTATATTAATTGGTCAAGTCCCTATTTGGCATACCCTTTGACTTTGGGTTTGTGGTGAAATTACCTTGATATATTACGGAAATTAATATCATTCTATTGTATAAATGGATGGATGTGGCAACACACGTCATCATGGTTTAATTTATGAGCTTTTGAGTAAAGTGATGGCCAAATGCCTACATATATTTATGAAAAATTCTTATTATTCTATGGCCAAAATGGACGGGCACGGCAGCGCGTGCCATCAATGATCTAGTGTAGTACTAAAAAGCAGTTTAGTCTCCAACTTAGCACATAAAAACTCCAAAAGTGGCTAATAAATTTAATATTGTGATTTGAAACAATTGTATTTGACACACCATGCAAGCTAATAATTTATTGAAAGAATAAATCAACAACATTAGCAGTATCACGTCATGGTATAAAGTGTGCCGTTTTCAAAAATGTATGACAACAAATATAATATCACTCCGACATGGTATAAAGTGTGTCATTTAAAAAAATGTATGACAACAAATATAATAGCACTCCCCTTCTTTGTTCGAGGTAAAATAAAGTCCATAGATATATCCTTCCATGGAACACTAGGCATAGGTAAAGACATATATAAACCATGAGGATTGAGTCGTGCACTAGTGTAGAAAACCCTAGCTATGGCATGGCTAAAAGGGACCTGATGGCGTGGACACACGACGTCACAAATATTGCGCCACAGTTAAAATTTCATGGTGGCGTCGGTGATGATGCTAGGATTATTTTGAATACCTACTGGCGTTGGATAGAGTTGCACGCCGGCACTATCATATTTAGCTAATAAAAAGAATACCAACTTTACAAAAAATAATAAACATTTCATTCACAAAAGATACTAAACATTTCATTCACAAAAAATATTAAACATTTCATTCACAAAAGATAGCAAATGCACAAAAGGAATGTATCAATTATTTTTCACAATGTATATATCGATCTTCCCCTCTTTTGATCGACACTACCTAACTAGTTTTTCTTAAGGACTTTCTTAAGATGATGAAGCCTATTCCTATTCGTCTCCTCCTCCTTGATGTAGTGCGCCTTCTTGGTCTTCAGTGGAGTCCTCTGGTCCTTCAAGACTAGTATCGTCTTATTGATCTCAGCTATCTCGAGGTTCGGCAACGTGATCTGACCTTCGAGACTTAGAATCTTATCGTAGATAATAACATTTTCATCGATAATTTTGCCCTTTTCCTTCATCAGGGAGTCATTCAACTCCTTTAGGGTCTTGAGGGTACTCTTACGTGACGCGATTAGCTCGTGACTAAGCTTGTCCACGTCACCTGAAGACTGCGCAACGACAACTGGCGAAGACGGACCTCCTACGTACACCTGCCAAGGGTTTCAAATCACGAACAATTAATTAGTGATTAGATACGTGTGTGTGTGTATATGTATGGATGTTTGCAATGCTAATGGTATTACTTGGTTGGTGCTCACGTCGCATCTATCTTCAGAAGACCCCGACCAATGATCAAAGGAGCCTACCGAGAGGCTAGAGTCGGCCATGCTAGCTCTTTGGCTAAAGAATGAAAAGAGTGTGTTTGTTGCATAAAGAATAAAAGGTTGCATACTTAGGCTGTGTTTGATAGAAACAGGCAAGGATTTTTTAATGAGTAGTAAACCCCACATGTCATAGGGGTTGTTTGGTTTGTGACTAAGTTTTTCAAAGGTTGCTACAACTAAGGTTAGACAAGTTTGACCAACTTAGTTGGGTGTTTGGTAACATGGTGTGGTAACATCGTGTGGCAAAGTGTTTGGAATATCCTACATTATGAGTAATATTTTGTTTGGAATATAATGGTTAAGAGTTATTTCTAATAACATGGGAATAAATGCGGATGCTCAAAATTTAGCCCATAAAAGTATATTGAACTACTACATAAATGAGTAAATGGAGGAATTTTAACGAATTTAGCCCATGAAATATCTTCATTGCACGTGAATTTTACTAGTAACAATACATGCATGAATCTACATTCGAAGCAAAATGGATGGATCTACATATAAAATACCTAAAAGCATCGGAGGGGCAGCGACGGGTCGGGCGACATCGGGCGTGGCGTCGGGTCGGGCGGCTTCGGGCGTGGCGTCGTAAGGGCGGCGTCGGGTCGGGCGGCATCGGGCGCGGCGTCGAGAGGGGCGGCGACGGGCTGTGTCGGGCGTGGGGTTGGGCGGGGCGGCGGGCGGGGCGACGACGTGCGGCGTCGGGCGGGGCGGCGCCAAGTGGCGTCGGGCGGGGTAGCAACAAGCGGCGTTGGGGGTGGCGGTGGGGGTCGAGAGGAGGATGAGGGAGTTGGGGCCGGAGAGAGTGGGGAGTAGAGGGTGTCATGCGGGGATTAGGCAGATTAGTGCTGGCGTGGGCCTAATGTGCAACACCGGGACTAATGTGCAACGACATCACTAATCGAATAGCTACGACGTACGAATTCATCCAACGTTAGCACTATTTTAAACTATTAGTGCTGAGTTGGTGAGAAATGGTGCGCCACTAACAAGAGTTGTGGCTAGCCATTTCTCCACTAGTAGAAAAAACGCTCAGCCTCCCATCTCATCTTTGGCCAAAAGAAGTATGTAGCATGTATTGTTGGGGAACGTTGCATGGGTAACAAATTTTTTCCTACGCTTCACCAAGATCAATCTAGGAGATGAGCATCTACGAGAGGGGAGAGTGGATCTACATACCCTTGTAGATCGCTAAGCGGGAAGCGTTAAGAAACGCGGTTGATGTAGTCGGACGTCTTCGCGATCTAAATCGTCGAGGTCCTGCGATCCAATCACGACCCGTCCCGATCTAGCATCGAACGGACGACACCTCCGCGTTCAACACACGTACGGCTTGATGACGATCTCTGCCTTCTTGATCCAGCAAGAGGGAGCAGAGAGGTAGACGAGTTATCTAGCAGCGTGACGGCGTTGCGGCGATGGTGGTGGAGTAATTCCAGCAGGGCTTCGCCTAAGCACTACTGAAACCGATCTAGAGGAGAAACTACGGACTAGAGGAGAGGGCAACACATGGCTAAAATTCTATAGCAAAAGCCATCAAAACCTCTAGTATATATAAGAGGAGGGGAGGGAGGAGACTTGGCTCCCAAGGGAGCCCAATACACTTCGGCCGAAGTGGAGGGAGGAGTCCTCCTCCTCCACTCCTAGTAGGATTAGGACTCCTTCCTTTTTTCCTACTTTTGCCTTTCTTTCCACCTTGGGTTTCTTCCCCAACCGCATGGGCTTCCAGTGGGCCTTCGTACAGCCCACTAAGGGTCGGTATTCGTTCTCCCATAGCCCATGTAGCCTCTTGGGTTGAAAGACCCCTCCCGATGGTCCCCCGGCACCCTCCCGGCACTCCCGGTACACTACTGATGAGCCCGAAACTTTTCCGGTGACCAAAACAGGACTTCCTATATATCAATCTTTACCTTCGGACCATTCCGGAGCTCCTCATGATGTCCGGGATCTCATCCGGGACTCCGAACAACCTTCGGTCACCACCATGCATAACTCTGTACTATCAAAACGTCACCAAACCTTAAGTGTGCAGACCCTGTGTGTTCGAAAACTATGTAGACATGACCGAGAAACCTCTACGGTCAATAACCAATAGCTGGACCTAGATGCCCATATTGATTCCTACATATTCTACGAAGATCTTTATCGATCGAACCTCTATGTCAAGGATTCATTTAATCCCGTATGATGCTCCCTTTGTTCTTCGGTGTGTTACTTGCCCGAGATTCGATCATCGGTATCTCAATACCTAGTTCAACCTTGTTACTGGAAAGTCTCTTTACTTGTTTCCGTAATACAAGATCCCGTGACTAACACTTAGCCACATTGCTTGCAAGGCTTGTTGTGATGTTGTATTACCGAGTGGGCCCTGAGATACCTTTCCGTCACACGGAGTAACAAATCCGAGTGTTGATCCATGCCAACCCAATAGACACCCTCTGAGATACCTGTAGAGCACATTTATAGTTATCCAGTTACGTTGCGACCTTTGATACACACAAGGCACTCCTCCGGTGTCCATGATTTGCATGATCTCATGGTCATAGGAACATATACTTGACATGTAGAAAACTATAGCAATAAACTGGCACGATCATATGCTACTTTTATAGTTTGGGTCTTGTCCATCCCATCATTCTCCTAATGATATGATGCCATTATCAAATGACATCTCATGTCAATGGCTAGGAAACCTTGACCATCTTTGCTCAACGAGCTAGTCTACTAGAGGCACACTAGGGACAAAGTGTTGTCTATATATCCACACATGCAATGTGTTTCCAATCAATACAATTATAGCATGGATAATAAACAATTATCATGAACAAGGAAATATAATAATAAACACTTTATTTATTGCCTAGGGCATATTTCCAACAGTCTCCCACTTGCATTAGAGTCAATAATCTAGTTCACATCACTATGTGATTTACATTGTAATGAATCGAACACGCATGCAGTTCTGGTGTTGATCATGTTTAGCCCTTGGAAGAGGTTTAGTCAACGGGTCTGCAACATTCAGATCCGTGTGCACTTTGCAAATATTTATGTCCTTCTCCTCGATGTAATCGCAGATGGAATTGAAGCGTCGTTTTATGTGTCTGGTCCTCTTGTGAAATATTGTTTCCTTGGCCAGAGCAATGACACCAGTGTTGTCACAGAATAGAGTCATTGGATTCAGTGCACTGGGCACTACTCCAAGATCTGTCATGAACTGCTTCATCCAGAAACCTTCCTTTGCTGCCTCCGAGGCTGCTATGTACTCCGCTTCGCATGTAGAATCGGCTACCACGCTTTGCTTGAAACTGCACCAGCTTACCGCTCCCTCGTTGAGAATAAATATGTATCCGGTTTGTGACTTAGAGTCATCTGGATCAGTGTCAAAGCTTGCATCGACGTAACCCTTTACGACGAGCTCTTCATCACCTCCATAAACGAGAAACATTTCCTTAGTCCTTTTCAGGTACTTAAGGATATTCTTGACCGCCGTCCAGTGCTCCATTCCAAGATCACTTTGAAACCTTTCGACCATACTTATGGTAAGGCTGACATCAGGTCTTGTGCACAGCATTGCATACATGATAGAGCCTATGGCTGAAGCATAGGGGATGACACTCATCTTCTCTCTATCTTCTGCAGTCACTGGGCATTGAGTCTTACTCAACTTCACACCTTGTAACACAGGCAAGAACCCCTTCTTGGACTGATCCATTTTGAACTTCTTCAAAACTTTATCAAGGTATGTGCTTTGTGGAAATGCTATCAAGCGTCTTGATTTATCTCTATAGATCTTAATGCCTAATATGAAAGCAGCTTCTCCTAGGTCCTTCATTGAAAAACTCTTGTTCAAATATTCCTTCATGCTTTCTAGCATTTCTATATTGTTTCCAATCAGCAATATGTCATCCACATATAATATTAGAAACGCTATAGAGCTCCCACTCACTTTTTTGTAAATACAAGCTTCTCCATAAACTTGTATAAACCCAAACGCTTTGATCACCTCATCAAAGCGCTTATTCCAACTCTGAGATGCTTGCACCAGTCCATAAATGGATCGCTGGAGTTTGCAAACTTTGTCAGCATTCTCTGGATCGACAAAACCTTTTGGTTGCATCATACACAACTCTTCCTCAAGGAAACCGTTGAGGAACGCTGTTTTGACATCCATCTGCCAACATGATTCTGACGGACTTAAGCATCACTACGAGTGAGAAGGTCTCATCGTAGTCAACTCCTTGAACTTGTAAAAAAACCTTTGCGACAAGTCGAGCTTTATAGACGGCGCATCCGTCTTCTTCTTAAAGATCCATTTGTTCTGAATGGCCTTTCGCCCTTCAGGTAATACTTCCAAAGTCCATATTTTTTTTCATACATGGATCCCATCTCGGATTTCATGGCCTCTAACCATTTCTCGGAATCCGGGCCCATCATCGCTCCTCCATAGCTCGTAGGTTCATTGTCGTCCAACAACATGACCTCCAAGACAGGGTTGCCGTACCACTCAGGAGCAGTACGCGCCCTTGTCGACCTATGAGGTTCAATAGTAACTTGATCCGAAGCTTCATAATCATTATCATTAACTTCCTCTTCAACTTTTGTAGGCTCCATAGAAACATCTTTCTACGCTGCGCTACTCTCTGGTTGAAGTAAATATTCAATAACCTCATCAAGCTCTATTTTCCTCCCACTCAATTCTTTCAAGAGAAACTCTTTATCAAGAAATGTTCCGTTCTTAGCGTCAAACACTTTGCCTTCAGATCTGAGATAGAAGGCATACCCAACTGTCTGTTTTGGGTGTCCTATGAAGACGCATTTCTCTGCTTTGGGTTCCAGCTTTTCAGACTGAGTGTGCAGATGGCCTCAGCCTAGAACTCGGCAATGTAGTCACTAGCATCACACATTATTTCAAAAGTTAAGTTCCAATCAGGTGGTTGAACAATATGTGCAGAAATTAAATCTTGCTTACGTATTTCAAAGGCTTCTACACAACCATCAATAAAATAATGGAACATCTTTTTGCGAACGATTGGTAAGAGGCCTAGAAATGCTAGAGGAATCCTTAATAAACCGTCTATAGAAACCAACATTACCAAGGAAACTTATTATACCTTTAATATCTTTAGGACACGAGATTTTCTCAATTGCATCAGCTTTAGCTTTATCCACTTCAATACCTTGTTCAGAGGTTTTATGCCCAAGTACTATACCTTCATTAACCATAAAGTGACACTTCTCCCAATTCAAGACAAGATTAGTTTCTTCACATATCTGTAAAACCCGATCAAGGTTGCTCACGCATTCATCAGAAAAAGTACCATAAATGGAAAATCATCCATGAATACATCAACAATCTTTTCACAAAATCAGAGAATATAGCCATCCATCTTTGAAAGGTAGCAGTTGAATTACATAAACCAAAAGGCATACGTCCATAAGCATAATTTTCAAAAATACAAGTAAAAGTGGTTTTCTCTTGATCTTATTTGGCAAATTTTCCTAACATTTGATAAATAAATGGCAAGGGGTAATGATTATTCTAGTAGCTTTATTTAATTTCCTGAAATCAGTTACCATTCTATAACCGGTTACGACTCTTTGTGGAATGAGTTCACTTTTATCATTAGGAACAGCGGTTATACCTCCTTTCTTAGGCACACAATGAACACGACTTACCCATCTACGATCAGCTATGGGATAAATAACACTTGCCTCAAGAAGCTTTAATATTTCAGTTCTTACCATCTCTTTTGTTTTGGTATTAAGACGTCATTGATGATCAACGACGGGTTTAGCATCTGGGTCCATATTAATCTTATGATAGCATAACATACGGATAATACCCTTAGGATCATCAAGAGTATATCCAATAGCAGCTTGGTGCTTCTTCAGAGTTTTAAGCAATCCGTTGTCTTCATGCTCTGAGAGGTTAGCACTAATAATAAAAGGATATATCTTCTTCTCATCAAGATAAGCACACTTTAATGTATCAGGTGGTGTCTTCAATTCGAACATGGGGTCACCCTTAGATTGAAGAGGATGCCCTAAAGTGTCAATAGGTATATTATGTTTAAGAATAGGTGTTTGTTTGAAGAATATATCATACATTTCATTTCTTTCATTCATATGCATATTATTTTCATGGTCTATCAAATATTGTTCTAACGAATCAGTAGGAGGCACAACAATAGAAGCAAGACCAATAATTTCATCCTTACGAGGTGATTCTTTATCACGTGGTTGTCTACTAAACTTAGAGAAATTAAAATCATGAGACACATCATCAAAGTTGACTTTAACCTTTTCTTTAGCACAATAAATTTCAGCATTAACGATATTTTAGAAAGGTCTACCAAATATAATGGGACAAAAATTATCTTGTAGTGAACCAAGTACTAAAAAAAATCAGTGGGGTACTTGACTTTTCAACACAAGACTTCAACATTTCAAACAATCTCAAGTGATGAATAGTATATTTATTTGCATGTTTAATAGTAACATCAATGTCCTCTATCTCAGCAGGTGCTATATCATGCATAATTTCTTGATATAAAGTAAATGGAATGGCACGCCCACTAGCACCTATATAACATGAACCATGATAGCAATGATATCCAATATTAATAGAGACAACATTCATTCCAACCATTGGTTTATTCTTATCTAATACATCCTTTTCAGTTCTAGCAGATTTTTGCGATTCTAGCAGCCTCACCGTAAAAGTAAATAACATGACCATCAATATTATCAAACAAGAGATCCTTAACCATAGCAATATTAGGCTCTATATTTGTTTGTTAAGAAGGTTTTGGTTTGTAGCATTACATATATTAACCACAATTATAGCTTTAGGATGTTCCTTAATCCTAACAGGAAAAGGTGGTTTCTCAATGTAAGCAGTAGGCACAACTGGATCAACATTATAAAGAACTATTTCTTCTTTACCTATGTTTGGTTCCTTACAAGTTTCTTCAATAAGGGGAACAAAATTTAAACCACTTATCCTTAGGGAGATCAACATGAGTAGCAAATGATTCACATAATGTAGCTACTACTCCGAGTTAAGGCCATATTTTGCACTAAACTTATGAAAATCTTCAGTTTCCATAAAAGATCACAACCAAACTCAAGATTTATACCTAACCCATTACCTGTGTAGAACTCCCAATCTTCATTGTTGCGTTTGATTCTTTAAATAAGATCCCATATGAATTCCATAATTCTCTTCATAATGGAGCTAGCAAAAGAAGTATCAAGCATTACTTGATTATCATGAGAAAGCCGAGCATAAAAGGTTTGTAAGATTATGTCCGTTGAGAGGTCATGATTGGGGCATGTGTGCATCATAGATTTAAGCCTCCCCCAATCTTGAGATATACTTTCTCCTTCATGAGGACAAAAATTATATATATAATTCCGATCACGATGAACCAAATGCATAGGAAAAAAATCTGATGGAATTCCAGTTTCAATCGGTTCCAATACCATGTACCATTATCATCCAATAGCCTATACCAAATCAATGACTTTCCCTCCAAAGATAAATGTATAACCTTCTTATTAACACCATCTTCATAAAAACCTGCAAGCTTAAATAATCCACGAATTTCATCTATATATATCAAGTGCATATCAGGGTGTTTCGTTCCGTCTCCTGCATAAGGATTAACAAGCAGTTCCTCTAACACACCCGAAGAAATTTCATAGTAATATTTTTAGTAGGTTTAGTAGGTTGAGGAGAGGTTTTGGCCACTTCTAGGCGAGGTGAAGATATCCCAAACAAGTCCCTCAAAGGATTTCCTTACCAAAAATTTCAGCACGTAACAAAAAAATTTCCTTACCAAATTCCACTTACTAAAGGCACCACACTCCTAGGCAATAGTACCATAAAAGATTATTGATGACCCACAAGAA
Source organism: Hordeum marinum (assembly GCA_022496015.1). Lineage (NCBI taxonomy): Eukaryota > Viridiplantae > Streptophyta > Magnoliopsida > Poales > Poaceae > Hordeum > Hordeum marinum. The sequence continues at coordinate 248,842,669 of CM039676.1, read as the reverse complement.
TAGGAGATCAATCATAGTATTTTTGATAAGCAAGAGTGTCGAACCCAATGAGGAGCAGAACAAAATGACAAGCGGTTTTTAGCAAGGTATTATCTACAAGTGCTACAAGTAACAGTTTTGTAGCAAGATATTTTGTGACAAGTAACAAATAATAATAGTAACAAGGGCGAAGAAAGGTGGCCTAATAATTTTTGTAGCAAAAGATAAGTCTGAAAGTTCTCTTATATAAAGCAAAGCGCCCTCAACGACACATGGGGATTTCCGTCTAGTTAGGTTCATCATGATTAGTTGATTCTTGTTCGTTACTTTGATAATTTGGTATGTGGGTGGACTGGTGCTAAGGTTCTATTCTTACTTGAATAAACAACCGACTTTTGATTACCCCCTCTCGCAAACATCTACAACTACGAAAGGAGAATTAAGGTAAATCTAACACTAGGATTAAATGTGTGGATCAAAATATGCCCCTTACGGAACAACTCATAAACTAGTGTTTAAACTTTTGTCTCTCTCGCAACCCATCATATACTTATCATTCCCAGTGCTTCCCTTTAGGCTCAAATATGGTGAAGTGTCATGTAGTCGATGTTCACATGGCACCACTAAAGGAAGAGCAATATCATCAAAATATCAAACGAATACCAACATCACATGATTACTTATAACAAGACTTCTCCCGTGTCCTCAAGAACAAAAGTAACTACACACAAATCATGATCATGTTCAAGATCAGAGGTGTATTTAATATCATTAAGGATCTAAACATATATTCGTCCACCAAATAAACCAATTTGCATCAACTACGAGATGTAATCAACGCTACTAGAACCCCCACATGTACCAATCTAAGGTTTTGAGACAAAGATTGAATACAAGAGATGAACTAGGGTTTGAGATGTGATGGTGCTAGTGAAGATGTTGATGAATATTAGTCCTCCCGTGATGGAGGAAGTGTTGGTGATGACGATGGCTTTGATTTCCCTCTCCCGGTGGGAAGTTTCCGTCTGCGGAATCGCTCCATCGGAGAGCAAAAGTGCTCCTGTCCAGGTTCTGCCTTGAGATGGCGAAGCTTTGTCCAGAAACTATCCTCTTCATTTTTATAGGTCAAAACCCATCATATAGGAGAAGAGAGTGAACGAAGACCGCTTGTGGGACCCATAAGGCACCAGGGCATGCCCAAGGGGTGGGAGCGCCATGTTACCTTGCGAGCGATAGGTGCCCCCTCTGGTATTTCTTGGATCTGACATTTTTTTATGTATTCCAAAAATATTCTCCGTAAAATTTCAGCTCATTTGGAGTTGAGCAAAATAGGTATATCTGATGTAGCCTTTTCAGGTCCAGAATTCCAACTGTTGGTAATATTCCTCTCCATGTAATCCTTGTAAATTCAGAGATAAAAGGCATTAAAATTGTATCATAAAGTGGAACAATGACCAAAAATAATATAAATAACACTAGGAAATGATGATGCAAAATAGACGTATCGGTTCTCATGATTAATTCACTCCCACGTGTACGAATTGGTGGGTAGGCCGGCACTCTATGTGCGTCGTCCTTTATTGATTACCTAGCTTCCATGGGGTTATCGAATTCATGAGGTAAATCCTAGGAAGAATCAAGCATATAATCTTGGGTATGCCTCGGAAGGCATCCCCTCTTTTGTCTCAATCCATCGGTATGTCACTTCGAGCTACATATTTTTTCATCACATGATATGTGTTTTGCTTGGAGTGTCTTGTGTTTTAGTTTGCTCTAGTTTTAGTTTTCCACAATAATTCTTTGCTGGACACACCTACTTGATAAAGATACATGTTCATCATGATTTGTTAGAATACTCTGTGTGCTTCACTTATATCTTTTGAGCTAAGCAGTTGCTCTAGTGCTTCACTTATATCTTTTAGAGCACGGTGGCACATAGATTTTATTGAAATAATTGCACTCTCGTTCTTCATTTAAATTTGTTTTAGAGTTTAATATATAGTGACGGTAATTGCATAGGTTATAAGTCTAGTCCAAAAATAATAGGTATTCAAGGAGTGCATAATGAAAACCTTCATGCAACACATAAAAGAGAAATTATGGGTCAATGATATTGATGTGGTAATATGGAAGGGCATGAGTGCATGGTTACTGGTTAGTAAAAATATCGATAGTTAAAGTGTGTTAATTTATTGTTCATCTAAATATTGGTTATGGCATGGTGATGATGTGTGAGCTTACTTATTCCTCGGTGAAATCGTGGTGCTGTTTAGGTCGGGCTCGCGTGATGGTTAACTCCTACCAACCTAGTCCCTAGGGGCATGCGAGTAGTAGTTTGCTTCGAGAGAGCTAATAAATATTTGCAATAAGTATGTGAGTTATTTATGACTAATGTGAATCCATGGATGTACGCACACTCACCTTTATATAATATGTTAGCCTCTTCAGTACGGTGAATTGCCATTCTCAGCTCGAGGATCGGTGCGGCTTTCGTCGGTGCATCCAAACCTCATGACATGATATGCTCTGTTGCACACAAGTCTCCTTATATCTTTCACAAAAAAACAACCATACCTATCAGTTATGGCATTTCCATAGACATTCTGAGAAATATTTCTATGCAACTTCCACCATTACATCATATGACTTGTGCACTCATTATCATATTGCTTTGCATGATCATGTAGCTGACATATTATTTGTGGCAAAGCCGTCGTTCATCATTGTTTACATGTTATGCTAGATCATTGCACATCCTGGTACACTGCCATAGGCATCCATATAGAGTCATTTTGTTTAGTGTTTTTTCATATCGAGTTGTAAGTAAATAAAAGTGTGATGATTATCATTATTAGAGCATTGTCTTAGTGAGAAAAGGATGATGGGGACAATGATTCCCCCATGAGTCGGGATGAGACTTTGAACGAAAAATAAATAAAAGGGGGGTTAGAAAAGGAGAAAAAAAATAAAGAAAGAGAAAAAAGAGAATAAATGATAGAAAATAGAGATATGACGGTTCTATTACCTCTTTTTCCACACTTGTGCTTAGAGAAAGCACCTTGTTTTTTCATATAGAGAGTCTCATGTTTTTGTCATTTTCATATGCTAGTGGGAATTTTTCATTATAGAACTTGGCTTGTGTATTCCGATGATGGACTTTATAAAATGCCCAAGGTCTTCATGAGCAAGCAAGTTGGATGCACACCCACTTAGCTTCATTTTAGCTTTTGCACACTTATAACTCTAGTACATCCGTTGCATGGCAATCCCTACTCCTTGCATTAATATCGATTGATAGGCATCCCCATAGCCCGTTGATCTGCATAGTTGATGCGAGACTTTCTTCTCCACTTTTACCCCTTTGAAACCTACCACCATATTATATTCCACCTATATGCTATGTCCATGGTTCACGCTCATGTATTGAGTGAGGTATAAAATGCTGAAGCGAGAAAAAGTATGATCCAATTGCTTGTCTTAACACTGTCGTGCTCGACATTTGTCTTTGTGTGGTGAATATGCTGCCATGCCACGCTAATATGATAAAATGAATGGGGGGTAAACATTCTTTAAGGATCGTATATTTTGAAAGTTGATGATTATGTTACTTATGTTTATGGATATTACTATGTTAATGTTTGTTGATTCATCATTACTCAATGATCATGCCTGAAAAGATTACATGTTGGGTAGCATGTCACATCAAAAAATTCTGTTTTTATCATTTACCTACTCGAGGACGAGCAGGAAATAAGCTTGGGGATTATGATACGTCTTCAACATATCTAAATTTTTTGACTGTTCCATGTTATTATATTATCATTCTAGGATACTCTTTAGGCATCAACTTGTTGCTTTATATTATTTTTAGCACTATCCTATTAACCTAGTGCCAAGTGCCAAGTGTCGGTTGCTGTTTTCTGCATGTTTTTGGCTTTTTAGGAATACTATACCAAACGAAGTCCAAATATCCCTCAACTTTTTGATGATGTTCATATTAATTGGATTTAATTTGTCTACATCATTTCGTCATCCTCCAAGCATTACTATGTTTTTACTTAATACTCTAGATGCATGCTGGATAGCGGTCGATGGGTGGAGTAATAGTAGTAGATGCAGGCAGGAGCCTGTCTACTTGTTTATGGACGCGATCCCTATATACATGATCATTGCCATGAATAAACATTGCATAGCTATGCGCTTTTCTATCAATTGCCCAACAGTAATTTGTGTACCCACCGTATGCCTTCTTCCAGAGAGAAGCCTCAAGCAAACACTATGGCCCCAAGGTCTCCTCACAAATATAATTAGAAAAACTAAAAATACCTTGCTGACATTATTTACTTTCTTTTTATTTAGAATTTATATTTAGCAAGTTATCTATCTATCAGTATTTATCGCTTGCAAGTAACGAGTTCAAGGGGATTGACAACCCTGTTGCCCACGTTGGGTGCAAGTGTTTGCACTTTTGTGCGTAGGCACTGCGGATGGTAGTTTTCATGGTTCTCCTATTGGTACGATAACCTTGGTTATAAATGAGGTAAAATCTAACCTCTACGGTGTTGCGTCATCCCCTCCTCTTCGTGGAAAATCCCAACGCAGTTTACAAGTGTGAGCAAGGATTTCTCGCGGTGTTGCCGGGTAGCATCATCAAATTCCTATCAAGTACCTTCTCACAAATTATCATTCATTTGCTGTAATTTTTATTTTCTTTATATTTTGTTTGCTATAAAAATCAAAAAATACAAAAAAAATCTATTAGAGTGTTTGCTTAGTTATCTAGTTTACTCGTTTGCTTGCTAGTTTACTTGTTTTGTCACCATGTATCAAGATACTACTAAGTCGTGTGACTTCTCAAATATAATGATTTTATTAGTACACCTATACCAACCGCCACTATTGCTAAATCTTATGCTGAAAGAACAATTTTTGGGAAGTCCTAATGAGGATCCCGCTTCTCATCTCAACACCTTTGTTGAATTATGTGATATGCAAAATAAAAATGACATGGATAGTGATATGGCAAAATTAAAATTATTTCCTTTTTAACTTGGAGATAAAGCTAAAACTTGGTTTTTATCCTTGCCTCGCAATAGTAATGGAACATGGGATAAGTGTAAGGATGCTTTTATTGCCATGTCTTTTCCTCCCGCTAAATTATATCTCTTTGAAAACAAATTACGAACATGATAAAGAACATATTGCACAAGCATGGGAGATAATGAGAATTGTGATTATAAATTGTCCCACTCATGGCTTAAACTTGTGGATGATTATACAAAACTTTTATGCTAGACTGAACTTTGTGTCTATAAACCTTCTAGATTTCGCTGTAGGTGGTCCTTTAAGGAGGTGAGATTAGGAGAGGCTACAAAACTTTTGGACATTATCATGAAATATTATTCTCAATGGCACACCGAGCGAGCTCCAACTGGTAAGAAGGTTAATTCTGTTGAAGAAATTACTACTTTGAGTTATAAAATGGATGCTCTTATGAATATGATTGCAAACAAAAATGCTCATGTGCATCCTAATAATATGCCATTATCTACTTTGATTGAGAAAAATAATGATGCTATTGATGTGAACTTTGTCTTGCGAAATAATTTCAACAATAATGCGTGTAGAAGTAATTTCATTGATAGGCCGTATCGCGGTAATTCCTCTAATAACTATGGCAATTCTTATGATAATTCCTATGGAAATTCATACAAAATTAATAATAGGATACCTACCGATCTTTATAAGACAATTACATAATTTATTAGTTGCACAAGATTTGCATCACTATGGTAGAAGAAAAGTTGCATAAATTAAAAAAATAATATCCACGTTTCTAGCAAAACGTTGTAAAAATGCTTGGAAACAAGGCCTAGGGTCCATATTTTTACTAGTGCAATTTCTCTCAACAATGTTGGCATAGTTGAATCATATGTACATACCTCTCGTGCGACAAAGAGTTCACTCCAAAGTCACAAATAGCAGATAACTAACGAAGAAATTATTCTAGGGTACAAAACCACCTCAAAGTTATCTTTTCTGATCAATCTTATGAGCTATCCCTATAAGTGTCATGAACAGCCCTAGAGTTCGTACAAAAATAACACCTTAAGACACACATCAACCAAAACCCTAATGACACCTAGATACTCCGATATCACCACGAGTTCCCATGGGCTTGATTATACGATATGCATCACATAATTTCAGATTCATCATATTCAATCCAACACAAAGAACTTCAAAGAGTGGCCCAAAGTTTCTATCGGAAAGTCAAAAAAAATGCATGCCAACCCCTATGCATAGATTCCCAAGGTCACGGAACCCGCAAGTTGCTCACCAAAACATACATCAACTGGATCAATAGAACATCCCATTGTCACCATGGATATCCTGTCACAAGACATACATCAAGTGTTCTCAAATCCTTAAAGACTCAATCCGATAAGAAAACTTCAAAGGGAAAACTCAATTCATCACAACAAGGTATAGAGGGGAAAACTCCATATGATTCAGCTATATCTATAAAGCTCGCGATACATCAAGATCATGCCATCTCAAGAACACGAGAGAGAGATATCAAACACATAGCTACTGGTACATACCCTCAGCCCCGAGGGTGAACTACTCCCTCCTCGTCATGGAGACAACCAGGATGATGAAGATGGCCTCCGGTGATGATTTCCCCCTCCGACAGGGTGCCAGAATGGGCTGGCGATTGGTTTTTCATATCTGTGGAGACTTGCAGAGGTGGAACTCCCGATCTAGGTTTCTTTTCGGAGGTTTCTATACTTATAGGAATTTTTGGCATCGATCTCATGTCAAGAGGTCCCACGAGGCGGTGACAAGCCTGCGAGGTGCGTCCAAGGGATGGTCATTACTGGCAGGCTTGTGACCTCCTCGTGGCTCTTCTGGCCCAACTCCAATGCTTCGGGGGTCTCTTTTGGTCCACAAAAAATCATACTAAATTTTCAGCCCATTCCGAGAACTTTTATTTCTACACAAAAAACGACACCATTGTAGTTCTGCTGAAAACAGCGTTAGTCCGGGTTAGTTCTAATAATTTTTTACCAAAATCATATAGAACTATTGCAAACATGGCATGAATACTTCATAAATTATAGATACATTGGAGACGTATCAGCATCCCCAAGCTTAATTCCTGCTCGTCCTCGAGTAGGTAAATGATAAAAGAAATAATTTATGAACTGTGAATGCTAGCAAGTGCGCAAGTTTGATCAATGATAATTCCAATCACTTTTTCTAGCATCATTATGTATCATAAAGAATAGCTCATCTCATAAAACATCTCATGTTAAAGTAACAAGCTATTCACAAGTTAAAGTATAGACCATCAAGTTTCTTGAAAACTAACAAACTATGGTTTCAGTCACCAAACAATTGCAATTTATCTTCTTTCCAGGAAGGGTCTATGTAAGATCTTTGATTTAGAAAATTCCACATACTCAACTATCATATAGTATTCCATGATTTCTATCACTCAGCGTATTTTTAGAGCAAATGGCATCCGTCGAACACAAAGAAAGATAGGGGCTTAAAGTTTCGCCTCCCAACTTATTTATCATATAGATAATTGTCAACAGTGATAATTTGTGATCAAATATATTTGAATGGCCATATATGCTTGGATCTTTCACCAAAAGATGATGCTTTCCAAGAGAAAAAAAGGCAAAATATAGGAAGTGGTGAAGATCACCATGACTCTTACATAAAAGCAAATACATGAAAGTAAAAGATAGGCCCTTCGCAAAGGTAAACATTGATTTGCATAGGTGCCAGAGCTCGAGCTTTTAAACAGAGATGAATGATAATTTTGAGCGGTATGCTTTCATTGTCACCATAACAACCGAGAGATCTCGGTATCTTCCATGCTAGATACATTATAGGCGGTTCCCAAACAGAATGGTAAAGTTTTTACTCCCCCTCCACCAATCAATCACACTCCATGGCAAACCGAATCCACGGGTACCGTCCATGCCAACAACATTCCTGGGGGAGTTTTGTTTAATTATTTGCATTTTTTTCTTTGATTTCGGAACTGGGAATCCCTATTACCAGCCACTTTATCGTGAATGATAGTGAATCAACACATATCGTGATAATAACCCAGCTAGCATGGAAGATACTGACAGCCCCTAGTTACTATATGAGCGATTTGGGCATACAAAACAGAATATTATTTGAAGGTTTAGAGTTTGGCACATGCAAATTTACTTGGAACGGCAGGTAAATACCGCATATAGGTAGGTATGGTGGACTCATATGGAAGAACTTTGGGTTTAAGGGTGTTTGCATGCACAAGTAGTATTTCTACTTGGTGCGGAAGTTTTGGCTAGTATGAGGTGGAAGCAAGCACCACATGTTGGAGGATCCATAACAATATAACTTCTATACAAATATAACCAAGCATAACTCATTACGTTGTCTTCCTTGTCCAACTTCAACTAATTTTCTCAAGTTTGAAAATAATTAACGGGTAATCACAATCATACAAGATGTCCAAGATAGTATATTTATATGTGAAATCTCTCTTCCTTCAATATTCTTTCATGAATGGTTCAAGTGACCTATGCGGTGTTTGCTAACTTTCAATAATTTTTACCACCTATACTTCTTATATGTGAAGTCATTACTCCCCGTGGGATAAGCATATAAAACATGTATAATTTCAGATTTATGACATTCGATTCATTCAACAATTTACTCATAGGATATAAGTGAAGCACGAGAGTAAATGACTAAACTACTCCAAAACATATAAGTGAAGATAATGAGTAGTCAAACAATTAAGTAGCTATGTGAGGAATTTCTCTCTGTCTCTCTCAATAAAGATTTTCAGATCTTACTATTTTATTTAAACATCAAGCAAAAGAAAAATAGCACTCCAAGAATAGCAGGCATCACGTGAACGAATAAAACTTTAGGCTCAATATAGGCTAACCGATAGTTGACGAAGAGAGGTTGGATGCGTAGTATCCCCAAGCTTAGATGCTTGAGACTTATTGAAATATTTACTTGGGGTGACTTGGGAATCCCCAAGCTTGAGATTTTGTATCTTGTTCAATCCTCTCATATCATGGTTTCACCTATTCTCGAAAACTTCATCCACACAAAACTCAAAAAGGAAATCGTGAGATAGGTTAGTACACATAAGAACAAATGAACACTTCATGTAATGCCAAGATAAGTTGCACAATAATTTTAAAACATTAGGTATTGTATACTATCATTTACACAATTTATACCTACCAATATAGGCTATGGAAACTATACGACAAGTAGATAACAAAACTATGACATCAATCTGTCTAAACAAAATAGTCTGTAGAAATTTATGAAAACAGTGTACTTACATAACTCAAACAATTATGAAAATTTAGGACCTTATATAAAATTTACTTGAAAACACTATGTAAAAATTTCAGAAACTTTAAGCGTTCCAGTAAAATATAAAAATTCAAACACTACAGCAGAAGTTTCTGTTTTTACCCAGCACATATCAAAACATGCAATGCAAGCATCCTAAGGCAATTCTTGGAACTTTTTATTGAAAAACAAGATTATAAATAACACCTAACAGAGAAAAAAAATGATGCTCCAAGCAAAAATCATATTATGTGACGAATAAAAATATATCCCCAAGTGAGATATACCAATAATGTTGAAGACGAAAGAGGGGATGCCTTTCGGGGCATCCCCAAGATTAGACGCTTGATTATTCCTTGAATATTACCTTGGGGGTGCCTTGGGAATCCCCAAGCTTAGTTTCTTGCCAGTCCTTATTCTCCTCATATCGGTGTCTCACCCAAAACTTGAAACCTTCAATCACACAAAACTTAACGGAACTTTGTGAGAAGGGTTAGTGTAATCAAGATAGATCATTCGCTTAGGTATTGTCAACACAAGTTTCATAATTGTTATCACATGATAACTACTGTATTATATAATTCCCACAATTTATATTACTCAGTATAAGCTATAGGAACACTTGAAACAAGCAAACTATGCATGCAAAACAGAATTTGTCAAAAACAGAACAGTCTGTAAAGATCTGAATGATCATCAAACTTCCCTGACTCTAAAAATTCTTAAAAATTAGGAAAACTTAAGGAATTTTCTTGTAAATGTTTTTTTAAAATTGCAGAATTTTTTGATGCTCCAGTAAAATCATATAATTTATATACTAGACGCTAAACTTTCTATTTTTGCACAGAATCAAACAAGCAAGTATCCACACTATCCCAAAGGCTTTACTTGGCACTTTATTGAAATAAAAGACACAAAATATTATTACTACAGTAGCTTAATCATGTGAACACATAAAAATATAAGGTAAAAGTGTTGGGTTGTCTCCCAACAAACACTTTTCTTTAATGCCTTTTAGCTAGGCATGATGATTTCAATGATGCTCGTATAGGAATAATAATTGAAACATGCAAAAGAGCATCATGAATCACATAACAAGCACATTTGATTATAACACACTTCCTATGCATAGAGAGTTTTTGAGCAAACAATTTATGGGAACAAGAATCATCTAGCATAGGAAGGCAAAACAAGCATAACTTGAAAACTTTGAACACATAGAGAGGAAACTTGATATTATTGCAATTCCTACAAGCATATGTTCCTCCCTCATAATAATTTTCAGTAGCATCATGAAGGAATTTCACAATATAACTATCACATACAACATTCTTTTCATGATCTACAAGCATAGAAAATTTATCAATCTCCACATAAGCAAACTTCTTCTTACTCATAATAGTGGGCGCAAACTCAACAAAATAACTATCGTGTGACACTTGATTGACATAACCACATTGAATATTAAAATCATGATAATAGGTTTCATGGTTGTCATTACTCTTTATAGCATACGTGTCATTACAATAATCATCATAGATAGGAGGCATGCCATCATCATAATAGTTTTGCTCATCAAAACTCGGGGGACTAAAAATATCATCTTGATCAAACATAGCATCCGCAAGCTTGTGGCTTTGCATATCATTAGCATCATGGATATTCAGAGAATTCATACTAAAAACATTTAAATCATGCTCATCACTCAAAGAGTTAGTGCCAAACATTTTGATAACTTCTTCTTCTAACACTTGAGCACAATTTTCCTTTCCATCATTTTCACGAAAGACTTTAAAAAGATGAAGCATATGAGGCAACCTCAATTCCATATTTTTTGTAGTTTTATTTTATAAAACAAAACTAGTTAAAAACAAGAAACTAAAATATTCAATTGCAAGATGTAAATATATACCTTCAAGCACTCACCTCCCCGGCAACGGCGCCAGAAAAGAGCTTGGTATCTACTACGCAACCTTCTTCTTGTAGACTCACGTTGGGCCTCCAAGTGTAGAGTTTTGTAGGACAGTAGCAAATTTGTGGGAGGCATAGGATGAATATGGTCTCTCTCAAACAACCCTTCAACCAAATAAAAAAGAGTCTCTTGTGTCCCCAACAAACCCAATACAATGGTAAATTGTATAGGTGCACTAGTTCGGCGAAGAGATGGTGATACAAGTGCAATATGGATGGTAGATATAGGTTTTTGTAATCCGAAAATATAAAAACATCAAGGTAACAAATAGTAAACAGCAAGTAAAACGTTGTATAAATGCTTGGAAACAAGGCCTAGGGTCCATACTTTCACTAGTGCAATTTCTTTCAACAATATTGCCATAGTTGAATCATATGTAAATACCTCTCGTGCGGCAGAGAGTTCACTCCAAAGTCACAAATAGCGGAGAACTAATGAAGAAATTATTGTAGGGTACGAAACCACCTCACAGTTATCTTTTCCGATCAATCTTATGAGCTATCCCTATAAGTGTCACGAACAGCCCTAGAGTTCGTACTAAAATAACACCTTAAGACACATATCAACCAAAACCCTAATGACACCTAGATACTCCGATGTCACCACGAGTTCCCATGGACTTGATTATACGATATGCATCACATAATTTCAGATTCATCATATTCAATCCAACACAAAGAACTTCAAAGAGTGCCCCAAAGTTTCTACCGGGAAGTCAAGACAAAAACGTGTGCCAACCCTATGCATAGATTCCCAAGGTCACGAAACCCGCAAGTTGATCACAAAAACATACATCAAGTGGATCAATATAACATCCCATTGTCACCACGGATATCCCATCACAAGACATACATCAAGTGTTCTCAAATCCTTAAAGACTCAATCCGATAAGAAAACTTCAAAGGGAAAACTCAATTCATCACAACAAGATAGAGAGGGGAAAACTCCATTTGATTCATCTATATTAGTAAAGCTCGCGGTACATCAAGATCGTGCCATCTCAAGAGCACGAGAGAGATATATCAAACACATAGCTACTGGTACATACCCTCTGCCCCGAGGGTGAACTACTTCCTCCTCATCATGGAAACCGCCGAGATGATGAAGATGGCCTCCGGTGATGATTTCCCCCTCCGGGAGGGTGCCGAAACGGGCCCCCGATTGGTTTTTCATGCCTCTGGAGCCTTGCGGCGACGGAACTCCCGATCTAGGTTTCTTTTTGGAGGTTTCTATATTTATAGGAATTTTTGGCGTCGATCTCACGTCTGCTAGCCGCGGACAGGGGGTGGCCGCTCCTGGCAAGCTTGTGACATCCTCGTGGCTCTTCTGGGCCAACTCCAATGCTTCGGGGGTCTCTTTTGGCCCACAAAAACCATACTAAATTTTCAGCCCATTCCGAGAACTTTTATTTCTGCACAAAAAATGACACCATGGTAGTTCCGCTGAAAACAACGTCAGTCCGGGTTAGTTCTAATACAATCGTACTAAAATCATATAGAATTATTGCAGACATGGCATAAATACTTCATAAATTATAGATACATTGGTGACGTATCATACTTCTCCCATTGAATCTATATTTACTAATATGAAAATAGATGATAAAGGGGCTGGATATGATTTAACTTTAGCTAGAAGGTGTCCCGTTTGTTCGAAGGGTGATGATCTTAATGATAAAAATGAAAAAGTGGGTTTGGAGATGTCAAAACTTTAACTAGTGATGCACCCACTATCTTGGATCACAAGGACCTTAATTATGATAATTTCTATTTCGTCGAATGTATTTCCTTGGTGCAATCCCTTATTAGCTCATCCCAGCTTACGAACAAAATAAGGCTATTACTAAGCATATTTTAGAAGCTATACTAAATCTCATGAAGAAAAACTTGAGTTAGAAGTTTTTGTTCCTAGAAATTTGCATGATGAGTGGGAACCTACTATTGAAATTAATGTTAAGGAGTATGAATTAAATTCTTTGGACCATGGTGCTAGTGTTTCAACTATACTGAAATCTTTATGTGATGTGCTAGCACTAGTGCAGAAAACCCTAGCTATGGCGTGGCAAAAAGGGACCTGCTAACATGGACACACGACACCACCAATATGGCGCCACGGTTAAAATTTAGTGATGGCATCGGATACGACGCCGGGAGTATTTTAATACCTATTGGTGTTGGATAGAGTTGCACACCGACATTGTCATATTTAGATAATAAAAAAAATACTAGCTTCACAAAAGATAATAACATTTCATTCATCAAAGATACTAAACATTTCATTCACCAAAGATATTAAACATTTCATTCGCGAAAGACTATCTTCCTCTCTCTTGATCGACACTAAGCTACCTAGCTAGTCTATCCTAAGGACTATCTCATGAAACTTATTCCTATTCGTCTCCCCCTCCTTGATGTAATGCGCCTTCTTGGTATTCAGTTGAGTCCTCTAGTCCTTTAGGACTTGTATCTCCTTATTTATCTCACCTATCTTGATGTTCAGCAACAAGATGGAGTCATTCAACTCCTACAAGGCCTTGAGGGTACTCTCACGTGACGTGAATAGATCTTCCATGTCACCTGAAGACTGCAAAACTACAGCTGGACCTCCTACGTATGCCTGCCAAGGGTTTCAAATCACGAACAATTAATTAGTGGTTAGATACGTATATATATATATACACACACACACACACACCGACCAATGATCAAAGGAGCCTACCCAAAGTCTAGAGTCGTCCATGCTATTTGGCTAAAGAATGAAAAGAGTGTGTTTAATGCATAAATAATGGAAATTTGCCTAGGTTGCATACTTATTTTTGGTCGTGTTTGATAGAGACATGCAAGAATTTTTTAATGAGTAGTAGTACTAAACCCATGGTTAGGGTGCTGTTTGTTTGTGACTAAGTTTGTCAAAGGTTGCCACGCCTAAGGTTAGGCAACTTTGACCAACTTTGTGTGGCAAAGTATGGCATTGCTAGGTCTAGAACCAAGGTTAGACAAGTTAATAACATGGGTAGGATGCTCAAAATTTAGCCCATAAAAATATATTGCACTACTATATAAATTAGTAAATTGAGAAATTTTAACAAAATGGACGAATCTACATCTAAAATACCTAAAAGCGTCGGAGGGCCTGCGTCGGGTCAGGCGCATCTGGTTGGGTGGCGACAGGCACGGCGTCAGAGGGGTGGCATCGACGGGTTGGGCAGCATCGGCCATGGAGTTGGAGGGGCGGCGATGGGCTGCGTCTGGCGCGGGGTCGGGCGGGGCGGCGATGTGCAACGTAGGGCGGCGTCGGGTGGGGCAACAATGAGTGGCATTGGGGCGGCGACAGGGATCGAGAGGAGGACGAGGGAGTTGGGGCTGGAGAGAGTGGGAGTGGGGGCGCGTAGTGAGAGGATTAGGCAGATTAATGCCGGTGCCGGCCTAATGGGCCTAAAGTGCAACGCCGGGGATAATGTGCCATGCCAACACTAATCGAATATCTATGGCATACGAATTAAGCCAACATCAACACTATTTGAAAATATTAATGTTGGCGTTGGAGAGAAATGGCGCGCCACGAACAAGAGTTGTGGCTAGCCATTTCTCCACTAGTGTAGATTTGACTGATATAACTGAATGTTCCCTTAACTTGCATCTTGTGGATTCCACTATTGAGAAACCATTGGGTAGTATAAATGATGTGCTTATTCTTTATAGTGGAAATTCTGTACCTGTGTATTTCATTGTGCTTGATGTTGAGTGCAATCCCTCTTGTCCAATAATACTTGGTAGGCCTTTCCTACGAACTATAGGTGTTATTGTTAATATGAAAGAGGGAAACATAAGTGTCGGTGCACTAGAGTTTTTGGGCCATCTAGTGCCCCTTTACTCATGCACGGGCAGTAGTAGCCGCCCCGGCAGCAGGACTTAACGAAGACTTACCAACCACTAGCATAGAAGACTCAAGATCACCGGCAAGACCTTCCTGGGAGGGCCATAGAGCCTCCAGGCCCCCAACAAGACAAGGCCCGTGGCAAGGCAAGGCCATGGCAAGGCAAGGCCCCAACAAGCACCGCCAACGCACAGGACAGATGTCGATCCACCTGGACGCGTGTCGTGGTGTCGACGTTGGAGGAAGCTAAGCGGCACCGATGGGACTGAGGCCCCCAACGATGCATTTAATGCTCTTGTACTGCTTCATCAGGGTTAGGTATGATAGCATTGTAGCAGCACTGTGCGTCCCGTGCGCACACTGTATGCCACTGTTGGGATTCCCTTGAGTATAAAAGGAGGCCCAGGGCATTATAAAAAAGGGCTTTTTGGCTTTCGGACAGTTGGGCGGTTAGACAACCAGACGGCCTGACAGTTAGACAACTGGAGGTTTCCAAGCTCACGTAGCAGCCGTTCATGGCGCTCATGTAGCTCGAACCGTAGAATAGGATTAATACAACCAAGCAGGAGTAGGGTTTTACCCATCCGTGCGGCCCGAACCTGGGTAGAAACACCCTGTGTGCAGCTCATCAGATCAGCTCTTTGTGCCAGCACGCCCCCCTCACCGTACGGAAAGGGGCCCCTACGGTCCCATAGGTGTTCATTCCCCATGACATCTTTGGCGCGCCAGGTAGGGGGCGCGTAAGAGGTTCTATGAACCCTTTCTGGTGATCTACACCCCAGCTTCATCGTCACCATGGCCCCCAAGAAGAAGGGCCTTACTACAGTTGGTCCGTCCGCGTCCGCCATTCCTGTATCTACATAGACAGGAGACGACGTGGACACGGGTGGAGGATGAGGAGGTGGAGGTTCGGAACTTCCACGACGTTCGGGTGACCAAGGCCAAGCAAGCGGCAACTCTCGCCACGGAGACACCCATGGCGACGGTGGGTACCCCCACATGCTGGGTTCTCAGGATAGAGCTGTACCGCCTACAGGTGGTACGGCGAACTCCGGGGGTAGAAGAGTATCTCCTAGGGCGCCCATGCCGGCGCCTACACCACGATCTTCTCAGGACACGCGCGGAGAGCCACGCCACGACGCCCGTAGTTCTCAGCGTCCCCACGGAAAGGCTCCTACACATCATTCCCAAGATGTGCGGGACCAGCACGTAAGCGGGAGTGGCATGCCGACGTAGGACCGCGGAGGTGCTCCTTCTAACACGGTTAGGAGTCAGGGCACCTCGCATTCCTCGCGCCGCTCGATGCCGTCCACAGCGGAGGAAGCGATGGCGTGGGCGCAGCTACTCTTGAACTTCCCTCCTGCTATGGAGAAGCTCGACAAATGGAGAGTCAGCGTTCAAAGCCTCCGCAGCCTCACAGACAAGCTTTGGCCCACAGGGCCGCCTCAGGCCAGCGGTGAGGTGCCTGGGGTCGGTGCGACCTCGGCGCACTCTCCCCCGCGACAGCATCGTCAGTCGCCGACCCGATAGACCGACGCCCACGATGGTTACTCAACAATGTCGTCTGATTCGCGGACGCGCCACGATCAATGTCATGTTCTTTGGGAACATGGCAAGGAGGATGCTTGAACCACGATCGAGCGGCGATGGGAAGCATGCCTCGAGTCGGACAGGCGCGTGGGACCCACTGTGGACAAGTCTGCGTCGGGGTACCCTGTCAGCCTACCTTTCGAGGTGGGCTGCCCAGCGTTTACCTCCGAGCTGCAGCAAGTCCAGCGGCCCAACACCCGCATGTTCAAACCAGAAGTTCTGAAGAAATATGATGGCAAGACCCATCCGTCAGAGTTCCTAAGCGTCTACACCATTGCGGTGCAGGCTACCGGGGGCCGCAACGACAAGATATTGGCTAACTACTTCTCGTTGGTGCTCAAGCCCAACGTCATGTCATGGCTGATGCATTTGCCAGAGAGATCCATCGCCTTCTGGGCGGACCTACGTCATGAATTCGTTGGCGCCTTCACTGGGGGTCATCAAGCTCCTGGCCAGGAGAGCGACCTACACATCATCCCTCAGAAGGAAGGAAAAACTCTGCGCAAGTACATCTAGAGGTTCAGCCGTGTGCACCACAACATCCCAGACGTTCACCCTGCCATTGTTATCAGCACATTCCATCAGAACATGCGCAACCGCAGGATGCGGGAAGAGCTGGCGATGAAGAGAGTCAGGGACATCACCGAGCTTTATGCTTTGGCAGACAAATGCGCTCGCGCTGAAGAAGGGAGAAGACTCCCCAGCGAGAATGCTGGTGCAGAGGTTGACTTTGATGACGAAGACACCGCTCCCTCGGCAAAGAAGGGCCAGCGACGGAACAAGAAACGCAAGGGCAAGACCATTCTACCATCGAAGGATCTGGCAACCCCGGCGCCGCCAAGAAAGGCAAGGTCGACGACCCCGACAACGATGTTGCTAGGTGTGCCTCTTGCCATGCTCTAGCGGTTGCCGATAAGCTAAGAGACTCCGGCAAGCAGTACTGCAAGATCCATCACACCAAGGGCCACGACCTCCATGACTGTCGGCAAGTTGAACAACTTGCCGAGAAGCAGAAAGCTGAATATGAAAGACGCGACAAAGAGAAGGGTGAGGATGGTGCTGAGGGATCCGACAAGAAGCGTGTTGGACGAGGAGGTCGCCGCGGCAAGCCTAAGAAACAGAAGGACCGGCCTGCCTGCGACCGTGACAAGCAAGAGGAAGATGATGACGACGTTGAAGAGGACGACGAGTCCAGTGAACATGAGTTTCAGAGAGCTACTGAGGCGATGTGCATAGAAGGAGGAGCCTCATTGCATTCCTCTCACCACCAACTTAAACAGTGGGTGTGAGAGGTTAATGCGGCAGAGCCCTCTATCGGCGCACATAAACCTCTAAAATGGTCCAACACTCCTATCATCTTCGATGCCGAGGATCACCCTGATCACGTAACTGCGATCGGGTGCCTGCTGTTGTTGGTCTCGCCAACCATCCGCAACCTCAAGGTGACGAAGATGTTAGTCGACAGCGGGGCCAGCCTAAACCTGATCTTGCCCGATGTCATTCGAAGGCTGCAGATTCCCGACGAAGATTCGAGCCGACAGATGCTTTCCAAGGGGTCAATTCGGGAAGGACGCAACCGAAGGGCAAGGTCACACCATCGGTAACGTTCGACAGCGATATCAGTTTCAGAACGGAGAAGATCGTCTTTGACATTGCCAATATCTCATTGCCGTACAACATCATTCTCGGGCGTCCGGCGCTGGCCAAGTTTATGGCAGCCACTCACTTCGCTTACAACGTGCTGAAGATGCCCGGACTGATGAGCATCATTACCATCAACTCCAACAAGAAGAGCACGCTTATCTGCGCTGACCAACTCTAGCGGGGCGCAACCACAACACCTGTCGCCAAGGCACTTGCTCCTGCTGTTGAAGCCCCCGCGGGGAAGAAGACCGGCAAGGCCTCTGGCGCACATTCCGGCAAGCGCACCTCTACGGAGTGTTGTGATACCATTGATGTTGTGCTAGAGAGCTCCACCAGCAAGAACAAGAAGTCCAAGGCAGCTCCGCCTAAAACCAAGAAGGTGCCCGCCAAGGAGGATGGCATGGGGGGAACTTTTACCATAAGTTCCACCCTTGACGACAAATAGGAAAGCGCGCTCGTCGCCTTCCTGCGGGTGAATGTCGATGTGTTTGCATGGCAACTGTTTGATATCCCCAGTGTTCCTAGGAAGGTGATTGAGCACCACCTTGCCGTCTGTCCACACGCGCGGCCCGTCAAGTAGAAGGTTCGGAAGCAAGCTTTGGAGCGGCAACAATTTATTGCCGAAGAGATCAAGAAGTTAGAGGCAGCTGGTCTGATCAGAGGAGTACTCCACCCTATGTGGTTGGCCAATCCAGTTGGTGGGCAAGGAAAATGGGAAGTGGAGGCTATGCATTGATTTCACGGACATCAACAAGGCCTGCCCCAAAGATCCATTTCCCTTGCCGCACATCGACCAGATTGTGGACTCCACCGCCGGCTGCGACTTGTTGTCTTTCCTAGATGCCTATTCCGGTTATCATTAGATCTTTATGGCCAAGGAAGACGAAGAGAAAACCGCGTTTATCACCCCATGTGGTATATACTGCTTTTTGCATATGCCTTTCGGGTTGAAAAAGCGCTCGTTCCACCTTTGCGAGAGTGGTCCAGATAGGTTTTGAGCCCCAGTTGCATACAAATATGGAGACTTATATGGATGGCATAGTGGTCAAAACCAAGGACAAAGCCACACTCATAGCGGACCTAGAAGAGACGTTTGCCAATCTGTGCAAGATCAACATGAAGCTCAATCCCGAGAAATGTGTGTTCGGTGTCCCATCCGGCAAGCTTCTTGGGTTCTTTGTGTCTCAATGTGGAATCGAAGCAAATCCCGACAAGATCAAGGCGATTGAGGAGATTGAGGCACCAAAACGAGTCAAGGACATGCGACGCCTTGCCGACTGTGTTGCTGCTCTGAGTAGGTTAATCTCAAAGTCTGCTGAGCGCACTCTGCCCTTTTTCAAAATCTTGAAGAAGGCAGGTCCAATGAAATGGACTCCAGAAGCGGAGGCAGCGCTGCAGGATTTGAAGAGGTACCTTTCCTCTCCGCCAGTCCTAGTCGCGCCAAAACCACAAGAGTCGTTGCTGCTATGCTTGGCGGCAATGAATCAAGTGGTAAGTGCTGCGTTAGTGGCTGAAAGAGAGGTTGACGAAGAAGCAGAAACAGCGGCAGAGGCGCCAAACAATGAGCCAAGATAGCCTTTGGCGGGGTCTGGTGCCGGCAAGGAAGGATCTGCGCAGTTGAAAGAGATAGCTTAGAAGAAGAAAGTGGTGCAGCAACCCGTCTATTTTGTCAGCTCCTTGTTGCAGGGGGCTAGGTCAAGGTATTTTGGCATGCAAAAGTTGCTCTTCGACCTTCTTAGGCCTCGAGGAAGCTGCGCCATTACTTCCAAGCACATGAGATCACCGTTGTCACCCACTTCCCGCTATAGTGGATATTGAGGAACCCAGAAGCTACCAGCAGGATTGTGGAGTGGGCTCTGGAACTATCAAGCTTTGGTCTTAAGTTTGAAAGCACTTCGACTTTTCAGAGCAGGGCCTTGGCGGAGTTCATTGCGGAATGGACCCTGAAGCCTGATGAAGAGATTCGAGAGTCAACTCTCCCCGGCAAGGAGACTAATCGAGAGTGGATCATGTATTTTGATGGAGCTTTCTCGCTGCAAGGCGCTGGTGCCGGAGTGCTGCTTGTCGCACCCATCGGAGAGCACCTTAGATATGTGATCCAGATGCACTTTCCCTGGGAGAGATCAACGAACAACACAGCTGAGTATGAAGGGCTGCTTGCTGGTCTTAGGATCATGGTGGAACTTGGGATCAAGAGACTTATTGTCAGGTGTGATTCTCAACTTGTCGTCAAGCAAGTAAACATAGACTGCCAAAGTCCGTTGATGGAAGCTTATGTAGATGAAGTGGGGAAGTTTGAAGAACTTTATTGATGGCCTAGAAATGGAACACATTCCACGTGCGAAGAACAACGTTGCCGATGGCCATTCAAAATGTGCTGCCCTTAAGTTACCTGTGGAGCCAGGAACTTTCGCGATCCAACTAACTCAACCATCCGTGACACCATCAACCGGGCAAGAGAAGAGAAGGAAGTTAAGTTCCAGCAAATATCTCCCGGCATGGCTCCCTGAGGCCGCCGGCGAGAAAATTGCCCAAGAGAATGGCGGGCTTGCCGGTGAGTGCTGTGCTCTGACAGGGCCATTAGCTCTTGTCATAGAAGCATGCACTCCCGCCAGGCTTGTCGGGGCGCAGCAGACTCCGGCAGGACCTCAGGCCCTTGTCTTCGAGGAAAGTGCTCCCTCGGCAGAGGATATGCCTTTGGTCCTTGTTTTCGAGCCCCAGGCTCCAACATGGGTGCAAAATCTTGTCCAATTCCTTTAGACAGGAGAACTCCCCGAGGAACAAGAGGACGCAGAGAAAGTAGCCCACCAGTCTCATATGTACCAGTTCGTAGACAACGTCCTGTACAGAAAGAGATCGAACGGTGTCAAACTGAAGTGCATTCCTCGGGAGGATGGACTGGAGCTGTTGGTAGAGATACATGGAGGTATATGTGGCTCCCACATAGGATCAAGAGCACTTGTCGGAAAGGCATTCCGACAAGGTTTCTTTTGGCCCACTGCCCTCTAGGATGCGATTGTGTTGGTAACAAAGTGTGAAGCATGTCAGTTTTATTCGAAGAAACTACATCAACCAGATCAAGCTCTTCAAACAATCCCTCTCTCCTGGCCATTTTTGGTCTGGGGGCTCAACATCTTGGTCCCTTTTCCTCGCGTTACCAGGGGCTTTGAGTACTTGTACATGGCTATCGACAAGTTCACAAAGTGGCCGGAAGTGGAAGCAGTGAGGAAGGTGACAACACGGTCAACCGTCAAATTCTTTAAGGGACTAGTTTGCCGCTTCGGTGTTCCCAATAGGATCATCACCGACAACGGCACACAGTTCACGAGCCACACCTTCATGCAATATGTCCAAGACCTTGGTAGCAAAATCTGTTTTGCTTCCGTTGCCCACCCGAGGAGCAACGACCAAGCAGAGAGGGCTAACGTAGAAGTGCTGCGAGGTCTCAAGACAAGAACTTTTGATAGGCTGCACAAGTGCGGAAGAAACTGGATTGATGAGTTGCCGGTGGTTCTTTGGTCAATCAGGACGACACCAAATCGAGCTACCGGCCAGACAGCCTTCTCCATTTTCTATGAGGCGGAGTCAGTGCTCCCCACAGAACTCATATATGGGTCACCTCGAGTGCTTGCTTATGATGAGCTCGAGCAAGAGCAATTGCGCCAAGATGACGCGACGCTCCTTGAGGAAGACCGTCTTCAAGCTGTTGTGAGAGCTGCATGCTACCAGCAAGCCTTGCACCACTACCATAGCCACAAGGTTAATTACAGAAGTCTTGAGGAAGGCAACCTTGTTCTTCGGCGAGTTTAGTCCACCAAGAATCCAAACAAGTTGAGGCCAAAGTGGGAAGGCCCTTATCGGGTAGTACGAGTCACTAGGCCTGGCACAGTCCGCCTGGAGACCGAGGATGGCGTTTTGGTGAGCAACTCCTAGAATATCGAACATCTTCGAAAGTTCTACCCATGAGGCACGGTTGCCAGGCCAGCCCCGGCAACCACCTTTTGTACAAGTCTTGCCGTTGAAGCATGTAATCCTTGGTAGAAAGCCAGGCTCAGATCCTTTGCGTAGATAAATAAAGATAAGTGTTCTGCTATCCTGTCTAGCTCTCATGTTTACTTATGTGCATGTTTATCTAGAAAGTTGCGGTGCGCTTAATTCCGGTAAGGACTAACGAACTGCCGAGGTTCCATATCCATATTTTCTCTTCTTTATTTTTCCAAAGGACAGAAGGATCCCTCGCGTGCAGCTTTGCCGGGGGGAGGGGGGTGATGGTACGGATACCCATGAGCGCGACATTCCAAAAAACTTGCCGAAAGGAGAAAGGCAACAAATAGATAAGTTGCAAAAACCCCATGTGAATCCTTGCCAAAATTTATTTTCCTTGTGCGACTTCGACTCCTGTATGGAAAATCTACATGCTCGGGAACCTTGCTGGGATTGGATGTGCCCTCAATGCGTTCGGGACCACTCAACGTCTTAAGTGGCTTAGCCGGCGCTCCTTGTTTTGTTTCGAGTCCGGTCAACGAATCAAGTGATAGCGCTTGCACCCTTATCCCGTTTTCGAGTAAGGCCGATGCCTTGAACGGCCGTGCCAAGGACGCCAAGGTGTCTTGCCGGTAGTGGCACCGCTAGCAAGCCGCTAAGGACCCGTTCCTCAAAGCGCTCGCGGTAGGGCCACACACGCCGACAAGATTCTTCCAAAAAGGGCGTAGGGAAAATTCCATACATATAATCAGTCTAACAAGGAAGATAATATGCATTCATTCAAAATGGTGTGAAATTTACATAAGATACCGCTTTTTTTCTAAGTACATCTTTATTTGACTTTCTCCCCTAGGGGAGATTACAAGAAGAAAAAGATGGAAAGGAGAGGCGGGATACAAGAAGAAAAAGATGGCGAGAGGCCCCCGGTAGAAGCTCGGCCTGACCCCTCTGGACCAGCACTGCGCGGACGAGCAGGGCTGCCAGATGGGCAGGCAAGAGCTAGTCCGTCCTAGACCAGCATTGCGCGGAGGAGAAGGCCGGAGCGGGCAGAAAGGAGGATGGACCCCTGAAGCCGAAGTCCGCGGGCCTGCAGGAACTGGAATATGAGGCAACGCCCGGGACCGAAGCACCCGACAAGGACATCTTGCAGGAGGGGGAGAGGCATGAGGCTGGCGATGACGGCACGGCCGACGGTCAATACGAGCTTGAATCTTCGGGCTCCGACTTGACCGTTCGAGGACCGGACTCGTCGCCGCTGTCCTCCCCATCACTCTTGCCGAAGGACAAGCTTTCGGCATTGCTCGCGCTCTCTTCGCAGCAGCTGAGGCGGATGCCGGAACTCCCTGAAATCTTGATGGAGAGCGTGTCGGCCTCCGTCATTTTAAAACGAAGGACGTGCCTTGGATATTGTGGGCACGGGTGAAGGTCTTCCAACCACACCTGAGGAACATGATGCGGCGCACTGGGTAATCGACATCCACCCTTCGTCGCACCATTGCAGCACCCCGCCACCCGCAGCCACAGGAAGGATGGTTGGTCATTCTCCACCGCCCTGGCGAAGGGGCATGGGAGACGCAGGTGGCTCCGGAGGGGACTACCCAGCTCGAGGACGAAGTCCAGTGCCATCCCCTCGACGTGGGCCTCCTCATCGGAGATGCTTGGCGTCAGAGAAGAGGGTGGAGCAGCGCTCCGACTCCCTCGACCTCGACCTCCGCGGCGGCCACAACCCCTCGCACCTCCTCCTCCACGCGAACTCGAGCCTCCCGCTGCCTCCACGGCTGAAGCGGCGGCATGATCTTGACGAGAGCTCCTCCTCGCTACCGGGGAAGGAGGTCGCCCTCGCCCCCTGGTCATGGCGAAGGGCGAACGCTATCTGGAGATCAAGAAGACAAGGAAGGAAGTGGGCTGCAGAGTCTTGCACTCGAAGGGTGGAGGAAGGATGAATGAGCTCCGCCCCCGTCGTCCCCAATTTATAGGAGGAAGTGCGAGGGCTGGCTCTCCCCCACTCCCGAGGACGCTGCCCACCTCCTCCAATAGCGACGCCCTCGTTCACGGAGTGAACATCAACCGCCACGTCACCCACATCCATGGCGCTGCAGTTACTGCCTTTTCACAGGGACTTTAAGTCACGGGCGCCCGTTGCTAGCCCCCCTTGCCATGCATGCGGCACGCGTGGTAGAAAAGACTTGACGTGGTAATTAAAAAACCCGACGGCCGCGCCACACACGTATCCCACAACCCGCATTCAAAGAGCATCGTGGGGACGCACACCAAACTCAATGATCACAACTACAGGGCCCCTGCCACGCACTCGCACACTGTTTGGGCCTAGACCAACAATGCCTCGCGGTGTGTATGGCCCAGGCCTAGGGGCTCCTGTCGGTGCACTAGAGTTTTTGGGCCATCTAGTGCCCCTTTACTCGCACACGGCCAGTAGTAGCCGCCCCGAAAGTAGGACTTAAAGAAGACTTACCAACCACTAGCATAGAAGACTCAAGACCACATGCAAGACCTTGCCAGGAGGGCCGTAGAGCCTCCAGGCCCCCGGCAAGGCAAGGCCTCGGCAAGGCGAGGCCCCAACAAGCATCGCCAGCGCACAGGACAGGTGTCGATCCACCTGGACGCGTGTCGCGGTGTCAACGTTGGAGGAAGCTAAGAGGCACCGATGGGACGAACCTCGTCCCGTCCCATTGACGGACTGAGGCCCCTGACAGTGCATTTAATGCTCTTGTCCTACTCCATCAGGGTTAGGTATGATAGCACTGTAGCAGCACTGTGCGTCCCGTCTGCACACTGTACACTACTATTGGGATTCCCTTGAGTATAAAAGGAGGCCCAGGGCGTTACAGGAAAGGGCCTTTTGGCTTTCAAACATTTGGGCGGTTAGACAACCAGCTGGCCCGATATTTAGACAACTAGAGGTTTCCAAGCTCATGTAGCAGCCGTTCATGGCGGTCCTATAGCTCAAACCCTAGAACATGATTAATACAACCTAGTAGGAGTAGGGTTTTACGCATCCGTGCAGCCCGAACCTGGGTAAAAACACCCTGTGTGCAGCTCATAAGACCAGCTCTTTGTGCGAGCACGCACCCTCACCGAACCGAAAGGGGCCCCCACGATCCCATAGGTGCCCCTTTACTCGTGCCCGGGCAGTAGTAGCCGCCCCGGGAAAAGGCCTTAACGAAAACTTATCAACCACTAGCATAGAAGACTCAAGACCACCGGCAAGACCTTGCCGGTAGGGCCGTAGAGCCTCCAGGCTCCCGGCAAGGCAAGGCCCCGGCAAGGCGAGGCCCCAACAAGCACCGCTAGTGCACAGGACAGGTGTCGATCCACCTGGATGCGTGTAGCGGCGTTGACGTTGGAGGAAGCTAAGTGGCACCGATGGGACGGCCCCCGTCCTGTCCCACTGACGGACTGAGGCCCCTGACGGTGCATTTAATGCTCTTGTCCTACTCCATCAGGGTTAGGTATGATAGCACTGTAGCAGCACTGTGCGTCCCGTGCGCACACTGTACGCCATTGTTGGGATTCCCTTCAGTATAAAAGGAGGCCCAAGGCGTTACAGAAAAGGGCCTTTTGGCTTTCGAACAGTTGGGCGGTTAGATAACCAGACGGCCCGACAGTTAGACAACTCAAGGTTTCCAAGCTCACGTAGCAGCCTGTCATGGTGCTCCTTTAGCTTGAACCCTAGAACAGGATTAATACAACCAAGCAGGAGTAGGGTTTTACGCATCCATGCGGCCCGAACCTGGGTAAAAACACCCTGTGTGCAGCTCATCAGACCGGCTCTTTGTGCCAGCATGCCCCCTCACCTAACCGAAAGGGGCCCCTACGGTCCCTTAGGTGTTAGTTCGTGGGCCATCTAGTGCCCCTTTACTCGTGAGCGGGCAGTAGTAGCCGCCCCGGTAGCAGGAATTAACGAGGACTTACCAACCACTAGCATAGAAGACTCAAGACCACCGAAAATACCTTGCCGTGAGGGCTGTAGAGTCTCTAGGTCCCCGGCAAGGCAAGGCCTCGGCAAGGCGAGGCCCCAACAAGCACCGCCAGCGCACAGGACAGGTGTCGATCCACCTAGACGCGTGTCGCGGCGTCGACGTTGGAGGAAGCTAAGTGGCGCCGATGGGACGGACCCCGTCCCATCCCACTGACGGACTGAGGCCCCTGACGGTGGATTTAATGCCCTTGTCCTACTCCATCAGGGTTAGGTATGATAGCACTATAGCTGCACTGTGCGTCCCGTGCGCACACTGTACGCTGGGATTCCCTGAGTATAAAAGGAGGCCTAGGGCATTACAGAAAAGGGCTTTTTGGCTTTAGGATAGTTGGGCGGTTAGACAACCAGACGACTCGACAGTTAGACAACTAGATGTTTCCAAGCTCACGTGGCAGCCGTTCATGGCGGTCCTGTAGCTCGAACCCTAGAAAAAGATTAATACAAACCAAGCATGAGTAGGGTTTTACGCATCCATGCAGCCCGAACCTGGGTAAAAACACCCTGTGTGCAACTCACCAGACCGGCTCTTTGAGCCAGCACGCCCCCTCGCCGAACCGAAAGGGCTCCCCGTGGTCCCATAGGTGTTCGTTCATGGGCCATCTAGTGCCCCTTTACTCGTGCGCGGGCACTAGTAGCCACCCCGGCAGCAGGCCTTAACGAAGACTTACCAACCACTAGCATAGAAGACTCAAGACCACTGGCAAGACCTTGAAGGGAGGGCCGTAGAGTCTCCAGGCCCCCGGCAAGGCAAGGCCCCGACAAGGCGAGGCCCCAATAAGCACCGCTAGTGCACATGATAGGTGTCGATCCACCTGGACGCGTGTCGCAGCATCGGCGTTGGAGGAAGCTAAGCGGCACCGATGGGACGACCCCCGTCCTGTCCCACTAACGGACTGAGGCCCCTGACGGTGCATTTAATGCTCTTGTCCTACTCCATCAGGGTTAGGTATGATAGCATTCTAGCAGCACTATGCGTTCCGTGCACACACTATACGCCACTATTGGGATTCCCTTGAGTATGATAGGAGATCCAGGGCATTACAGAAAAGGGCTTTTTGGCTTTCACACAGTTGGGCGGTTAGACAACCAGACGGCCTGATGGTTAGACAACTAGAGGTTTCCAAGCTCACGTAGCAGCCGTTCATGGTGCTCCTGTAGCTTGAACACTAGAACGGGATTAATACAACCAAGCAGGAGTAGGGTTTTACGCATCCCTGCGGCCCGAACCTGGGTAAAAACACCCTGTGTGCAGCTCATCAGACCGGCTCTTTGTGCCAGCACGCCCCCTCACCGAATCGAAAGGGGCCCCGACGGTCCCATAGGTGTTCGTTCGTGGGCCATTTAGTGCCCCTTTACTCGTGTGCGGGCAGTAGTAGCCGCCCCGACAGCAGGAATTAATGAAGACTTACCAACCACTAGTATAGAAGACTCAAGACCACCGACAAGACCTTGCCGGGAGGGCGTAGAGCCTCCAGGCCCCGGCAAGGCAAGGCCCCGGCAAGGCGAGGCCCCAACAAGCACCACCAGCGCACAAGACAGGTGTCGATCCACCTGGACGCTTGTCGCGGCGTCGATGTTGGAGGAAGCTAAGCGGCGCCGATGGGACGGCCCTGTCCCGTCCCACTGACGGACTGAGGCCCTTGACGATGCATTTAATGCTCTTGTCCTACTCCATCAGGGTTAGGTATGATAGCACTGTAGCAGCACTGTGCGTCCCATGCGCACACTGTACGCCACTATTGGGATTCCCTTGAGTATAAAAGGAGGCCCAGGGCGTTACAAAAAAGAGATTTTTGGCTTTCGGACAGTTGGGCGGTTAGACAACTAGACGACCTGACAGTTAGACAAATAGAGGTTTCCAAGCTCACGTAGCAGCCGTTCATGGCGCTCTTGTAGCTCGAACCCTAGAACAGGATTAATACAACCAAGTAGGAGTAGGGTTTTATGCATCCGTGCGGCCCGAACCTGGGTAAAAACACCCTATGTGTAGCTCATCAAACCGGCTCTTTGTGCCAGCACGCCCCCTCACCGAACCGAAAGGGGCCCTTGCGGTCCCTTAGGTGTTCGTTCGTGGGCCATCTAGTGCCCCTTTACTCATGCGGGGGCAGTAGTAGTCGCCCCGGCAGCAGGACCTACGAAGACTTACCAACCACTAGCATAGAAGACTCAAGACCACCGGCAAGACCTTGCTAGGAGGGCCATATAGCCTCCAAGCCCCCGGCAAGGCAAAGCACCGACAAGGCGAGGCCCTAATAGGCCTCACCAGTGCACAAGACAGGTGCCGATCCACCTAGACGCGTGTCGCGGCGTCGACGTTGGAGGAAGCTAAGCGGCGCTGATGGGACGACCCCCGTCATGTCCCACTGACGGACTGAGGCCCGTGACAGTGCATTTAATGCTGTTGTCCTACTTCATCAGGGTTAGGTATGATAGCACTATAGCAGCACTGTGCATCCCGTGCGCACACTGTACGCCACTGTTGGGATTCCCTTGAGTATAAAAGGAGGCCTAGGGCATTATAGAAAAGGGCTTTTTGCCTTTCTGACAGTTGGGCGGTTAGACAACCAGACGGCCCGATAGTTAGACAACTAGAGGTTTCCAAGCTCATGTAGCAGCCGTTCATGGCGCTCCTATAGCTCAAACCCTAGAACATGATTAATACAACCAAGCAGGAGTAGGGTTTTACGCATCCGTGCGGCCCGAACTTGGGTAAAAACACCCTGTGTGCAGCTCATCAGACTGGCTCTTTGTGCCAGCACGCCCCCTCACCAAACCGAATGGGGCCCCCGCGGTCCCATAGGTGTTCGTTCATGGGCCATCTAGTGCCCCTTTACTCGTGCGTGGGCAGTAGTAGCCGCCCCGGCAGTAGGACTTAACAAAGACTTACCAACCACTAGCATAAAAGACTCAAGACTTGTCACACCCTGTGTTTATAGCACATTGTTATGTTTGGGTTTATGAAATTTGGAGCCAACTAAAACTTTTTCAAGTGCTTGTGCATTTTTGCTATGTTGTTTGCTTGCTTGATGATTGTGTTATATGGCACTCCTAGATTCTATTCCACTTCATATTCATCTTACTTGTCCCAAACCCCTTGCCCAGTGATCATGCCATGTGAATAGTGCCCAAAACTATTTTTTATCAAATTTTGTTTTAACTAAAAATGATTTATTCAAGTTAGGTTTTCAAAAACCCTTGAAATAAGGTTTGCACTACAAGTCCTCAAATTGGGTGGATTCTTCTTTCCCAAAAGCTTTATTTCAATCCCACTATATATAAGACTTCCCAAAACCACAAAATATTTTTTTAAAGATTATCTTTATATTATCTTTAAAGGCTTTTTCTTAAGTCCAGAAATGGTCTTTCATAGGGAAAAATTATTTAAATACTTTAAAAATAATTGAGAAAATTTAGAGGAACTTAGTGGACATATATTTTCCATATATATGAGTTTCAACACAAGGGCATGATCAGATCATAGGCAAAACCCCTCAAAACCCTTTCTGTTCAAATCAAGCTTTTGGAATATTTCTATAAGAAATATTCTCAATAAATTCCAGGAAAATTCTAGCAAGTCAACACTATCATAGGTTCTGATCTTACAAAGGTTCATATCAATCCAAGTTGGTTTGGTTCATCAAACCATCCCAAAACCCTTCCTGTTCAGATTCATATTTGAGCAACTTTACATTGTGAAGTGTCTCCCCTTGGCCTCAAACTTTGTGGGCATGCTCTAATGGACAAATAGTGATGATACACTAAGTGGTGCATCAAGGGTAAAATCCTAGCATCAATGGATCTATAGAAATCGGATTCTGCTAATTTCTAGGGTTTATCAAATCTCCATTATCAACTTTTCCCCCTTGGGCTCAAACTTGGTGAAACCTCTCATCTTTACCTAGCCTTTGAACCTGGTGAGTATCTCAATAAGTTGGTAACATCTTCTTGCCCAAAACCTTACCAAACACCTTCTGGTGATTTAGTAAAACCAAGCATTTGTACTTAGAAATTCTGCACTATTTACCTCTTCTGATCTTCACACAACACTCTGCTGACTCTCCTCCTTTCAAACCTTTGTAGATGGCCGTCGTACCCGAAGTCATCCTGACATCCGACTTTCCCTTACTCCTTGGGGACAGCCTGGACAAGTGCCAGTTTTGCCAACCACCCATTTTCCTCTACCACGAGCACTGGGTCGATGCCGTCACGAAGGATTACCACATGGATGTGGTCGTGAAGGCAAACGACTGCCCGACTAGTTGGTTCTTTGAAGACCATGGATTGAGACCATGATGTTTGTCGTCGAGACAGGTGCACACAAGGCACTCCTACACCTTCGAGACATCCTTCTAGAGATGGTCGACGAGGCAGCTACTCGCTACCTTCCTTTCAGGAAGGATGATTTTGGGGAGAGTTGGACGCTGGTTCCGACCTAGGAAGATGGCACACCCCTCAGGTTTCAGACCTACTTCAGCCTCTCCGCCGATAGTCTGGTACACAACTTGATGAAGGGGTCCGTGAAGCTCCGCGAGGAACTTCACCACACCCGAGAGCTACTTCGTCAAGCCAAGATGAAGCTAGACAAGATCAAGAAGGATGGAGCCCCCGAGGGACGACCAGCATAAGCTTATCGAGGAGGAGTACCCCCAGCTAGTGATGCACCTACACATCGTCATCGCATGAGTGCGAAGGAGTACCGTGAGATCTTCACCGACCCGCCTACAAAGCACCGTCGGGATGGACCTCCTTGTTCCCCAACCCCTTCGACCGGGAACGATGCCCGTTTAGGTGATGAACCGGAAGAAGACCCAGAGGAGCGTGACTACGAGACCGAAAACTCCACCACGTGAGTTCGAGAACCCCTAGGGTAGGATCAGTCATGTATCCCTCATGCGAAGTCGAGTCCGTGTAATGGTTCATGTGAAACCATGTGTGCTTGTTGTTTGTTTTGTTGTTTGTGTTCCGATGCAAGTCGTGCTTTTTCCTTAGGCAACATGTAAGTGACTCCATCGTCCATCTTAATATATGTTGTTGGTCTTTCGACCCTTGTTTTAACACACTTGCACTTGACCAACCCCCTTAGGCGCGCTTTTCCATTGTTTCTTTTCCTCTCGTCTATCCCAGTTGTTTGACTTGGCTGCTCCAAACAGGATGGTGACTGCTACCCATAACAGCTCCTTCACCAACCCTGAAGTCGGCAACTCCAGCTAGCAACAGGGAGCTGGTGGGGCTGCTCACGCTGGAGGACACCAGGAGCAGCCACAAGGCGATATTCCCCCGCCACCACCTCCGTCGGAGAACACGACCATAGCTCAGTTTCTCCAAATTCTCCAGGAGGAGCGCCAAGCCAACAATGCTGCTATCCAGCAGATGGCTCAGGCCCTCGTGAACAACCAGCAGCAATGCAGGAATGACAATGGCCGCTCCACGCTATCTAAGTTCATGAGAAATTCGCCCCCAACCTTCACCGAGACTGCTGAACCATTGGATGCTGATGACTGGATCCGCACCATCGAGGACCTTCTTGCAATGGTCAATTGCAATGAGGATCGTGAGAAGGTGCTTTATGCCTCTCACTGCCTCAGAGGTACCGCCCGAGCTTGGTGGGACAGATTCAAGGTCATGCAAGGTGAGCGTGTGATCTCTTGGAATGACTTCAAGGAAGGATTCCGCACCGCCCACATTCCTTCTGAGATCATGGCTATCAAGAAGAGAGAATTCCAAGCACTGAAGCATGGAAGTGGCTCTATCAAGGAGTACTTGCAGAAGTTCAACCTGCTGTCAAGGTATGCACCTGAAGATGTCAGCACAGAGGCTGCCAAGAAGGAACGCTTCATGGAAGGACTTTAATAGGTCCTGTAGTACCAGCTCATCGTCTGCGACTGTCGTACCTTCTTCGACTTGGTGAACAAGGCTCTCATGCTGGAAGACAAGCGTAACGCCATAGACGACACTCGC
This sequence comes from Hordeum marinum, assembly GCA_022496015.1. Classification (NCBI taxonomy): domain Eukaryota; kingdom Viridiplantae; phylum Streptophyta; class Magnoliopsida; order Poales; family Poaceae; genus Hordeum; species Hordeum marinum. The sequence goes on along the minus strand of CM039676.1, from coordinate 248,810,279 downwards.
AAGCGCAAGATGATCAGCAAGGGTAGCTTAAGCAACCAGAAGCCTCGCCCCTGGCAGCCAGCCCTAGCCAAGCCAACCTATCAGCCACAGCAGGCTAGACCTCCTGTGCCTCGTCCGAGCTACCAGCCTCAGTAGTATGCCAATCCCACATCAGCTTACAACACCAACCCCAATAACAACAACGATGGCAGAAACTTCAACAACAACCCTGGACAAGTCACTTGTTTTGGATGTGGTCAGCCAGGACACATCTCTAGGCTGTGTCCCAACAAGAAGCTAGATGCACCGCGCCCCAATGCGCCAGCTCAAGGTCAAGCCCGTGGAGCACCACCAAGGAACCCAGCTCCTCGCAACCAACCCAACAATGGTAAGGGTCGTATGAATCACATCGCCGCAGAGGAAGCCCAGGAAGACCCGAACATCATACTGGGTACGTTCCTCGTCAACTCAACCCCAACAACAGTATTGTTTGATTGTGGAGCTTCACATTCTTTTCTCACCAAAAAGTTTGCACTAGAGAGTGGCATGAAACCTACACCCCTAGGTAGTCATATGTTGATACAAACCCCGGGATCAGTTATGAAGTCCGGGATAGGATGTAAGGGAGTGAAGATTGACATCAACGGGGTAGGTTTCCTAGCAGACCTCATCATCCCGAAGTCAGAAGGCTTGGATGTGATCCTAGGCATGGACTAGTTAACCAAGCACCAAGGCTTGTTAGACTGTGCCAAGAGGATTGTCACCATGAACAATAGCCAAGGAGTGGAAATCAAGTATGTACCCAACCCTGCCTCCACTCAAGCCCCGCAGGCTAACTATCTATCGGGAGATGAGTTGAATCAAGTGCGAGTGGTATGTGAATACCCGGATGTGTTTCCTAATGAGCTGCCCGGAATGCCTCCTGACTGCGACATCGAGTTCATCATTGAGCTTATGCCCGGATCAAGGCCCATCTATAAGAAGGCCTACATGATGGGATCTGAAGAGTTGGCTAAGTTGAAGAGGCAACTGGCAGAGCAGCTCAGAAAAGGATTTATTCACCCTAGTGCCTCTCCTTGGGGATCGCCTGTTCTATTTGTGTCAAAGAGGGACGGAACTATCAGACTCTGTGTCGATTACCGTTCTCTCAATGAAGTCACAATAAAGAACAAGTACCCACTCCCCAAGATTGAAGACCTGTTTGATCAGTTGACCGAAGCCAAGGTGTTCTCCAAGATCGACCTCAGGTTTGGGTACTATCAGCTAAAGATCAGACCCCAAGACATTCTGAAGACAACATTTGTAACATGGTATGGCTTGTATGAATACACGGTCATGCCATTTGGGTTAACTAATGTCCCTGCCTACTTCATGTACCTCATGAATAAGGTCTTCATGGAGTACTTGGACAAGTCCGTTGTCATCTTCATTGATGACATACTTGTCTTCTCCATGTCTGAAGAAGAACATGAGGAACACTTGAGATTGGTCCTAGAGAAGCTTCGAGAGCACCAGCTTTATGCCAAGTTCAGCCAGTGTGAATTCTGGCTGCATGAAGTTGGATTCTTGGGTCATCTGTTGACCGCCGAAGGCTTGTCAATGGATCGTGCCATGATTGAAGCCATGACTGAATGCAAACCCAACCACCGTGAAGGAAGTCAGAAGCTTCCTCGGACTCGCAGGATATTACCACAAGTTCACGGAAGGGTTCTCAAGCATTGTCCGACTCATGACCCTGCTTTTGAAGAAGTACAAGAAGTTCGAATGGACAGCCAAGTGCGAGGAAAGCTTCCAGGAGCTCAAGAAGATTGACCACAACCCCTGTTTTGGCCACCCCCGATATTCACAAGGAGTTTGTGATATATTGTGATGTATCAAGAACCGGGCTTGGAGGTGTTCTGATGCAAGAAGGCAGAGTCGTAGCATATCTATCCAGACAGCTACGTCCTCATGAAGAGAACTACGCAACTCATGATCTCGAGTTGGGAGCCGTGGTTCATGCCTTGAAGACATGGCGACATTACATTCTAGGGAAGCGATGTGAGATATTCACAGACCACAAGAGTTTGAACTATATCTTCACTCAAAGGGAATTGAACATGAGGCGGCGAAGGTGGTTGGAATTGATCAAGGACTACGACCTCAGTGTTCAGTACCACCCCGGAAAGGCCAATGTGGTAGCAGATGCCTTAAGCAGAAAGGCTTGTTCCTTGAATGCTATGATTAAGGAAAGGCTACCCGCCCTATATTAAGAACTTGAAAGTTTCGGCTTGGAACTGGTTGCACCCGGGTTCCTCGCCAACCTCAAAGCAAAGCCTACCTTGATGGATGATATCAAAGAAGCTCAGAAGGGACATGAGAGAGTTGAAGGCATCAAGAGGAAGATCAAGGCAGGCAAGGCCCGAGGATTTCGGTGGATGAACAAGGAGTTGTATGGTTTGGGACTCGCATTTGCGTGCCCAACAAGGAGGAGCTCAAGAACCTGATCTTGCAGGAAGCTCATGACACTCTCTACTCCATACATCCTGGAGGGACCAAGATGTATCAAGACCTCAGGGCAAGATTCTGGTGGCATGGCATGAAACGGGAAATAGGCACCTTCGTCGCCAAGTGTGACATATGCCAGAGAGTCAAAGCTGAGCACCAGCAACCCGCTGGGCTATTGCAGCCTCTCAAAGTGCCTCAATGGAAGTGGGACAAAGGATGGATGGATTTCATCACCAGTTTACCAAGATCAATCAAAGGACATGATTCCATTTGGGTCATTGTCGACCACCTGACCAAGGTAGCCCATTTCATTCCTGTCAAGACCACCTATGACGGTAACAAGTTAGCCAGTCTCTACATTGAGCGTATCGTGAGTCTTCACGGAGTTCCCAAGGAGATTGTATCGGATCGCGACACCCAGTTCACCTCAAGATTTTGGAAGATGTTTCAAGAAGCTATGGGAACCAAGCTCTCCTTCAACACTGCTTTTCACCCCCAGACCGGCGGACAAACGAAACGAGTAAATCAAATACTCGAAGATATGCTCCACGCTTGTGTTTTGGCATATGGAGCCAAGTGGGAAGATTTCCTACCATTCGCCGAGTTCTCTTACAACAACAGCTACCAGTCGAGTCTTCAGATGGCACCATTTGAGGTGTTGTATGGGCACAAGTGCCATACCCCCCTCAACTGGATAGAGACCGGGGAAGGATTGATTTTTGGAATGGACATCCTCCGCGAAGTAGAAGAGCAAGTTCAACTCGCCCGAGAATGCCTGGAGGCTGCCAAATCAAGACAGAAGAGCCACGCCGACTCTCACCACCGAGAAATGAACTTCTGTGTCAGAGATCATGTCTACCTCCGAGTCACGCTTCTCAAGGGAACTAAACGTTTCCTTGTCAAGGGAAAGCTTGCACCAAGATACATCGGCCCCTTCAAGATCACCGCTACGCGTGGAGAAGTTGCCTACTAGTTAGAGCTACCTTTCGAGCTTTCGGATATGCACAACGTCTTTAATGTGTCACAACTCCGGAAGTGTCTGCAAGTTCCCAACCGCCCCGACCTCTACAAGGATATCGACCATCAAGCCATCGATCTTCAGCCAGATCTCACTTATCGTGAGAGGCCAGTTCGCATTTTGGACGAAGCCGAGCGCTGCACCCTAAGCCGCACCATCAAGTACTTCAAGGTCCAGTGGAGCAACCACACTGAAGCTGAAGCAACCTGGGAGCGTGAAGATTATCTTAGATCTGAGTTCCCTTATCTTTTTAGCGCTTAGCCTATGAATCTCGGGGACGAGATTCTTGTAAGGGGGAAGGTATGTCACACCCTGTGTTTATAGCACATTGTTATGTTTGGGTTTATAAAATTTGGAGCCAACTAAAACTTTTTCAAGTGCTTGTGCTTGTTTGCTATGTTGTTTGCTTGCTTGATGATTGTGCTATATGGCACTCCTAGATTCTGTTCCACTTCATATTTATCTTCCTTGTCCCAAACCCCTTGCCCGATGATCATGCCATGTGAATAGTGCGCAAAACTATTTTTATTAAATTTTGTTTTCAATAAAAATGATTTATTCAAGTTAGGTTTTCAAAACCCCCTGAAATGAGGTTTGCACTACAAGTCCTCAAATTGGGTGGATTCTTCTTTCCCAAAAGCTTTATTTCAAACCCAGTATATATAAGACTTCCCAAAACCAAAAAATATTATTTTTAAAGATTATCTTTATATTTTATTTAAAGGCTTTTTCTTAAGGCCAGAAATGGTCTTTCATAGGGAAAAATTATTTAACTACTTTAAAAACATTTGAGAAATTTTAGAGGAACTTAGGGACATATATTTTCCATATATATGAGTTTCAACACAAGGGCATGATCAGATCATAGGCAAAACCCCTCAAAACCCTTTCTATTCAAATCAAGCTTTTGAAATATTTCTATAAGAAATATTCTCAATAAATTCCAGGAAAATTCCAACAAGTCAACACTATCATAGGTGATGATCTTGAAAAGTTTCATCTCAATCCAAGTTGGTTTGGTTCATCAAACCATCCCAAAACCCTTCCTGTTCAGATTCATATTTGAGCAACTTTACATTGTGAAGTGTCTCCCCTTGGCCTCAAACTTTGTGGTAATGCTCTAATTGCCAAATAGTGATGATACACTAAGTGGTGCATCAAGGGTAAAAGCCTAGCATCAATGGATCTACAGAAATCTGATTCTGCTAACTTCTAGGGTTTATCAATTCTCCATTGTCAACATTTTCCCCTTGAGCTCAAACTTGTTGAAACCTCTCATATTTACCTAGCCTTTGACCCTGGTGAGTATCTCAGTAAGTTGGTAACATCTTCTTGCCCAAAACCATACCAAACACCTTCTGGTGATTCAGTAAAACCCCTATTTCTACCTCTTACCCTCTTACCCTTGCCCCCAGATCTTTACCACACCTTCTTGCATTGCCTAAGTACCTCCAGTAAAAAAAACAGGTCCCCAAGTTACCAGGAGGTGGGGTAAAAACCCCATTTTCACCCCTAGACAATATCTTTTTCTACCTCATTCCCCGTTTTTTCTTTCCTAAGGCTCTCTACAACATCCAATGCCCTACCCTCTATTGTTAAACCCCGCTAGATCCCCTGGGCATAGCCGACCACGCAGAAGACGCCGTTGGCATGCCGTGGCATGCCAAATGCGTGCTTTGGAGTGCGCTATAGTGCCTACACGCATTGTAGCCGTCGCCCACTGCATGGCCCGGCAGCCTCGGGCCTCCCCCGCGCGCCACTTGGTCCCCCTCGGAGTCCGTGCCATGCCACCCTTGTCGGCCCCTCCTCTCTCTCCTTCCTGTGACCTCCACTGCGCGTGTCGAGCGCCGCCCGGCTCGGCGAACCCGCAACCTCGCACGAGCGAGCGTCTCTCCCTCTCTCTTCCTTCCCTCTGGCCTAGACCGACCCCAGGAACGCCCCTGGCTCGCCCTCTCTCTCTCGTGGCCTCTAGCCTCGGCCATGAGCTCGTCGGCGTACCTGCGTTCAGTGGACTCGCCCACGCCTATAAGAGGGCCTACCAGACCCCTCTCTACCCTCTGGTCCCCCTCTCCTCTCCCCAGCAACCTCCCTAAGCCCCCCTGAGAGCCCTTGGCGTTTCTGCGCTTGGGATCGACCCGAGTATCGCCGCGGCCATCCCACCGTCAATCTCTGGGTACAGAGCTCCTCCAGCCCCCATTTCTCTCCCGTTGGTCCTCCACTGCCCTCCTGACGCGATTCCCCCTCTTCCCCATCTTCTTTGCAGCCTGAAACGGCCCCGGCGGCCACCTCCCCAAGCCAGCTCCGCCGTGGGTGCTAGCCGCCGGCGACTCCGGCCACCTCCGGCCTCCATTCCACCTCCAGGAGACTGGCGACTCGACCCCAAGCCCATCCCTGCTCTCTCCTGCCTCCGTCCTTCCCTGCGCTGCCACCGGTGAGCTCTCCCCCTTCCTGTCCCGAGGTGGGAGAAGGACCCGACAGGTGGGGCCCACCTGTCGGCCTCTCTTCCTCCCTCCCACGCTCTCTCTCCCCCCTCGTGTCGCTGACGACCGGGCCCCGCGCATCAGGTTTGAACCTGACCGCACGCGACACCGGCTGACTGGCCAGCTGGGCTGGACCAGCCTCTAGCCGCCTCTGGCCCCGGTCCGAGTGGCCTTTCCCTTTTCTTTTTTCTTTTTCCTTTTCTGTGGGATTTTGCAAAAATCCCCTAGGGCCCAAATTAAACCCTATGACTTTAATTTTTGCACCTAAAATCTTAGTATAATTCATAGAATTTACTAGTGCCATTTGTAAAAATGTTTGAAAAACTTTTTAGCACTGTTTTATTTTAAAACCTATATATAGGCACCTTTTTGCCTCTGTTAATAAAATTTCCAAAATGTTTTTTACCAACAAGACCCTAGGGAGATATTTCTATCATGACATTTAGTATTTATCAGAGTAGGTTAACATTGATAATAGTGACTTGTGTGCTCTGTTTTGGTGTGTTGCTTATTTTTACCGCTTTATTTCGCGACGATAGATTGCGCGGTTGAAGAAGAAGTTGGACCCGAAGACTTCGAAGACCCCGGAGACTTTGTTGAGCCAGGCAAGCAGCCCTTTGACCATGATAAGAAACTTTTTCATGCATGTCATATAGAGCTTGTTGTTCCGATGATTGATCATGTTGTGGTGCTCCCCCTTCGGTGGGGTGCCTCCGATGCTTTTACCATTGACACTTGCATCGTGCATGACACTACAACCTTGTGAGGGTTATGCGGGTGGGTGTAGATAGGATGCTAGTAGATGCTATGCTATGGGATGGGATTTATGCATAGTGATGGAAAGGAAGTGATTCTTTCAAAGACTTTTCGAAAACCCCGTCGGGTGCCACTAATGCCCGAGGGAGATGATGATGAGTTGGGTAACCACTTGGGAAAGAAGTGGTATGCCGGAGCAAGCGAGTGTGTGTTTTCGAAAACGGAGAGTTCTAAGGTCTATTGGCTGTCCCAACCTTACATGCAAAAACCACGATACCCCTTATGGGACGGGGCTTTGTTGATTACCTTGGTGGGTACTGGCAAGGAGCCCGCATTACTAGTGACGGGAGTGGCATGGTCACTCTCGATACGGGGTCGTACCGGTATGTACGATCATGCGCTGTCTTCACAGGCACCGGGCACACCGTTGGTCCCCTCATGGATGGTACGATTAGAGTGAGGCTCGTGTGATGTACATCATGAGGGATGGGTACCAATCGAGTGGACTCTTTGTCTAGTATCGCTAGGGGAAAGGCATTGTTCGGGTGCTTACCTCGGGTATGTTAAATACCGCGAGTCGTGGATGACACGGAAGTTCCCCGAGTCTTGTGGGTAAAGTGTGCAACCTCTGCAGAGTGTAAAACTATTCGAATAGCCGTGTCCGCGGTCATGGACAGTTGGAGGTCCTTCTTAGACTACGGCCGGATATTTTCGTAAAACTTGGTGTGAGTATGGATGTGATGGTGACAAGAGGTCACATGAGCTAAGTCCGATGACTTAGCATGGGTATTGAACTAAGTCCGATGACTTAGCATGATGAATGAACATGAGGTGTTGAACTCCTACTTATGGTGATATTGGTATCTCGTTCATATGGACACTTGCTTATTATTGATGCATGCTTACTAGCTACTTGATCATGACATCGCATTTAAAATTAGCTTTCCGCAAATTAACCTACTTAGTGCTATATCATGCATCATTATTGCCCTGTTCCACAACTTGGGTTGCTTGAGAGTACATTCAAAGTACTCATTGGCTTGCCACTGGTTATTTAATTGGCCAGGCATGGAAGAACAAGAGTATGTTGAAGAGTTCGTTGGTGACGAACATGCGAACTAGGACACTTCCCGGTCAGAATGCCTGAAGGTTAAGGCAGATGGCATGGGTTCACGCTTTCGATCAAGATTTTCGCTGCTTGTTCTATTTTAAGTGTTTGGCCCGTGTGGCCCTATCTATGTAAGACTTGACCTTCATGGTCCTTATTTGTGTAAGACATTAAATGAGGATGTAAGACTCTTGTTATTCAGTTTTTGTGTGTCCAGTGAGCATTGATCTCTGGGATCACTGTACACGTGCATTCGGTGATCATGACTTATGAGTCGGTGTCCCCACAAGACCACCGGCAAGACCTTGCCGGGAGGGCCGTAGAGCCTCGATGCCCCCGGCAAGGCAAGGCCCCGGCAAGGCGAGGCCCCAACAAGCACCGCCAGCGCACAGGACAGGTGTCGATCCACCTGGACGCGTGTCGCGGCGTCGACGTTGGAGGAAGCTAAGAGACGCCGATGGGACGGCTCCCGTCCCGTCCCACTGATGGACTGAGGCCCCTAACGGTGCATTTAATGCTCTTGTCCTACTCCGTTAGGGTTAGGTATAATACCACTATAGCAGCACTGTGCGTCCCGTGCGCATACTGTACGCCACTTTTGGGATTCCCTTGAGTATAAAAGGAGGCCCAGGGCGTTACAGAAAAGGGCTTTTTGGCTTTCGGACAGTTGGGCGGTTAGACAACCAGACGATCCGACAGTTAGACAACTGGAGGTTTCCAAGCTCACGTAGCAGCCGTTCATGGCGCTCCTGTAGCTCGAACGCTAGAACATGATTAATACAACCAAGAAGGAGTAGAGTTTTACACATCCGTGTGGCCCGAACCTCGGTAAAAACACCCTGTGTGCACCTCATCAAACCGGCTCTATGTGCCAGCACGCCCCCTCATCGAACCGAAAGGGGCCCCCACGGTCCCATAGGTGTTCGTACCCCGCGACAATAAGATTCCAATTCCCACTAAAGAAAGGGATGGAACACTTCCCTACAAATAGAATTAAACTACCTCATTAGTCTATCATGAGGGCCACCTATGTATTGAGTGCCAAAGATGACAACACTTGATGATATGCATTATGCCTAGCTAGGGGCATAAAAGGATAGCGCTTGTTGAGAAGCAACCCAATAGTTTTCTTTAATTTTTTGTTTTTACTTTCTGTCATGGTGTTATAAGATGATTATTTCTACTATAATTATTGTGTTTTTATGTTTAAATTAGTGCTTGCGACAAGTAAAGCCTTTGGGATCACTTGAATGGTAAGTAGAATTGATATGGTGCAAAAACACAAACTTTTGCGTCTAGTGCAGTATTTCTTTGATTTTACTGGAAAGTCTTTTTGATCTGAAATTTATACACATTAGTGGTATACTAATTACCCAGGTTTTCCTAATGTTTCAGAATTTTTGGAGTTACACAAATATGGTGATTGCGTAGATGATTACAGACTATTCTGTTTTGAACATGTCTGTTTTTGCTTGCATAGTTTGCTTGTTTTGATGATGATATGGGTTGTATCAGGGGTATAAACCATGGAGAAGTTAGAATATTGTACCTTATGCAATAATAAAATATGAATCAATTTGTGACAGTACCGAAAGTTTTTTTACCTATCATCTGAATCAATTTATGACAGTACCTAAAGTTTTTGATTTACCTATCATACTAATGGAGCTCACGAGTTTTTTGTTGTGTTTTGTGTGTTGAAGTTTTCAAGTTTTGGATGCTATCATGATGGATAAAGGAATAAGGAGAGGCAATGAGCCTAAGATTTCATATGCCCAAGGCACCCCAAGGTATATTCTAGGAAGGATCAAGCATCTAAGGTTGGGGATGCCCCAGAAGGCATCCCCTCTTTTGTCTCAATCCATCGGTATGTCTCTTGGATCTAAATTTTTATTCATCACATGAAATGTGTTTTGCTTGGAGCGTATTGCGTTTTAGTTTTCCAAAATCATTGTTTCATGGATATGCCTACTTGAGAAAGATACATGTTGACCATGATTTGTTAGAATACTCTATGTGCTTCACTTATATCTTTTGAGCTAAGAAGTTGCTCCAGTGCTTCACTTATATCATTTAGAGAATGGTGGCAAATGGATTTCATAGAAATAATTGCACTCTCATTCTTCACTTAAATTTGTTTGAGAGTTTAATATAGAGTGATAGTAATTTGCATAAGTTATATGACTAGTCCAACAATAATAGGTATTCAAGGAGTGCATAATAAAAACCTTCATGTAGCACATAAAAGAGAAATTGTGGGTTAATGATATTGATGTGGTAATATGAAAGGCATGAGTGCATGGTTGTTGGTTAGTATAAATATCGATAGTTAAAGGGTGTTAATTTGTTGTTCATCTAAATATTGGTTATGGCATGGTGATGATGTGTCAGCATTCTTACTCCTCGTTAAAATCCAAGCGTTGTTTAGCTCGGGAGAGCGCGATGGTTAACTCCTACAAACCTCCTTAATAGGGGCATGCTCGTAGTACTTTGCTTCGAGAAAGCTAATAAATCTTTGCAATAAGTATGTGAGTTCTTTATGACTAATGTGACTCATGGATGTACGCACACTCATATATTCATAGTATGCTAGCCTCTTCGGTACCATGCACTGCCCATTCTCACCTTCAGGATCGGTGCAGCTTTCGTCGGTGCATCCAAACCCCATGATATGATACGTGTTGTTGCACATATTCCTCCTTATATCTTCCTCAAAACAACTATCATACCTTCATATTATAGCATTTCCATAGCCATTACGATATATATTGCCATGCAACTTCCACAATTACATCATATGACTTGTACACACATTTTCATATTGCTTTGCATGATCATGTAGCTGACATAGTATTTGTGGCAAAGCCACCGTTCATCATTATTTACATGTTATGCTAGATCATTGCACATCCTCGTACACTGCCAGAGGCATTCATATAGAGTCATATTGTTTAGTAGTTTTCATACCGAGCTGTAAGTAAGTAAAAGTAAGATGATTATCATTATTAGAGTATTGTCTTAGTGAGGAAAGGATGGTGGAGACAATGATTCCTCCACAAGTCGGGATGAGACTCTGGACGAAAAATAAAAAAGGCAGAAAATAAAAAGAGAAAAGAAAAAAAAGAACGAAAAACAAGAAAATAAAAGAAAAATAAATAAATGAGAGGAAATAGATAGGGGACGGTGCTACTACCTCCTTTTCCACACTTTTGGTTAGAGAAAGCACCATCTTTTTCATATAGAGAGTCTCATGTTTTGTCATTTTCATATGCTAGTGGGAATATTTCATTAGAGAACTTGGCTTATATATTCCGCTGACGGGCTTCCTAAAATGCCCGAGGTCTTCATGAGCAAGCAAGTTGGATGCACACCTACTTAGGTTCATTTGAGATTGCATACACTTATTGATCTGGTGTATCCGTTGCATGGCAATCCCTACTCCTTGCACTAGTGCATGCGCGTGCTATACAAACTATTTTTAACCCCTTTTCGTGACATAGTCTCAAACCGTCGCCTTGCATGCGTGGGCGATAGGGGGCCTATCCCACATGACACGGAAAACCCGTTGGCGATGCCTGCTCCCGGTCACACACGACACGTAAAATTATGTCGTGTGTGATTGGAAGGGCCATCACAAACAGGTATTTTGGATAAATCGTGTGAGATGTGCTTAGCATCCCAAACACTGAATCCCAAACGTACGTTTATGTTTGTATTGTACATCACACACAATTTTCTGCATAACATCGTCTATGTTAGGGGTGGCCATCACGCACGGTGCCTAGAAGAATCTGTTTGGCATAGGGTTGTCCATCACACACACGTTTTATGTGAAAACGTTTGCAAATGGGTGTTCTAACGCACAGAGTTTGCACCCAGAAGTCGTGTGTGATTGTTGAGGTCATCGCTGACGGTGTTCTATGACAAACTGTCTACAATATGAAACCCCAATAATCAGGCTACTTGCTCTATTATCTAATAAACAAATTGACACTTCATATCAAGCACACAATATGTTTCATTTCATATTACGGCAATCAGAGTACAACATCATATAGCCATATACTACCTAGCTACCCAATTACACGACATGACCGAGTTTCACATGCAACATCTAAAACCTTTGGAAAATAGCATCATATATGGTAAATATAGAGATGAATCTCATCTAGAAAACTATTGAAGTGGAAGGCAAATATTGAGCCTTCGCTGATGTCGAAGGTTCTTGCAACTTTATGCCAGTGCATGTGGATGGTTGCCCACCCATCCTTCATCCTCCCGAGGAAGACTTCAAGATTATACCATGGGTGTTGTATGAATACCTTCCTCACATCTTGACCATATAGGTGGTTTGATACGTACTCATCGATGAACTGCTTTGGAAAAGACTAGAAACAAAGATATGCATAAATTTCGTTTCAAAAAATTGAAATGCCACAAAGGGAAATAAGACAAGGTAAAAGAGATAGTACCATCCTATGGTTCACTGATGTCTTCTTCATTGTGTAGAGAAACAACTTGTTGTTCTTCGTCGCAAGTTTCTTTATCTTAACAATCTTTCTGAGTTTCTTGATTTGACTGATATTCATGAACACATCATTTCCCAACATGCAAATTGGGTACAATAGTGGGTCTAAACCTCTTACGACAGGACCTACATCCGCAAGACCAAAATTATTAATAGAAACCTAAATATTAGAATGGTTCCTACAATTGCATAATAATGTGTTATTAGCCAAAGGATCATGAAAGTGCAAACCTCGATGGTAAATCTCAATGTCTCCCATTGTTCCCCCTGTGACATGTTTAAGAATAGATATTGATCAGGTTTTAAGTGAGATTTGGTGTGCTATCAGTAAAATATGTTAATGAAAGATAAACACACTGCAGATCCAACATATGAATTCAAGCCTCATGGAAAAGCCAAGCGTGCTAAGAACTATGAAATATAGCAATTGTATATTTCACATCCATAACAAAACAAAATTGTGCCAACAATAATCGAACATGACATTGCAGATGATCACCAAAACAACTGAACCAAACAGTTAACTGAGCATCACATTGCACAATAGAACATAGTAGAAGGTCAGATTGCATAGTAGCATTACATTATATATTTCACTAGAGTTTCTTAAGAAGAGGCAGGAGCAGCACATGCAGCAGGTAAAACAAACATGGGTAACAGGCGTAGCTAGCTGAACACATGTTATTATTAATTAAGCTTAAAAACAAGATATTCCTTGTTGTTGGAGATATCGATAACGATGTTCTTGGACGAGGGCGAGGCCTTCACATCATGGGTGCTCTCCTCGTAGTGGTGAGTTGCCTCGGCCTATCTAGGCACAAACCTATCGGCTATGGAGTTGAGGAAAGCACGGGCATGCTGAGAAAGCAACTCGTAGTCATCGTCGAAGGCAACAACGGAGCCCTCGAGAAAACACAATGAGCTATTGTTTCAAAGCAGCCAACCGCATGTCGGTGTCCGTGTGCGAGGCGTCGACGGTGGCCTCGACGTTTAGGTGCTGCTCCAAGATCTGGGGGTCAGCACGCATGGCTGCCATAACGGCCTCATCTGCACGTACGGTCACTATTTTCTTCTCCGCTGCTAGGTGCTCCTTGAGAACCTGGCTATACTGCGTGCGCCATGTCTTTCAACAATGATTATGTGGTGGTGGTGGGGGGGGGGCAGGTGAATTTGGTGGAATGTGTCACGCCGGTGGTCAGGGCATGTGGAATGGAGGAGGAGGGGGTATGGGGAAGGTGTGGATTACCTGACTATGACTAGATGGATGAGGCCGAGCAGCAAGAAGGAGCGTCGCCGACGAGGAGGTGACATAGCAACCAAGTAGTGAAGGTTTGAACTTACGAAATGAAGGGGAAGCAGGGGAAATGTGGATTTTGGTTGGTTTGAGGGGCGGGGGAGGTAGATATTTGCGTGGCAGCCCAAAATTTCATTCAGTGCGGCGAAAAAGTAGCGCACACAATCACATCGGACATAGTACCTTTGCCGTAATTGTGTGCGGTATTCAAGAACGCATATGTATCATATAGTTTATCCCGTGTGTGATGAGACTGAACCTGGAAATTTTGGTCTCCAAGCTTCCGACGTAAGATACCAGATACTACATTGCACACGGTACTTGTATTTCATGTTCATTTGCAAGAGAAAATGGGGATACAGCAGAAAATTTTGGTCCGAATTTCCCTCGTTATATTGGTCATCGACGTCATTGATTGTTTAACAACACTTGCAAATTTGAGTACTACACAAAAGAGCCTACAACACTGCACACACTTATTTAATCGAGCAACTGATAAACATTAGTTAGTTGACCTAAACATTACTCTAACAAAACACCATAGCTCTAGACAAAGACTAATATTCCTCCTGGCATTCGTCGATCTCCACCGCCTCCTAAAGGACTAGCTCCCGCTCGATGACCTGCGAACAAAGGTGATCCATGGGATCCATCGCCACATACTCCAACATCTCGCAATTTTTGGCAACCATCTCTTTATAAGGCCGCCATGAGAAGGCGTGGGTGGCCTTGCTCCAGGAATGGATGGCCAAAATCTTGGCTAGGTGGGCCGTTGGAGAACGGACACCTGCTCGAGCACACTCAGCGATTACCAACTCAATGGACGTGGGTTGTTGATCGGTGCCGGAGAAGGCAAATGTGATTTGTACAGCGACCGACACAAGATGGGCATCGGCAGCTGCGAGATGGGATTGGGCGTCCGCCATCTGGTCTACGGCGACTACTGAGGAACTGATAGCTGATGTGCCATTCTCGTCATTTGCTATCCCCATCACGGTTGTTGCTGCCGCCCTCTTAGCTGTAGCAGCTACCCTTTCAGTTGCTGCAGCGGCCCTGTCACAGGTAGCGGCCACGTTCGAACATGTTGAGAGAGCTCTCATGGCTGATTCGGTCGCGCTCGGGCCGGAGTCGGTTGCCGAAGTTTCCCTCACGATAGGGATCCACGTCCCCAATCGGCAACGATTGAAAAGTAAAATGGTCTTAGGAGTGAGTGTGGTAAACTGGTCGGCGGTGTACTGCAGCCGACGAAGCTTTCGACCTAAGCCATGCATTATGAGGATTGGCCCAAGATATTTTGTACTGCATCACACATGATTCATGAACGTGAAATGTTTGTGAAAGACTTGATTTTCAAATTGTTTTTAAAACAAAAAATGAGGTTACTTCGACAAAGGACGGTGTTTGGATTGCAATCAGATTTATCTGTAGTGAACACTGACCAATAGCTATGTCATGCTAAAATATGGAATTATTCAGGGTATGTTTGGCATTTTTATAAATTAATTGATTTTTTCTAAACATTTAGTGTGTATAATTCAAAATTTGAACTATCGTTCCACACTCTAACAATAAATCATATTAGTGTCTATGGCTTTATCTTTAGGTCACTCGCAATAAATGGGAATGAACTTCAAACATATTGGCATCTTGGCTCGGCCACAAATATTGAGAAACTTGGTTTTTAAATTACTGTAAATCCAAAATGCGTCAGAAATCCTAAAAACTTGGCAGGTTATCATGACATGGCACACATGTGCCATGGTAAAAAAATTGTCCAACCTGAGACAATTTTAGGCGCAAGTCCCTTATAAACCCAAGCTTCTCACTCCAATCTTTGTGGTCCCGATAAGAAAAACGTCACCTTACGTAGGCAAAATGACATGCATTCATCTTCTTGCCATGAACCCTTTTTAGAGGCAACTCGGACCAATAAGAGTGTCTTGCTAAAATATGGAATTACTCAGGGCTCTTTTCTCATTTTCATACATTAATTGAGTTCTCTAGGCACACAATGTGGATAATTAAATTTTGAACCAAAATCACAAGGTCCAGTGCATCAAAATGGGTTGAAAATCATATAGGTGTCCATGGCTAGTTTGGTGTAGCGACCTGACTAGAAACAGTCAAGTCTCTCGTGTTTCCGTACCATCCCAAGATCATGCTGGTACACACGCAGTACATCAATTTATATA
Organism: Hordeum marinum; assembly: GCA_022496015.1. NCBI lineage: Eukaryota > Viridiplantae > Streptophyta > Magnoliopsida > Poales > Poaceae > Hordeum > Hordeum marinum. The sequence goes on along the minus strand of CM039676.1, from coordinate 248,794,437 downwards.
ATAGAGTTCAATCACACTGGTTTTATTAATCAAAATCTCATATAGAGTCATTATTACAAAAGGTAACTTGGCTAAAAGTCAACTCATGAGAAAGCGCTATCAAAATCCCGCGAAAGCCTGAAGGAAGCTGAGTCCATCCGACTCCAAAGGGCAACACCGAGCATAGGACGTAGACCTCACACTTCTACAGAGAAAACCTCTGCAACATGAGACGTTGCAGCCGTGTAGGTCAACATATGGACTATGGTGGAAAATCAAAAAATGATAAAAATAATAATGCTATCACAACTATATGCATTTGGTTGATGGTGGCAAAGGTCCGAGTTTTGCATAAAAGCAAGTTTTTTCCTACAAGAAAGGGGCATCACGAAATTACTACAAAATGTCGGTTGTGTAATGACATGGTTCCCCCAACCAAACCTCATAACCCAATTATTATCTTGTATACTCATCAATTATCATCAAGTGTGGTGTTGAGAGTTCCTGATAGTATCATTTCTAGAGGCTCAGTTGTCCGTAACCGGAGACACGGCTAATCGATTAGATTTAACACTCTCCAGAGGTTTGCGCACTTTTCCCGCAAGATTTGGTCCCTCCATTCATGTCCTCGCACTTCGGGGTGTTTGAGAACTAGATGACCAAAACATGGTCCTTCAAAGAGTTTCCCTAACCCCCGGTTAAGAGTTCAGGTTAGAGTTACCACTAAGATCAACCAATCCAGAGCCCATAATGACTTGCGGTTGCACAGGTAAGCTTCTGGTCATGACATATCCATCCGTATCTTTGAGTCTGGGTAGAGTTGTCCGCTGATATCTCTCCAACAGGGTTAGGTTCACTCCTTTGAGGTATTCCAGAGGCGCCTATCAATGGTTCACAAACAGTGGGAATTCCAGCGGCCTATCAAGGTGCACACCCACTGGTTACTCCAGGGAGCCTATTTCCAAATCCACCCAGTAGGTGTATTAAAGTTTGTCTTGAATCATGAAGTCTTCATCTCCTTGAAGTAGCCTTGATCACGTCAAGTGGTATTCATCATCTTGAATTGGTCCTCATCCAAAATACTCACAACTCCCGTGTAACACTCAACCAAAACCCTATCTACTTAAGCGTAGCATCAAATAAACATATCGTCCAGGGGCCAGGCTAACAGGGGATTTGAGGGTTTGTCCTACCTCATGATACTACTCACCAAGTTTAATACTCCTACTGCATGCATGGTGGAAAATATCATCTATTGCAAATAAAACTGGGGTAAAACATGATCAAATGACTTGCCTTGATGACGGTCTTGAAATTCTAAAGCTTCGTAATAACAAGCTTCGCGCTCTGGATAATCTAATGAAACGAACAATTCACACAATAAGCGAAACAATAAATAACATCGAGTAAAATTAATATAAAACAATCAAGGAAAACAATAACGAAATCGAAGGAAACCAAAAAAATCCCAACAAAAACTTTAAAGAAAACTAGAGGGAAACCAATTTACACAAATTCTATCATAGAAACATTAAATTATTCTAAATACTCAATAACAGAAAAGAACTAATTAAACAACTATTTGATAGCAATCAATTTAAGAAACAATTAACTAGAAAAAGGAAATACTTTAATAGCTAAAATTACTATCTAGTTATCACCAAACAACTATAATAACAGTAAAAGCACCAAGACCATAACAAAATATTATAAAAACTAATATGTTTCTAATTAATAGAAACAACAATAAAAATAACTTGATATGGCAAAAGAATTACTTTTGTGACGATAAAACTACTCTAATTACTCTACTTAAATAACTACGCAACAATATAACAAAACATTAGCTAAAATAGTAATAAATTATTATAAAATCTATGTACTCTATTCTAAGAGAACCATATAACCACATGTGAAAATCTACAAAAAAAATAACTAAAAATAATTAAAAACAATAATCAAATGGCTAAAAATATATATAAGCAAAATAGTATTGTTTTAGTCAAAATCCTAATTTAAATAAATCTAAAAATCAATAACTCAATGCTAATGTATAGGCCAATCAATAACAAAACACTGGCAAAAATAATCAATCAAAAATATATTATAAATTTCAAGATATTGCCAAATTAGTGATTTGAACAAAATTAAGCAAATTGAAAATTAAGTTACTCAAATTTGATATCCAAGTGCACCATCGGAAACTACATAAAATTTTAAACTACAACAAAAAGAATCACTCAATTTGGAGTTGTATACTAATTGATATGAATTTTCTAAGATTGCTACTTTTCTAAAAAAACTGCAATAGGGGATTTTTGTGGAGCTCATCGGAGTTAGTCGCCGGAATTGGAGAAGAAGAAGGAGATGAGCTCGGATCCAGTGACACAATGACTCCCGGAGGAAAACAAGAATGGTACGCAGAAGAGGGTGTCAATGCAGAACCCGAAAACACGATGGAAAACTTGTCCTCGTCCTCGGGCGCGGTGGAGAAGCCACCGGAGTTTGCAAACTCCGGCGAGCAATTACAGGCTATGGGGAGGGGGAAGGGGATCCTTAGGAGGGGGAATCAGTCGAGGGGAGAGATGGCTTCGAGGAGGCAGTATTTATAGTTTCGAAGAGGTGTCCAGGTGCATACGGCCGCGGCGAAAAAATCCGGCAACCGCGGATTCTCCAGCAAGAAAATCTCGGGCATTGATTCACGTCTTAATTGGTGAGGAAGGTGCGGGGAAGTTGCGGGGTTCCATTCAGGAAAGATTGACGGCAAGGGAGAGGAGGGAAGGCGTGGGGCACTATGGGGTGGGGAATGTACGTGTTCTCTAGCTCATGTCCAAGAACGATCCAAGGTTGAACATGATCCCGAGTATGCTGGGCCTTCACTGTATTCGTTGGTGGGCTGCGGCAAAAGTTTTTTTTTGTTTTTTTACAAACACGAGGAACAACAAACAAAAACTATAAATAAAGTTTTATATAGACATATTATATAAAAATGACCAGAAAAATATTTCCTAAAACATTAACATATTTGCAGAGCCAAACAAAAATCTCACAAAATTAGAAAATTCAAATAGTATTGTTGTTGCAAATAAAATGCAAAGAAAACATTTTGAAAATACCAAAATATTTTCAAATTCATATTTCTCCATTTTTTATATTTAAGGGAATCATTTTACCCTATTTTCCATGTATCTTATTTTTGGAGAAAAATAAGTTTGAAAACCACTTTAAGAATTTCTTTTGAAACCCATTATGAAATATTTTCAAAATATTTTTCTGAGTTTTAATAAGTTCAAATATAATTCAAATGGCCCCTGGTTTGGAGCGTCATATTGCTGATCTCAAGATTTTGAATTTGGGCAAGGGGATTTGAATTCATTCAAACTTTGAAATAGAATCAAATATTAAATAGATTCCAAAATAAAAAAGTTTTAGTAGTTTTCAAATTCACCTTTCAAATACTTTATTTTGAAGAAGTCATGTCATCTTCTCTCATTGATTTGAGTTGAATGAATCTAAATTCAAAAGTAAAGGGGGAGAGTCATTTTATTCCCTCTCGTTCAAAAGTTTTTTTTAAGTTTCAAATTCACTCAAATTCAGTCACTCAATCAAACAATCAATCAATATAGTTAATTTAATATAACATTCCAAAACTTAGAGTTTTGGGATGTTACAAACTTCCACACTTAAAATGAATCTCCTCCTCGAGATTCGAAGAGGCTAGAAGTAAGTTGGGGTTGGGGTATTCTTGGAAATCCATTGATCATTATCTTCGGGGTGCTACCACTCTTAGAAACAAAGTTATGGTTCCAAAAAAATTTAATGTAATCCATCCTAATAATTGACGGTGTCGGCCTTCTCATATTCTCTCGGATAACTCTTCCACCGGGGATCTTGCGGTGAGGGCATAACGTTTTCCTCAAATCTTGAGTCCTTTCATCCTTGTAAGGTTCTTCCAAGACTGGATCTTCTGACAGGTGTGTCTCCAATACTAAATACTTACCGAAATCTTCATGGTGGTCAATCAATTAATGGTTTCTCTTGCAGGAAATGGGTCTGGGTTATATCTCATCATAAATTCCTACGATTGGCAACCACTTCTAGGTACAAGGGTTCATCATCATACCATTCTAAGGCTTAACCAAAAGCTTCAACGAACATCATCTCTTTACTATGGGTAAGTCACTTAGATTTACCATTCCAAATAGCAAGAGAAATGATAAGAGTAAGTCGTCATGGTGGCCAAGCCATGTCGCACCCAAACCATTACCTTGTATAAGGTTTAGCAAATCTCATATTCTAACACTTGGGCTTCCTCACAAGCTTGTAGTGATTTCTCTTATCCATGAACTGGGTTTGGGTAAATCCATGGTTCTACAAGCGAAAAAAATCAACTATCGTTTCTTCCCAACTCTCGGGTTTTATGTATCCTCCTATGAAATTATTATGACTTCGTTGGTAGATGTTCCATACATTATTCTAGATATCTTCATTCAACAGGATTGCTTGTACCTTGGTCAAATCCTGGGTCAGTGGGGAAGCTGGTCTAAAGTGGTCTGCCACGGGTCCAGGTGCGTAAACCATACTTTTCCAAAACTACCCTTGATATGAATGAGTGCAATGCACTAGAATCAAAGGTACCCATATGGTTGGTGTGTTTAACAAGAACTTACCAGTAGCTGTATTCGGCTATCCATTAACTCCCTCCACAGTAATGTGATTCACCTGCGCTCGAGGAAAATGATGGGAATCCTTGTTAGGACCTTCATTTCCATTGCCGGGCTTTTTCTCCGGATAATCAGTGGAATAGTGTCCATTCTTCCTGCAATTGTAGCAGGTGATGTGCTTCAAATTTTTCTGGGCTAGAGCCGAATGGTGTTGATTGCCATTCCCTCCATTGCCATTCTTCTGACTACTGTAGTTGTTTCCTCCATGGTGAACATGTCCTCCATGGTTATGGTGGTTATGACCATCGAACTTCCCGGATGTTGAATATGGTGCTGCATGGGGCTTCTGATTACCTCCAGAATAAAGTTTGTCATACTTCCTCTTACAGTTCTCTATCTGCTGCTTTCCCTCCAGAATAAGTGCCTTGTCTACCAGCTCCTGGTAATTGTTGAAGGTAGCCACAGTCAATTGAATGCTCAATTCCTCATTGAGTCCCTCCATGAACTTATCCTACTTGACTACATCATCAGCCACATCTCTGGGTGCATGTCTGGCCAGCATGCTAAATTCATCCACATATTGAGCCACAGAACGGTTTCCCTGGCGTAAGTTGCGAAACTCCCGCTTCTTCAAGCTCATGGCTCCAGTTGAGACATGTGCAGTGCGGAAGGCCTGCTTGAACTGATCCCAAGTCACACCGACAATGGGATACATGGTCGTGTAGTTCTCTCACCAAGAAGCTGCTAGTCCTTCCAGTTGGTGTGCGGCAAAACACACCTTTTCTACTTCTGTGCAACCAGCGGTAATTAGCTACCTTTCCATCTTGCGGAGCCAATCATCGGCCACAATGGGCTCAGTGTTACTGGAAAAGGTGGGTGGATTCAGTCTCAAGAAGTGGGTGAGGTTGTCGGCCTAGGGTGGTGGGTTGTTGTTGTTGGCTTGGTTCTGGATCAACAATTGCATCAGTGCATTCTACTGCTGAATCAACTGAGTGAGCTCTGCTGGAAAGTTTGTTCCCGGGTCACGGCTCGGTGGCATCTGATGTTTTAGAGTGGAAGAGAATTAGAATAGAACAAGGGTCTAAAGGGAAAATAAAACTACCCATATGCATGCAACAATCAATTAACACACCAATCACTTCAATCAAGTCTCACACATCAATCGAACTAATCGAGAATCCAATCGACTAATGAATTTCTATTGGTTACATGGTGGTCTGAATCTAGTTCTCATCTGTGAAAGACTTCATCATATCAACATTGGCTCTAGCTTCTTCTTCGTCTATGTCGTCTTCATAGGGCATGGTCTCGTCGGGTTGAGCACACTCGGTGATGGAGCAACAACTATTTCAATGAATTAGAGAAGGGATGGAAATGAATAGAGACGGGCATGGACCAACAGATAAATAGGAAAATTTCCAAATTAAGTTTTTTCCTATGGATTTTCCATTCCTAGTGGTTACGTCCTACGGTTAGCGTGTGCTCTGATACCATATCTGTAGCGACCTGACCTGAAATGGTCAAGTCTATGGTGTTTTCGTACCATCCCAAGATCATGCCGGTACACACGCAGTACAACAATGTATATAACAGAGTTCAATCACACTTGCTTTATTAATCAAAATCTCATATAGAGTCATTATTACAAAAGGTAACTTGGCTAAAATACAACTCATGAGATAGCACTATCAAAATCCCGTGGAAGCCTGAAGTAAGCTGAGTCCATCCGACTCCAAAGGGCAACACCGAGCATAGGACGTAGACCTCACACTTCGTCGGAGAAAACCTCTGCAACATGAGACGTTGCAGCCGTGTAGGTCAGCATATGGAATATGCTGGCAAATCAAAAAAATGATAAAAATAATAATGCTATCACAACTATACGCATTTGGTTGATGGTGGCAAAGGTCCGTGTTTTGCATAAAAGCAAATTTTTTCCTACAACAAAGGGGCATCATGAAATTACTACAAAATGTCGGTTGTGTAATGAGATGGTTCCGCCAACCAAACCTCATAACCCAATTATTATCTTGTACCCTCATCAATTATCATCAAGTGTGGTATTCAGAGTTCCTGATGGTATCATTTCCAGAGGCTCAATTGTCCGTAACCGGGGACACGACTAATCGATTAGATTTAAGACTCTACAAAGGTTTGCGCACTCTTCCCGCAAGATTTGGTCCCTCCGTTTATGTCCTTGCACTTCAGGGTGTTTGAGAACTAGATAACCAAAACATGGTGTTTCAAAGAGTTTCCCTAACCCCGGTTAAGAGTTCAGGTTAGAGTTACCACAAAGATCAACCAAGCCAGAGCCCATAATGACTTACAGTTGCACAGGTAAGCTTCCGGTCGTGACGTATCCATCCGTCTCTTTGAGTCTGGGTGGAGTTGTCCGCTGGTATCTCTCCAACAGGGTTAGGTTCACTCCTCTGAGGTATTCCAGGGGCGCCTATCAATGGTTCACAAACACTGGGAATTCCAGCGGCCTATCAAGGTGTACACCCATTGGTTACTCCAGGGAGCCTATTTCCAAATCCATCCAGTAGGTGTATTAAAGTTTGTCTTGAATCATGAAGTCTTCATCTCCTCGAAGTAGCCTTGATCACGCCAAGTGGTATTCATCATGTTGAATCGGTCCTCATCCAAAATACTCACAACTCCCACGTAACACTCAACCAAAACCCCGTCTACTTAAGCATATAATCAAATAAAAATATCCTCCCGGGGCTAGGTTAATATGGGATTTTTGGGGTTGTCCTACCTCATGATACTACTCAAAAAGTTTAATACTCCTACTATATGCATGGTTGAAAATATCATCTAGTGCAAATAAAATTGGGGTAAAACATGATCAAATGACTAGCCTTGATGACGGTCTTGAAATTCTAAAGCTTCGTAATAACAACCTTCGCGCTCTGGATAATCTAACGAAACAAACAATTCACACAATAAGCAAACACATTCATAAACAATAAATAACATCGAGTAAAAGTAATATAAAACAATCAAGGAAAACAATAACGAAATCAAAGGAAACCAAAAAAAATCCAACGAAAACTTTAAAGAAAACTAGAGTGAAACCAATTTACACAAATTCTATCATAACAACATTAAATTATTCTAAACACTCAATAACAGAAAAGAACTAATTAAAAAACTATTTGATAGCAATCAATTTAATAAACAATTAACTAGAAAAAGGAAATACTTTAATAGTTAAAATTACTATCTAGTTATCACCAAACAACTATAATAACAATAAAAGCACCAAGACCATAACAAAATATTATAAAAACTAATATGTTTCTAATTAACAGAAACAACAATAAAAATAACTTGATGTGGCAAAAGAATTACTTTTGTAATGATAAAACTATTCTATTTACTCTAGTTAAATAACTACACAACAATACAACAAAACAATAGCTTAAATAATAATAAATTATTATAAAATCTATCTACTATAGTCTAATAGAACCATATAACCACATGTGAAAATCCACAAAAAAAACTAACTAAAACTAATTAAAAACAATAATTAAATGGCTAAAACAAATATATAAGCAACATAGTACTGTTTTAGTCAAAATCCTATTTTAAATAAATCTAAAAAATCAATAACTCAATGCTAATGTACAGGCTAATCAATAACAAAACAGTGGCCAACAGAATCAATAAAAAATATAATATAAATCTCAAGATATTGCCAAATTAGCGTTCTGAACAAAATTAAGCAAATTCAAAATTAAGTTACACAAATTTGATATCCAAGTGCACCATCGGAAACTACACAAAATTTTGAAACTACAGAAAAAAGAATCACTCAATTTAGAGTTGTATACTAATTGATATGAATTTTCTAAGATTGCTACTTTTCTAAAAAAAACTGCAATACGGGATTTTTGTGGAGCTCACCGGAGTTAGTCGCCGGAGTTGGAGAAGAAGAAGGAGATGAGCTCGGATCCGGTGACACAGTGACTCCCGGAGGAAAACAAGAATGGTACGCGGAAGAGGGTGTCAACGCAGAACCTGGAAACACGATGGAAAACTCGTCCTCGTCCTCGGGCACAGTGGAGAAGCCACCAGAGTTTGCGAACTCCGGCGAGCAATTACAGGTTGTGCGGAGGGGAAAGGGGATCCTTAGGAGGGGGATTCGGTCGAGGGGAGATATGGCTTCGCGGAGGCCGTATTTATAGATGAGGGGAGGTGTCTAGGTGCGTACGGCCGCGACGAGAAAATCCGGCAACCGCGGATTCTCCGGCAAGGAAATCTCGGGCATTGATTCACGTCTTAATTGGTGAGAAGGTGCGGGGAAGTTGCGGAGTTCCATTCAGGGAAGATTGACGACAAGGGAGAGGATGGAAGGCATGGGGCACTATGGGGTGGGGAATGTAAGTGTTCTCTCGCTCATGTCCAGGAACGATCCAAGGTTGAAGATGATCCTGAGTAGGCTGGGCCTTCACTATATTCGTTGGTGGGCTGCAGCAAAAGTTTTTTTTACAAGCACGAGGAACAACAAACAAAAACTGTAAATAGACTTTTATATGGACTTATTATATATAAAAATGACTAGAAAACTATTTCCTAAAACATTAACATATTTGCAGAGCCAAACAAAAATCTCACAAAATCAGAAAATTCAAATATTGTTGCCATTTCAAATAAAATGCAAAGAATTTTTTTTGAAAATACGAAAATATTTTCAAATTCATATTTCTGTGTTTTTTTATATTTAAGGGAATCATGTTACCCAATTTTCCATGTATCTAATTTTTGAAGAAAAATAAGTTTGAAAACCACTTTAAGAATTTCTTTTGAAACCCATTTTGAAATATTTTCAAAATAGTCTTCTGAGTTTTAATAACTTCAAATATAATTCAAATGGCCCCTTGTTTGGAGCGTCATATTACTCATCTCAAGATTTTGAATTTGGACAAGGGGATTTGAATTCATTCAAACTTTGAAATAGAATCAAATATTAAATAGATACCAAAATAGAAAAGTTTTAGTAGTTTTCAAATTCACCTTTCAAATACTTTATTTTGAAGAAGTCATGTCATCTTCTATCATTGATTTGAGTTGAATGAATCTGAATTCAAAAGTAAAGGGGGAATTCATTTTATTCCCTCTCATTCAAAAGTTTTTTTTAAGTTTCAAATTCAGTCACTCACTCACTCACTCAATCAATATAGTTAATTTAATATAACATTCCAAAACTTAGAGTTTTGGGATGTTACATTTGGGCCCAATGCAAGATATGGGGATGGATTTCAAACATCTTGGGGTCTTGTCTCAGCCACATACATTGAGAATTTGGTTTTACATTCATGCATAAATCAAAAACTCTTCAGAAATTCAGGAAACTTGGCATGGTGTCATGGCATGGCTCATATGTGCCCTGATGATAAATTGTTCGATTTGGGACAAGTTTTTGCACAAGCCCCTTACAAACCTCAACTAATAACGAGAAGCTAGCTTTGTGGTTTCGATAATCACCTTATGTGGGCAAATCGACATCCGCTGCCTCTTCTCGTCGTGAACTATATATTTCTAGAGGAAACATATACCAAATTGAGTGTCATTCCAAAATATTAAATTATACATGGTTTTTTTTGCATTTTTATACATTAATTGACTTTTATATGCATTATTTAATGTGTATAATTCAAATTTGAAGTATGTTGACAAGGTACATTGCATCAAAATGGGTTGAAAACCGTATAAGTGTACATGCATCTTTAGGATCCCATGCAAGAGATGGGAATTCAAACATCTTGCGGTCTTCGCTCGGCCACACAAACATTGAGAAACACGGATTTTAAATCATGTGTAAATCAAAAACTAGTCAGAAAATTCATGAAACTTGGCATGCTTTCATGACATGCATGGCTCATATGTGCTCTGGTAAAATAATATTCAATTTGGGACAAGTTTTGGCACAAGCCCCACACAAACCAAAGATTATCACATGAAGCTTTATTGTTTCGATATGGAGTGTGTCACCTTATGTGGGAGAATCGACATCCGGTACCTCTTATCGTCTTGAACTATTTCTATAGCCAACATATATCAAAATGAGAGTGATGTTCCAAAATATGAAATTATACATGGTTTGTTCGGTCTTTTATACATTAATTGACTTTTATATCCATTATTTAACATCCATAATTCAAATTTGAACTACAATCACAAGGTCTGGTGCATCTAAATGGGTTGAAAATGATATAAGTGTGCATGCATGTTTAGGTCCCATGCAAGATATGGGAATGAATTTCAAACATCTCGGGGTCTTGGCTCGGCCATAGAAACATTGAGAAACTCGGGTTTTAAATCATGTGTATATCAAAAACTCGTAAGAAAATTCATGAAATCTGACATGGTGTCATGACATGCATGGCTCATCTCTGCCATGGTAAAATAATGTGCAATTTGAGACAAGTTTTGGCACAAGCCCCTCACAAACCACAACTTTTCACAGAAAGCTTTGTTGTTTCCATATGGAATGTGTGACCTTACGTGGCCGAATCGACATCCGCTGCCTCTTCTCATCTTGAACTATTTCTATAGGCAACATACACCAATATGCGAGATTCATGCGAAAATATGAAATTATGCATGGTTCGTTTGGCCTCATTATACATTAATTGACTTTTATATGCATTTTAATATGCATAATTCAAATCCAAAATACAATCACAAGGTCTAGTGTATCAAAATGGGTTGAAGACCATATTAGTGTGCATGCATCTTTAGGTCCCATGCAAGATTGCTGAATGAATTTCAAACATATCGGGGTCTTGGCTCGGCCACAGAAACATTGAGAAACTAGGGTTTTAAATCATGTAAATCAAAAAATCGTGAGAAGATTCATGAAACTTGGCATGGTTTCATGAACATAGCACATAAAGGCCTCATAGAACATAAAGACCAGAGGGCACACGAGGTACCCTCAAGGCAACTGGCACGTCCGGGGGGTGGTTGCACCGTGATGGATTGGGATACCTCCCCGCTCTCCTATCCCTGATATCTGGCCTATAAATTCACAAATATTCTGAAAACCGTAGGGAGCCTCCCGAAACCCTTTTTGCCGCCGTAAGTCTCTGTTCCATCGTGTGCCCATCTGGAGCCCTGTTCTGGTGCCCTACTGGAGAAGGGGACGATCACGGAGGGACTCTTCATCAACCTTGCTACAACAATGGGGATGTGTGAGTAGTTCACCGCGGACCTATGGGTTCGTAATTAGTACCTAGATGGCTATCTCTCTCTATGTTCTTCATTGCCAAGATCACCGCGATTCCCATGGTGAACTATCCTATGTAATCAATCTTTGCGGTGTGTTTGTTGGGATCCAATGAATTGTGGGTTTATGTTCAGATTATTCATGAAAATATATTGAATACTTGCTGGTATTTTGTTTGCATGATTGTTATAGCTTCTTAGTGCTCTCTGATCTAACGGTTTGGTTTGGCCAACTAGATTGATTTATCTTCAAGTGGGAGTGGTGCGTTGTAGTTGGTTTAATCTTGTGGTGCTCAATCCCAGTGAGATAAAGGGACATGACACATATTGTATTGTTGCCACTAAGGGTAAAACGATGGGGTTAATTCATATTAATTAGATTTACCTTGTCTACATCATGTCATCATCCTCCAAGCATTACTCTGTTTTTACTTAATACTCTAGATGCATGGTGGATAGCGGTCGATGGGTGGAGTAATAGTAGTAGATGCAGGTAGGAGTCGGTCTACTTGTTTATGGACGTGATCACTACTGCAGCGATGTGCTATACAAACAATTTTTAACCCATTTCCGTGATGTAGTTTTAAACCGTCGGCTTGGGTGTGTGGGCGATAAGGGGGTCCGTCCCACATGACCCAACAAAATCGTCAACAATGGTGGCCAACAAACACAAATGTTTGGCAAACTAAGCGTATTGGCTTTCTGTATCTATTACAAATGAGAGTCACCTGTCAACCATTTCGGATATGGCAACCTTCCCATATGGCCCATCCTTCCAACTCGTATGAGATCACACTAACATCGCACACACTATTCTGTAACACACCATTTACGATGTGTGCGGAATCGCAAATAGTTCTTAATTGCAAAAGCATGTATGACAAGAAGACAATCACACACATTTTGTCCTACAACACATTTGTGATATACCAAGACTCGCAAATGCTACAATTGTCATACTTGTGTCGGATGCATATGACATAACAAACAGTTAACATTTTAAATCGTGTATGATAAGGAGACTGTCACAAAACATTTCGGTTTGCTTAACCGTTTCTGATATTGTCTAACGTCACACACGGTTTGCAGAGGGAAATTGTGTGCATTGTTGCACACGGTTTCTCTCTCTGAAACATGTTGAATTATGAGGTATATCACACACGTTCTGCTTTACAAACCGTGTGTAGTGTAATGACCTGCAGAGCATATTTTTCTGCTATTTTAATCACCACAATTTAAAATTACACATGATTTGAATTTAATAGTAGGCTATAAAAATTTCATATCCATCTTATATAGACATAGGTTCAACAACCAATGCATCATTCCATTCATAGATACATATGTTGAAGAACTAGATCAAGAAATAATAATTACATTAGGACCAGATAAATAATGATGAACCATGGTTGCTTACTTGTATTAAATACGGTAAAGGAACATGTGAAAGACACTCTGGTAGCTGTACAAGGTGAAGCGGAATGCTCATATTGTGTCCTCCATGCAGAATACACGGACGACTCTAGGCCATCCCCTTGTGATGGCGGATCTAGATAGTCATCGTGGCCTGGTAGATATACACGTTGCACGTCCACCAATTATGTAGTTTGAGAGGTAATCATGTGTACACTGCTTTGAGAACCACTACAAACAAAATAGATTCAGACATTATAAATTTATAAGAAAACAACTCATTATGGACAGTAAAAAGAAGGTTACAGAGTTCATAGTTACCATCCTGGAGTTCAATGTTGTCTTGGATAAGGTGTAATGAAATAGTTTAATTGCCATATTTGGTCCCATTTCATTAACAACCTTTATAAGTTTCCTCACTTGATGCTGGTTCATGAATATCTCATTGCCCCGTAAGCAAAAAGGGTCAACACGCGGATCTTTACGAGTGACATATGTACCTACAAGAAACAAGTTAGTATTAGAAGGTAAACTGAAATTGCATAACGATGTAGTACAATATTCCCTGTCTCAGTATATAAGATCTTATTACATCCAAAATACTCATATATTTGATGTATTAACATCTTATACTTTGGGGTGGATGGAGTATATATATAAGCAATGCGAAACTAACCTTGATGGAAAACAAGAGTTGTTCCCGATATTCTCCTGGGTAAGTACATCGAAAGGCATGTTAAGTACTGACATGCTAAACATCAGCCAAATATATGCATGGTAAACAACATGATCACAAAATGGTAGCTTCAGTGTGCAGGTTTAAGCATGCTAGCTAAGCTAATAATAAGTGGAGATGTGTGTTAACTGCAAGGCTTAGCATTTAGCAACAACAAAATATAGTCAGTCAAACTAGTATTGTGCATGTTTAAGTACACTAGTTATAGTTACATAAAAATGGAAAGTCTTGTGCTCACTACAACAAGCTTAACAACAACCAAATATAGTCATTCATAGTGGTACTGTTGAAATAGCATAGAATGTAGCTCATGCTTACACATCAAATTGTATAACTTAACATGACATTGCAAAAAACAGGAAACACATCTGGCCGGTATGATGAAATTGAACTTGAAAGTAAGTACTTGCAGATATAGAACTTCACAATGTGAATAACTGAAATAAACAAGGCATACTATATAGCAATTGAATCAAGACATATGCCCAGTACAAACAACCGATCTAGGAAAAACAATTAACAAGGCATATGCTCAATACAATAGGCTTGATAGCAACAAAAAATAGTAATTCGTATTGTACTGTTGAAATTGCGTAGAATGTAGCCGGTGCTTAAACATGAAATTGTATAACTGAACATCACATGCGAAAGAACTAAAATAAATAGTGCACGTCTTAACTACACCAGGTTTAACAGTAACCATATATGGCTCTTGAAACAGGTATTGATGAAATTCAACTTCAGAGTCCATACATTTAGATGAGTGAAATGATTTACCATGATGGGTTTCCTCACCTGTCACAGATAGGCTCATTCCCATCACAAGAGCGCGCATTATGGGTGTGCTCCCTGCTGTCACAGATGGGCTCCTTCCCCTTGGAAGAGCAGGGATGTAGGGTGCCCTCCCTGATGTCACATATGGGCTCTTTCCCCTGGGAAGAGATGGATAGGGTGTCGGTGTCGACGCTGAGGTCTGACTTGGTAGCTCACGATGCGAAGCCACCGCCATAGAACGTGTCCTTCAGAAATGACAAAAGTGGCTCCATGGAGATGAAGGAAGGAAAATTCTTGAGAGCAAAGCAGAGTAGCTCAGCGGCTGGGCCTTGCATGAGGTCGATGTAGGTTGAACTCGAGGAGTCAGGGTTGGGCCACTTAAGCTGTGACATAGCCCGTGAAGCCATCACTGACGAGCTCGATGTCGTAGCCGGCTGCGTCAATATGCATCCATACGGGAACCCATTGTCTTACAGCCTTGTAGTCGTTAGATTTCCCAATGGCCTCGGATGCCACCTCATCATCGTAGTCAGCTTCCCTCGCAGCCACGACGTCCACCTCGGCCTCGGCCAGCGGAAAGGCCGTGATATACCTCCTTTTGGCCATTCGCTCCTCGATCTCCCCTACAAGTGTAACTGGGATTAGGCTGCGACGGTCTGCGGTGGGGAGGAAGGGGGTGTTTAGCAGGTGCCATCTAAGAAATTCAGGATGGCGAGGGTATGAATATGGGTTCGTAACCTGGACGGGGAGAGCAGGAGAGGTTGACTGTGGAACACGGAGCGGGGTCGGGGGAGGCGGCAGCGACGGCGAGGCAGCTAGGGTTCGAGCGAGGGAGTTGTGTGGGGGTGGGGGTGGGAGGGGCCTAGGTGGTATTTTAGGAAATGTCGTGGCTACTTTAAATTTTAGTTGGAGGGAATGAAAAGTCAGGACAACTGAAATTTATATGAAGGGTTTGAACTGGCGCTAGAGGAACAAACATCGCACATGACCCGAACATAATACCTGTGTACAATTTAAAGAGAAAAACCCGCAGAACCATCAATTTTTAAATTGATCAAGGTGGGTAGATATTTTAAAGATTTCTCTATACGGGTTAGCGCAAAGGTGGTATGTAGTTATGTGACAACCACTGGCCGAGCGTGGCCACAGTGAGCATGTGCGAACCATGTCTACTTCGTACACAATCGCACATAGTTGTTGTTTTTGCTATTTAAGTTTCAAAGAATACTCCTCTGCCATTTAAATAACAACATTGGAAAATAAACATGATAAATCTAGGGTCATAGCACAAACAGACCTGCTTGTGGACCAAATGTATCTATGGAAAGGTTGTTGTGGTGTTCAAATATGGAATGCACAACTTTCATGTGACACACAATGTCTCGCAGAGCACACGGTTATCTTGGCTTATGCCCCCTCCCCCTCCCCCCCCCAAACACCTTCGAGTCAACGGGGGGATGGTAGCTATAGTATATATATATATATATGAATGTACACACTTATACTAGGACTGCACTTTCACCCAACCGTAACACAAAAGCAATATAAATCCATCATGATCACCCCCTCCCACGTGTTTTAGTTCTGAGGGTAGACTGCACGGGCCCACTGATGGGCGCGTCTCGGAAATTTCACAATATGAGTGAGACTTCAACCACATGTGTGTGACTCAACTAATTAGTTAAGGTGGTGTGATATTTCATGCGTGCATAACTTATTGATGTGGCACATACGCCTCTCAAAAGTCGAACGATATGTACTAACTTACCTCATAAATAGGTTTTGTGTATACGTAATATTGTGTTGCCCCTCCCCCACCCCACCCCACCCCACGCACACACATCCTTCAAACAGACACCACGGCCTATATATATGTATGCGCTCAAACTTGTGCCCCGTATCTCACCATGAACTATATCATAACAAATAATGAGAAAACTATATCTACCTTGGTCAAATTAACCTATAGTATCGGCCGGTTTAAGTGATAGACCACATAGGTCCACAAATTTGGCATGTAGCCCATAACCATGCGAGGGAGTGTTTGTAGACAACACCAATGCACATGCATGGCCCAGGCACATATATGTATGAAAGCGTTCTGCGATGTTTTCAAATACCAAACGCACAACTTTTGCCGCCACACATGTGTCTCCTGGACCAGAATGGCCCCATACTGAGGTTAATGACCCATGCATATATAGCCCCACACACGCCCACAGTTCGAGACGATAGGAGGAATTCAGTGTGTACAATGCGTTGGATTTTTGGTTAGAAATGGCAGTGCATATGTCAACTGCGTACAATATATATGATACATATACCAACAAGAAGAATCCACCTTGGTCAAATTAACATCTCTACAGCCGCTTGTCAAAGTGACGATCCACGTGGACATGGATGTGCTGGTGTGATGCCGATGACCACGTGAGAGAGTGTTTGACAAAAAAAACGGCCACTGCATGAGGCCCACCCGTATATGTATATATGTAATTAAGTGTTTGTTTAGTTAGTACCCAATGGAACTTTAATGTCACTTGCCTCAAAAACTGTAACTCGACTTACGAAGAGGATCGATCACTACACGCATAGTATATGTATGCCTCCCCACCCCACCCCCATTTCGAGATGGTGGTGGGATGGGTTCATGGGTATATATGCATGCGCTCAAAAAACATTTGTCTCGATGTCTAACCATGACATATGGTAACGCATACCAAAAAGGATCCACATTGGTCAAAACGATTTATAATATAGGCGACCACACATGGGCCCCATGGATTGACGTGTCAGCGATTACCATGTGAGAGAGCCACTCACGACCACCATCAATTATATGTGACACAAGCATATGCATGGGTTCGTTTTTTGATGTAAAAATGCCAACTGCACGACTTTGATCTGGTGCATGCTTCACAAATTGGAAAGTCCCTACGCTAAAGAAAATTGTGTGCAATATATATGTATGTCTCCTCCCACACCGCCCCTCAACTTTGAGCAGTAGGAGGTACTCTTGAGTATGACATGCCGATCTTTGGTGTGGAATCTCACCATGATATACCGCAACACAGAGCATATTAACTAAACCCACCTTGGTCAAACCACTACCGGTGCGGCTCAAAAGCGATAGACCATGTGGACCCACGAATGTGCGTGTCACTAATATCGCACGAAGGATTATTGTCCGAGGGACCACCACCGTGTGCATGTATCCTAAACACATGCATGACGTTAGAGGTGTGCCTTGTTTTAAATATTTCAATGCACAACTTTGATAATTTGGGGTGGCAACTTCCTCACAAAACGAACAATTCCACACAGAGGCTCATGCAACAAGTGAATTGGAAAGAGCCCCCCCTGCGAAAACTACCAAAAACACCACTTCGAGGCGCATCAAACTATTTTTATGCAGAAAACACGTGACCCATCAGTCTGTGTTATAATTATAAAATGTTCATATATCATTCAAAAAATATGCAATAATTGAGTTTCCAGGAATTCATTGGGGGAAATCATATGTCCCCTTGGGTTCATGTTTAGTCGCCATGCAATAAATTTTAAGGAACCTCAAACATCTTGGCATCATGGAAACCATTGAAAATCTTGGTTTTTAGACAGCTCGGCCTCAAACATCGAAAAAATCATTTTAAATTGAAGTAAATCCAAAAATCAGCTGAAAATCATGAAACTTGGATTCCATTTCATGACACACACGCGCGCGCGCGCACATACACACACACATATATATATATTGTGCTAATTTTTGGCCTAATTGGAGACAAGTTTTTGATATACTTTTCTTGCATACGGGAGCTTATTAAAGGTTGGTACACACACTTGTCACATTCCCATCATGAATGATTACAGTATTCAACCGTGTGCATTGATCCCCAAGAAATATTACGTATCACCACGAGCCGCATGTGCCCTCCGAGCGGACGTGAGTTGACGGGACGCATATGAGCAACCCACAACTCATGCTGATAGTGAGGCATGCCAGCAGGTGTGTAAATCGACGGGACGCGGGCGAGAAGGCCGCTTTGACTCATAGAGAGACATGCGACCTGGTGTGTGAATTGACGGGACGAGTGAGAGCAATCCTATATGTAGGCTCACCGGGAGACGTGCGAGTAGGGGTGAGGCATGCGAGAAGACCGATGTGTAGGCTCATCGGGAGGCGAGTCGTTTAACCACCTCCCACCTAGATCCCACCCACTCTATATTAATCACGCCAGTGCCGCTGGTTATAGCAGGTGGCCGCACTCCCCTCTCTCCACACACCACGCCTGCATCCTCGCCGCCGTTCCCAGTCGTAAACGCTCTTAGAAATGTATCATATGGCGACCAAGCGCACCATCGGAGGGAGTGGTGAAGCAGGGTTTGAAGCCAAGGCCGGTGAAGCAACTAAGCATCTCTTGATGCTGGGCGACAAGGTTGCCCTCCCCTCTGATGAGGTCTCACGCGGACAAAAGCGTGACCATGATGTCGTAAGCCCCGTCGTTCCTCCCCAGTAGGAGGCAGTGCTGCATAGAGACTACAACGACCTCTCTGATGACCACTCTAGCAACGACAACTCTGATGACTCCGATAGTGACAACTCTGATGATGACGGAGAACAGGTTAGACCCCCCTATTTTGGTAACTATATCATAGAGTATCTCTGATTAGTTATGTTTCCACCTTTTTTGGAATGGGGAGCCAGGGGTTCATATTATTTCAATCTATGTAATCAGAGTAAGATTCGATAGATCCATGTTAGTGTGTACGTATTGATTATTTGTTAGGTAAATGATAAGTGACTTGGATGTGACATTCGTAAAAATGATTATGCTAATATTATGTCTAAGGTTTTACATTGATTTAATGGTTGACCTACACAAATGATCATTTTGCCAATAATCCGTCTACATAGATGATTATACATGTACCCATTTGTAAATAAACACTGTATAAGAGCATGTAGATCACTAGTTTAGTGATAATGGGGAGTAGTACTTACTTCAAAGTTCCTTGTTTGTTTGACAATAATTTGTTCATGCATTTAAAGTCACTGTTAATAATTTTGTTGCACTTAGTTGTTTGTGATATCATTTTATGCATTTCATTCATCAATGTCATGACTTTTTTATTATATGTATAGGTGTATTTGACGACGTTGGAGAGATAAATATGACGAGAGAAGGTGCAAGAAACAATAGATGAGGCAGCTGTATGCGGGAATGCATAATCGTCGTATCACGGCCCAGAATGGGGGCTTTGGATGCCCGTTCTACGCCCAAAGACTTAACCCTGCGTTTGCAGGTGTTCTGGCGCATGCTAGAGGACGAGTCGTTGGCTACTTCAAGTAGTCTCGGAGGGTGGCGCACGCCGCATACGCGGAGTGCTGATATGTCTCCAACATATCTACTTTTCCTCACTCTTTTGCCCTTGTTTTGGACTCTAATTTGTATGATTTGAATGGAACTAACCCGGACAGATGATGTTTTCAACATACCATGGTGTTGCTTTTGTGCAGAAATAAAAGTTCTCGGAATTGAAAGAAACTTTTTGGTGATTTATTTTGTAAAATATAAAAAATAACGGAGTTCGAAACCACCAGAGAGGGGGCCAGGCTGGGTACAAGACATCAGGGCGCGCCAGCCCCCTCTCGATGCGCCCTGGTGGGTTGTGCTCACCTTGGGGCCCCACTTGCCCTATCTCCACCACTATAAATTCCTAAATTTGGAGAGAAAAATCAGAGAGAAAGAATTATCGTGTTTCACGAGACTGGGCCGCCACCACTTCCTGTTCTTCATCAGGAGGCCAGATCTGGAGTCCGTTTGGGTCTCCAGAGAGGGAAATCCTAGGCCTTCATCATCACCAACCTTTCTCCATCGCCAGTTCCATGATGCTCCACACCGGGAGTGAGTAATTACTTCGTAGGCTTGCTGGTCGGTGAGGAGTTGGATGAGATTCATCATATAATCGAGTTAGTTTTGTTAGGGATTGATCCCAAGTATCCATTATGTTCTGAGATTGATGTTTCTATGACTTTGCTATGCCTAATGCTTGTCACTTGGGCCCGAGTGCCATGATTTCTTATCTAAACCATTTATGTTATCATCTCTATATCCATGTTCTTGATCCTATCTTGCCTGGTCATATGCACCTATTACGTGTTATGATCCGTCAACCCCATAGTGACAATATTTGGGATACTTCGCGGTGATGACCGCAGTTTGAGGAGTTCATGTATTCACCATGTGTTAATACTTTGTTCCTGTTCTCTATTAAAAGGAGGACTTAATATCCCTTAGTTTCCTTATGGACCCCTCTGCCACGGGAGGGTAGGACAAAAGATGTCATGCAAGTTCTTTTCCACAAGAACGTATGACTATTTACGGAATACATGCCTACATTACATTGATGAACTCTAGTTAGTTCTGTATCGCCCTAGGTTATGTTTCTTACATGATGAATATCATCCAAGGAGTTACCGATCCAGTGCGTACAACCTTTCCATTTATTGTTCTTGCTAAGTTACTACTGTTGTTGCTCCTATTCCAACTGCTACACAACCATTGCTACTACTGTTACTGCTACTGTTACTATTGCTACTACTATCAAACCTATCATATTACTATGCTACTAACCACTTTGCTGCAGATATTTATCTCTAGGTGTGGTTGAATTGATAACTCAACTTCTAATACTCTCAAGTATTCTTTGGCTCCCCTTGTACCGAACCTATAAATTTGGGTTGAATACTCTACCCTCGAAAACTGTTGCGATCCCCTATACTTGTGGGTTATCAAGAACTTTTTCTGGCGCCGTTGCCAGGGAGCAGCGCAATATTTGTTGAGTCACTTGGGATGTATATCAATTTATCACTATGAAGAATACTAAGACCAAGATTTTTCCCTCTACTACGAGGGGAGGTAAGGAACTACCATCTAGCTTTGCACTTGATTCACCTGATATGAGTAAGTTTGCAACACCACCACATGCTATTAATCCTGATATTGATGATGCTAATTCTTCTATGAATGATGCTTATGATGATACTAGTACCATGCTTGATGAACTATGCCACTAGGTGAATTTCTTGATGAAAAAATTGCTAGAGCTAGAGAGAATGAAATCATTGAAACTGCTGAAACTGGTGAGAACTTTGAAATTGATGATTATGAAACACCTAATAGGCCTAGCTCTCCTAGATTTGAAATGCTTAAGATACCTGAAGGTTATGCTTTGGATGGAGAAATAGCTAGAGAGATTCTTGCTTGTAAGGATAGAGATGATGTTAAGAAACTACTATGCAAGTATAAGGAAAAGACTTTGAATGCTAGAAATAAATGTGATCCTAAGTTTTCTACTTCACCTATATGTGTTACCGATAAGGATTATGAATTCTCTGTTGAGCCAGAGTTAATTACTTTGGTCGAATCTGATCCTTCCCATGGCTATGAAACTGAACTGCAGTGGCACACCTTACTAAGCTGAATGATATAGCCACCCTCTTTGCTCGTGATGAGAAGATTCGCTACTATTATATCCTTAAGTTATTTCCATTCTCATTAAAGGGTGGTGCTAAGACATGGTACAATACTCTTGCTCCTGGTTGTGTGCATAGTCCCCAGGATATGATCTACTACTTCTCTGAAATATATTTTCCTACTCACAAGAAACAAGCTGCCTTATAGGAAATATTTAACTGTGTGCAAATTGACCGTGTGCAAATGGAAGAAGAGAGTCTTCCACAAGCTTGGGGAGGCTTCTCCAATTGCTTAATGCTATGCCTAATCATCCTCTCAAGAAAAATGAAATACTTGATATCTTTTATAATGGACTAACTGATGCTTCTAGGGACTTCCTAAATAGTTGTGTTGGTTGTGTTTTTAGGGAACTAACTATTGAACAAGCTGATGAATTACCAAATAACATATTGAAGAACTATGATGATTGGACTCTTCCTGAACCACTTCCTCAACCCAGTCCAAAGAAGAGAGGTATCATATTTCTCAGTCCTGAAGATATGCAAGAGGCAAAGAAATCTATGAAGGAAAAAGGTATTAAAGCTGAGGATGTTAAGAATTTACCACCTATTGAAGAAATACATAGCCTTGAATCACCACCACCTCCACAGGTGGTAGAGGTAAATTCTTTATTAAAGTACAATGAAATTGGCATTCCTTACAGTAAACATCCTAGTCAGTGCTTATATGAGTTTGACAACTATATTATGAAGCAAGATCATTTAAATGCCCGTGTTATATGAGTTTGACAACTATATGATTGCTCGCTTGAGTGACTTTCTATTTAGAATCAGTAATGATGTTAGAGGTGTAGGAAAGCATTCCTCTATGGTTCAAACTTAGTTAGAACAAGTTGCTAAGTTTCAAAAAGAATTGCTTGATGAAATGAATAATAATATGCATGATTTTGCTGCTAGAGTAGTAACTAGAGGAGGTAAGATGACCCGAGAACCACTCTATCCTGAGGGTCATCCTAAAATAATTAAACAAGATTCTACGAAAATTAATAGTGATGCACCTAGTCCTTCTAAGAAGAAAAACAAAAACAAAAATGATGGGACTTTGCATACCTCTAGTGAGCCCGAGACACAAAAACCTCTTGATAGTAATGATGTCCCTATTTCTGATGCTGAAACTCAGTATGGTAATGAACATTCACCTAGTTATAATGAAAATGATAATGATGATGTTCATGATGATGGTCAACCTAGTAATGATGTAGAACCATATAATGATGTTGAAATAGAGCCTGGTCTTGATCTTGATAACCCATAGCCTAAAAATAAATGTTGTGATAAAAAAGACTTTGTGGCTAAGAAACATGGTAAAGGAAGAGATCCATGGGTTCAGAAACCCATGCCATTCCCACCTAAGACATCTAAGAAAAAGGATAATGAAGAATTTGAGCGCTTTGCTAAAATGATTAGGCTAGTCTTTTGCATACCCGCTTATCTGATATTTTGAAGATGGCCCCTTATGCTAAGTATATGAAAAACATAATTACTAATAAAATAATGATTCTGGAATCTGAAATCTCCACCGTGCTTGCTAATTATTCCTTTAAGGATGGAGTACCTAAAAAAACTAGGAGATCTGGGAATACCAACTATACCTTGCTCCAATAAGAGAAACTATGTCAAAACTGCTTTGTGTGATTTGGGAGCCGGTGTTAGTGTTATGCCTTTCTCCTTATATAAAAGACTTGATTTGAATAAACTCACACCTACTGAGATATCATTGCAAATGGCTGATAAATCAATGGCCATACCTATTGGTATTTGTGAGGATGTGCCCGTTGTTGTTGCAAATGTTACTATCTTAACGGACTTTGTTATTCTTGAGATGCACGAGGACGAAAACATGTCGATTATCCTTGGTAGACCCTTTTTGAATACTGCAAGGGCTGTTATTGATTGCAATAAAAGCAATGTCACTTTTCATATCAATGGTAATGATCATATGGTGCACTTTCCGAAGAAGCAATTCCAAGTGAAGGGTGTTAATGTTATTGAAAATTCTCCGACACTCACCATTGGAAGGTTTCAATTACCTCTACCTACTGTCAAAAATAAATATAATATTATATGGTTGGGGATATGCCTATCCCCATTGAGGTAACCTAGTGTTTTCGAAAGTTCTTTGGTTTCATGCCAATCGAAAGTGGTTGTTAATAAGACTTGATCAACCTTATTAATGAATCATTTTCGAGAGGTATGAAGTTGATGAATATAATAGACACAACTCTCTGTATCCACTTTTAATTTTCTGTTTACTTAGTAGAATAAAATAAAATGCCATGTTTCTCTTGTTTTCTGTTTTCTTCATGCAATAAAAAATGACCCAAAAATAAATTTCTCAGAATGCCCTGAAAATTTAACATGATTTTTTATTATTATTTAAGAATTCCTGGTACAAATAACACCTGAGGGGGTGCCCCTGGTGCCCATAAGACACCAGGGCGCGCCAGCACCCCCAGGGCCCCACGTGAGCCCCCTCACTTATCTCTTTAGCCCACATTGTCACCTACCTCCAGCAAAAAATCACCACAACCACCATTTTCGTGTTCCTGCTCTCAAACCCACGGATTTTGATCTCTTTGCTCAAAGCCCCGTTTCCGAAACTGTTTGGAGGGATTCCTTCTTGGTATGTGACTCATCCATTGCTCCAATTAATTTTTGTTTTAGTGGATTATTTTTAGAGTAATTAGCTACTCTTGGTGTTGTTGTAGATCAGCTTGCATGTTGAATTCTTAGAGTTCTAATTAGTTTGAATGCGCAACATGGCGTCTATGCATGCTTGGGAGTAGTTGCTAACAATCTTACAAAGTTTTGTTGAAAAAAATTGTGGACTAAATTTTTTCAGAAAATTTATCGGAATCAAAATGCAATTCTTTGGGAGTTCTTCGAGGAGGAGATCCTCGGGAGCCTCGTCAAGTGGAAGCTCAGTTTGGCAGTCTTATGTAGAACCAAGCGAAAGCTCGATGCAAGATGTCGGTACCAAATGCTTGTGGTCTTGCGACGACTTCATGGAAGGTGCAGATAGTAAGGAGGATTTTTATCAATTTATTCACAACACAAGGCTTGCTTCCTTTGTCACATATAAGTGTCTCCAAGACCTCGAGCTTACGAAAACCTTCACAAAGAAATTTAAATATTTTCCTCGTGAGTCTAGAGTTTCATTTAACATGTACGATCACTCCTTTACCATGCCATTAGAGATGTTTAGCAATGTATGCAAACTTACATTTGAGGGTTCCCTCGATGAACCGACAAAATCTGAGCACGAGTCATTTTTAGTTAGTCTTTTCTTTGGCAAAGATAGAGGGGTTACGCAAGGGAGAATTAACAGTATCCATTTTCCATCACTACAATATTTTGCACTCTTCAACGGTAAATGTGTTGTAGGCAAACAAGTTTTTAGTACAGTGTGCGCTCAAGATTTGAGTCTCCTAAAAACTACCATAACTGGGAATAAGGATTATAATGTTGGTGCAATTGTTGCATGGAGGTTGCATCTTAATGCTGCTAATGGTAATTTTTATGGAGGAATCTATGCTTCCCGTTTAGCTGAGAGATTAAATGTTTCACCATGGCCTAATGACCCCATCCTACCCACTCAGTATTTAGACTTTGATGCTATGAAGCGTCATAAGTTCCTTACGGGCACGACCACCAACTATACCTATAACTTGAGATTTTACAAGAAACCTATTGTGCCTGTTGCTTTGCATGCTCCTGCTCTTTTTGGTTTTCACACTAGGGGAAGATATTATGTTCTTGAGAGCGAGGCCTATGAGTACAATGCGGTGGTTGAAGCTGCCAGGAGATCGACAGAGTCTGTTGCAAGGATTTCGATGAGCCATCGCCTAGATTATTATTCCTACGGATGGTGATTACACAGCTAGGCCAAAAGCCTAAGCTTGTGGGAGTACGTATTTCCACTGACATTACATTCATGTTCACACATTTCATTCCAGTTGTCATTGTTCACACTTTGTCATTGTATTGTCCATGCTCGATATGTTTTCTCACTTTCTTCTTGCGTGTTTGAAAAACTTTGAGAAAACAAAAAAATATTTCCTACTTGTTTATACCTTAGGTTAATTGTAGCATCAAAAGAAAACCCAAAAAGATTTATCGAATCTTCTTTCACTTGTTGGGAGCTTTCATGTGTAAATGGTTTTTTCTTGTTTTTGTTTTCTTTAAATTGCTTGTTTCATGAAAAATCAAAAACTCTGAAAATATTTCAGTGTGTTTCTCTGAAATTCTTTTCTTTTTTACTTGAGTTGTACCGAGGAGAAGACCATGATGAAATTGTTGAGTGGTTCTCATCTGCATTATTGTCTATCTAACAAAGAGCCCATGTTACATTGTCTTCTCCTCTTGAATAAAATGTTTACAGATTCCAGTTTAGTCCACAACACTCTTGCACTATTATTATCTTTTTGTCGCTCGGTCGTGCAAGTGAAAGACAATGATGACGGCATTTGATGAATTGACTATGGCAGAGAAAACTGGGTATGAAGTCAACTTGTTTTTGTTTTTGTAAATATGTTTAACCTAGGATCCCTTGATTCATGTCATTATAATCAAACATGTTTGTAACGGCCATTAGAGATTATAGTTTTTCATGCCATGCTTAAGTAGCTAGGAGTGGATAATGGTTTATCTTGGGTGTAGAATAGTTGTGATGCGGTATGATGATAGGGTATCCTCCTATGAATGTTTCAAGTAGCCTGACTTGGCACATGTTCACGCCTGTAGTTGAATCAAAACAAACATAGCCTTCATGATATTTATGTTCATGGTGTCCATATCCTACTCATTCTAGTATTGAATGTTGATTATATGTAATTCATGTTCATGACCGTCTTCTCACTCTAGCTGGCCGCTTTCTCAATCGAATTACTAGCCTTTGCATGTACTAAGCGGGAATACTGCTTGTGCATCAAAACCCTTAAACCAAGTTATGCCAGATGAGTCCACCATACCTACCTATATGCGGTATTACCCTGCCGTTCCAAAGTAAATTTAAATGTGCCACCTCTAAAAATTCAAATGAACATCTGTTTTGTGTGCCTAGACCGCTCATGAATCAACAAGGGGCGGTGAGTATCTTCCATGCTAAGCAGGTTATTCTCATGACGAGTGTTTATTCGCTTGTCCTTGCACGAGAGGGGCGGTAATAGGTATTCCCAGTCCCAAAATCAGAACTCAAAAATAATTAAACAAAAACTCCCCAAGGAATGTTGTTGGTTTGGACGTTACCCGTTAATACTGCTCGCCGTGGAGTGTGATTGTTGGTGGAGGGGTAGCAAACCTTTACTTTTACCGCTTGGGAACCGGTGCTAATTTATTTAGCATGGAAAATGTTGATAACTCTTGGTCGTGAAATTGACATGAAGGGTGTACCTCTCAAAATTATTTTTGTCCCTATATTAAATGCTGAGCTCTGGCACCACTACAAATCCATGCTTCCCTCTGCGAAGGGACTATCTGTTCACTTTTATGTTGAGTCATCACCTTCTCAAATAAGCGCCAGACCTGAGAGCACTATTCTTATCCTCATGCATCGTGTATAGTTGATGTTGGGTGCAACATGAATGGATCTTTTCTACCATGAATTACAATGTTTAGTCGTTGCTTGAACTTTGTAGGTGCTCTGCATTTATGTTTTGCGGTCTTAGAAAGGGGTAGCGAGGTACCACTATTGTCATGTTGTATCATGGTTGTTTTGACAAAGTGTTGGCGCTTGAGATATATTATTATTGCTCTCAATTGCTTATGTTATTGTTATGAAAGAACATAATTCCTAAGAGTTATTGTTGACATGGTTAGTCATAATCTTTACTGAAAACCTAGGTGCTACTTAAGCATATATATGTAAACAAGAACAAAAGAGTTCATAAACGTTTTTCTTTATCACTTTCAGTTTGTCAACTGAATTGCTTGAGGACAAGAAAATGTTTAAGCTTGGGGGAGTTGATGCATCTACAACGTATCCACTTTTCCTCACTCTTTTGCCCTTGTTATGGACTCTAATTTGCATGATTTGAATGGAACTAACCCGGACTGACGCTGTTTTCAGCAAAACTACCATGGTGTTGTTTTTGTGGAGAAATAAAAGTTCTCGGAATAGAACAAAACTTTTTGGAGATTTATTTTGGAAAATATAAAAAAACATCGGAGCCAGTAACCACTGGAGAGGGGGCCTAGGCTGGGCACAAGACACCAAGGCGTGCCAGCCCACTCCCGGTGCGCCCTGGTGGGTTGTGCTCACTGTCGGTGTCAAAACCGGCGGATCTTGGGTAGGGGGGCCCGAACTGTGAGACTAGGATCGACGGTAACAGGAGACGAAGGGGACATGAGTTTACCCAAGTTCAGCCCCTCCTATGGAGGTAATACCCACGTCTTGCTTGATTGTATTGATGGTGTAAGAGGTTACAGAGTTGATCTACCTCGAGATCGTATGTCTAACCCTAGACGAGTTGTCCTTGCCCTATACCCTAAAACCCTTCGGCTTATATAGATGCCGAGGAGGCCTAGGGTTTACACATGGTCGGTTACATGCCGAAGAGATAAACATGCCTATTTACTACATCAGACGTGGAGCGCAAGCCATGGTCCTCGAAGCTTCCATCCTGGTAACTGGGACTCCAGATCCTCATGTGCTCGGCGAGTGGTCCATACAGTCCGGCCCGTGCACAACAGGTCGGCTATCCGAGGACCCCCTAATACATGACCCCCTCAGTAGCCCCAAACTTTCCTCCAACGCCAAGAGTCTTCAACCCTAATTGCTTTGCAAACAGAGTCTCCGGCTTGCGAGGTGAGTTCCTTCCGTTGAACCATAGTTCGGCCTCCGATGAAAAATAGTTTTCCACACGTGGCATGTCCGAATCGTGCGAGATAAGTTGGCTTTGAAGGCCAAACATCAGGGGGGGAAATGATAATGTTTGACGACCTTAGTGACAAGAGGTCACAGCCCATCACGACCGATAGGCCAGTTGCAGGCACTCGATGCGCGGTTCGAGGCCGTTCCATCCACACGATCTATCAACATGTTGATCCTGTCCTGTTTTACGTGGGATACACTTAATCACGCACCCGCAACAGCTCGCGAGTCTCGGGAAGTGGAGGAATTCACGACATGGCAGAGAGAACCCGAATCGACAAACCTCATGAAAGGGGAAAGAAAACCCCAAAGGCCCTCCATGTTCTCCATTCGACTTCTCCGCCTCCTACTCCCTTGCGCCTTCAGAACACAGATCTAGGTCTCTTCCACCTCTGCTTCCGAGCTCAGCAATGGCGGGCTCCAATGGCAAGTGGGAAGTATCCATGGTCACCAACCAAGACATCATCGACCTCAAGAAGGCTAACTATCTCCCCGTCACTATCCCTCATCGCGTGGCAGAGAAGGGACAAGTAATCCCCACCCCCGAGCCAGGCGAGCGGGTGGTGTTCATCCCCCACTTCATTAGGGGGTTGAGCTTTCCGCTGCACCCCTTCATTAGGGGCCTAATGTTCTTCTACGACCTCGATTTCCATGACCTTCCGCCGAACTTCATCATGCATCTCTCCACCTTCATCCTTCTCTGTGAGGCATTCTTGCATGTCGAGCCGCACTTCGGGCTCTGGTTACAGGTTTTTAACATCAAGCCGAAGTGTATCGATGGTAAGCACACCGACTGCGGTGGTGGCATCATTGGCAAAATCACACACATCGATTGGCCGGCGGGTACCCTCATCGACACCATCAAGGGGTGGCAGAAGGAGTGGTTCTATATCATAGAACCACAGGAACAAGGTCTGCACCCCTCCGTCGTATTTAGATCTGGTATTCAACCATACTAGCTTAATGGATCGAAAAGGGTCTCGTCTTGGGGTCAAGCAAGGAGGTCGCCAATCTGGAAAAGCGGATCCGATCCTTGGTCGAGAACGGCGTCAAGCTTGCCGATGTGGTTCAGGTAATGCTCCGAAGATGCATCCACCCCTACCAACGCTAAGACCCCCCCTATGGGCTCTGGAAATCGATGTCGAGCCCACAGTCCGGAGACTCTTCCGCATTACGCGGGAGAAGCTATGGAAAGCTTTCTTCAAATCCATGAAGAGTTGGCCAGATCAGGAGGAGAACAAGGGCCTACACACTGCCAAGCCAGACTCCGAGGTATGCCACATCCTAGTCGGATGGGTTTTATTACATAGAAGGTCCATAACCTTGTATCCGATATGCTTGCGCAGAGGTGGGTGAAGATAGCCAACAACGTCATCAGTCCGGCCCCTCAGCCGAAGAACGAGAGGACCGGGCTGTTAGCCAAGATGCTCGTGGAGAGGCCTTACAAGCCTCCCACGAAGAAGGAGAAGAAGAAGAAACTAGGTTAGGCTGGTATCCGCATCAGGGATCAGCCTGATGCTGCTTTCGAAGACACACCCGCCTCCTCAAATCAGGAGGAGGCCAAAGAGGAAGAAGAAGAAGAGGAGGAGGAGGAGGTCGAGAGCGAGGGGGAGGCGATCCCCCCTGTACCAAGAACAGAGCGGCATCTTTGGATGCCTCGGGGCAAGCAGCCTCTCCTACCCCAAAGAAGGCGCGGCAGGTGCGGATGGTCCTGTCCGACGAAAGTTCGGACTCGAGCTCCACATCCGAAGATGCCGAGGAGGTTCCCCGAAGGAGCCTTAGGGTCAAACCCCCTCCATCCAGGTTAGGATCCGAATACCCTTCTTTCTGTCGCCAGTAGGCTTAGTGTTTGCTAACACGCAGGTTGTTGGTCCAACAGCCCCCACGTGTCATCCCCACCGAGATTATATCGGATGGGGAGACCCCGCCTGCCGAACTGGCAAAGAGCAGGGACGCCTCACACCGCTCCACTCTTAGCGCTACGTAGGACATCGTGGAGGTGTCGTCCCAGCACACTTCAATGGAGGCAAGCACAAGGGCATGGAGGATACCCCCATGGCCGAAGCGTTAGCTTCGGCCACCAAAGAAAAGGGGACGATCCCCTGCCCAAACATCAAGGAGACTGAATGGGCGGGCCATCGGTCCCCTCCGAGAACGTCTCTGGAGAGCATGGTGCCTCTAGAGGCATTGGTCCAAATCCTGATGGGTGATCGGGAAATCCGGTCATCCCCGATACCGCCGACCAACAAGTGGTCGGCCATGGGGGAGGCTCTAACAAGCGCCTCCATCCCCGAGGACGGCCGCACACTTACGGGTGTGGTATTACAAAGCGTCCAGTCCGTTGATAATGGACTGAAGGAGGCCTTCAAAGTTCTCCTTGCAGGCTTTTAAGTAAGTTGCCCGTTGTTTTTGCTGAGATTTCATTTAGTCGTATTGTATATATGGCAGCCCCCGAGCCCTAGGTGAGTTGAACAAACTCGCCTAGGGGTCATCTCTAAAGTTTGGGAAGTAAGTGATGATTTTATGTGGTGTAGGCCTCGTCATCGGCGGCGACCAAAAACGGTGCCAAATAGAACGAGCTAAATCGGAAGCTCCAGCGCGCCGAGGATGAGGTGGAAGCCCTCAACAAGAGGTTCGACGAGGCACAGGGTAAGTTCGATTTGAATTTTACTATTCTCCCGAATTCTGTCAATGCAGATTTCATTTATATAAGGTTTTAATCGTGTTGCAGCCTCGTCGAAAGAGATGAAAAATATCAAGGCCGAGCTTCAACATGCCAAAGATGAAGTAGCCGTGGAGAAGGCGGCAGCCAAAGAGGCGGCCACCACTCTCTCCGCCCTACGAGCCACCAGTGATAAACACCAGGCTCGTGTGGCGGAGATACAGGACAAGCTCAAGGATGCTAGCGATAAGTGCGACCCTACGAGCCACCAGTGATAAACACCAGGCTCGTGTGGTGGAGATACAGGACAAGCTCAAGGATGCTAGGGATAAGTGCGAGTCCTTGGAGCAGAACAAGGCGGTCTCAGCCGAACTGTCCTCCCTGAGGTCCGATCTCTAGAAGGAGCGGATGGACAGACAGTTCTTCGAGGAACAAATTCAGCAGGCTAAGGAGATAGCCGATAGTAAGCTTTACTCCCTAAAGTGCATATTCGGGAATAGCAAATTCAAATTGCTGACTCGGGTGTGGCGATCCTTAAGCGTGGCCGCCGATCTCTAGAAGAGCATTGCGGATGCCAATCAGTTGCCTGCCACACGGGGAGAGGAAGACGAAGCTTGAATGTTCTGGGTACAGTTCGGAGGCCCCGAGCGTCCTCCCCTTCTGGTGGAGCAGCTGAACCAGTTGATGGAGATGCACCGGATGGTGGAGCCAGCCATAAAGGACCTCTGCGTCCGCTTATGGCCCGATGAGCAACTCCCAAGTAGCTACTTCAGCCTGGTGCAATGTCTGATTGATGATGCGCCCTGCCTCAACGTCGTCAAGTGCTCCTCCTGCATCGAAGGAGTCCAGATTGCCCTTGCCAAGGCCAAAGTGCACTGGCCGGGGCTCAATCCGATGAAGGTCGCCACCGACCCACCACCGCATGGAAAGTCGCACCGACGCCTCGAGCTGTACTTCGATGGGGTCATGGAGCGTGCGCGGGTGATCGCGTCACAGTGTTCGGGCAAAAGAATTTTTGAATGAGATTGTAATGTGCCCGAAGACATGTGATAACTTTTTAATGATAATAGTATCCTCTCACATATGTTTTTGCCTTCCTTTATAACTCTTGTATGGTTGCTTAATACTAGAAGATGCGTGTCGTCGGCTTCAGCCCCACGTAGATACTACATGGGATGTCTATACCAATGCACTATGTTCCTTAGCCGAAATATAGGAACCCAAAGGCGATTAAGTGCGGCTGACTAGGAAATCGGACTATTATGCTTTATTTCTTTCACTTAAACGAAGGGGCACGAAAAGGACTGCGAGAAGTGTACGATTAGCCACCAGGGTTTTTTCGATGTTCGGATGAGTTGAGGCCAAAGCCGACATCATAGTGCTTGCCCAAAGGGAAAATTCCTCATATAACACGGAATAACCGCTTATGGAGGTTGAAGTGTAATACTTCTAACTTGGGGTTCATAGATCAGGTGATGCATACTATGACAGTCCATTTTCCGCTTTCTCCCCTAAGGTGCTTGACCGGACTAAACGGAAGCACAATCATAGGGGTGCTCCCTTTGCCCTTTTAGCCGAATGAGCGGAACATAAAGGGGCAAGCACAGGAGCCAGGAAACCCAACTTAATGACCAAAGACATAGTTCGGAAACCGATGCATATAAAGCGAATGCCAAGACGTCGAACACACAATGGTTAAGGAGATTTGTGTTTGAAATCGATCCCCCGGTCTATTAGCCGGTGACCTTGGGTCATACCGAACAAGTTCACAAGAAGAGCGAGGGAAAAAGTATATGCCGAAAACAGGACAAATAAGGCGTACGTGCGCCAAGCAATTTTGTGTTTCCTCAACAACTCTTATAACTCGGATTGCCGAAGCAGCTGTTTACAAGTATGTGACAAGAATAAAATTCCTGTAGGAACTGTTGTACCAGGGGTCTTCTATTGGTGACAAGCAGCCTCCGATATGCCTTGTTGCTAGTTGACTCTTGCTTTCGATGTACCTTGATGGGTGTTGATGCGGGCGGATTTTGTGAACAAAATCTTGAAATGCCGCTGTGTTCAAAGGTGAGCTTTACGCCATGGGCAGGCTCTTTTAGGAGCGCCTGTAGTTTGTCCGAAAACGTGTTGATGGTAACAGTTAGGAACAACCGAACGCCTATCATAAGTTCCCCACCGCTACCCAAGGAATATTAAGTGCAAAGTTGTGCATCCTCGGCACATACTTTGTTGGTCCTCAGGTTGTGCGGTGGGGGCGAGTCCCTATTGAGGGGAGGAAGGATGGTCGGGGTGCTCGACCTGAATCCGAAATCGCTTCCCGGCCTTTCGTGCCTTTACGGCCAAGGCCGAAGCTTGCCGGTCATCTTTCTAGCTAAATTGGGCCACCAGTGCCAGTGCATGTTCCTCCGTTCTAAGGGACCGCTCTATATTTCCGTTGACAGTGATGACCCCCTTGGGGCCCGGCATCTTGAGCTTGAGGTATGCGTAATGCGGGACTGCGTTGAACCGAGCAAACGCCGTCCGACCGAGCAGCGTGTGATAGCCGCTGCGAAAGGGCACAATGCCGAAGACCAAGTCCTCGCTGCGGAAGTTATCAGGCGAGCCGAACACAACCTCTAGGGTTATAGAGCCCGTACATCGGGCCTCAACACCTGGGATCACTCCCTTGAAGGTAGTGGTGCTGGGTTTGATCCTTGACAGATCTATACCCATCTTCTTCACGGTATCTGAGTAAATCAGATTGAGGCTACTTCCTCCGTCCATTAGGACTTTGGTGAGATGATACCCATCTATAATGGGATCTAGGACGAGGGCAGCCGAGCCCCCATGACGGATACTGGTCGGATGGCGGCGCCGGTCAAAGGTGATCGGATATGCTAACCATGGGTTATACTTCGAAGCTATGGGCTCCACAGCATAGACCTCCCGGAGGGCCCGCTTCCTCTCCTTCTTAGGTATGTGGGTGGCATATATCATATTCACCGATTTGACTTCGAGAGGGAATTTCTTCTGACCACCACCTATTGGACCCTAAGGCTCTTCTTCGTCCTTGCTGCACGAGCTCTTGCCCTGATCTTCGGGTTGTATTTTTCCGGCCTATTTAAACACCCAACAGTTGCGGTGTGTGTGATTGGCTGGCTTCTCTGGAGTTCCATGGATTTGGCAAGTCATGTCCATGATCTTCTCGAGCTGAGTCGGTCCGTCACGATTGCCTTTAGGGGGCTTCTTCTGCTACCCGGGTCGGGAGTTGTGGAATCCGGCATTGACTGTCGTGTCATCGGCGTCGTTACTATTGCGCCGCCATTTGTTCTTATTGCGCTTTGGATTTGAGTTGCCATCCTGGGCTTGTGGTGCCACAGGATCTTACAAATTGTGGATGCATCTTGCCAGCCAGTTATGTTCACCCATGCAAAAGCGGGTCATGAGGCAGGTAAGGGCGGACATAGTCCGAGGTTTGTCCTGGCCTAGCTGGCGGGCTAGCCATTCATCCCGAATTTTGTGTCGGAAAGTAGCGATAGCCTCGGCATCCAGACAGTCGACAATTTGGTTCTTCTTAGTCAAGAACCGATTCCGGAATTGTCGGGCAGACTCGCTGGGCTTCTGGACGACGTTGTTGAGGTCGGAAGAGTCTAGCAGGCAAACATAGGTCCCCTGGAAGTTAGAGCGAAACACGTCTTCCAAGTCTTCCCAGCATCCTATGGAGTTTTCGGGGAGGCTGTTTAACTAGTGCCGAGCTGACCCCTTAAGCTTAAGAGGTAGGTATTTGATGGTGTGGAGATCATCTCCACGTGCCATATGGATATGAAGGAGGAAATCCTTGATCCAGACGCTTGGGTCAGTGGTCCCATCATACTGTTCAATATTGACGGGTTTAAACCCTTCGGGGAACTAATGCCGCGTTACCTCATCCGTGAAGCATAGTGGGTGAGCGACATCCCTGACCTGGGCTAGGTCACGCTTGTAGTCGGCGTCTGTATGGAGCCGGTTGTGCTTCCGGGCTTTGTGGTTTTGGTAGAACCATGGTCTATACTCTCCCTGTCTATCCGGTGAGTAATCTCTGGATCCATAGATGGATCTAGTACGGCCTGCTAAGTTATCGCGCAGGACGAACCAGTCATTGGTTTTGAATGGCTCCTTACCTTGTCTTCGAGGCATCACCGGTATATAACCAGTGTCTTTAGCCGCTCTATCGCACCCACGAGGAGGGCCATCCGGCTTGTCATATGCGGTACGATGTGGAGACGGAGTGTGAGTGAGCTCATCGTCGAATTGTGGCAACAACCGCCTCCGAGCGTAGCTTTTGGGCTAGTTTGACAACCCAGTGCGGTATGCTTCTTCGGCTGAGAGGACTTTCGTCCATCGATCAATAAGGTTGGCCTGTTCGGCTTTGAGTTGCCGCTCTTTGGCCTTCAAGCTGCGAGCCGTTGCTATGAGCCACTACCTGATTTCTTCCCGATCCTCGAGTTTATCAGGGATGTACAAGTCATCAGCTTCTGGTAAGTCTTCCTCCTTGATGGGGGGAAGGTAATTGTCGCCTTCGGGGTCCTTGACGGTATCGGGATCGTTTTGGTCCGTAGGATCGTCCTGACCCTCGAACGGGTGCTCGGGCACATTGGGATGATCACGATCGGGAGGGGCGTTATCATCCCTGCTGTTGATAATAGTCCGTCTTCCCCTTTTGCTTTTGGACCGCTTATGCGATTTCCGGCGGCTTGATGGCACATCGCCCAATTTGTCACCGTCATTGTGAGACGTGTTGTCACCGTTGGTGGCAGGAGTATCCACCATGTAAATGTCGTACGTGGAAGTGGCGGTCCAACTGCCAGTGTTAACGGGGGTGGGAGCACGGTCCTCTTTGTCCATGTATTCTACCTCCTCAGAGGCATAGTCTAGCACGTCGGTTAAGTCTTCGACAGTGGCTATCAAGTGGGTGGTGGGTGGGTCGAAAAATTTGTCCCTTCCCGAACAGTAACCGGGCCGGACATAGATCAGGGCTGGATCGTCAGTGATTTTCATTCATGAGAATTGCTCCAAGGCCTTGTCGACCGCTGAGGGGCCGATTGGATCCAGCTGTTCAAAACATGTGGAGTCGACGCCCATGAAGCCCACCCCTGGGGAGTGTTCGGTAGGAACATAGGTCCGGTCATATGGCTTGATGGCCAGGCCGGGGTTAGAGATCGGACTACCGCCATGGGTGACCCTATTGGCATGTCCCGCGGAGGGGCTCGAGGGCTACGGGCAAAGCCATGAGCCCGATTAGTGACAAGTCGCCTCAAGAGTCAATAGAAAACTCTAGGTTTCCTAATCTAACTTCTTGATCAGGGGCGAGGCTCTCAACGCGGTCTAGATGACCGGTGGAACCAACATGCAACACGATGTTTCCGAAGGCGAAGATCTGCCCGGGGACGAAAACGTCCAAACTATGGACCTCTTGATTGATGAAAAGGCGAGGCATCGATCCCATCTCGCTCACAGAGGAACTCTCAATGAAAGCACCCATGTCGGTGTCAAAATTGGCGGATCTCGGGTAGGGGGGCCCGAACTGTGAGACTAGGATCGACGGTAACAAGAGACGAAGGGGACATGAGTTTACCCAGGTTCGGGCCCTCCTACGGAGGTAATACCCTACATCCTGTTTGATTGTATTGATGGTCTAAGAGGTTACATAGTTGATCTACCTCGAGATCGTATGTCTAACCCTAGACTTGTTGTCCTTGCCCTATACCCTAAAACCCTCCGGCTTATATAGATGCCGCGGAGGCCTAGGGTTACACATGGTCGGTTACATGCCGAAGAGATAAACATGCCTATTTACTACATCAGACGTGGAGCACAAGCCATGGTCCTCAAAGCTTCCATCCTAGTAACTGGGCCTCCAGATAGTCATGTGCTCGGCGAGTGGTCCATACAGGCTGGCCCGTGCAAAACAGGACGGCTATCCGAGGACCCCCTAATATAGGATCCCCTCACTCACCTCGGGGCCCACTTTCCCTATCTTTGCCACTATAAATTCCTAAATTTTGATAGAAAAATCAAATAGAAAGAATTATCGCATTTCACGGGATGGAGCCGCCGCCACCTCCTGTTCTTCATCGGGAGGCCAGATCTGGAGTACGTTTGGGGCTCCGGAGAGGGGAATCTTCGGACTTCGTCATCACCAACCTTTCTCCATCACCAATTCCATGATGCTCCCCACCGGGAGTGAGTAATTCCTTCTTAGGCTTTCTGGTCGGTGAGGTGTTGGATGAGATTCATCATTTAATCGAGTTAGTTTTATTAGGCCTTGATCCCTAGTATCCATTATGTTCTGTGATTGATGTTGCTATGACTTTGCTTTGCCTAATGCTCGTCACTAGGGCCTGAGTGACATGATTTCAGATATGAACCGTTTATGTTATCATCTATATATCCATGTTCTTGATACAATCTTGCCTATCCATATGCACCAATTACGTGTTATGATCCGTTAACCCCATAGTGACAATATTTGGATACTTTGCGGTGATGACCATAGTTTGAGGAGTTCATGTATTCACCATGTGTTAACGCTTTGTTCTGGTTCTCTATTAAAAGGAGGCCTTAATATCCCTTAGTTTCCTTATGGACCTCGCTGCCACGGGAGGGTAGGGCAAAAGATGCCATGCAAGTTCTTTTCCATAAGCACCTATGACTATATATGGAATACATGCGTACATTACATTGATGAACTGGAGCTAGTTCTGTATCGCCCTAGGTTATGATTGTTACATGATGAATATCATCCAACGAGTCAAAACCCAGTGTGTACGACCTTTCCATTTATTGTTCTTGCCAAGTTACTACTATTGTTGCTCTTGTTCCAACTGCTACAAAACCATTGCTACTACTGTTACCGCTACTCTTACTATTTCTACTACTATCAACCCTATCATATTACTGTGCTACTAACCACTTTGCTGCAGAAATTTATCTCTAGGTGTGGCTGAATTGAAAACTCAACTGCTAATACTCTCAAGTATTCTTTGGCTCCCCTTGTGTCGAATCTACAATTTGGGTTGAATACTCTACCCTCAAAAACGGTTGCGATACTCATTTTGTCATTTCTAAAGGAAACATTCTATGATGGTGGCTTGGGATCCCTAGTTGCAAAGCTAGTTCTCATTGACAAAGAACACGAGAAGGGCACCCACTATGGTTCCTCCAAGGGAAAAAGGACCATCTGAGACATTCGGTAACACACCCTCAGTACCACAAATTCTGAGTGGAAGGTGAAAGCACATTTGCTCCCTTGGTGGTTTTGGTAATTAATAACAACATATATGCCATTGACTAATGTTTCCACTAAGCATATTTTAGGAAAGATTCAATGATAGGGATGGCGAAAGGATTGTGGAATACCCCAAGATGCAAGGAAATAGATTGGCAAAGCTTCAAGCAAAAGGACTCTACATTTTAATTTGTGAGAAATCACTATGAGTCCATAGGAAAGCCAATACTATTAAAAGGGGATAAGGTACTGTTGGTGAACAAAATGCTCATACACGCACAAGTGATAGTCACCAAAAACACCCACAAGCTCTTCCACAAAATTTTGTCCAAAGCCAAACACTCAAAATCGGTGCAACCAACATCTCCCACTCCGTGCCACCGATTCCCAGACTCAGATAGACTCAAGCCAAACCCTAACCATTTGGTGCAACCGATTCTAATTCGGTCCCACCGAGTTTGGGTTGCCAACTTCTTGTTGCCCAAATTCAAAAATTCGGTCCCGCCGAGTGTGTTGGATAGGCATCACCGAGTTTGGAAATCTGACCGTTGGTCACCTAATCGGTGAAACCGAGATTTATATATCGGTCTCACCGAGATTCAAAAGTTGCTACCTTTGGAGCAACTGGGTACCATCGAGATTCACACATTGGTGGCACTGAGTTGGTCACTTAAGGTGTAACTGTTGGATTGTTGGAGATGCCTATATATACCCCTCCACCACCACTCACTCGCAAAAGAAGCACTCAGAATAGATCCCCACTAATAACAACTGATTTTCTGAGAGAGAGCTACCTACTCATGTGTTGAGATCATGCCATTCCATTCCAACCATACGAATCTTGATCTCTAGCCTCCCCAAGTTGCTTTCCACCTAATGAATCTCTTCCACCCAAGCGAAATCTATGAGAGAATGATTGTGTGTTGAGGATACTATCATCTTGAAGCACAAGATCAAGGAGTTCATCGACATTATCGAGCATACTACCTTTTGGAGGGTGGTGCCTCCTAGATTGTCTAGGTGTCGCTTGGGAGCCTCCTACTTTGTGTTGTGGAGTGAACCAAGAAGTTTGTAATGGCAAGGAGATCGCCTACTTCGTGAATATCTAACCCGAGTTAGGATAGTCCTCTGTGGACGTAGGCCATCATGGTATACTCAAGTTTGCTTCTTCGTGGAACCCTCTGTGGGTAGAGCCATCCATGGGCTCTCGCAACCGTTACCCTCAGTGGGTTGAAGACTCCATAACGTGGACGTACGATAGCAACACCTATCGGAACCACGGGAAAAATCATCGTGTCTCCAAATTACGTTTCATCTTCCTACCCTTCCTTTACTACTCATGTTTGTCATTACTTTTCGCTGCTATTCTTGTAGACATGCATGTGTAGGGTGTGCTTGACTTGCTATGAATGCTAAAATATGCCAACACTTAAAATTGGGAAAAAGGTAGATTTTTATTTGGTCAAGTAGTCTAATCACCCCCCTCTAGACCTACTTTTGATCCTACAAGTGGTATCAGAGCTTTGGTCTCCATTGCATTGGTTTCACAACCGAGGAGAGTATGGCGTCTAGTGAGGGAAATTATCACCGTAGAGGTCCGTACTTTGATGGCACTAATTTTGCTAGTTGGAAGCACAAAATGAAAATGCATATTCTTGGTCACAACCCTGTTGTTTGGGTTGTTGTTCGTGTTGGATTACAAGGTGAATTCTTTGTGGATGGACGGGAACTGGATCATGAAGCAACTGCGGATGAATTGAAGATATTGCAATTAAACGCTCAAGCATGTGACATTCTCTTCAACTGCATATGTCCCAAAGAATTCAAAAAATCAGTCGTCTTGAGAATGCAAAAGAGATTTGGGATACTTTGGTTGATATGCATGAAGGTACCGAATCTTTGAGAGAATCCAAGTTGGATGTTCTTCAAAGTCAGCTTGACAAGTTCAAGAGAAGGATGGTGAAGGAGTCGCTGATATGTACTCTAGGCTAGCTCTCATCACCAATGAGATTGCCGGCTTAGGAAGCGAAGGAATGATAGAAAAATTCATCATCAAGAAGATACTTCGATCTTTGGATGATCGATATGACACCGTATGAACATTGATCCAAATGATGCCCAACTACAAAGATCTCAAGCCAATGGAAGTGATTGGAAGGATTGTTGCTCATGAGATGACACTCAAGGACAAGGAAGAGCTTCCCAACAAGTCTAGCGGTGCTTACAAAGCCACAAGTGACGCTCCCGCAACTTCAAGCGACAACATTGTCACAAATGAAGACATAAGCCTCATGGTCAAGAAATTCAACAAGTTCTACAAGAATAGAGGCAAAGATCAAAGCTCCAACTCCAGATATGAAGAGAAGCGTTCATCAAGTCATGACCGAAACTGCTACAATTGTGGGAAGCCCAAACACTACTCCAATGAGTGCATGACTCCTTACAAAAGGAAAGAAGAGTCACCAAGAAGACGAAGCTCAAGAGATGAGTCACCTCAAAGAGAGAGAGAGAGAAGGAGTAGAGATGATCGTTATGAACGAAGACCTTCAAGGAGAAGTAGGGACTCGGAAAAGAAGGACAACTACACCAAGAGCTACTCAAGAAGAAGACATCAAGCTCATGTTGTTGAATGGGTTTCCGGCTCTGATCCCGACAACCACTCCGAGAGAAGCTATCACTCCAACTCCAACCATAGTCAACATGAAGGTGTTGCCGGACTTCCACTAGTGACAACCGACTCCTACGACATATTTGATTCACCAAATGAAGGGAGTGGATGTTGCTTCATGGCTAAAGGCCCCAAGGTATCACACCCCGAGTATGTTGATTTCAATAGTGATGAGAATGACTTGTTAATTGAAGATGACTTGCTATTTGAAAAATCTAGTAATGTAAGTCCAGATGAACTTGCTAGTAATCGTTCTAGTCTAGATAAGTCATGTCATGATGATAAGTTGGCAATAGAATGACTAACTTAAGAACTAAACACTCTTAAGTTAGCTCATGAGTCTACCCTACAAGATCATAGAGAGCTTGAAAAGACACATGAGAAGCTCCGCTTCGAGAAGCTCAATTTAGAGCAAGAACATGAGCTCCTTAAAGCTATCAATGACGATCTTCAAAAGAAGACTTCCTCTTATGTATCCAAATGACTTCTCTTGTCTATGTTCATACCACAAGTTAAGGCTAAGCAAACTAGTAACAAAGGCAAGAAAGGTTCTTCAACTAGTAGCAATAAAAATTATAAATCCAATGATATTGATTCTAGTAGTTCTAATGATCCCACTAACTCTTCTATTAGCCAAGTTACACTTGAGCAAGAAAATGAACTTTTGAAAGGGATTATAGAGAAACTTATCTACAAGAGTCTTGCCGGGTGCAAACAATTCAAGGAGATTGTACGCAAGTAGGGAGGATACCAGAAGAACAATGGCATTGGCTAATTCAGTGCTAATGGAGTTGAATGGGAAGAAGGTCAATAACCCAAGCTCAAGTTTGTTCCTCAAAAGGAGAAGTATGAAAATACTCTCCCCAAGGGAACAAAATCTCAAGATGACCTTCCACCACAAGTCCCCAAGCAAAAGGACAAGAACAAGCTTCAAGAGTACATTGACTCATATGAAGATGA
This sequence comes from Hordeum marinum, assembly GCA_022496015.1. Taxonomy (NCBI): domain Eukaryota; kingdom Viridiplantae; phylum Streptophyta; class Magnoliopsida; order Poales; family Poaceae; genus Hordeum; species Hordeum marinum. Next base: position 248,751,691 of record CM039676.1, on the reverse strand, counting down.
ATCCCGAGCTATGGTGAAGTGGGTTCCCAAGGCTACTACAAGCTCAACTTCTAAAAGTGCTACTTCAACACCAAGGATCCCCATAAACTTGATGTGGGTCCCCAATAAGAAGAACTAGAGACGTTCTTGAGGGGTGACTCCGCCAATGAAATTCACTCATATTCATTATTGGCAAGAACTAGTTGCAATCAACATCAACATCATGCAATAGTTCAAGGAGTCACACATTCCCTCAAAGGTAAGCAAGGGATAAGGTAATCAACAAATCAATGTACATCATCATGTATGCTTTGCACTCCATGTCCATAGATATCCTTGTATTTGTCTCTTGTGTGTTGGGACTAACCCATGTAGGTGAGAAGAGTAAGGAAACAACAAGGATGCTCCCAACTCATGGTGATCTTCATCAACTTTGAGTATCCACCACTAGTTCACCAACATGAAGTCTTCATCGACAAAACCCAAGGTTAGTTTATCCCTCCTATGGGGGGATGTCACATCAAGGGGGGCTTTACTCTAAGACTTGAGTCAAAGCATCTCATAGTATGTGACATCATTAAATGCTTTATGTAAAAGTGGTAACTGTCGTGAGAATAAGCCTGACAGTAGAAGGTAGGGGTACGTAAGGAGAGGGCAGAGTCCTAGCTACGGCAAGGATGTACACACGAATGTATGAGTTCAGGCCCCTCTCGTGGAGGTAACAGCCATACGTCTCAGTACTTGGGAGCTTATGTTGAGTGGAATATGAGTTTTGCAGGGGGTGCGAACCCTTGTGCCAGAGGGGAGGGGCGGCTTATATAGAGTGTGCTTCCCCTCATGAATAGCCGGCAACCAAGGGTTCGATCGTGGTAGTAAAGGTATACGTTGCTGCTAACGTATCTAATAAATGCTACTAATGGCGACTGGTTGAACGCCTGCCTGTTGGCCTCCCTGGGGTGCCTTCTGGTCTTCTGCTGTCAACTGGCTATTGGCTCTTCCGAGTGAAAGGCTAGTGTCGAGTGGAGGCAGAAACCTCCAAGTGGATTATCTGTCGAGTGACTCATGCGCCATGGTGACTTCAGTCGGAGTCCTCCTTGTAATCTTTAAGTCCTCAAATGCAGTGTCCTTAGGTAGGGTATGTAGGTCAGGCCTACGACCCTACCCTAGGTACATATCATCGTCATTATCCCCCGAATGGATCGGGGTTCGAGTGAAAAAGGGATCGATACTGGTTCTGATAAGGCACAGAAATTCCGAATGCATTCCAAGGCTTTACGGAAATCTGCTTCGACTGGAATCTTTATCATTCGCCCTGATCGATTCTGCCTTGATAAGCATCTGACTGAACTTGAGCACAAACTCAGTTCTGAGTGAACAACAAGATCTTTTGATGCGACGGGTCGCTTCGTCAAGCCCGGATTTCAAGGGATTCGAAAATTTGGGAAGCGCGCGCCACGCGATGATAACACAACGATTGGGGTAAGTGGGGGCATGACGCCTCGATCTTCGTGTCGCCTTTTACACCATGTACATTGCTTCCTCTGCGGCCAGGATTCACAATGATCCGGCGGGCCCGCAGGTCAGCGACTCACTTGGGCACATATAAGATAGGACTACACAGAGTTTGGCACATCGCTTCTCCCCCATTCTCCTCTTTCACTCCGCCTCCTCTGCTCCATGCGCGTCGCTCAGCTCCGCCTCGATGACCGCCACTGGATGATGAAGAGCATGACGGAGAAGCTCGAGTGTTCCAAGAAGGAGGCCAAGGCGAAGAAGCTGTCAAGCGCCCGATTCATGGCGCTGCCGGGGTGGATCCATGGGGATTTTCTCCCATCGACGGTCACGGCGGAGGACGTCCAGAACCTCGTCGTCGACGGGCTGATAGCCAACGGGTCGTGAAGGCTGTCGGAGGGGGAGACCAAGCCGAAGCCATGCGAAGGGGAGCGAGTCCTCTTCCTCACCCACGTCGAGCGAGGTTTTTCTCTGCCTCCCCATCCATTCGTCTGTGGGTTCTTGAACTTTTTCAGAGCGCAATTTCACCATTTCCCTCTAAATGCCATCTCATATCTTGTCGCTTTCATAACCTTGTGTGAATGCTTCTTGGGATGTCCCCCTCATTGGGGCTTGTTCAAACACATCTTCACTATCCAATCCCAGTGGGTCAAGAAAGCCAACCCAGATGATAGTAAGACCCACGTCATCCAGTTATGTGGTGGCCTGGGACTCCAAAAGAGAGCCAGGAGTGTGTTTCCGTCAATGACTTCCCTAAATCTGTTCGGGGCTGCCATCGACTTGGTTTTACTATAAAGACGTCACATCTCCCAACATGTCGACTGGCCTCCCCCTTCACACCAGAGCGACCCACTACTCCCAAATCTGTCTGGACCCCGATCCTAAGCCATAAGAATCTAGCATGTAACACATCACATCACTTTGCGGCCTCACGCACGGTTAACTCCACGACTGCCACCTTACCTGGGTCGGGACCGTTTGCGTCTTTTGGCTCACGTATGTAATATATCCCTAGCATTCAAACGTCAAAGAACCCGGGCCGACATGGCTAGTCGTAGAACCCAAGTGGCACATCTGTATAGAAATAGGCATACGTAACCCAACAATGCAGGTGTCAGTCTCTAGCATGTGTAGACGAGTCATAGCAAGCTACAAGGACTCCATTACGTCATGGGACATAAATGTCATCACTGCGCGTAGACGAGTCGTAGCAGGCTACAGGGACTCCATTACACTGCGAGACATTTCCCCAAAGGGATAGACACAACAACAAAGAAGGATACATGCCAGTCAATCAATGTGTCCAGAGCAGTAGCAAGCTACCAAGGCTTGGTGGAAGCACAAAGAGGCAGTTTCCTGTAAAGAGTACTACTAAAGGCACACAACTAGGTGTCGAATCCCATACATATCATTGCACGTCACACGTACGCATGACATGCCCAATATGCATAGATACAACTATGGCATCACAACATAACCATACAACAACACAACATTTATTTAGGAGGCTCGTAATAGCCAACATAGAGTGATATATTACAAACAGGGGTCACATGACCCAACACACAAATCATACAAACAACAGGCGGAAGCTTAACATGTCTGGGTACAGACATCTAGAAAAGATGATGGCTGAGGAAGCCTGTCTATCTACAAGGCCCTCCATAGGAACCAGACCTCTGGCTGGGATTTCCAAGCTAAATGGCCAACATCAATCTTATCATAGAAACCACTAGCAAGACTGGAGTCTCCTCTGCAAAAACATAATTAAGCAACAGTGAGTAATGAGTACTCAGCAAGACTTACATCAGAACTAACTACATATGCATCAGTATCAATGAACGGGCTTGTGGAGTTTATTGCAGCAAGCCAGCTTTGACTCTTGGCTAATCTGTACTACGACTACAAGTGCTTTCTTTGAGGTGGGATAGCGCGCACAAGTCCACATATTCACCAATCAATACACCACTATGGATCCACTCTCGTCTCCCTACGAGAAGGCCATCCATAGCACTCACGCTTATCTTGCATATTTTAGAAGTATCCATTTAACTTATCTATGAACCACATAAGTTCTCCAAGTAGTCCATATCCGAGGACGCGGCTATTCGAATAGATTCATAACCCTGCAAGGGTGTACTTCGACACACATGCTCCCGCCACTTACCGACATGTGCTCGTAAAAAGGCACCTCGGCAACCTTCAAGCGGAAGCCCAGCGAGGGAGTCGGCCATGACCTGACTAACCACACAAGACTCTAGTCCAGGTTTATCACCTATTTGAGACTGAAACCGCAAGGAAGTCCGTCCGAAGTTTCCTCAACGGCCCCAAACAATGTGTACAGGGTTCCAAAGCCCACCTTGACGGATGGTACTATGCTTGGTACACCAGGCCACGATGCGTAGTCTAACCCTAGCCCACCTGTATGGGGTGCCACTCGGTAGACTACTAGCATGTCCTACAAACACCAGAAACTAGTTGCAACTCCTAGATAGAGTTCATGTTGATTAATAAGTCGAGAGAGTTATTTAAGGATCCCAATGTACGGTAGTAGCTAGTCTTGGACAACATACACATGACTCGGTTCTTAAGAACGGTCCCAATGACAAATGGGGTTAATTAGGTTTAACTAAATCCTGATAAAAATCATTAAGGGGTTGGGCCAACTAGCCAGTGGGTGATTAGGTTAATTTAAACAAATTAATTATTTGACCTAATTAGGCCGGGGGTTGGCCCCACCTGTCATTGACTCCGGAGAAGTCAAATCTGGTCAGGGGGGTCAAACCCACCAGCGGCTCAACGTTGGCGAGGCCAGATGTAGCGGAGGGCCACGGGTTTCGCGCTCCGGCGTCCAAATGGACGGCGAAGGCCATCTACCACAAGCTAACAAGCCCGCACGTCGAGTGGAGGGGTCAGCCGGGCCTAGAGCGGCCGGTGTCGACGGCAGCGAGCTCAACTGCGGCGACCGGAGCTCGGGCGCGGGGCTAACTAAGGGGTGCGCGCGATAGTAGGAAGAGAGGGGAGAGGAAGAGGAGCTCACAGGGAGGCTTCGGGTGCAGCAGGCGAGGCCGGGGAGGAGCTGGAGCAAGCAAATCGGCGGCGGGGAGGAGCTTCGGTGACCGGCGGAGGAAGCGGCAAGGGCGAGGGGGGAGAACCAGAGAGGGTTGGAGAAGGGAGAGGGGCTCTGGGGCGCTTCAGGCGGGGAGATAGGCTCGAGGGGGGCGAGAAAGCACGTAGAGAGGAGCTGGCCTCCTCGGGCGCGCGCGTGCGAGCATGCAGCTGCTCATACTGGCAGAAGGTGGGAGAAGGCGCCTGATGGGCTGGGCCCTCTCCTGTGCTGGGCCAGCTACACTTAAGCCCTATTTCCCCCCTTTATTTTTCTGTTTTTTTATTTCCTGCTTTTGTTTAATTTTGTTTGGGCAAAAACTATAAAGCAAAAAATTCCTGAAAATATTTCTAGGGTATATTTGGAATATTTCCAAACTCTACAAAAAAAATTCGAAAATTTGATGCAACTAAAATATTTACAATGCTTTATTAATGATTTTCAGAAACTTTCCTAGTTTATTAAATTTGCCAAAATAGTTGTTAATATATAATTCACCCCTGATATGTTGTTGCCAACATTTATCAAAGAAGGGGAACATTTTTGAAGAGCATTTTGAGAACATTGAGAATTCAATTGTTGGAATTTTATTTATTCAATGAGATGCTAGGGTTTCTGTTAATCCCCATTTCATGTTTCAATTGAATTTAAACATGATGACATGATGCACATGCAATGACAAGCACCTCCTAAGCTAGGGATGTGACAAAATCACTGTCAGTGACAGAAGGAGAGAAAGTCCATGTAGGAATTTTAGTGAACGCGGTGGTAAATCTAATTCATGGCGGAGTGACTGGTATGGATCTGCTGGAGACATTTCTCATTCGACGAATCCAGCCCCTTCAAGTGCGGGACCACACTATGTGGCACTATTTAGGTGCTGAGGACACCACTAGGACACATCCAGAGGAAGTCTCCGAGAAGACTTTCGCACAATGGCTTCGAAGCATCACTGGAGCCTGTGACAACCCCCTAGGAGCCAAGCAAATCTTGCCCTTCTCTGCTGAGAACTCGCCGCCAAATCTGGTAAGTTATATCTTTGTCGAATGCTTTCATGTTTCGTCGAGTGATTGGGTCATCAGTCGACTGACTTTACTATTTGTATCTCGCAGGAGTTAATGAACATGTATTCACCCATGCTGAATGGAGATCATCCCGGTGAAGGAGAAGAGAGCGCGGCGGCAGCGTAGACGTTGATTATGCCAAGGACAGCGAAGGCAATTACGAGGACTCGGAGGAGAGTGAGGAAGAGCCTGGGTCTCCTCCACGCACCGAGCATTGTTCTAAGTAGCACCAAGACCCAGTGGCTACCCCAAGAAAAACTTTGACGTCAAGCACCAGGAACCCGAAGCGCGGCCGGGATACAACATTTGAGTCGACTGAATGGGCCACAAAGCAGCCTAGGTCCGACGCACCAAAACCTCAGAAGGCTCTGTCCCGCATCAAGATCGTCGTACCTGTCACCTCAACGTAAGTGTCCATTTTCCTTTTGTTGTTGTGGAACTTCATGTCTTTGCTGACCGAGTGGAATTTGTCTATCAGAGTCGCTACCTCGGTGACATCGCCTCCACGAGATGAAGAGGAGCATATGGATGTGGATACTGTTGACGCGGCCACCTCTCAACAAGGTATAAAGAACCTTCACTCTACCCTATTTTTTCTTTCAAAATGACTCGTCGATTGACTAGGCTAGCGTTGTCGATTGGTAGTTGCAGACATCATCCAGTTGGAGGATGATGACGAGCTGTAGCAGGGTACTGGGGGTGAAGGTATGACCTTGGGTACCCCATGTGTACGCGCTTAGCGAACACCATCAGGGCAGACGCCTCGTAAGTCGACCGATGCATCGTCTCAAGGACTTGGCTACTCATCTCGAGCAAGAACTGAACTTGCGGACCTGCTGTCGAGTGCTCCGCCAGCCACTTCAACTCTTGTGGCCTCGACGCCAATCGGGCAACCTCAAGCAACTCCTGTTACTCTAGCCGTAGCATCAACTCACCCGATGCCCGCCTTCCCTCCGTATCGCGTCCCAGAAGACCGGACTTGAGATGGAAAGGAAGCCATGATCCAGGCTGAGCACATGATGATGCGTACGAATGAGGCATACAAGGCCAGCAAATTGGCTTATGATGCCATTTCAGTGCTTCGTGCCAATGTCCGAGTAAGTGTGATTGTCAGTTCATTTCCGATTGAATTCTTGTCCATCTTGATTCTACACCCACTAGGTGTTTTCTTTTTGATACATATTTGCTTGTTTTCCCCTCGAGTAGATCAGGTCTTAGTCGAGTGGTTTCTGGTCCAGTGGGGGCACGCTGAGTGCACCCACTCGGTTTAGTCCCCGTGACCGCTGTCAAATGGTGATGACATCGGCAGGGGTCTTAGAATTTTTTTGATAATCTCTTGACAATCGATAGGCCCGACCTGGTCGAGTGACAGTAGGTCCAGTGGGGGCACACTGAGTGCACCCATTGGGTGTAGTCCCCGAGACCGCCGTCGAGTGCCTGCATCGGTGGGGGCCTGATAGAGACGAAGTTTTTTTAGACAAATCAGACCTAGTCGATTGGAGTTGTATCCAGTGGGGGCACACTGAGTGCACCCACTAGGTGTAGTCCCCGAGACTACTGTTGATCATTTACGATGGGCAGTAGTCTTAAGAACTTGGACTCGGGATCCTTTTTTGTAAGCAGAGTACGCTTGTCGCTCGGTTCGTCGAGTGAGTGCTTTTTCCTTAGTGTCTCTACTTCTGAATACTTGTCTTAAGGATGGAGAGGTCAGAACCTATCCTACATGTTTCATGGATATCATTTCCATCAACCATCATATGACGCAGGTTTCATGGACATCATTTCCATCAACCATGATATGAAGCAGGTTTCATGGACATCATTTCCATCAACCATGATATGACGCTTTGCAGGGGTGTGGGGTGGGGTGGCATGCCGCCATCCAATCAACTGAACTTGCTCCTTTCCACTCGGGAGTGGAGAAATATTAATGTCGACTGAATTACTTCTTTGTTGATTTCAGAAAGCCTGTGAACTTGGGACTCGATACGTCGACCTGGAGAAGGAGAAGAATCGGCTCCAACTGGATCTGGAGGTGTCCAAGAACAATCTAGACCATGCATAGACTAAGCTAAGGAACCTGGGAGGTAATCTTTGTCGACCAACTACACTATAACTCTCATCTTCCATCCTTTGAACCGAGTGTCCTCACTGGAACAGACGTGCGTGATGAGAACCGCCGACTACAAGCGCGACTCAACAATGTTATTTCTTTAGATACCATGAAGAAGGCGCTTGAAGACAAGGACAAGGCACTCGCTGATGCTCAAAAGGTGGCGAGAGAGAAAACTGAGGCTGCCGAGAATAAGCTTGCCGCAACCAAAAAGTTGGAAGATGAAAACACCAAACTCAAGCAGGAACGGCCCGACTGGACCAAAAAGAGCGAACAGCTGAGCAAGAGGAGTAATGGTCTGGAGAAATACTTGGGAGACTTCACGAAGAAGATGTTCGGCATGCTCGAAGGTAACTTTCTTTCGTCGAGTGAATTTCCTTAATTCCTACGCGACAGTATTGTGACATTCTTTTCATTCCCCCTTCATGTAGAATTCTGCCAAGACATCAACAAGGAGACTGAGGAGATTGAGCCAAATTTGGACCCCATCAAGTCACCCGTCGGGTACATAGTGGCCATGAACATGTTTCGGCTTGACGTTCGTCTTAAAAGTGTTCAGGAGTATATCACTCGACTGAGGGCTACACTGGAGAAGATCGACAAAGAACTGTGGCCAAAAGACACCCTCCAGACTAACCTCGAGTCGTGGATGACCCGCCTCAACGAGATTCCCAGTCGAGTGCAAGCATGGAAAAAATATGCTCCTTGTTGTGGAGCCGACGTGGCGCTTTCACTCGTCCGTGTCCATTGCAAGGAGGCAAAGGAGGACAAGATGAAGACTCTCCAGGTGGCCAACACGAAGAAACTTCAATTCGAGGACTTCATGGAGACCTTCATCGAAGCAGCCACTCGGATCGATGATGGGATTGATCTGGACACCTTTGTCGAGCCTGCGAGTCCCACAGGTGCTTGATTAAACTTTCATTGCAGTTAAAACTTTATTTTCCTCGGTATGCCGAGTGATGGTGTAACCATTTTAAAACTTCGTTCAGGCCTTAAGCCTGAGTACTTCCGTTTGCGTGGACCACTTTTATCCGCGCTAGGCATTTTAGATTCATCTGCATTTTGCTTTTAATCCTTTGCTTGGCTAAGCTTGTTTGGTTCTCGAATGGAATGGATGTTCATCACTCGGAAGAATTTTCAACTTGGGCGAAAACTGGTTCGCGTCTAAGTCCCTGAGTGAGAAGAATGCTCATCACTCGGGAGGGTTTTTAACTTAACCGAAAACTGGTTCGCAACTAAGCCCCCGAGTGAGAGGATCACTCGTCACTCGGAGAAGTTTTCAACTTAGACGAAGACTAATTTTCACCTAAGTTTCCGAGTGAGCATGATGTTATCCACTCGAAAGGTTTTTTTAACTTAGGCAAAAACTAGTTCGTAGCTAAGCCCCCGAGTGAGAGGGTCGCTCGTCACTCGGAGAAGTTTTGAACTTAGATCAAGACTGATTCACAGCTAAGTTTCCGAGTGAACATGATGTTATCCACTCGGAAGGTTTTTTTAACTTAGGATAAAACAGGTTCGCAGCTAAGCCCCCGAGTGAGAGGATCGCACGTCACTGGGAGAAGTTTTCAACTTAGACGAAGACTGATTCGCAGCTAAGTTTCTGAGTGAACATGATGTTATCCACTCGGAAGGGTTTTTTAACTTAGGCGAAAGCTGGTTCACAGCTAAGCCCCTGAGTGAGAGGGTCGCTCGTTACTCGGAGAAGTTTTGAACTTAGACGAAGACTGATTTGCAGCTAAGTTTCCGAGTGAACATGATGTTATCCACTCGGAAGGTTTTTTTAACTTAGGCGAAAGCTCGTTCACAGCTAAGCCCTCGAGTGAGAGGGTCGCTCGTCACTCGGAGTGTTTTTGAATGTAAGATTGCACGATCAGAATCGACAATAGACTGTGAGAGTCATAACTTTGATAAACGACATTGTTTGGAGTACTTTTATTACATCAAAACAACTCAGTCATCAAGTATAAAAACATCAAAGTAAATCTACGTTCCAGGCACGTGAATCATCAATATTCTTATTGAGGTTGTAGAGGTGGTAGGCTCCATTGTTCAGTACTTTGGTGATGATGAAAGGACCTTCCCATGCTGGGGCGAGCTTGTGATGTCGTTGTTGATCCACTCGGAGCACAAGATCACCTTCATGGAACGACCGATTCTTGACATGATTCGCATGGAAGCGGCACAGATCTTGCAGATACACAGTCGACCGAATCAGAGCCATTTCGCGTTCTTCTTCCACGAGATCTACACCGTCTTGTCATGGCTGCTCAACCTCAGCCTTGGAGTAAAGATCTACATGACGGGAATTGTGAAGGAGATCACTCGGCAAAACGGCTTCGGCTCCATACACCATGAAGAAAGGAGTGCACCCCGTCGACTGATTAGGAGTCGTCGTCAAGCCCCACAGAACAGATGGAAATTCAGTAACCAAAGCTCCAGCTACATGCTCGAGATCTCGCATGAGTCGAGGCTTCAGCCCTTCAATGATAAGGCCATTTGCTCGCTCAGCTTGATCATTAGTCTGGGGGTGCACAATGGATGCATAATCCACCCGAGTGCCTTGGGTAAAGCAAAATTGCCTGAAGTCTTCCGAGTCAAAGTTTGAGCCATTCTCTGTAATGATACTGTGGGGAACTCCATATCGAAATGTTATCTCTTTCATTAATTTGATAGCAGTGCGCGAGTTCTGCTTATTTATGGGTCTAGCCTCAATCCACTTAGTAAACTTGCCGACTACAAGCAAGTGAGTAAATCCACTCTGGCCTATTCGAAAGGGACCGACCATATCCAAACCCCATACAGCGAACGGCCAGACGAGTGGAATAGTCTTCAAGGCGGATGCGGGCTTGTGCGACAAGTTTGTATAGAACTGGCACCCTTCCCAGCGATCAACAATCTCCTTAGCCATTTCATTGGCGCGCAGACAGAAGAAACCAGCTCGGTATTCTTTGGCAACAATTGTGCAAGAGGACGCATGATGACCATAGGTCCCCGGATGAATTTCTTCCAAAATCAGACTACCTTCTTCAGGAGAGATGCACTGATGAGTTACGCCAGTTATGCTTTCTCTGTAAAGTTGTCCATCCATCATAGTAAAAGGCCTTGGATCTGCGGACAATCTGTCGAGCTTCAACCTCGTCATCTAGGAGTTCTTGCCTCGGTATGTATGCAATATAAGGCACCGTCCAGTCGGGCGTGGTCACCAGAACCAGATCTATGACTACCGGGACATCAACCTCAGTCGAATCAGAGGCGCTCATTGCTTGCGAGGGCTCTTCAGTGAAGGGATCTTCTTGCACCGAAGGAAAATGTAGATTTTCTAGAAACACATTGCCAGGTATAGGCTTCCGAGTGGACCCAATCTTTGCTAAATCATCAGCTGCTTGATTCTTCACTCGGGGAATATTGTGGAGTTCCAAACCTTCAAACTTTTTCTCAAGCTTTCTCACTGCATTGCAGTATCCAGTCATAGCAGGGTTCCTGACATCCCACTCTTTCATCACCTAGTTAACCACCAAATCAGAGTCACCGTATACCATCAGGCATCGGACGCCGAGTGAGGTGGCCATACGCAACCCGTATAGGAGTGCTTCATATTCAACTTCATTATTGGAGGAATCGAAGTGAATCTGAAGGACATAACTGAGCTTCTCACCCTTTAGAGATACCAAAACTATGCCAGCACCAGACCCATTCAGCATCTTAGAACCATCAAAGAACATGGTCTAGTGTGTCGAGTGAATTTGAGTTGGTTGTCGCTGTTCCATCCACTCGGCCATGAAAACAGCCAGCGCTTGATATTCGATTGCCTTTTTTGCTTCAAACTTGAAATCAAAATAGAGGATCTCAATATCCCATTTAGCCACTCGACCAGTCGCATCTCGATTGTTGAGGATCTCAGACAGTGGAGCATCACTGACGACTGAGATTGAGTGATCTTGGAAGTAGTGTGCCACCTTCTTCGCTGATAAACATATACCATAGACGAGTTTATAGTAATGAGGGTACCTTTGCTTTGAAGGAGTCAACACTTCAGAGATATAGTAAACTAGACGTTGGACTTTATAAGCTTTGCCCTCTTCTTCCCGCTCGACAATGAGAATTGTACTGACGACTTGATTAGTGGCTGCAATGTACAAAAGCAAGGGTTCTTTGCTGTGCAGAGTAGCAAGCAATGGCTGGGTGGAAAGCAGGGCTTTGAGCTCGACAAACGCTGCTTCTGCCTCGGGAGTCCACTCAAATGTATCTGATTCGGTCATCAGTCGGTATAAAGGCAATGAATTCTCCCCGAGACGAGAAATAAATCTACGCAATGCCGCTAGGCAACCTATGAGCTTCTGGACATCGTGCACGCGCTCAGGGCGTTTCATTCAAGTGATGGCACCGATCTTCTTAGGATTGACATCGATTCCCCATTCGGAAATGAGGAAACCGAGCAACTTACCACCAGGAACACCGAAATTGCACTTGGACAGGTTTAACTTGATATCATACTTCCTCAAATTGGTGAATGTTTTTGCCAAGTCAGTCAGCAGGTCGAAACCTTTGTGTGACTTGACAACAATATCATCCATATAGGCCTTGAGATTCCAAGGGATTTGCTCGAGCAGGCATTTCTGAATCATACGCATGAAAGTAGCGCCAGCATTTTTCAAACCAAAAGGCATGGTGATATAACAGAAACACCGGAAAGGGGTGATGAAGGTTGTCTTTATTTCATCTAGACCAAACAGACGGATCTGATGATAACCTGAGTAAGCATCGAGAAATGATAAACGCTCGCACCCCGCAGTCGAGTCGACAATCTGATCGATGCATGGGAGTGGAAAATGATCTTTGGGGCAGACCGGATTGATATGTTTAAAGTCGATACACATGCGGAGTGGCTTATCTTTCTTGGGGACCATGACGACGCTAGAGAGCCACTCGGAGTGGTAAATCTCCCATATGAACTTGGCCTCCAAGAGTCGATCCACCTCCTCATTGATTGCCTTCCACATCTCTACTGTCGACCGACGCAAGTGTTCCATTGCAGGCTTGGCCTTCGGGTCAACTCTCAGTCGGTGCTCGGCTAGTTCCCTGGGTACACCCGACATGTCACCAGGCTTCCATGCGAAGATGTCCCAGTTCTCATGGAGGAACTGGATGAGCGCGGCTTCCTATTTGCTATCGAGTGTCATTGAGATGTTGGTTGGGCAGCATTAGGATCTGTCGGGTGAATGTGCACTTGCTTCACTTCACCTACCGACTGAAAAGCAGACTCAGAAGCAGGCTTCTTGGCACGCCGCATGTTGGCAGGATCAGTACTCTTCTTGTATTCTTCCAACTCGACCATAGCCATTTGATGATCGGCAAATTTGGAGCCCTGCTAAAGGCACTCCTCCGCTCTTTGTCAATTCCCTGTGACTGCAATCACGCCCTTGGGTCCGGGCATCTTCAACTTTAGGTACACATAACAGGGATGGGCCATGAAATGGGCATAGGCCGGATGCCCAAGGATGGCGTGATACGCGCTCTAGAAGTCTACAACTTCAAACGTCAATTTCTCCTTGCGAATTTTTTTGTCGTTGCCAAACACCACATCCAATGCAATCTGGCTGAGGGACTTGGCCTTCTTCCCAGGGATGACTCCGTGGAACTGCATGTTGCTTTTGCTAAGTCGGGACATCGAAATGCCCATCCCCTTTAGGGTATCCGCATACAGGATGTTCAAACCACTCCCTCCGTCCATGAGAACCTTGCGGAGTCGAGTGCTTCCCACAATAGGGTTCACCACCAAAGCTTGCCGACCGGGAGTAGCGACATGAGCAGGGTGGTCTGACTGGTCAAATGTGATAGCAGTCTGAGACCATTTGGGGTATGTGGGGGAGGCAGGAACAGCCATGTTCACCTCTCGGTTAATAACTTTCAGCCGTCTCTTGCTTACTACATCAACAAAATCATCAAAGTGGCATTGACCTCAGGGAATTCCTCTTTATCTTCATCATCCTCCTTTCCAGGAGAGTTCTCACTCAACTGACCTTCCTTCAACTGTTGGATCGGTAATCTGCACTGTCGAGTGGTGTTTTTCGGCAATATCAAATTGCCTTCCTCATCTTTCTTCGTGTGGATTTCACACGGTAAATCCATAACATCTGTTCCTGACTGATTCTTTACTTTCTTGGGGGTAAACTGCCCATTGGGTTTCCCCTTATTCTTTCCTTGCGCTGCTAGAGCGGCCGCCTTTGCTTGAGCAGAGCCATCGGCTTTGCGCTTTTGTTTCCGATTGGAATTGCCGCCGACATCATTGTCGACTACTTTTCCCTTGCCGCTGTGGAGGCGGTCTTCCTCTTCACCATTAGCGTACCAAGTGGAAATCTCCATCATTTTGCGCAGGGAAATATTTCCTGTCCGACCAAACTTCAGGTAAAGCTTTATGTACTTAACACCAGCCTTGAAGGTGCAAACGGCTTGGTGCTCAGAAACATTTTCCACTGTGTGATCCAGGGTGGACCAACACTGAATGTAATCCCTCAAAGTTTCATTGGGTTTTGAACACAGTGTTGCAGATCAATCAAGCCAGCTAGACGCTTGCATGTGCCCTCAAAAGTTCTGATGAACACTCGGGCAAGATCCTCCCAACGGTAGATGCTAGAAGGAGCCAAACGATTCAACCACGCTCGGGCCAAACAATCCAACATCAAGGACAAATGCTTCATGGCTATGTTGTCATTTCCTCCACCAATCTGTATTGCCACTCGGTAATCGTCTAGTCACGTTTCTAGTGAACATGCTAATCCCAGCCGCCAACCTAAATTTGGGGGGGTCTCAGCAGATCGAATGGCTCTGCTGAAACATTCGGGCCCAGAGACAACGACACCACTTCCACTCAGATAGTCTCTATCATAACCATCCCTGTGAACCATGCCCCTGTCAATCTGCTTTAGTGCGAGGATATCTCCCGCATCGAATCTAGGATTCCGCTCCTCACCAAACGGGCGCCTATCGTCATAGTGTCGGGGCACATACGAACCACTCCGCGGAGGAGTAAGCACTCGACGATGGTTATCACGGTGAAAACAAGGAGCAAACTGATTTCGCCCCTAATCTCGATACTGATCTTCACTGTAACCCCCACCCCTGCGACGCAAAGGTGACCCTGGGCTATGTGCCGACGGAACCGTATCAGCCTTGGGCAAATTGATGTGTAACCTGTTGTGCGACTAAGAATCAGCCGGATTCTGTTGTTCCGCTACATCAAGCAATGCTCGGATCTGCAGCAAAACTCTGCTAGCCTCTAAACATGATGGTTGAATGGAATCTACAATCCTAGCAGCTGTTGCAACATTCAGAACCGGAGTACAGAATACCTAGACGTTGTTCTGAGATCCACTCGGAAACAACTGTCGTTGACGTCGACTGGGAACTGGTGGACGCTGGCAGGCACGTTCGTTGAGTTCTTTCTGCATCTCTTCAAGATGAAGGCGCGTGGCCTCCAAGGCCTGGGCTTCGGCGGTCGCACCGATGATGGGCGTATGGAGGATCTCCTCATCTCGATGCTGCTGCTCACTCGACGGTCCTCTAGTCTCGTGTCTTCCGTGGCCAAAGTCAGGCAGGCTTTGATGAGAGCCTGCCATGAGAACCTCAGTCGTTGGATCGTAGCTCTTGCACTCGGAAGGAACGTCAGACTGATCCAACACCGAGTCAAACACGTCGTGAAGTGATTTGGTGGGCTCAATAGCCGCAATTTGCGGAGATGAGCTTGGCGAGCCTGCCGCGTGCCTCACCCAACGCTAGAGCCGTGAGCGACCGGATCGCTTGCGGCGACGAACAGCAGGGAGAGCCGACAGGTACGGGGTCAACCACTGCTGAAGAAGAACACTGCAGGAGCTTGCACGGAAGTGTGCCGCCCCGAGAATCGGGAGCGCCTCAACGTCTAGAGGAGCTTCTTGAAGCCATACCAAGTCGTTGGTGATGAAGGTGAGCACTCCGAGATGGATCTCGTGGCAAAGGAACAAACCGCCGCCGGAAGACATGACGAAGGAGAAAATCGCAACCTTGCCGGAAGTCGCTTAGGCGCCTGCTCCACGGTGGGTGCCAACCGTCATGGGAACAAGCCTGACACTAGAAGGTAGGGGTACGTAAGGTGAGGGCAGAGTCTTAGCTACGGCGAGGATGTACACACGAATGTATGAGTTGAGGCCCCTCTCGTGGAGGTAACAGCCCTACGTCTCAGTACTTGGGAGCTTCTATCATGTGGAATATGAATGTTACAGGGGGGTGTGAACCCTTGTGCCAGAGGGGAGGGGCGGCTTATATAGAGTGCGCTGCCCCTCACGAATACCTGGCAACCAAGGGTTCGATCGTGGTAATAAGGGTATACATTATTGATAACGTATGTAATAAATGCTACTAGTGGCGACTGGTCGAACGCCTGCCTATTGGCCTCCCTGGGGTGCCTTATGGTCTTCTGTCGTCGATTGTCTATTGGCTCTTCCGAGTGAAAGTCTACTATCGAGGTGAGGGAGAAACCTCCGAGTGGATTATCTGCCGAGTGACTCATGCACCATGGTGACTTCAGTCGGAGTCCTTGTAATCTTTAAGTCCTCCAATGTAGAGTCCTTAGGTAGGGTATGTAGGTCAGGCCTAGGACCCTACCCTAGGTACATATCCTTGTCAGTAACCCCACTTGTGCTTAAACGATGAGTATGACCTATGATCAAGTATTCTTACTTGGCACCTAAGTCAATATACTCATGTACAGATGACTTCGTCATCGCCAAAGTGCTTGATAGAAGCTAGTATGTTTGTACATGTTTGCCATGATTTCATTTGACATCTTATTGTGTGAGCATGTTGGTCTGTATTTATTTACTCATTCGAGGGCATCCAATTGTTGCTATTTGGCATTTTGATTTCTATTTTGCCAATTGGATGAACAATAATGCCTAGGACCACTCTCTAGCTATCTATGCTTTCTCACCTCATATTCTATTCATGCTGCATCACAAAATTTGAACAAGCACTTTTTGATCTCTCTGTGTGAGGAGCACTCGAAGTTCCGTATCGACAAAGGACTGACATTAAAAACTCCCAAGTGCATCTCGGTGAAACCAACTCAAAAATCTTGGTCTCACCAAATGCCTAGGGTTGATCTGGTTTTCAATCTCGGTACCACTGATTCCATATTCTTAGTTACACCTAGTTTCCCTATCAGCTAATAGTTGAGGAACTCGGTGACACCGAAAATTTAGAATCGGTGTCACCGACGGCCATGGGTATATAAAGATGCGGACCCGACCTTTGAAAATTTCTTCAAATCGTTGCCCCCTCGAAACCCTACGCTACTGAATCGTGACCCCTGGTCATCGCTTTTTCTTCCCCATGCGCCTCCGCCACTGGGAATCGCCGCCGCCGACGGAATCAACACCCCTGTCACCGTCGTAGCGGATCCGTCGCCAAGGTAGGGTACGGATCCGGCCCTCCTTTGCGCTCCACATCCTATTCTTGCGCATTGAAGTTTATTCCATCGATAATCCACCATTTGCAAACCTCTCTCTCCAAAGAAAAGCTCATTAGATTAGCGAATCAAAAAAAATTAGGTTTAGTTGCCCACAAAATCGCATCTCGGTAGTACCGAGTGCGAAAAATCGGTTCCATTGATTTTCTTTTTGTGCTACTGAGGACAATACTCGGTGAGACCAAGTGGCAGTTTTTGGTCCGACCGAAATTGCTACCAAGTTTTGGTTAAGAGTATTGTGAGTCTCGGCAGCACCGAAAGTTTTGACTCGGGGACACCAAAATACCTTTTTTGCTGAGAACTATATCTAAGATTTTTCTATTCAATCTTTCAAAAATGTCTGCATTTTGTGATGACTTATCCTCTCTACTCTTCTACACTCTATTCACAGGGTCAGATGTGTCAGATGATGAAGACAAGTCCAAGAGGTCATCCAGACAGATTCCAGCTTCTGAGAAGAACAAGGGATCTACCTCCAGAGATATGGATGAGGATGCCATGTCTGCATTGACGAAGCTCAGACCACACCTTCCAAAGCACAATGCTATCCATCCACTTTATGTAGACATGAAGAAGAAGAAGGATGCAGGTTTGAGAGAGTGGAGAGCCATTGATCCATACTCTCAGGGGAGGAAGACAGCTCTAGACTACAGGTTCTACACCAAGGAGCAACATGATTTTTATGATACTGTGATGCTTGACAAGAGTCCAACTATGAGTGAAATGAGGTATGTTGACTGGAAGTACATCAAGGCAAATCAAGACTATTTTCCCAATGTACAAGACAACTTCCACTATGTTGGCCTAGATGAGTTTGTTGGCAAAGAGTTCACTGCATGGAACGATGAGATGATCATGCAATTCTACTCCACTGCTCACTTCTATGGAGATGGTAGGATTGTGTGGATGACAGAAGGAGCAAGATATGAGTCAACTGTTGATGAGTGGGCTGTCATCTTAGGAGTCCCAGGGGTACAAGATGGAGATGTTTGTGTGTACTCAGAGTCCAAGGCAAGCCACAATGCCATGAAGGACATGTACAATGCTATTCTTGCTGCACATCTTCAGTCTCACAAGCTAGGATCTATCTATTACCTCCAGGGAGGTCTCCATACCATTAACACCATTCTGAGGCATACCTTGATGCCTAAGTCAGGAGACAAGAATATGATCTAAGGCTACTCCATCAACTTGCTGCTTCATATTGACCAGCACTAGAGATTCAGAGTGATGGATCTGATTGTGGAGATAGTGAATAGGATTGCTGCCGATCAGAAGCATTCATGCTGCTATGCACCCTACATTCAGATGCTCATCAACTCCAAGCTGAAGAAGCACATATTTTCTCTGGACATACCCCACTTGCCCCTAGAGCCATACTTTGAGGACAATGTTGTGGTAATGGACCCAGATCATCCCACATCAGCTGCAGCTCAGGCACATGCAGATGCAGAGGCAGCTAGAGCCACTACTGCTCAAGTCCCTAGATCTAGGAACAAGCAGATGGATCTCTTGATCTCAATAGTTCAGATCATGTAGAAGGACATCAAGGACATACTGGAGAATCAGAATAGTCTTGTGAGGATCTTTGAGAACAGGATCAAGACCCTCAATGACAAGGTAGATGGGCTGAACAAGACCGTGACCGTGCTCAAGAAGGAAGTTGACTCTGTGCCTCTTCATTATTCTTCAGATGATGATGAGGAGGAGGAGGATGACTCTCCTCTCAGGCCAGACACGCACTTCACTACCCAGGCCAGATCAGCCATAGTGCCAGCTCCAGAGTTGAGGCCTTCTTCATCAGCACCTGCTACTGTCACTTCAGCTCCATCAGCTCCTCCAGTTCCTCCATTTG
This sequence comes from Hordeum marinum, assembly GCA_022496015.1. Taxonomy (NCBI): domain Eukaryota; kingdom Viridiplantae; phylum Streptophyta; class Magnoliopsida; order Poales; family Poaceae; genus Hordeum; species Hordeum marinum. The sequence continues at coordinate 248,732,560 of CM039676.1, read as the reverse complement.
CTACTCCAACTCCATCCATGACATCAACAGAGGTCTTCGCCGATGCAGTTCTCTTGACTCCGACATCGACCACCGGAGGAGATCATCCCAGAGGAACGATTAGTTATATCTCTTTGAAATTTTTGGTAACTTGTTGCCAAAGGGGGAGAAGTTGTATATAGATCTTTAGGCTTCGAGTGAGAGAGCATTGGTTTTTATTTGTTGTTTCAAAAACATTTGATCTTTTGGTTGCTTGCAGTTTAACACAAGCATGTTAAACTTTTGTTCATGTTTGATCATATGCTTTAATGTGTGTTGCTACTATCTTCTACCCTTTTAATGGTTATGAGATGATTAGTCACTTTGCTTGCTTGTGTTGTGCTATGATATTCACTCTTATTATTCTCGCACAACACCAAGATGTATGTGACATGGAAGAAGTTCCCCATGTACCTAATTGATTGCGCATTTGCACTCAAACGCAAATTTAAAAATAATGCACAAATTTAGGGGAGCTCTTTCTTATCACATACTTCTCAAAGCAACGACTACATTCATTGATTATATCATATGTCTAAGCTTTGATCTATATGTTGTCATCAATTACCAAAAAGGGGAGATTGAAAGCACATTTGCTCCCTTGGTGGTTTTGGTAATTAATAACAACATATATGTCATTGAACTAATGTTTCCACTAAGCATATTTCAGGAAAGGTTCAATGAAAGGGATGGCAAAAGGATTGTGGAATACCCCAAGATGCAAGGAAATGTATTGGCAAAGCTTCAAGCAAGAGGACTCTACATTTTACTTTGTGAGAAAACACTTTGAGTCCATAGGAAAGCCAATACTATTAAAAGGGGGTAAGGTACTGTTGGTGAACAAAATGCTCATACATGCACAAGTGAAAGTCACCAAAAACACCCACAAGCTCTTCCACAAAAGTTTGTCCAAAGCCAAACACTCAAAATTGGTGCAACCAACATCTCCCACTCGGTGCCACCGATTCCCAGACTCAAGCCAAACCCTAACCATTTGGTGCAACCGATTCTGATTCGGTGCCACCGAGTTTGGGTTGCCAACTTCTTGTTGCCCAAATTCACAAATTTGGTCCCACCGAGTTTGTTGGATAGGCATCACCGAGTTTGGCAATCTGACCGTTGGTCACCTAATCGGTGCAACCGAGATTTATATATCGGTCTCACCGAGATTCAAAAGTTGCTACCTTTGGAGCAACTGGGTACCACCGAGATTCACACATCGGTGTCACCAAGTTGGTCACTTAAGGTGTAACGGTTGGATATTTGGAGATGCCTATATATACCGCTCCATCACCACTCACTCACTCACAAGAGAAGCACTCAGAACAAATCCCCACTCATACCAACTGATTTTCTGAGAGAGAGCCACCTACTCATGTGTTGAGATCATGCCATTCCATTCCAACCATATGAATCTTGATCTCTAGCCTATCCAAGTTGCTTTCCACCCAATCAATCTCTTCCATCCAAGCCAAATATGTGAGAGAGTGATTGTGCGTTGAGGATTCTACCATCTTGAAGCACAAGAGCAAGGAGTTCATCGACATTATCGAGCCTATTACCTTTTGGAGGGTGGTGACTCCTAGATTGGCTAGGTGTCGCTTGCGAGCCTCTTACTTCATGTTGTGGAGTGAACCAAGAACTTTGTAAGGGCAAGGAGCCCGCCTACTTCATGAAGATCTACCCCGAGTTAGGCTTCTCCTTCATGGACGTAGGCCATCATGGTATAGTCAAGGTTGCTTCTTCGTGGAACCCTCCATGGGTAGAGCCCTCCGTGAACTCTCGCGACCATTACCCCCTGTGGGTTGACGACTCCATAAACGTGGAAATATTATAGCACAACCTATCGGAACCACGGGAAAAATCATCGTCTCTCCAAATTGTGTTTCATCTTCCTACCCTTCCTTTACTACTCATGCGTGTCTTTACTTTCTGCTGCTATACTCGTATACATGCATGTGTAGGGTGTGCTTGACTTGCTATGAATGCTAAAATCTGCCAACACTTAAAACTGAGAAAAAGTATATTTTTATTTGGTCAAGTAGTCTAATCACCCCCCCTCTAGACCTACTTTCAATGCTACAGATGGAGCTCGTCCATGAGAAGTGAGGCAACATCCTATGAGCTAATCATACTTTTTCTATCTAGTTGTTTCGTACCCATTGTTTTGGTAGCTTTTTCCATGTGACAACTATGTCGTGTTTAATTATTTTAGTTATGCAAAAATGTATAGTTCAATAGGGCTATCTGATGGTTAAGTATGAATTGACCAGTTCAATTTCATGAATGGATTTATTTGGTTATTTATAGTGAGCATATCCCTTGTTTCTCTGTATTTTGTTGTTAGGTTGGTTGTAGTGAGCATTTGTCTAGTTTTCAAGAAGATGCCTTGCTTTTCTATATTGAGTTGTTATGTTCGTTGCAGTGAGCATTTGTCCAGTTTTCAATGGCTACATTTGCTTGTTATAGTTAGCATATATGCCTTGTTTATTTCAGTTATTCACAATGCGGTGTTCATTATGTGCAAGTATGAATTGTGCGATTCTATTTCATCAATACCACCTGTTATGACTGGTGTAGTTAAAACTTGCCCTTTACTCCCGTTTTAATTTTTTACCCAGCATGATGTTTAAGCATGAGCAGCATTCTAGTCATTTTCAACACTACCTGTTTGAATTACAATATTTGGTCGCTCCTAAGCCTGTTGTAGCTAAAACCCCTATATTGTTTATCTGCCTTAATAGCATGCTGAAACCAACACATTCAAGCTGTCATTTGGAGATGAAGTTGTTTACCTTGGCTATATTTGGTTGATGTTAAGCATGTTGTACTTATCATGACTTTCCATGTACTTACACAGGACAACAATGGGAGTGGGCAACATTTTCCACCGAGGTTCATTTCATCCCTTGGCTTATACTCCCTTCGTTCCATAATGTAGTGCTTATAGATTTGGTGAACAGTCAAACTTTGCAAACTATGAACAAATTTATAGATAATACTATTTATATCTACCACACCAAAATGTATACAGTATGAAAGTACATTTTGTGATGTCTGTGATGGATCGTATATGGAACTCTAGATGTATGTGTTTTGGTCAAAGCTAGTAAATGTTGACTTCTCAAAATATTTATATGCAACACATTGTGAAACTAAGGGAGTATTATATTACCATTCTGCAATTGTATTTTAGCTTATTGACTTGTTGCTTGTAGGTACATATGTCCTTGGTAAAGATCCACGCTTGGACCCTTTTTGCGTGTGGGGCAATGAAATATTTATGAACCAGTATCAAGTATGGAAACTGATAAGGATTTGTAGGGAAAAGAGATGAACGATCAATCTATTTGTTTACGCTCTATCCAATACAACAGTGAGTTGTAGGACGATAACTGCGATCTCTGTAGCCTTCTATTAGTACTGTCCATAATGAGTTGTGACACAACAATGTCTGAATCTTTTTCTTTTGCAGTGATTCCCAAAGCAGTTTACTCAAGAATACCTTGCAAAGTACATGACTGGTGGACATGCAATGAAGGTTAAAGTATTCCATCGAGACTACAATGAGTATCGAGAATTCGAAATAAAGACAATGAAGGATGGGCGGGAGTCCATCACTGGGGGGTGACCTAGAGTTGTGTGTGCGTTAGGCATGGAGGAGTGCACAATATGGGCATTCCGCTTCATCTTCTCCAGCAACTAGAATGTATTTTCTCTCTCTCTTTACTGTATTTAATACAAATGTGGCTCCATCATTCTTTATTTGGTGCTTCTATGGTTTTCCTTTTTTGAGAATTGGTGCTTATATAGTTCTTGAGTATATGTACATGTGAATAAAATTATGCATTCGTTCTAGAATCTATTTTTGTAAACATGATTCGATATGAAATAATATATTTCCTACTTCCAAATTTAAATTATGTGAATTTTAAACATAGGTATTACACTAGGGATAAATTATGCTCTATAGTCCATTACAATTCACACAGTTTGAGAAAGCAAAACATCTATGATCAAGCTCAATATCAGACACGTTTCTCCACTCATGACGTGTGCGATGAATCTCTGTTCCATACACGATTACCCAAGAAATAACGTGTGAGATTAAATACGCCAGCGCACACAGTTACTTCTTATCAAGTGTTGATAGTCTCCTTATCACACACGATTTGGTATCATCAACTATTTATGATGTCGTGCCCATCATAAATGTTGGTTATAGAAGAACGCATGCGATAGGTCTTCATCTGACATAGGTAGTATGGATGAAACATTTGGGACATTATATATACCACAAACGTTTATCAATAGCACAAAGTGTGGGATATATTCAACTTTCGCATACGGTTTTATAAGGATAACTATATATGCACTGTTAGATCCAATCACAAACGGTCCCATAGAACGAAATGTGTGTGATAGTCCCTTATCATACACGCTTTACAATGATGAACCCTTTTTGATGTGGCACACATCGTAAATGATGCACCACAGAATAGCGTATGAGATGGTAATGCCATCCCACACGAGTAGCAAGGATGCTTGTATGGGAAATGATTGACCGAAAACTATCGTTCTGATAGATGTGCACATCGCATATGCTTGTTTATGCCAAACGTATTTGTTCTTGTTCCATAACACCGATGATTTTTATCTATCATGTGGGATGGAACCCCCCCTATCGCACACACATGCAAGGCAACGGTTTAAATCTTTGTCACGGAAAGGGTAAAACCCCGTTTGTATAGCACGCCGTTGCACTAGTGTCCTCAAATGAAAATAATACCTCTTTGCACACAAAAGCATAGCAAACTGATTTCGTAAAGTCTAGATCAGGATTATAAGATTTGGTGGCAAGTAAACATCCACTTTTCAGTTTTATCTCAGATGCAACACTATATGATGGTTTATTAGGCTTATGGTGTTGCTCAAACTCTTTAGGCACAATCTGATTTTCACCCTTATTTTGCTCGTTTTTTGCTTTACTAGCTCTAGCGATGTCAGCTTCCAAAAAAATTCCAAGAGACATAGGAAGAAAAGTAATATTTTTATCCTTATGAATAAGAGTATATTGAGTTATCCTACCATGGTGTACAATTTTGTTATCAAATTTCCATGGTCTACCAAGTAAAATGCAGCATGGTTTCATGGGTACCACATCACAATCAACATAATCAGCATATGTCGTGGCAATGCTAAAATGCACACGAACAGTAAATGTTACCTTAACCTTGCCGTTGTTGTTGAACCATTGTATGTAATAATGATGAGGGTGTGTTCTGGTGGTGAGAGACAGCTTCTCCACCATCTCCATGTTAGCCAAGTTGTTCCAACTCCCTCCATCAATGACGACACGAATAGAACTTTCCTTCACTACTCTCTTCCTATGGAACAAATTGTGCCTCTGATTTTTCTCAGCCCATGTTACATGCACACTTAAAATACGTTGAGCAACTAAACTTTGCTACATGTCAGCGTAGTTAGCAGCCATGTATTGTGTTTCCTGTTCATGATCACTAACACCCTGTTCTTCACGTGCAATAAGAGCCAAAGTCTTCTCATCATAATCACTAGACACTAGTGCAGAAAATCCTAGCTATGGCATGGCGAAAAGGGACCTGCTGGCATGGACACCCGACGCCACCAATATGGCGCCACCATTAGAATTTAGTGGTGGTGTTGGAGGCTATGACATCAGTATTTTGAATACCTATGGCATTGGACAAGGGTGCATGCCGGCACTATCATATTTAGCTAATAAAAAATACACCGAAATTTAGTGGAAACTAAATGTGTTAGTGATTCACAAAAGATCCTACCAGCTTCACAAACTAAACCTGTCAGGAATTCACAAAAGATAGTACCAGCTTCACAAACTAAACGTAGTATACCAAATTCACAAAAGAAAACTAGCATGTTCACAATGTATTGATCCGCCCCTCTCGACACTACCTAGTTTTGTCTAAGGACTAACTTAAGCTCACGGGGCTTATTACTATTCATCTGTCCCTCCATGATGTAATGGGATTTCTTCGTCTTTAGTTGAGTCTTCTCCTTCTTCAGGAATTGTATTTCCTTCTTGAGCTTGCTTATCTCGAGGTTCGGTGACTTGACCTGACCTCCGAGAGTGAAAATCTTATTGTAGACAATTGCATTGTCATCGATAATCTTATCCTTCTCCTTATTCAGGGAGTCATTTAACTCCTCTAGGGACTTGATGATAGACTGACGTGACACGATTAGCTCGTGATTGAGCACGTCCACGTCACGTGTCTGCTGCACAACGGGTGTTGGAGAAGGCGGACCTCATACGTATGCCTGGCAAGGGTTTCAAATCATCAACAATAAATCAATGGTTAGATATATGGATGTTTGCAATGCTCATGCATGTTTTTTGTAACCTTAATTACCTGGTTGGTGCTCACACCGCCTTTATCTTCACATAACCTGACCAGTGACCAGAGGAGCCTATCCAGATGCTAGAGTCAGTCATGTTGTAGCATCAAACAAAAAACCTTGTGATGTAATGTTTTAGAGTGTATTATGAAAAAAAGTGAAGACAAATTATCATCGGTTATCATCAACTATGTAATGTTGTAGCTAGATTGTATCATCAACTATTTATTTGAATGTTTCACGTACTTTGGTTTAATTAACAATATATATTGAAACCTATCAACTGCATGCCAAAAAAGAACTAAGTTTCTACAAAAATGAAATAATTTAGTCCATCCTAACATAGAAGCCATTTTTTATCATCCTAATAGATTTATTTCCCCTACTGAAGCATCACAAAGTTGTGGAGGAGCAACTCCACGTTGTTGCTATAATGTGTACAACACAAGTATTTGAAGGAACTACTTCAATGTGATGCTCTAGATATCGCTCTAGATAGGAACAACAAGTTCTATTGTAGGCTTTAGGAAGCCTTCACCTACTTCTACTTATGGCTAGAAAATTCCAACAAAAAATAATATACGCCCTTCTACTCATGGGTACTCACAACTAGAGTGGAAACATTACTTAAGATACACCCTTCTACTCACAAATCTGACTATCTAATGTTCCTCATCTAGTGATCATCATCACCTACCTAACAGAGAAATCAAATGGTTGTGGGAAGTTCTATTATAGGCTTTGGGAAGCCATATTATTATTATTTTGTCATCTAATGTTCCTCATCACCTACCTAACAAAGAAATCAAATGGCAAGCTATAGCAATAATAACTCTAATTTTCACATTGACTAATGGGTTAACTGGCGCCGGCGGGTCGACGTCGGGCCGGGCAGCGTCGGGCAGAGACGGACAGCATTGGCGGGGTGGAGACGGGCGGCGGCGGGCGGCTGAGACGGGATGTGTCAGGCAGCGGCGGTGGGGATCGAGAGGATGAAAGGATAAAAAATTACTGCAACGGGTTGTTAAAATCGGCTAGTTCTTGTGTGGGTCTAATGGGCCTAATGTACAACGCCGACCGTAATTTACAACGCCAGCAATTAGAAAATAGCTATGGTGTTTGAATTTGTCCAACGCCATCGCTATTTGAAAAAAATAGTGTCGGCGTTTGTGAGAAATGGCATGCCACAAGCAAGAGTTGTGGCTAGCCATTTCTCCACTAGTGAGAGGACTCATATCCACCGTCCTTAGTAACAATCATGAGACGCTTGGATGTGCATTCTCTTGCATAGTGGCCTCCACCCTTGTAACGATGAAATATAACCTCATGTGTTTTCCCTGTTGATGCCATGGATGAAGAACTATTTGCGAGACCTGAAGGTGTCCCTTGGTGGAGGATGTGGTGGTGCTTGTTTTCTGCTATCTTGGTTGGAGTTGGCGGCTGATGTAAGCGGTGTTGTAGCAAGACGTGTGCAAATAGATGATGTACGTGGTGTCCACCATGAAGATTGTCCTGCAGAAAAACTAGTTCGTGCCGCCAATGCATGTCGATCCTAGACTTCACATTCAGCTTTGCAAGCAAGATGGAATAAACGAGTGATAATGTTATACTCTAGAATGGTCTGAATCTCTCTATTTAACCCACCCATAAAACGTGTAAGCATAGCTTCGTTATCCTCTACAATACCACAACTAATCACGCTAGTTTGTAATTCCTGATAATATTCCTCTACAGACTTTTTCCCTTGTTATAAATACTGCAAATTTTAAGGTAATTCACGTTGATAATATGGTGGAACCCAACGAGTACGCATAGCAGTTTTTAAAGTAGCCTAAGTAGTAGGGATATTATCATGATATATCCTATAATGTTCAAACCACTAAACACAAGCAAAACTAGTGAATGCACAAACAACAATAGCAACACGTCTATCCTTGAAATATTGCAAGCATGTAAAATGTTGTTCAATTTCTAATTCCCAAGTAAGATATACATCACGAATGTATTTATCCTCAAATGATGGAATATTCAATTTAACTTTAGGGACATTGTCATGATCTTATACCTGTGGGGGTGGTGCAGCCCTACCATTCTGATTGTAGCCACATGGAAGACCTAGTTCTTGTGATGGTGGTTGCTCGTAGTTCCGATTTGGAGCAACATCTTCTTCCTCGTCGTAATCACCATCACAGTCAATGTTCTGGTCAACGGTAGTAGTACCATCACCCATAGAAGCCGCAATAGTAGTAATGGAACCAGAATGTTGGCCTTCCTCGAGGGTCACACGTCGTGCATGCCCCACGTGATTCGGAAGGTGGCATTATTGTTGCAGAGGTGCGATGGTTGTAGTCCGTGGTAGACATGCGAGCATTTCATGGAACTTGGCCTCAATCTTGGTGTCGAACGTCTTGTCGAAACTATCTAGCTTGGCCATGGCCTCTCCAGATCTGTTCATCGCGTCTTACACCTGTTCACCCATAATTTGTTGAAATTTATCATGGAGCTCCTTGTTCATCATGCTCTGCCAGTCTAGCTCGTCAGCTTGTGATCATGTCATCGTTAGCAACAATAGAAACACACAAGAGTATGATCCTAAAAGTGCTGGTGGTGGTTGTGTGGTGGAGAGTCACAAATCCATCAAGCGAATCTCAAATTCGTACCAATTCCTATCAAACAGCACGCAGTGATTGGCAACCATTGTAGTCAAAACTCTCAAAAGATTGGATAGAGCGATTACCGGGTGGAGTCCAACGCACGACATAGATGTATGTGGAGTTGGGATGGCTTATAATATGGTAGAAAAAGGGTCACCAATAATCAATTTAGAGATGCAAAATTGAATAAACGCTCAACGACGATACTATGTTGGTCCTAGGCTAGATCTGACTAGAGACGCGAGCCTAGAACACCAACAAAATAATGGCGTGACACGTAATCAAAGGAAGAGCAAACTCTGAATATATTTTTATTTTTTTGTGCTCTTTTTTCCGCTCCTTTTTTCAGAAAATCACTATAATGGCGAATGTCTCAAAACTCTTCCCAAGACGTATAAACATGCTAGGCACGAAAAATTTTGTTGACTCTTTTTTTTGGGAATCAGGGCAGGGACGACCAAAAAGTGCAACAAAAGATCACTATTATGGCAAGTGTCTCAAAACACTCGGGAAGGTCTCAAAACGGGATAGGCAAAAAATATTTTCACCTGCCAAAATTTTATGGGAAAAACTGTCCGGGGGTCTCCAGATTTTCTTTTTGGAAATCACTCTCTTCTATGGACGGGAAAACATTGATGAAATCTGAAACCTACTCAGACAAGGAATAACAAATCTGACTACAGATGGATCTCGAAAGCAAACAGAATATGGGAAGGACTCGGATTGGTGGCGGACGAGCTGTGGTATATGTTGACTCAGATTGGTGGCGGACAAGCGGTGCTATGTGTGGACCCGGATTGGTAGTGGTATATGGCAGCATCGATGTATATGGTGGGGTGGTGGTATATGGTATCAATGAATGTGGTGTGGCGGCGTGACAACTTGTGAGCATAACTCGAAACTCTAAAGGACTACACGCTAAGACTAGCAACTCGACGCGATGATGTAACCGCAAATTCAACAAAGCAAAACACCCATAAAATTGCAAAAGGCTCAGATTGGTTCTGATATGATGAACTAACCCTAATTATTTTTGTCTTTTTCAAGGATTTAAGGTATGAAAAGATAGGTGGTCTACACTACAAAAATGTTAAAATCTCATCAAGCAACCTGGAAATTTGATACCACTTGATAGAGGTAAAGGTGTCTCATCTTTCGATGAGAGTGTGGCGAACGTACGAGGATGTTGCGCCTTAGCAATTTCTAAACCAACTTCAAGAAGTTATTGACCATGCTAGAGCATGATCAACGTGACCACAAAGGTCTATCTCCTGGACACAAATGAAGAACGATAAAGAAACTGAAATTGTAATCTTAATGTTGTGAATATAAGAGAAAAGCTTTATTAAAGGAAGTGGGTTTCTCTGACGTCTTGCTCTGGTTGTAGAACACAAACGAAGGACGCAAAGTTGCAGATATGGTGAAGTTTTAATCTAAAGAAACCCAAGTCTAAATGTTGCCCTAAGGGTTGTATTTATTTGGGAAATAGAAGGGGATTTCGTCCACCCTTGGCAAGGTGGGACCAAAACACCTTCGGAGTCGTTCCCCCTATACTACGGACTCCAAAATCAGCCTATGAAGTAATATTTCGAAATTACATGGGTCTGGGCCCAAAATAAGGTGACACAGCACCTATAATAAGCTATGAACGAAATTTATGAAATGCATCTTTTATATTACATCCATGTCCTTGTATGTCAACACAGGGGCTTAAAAGTGTTCAAAACATCACTAGAAACGTTGTTCTGGTTCCCTTCGCTCGCGCCTTCATCTCCATGCTAGAGCATGCTCTAGTGTTCATCCCTCTTGTCCATGCTAGGGTCTTCATTAGTAATCAACACAAATATATCAATTTAGGCAGCAGCATATTCTCATGAACATTAGAATCATTCCAAAGAAACGAAAGTACCTGATAATTTAATTGGCATGCGCGAGCTCTTGTAATTGGTCTATTATCTATAGCAGCAGGGGTTGTGGGTATAACTATGGTATTGATATCCTCATCAGGAGGCACCTCCCATGTACGGCGCTAGCTGGTGGGACGACACCCTCTTCATCACCGCCGCCATGTCTCTCTTCATCTTCAACTCTGTGTTGGCTTGTAACTTGTCCCTAAACTCTATGTACCCCATCACCATGTTTGAGTAATATAATTAGTTCTTGGGAGAATAAGATGAACTCTAGTTTGTACTAAGACGGATTGTCCTGCGCGATATGATGTCATCTTTACATGTTTATGTTAGTTGTCTTCTTAATGTTGGCTGAAGTCGACCATCCAACATATGCCAATTTTGGACGGAAGGTTACTACTATTGGTGAACTGCTTGGTCGCGAAGGTGGGTCCTTCGTCCCACATCCTTGCAGCATGGGGTAAACGAAAACCACTTATAGGTTACGTCCACGGGACGTTTCCCCCTTAATCATTGTTTGGTAACTAGAGTTGGGAAGAACGATGGTGGCGAATGTGATACGGAGCTGCCACGTGTATGCACGTATTTATAGCAGCTCAGCCCAAAAGAGAAACATGTGAAAGGACTTAGTACTCATAGAACGTATGAGTAGTATAAGTAGTGATGATTGTGCACACCTTGAGAACGTCCTTATTACTCAAGCGTCGCCACTTTATGTTATCTGTTGTTTTATATACATTTTTACCTCCGCGTAGCCAGTTAGATAAAATCATCCTTATTATAGTTTCCGCTAGCAACCGGCGAATAAACTATTTTTAGATAATGCTCAGAGTGTGAACGTAGGCAGAGTGACCTTCCTGCTCACACATTTTTTGATAACATATACTCCCTCCGTTCCGATGCCTAGGCTGTAAATTTTGGCTCACGCCCCTCCAAAAAGAGTTTAGGAACAAAACGTGTTTCCCTTAGTACCCCTATAAAACTCGGATCTGATCTGAAACAGATTGCATTCATGTTTCTTGTTCGCATGTGCTTCCTCATTTTCTGTTCGCAGGACATGCATGTCGTAGCCTTCGCATCCCGCCAACCATCCAAGCAATCCACACATAATGTTTGGTTGCTAATTATGGCATGTACGACCTAGAAGGAAAAATAAAGAGGATGCAGCTAATTCTTAAGCTAGAATACACGAGAGCATCAAAGGAAAGACAGTCTGGTAAGGTTGAGTTGTGAATCTCACCCTGTGCCTTAAGCAACGAAAAAAAAACAGAGAACAAAATATATGCTTTAATCAACGGAGCGGAGGGGATATTTTTTTTCTATGTTTCCATTTTCCCAAACACATTGTAAAGTTTTGGTTTATGTCTGATCCATTTATCAAACACACGTTTAACATTATTAAATACAAGATTAACAATTTTTTAATAGATGGTCAATATTTTTTTTACACACATTTAATTTTTTTCAAATGCTTGATTAAAAAATTTCAGATACAAGATTAACATATTTTGAAAACATGCTCAACATTTTTTCTATGCACATTTAACATTTCTTCAAATGCTTGATCAACATTTTTTTGAATACATGGTCAACATTTTTTCTACACGCATTTAACATTTTTTAGATACTTGATTAATTTTTTTCCAATACTTGTTTAACATTTTATAAAATATTTTATTAACATTTTTCAATATATGATAAACGATTTTCAAGCACATTGTATATTTTTTTATACATTTTCCGTATACATGAGAATATTTTCTCTATACACATTTAATATTTTGCAATTGCCATGGTCAACATATTTTTCAATGTTTAAAGTAAAGTAATTTTTAAATATATTTACTTATAATATATAGAAGTATAAAAAATAAAGCATGAAACAAAAACAATAAACATGCATAAGAAACGAGGCTGTTGCTTCCCGCCCGCCTTGACCAGCCTATGTCGCTCTCTTCTTCCCTACGTCTCGCTACAAGCGGCGCCCGCTAGTTACAGACCGAGTGAGTGCCCTCTGCTACCACTACATATAGTTTGCTCCGCCCCAGTAAACAATCGGGATTTCTATTTTATTTTGTGTTTTATATTTTTTATCTTTTCTATTTTCGTTTTTTATTTATTCTCTCGTCTGTATTTTCATATTATATTATATTGTTATTTTTGTTTGTTTCACTTTGATTTTCAGTTTTCATTTGATTTTTCGATTTTGTATTTTGAAAATAAAGAACATGTTTACAATTCATGCAATTTTCTAATGAAATCATGAAAAAAATGAAATTCACGATTTATTTTGCATATTTGTTACTTTTTCTGAATTCACAGACATTTTATGACAAAGCCAAGAATATTTTTTTAAAATTGTGAAGATTTTCTTTGAAACCTGTGATTTATTTTTTGAATCAGCTGTCATGGTTTTGAATTGACGAATGATTATTGAAATTGGGGAACTAATTTTGAATAAATAAACATTTTTCAGTTCTTACAAATAATTTTGAAACGCATGAACAGTTTCTTAATCGATGACCTTTTATTGTACTCCCTTCGTCCCAAAATAAGTGTCGCCTACTTAGTTTAAAATTTGTACTATTTCGTTATAAATTTGCGACACTTATTTTGAGATGGAGGGAGTAATTCACAATATTTTTTTGAATTCAGTGAACTTTTTGAAGAAAAAAAATCATGAAAGTTTCTTGGTTACACAATTTCTTTTTCCAACATGAACATTTTTTGTTTCCCCAACATTTGTTTTCAAAATCATGAGCATTTCTTGAATATGTGATTTTTTTAATAAAAAACATTTTTTGAATGCAAAAACATTTTATGATTTCTCCCAGATTTTTTAAAATATGAAACTTTCTAAAATCCAAATTGTTAAAAGAAGAAAAAACAAAAACAGAAAAGAAAAGGAGCAACAAATATGGGAAAACCCAAGGGATTACCGCATATGGGTCGGCTAGAAAAGGGTGTGCTGGCGGGAAGGAGGTCCGCGCAAAATAGGAGGTCCCGAAATAACGAGAGCTCCTATTTGTCATCGTCATGGGCCATTCCTGGCTTCCTCAACAAGTACATTGAAGAGCTTGATATGATTTATGAACTTTTTTCGGCCAGGCATCAACGATCCGCGCCTACATCCACTGTTAACACTTGACGCCCGAAAGCCCTGTCATCGGGCCATGCAAAATTCACGTCGATGCAACCTATCGTAAGGGAGTTGGGGGCACCGCTGCCGCTATGTGTAGAGACGCGGGACAAACGGTTCTTGGGGCAGCTCAGCCCTTGTTATCGAAGGTGTTGATGATCCGGTGATTCGGTGGACGATAGAGTGTAGGGAGGCCCTTGCGTTGGCACAAGATCTCAATCTCCATCATCTAGTGATTGCATCGGATGCAAATAAAGTGGTTAGAGCAATAGACGAAACAGCCAACCCGACATGGGCATGCCCAACTTGGGCATTGGGAGAGACGCTCCCTCAGCGACGCCACCACTATTTTCCACCTGCAGGTGGCAAATAGAATTGCCGCGGAATAGCATAGGAACATAGCTCTTTTATCACAGAATTAGCCCATCCTATTAATGTTGGCTTATCTCTCAGTTGCATCAGGTCCGCCACTCAGTTGAAAGCTATGAAACAAGTTTGTGATAGTTCAATTGGAACTGGCACAATATCGCGAAGTGGTGGCCTTCGCTCAATTTGGGTCAGACCTTGATGATGCGACTCAGGCATTACTCAATAGAGCTGCTAGGCTTACAGACGTGCCCAAACAACCACAATACGAACCACTTTCAACTGAAAATCATTTTTTTGTGATTTATGTTGTTGTCAACGGCTTCTGTGAACGAATGTCATTAGACAAAATTTCTCAATACGAAAAAACCATTATAAGTACTATTAATCCAGAATTACAAAAATCATTCTTACAAAAAGGTGGCTTAACTAACGAAAGAAAGATGGAACCGGATGCTTCTTTAAAAGAAAGCAATTTGCCTTACCTGTGAATTAATCAAAAAGGTTGCCCCTTACTCGCCGATGTAGGAAGAAGACTTTTCTCACCATCTGAACCCTAATAGGTTATTTTTGACTTTTTCACATAATTATCACAGATAATTTTTTGTGCCATGCGTAAACCAGGTTGTTGAGATTCTACCCCAGCCGCAAGGGGGAGCTGCTCCAGTAGTTCAGGATACCCCACCCAGCCCCACAAGGGTTGACGGACCCCCTACCTATACATATAGCAGATGATCTTCAATCCACATATCATTTTCTTGAATATGTGACTAGCCTTGCAAATTGTGATAATATGCATCAAATTAGTGGTCCGCATAACCAAATATTAGAACATTATGGAGGTGCAGGCCCAAGTACTTCGAAACATCAACAAGAAATCCAAGAAAGAACAACGAAGAAAAAAATGTGACAAGAAAAGTGTTTTGTCTACTCGAGATGTTAGAAGGTGCTAAATCAATAGGTGCCGGAGCTGCCACAAGTACTTTAGTTGGAGCTGTTGTCGGTATTGGAAATGTGCTCAGTTCTTTGATTCATTCCATGGCATGAAATCCATCATTGACTAAACAATCATTTGGTTATGTCATTTTGGGCTTTGCTCTCACCGAAGCTATTGCATTGTTTGCCCCAATGATGGCCTTTCTGATCTTATTCGTTTTCGATCGCATAAAAAGTCATGAGATCAAAAAATAAATGTGAAAATGTGATTACAGATGTTAAAAAAAGTCAATATCTCGTTCTCTTGTTCCATAGATGGGGCGTCCTGTGCGATCGATGAATGAGGAGCCTATGTCAAGTAGTGAAATGATAGGATTCTGTTTTCCGGTTAAACCGAAACACAAGTCGGCGATTCAAGCCAAGAGTGTGGGCACCTTAATTAAGAGCAGTCAACGCTAGAAGCTATATCATTACTATTGAAACGAAAGACCCGATGAGTATTTTCGTACCACCTTCCAATCTTCTTAGTCAATTGTGTACTTCCCCATTAGGCGAGACATAAGTTGTCGGAATCTGGGGCCTGGTTTTTCCTATTTCCGGTGGGGGAATGTCAAATTGTGGAGAGTGGCCTTTTGGCTCCTAGGTGTATATACACCTATTATGAAATACGTATGGAAACACATTTCAAAATGTTAAACAAAATTCAAGAAAAAATCCCACATGTACATCCGGGTATCCTATGTTTGCACACACAATTTCAATGAAAAAAGAAAAAATGTATGGCATGTATAAAAAAGATGAAAATATGCCTCGTGAATAGCTGTAATCAAGCATCGAAAATTGCTTTTTTACACAAGCCACAAAAATGTCTTTATTCATCAAAACTTGGTGCACACACATATAATGTCCGGATTTACACACGGAATTTTTTCTCAAATTTTATTATCATTTTAAATTGTGGATTTAGACCGTGGATGCATATACACCTATGAGCCAAAATGAATTTCCGTATGGGGTTTCACGGTCTTACGAGACAGAAAGTTTTGAAAAATGAAGCTGCGGTTTTCACTACTTTGGTCCCTAGCTATATTGTTGCTTAAACTAAAAAGAAATGAAAAGTGGGTTCAATCATTTTAAAGTGCCCTCTCAAGTGTCATCTCATACTGGTAATCTATATAGTAATTTGGTTTAGAATAAGAAACCTATCTATTCCCCCTAATGGCTTTCCACTACCCCTTGCGGAATTGCCTATCGTTGTTGCATCATCACCATATATTTTTAGTTACTCAGGGCAACTAGCTGCGATGTTGTTCGTTTGATCTGAATCCAATGGTGAAAAACCGACTGAAACAAATAATTTTTCCAGACATATGATCCATAGGCGCACTCAAGTTTTGGCAACGATTCGTTGTATTTTCTTCTGACCGGCAAGCTATTATGGCAGATCCTCCACATAAAGTTTTGGATCTTTGGTTGGCATTGTATTTTCCAAATGCGTATCCAATCATCATGGCCATCTACCTCACCTGACACTGAAGCATGCAGTCCATCTCTCAGTCGAAACAA
Organism: Hordeum marinum; assembly: GCA_022496015.1. Taxonomy (NCBI): domain Eukaryota; kingdom Viridiplantae; phylum Streptophyta; class Magnoliopsida; order Poales; family Poaceae; genus Hordeum; species Hordeum marinum. Next base: position 248,715,572 of record CM039676.1, on the reverse strand, counting down.
AACCTTGTATGCAGACTTCACCGAGAAAAGACCTTTAGAATCATAGTGCCACGCACGGAGAGGTATCGAGTGTGATACGCTATGTCCATGTTGCAAGCGCCTGGATGAGTATACTGCACATATGCTACTGAAGTGTAAAGAGGTGAAACTGGCGTGGAGAATGCTAAATATGGAGGATGTAAGGCTGCGGTTGTGCGAATGCATGGATGGACGGGAAACTATGCATTGCGTCATGGATTTGGGACCGGAGCAAGCAGCTCTCATTGCTGGATTTTTCTGGCGCTGGTGGTGTCGGCGGAATAAACTAAATGTTGGCGAATCAGTGGGTTCAGTACCTGACCTGGTATGCCAAGTTTCTAGGGAGACAAGAGAGTTCTTGCAGATGTTCAAGAGCAGAAAATGTACAACAACAAATAGTGTACCAGGTGCATGGAAGAGACCGATGGATGATTGGATTAAAATAAACGTTGATGGGGCTTTCTCGGAAATAAACAAGAATGGTGGTTGAGGATTTGTAGTTCGTGACAGTGAAGGAGAAATTAGAGGATCGGGTACAGGGCTACAGGCTATTTACCAGTGGCACTCTCTGTTGCGCGAACTGAAGTGGAGGCGTGCGTACAGGCGGCTCAGGCGGCATCAGGATGGGGAATATCGAAGCTACATTTGGAGTCTGACAGTCTACAAACAGTCCAGGCCCTGAAGGGAAATAAGTATGATTTGGCACCTGAAGGAGTTGTCTATCGCGACCCGCGTTCTTTCATGTCTTTAAATTTTAATTACGTTAGGGTATTGTATGTACCTCGTAATTGTAATAAGTTAGCACACGCCCTTGCGGCGCTAGGTGTAAGAGAGCTGGCCCCTCGGCTGCTGTGGCCTGAGGGGTTACCTGATGATGTTATGGTACTCGCGGCCAGTGACTCTGCTGGACCGGTGTGATAATGGAATGCGTTGTTCCATCTAAAAAAAAACGATTCGTTGTATTTTTCAACTTCATACACCAAAGCGATCATCACACGCAACATCATGTATCACTGATGTATATGACTTAAATCACAAAGCCAACTACTCTCCTAAAAAAAGAAGCAAATCCAACGACTAATGAAACCACGTCACACACCGACAGTATAATAAGGGATGAGATCGCTCACTGGCTAGAAGGTGGCCGGTTCTGAGATTTGCGCCTAACTCACGGGATTTTCTCCCGGGAGACTTGGTTGCTGTGTGTGTCGTGTAGTGTGATATTGTCCATTCATGAAGCGAACGAGACAGCAAACATGCGTCGCCTTGCAGAAGATTAGGCCCTGTTTGGAACCACTTAGGTTATAATAATCCAGATTATATAATCTATATTATCTTCAAACAAGACAAATTATATTGTAGATTATAAAAATCTGATGGACAGATTATTAAAATCTCATAATCTACTCTACCCCAGCTAAAACCAGATTATGGAATCCTAATGACCTATTACCCTTGTACAATTGGATATAATTACAAATGTATGCCACCGTCACCTCCTTTTTTTTTCTCCTCAAGCAAAGGGCACACAGGTCATTATGCAATGTAAAAATCGGATTACAGTTTATATAATCTGGCCTCCAAACATGCCCACATAGATTATTTTTATAAGCTGGATTTATACAATTTATCTTCATAATCTAGGTTATCATAATCTATTGTGGTTCCAAATAGGGCCTTACTCAGGGAGTATGCTATTCCCGGTAAACAAATGCGCAACCGGCTGCAATATCTGTGTCCGTGAGTAAATTACTCTGACTTTTTTTGGACTTGACAGCAAAAGGCGTCATAGGAAACTGACCGACCACGTATGCGTGCTATAAAAGCATCTACAACCGATGTCTTAAACTAATCTCAAACGTTCGGATGAACAGTTCAAGCACTGATCAATCATAAAAATTCGACTCAAATAAACGTCTTAAATGGGCATCAAACATCTAGATTGACCCTAAATATAAGATGGATATAGAAAGGCCTAGGTGCGTCCGCCACGTCGGACTGACGGTCGGGTCCCACATGAAATCGTCCGAAAGCCCAACAACTCGACGGACGTCTCCTCCGATGAGAGTGTGAGCGCTGTCCTGGCGCGTCGTCCGAGGTCAACGTCCAGCTATTTAAGTCGACCTCCTAGCTACAACCCCTTCCGTCCTCTCTGCGCCGCCAACCCGATCACATTCCACCTCCCTCTTTCCTTGTCTTCTGCCATGGCCCGATAAAAGAAGACAACCTACGCTATGCTCACGTCAGAGCGCCACTTTCAGATGGAGGAGCAAATTCAGATGAGGTGCGTTGTCCGCGTCCTAGCCGACCTACCTATGGACTCGCCGGAGCTAGAGGAGGAGGAGCAGGAGCATCCAGTTTCGATGGAGGAAGAGGAGGAGTTGGCTTCGGCTCCAGGCTTCAACATGAAGGACACGGAGGCGGAGTTCGCGGTCGCCCAAGCAACCAAGATGACGGAGCAGCATTCCATCCTGGAGTCCATCTAGAATGAGGCCTATGTGAAGGCCAATCAACATTTCATTCGGACGAAGTGGGTGGTGACCGCCGCGCTTTTCGTCGAACTCGATGTGGCAGCGAGGGCGAAGGCCGAGCCCGAGGTATAGGCGGCGCTAGCTCCGGAGCAGCTAGAGGAGCCGGAATTGCGTTTACCCCATTATCTAGAACTGAGATAGTGGACAACTCCGACGACAACGAATAGGAAGGAGGCAGATTTAGTTGGTCTTCGTAGCACATAGATGTTTTATTTGTATAGTTTGTATGATTTTAAAATTTCATATATTATATATTCAGATGTAGAGAGATATTTAAAGAGTGACAGGTCAGTGCCCGCGGGCATTTTTAGAATGAATTTGTCAAATTCGATTGTAGATGCTCTAAAAAGAATCAGGTATAGAAGGATCTATGTAGAACTTTTTTTAATATAAATGTTTGGCTCAAAACGAGGCTGCTTAGCCGACCAAGTTGTGGCGCTTTTATGTATGTTGTACGTATACATATATATTTTAAAGAAAGATAAGAAGGTTGATATCATACTAGATACTACAACGACATTGTCAACCGACGTGCGTCAGTGCATCTCAATCAAAAGATGGGTCATGGTTGTAATCTCTCGGGATCAAGCATTCAACTCTTATCACATTTTTCAAAGATATATTCAAATTGGTCTGTCTTCATACTATTCATAATATTCATAATGGGGAGTAACATAGAGCAGTAACATGCATATGTTACTAGTCTAAGTTACTAATTTCAGAGTAGTCATAATGATGAGTAACATAGAGTAGTAACATGATATGTTACTAATCTAAGTTACTATCTTCATAATGAATAGTAACATAGGGATAGTAACATGGAGTCTTTCATTTATTAGCTTATAGACTCATTTTGCCTTGATATGCGCTATGTTACTCATAGAGGTAGTAACATGTTAAGTTACTCAATTTCTCTTTCTTCTCATTAATTAGCTGCCACATCATACTTTTTGCTTAGGCGGCATCTATGTTACTATTTATGTTATTCCCATTGTGACTAGTCTCATAATGGATAGTAACATATGAGTTGTAACATTGAGTCTTTCATTTATTAGCTTATAAACTCCTTTTGCATTGGTATGCATTATGTTACTCATATGGGTAGTAACATGCTAAGTTACTTAATTTCTCTTTCTTCTCATTAATTAGATGTCACATCATACTTTTTGCTTAGGTGGTATTTGTCGTGGGAACGAGCCTGACAGCAGAAGGTAGGGGTACGAAAGGAGAGGGTAGAGTCCTAGCTACGACAAGGATGTACACACGGATGTATGAGTTCAGACCCCTCTCGTGGAGATAACAACCCTATGTCTCAGTGCTCTGGAGCTTTGTCGTGTGGATTGTAGAGATTACAGTGGTTGCGAACCCTTGTGCCAGATGGGAGGGGTGGCTTATATAGAATCCGGTGCCCCTCATAATTACCAGGCATCCAAGGGTCCGATCGTGGGTTTAAAGACTAGCATTACTGGTAACGTACATCATAATTGCTACTAATGACGACCGGCCTAACGCCTGCCTGGGTCTGCTGGTGGTGGCTTCTGGCCTTCTGGTGTCGACTGCAAGTGAAGTCCTCCGAGTGACAGGCGACCGTCGAGTGGAGGAAGAAATCTCCGAATGGATTGCTTGTCGAGTGACTTGAGCTTTATGAGGAATCCAGTCGGAATCTTTCCTGTGGTCTTTAAGTCCTCCAATGTGATGTCCTTAGGTAGGGCATCTAGGTCAGGCCTAAGACCCTACCCTAGGTACATATCCTCGTCAAGTGGTGAATGAGGGTATCGATGCCAGTTTAGAATAAGGCATCAAATCTTCCGAATGATATTCGAGGCTTCGACAAAACTTGCGTCGACTGAACTCTTCATCATTCGACCGATCAATTCAGCTTCGAAAGTGCCCGAGTGAATGTTCAATGTCAATTTTTTCCGAGTGATCTGAAGGAATCTTTGGAAGTGACAGGTTGGTCTGTCAGACCCGGATTTCGCGGGATACGAAAATTTGGGAAGCGCGCGCACCCGCGACGATGACGCCACGATCAGAGCAAGTGGGGGAATGACGCCTCGATTCTTGCGCCGGACATTTTGCCACGTACAAGGCGTTGTCTGCGGTTGAGATGTGCGGTGATCTCGCAGGTCCACCCGTCAGTGAGGCACTCGGCGGGATATAAATCCTGAAGCGCCGCGGATTGCACAATACTCTTCCCCCAATTTCCTGTCCTCCTCTGCCCCCTCCGTCTCCGGCGCCACACTCTGTTCCACTCCGACGAGCCCAGCCACCGTGATGACGAAAGGGGTCACAGAGAAATCAGAGCGCGCCAAGAAGGGAGCGGCGAAGAGTAAGGGCAATAAGCGCTTGACTGCTAGGTTCACCGCGCCGCCGGGATGGATCCAAGGGGATTTTCTCCCCTCGATGGTCACCCGCGTAGACATTGACAACTTGGACGTCGACGGGCTTGTAGCGGACGGCGCCTGGAGGTTGCCGAAGGGGGAGCTTGAGCAAGAGTCGTGCGAAGGAGAACGGCTTCTCCTCCTCTCCCACGTTGAAAGTGGTTTTTCTATGCCTCCCCATCCATTCATTAGAGGGTTTCTGAACTTCTTTGGAGCTCAGCTCCACCACTTTCCGCCAAATGCCATCTCCTATTTGTCTGCTTTCATTACCTTGTACGAATGCTTCTTGGGCTGTCCCCCTCACTAGGGATTGTTCAAGCACATTTTCACGGTTAGATCTGAGACTGTGAAGAAGGCTCTCCCCGAGGATGGAAAAACTCATGTAGTGCAGTTGTGTGGAGGCCTAGGAATTCAAGAGAGAGCTCGTAGTTCTTTCCCTTCCATGCCCTTTCCTGAATCTGTTAGAGGTTGGCAATTGACATGGTTTTATTGCAAAGACATAGCTTCTCCCAACATGTCGACTGGTCTTTCCCCATTCACATCCGATCGTCCAGCCGTCCCCAAGTCCCTAAAGGTGTCAGAAGGAGAAAAAGTCCAAGTGGAAATCTTGGTGGACGTTGTAGTGAAACTTGTTCGGGTCGGAGTGACAAGTATGGATCTCCTGGAAACCTTTCTTAGTCGACCGATCCAGCCGCTCCAGGCCAGGGACCACACCATGTGGCACTATTCAGGCCCCGAGGGTTCGACCCGGACGCATCCAGAAGAGGTTTCACAGGAAACTGTCGAGCAGTGGCTTTGCAGCATCACTGAAGCCTGCGACAATCCATTGGGAGACAAGAGAATCCATCCTTACTTAGCCGAGAATCCGCCTAAGAATCTGGTAAATAACACCTCGTCGACTAAAGTACTTCACTGTCAAGTGATTGATTGATTTGTTGACTGACTTCATTGTTTGAACCATGCAGGAATGGACACACATGTACTTGCTTGTGCCCAATGGGAATCAGCTTGAAGATGGAGGGGAGAGCGAGGGCGGCAGTGTGGACGTCGTCGACTCCTCTGAGTCTGAAGACGAATGTGAAGACTCGGGTGAGAACGAGGAGGAAGTCGAGTCTCCTACTCGTGTCGAACGCCGTTCTAAGTCCCACCAAGACCCTGCGACCTCCGTGGAGAAGGTTCCAGTCCCGAGTGAGAAGAACCCAAAACAGAGTCGACCCTTGACCATCGAGTCGAGTGAGCGATCAACGAAGCAACCCCAAGCCGAATGTAACCAAACCTCGCAAAGCTCTGCCACACATGAGGATGGCTGTGCCTGTCGTCTCCACGTGAGTATTTACTTTCGAATTTTCGTTGTCGATTGTGACTTTGAACTCTTGTTGACCGAGTGTCGTTTGATCTATCAGAGCTGATACTTTAGTGACGTCACCTCAATGTGACGGAGGGGAAGCAATGGATGTATACATTGCTGATGTAGCCACTTCCTACAGAGGTAACCGAATCTTTAGTTCTGCTTTTCGAATACGGTTTGTCGATTGAAAAAGTTAATATTGCCGATTGATAACTGCAGAAATCATCCAGCTGGAAGATGATGAAGAACACCCTGGGGGCACGGGAGGCGGAGGTGAGACCTTAGGCACCCCGCGCATACGTACTCGAAGAACTGCGTCCGCGTAGACGCCTCAGCGGTTCGACCACCGGATCTTCCCAGGGGATAAGCGACTCGACACGGGTCAGAGCTGACCCCGCGGTGCCTCTGTCGAGTGCCCCACCAGCTACTTTGACTATCGTGACGTCAACTCCAACCGAACCTGCTCAGACCACCTTGACTGCCCCAGCCATTACGCCGATCCCGCCAGTGACGGCTTTTCCTCTGCACCGCATTCCGGAAGACCAGACCGGAGCCGCAAAGGAGGCCATGATCCAGGCAGAGCAGATGATGCTGCGCACCAAGGAAGCGTACGAGGCCAGCAAGTTGGCCTACAATGCTAGCACATCGCTTCGCACCAATGTCCGAGTAAGTCCGATTGTAAGTACATTTCCGATTGAATTTCTGCCTTCTTTGGTTGTACACCCAACGGGTGTTTGTTTTCCGCTTGTAGAATGTTTTATGGTTCTCCACTCAAATAGATCAGGTCTTTAATCAAGTAGGATTTGGTCTAGTGGGGGCACTCCGAGTGCACCCACTGGGTGTAGTCCCCGAGACCGCTGTCGAGTGCTTGCACCGGCAGAGGTCTTAGAGTTTGTCGCATGCGGGATACATTTGCCGTTGATCGCACCACTCTGAGGTACCTTGTAGGTTTCATGGATATCATTGATCAACCATGATATGACGCTATTCCAAGGGTGCGGAGTGGGGTGGAATGTCACTCGATAGATCGAGTGATGGATGTTCTAGTGATGGATATGCTTATGCTTGCACATGTTTTTTTCTTCCGCCACTCGACAGGTCGAGAGTTACCAGATCCAGTGGGGGCACACTAAGTGCACCCACTGGATGTAGTCCCTGAGACCGCCGTTGAGTGCTTGCACTGATGGGGGTCTGATAGAGACCGTTGAAAATTGACAGGGCAGACCTGGCCGAATGTTTTAGTAACCAGTGAGGACACGCTAAGTGCACCCACTAGGTGTAGTCCCCGAGGCTACTGTTGATCGCAGGCGATGAGCAGTAGTCTTGAAAACTTGAAATCATAATTTTTGTCGTACGCGGAGTACGGTTGTCACTCGACATGTCGAGTGTATTTTATTTTTCTTAGCTGTCCCGCACCGAAGCTACTTGTAGGTTTTCTGGACATAATCAACCATTATATGACGCTGCTTCAAAGGTGCGGAGTGGGGCTGACTGATCACTCGACAGATCGAGCATTAACCTTTCCAGTGGGGGCACTCTGAGTGCACCCGCTGGGCGTAGTCCCCAAGACCACCGTCGAGTGCTTGCATTGGCTGGGGTCTGATAGAGACCATCTTGAAGTTGTTTATGGTACGTGGAGTACCCGAGCCACTCGGCATGTCGGATGGACTTTTGGTTGGGTTCTTCCTCTTCCAAACGTAGGTTTCATGGATATCATTCAGTCAACCATGATATGACGCTACTTCAGGGTAGGGTGGGGCGGTGCGCGCCGCCCAATCGACTGTCTTTGGTCTTCTGCACTTCGGAGTGCTGGTATTTTTTGTCGGTTGAATTTCTTTCTTTGTTGGTTTCAGAGGGCTTGTGAACTTGGCACGCAGTACAAGGACCTTGAAGATGAAAGGAACCGGCTGTGTGCGGACTTGGAAGCCTCCAACAATGCTTTGGAGCGAGTGCAGGCCGAGCTAAAAACTTTGGGAGGTAATTTCTGTCAACCCAATGCATTCTTATCCTCACTTTCCATGCTTTGAACCGAGTGCTTTCACTCGAACAGACGTACGCGATGAAAATCGTCGACTCCAAGCGCGACTCAACAATGCTATTTCTTTAGATACCATGAAGAAGGCTCTGTAGGACAAGGACAAAGCGCTTGCTGGCGCCCAACGGGTAGAGAAGGAAAAGACTGAAGCTGTCAATCAAAAGTTGGCTGCTGCCAAGAAGATGGAGGTAGAGAAAACGAAGCTGAAGCAGGAGTGTGTGGACCTCATCAAGAAAACTGAGCAATTAACCAAGAGGAGCAATGGCTTAGAGAAGCACTTGGGGGAGTTCGCGAGAAAGATGTACATCATGCTCGACGGTGAGTATCTCTGTCGACTGTACTTTATAAAATCGTTGTCGACTGTCAACTGTCCTTTATAAAATCTTTGTCGACTGTATCTCATTAATCTCCCTCCCATTCCTTCTTCTCAACAAAATTCTGCCAAGACTTTGAAAAAGAAACCAAAGAGATAGAGCCCAACTTGGATCCCACCAAGTCACCTGTTGGAGATGCGGTGGCTATGAATATGTTCAGACTCAATGTCAGGCTCCAAGGGGTCCAGGCATATGTCCTCCGACTGAAAACTATGATGGAGAGGATCGACAGGGAACTGTGGCCTGAAGACACTCTTTAGCTTGATCTCACATCCATGATGGCACACCTTAACGACCTTCCCAATCGAGTGCAAGCCTAGAAGAAATCTGCTGCTCGTTGCGGAGCTGACGTGGCGCTCTCCCTTGTCAGGGTCCATTGCAAGGAGTCAAGGGAAGAAAAATTGAAGGAGTTCCGAGTGGTGAACACGAAGAAACTTCAGTTTGAAGATTTCATGGAGACCTTCATCGAAGCAGCCACCAGGATTGCAGACAGCATCGACTTGGACACGTTCGTCGAGCCAGCCAGCCCGTCGGGTGCTTGATCTTTGGGAAACTTTATTTGCCTCGGTATGCCGAGTGGAATTGTATCAGCTTTAAAACTTCATTTAGGACTTAAGCCTGAGCACATTTGCTTTCTCGCGAAACATTTATCCGTGATTAAACCTTTGGATTTTATCAGCATTTGACTTTCAATCGTTTGTTTGACTGAATTTGCTTTCTGACTTAGGCGAAAACTGGTTCGCAGCTAAGTCCCCGGGTGTGAGGATCGCTCAACACTCGGAGTATCTTTGAACCTAAGCGAAGACTGATTCACAAATAGGTCATCGAGTGGATGGAATATTATCCACTCGGCAAGGGTTTTAACTTAGGCGAAAGCATGTTTGCAGCCAAGCCCCCCGAGTGTGAGGATTGCTCAACACTCGGAGTATCTTTGAACCTAAGCGAAGACTGATTCACAAATAGGTCATCGAGTGGATAGACTATTATCCACTCGGAAAGGGTTTTAACTTATGCGAAAGCATGTTCGCAGCTAAGCCCCCGAGTGTGAGGATTTCTCAACACTCGAAGAGGAGTTTTGAATTTAGATGAAAGCTGGTTTGTGGCTAAGTCATCGAGTGAATGGACTACTATCTACCCGACAGGGATTTTAACTTAGGCGAAAGCATGTTCGCAGCTAAGCCCCGGAGTGTGAGGATTGCTCAACACTCGGAGAGGAGTTTTGAACTTAGACGAAAGCTGTTTCGTAGCTAAGTCGTCGAGTGAATGGACTGCTATCCCCCCGACAGGGTTTTTAACTTAGGCAAAAGCATGTTCGCAGCTAAGCCCCCGAGTGTGAGGATTGCTCGACACTCGGAGAATTCCCAAGTGTGAGACTGTACGATCAGAATCGACAAAAAACTACAGAAGTCTGATTTGCATAGATGAAGTATTTTTATTACATCAAAACCCCTTCTGTTTCTAAGTATAAAAGCATCGGAGCAGATCTACATTCTAGGCCCGTGGCTCGTCTATATGCTTCTTGAGGTTATACAAGTGATAGGCTCCGTTGTTCAACACTTTGGTGACGACGAAGGGACCTTACCACGCTGGATCGAGCTTGTGGGGTCGTTGTTGATTCACTCGGAGCACCAAGTCTCCCTCATGAAACGACCGACTCTTGACATTCTTCGCATGAAAGCGCCGTAGATCTTGCTGATAAGCCGTAGTCCGAATCAGAGCCATCTCTCACTCTTCTTCCAGGAGATCGACGCCATCTTGCCTGGCTTGTTCAGCTTCAGCTTTAGAATAAAGTTCCACTCGGGGAGAATTGTGAAACAAATCACTCGGCAGGATAGCTTCGGCTCCATAGACCAGGAAAAAGGAGTCCGTCCAGTCGACCGATTAGGCGTCATTCTCAGGTTCCATAAAACAGACAGCATCTTAGTTACCCAGGCTCCGGCGGCATGATCCAAGTCACGCATGAGGCGAGGCTTCAGACCTTGCAAGATGAGGCCATTGTCACGCTCGACTTGTCCATTGGTTTGAGGATGTGCAACAGACGCATAATCCACCCGAGTGCCTTAGGAGGTGTAGGAAGTTTCTGAATTCTTCCGAGTCAAAGTTGGTGCCGTTATCCGTGATAATGCTGTGAGGAATGCCGTATGAAAAAAATTATTTTCCTCATGAATGTGACTGCCGTGCGGGAGTTCAACTTCTTGATTGACTTGGCTTCTATCCATTTTGTAAATTTGTCGACTGCAACCAGCAAATGAGTGAATCCGCCTTTTCCAGTCCAAAAGGGACCAACCATGTTGAGTCCCCAAACAACAAATGGCCAGGCGAGGGGAATCTTCTTCAGAGCAGATGCCGGCTTGTGTGACAAGTTTGCATAGAACTGGCATCCATCACAATGATCAACAATGTCTTTAGCCATCTCGTTGGCCCGTGGCCAGAAGAAACCAGCTCGGTATGCTTTAGCAACAATTGCCCGCAAAAACGCATGATGGCCGCAATTTCCGGAGTGGATTTCATCCATAATTACTCGACTTTCTCTGAGGGAGATGCAACGCTGCGTCACGCCAGTCGCACTTTCTCTGAATAGCTGATCCCCAATCACAATAAAGGCTTTCGACCTACGCACAATCTTTCGAGCTTCTGTCTCGTCTTCAGGGAGTTCTTGTGTGAGGATATAGGCAATGTAGGGCACCATCCAATTGGGAATGACGACCAAAATCTCCATGACTAAATCAATTACTGCAAGGACATCGACTTCAGTTGGATCAGTGGAGCTCATAGCTTGCGGGGGCTCTTCGGTGAAAGGATCTTCTTGTACCGAAGGAGTATGGAGGTGTTCTAAAAACACATTACTGGGGACAGGTCGTCGAGTGGACCCAATCTTCTCTAGCTCATCAGTTGCTTGATTCTTCACTCGAGGAACATGATAAAGTTCCAGACCTTCAAATTTCTTCTCCAGCTTTCTGACAGCACTACAGTATCCAGTCATAGCAGGGTTTCGAACATCCCACTCTTTCATCACTTGATTGACCACCAAATCTGAATCGCCATAGACCATTAGGCGCTTGACACCGAGCGATATAGCCATGCGCAACCCATACAAAAGTGCTTCATATTCTGCCTCGTTGTTGGAGGAATCGAAGTGAATTTGCAAGATGTAATTGAGCTTGTCGCCCTTTGGAGATATCAAGACAACACCATCATCGGACCCATTCAACATTTTAGAGCCATCAAAGAACATGGTCGAGTGTGCCGAGTGAATTTGGGTTGGCTATTGCTGTTCAATCCACTCGGCAATAAAATCCGCAAGTGCCTGAGACTTGATCGCTTTCTTGGCTTCAAACTTAATGTCAAAGTATAAGAGTTCGATTGCCCACTTAGCCACTCGACCAGATGCGTCCCGATTGTTGAGAATCTTGGATAGGAGCATCACTGATGAGTGAAATCGAGTGGTCCTGAAAATAATGTGCCACCTTCTTCGCTGATAGGTAAATACCATAAACCAACTTCTGGTAGTGTGGATATCTTTGCTTCGAGGGAGACAAAACCTCAGAAAGGTAATAGACTGGTCGTTGGACTTTGTAAGCTTTACCCTCCTCTTCCCGCTCGACAGTTAGCACTGTACTGATGACTTGATTAGTGTCCACGATGTACAGGATCAAGGGCTCTTTGCTGTTAGGAGTAGCAAGCACCGGCTGGGTGGAGAGCAGGGCTTTGAGCTCAACAAATGCTGCTTCGGATTCTGGAGTCCATTCGAACGAGTCAGACTTCTTCATCAGTTGGTACAAAGGCATCGCCTTCTCACTGAGACGAGAAATGAATCGACTCAATGCTGCCAAGCAACGTGTGTGTTTCTAAACATCATGCACTCGCACGAGAGTCTTCATTCGGGTAATGGCGCCAATTTTCTCAGGGTTGACGTCGATCCCTCATTCGGAAACGAGAAAACCAAGTAACTTGCCGCCAGGGATGCCGAAAGCACATTTGGGCGGATTTAGCTTTATATCGTATCTCCTCAGATTGGCGAATGTTTCGGCCAAGTCAGCCAGCAGGTCAGAACCTTTGCGGGACTTGACAACTATATCATCCATGTACGCCTCGACATTCCGAGGGATCTGGTCGAGTAAAGACTTCTGAATCATGCGCATGAAAGTAGCAGTGACATTTTTCAAACTGAATGGCATGGTGATGTAGCAAAAACATCCGAATGGGGTGATGAAGGATGTTTTATTTCCTCTGGGCCATACAGACGGATCTGATGGTACCCAGAGTAAGCATCCAGAAACAATAAACGCCCGCATCCCGCAGTCGAGTCAGCAATCTGATCTATGCGGGGGAGCGGAAAATGATCCTTCGGGCAGACCCGATTGATATGTTTGAAGTCAATGCACATACGCAATGACTTATCCTTCTTGGGCACCATGAAAACATTCGAGAGCCACTCGGAGTGGTAAATCTCCTGAATGAACTTGGCCTGCACGAGACGGGCCACTTCTTCACCGATTGCTTTACGCTTCTCCGCCGTCGATCGACGCAAATGCTCCTTAACGGGTTTAGCTTTCGGATCAACTCTCAGACGGTGCTCAGCCAGCCCCGTGGGAACCCTCGGCATGTCAGCAGGCTTCCATGCGAAGATATCCCATTTCTCACGGAGGAACTAGATGACCTCGGCTTCCTATTTACTACCGAGTGTTGATGATATATTTGTCGGGGCAGCAGTTGGATCCCTCGGGTGGATGTGCACTTTCTTCACTTCCCCTCCCGACTGAAATGCCGACTCAAAAGTGGGCTTCTTTGCGCGGAGCAAATCATTAGGGTCAGCGTTCTTTTTGTATTCTTCTAGCTCGACCATAGCCATCTGATGGTTAGCGATCTTGGAGCCTTGCTGGAGGCATTCTTCAGCCCGTTGTCGATTGCCAGTGACCGTGATCACACCCTTAGGGCCCGACATCTTCAACTTGAGATACACATAACATGGACGGGCCATGAAACGAGCATACACGGGTCGACCCAAAATGGCACGATAAGCACTCTGGAAATCCACGACTTCAAACGTCAACTTTTCCTTTCGATATTTTTTATCGTTCCCGAATGTCACGTCCAATGAAACGAGTGACTTGGCCTTCTTCCCTGGGATGACTCCATGAAATTGCATGTTGCTTTCACTCAGTCAGGACATCGGAATGCCCATCCCTTTAAGGGTATCTGCATAGAGAATGTTCAGGTAGCTGCCACCATCCATGAAGACCTTTCGGAGTCGAGTGCCCCCCCACCGAATCAACCACCAGAGCCTGTCGACTGGGAGTGGCCACATGAGTAGGATGATCTGTTTGGTCGAATGTGATGGCATACTGGGACCACTTGAGGTAGGTGGGGGTGATAGGTATGGCCATGTTGACTTCCCTATTGATAACCTTCAATCGACTCTTGCTTTCTACATCAGCGAAAATCATAAGCGTAGCGATGACATCTGGGAATGTTTCTTTATCTTCATCATCCTTCTCAGGAGTCTTATCACTCGGCAGAGTCTCTTTGAACTACTGGATAAGCGTTAGACACTGCCGAGTGGTATGCTTGGGCAAAATCACATTGCCTTCCTCATCTTTCCTCGTGTGGATTACACACGGCTGATCCATCACATCAGTCCTTGACCGACTCTTTCCTTTCTTAGGGGCAAAATATCCTTTAGCTTTCCCCTTATTCTTTGCTTGGGTTGCCAGTGCGGCTGCCTCTGCTTGGACCGGACCATCAGCTTTTCGCTTCTGTTTCCGATTGGAATTACTGCCAGTATTACTGACGACTGCTTTTCCTTTGCCACTAAAGAGGTGGTCTTCTTCCTCGCCATTGGCATACCGAGTGGCGATTTCCATCATCTTGCTGAGTGATATGTCACCCGTTCGACCAAACTTTAAGAAAAGCTCTCTGTATTTCACACTAGCCTTGAAGGCACAAACAACCTGATGCTCGACAACATTTTCCACTGTATGATGCAGAGTGGACCAACGCTGAATGTAATCCCTCAAGGTCTCATCTAGTTTTTGAACACAATGCTGTAAATCGACCAGCCCGGCAGGACACTTACAAGTGCCCTTGAAGGTTCGGACGAACACTCAGGCAAGATCTTCCCAACAATATATACTGGATGGAGCCAAGCGATTCAACCAGGCACGAGCTGAACCATCCAACATCAAAGACAGGTGTTTCATTGCGATGTTATCATTGCCGCCACCAATCTGAATAGCCACTCGGTAATCATCCAACCAAGTCTCTGGCTTTAACTCGCCAGAAAACTTCCCGATCCCAGCCGCCAACCTGAAGTTGGGGGCAATCTCTGCAGAACGGATGGCCCTGCTAAAACACTCCGGACTAGAAATCACAGCTGAGCTGCCACTCGGAAAATCTCTGTCTTGTCCTTCTCTGTGGGCTCTGCCCCTGTCGATCTGCCTGTGAGTGAGGATATCACGAGCATCAAACCCCGCATTCCGCTCGCCACCGAACGAGCGCCTTTCGTCCTGGTGCCAGGGCACATGCGGACCACCCCGCTGAGGAGTGGGCACTCGACGGTGGTCTTCATGGTGAAACTGATCTCTAACCTGATCTTCACGAAAGCCTCCGCCCCTTCAGTGCAAGGGCGATCCAGGGCTGTGTGCCGACTGAACGGTTTCTCCCCTGGGTGAGTTGCTATGTATCCTGTTACGCGACTGTGAAACGACAGAATTCTGACGCTGCGCTGCATCTAGCAAAGCTCTGATCTGCATCAACCCTCTTCCAGCCTCTGACCGCGATAGATGAATGGAATCTGCTATCCTAGCAGCAGATGCAACATTTAACACACGAGTACGGTATACCGCAACATTGTTGTGAGATCCAGACGGAAACAGCTATCGCTGACGTCGACCGAAAACTAGTGGGCGTTGGCGAGCGCGCTCGTCAAGCTCTCTTTGAAGCTCTTCCAGCCGAATACGCGTGGCCTCCAAGGCCTAGGCCTCGGCAGTCGTGCCGACGATGGGAGTATGAAGAACTTCACCATCGCGATGCTGCTGTTCACTCGACGGGCCGCCAGCATCTCGCTTGTCATGGCCAAAGATCGGCAGCGGGCTTTGATGGGAGCCCGCCATAAGGACCTCCTCAGCAGGATCGCAGCTCTCACACTCGGAAGGAACATCGGACTGATCGGAGTCCGACTCGAACACGCCGTGAAGGGACTCGGCGGGCTCGAGCGCTGCAATCTCCGGAGAAGCAATTTGGCGAGCCACTACATGCTTGACCCATCGCTGAAGTCGTGAGCGGCCGGACCGCTTGCGACAGCGAACAGCGAGGGGCGCCGACGCAACAACACGCCATAGGGACTCGCGCGGAAATGTGCAGCCCCGCGGACTGGGAGCGCCTCGACATCGAGAGGCGCTTCTTGTAGCCATGCTGAATTGTCGGCGATGAAGGTGAGCGCTTCGAAATGGATCTCGTGGCCTAGAGCAAAAGCACCGCCGGAAGACATGTCGAAGGAGAAAAAACGCAACCTCGCCGGAAGTTGCTTAGACGCCTGCCCCACGGTAGGCGCCAACTGTCGTGGAAATGAGCCTGACAATAGAAGGTAGGGGTACGAAAGGAGAGGGCAGATTCCTAGCTACGACAAGGATGTACACACAGATGTATGAGTTCAGGCCCCTCTCGTGGAGGTAACAGCCCTACGTCTTAGTGCTCTGGAGCTTTGTCTTGTGGAATGTAGAGATTACAATGGTTGCGAACCCTTGTGCCAGATGGGAGGGCGGCTTATATAGAGTTCGCTGCCCCTCATAATTACCAGGCATCCAAGGTGTGACAGCCCGAGACCGACGTTCCAGAAGATTCCAGAAGATTCCCCTTTTATTTCCGTTCTCGTCATGTGTTCGTCTGGTTGTCGCATTCATCATCGCATCATTCGCATCATCTTGCATAGCATCGTCACACTCATTTTCGAAAGCTTGCATCCGTTGTCAGTTGCCGGTTCTCTTTCGTTCTTGCCGTAGCCCGTCTCGAGGCCAGCCACACACGCCCGCGCCCGCGACACCGTTAAATAAAACCATTTTTAAGCGCGTGCAAAAATATTCTCGGATTGAGTTGAAACTTGTCGTGCGGTCTTGTTATAGTCTAGGTAGACCGCCCGTCGATTTTCGTCGCGTTCTGAGTCTGTTAGATGCCCCGTCGGTCATCCGTAGTAGTGCGGTCTTCGGTTATCATCGAATATATTTTGGTGTTTTAAACTCAGTGCCACGGGTCACCGTCCTCCCTCTCATCTCTCCCTAGCCCCTCTTCACAGCCGCCGTAGCCCCGACCATCCGCTTCCGGACGTCGGATCGTCATCCGACAGTCTGAAAACGGATAGTGCCAGCTAACCCTAGCCCCTAGCCTGTATATAGCCCCTAGCTCCCCTCGTTCCCCGTGCAACCCTAGTAGCCCTTCTCCCTCCTCCAGCCAGCCCGCCCGAGCCCATCCGGGCCCAAATCGCCCTTTCGGAGCTCTCCCGAGCTTGCCCGAGCTCGTCCATGGTGGATCCTCCCAATCCTGCAGCTCCCCACCGCCGTAGCTCCACCAGCCCTCGCCGGAGCCGCCCCTGGCCAGAGCCGCCATCGCCGGACCTCGCCGGACCGCTACCCTCTTCCTTCCTCCCTATTCCTTCTCCTTCCCCTCACTTCCAGCTCTCTCTTCTTCGTAGGTCCGCCGCCCCCGCAGCTCCGCCGCCTCCCGCCGCCGCCGCCGCTTGCCTCCCGCCGCCGGAGAAGGACCGGCCGCCGCCGGATCCGCCCGGTCCTGATCCCCCAGTGACGCCCCGCGCCCTCGTCTGCCCCGCCGCCATGTGAGCCGCCGCCGCTGCTCTGTGCGAGGACGAGCGCTGCGCCCCCGAGCCGTTGACCTACCTCGCTCGCCCGCTCGTGGGCCGGCCTGCCCTGAGCGGCCCAGTTGCCCTAGCCTTTGCCTCCTCCCATGGGCCCAGATCCGGCCCAAAGTGAGCCAGCCCCTCCCCTTTTGTTTTTTTCTTATATATTTATATTGCGTGTTTAAAACGATTTATATAATTAACCGTGCTTCGGATTTAAATGATTTCAACATGAAAAGTGTTTAGAAAATTATATAAATTAATATTATGCCATTTGCATCCCTGTTTAAAATATTTAACTTGACATTTTGCATTATAGCCATTTATTTGCATTATCATAATTAATTACCCATGCATCAAAATTAACAAAATCATATATTAAAAATGTTCATCCCATTCACACCACACTTTCATGCATGATAAAAATGTTGGAATGTTGGTTGCATTTTATTTTGCATGAATGTATTGCTTTAACGTGAATAGGCCTAATCCCGCATATTTAATTGTGACTAATTTTCCACATTAACCTAAGCTTGTTATATATGTTTTCGGGGTAGAAAAATCCATGTGATTCATCGGTGCATTTAGTTTTATCATTTGAGCATGTTTGTGTGAGTGTTATTATGTGTGATGCCCTTTTGTCTTTTTCGTAGGATTTAATCCGGGCATGATATGAATTAAGTTTCAACATGAAAGTTGCTCTTTGACATGTGTCCTAGCCCATGGACATTTTGCTTGTCATAGAAATGCATGTTTAGGTGTTGTTTTGGTGTTGTCAACTTGCTATAAAAATCTGTTATTTTGAGGGTCCAAAATATTTCTAAGTCTGGAATCTGTTATATTTTGTTGCTGTCTTGCCATGTGATTTGCTAGTGATCTAGAACTCTTTTGTGGTAAGTGTAATGGAGTTATTTGTAGTTGATATTGTCCTCTAGCATGCTGTTAAGTTTCATGCCATTATATAACTTGTAGCATATAGTTTCACTGCTGTCAATATGCCTTCGTGATAAAAACTGCACTGTCTAAAACTGCTATTTTCACTAAGTTTGAAACTGTTTTCAAGTAGCCTTCTTGTGAGCTTACTACTATGTGATCCATGCTTGTTTTGCTTATGATATGTGAAGATGAAATAAAGTGGATGTTGTTTGCTATTGCCCCATGCTTAGTTTGTACATTTTAGATTATTGTAACTTGTTGTTTTCATATGTTCAAAATGCCATGTTGCTGTTTTTGGCAGATTTCATCAAAAACTTGCTTTGATGATTGTGGTTGAACCGTAGCTCCGTTTTGGTCATTCCATATATGAAACTTGCCTAGAATCTCATGTAGTTTCATAATAACTTGTTGCATTCATGATTTGAGATGGTTGTGGTGGTTTTTCCCATGCATTTGCATTCATGCCATGTGCATCTTGTGTTGCTCATATCTTTTGAACCGTAACTCCGTTTGAGATGTTCTATATATGTAAATCGACTAGAATGACGTGTAGAATAACATGATAGGCTTTATTTTGTGGTTTAACTATTATAAAATGTGTTTAGTTCAAATCTGGACCAATTTCTAAATTAACATATGAGGTCATTTCGGAAATGCTATAAGTTGTTTCCGGCCTCATTTAACATGCCTAGATAGATAGTTTACTTATGCTTCACCTCTTTACATGTTTAACAACATTTAATATTGTTGTGTACCTAACAGGAGTGAACTAAATAATTCGAGTGTGGAGTTTCGTCAATATGCAACTCGTTGCATATTGAGCTTCACTTAATGTGTAGAATTTGATTGTTGTGAATTGTCATGCCTTGCATATTAAACCGGACATGCATCATATTTGTTTGTGCATCTTGTCTTGCATATGTTGTGGTGTATCTTGTGTTGATTGTTTGTTTCGGATTGCTTCTTCTCGATAGAGTTCCGAAAGCGTTCGGAGTGTGAGGATTCGTTCGACTACGTTGGTTCGTCTTCTTCATGGACTCGATCTTCTTCCGAGCGGGATCTCAGGCAAGATGACTCATTTCCCTGGATACCATTACTATCATTGCCATGCTAGTTGTCTCGTCTTTTTACCGTTATGTCTCGCTACCTACCACTTGTTTGATAAGCCTCCCAACATTGCCATGATAAGCCCCTAACCTCTCCACATCCCAGCAAACCTTTGTGTGGCTATGTTACCGCTTGCTCAGCCCTTCTTATAGCGTTGCTAGTTGCAGGTGCAATTGCTTCCATGTGTCAACATAGATCTTCTTTTGTTATATCACAATATTGCTGCTATTTAATTTAATGCACATATACACTTGGTAAAGGGTGGAAGGCTTGGCCTTTGCTTGGTGATTTGTTCCACTCTTGCCGCCCCTAGTTACTTGTGAACCGATGTTATGTTCCATAAAAGAGCGCTCCTAACATGCTCGGGGTTGTTATGAGGACCCCCTTGATTTTCGGGTTGGATTAAAACTTGTATGGCAAGGCCCAACTTTGGTACTACATTTGCCCATCATAATAAAACTGATCACCTTATTAAAGCATAGAGGGTCGCCCCCTCGTGGATTAATTTAACATAATACAGGGGGCCAGTGCTGCTGGTGCTGGTCCAAACTAGAGCACCGTGCGGGCTACCTGGGGCAACCCGGGACTTCAGTTACTGTACGCTTAGCTCATCCGCCGTGTCTTGAGAACGAGATACGCGGCTCCTATCGGGATTGTCGACACGTCAGGAGGCCTTGCTGGACTTGTTTTACCTTTCTCGAACGTCTTGAGTGAGGAGCTCTGATTTTCTTCGGGCTAACTCGAGGTGTCGGATTTCCTTTGGAATTGCCTAGGAAGATCACGAGATCCGTGGTTGAGGTGATTCTCGCTGCGTGTGGTTAATTTATGATGGATGAGTTGGAGCACCCCTGTAGGGTTAAATCTTTTCGAGAAGCCGTGCCTGCGGTTATGTGACAAACTTAGATACTTTGTTTAACACCCGTTCATAGCAAAATTGAAGTAAACTCTAATAAAATACACCAACCGTGTGAGTAACCGTGACTGTCTCTTCTCGTGAGTTTTTATCCGGAAGAGAACACGGTGGGGTTATGATTGACGTAAGTAGGTGTTCAGGATCAGTTAGTGATCATTACTAGTTCACGTCCGTTATGCGTAGACCACCATACTTTAATTTCTATACTCGTAAGTTAGCCACTCAAATAAATGCTTAGTCGCTTGCTGCAGCCTCACCACTTAACCTTACCTCACCTATTAAGCTTTAATAGTCTTGATACCCTTGGAAATGAGATTGCTGAGTCCCTGCGGCTCACAGATTACTACAACAACAGTTGCAGGTACATGTAATGTGATGATGTGACGTGAGCGCGTTGCTTGATTTGACTTGGAGTTCTTTTTCTTCTTGTTCTTCAATCTTGGATGGGTTCCAGGCGGCAACATGGGATAGCAAGGGTGGATGTCATTTTATCATTTGATTTCGTTCGTAGCCGGACCCTGCTCTTATGTATGATGGTTGTGATGTTATTGTATTGTTGTGACCCTGTTGTAGCTTGTGGTGAGTGTAAACCAATTCCATATACTCATCTCTTCTATACATGTACTTGTAATGATATCCATTCTTGCGAACGCATCGAGATGCGCTTCTATCCCTGTCGAGGCCCTCGTGCCCAAATAAGGATAGGACCGCATCTTGGGCGTAACACAAGGGTCTGATCGTGGGTTTAAAGACTAGCGTTACTAGAACGTACATCATAATTGCTACTAATGACGACCGGCCTAACGCCTGCCTGATGGTCTCCTGGTGGTGGCTTCTGGCCTTCTGGTGTTGACTGGAAGTGAAGTCCTCCGAGTGACAGGTGACCGTCGAGTGGAGAAAGAAGTCTCCAAATGGATTGCTTGTCGAGTGACTTGAGCTTCATGAGGAATCCAGTCGGAATCTTTCCTATGGTCTTTAAGTCCTCCAATGTGGTTTTCTTAGGTAGGGCATCTAGGTCAGGCCTAAGATCCTATCCTAGGTACATATCCTCGTGAGTATCTGTGTTACTACCTATGTTACTCTCATTGTGAAAAAAGTATGATGTGCCATCTAATTAATGAGAAGAGTGATAAATTGAGTAACTTAGCATGTTACTACCCACTATAAGTAACATAACACATACCAAGGCAAAATAAGTCTATAATAAATGAAAGGCTCAATGTTACTACTCATATGCTACTATCGATTGTGAAGGTATTAACTTAGACTAGTAACATATGCATGTTACTACTCTATGTTACTCCCCATTGTGAGTAGTCTCAAACACAATGTCAACTTGGGATGGAGCATTCAACTTTTATCACATTTTCCAAAGATATACTCAAACTGGTCTGTCCTCAAACACAATGTCAACTTGGTGGCACAAGCTCAGATGCATTCCTCCAAAGCAACAAAGGATTGATAGCCTGTCTAGTTGCAGACGCAGATTAACTCAGGTTCAGCTCATATAAGCTTGGGTGAACGAAAATTTGAAAAAAATAAAACAATTTAAAAAATGATTTTTTGTGTAGAAAAAATTGACAAATGTTTTAAATGTTTCTGAAGTTTCATCATAGAATGACATTCGTGGATGTTGTGGCAAAAAATAAAATCTACACTCTAAAAATAAGAAGTTAGATTTTCTTGTCACGACTTTCATGGATGGCCTTTAATGATGAAGCTTTGCAAGCATTCAAAACACTTGTCAAAGTTTGCCATAAAAAAAGTTCAAAACTTTTTGAATTTTATTGTTCACTCGAGCTCATATGAGCTCGAACTGAGGACACTTTCGGTCTGATGCCAGCTATATGGGTTGGCATAATTGGAAGGAGAGGAACAAAAGGGTCTTTCAGGATACATGTTTTACTGTAAGGGAGGTGATTAACCTTGCTAGGGATGACATAGGCTCCTAAAGGAGGTGAGAGAATATTACTTGTTGTGATTTTAATCTAGGTTGGTGATAAATCCTCACGGAATATAAGTTAAATCGTATTAATCTCTTCAACAATGCCATAGCTTCGATGGCCTTGAGAGAGATCCATCAAGTAGGGGATCGCTATACTTGGTCGAATAAACAACTTGCTTCTACCAGATCGATCCTTGACTGCGTGTTAATTTATACGGATTGAGAAACTTCCTATCCAATGTACTCACTCAAAGCTAAAACAAGGATCGGCTTTGTTTTTGCGGAATATGCCATCACCGAGGTAGCTTCCATAAGTATTTTTAGAAAAAGGCTAGAGCCCAACTTTATAAATAAAGCCATACAACAAGATTCGATACACATGAGAGATAAGCAAGTTCAAACAGATGCACATGCATCAGAATTACAGTCCTAACATTAGACGGTGGCAAGCAGGCCAACGCCCCACGGATAAAAACTATTAACAACTAAGATTAGAACAAGATAAATTCAGGACGGTTGGGAGGCTTGATCTTGACTAATGATATCATACGACATATTTCACACATGAGAGATAAGGATGTCCGTCGCCTCCTTGTCACCAAATTTAACCAAAGGCTTCCAGTGCTGTAAAACTGCAAGAAGTTTGAAAAGACAATCTGTAGGTTTGTTAGAAAAGATATGCTCAATAGAGAACTCGTTTCTAGTTATCCAAATGAACCAAGACATAGCCACAAAACGGAACCAAGATATCTTACTCATTTACCTAGACAAGGATTTAGCAAGACAAATAAGACTAGGAAATGAGCTAGGGGCCCAATTAACACCCAACCATGATAGGGTGCAGCTCCAGAGCAAGTTAGTTGGGTCACAATTGAAGAGAATGTGATCGGTATTCTCAAGAGCACCACATAAAACACAAAATTCTGAACCAGGGTCATTACGTTTATGAACTTGATCAACAATTGGAAGCCTATCTCCGAGAGCCTGCCAAAGGACAATTTTAATCTTAAGGGTAACATGGGCCCGCCGGATATATTCAAACCTGGAAGTGGGATTGCCATAATTAAATCTAGAGTAAAGCAATTTAACCAAAAACTGGCCCGAGTGGAAATGAGGCCAAGTCAACACATCAACCTCCTCTGAAAGCACGAGGAAGATAGCAGCGAGACGATGCCAATCTTCCAACTCTACCCGAGAAAGAGTGCGACAGAGGCCTAGTTCCGATTACTAGCCATGAGGTCCGAGATGGAGATCTCCGGATCAGTGTACTACAAGAAAATAAAAGGAAAAGAAGAACTAAGCATGCCATCGCCATGCCACTAGTCAAGCCAGAAATGAACCCGGGAACCATCATTAACCACAAACTTGTCTTGAGCTTCAAAATTGTCACGAACCTTGATCAACTGCCGCCGTCATAATTTAGAGCGACGGGTCGCAAGGCAAACACAAGGCTAGAGTTTTGGAAGTATTTCGCTTTGAGGATATGAACCACAAAATCCCTACGGGAGAATTAAGGATACACCATCATCATATAATAAGACACTTATTCATGATAGCAGTGTTAATAATGCCAAGCCCCCCAAGGTTTTTAGGTTCACATCACTTCCCACTTGACTAAACGCTATTTCTTTTTATTATCTGCAATATTTCAATAAAAGCTACTTTAGTTTTTTTATCAAAGCCATCATGCGTACCAGCAGGAAGGAGATAAAAGTCCATTAAAAACATAGGAAGAGAAGAAATACATGCATTGATTAGTCAAACCTTGCTAACAAAGGTATTATAACGCCCACGCCAGGCATCATCCTATTGTTAGCCTTCAAGACAGAAGGAGCAAAATCCTTAAAGTAGAACACGTAAGGAGAAATAGAGTTGCCCACATATTTGAAAGGAAAGAACCAAGGTTACAATTGAGAATGTTAGTACATACTGTCTGCGGACGAGCAACCCAAAACAAGGACTTTGCTCTAAGATAAATTGATTTTGAACCCTGACAAGGCTACAAAATGAAGAATCAAGAATTCGAGATTAGCAAGGCCTAGATCATCATTATCAACCATAGTAAGTGTGTCATCTGCGTATTGGGAACGAGACGCACCAGACGGGATAAGGTGAGACGTGCGGGCTGGAGGTGCTTGCCGGGGCTGGTGGTGCGGGCGAGAGACGAGAGTTGACTCGTG
Source organism: Hordeum marinum (assembly GCA_022496015.1). NCBI lineage: Eukaryota > Viridiplantae > Streptophyta > Magnoliopsida > Poales > Poaceae > Hordeum > Hordeum marinum. The sequence goes on along the minus strand of CM039676.1, from coordinate 248,690,956 downwards.
GGGGAAGTTTTTTTTTAATCTGATGACTGCTGTGCATTGTCCAATCGGACGATGTGCAAGCTCGCGCCAGTTGACTGGCCGTTATTTTATTGCGGTTGCTCCATGTATATAAGACGTAGAGTACTGCGTTTCAATCAATTACACCAACAGGCAACAGCCCATTGCATCCTCAAGTGTAGCAAGCGATAATGGAAGCTCCGTACATGCTATGGCTTGTGTACGTTTCACTCGCCTCTTGTGTCCTCTACAAGGTCTTCGTTCTAGGCAAAAATAATTCGCGGCTGCCGCCGGGCCCGACGCCGATCCCTCTCCTCGGCAACATCTTTGACATCCAAGGCGATCTGCACCAGGCCCTTACCAGGCTCGCCGGGGTGCACGGCCCCATCATGTCCATCAAGCTCGGCGCCACCACGGCCGTTGTGGCCTCATCCGCCGCGTGCGCCCGCGACGTGCTGCAGAAGTACGATCACCTCCTGGCGGCGCGGTCCGTCGCCGACGCCGCGCGCGCGCTGGGCAATCACGAGCGCTCCATCATATGGCTGCCGTCCACCAGCCCGCTGTGGAAGCGCCTCCGCGCCGTGTGCACCACCCACCTCTTCTCGGCGCACGCCCTCGACGCGGCCCGCGCGGTGCGGGAGGAGAAGGTGAGGGGCCTGGTGGGCTGCATCCGCGGCCATGCCGGGGAGACTGTGGAGGTCGGCCGCGTCGTGCTCTCCGGGCTGTTCAACATCGTCTCGAGCGTGCTGTTCTCCGAAGAGGTGGGCGAGCTGAGCTCAGACCGGTCGCAGGGTCTCAAGACGCTGACCGATGACATCCTTATGGAGCTCATCAAGCCGAACTTGTCGGACCTCTTTCCCGTGCTCTCCGTTCTTGACTTGCAGGGCCGCCGCCGGCGTACCGTCGAGCGTCTGAGAAGGTTCTTTGACTTCTTTGACCCGATTATTGAGCGTCGTATGAAGGCCGGAGGTGAAAGCAAAGGGGATTTCTTGGATGTGCTACTCCAGCTTCAGTCGGTGGATCAGCTCAGCATTCAGACAATCAAGTCCTTTCTTTTGGTATATATGAGAAGTAGTACTATTTCAATTTAGCGTATAGTACTCGTCCGATCCATGTTACTCTTAACTTTATACCACTATACAGTACTTCTTCTGTAGACTACTCCTTCCGTCCCATAATGTAAGACGTTTTAGTGTTAAAAAACGTCTTACATTATGAGACGAAAAGAGTAATATAAGAATGTTTAGATCACTAAAATAATGATCTAAACGCTTTTATATTAATTTACGAAGCAAGTACTAACTAAATAAGCGACAAGTAATCTGGATCGGAGGGGATACAGTACCGAAATGATAAATTTAGATCTGAGAAAGTTGATAGAAATGACAAATCCTAACTAACCAGGAAAATGTCGTGTGCTTTGCAGGATCTCTTTATCGCCGGGACAGAGACAAACGCTCTCTCCGTGGAGTGGACGATGGCCGAACTACTTCGGCACCCAGCCATCATGTCAAAAGTTCGCGCCGAGCTGCATGAGGTGCTCGGTCAAAAGCAGTATCCCGACGAGTCCGACATCAGCAGGCTGCCGTATCTCCATGCCGTGTTGATGGAGACCATGCGTCTTCACCCGCCAAGCCCGCTCCTGATGCCGCACCGGGCCATGTCCGAAGGCGCGGAGGTCGGGGGCTTCCTGGTGCCCAAGGGCGCCATGGTGATCGTCAACATGTGGGCCGTCATGCGCGACCCAGCGGCATGGACCCAGCCCGAAGAGTTCGTGCCGGAGAGGTTCGTCGGGGCGGACATGGATTTCCGCGGCAAGGACCGGTTCGAGTTCATGCCGTTCGGGGCTGGGAGAAGGGCATGTCCTGGGTTGCCCATGGCCACGAGGGTTGTGACGCTCATCCTCGCGTCGCTGCTGCACAGGTTTGAGTGGAGGCTGCCCGAGGGGATGCAGCCGTGCGACGTGGATGTTCGGGGCCGTTATAGGATGTCTCTCAACATGGTCACGCCGCTCAAGGCCGTGCCGCTGCCATTGTTCTCGTGATGGATTGCTACCCTCGGTTGTGTGTGTAGATCTAGCTCACGTGCACCGCTACTTTGCGTATGCGGTATCTGTTTGTGTTGAAATGAACTATCCAAGGGAGACGTTAGGATCACAAGTGTAGAAATGAATATGTAAGTGATGACAATGAATAAATGTGCAAGTGATTCGCTACGCTCCGTTTTGATCCAAGTCTTTCGACGACGGGTCTCGTTTCACTCGCTCGTCAAAAATTAATCTTTCTTTTTATATTTAAATTAAAAGCATAACATAACAAAGATTACCATGGACGATGTGATTGACCTAGATGATCTGCAAGGTTGCTGAAGGGGTTGCCAGGTCTCTCAGGGTTGTTGAGGTGCTGGAATTCGCGAAGGCAAAATCTTTGCTCAGCTCTGGGGCTTTTAACACGTCGTCATGCAGTTGGTTTGCTTCAGAGAATGATTTCCTTTACATTTTGCATGCGAGGAGGATCGCTGATAATTCTGCTCACTAGTGTGGTAAAGCTTGTAAGGGCATCTTCAACGTCAAGTCGATATTTCTCTATCGCAAATGTCCCTTTATATGTTTGGACTATGTCCGCGGGCAAGATGACAGAGGCCGTCATGCAACATTGCCTGCATACATTTCAACAACAATTCAAACTAATCCGACGAATAATTTTTTCAAACACGATGGAATACATTCAAGTTAGGTTATAATTTTCATAAAAAAGTCAATATTCTGAATGGTTTACAAAAAACTAGGAAAATAACCTAAACCCTATAGCGGATGACAACCTTATACGTGTGGCCACCATGCCCTGCCACACCGTCTCCTCGTCGTCATCGTCGTCGTCGTTCTGATCCCACCAGCGGCGGAACGACGCCTGAGGGCCGCGGCGGCCTTGTCCGGCGGCTGTCTGCCTCTCGCGAAGGAGCTGTCACATCCTGTGTTTTGTATCACATCACTATGTTAATAAAACATAAAAAATGGGACCAATAAAAACTTTTTATGTGTGGATGTGAAGCTTGAATGATTGCTACTTGCTTGCTTGTTTGACTGTGCTCCTAATTCACAAAAACTCTCATAGTCTCATAACTCTTATCTTGATCCAAAAATTTACCCAATGATCATGCCATGTGTATAGGACATAAAATATTTTTATACAAAATTATTTTGGCCAAAAAGCATTTATCAAATTTAGGTTTTCAAAAACCCATGAGTTGAGGCTTGAACTACAAGTCCTTAAATTAGGGTATTTAATTTATTTCAAAAAATATATTTGAAACCTATTATATGTAAGACTTCCCCAAACCACAAAAATAATATTTTAAAGGTTATGTTATATTTTATTTAAAGGTTTTTTCCTGGACATAAATGGTTTTTTGTATTTAATGTTTCAAAAATATTTGAAAAACTTTAGGAAAACGCGGTGGAAATATATTTTCCATATATATGAGTTTCAACACATGGACATGTTCAAAGTATTGGACAAAACCCTCCAAAACTCATTCTGGATATATCAAGTAGTTGAAATATTTCTATAGGCAATATTGTCAAATAAATCCAGAAAACTTCTAGCAAATCATATATGCCTCATATGATGATCTTGCCAAGTATCATCTAAATCCAAATTGTTTTGGTTTACAAAAATGCCCCAAAACCCTCTTTGTCTATCTCCAACTTTGATGAACTTTGCATTGCCAAGTGTCACCAAATGAGCTCAAATTTAGTGGGCATGTTCAAAACCTCTATTCTTTCAGCTACACTAAGTGGTGCATCAAGGAGAATAGTGTAAATTGGCTGGATCTAATCAAGTCCCTTTCTGTTGATTTCTAGGATTTGCAATAGTTGCATTGGCTACTTTCTCGTAATGAGTTACAAATTTGTGAGCTAGTCCAAATAAACCCCAAGATCATTTATGTTAACTCTCATGGCCATTGGATCCCCCTAGGTGCCCCAAGCTAGGATCAAACACCTTCTGCTCTATATTTGTGCTCAATGATTGAGGGGGCAAAGTAGTTCTCTTTGTGGTGGGATTTTTACCACATCTTGCCCTTATCCCCCTCTACCCCAAGTAACTCTCCCATGTCCTTAGCTCAACCATTGATGGGGTAAACCCCCATTTCCATCCCTCGACAGCAGCAAACTCTCTCTCTCTCTCTCTCTCTCTTTCTCTCTCTCTCTCTCTCAGCTCTCCCTCTCTCCTAGCTGGCTCCCAGAGCATCTAAGGGTACTCTCCATTTGTTTTTTCCTAAAGCCAATGGACACAAGTGGGTGCGCCAGAGCACGTCTAGACACGCCCATGCTGGCCAAAAGACCTCTTTGGAGTGCGTTGCAGTGCACCAGAGCGTTGACGCCGCACTCCCGACCACCTCGAGCCTCCCCGTATGCCCGCCGAGGCCCCTCGACATTCGCAACATGCCATCATGCCGGGCCCTGCTCTCTCCCTCTCTCTCACCCCCTGTCACGTGTGCCTAGCGCCGTCCGGCTCATCCAATGGCCGACCCCGCACGCGCGAGCCTCTGACCATGCCTCGCTCCTTCTCTTCCCTCCCCCGGTCTAAGACCACGTCCAAAAATGCCCAGGACACGAGCCAGAGAGCCCCTGTGGCCTCAGGAAATGCCCATGATCCCAGCGAGCTTCTATCCATGGTGCTCCGGTGGCACAACTATAAACGGCCACCTCGGGCCCTTCTCTCCACTTCCTCGACTCTCTCTCTCACCCTCAAGCGCCCACACCCCTCAAACCACCTCCGAAGCCTCCTGTGCTCGGGATCGATCGGAGGTCAGCCGCCTCGGGTCGCCCTCGATTTTGAGGTACATGCCCCCATCCAACGCTCCTCTTCCTCCCTCTAGTCCTCTCTCAACATGTGATCATTTCCCCCTCTCCCCGACGCGTTTTGCAATCAGATTCGATTGAGGTGACCACATCCGAAGATCCTTCACCGCAGACTCTCATCATCGGCGAACCCCGACCCTACGGCGACCACCACCACCTCCACCCGACTAGCGGCTCTGCCCTTAGTCCATTCCCACCAGCAACTCATCCTCCCGTGCCCAGAGTCACCGTCAGTGAGCCTCTCTACCTCCCAAGATGGAGGTTGATGACGACCCTGCGCGTCACCCTCTTGTCTCTCTCCCTCTAACCGACAGGTCGATCCCACATATCGGGTTCAAACACAGATATACGCGCGCCTCTGAATGCCTGGGATGGTTCGCTACTGGGCCGGCTCAACCACGCCCGGCTAGGCACACATGCACAATTCCTTTTCCATTTTTCAGTAATTTTCCAAAAATTCCACTGACCAAAATAATTATCCAAATGATATGATTCAACTTCCTAAAATCTTGTTTTAATCCCACCTATTTAATGGTGCATCTTACACCTTTTTTGCATTGTCCAAATTTAAACTCATATTTGGGCATTTAAATACACTGGTTAAATCCAAATCCCTGTTGCTGTTAGCCCGCCTCTAAAACTAACAAATATGGTATTTTTAGTGTTTAACCTATCATTTAATAAAAATAGGTTGACATTTTTCTGAGTGTTTTTATGCTTCTGTTGTGGCTATTGCCTTATTTGTATTCCGTTATTTTGTTGACAAAGGAGTTGGAGCAGAAGCATTTGAAGACCTCGAAGACTTTGCTGAACCAGGCAAGCAACCCCTTTGACCATGTTGATGAAACCATTTTTATTGCATGACATTAATTATACCACTTTTATTTGTTGCATTAAAAACCATGATGATGTGGTGACAACCTTGCCAGTTTTTTCTCCATTGCATTCCTTGTTGATACTTGCATTGTTCATGAATCTATTTTTTGCTTAGAGTTATGCGGGTGGGAAATAGATAGGTGCTAAGTAGTTGGTGTCGGTGTCAAAATCGATGGATCTCGGGTAGGGGGTCCCAAGCTGTCAGACTAGGATCAATGGTAATAGGGGACGAAGGAGACGATGTTTTCCTAGGTTCGGGCCCTCCTATGGAGGTAAAACCCTACGTCCTGCTTGATTATATTGATGATATGTAGGCTACAGAGTTGATCTACCTCGAGATCGATTAGCTAAACCTAGATGAGTTGTCCTCTCTCTTACAACCTAAAACCCTCCGGCTTATATAGACGCCGAGGGTACCTAGGGTTTACACATGGTTGGTTACACATAGAAGGAAAAACATGCCTATTCACTATTCCAATCTTGGAGGACACCCCATGATTTCCGAAGCTTCCTTCCTGGAGACAAGACCTTCGATCAATCCAATGCTCGGTAAACGGCCCATATAGTCCGGCCCATGAGAAACAGGTCGGCCACCTGAGGACCCCTTAAACCAGGACTCCCTCAGTAGCCCCCGAACTAGCCTCCAACGCTAAGGGTCTTAGCTCCAGCTTCGCTTGATCAAAGTCTTCGGCTTGCGAGGCGAGTTCTTCTCCTCAATCAGTGATCGACCGAGTTTAGTTCGGTCTCCGATGACATGTAGTTTTTATCGATCTATGGATCGCCCAAACACCATGAATAGCTTAGCCCGAAGGCCAAGCGTAAAGGACCAAATAGAGTTCCCTGACAACCTTTCTAACGAAAGGTCGTGGCCCACCACGACCGTTGGACCAGTTGCAAAAACTTGATTTGCGGTTCGAGGCCATTTTTTTCACTAGCACGATCCATCAATGCCTAGATTGTTCTCCGTTTCACACGAGATATGATTAATCATGCGCGCATAACGGCACGCACGCCTTGGGAAGCTGAGGGATCCACGACACGGTAAAGGGAGGTTAACCGGTGACCAACACCATAAAAAGGGAAAAAACCAAGGCCTAGCCACGCTTCCCATTCGCACCCTCCGCTTCCCTAATCTCCTAAGCTCCTAGAGCCCAGATCCAGTTCTTTCACCACTCCTTCTCCTAGCTCAGCCATGGCTGGTTTTGGCTCCAATGGCAAGTGGGAGGCTTCCACGATCAGCGACAAGGATATTCGGGACCTGAACAGGTCCCTCCCCGCCAATGTATACTACCGCGCCACCGAGCCCAATCAGGTGGTTCCCACTCCCAAGCCCGGCGAGAGGGTGGTGTTTGTCCCCCACTTTATCCTGGGACTGAGCTTCCCGCTCCACCCCTTCGTTAGGGGGCTTATGTTCTTCTATGGGATCGACTTCCACGACCTCCTGCCGAACTCCTTCATGCACATATCGGCCTTCATCATTGTCTGCGAGGACTTCTTGCGGGTCGAACCGCACTTCGGGCTATGGCTTAAGTGTTCAACATCAAGCTGAAGTGTGTTGCAAGCGAACATACAGACTGCGGCGGGGCGGTCATCAACATGCTCCCGCGCGTTGGATGGCCGTCCGATACCTTCATTGACACCATCAAGACTTGGCAAAAAGAGTGGTTTTATATCACCGAGCCAAGGGAAGAAGGTCAGGCTGCTCCGGCCGAGTTTAGATCCGGCCCACCTACAAGACTGACCTCTTGGCTCCGAAAGGGCCTTGACTAGGGGTCAGATGCAGAGGTGGATAACCTGCAGAGGCGCATCGCCTCCATGATCAAAGGCGAGATCGAGATAGCCAACATGGTCCAGATCATGCTTCGGCGGCACATCCTCCCCTATCAGCGCCGAGACTCTCCCATGTGGGCTTATCGGCTTGGCAATGAGCCTACTGTTCGCCAGCTCTACCGCACCACTCTAGAGAAGCTGCGGAAGGCGTTGTTCAAAGCTCAAGAGAGCTGGCCAGGCAGGGAGGAGGACAGGGGCCTACATGTCGATAACCCTCCTTTCCAGGTATAACATAATTTTAATTGATCGGTTTCGTCTTCTGAAAGAAAGTCTAAGCACCTTTTCAATCACCTTTGCAGAAGTGGCTAAGCAAAGCCACGGGCATCAACTGCCCGACACCACAGCCCGAAGACCCCAAGTCCAAGATCTTGTCGGAGATGCTCATCGTGGCGCCTTACAAGGCGTCGGAAAAGAAGGAGAAGAAGAAAAAGAGGAGTCGAGGAGGTCTTCGCATCAAGGACCAGCCAGACGCTGCGTCCGAGGAAACCCATGCTTTCCCTAATAAAGAGGAGGAGCATGGGGATGAGGGGGAAGGTGACCCCCCCACGAGAAAGAGGGCGGCATCACCGGACGCCATAGAGGAAGTACTTCCTCCTGCCTTGAGGAAGGCGCGTTGGCCACAGTTGATTTTGTCCGATGATAGTTCGGACTCGGATACCGAGTCTGAAGACTTCAAGAAGGTTCCTCAAAGTAACCTAAGGGTCAAGCCCCTATCTCGAAGGTAAGAATCCGAAGACTCCCGAGCTATTTACGACAAGTTTTAGATGTTATCAACATGTGAGTGCCTTTTGATCTGCAGCCCACCGCGTGTTCTCCCCACTGACCAAGTCTCGGATGGGGAGACCCCACACGCCGAGCTAGCGGAGAGTGGGACCACGTCGCATTCCACTCCTCTAGGCGCCGTGAAGGATGCCGCAGAGGTGTCATCTCACCAGGCTCCTATGGAGCCGAGCACCGTCGGCGGGGGCGACGATGTCATGGTTGAGGCTAATGCCTCGAACGTCGAAGACCAGGGGGAGGATCTCCTCCAGGATACCAAGGAGGCCGGACGGAGGGGTGTCCAATCCCCTTCAAGGTCATCTTCGGAGCGCACTGCGCCTCCAGAGCCACCGGTTCAATCCCCGGTTGGAGATCAAGCTAACCGATCACCACCAGGGCCACCGACCAATGGGTGGCCTATCATGGGGGAGGCTTTATCGAGCGCCTCCATCTCTGAGGATCACCGCACCCTTTTGGGTGCGGTTTTGCATAGCATTCAGTCCGTTGATAGAGGGTTGAAGGAGGCCTTCAACGATCTCCTAACGGGCTTCCAGGTGAGCCACGTAATGTTCCATTTCTGGAGTATTAATTTGTTACATTTGTGCTACCGTTATATATAGCATCCCCCGATCCCTGGGTGAGTTTAGAAAAACTCACCTGGGGGTCAATCATAAATTAGTGTCCCAAATGCTCTAACAACCCTTAAGAGGACCGAACATAGGGTCATGTTTATGACAGTTCGGAGGTATGGACCCATGCAATATGATAGGGGTTTATTGTTTATAGGCTTTGTCATCGGCGATAACTGCTAATGCCGCCGAGCTAGAGGAGCTAAATCGGAAGCTCAAGAACTCTGAGGACGAGCTTGATGCTCTGAACAAGCGATTCGACAAGGCGCAAGCTAAGCCGAATTGTAATATCTGAATTTTTCATCACTAGTGATTCGTACTGTCGATGCAGTATAGTTATATCTTTGATACTTACATAGCCTCGGTGAAGGAAATTGAGAAACTTAAGGTCGAGCTTCAAAAGTCAAAGCAAGAGGCTGCGAACGAGAAGGTGGTGGCCGAACAAGCGGCTGCCACACTTTCCGCTCTAAAAGACACGAGCACTAAGCATGATCCTCAACTGGAGGAAATCCAGTAGGAGCTCAAGGACGCCGGCCAGAAGTGCGAGGACCTTGAGAAGAAAGGCAAGGAATAGGCCACCGAACTATCCACCATGAAATCCGATCTCCAAAAGGAGTAGGTGGATAGGCTGTTCTTTGAAGAGCAAGTCCGCCAAGTTAAGGATATCACGGATGGTAAGTCATAGTTACTGCACTGACTTCGGTGATAGCAGGTTTGCATTGCTCACCCAAGTGTGGCATTCCTCAGGCGCCTGCACGGACCTCCAGAAGAGCATAGCGGACGCGAACCAGTTCTATGCTTCACGGGGAGAAGGAGATGAAGCTCGGCTATTCTGGGCGCAATTTGAAGCCTCCGAGCGCTCTCCTCTCCTTATCGAGCAGCTAATGGAGCTACATCGGATGGTGGAACCAGCCATGAAGGATCTATGTATCCGGCTATGCCCAACAAGCCATTGCCGAGCAGCTACTTCGGCCTGGTGTAGAAGCTAAGCGATGCCTCGCCTCGGATCGATGCGCTAAGGCATTCCTCCTGTATCGAGGGAGCTCGGATGGCCTTTGTGAGGGCCAAGGTGCACTGGCCGGGGCTTGATCCGATGAAGATAGCCACCGCTCCTCCGCCTCCTGGAAAGGAGCATAGGTGCCTTGAGCTATACTTGTCCGTAGAGATGGAGGGTGCTCAGGCAATAGAAGCTCAGTGTTCGAGAGAAAACATTTATGAACAGATGCGTTGTAATATGCTCGAAGACTTTTTAATGCTATTATTGCTATGAAGCATGGTTTATCATGTCTTTTATGTTTTGCATTCGTTTATAACTCCTGTGTGGCCGTTGAAACTGAAAGTTGCGAGTCGTCGGCTTCAGCCCCCATGTAGATACTACACGAGGTGTCTCTTCCTACGCACTGTGACCCTTAGCCGAGCTATTAGTACCTGAAGGCGGTAGTGTGAGGCGAACAAGGCAATCAGACCATAGTGATTTATTGCTTTCACTTAGCCGTAGGAGCTCTAAAAGGAATGCGGGGGGCTAATGACTAGCCCCAAGTGGTTTGTGATGTTTGGAATAAACCGCGGCTAAAGCTGATATCACATGGTTTGAACGAATACCAAACCCAACGTATGACACGGAATAATCTCTGACCAGGTTTTTAGTATAACACTTAAGATCGGATTCGTACACTGGATCTCGCATACTATGACCATCACTTTTTGGATTTCTCCCCTGAGGTGCTTGACCAGGCTACCTGGAAACACAATCACAGTGGTTCTCCCTTTGCCCTTTTAGCCGAACGAGCAGAACGTAAAGGGGCAAGCACAAGAGCTGGGCAACCCAACTATTGACCCAAGACATAGTTCAGAACCTATGCATATAAAGCGAATTCCAAGACGCCGAATGCATAATCAATTGTCCTTAGGGAAATTTTTTAAACTCGAGCCCCCGGTCTATTAGCCAGTTGCATCGTAATGTGTATGTGCCAAAAAGGACAGCGAAGTGACCATGTATAATGGTTTTATATTTTTCTCAACAACTCTTATTGTTCAAATTGCCGAGGCAACTGTTTATAGGTATTTGAAAATGAAATATAAATTTTACAGGAGTGGTTGTACCAGGGGTCTTTGATGGGTGACCTGACATCCTCGATGTGCCATGTCGCTTGTCTGCTCCTGCGCCTCCTAGGGAGTTTTGTACCTCAATGGGTGGTGCTTTTCAGCAAACGGACCTTGGAAACAAAATCTTGAGAGGTTGCCGAAGTGTGGATGAGATTTACGCCTTTAGCAAGCCCTTGATGGTACCTGCAATGTGTCTGAAGACATTTAACGGTAGTAGTTCAGTCCAGCTGAATACATACGCTTTGATAATTTTCCCCACCGCCACCCGTGGAATCTTGAGCGCAAAGTTGTGCCTCCTCGGCATGTGCTTTGCTGGCCCTAGGGTTGTGTAGTGGGGAGCGAGTCCCTATTTATGGGGAAAGGAAGGTTCTGGGAGTTCGGGCTGAGATCGAGCTTGCTTCCCAGTCTTACGTGCCTTTGCGGCGGATGTCGGCGTTTGCAAATCATCATTGTAATGGAATTCGGCCGCCAGGGCCAACACACGTTCCTCAGTTCGGAGAGAGAGCACTCTTTGTTGCCGTTGATAGTAATGACCCCCTTGGGGCCGGGCATCTTGAGCTGGAGGTATGCGTAGTGTGGGACGACGTTAAAGCGAGCGAACGCTGCATGGCCTAGCAGAGCGTGGTAGCCGCTGCGGAAAGGTACAATGTCGAAGATCAAGTCTTCGCTTCAAAAATTATCGGGCAAACCAACACTACTTCGAGGCTTACAGAGCCTGTGCATCGGGCTTCGACGCCTGGAATCACTCCTTTAAAGGTAATGTTGCTGGGTTTGATCCTTGACGGATCTATACACATATTTTTCACCGTGTCTGAGTAAATCAGATTAAGGCTACTTCCTCCATCCATTAGGACTTTAGTGATACCCGTCTATGATGGGGTCTAGGACGAGGGCAGCCGAGCCCCCATGACGGACACTGGTAGGGTCGTCATGCCGATCGAGGGTGATCGGGTATGCCGACCATGGGTTGTACTTTGGGGCTATAGGCTCTACGGTGTAGACCTCTTGAAGGGTAGGCTTCCTCTCCTCTTTGGGTATATGAGTGGCGTATATCATATTTACGGTTTTTACCTCTGGAGGGTACTTCTTTGTCCACCGCCGATCGGACCGCGAGGCTCATCCTCGTCCTTGTTGTGTGGGCCCTTGCCTTGATCCTCGGTTGTGAGTTTCCTGACTTGTTTGAATACCCAATAATTACGGTGGGTGTGATTGGCAGGCTTCTCTTGAGTGCCATGGATCTGGCAAGGTCTTTCCATGATCTTGTCTAGTAGAGTGGGTGCATCATGACGTGATTGCCTTTAGGAGGCTTCTTCTGCTGCCTTGGTCGGGAGTTGCGGAAGCCGGCATTGATGGTCGTGTCATCGGAATCGTTATTGATGTGCCGACACCTATTCTTGTTGTGCTTTGGTTTCCCGTTTCCGTCCCGAACTTCGGAGGTTCCGGGGTCTTCGGGGTTGTGGCTCCATCTTGCTAGCCAGTTATCCCCGCCCGTGCAAAAGTGGGTCATGAGTGATGTAAGGGCAGACATTGTCCTAGGTTTATCCTAGCCGAGCTGGTGAGGCAATCATTCATCCCAAATATTGTGCCTGAAGGAGGATATTGCCTCGGTGTCCGGGCAATCAACGATATGGTTTTTCTTGGTCAAGAACCGATTCCAGAATTTCCACGCAGACTCTCCTGGCTTCTGGACGACGCTTCTCAGGTCGGTGGAGTCCGGTGGCCAACCATAGGTGCCCTGGAAGTTAGATCGGAATGCATCCTCTAGATCTTCCCAGCACCCGATGGAGTTTTCGGGGAGGCTGTTTAACCAGTGCCTAGCTGGCCCCTTTAGCTTTAGGGGTAGATACTTGATGGTATGGCGATCATCTCCTCGCACCATGTGGATGCGGAGGAGGAAATCCACAATCCATACGGTTGGGTCAGTTGTCCCATCGTATTGCTCTATGTTCAGAAGCTTAAACACCTCCGGGAACTGGTGCTGCATCACCTCATCCGTGAAGCACAGTGGGTGGGCAGCACCTCTGACCCGAGCTATGTCGCACCGATAGTCGATGTCTGTTCTAGCTCGGTTTCGTTCCCGACCTCGATTGTTGCGGTCGAGCCAAGGCCGGTACCCGTCCTGTCGATCGGGTGAGTACCCTCTAGATCCGTAGATGGATCGTGTGTGACCTGCCCTATGGTCCAGGTCGTGCCGTAGGTCGAACCTGTCATCGGGCTCTATTGGCTCCGTTCCCCGTATTCGGGGTATCGTCGACCTATAACCGGTGTCGTTAGCCGTCCTATCTCGTCCTCGAGGGGGGCGGTCTGGCTTGTCGTATGGGGTATGTTTGGGAGACGGCGTATCAGTAAGCTCGTCGTCGAATTGTGGCAACAGTCTTCGGCATGGATAGCTTTTGGGTTGGGCCAATAGACCAGTAGCGTATCCTTCCTCATCTTATAGGACCCTCATCCATCAGTCATTGAGGTTGTCCTGTTCGGCTTTAAGTTGCCGTTCTTTTTTCCTTCAGGCTGCGGGCCATGGCTATAAGCTATTGCCTGAACATTTCCTGATTTTAAGGTTATCGGGGATGGGGAAGTCATCGACTTCCGGGATGTCTTCCTCCTCAACAGGGGGAGGTAATTGTCGTCCTCGGAATTGCTTAGGTCATCAGGGTTGAGATGATCTTCCGGTCTCTCGTGACCCTCTAGCGGGTGTTTGGGGATATCGGGATCGCCGAGGTCTTCCGGGGTATCTCCATCCTCGGTGCCGACGATAGCTTTTCTTCCTTTTCCCCTTTTGATCGTTTATGCAGCTTCCAACGTCTTGACGATGCTTCACCCGACTTGTCGCCATCTCTTTTAGGTGTGTGCTCGCCGTTAGCAGCTGTAGTGTCCACCATGTAGACATCGTATGTGAGGTGACAACCCATCGCCCTGTGTTTACGAGGGTGGGGGCACAATCTTCTTCATCCATGTATTCTGCCTCCTCAGAGGCATAGTCCAACATGTCGGTTAAATCCTCGACAATGGCTATCAAGTGGGTGGTGGGTGGGATGAAAAATTCGTCCCGACCCACCTTGAGACCGATCTTAGCATAGATCGGGGTTGGGTCATCGGTAATTTTAATCGATGAGATCCGATCTAGGGCCTCATTGAGTGTCGAGATCTTGATCGGGTTGATCTGCTCAGAGCATTCGGAGTTGACCTCTGGTGCGTCCGCACAAGGAGAGTGTTCGGTAAGAACAGGTGTCCGGGCATCTGGCACTATGGCTGAATCCGGACTAAAGGCCAGGCCATCGCCGGGGTGGATCTCACGGGTGGGACCGAAAGAGGGATCCGAGGTTAAAGCCTCGGAGTCTTCGGGGGTGGCAGGCGAGACTGCGAGCCTAGTTAGAGAGAGATCACCCCGAGAGTCTATGGAGAACTCTAGATTTCCGAACCTGACCTCTTGATCAGGGGCGAAACTTCCGACCCGGCCTACATGGCTGGTCGGTTCAGCTTGCAGCATAATGCTGCCGAAAGCGAAGATCTGTCTAGGGACAAAATTGTCCATGTTGCGGACTTCTTCGTTGATGACAGCGCGAGCCATCGATTCCTTTGGTGATCATAGCGGAAATCTCAATGAAAGCACCAATGTCAGTGTCAAAACCGGCAGATCTCGGGTAGGGGGTCCCGAGCTGTGAGACTAGGATCAATGGTAACAGGGGACGAAGGAGACGATATTTACCTAGGTTCGGGCCCACCTATGGAGGTAAAACCCTACGTCTTGCTTGATTATATTGATGATATGTAGGTTACAGAGTTGATCTACCTCAAGAACGATTAGCTAAACCCTAGATGAGTTATCCTCTCTCGTACAACTTAAAACCCTCTGGCTTATATAGACGCCTAGGGTACCTAGGGTTTACACATGGTCGGTTCACATAGAAGGAAAAACATGCCTATTCACTATTCCAATCTTGGAGGACACCCCACGATTCCTAAAGCTTCCTTCCTGGAGACATGGCCTACGATCAATCCAATGCTCGGTAAAAGGCCCATATAGTCCGGCCCATGAGAAACAAGTCGGTCACCCGAGGACCCCTTAAACCAGGACTCCCTCAGTTGGCTATGCAAGTGGGACGGGTGTCGGTGTCAAAACCGGCAGATCTCGTGTAGGGGGTCCTGAGCTGTGGATCTTGGATTGATGGGGAACAGGAAACAAGGAGACTATGTTTACCCAGGTTCGGGCCCTCTCGAAGAGGTAAAACCCTACGTCCTGCTTGATTGTATTGACGAGTGTATGACGGTTACAAAGTCGATCTACCTCGAGATCAAATGAACTAAACCCTAGACGAGTTAGAATAATGGTTCTCCCCCTTCCACAGAATAAACCCTCTGGTTTATATAGACACAAGGGGTTCCTTGGGTTACACATAGTTGGTTGCCATTAGGAATAAACACACCGATCTTGCCGTCTTGACTTGGAGGATACACCAAGGCACCAGAGGTTTCCTTCCTGTATACGCGGTTGTCTTACATTTTGGCTTCCATGTATTGGGCACAAAGCGGCCCACCTATCCGGCCCATAGGGAATAGGACGGTGGCCCGAGCAACCTTTAGTCCCGGACTCCTTCAGTAGCCCCTGAACTAGCCTAAAATGCCGGGGTCTCTGATCCTCAATAATTTGGCTTGCGGGGCGAGTTCTTCTCCCTTCCTATTTTCGGATTGAACTAGTTTGGCCACCGATGACTTATCGATTTTCGAAGCATCACGAGGCCAATAATATTTACTTTTTGTGTCCAGGTTAATGACATCCTTCGATTCCTCTGCGTCACCAGGAGGTTAATGGCCCGATAGTCTTTTACAGAATTGCCCCTTCGAGGTGCTGGAGAAAAAACGCCTATTTAAATGGGCCGAGCGTGGCACGAACAAAGCATCTCGTTCCCCCATCCGTCAAGAGAAGAGAAATCTAGGAGCCCAGAGACATGGCTAGCATCCCAGGCTCATGCTCACGCCCTCACGGTAACCTCCCGGACGACAGGGCAAGCTGCACGGTTTCACAAGTTTGATTGCGCGACCTCGAGACCAAGGGATACCTCCCTGCCCCAGATCTGGCACCCACCCGCTCCAAGTTAACTTCCACGACCGGCGAGGCCTTTGCCAAAGACTTCCCCTCCCCACGCAAGGAGGAGCGGGTATGCTTTGGGACCTTCCTTTTACGAGACTTGGGCTTCCCAATTCACCCTTTCTTAAGGGGTCTGCTGGAATCTACGGGATTCAACTTCATCGTCTTACCCCTAGATCAATCCTACACATCTCGTGTTTCATCACCCTTTGGGAGATGTTCCTGGGATGCAAAGCCCATTTCAAATTGTGCAGGAAGTACTTCTGTCTTGCCCCCCGCTCCCGAGGGGAGACAATGTTCGAAGTATGCGAAGCCGAAGTGTGGCGTACAGCCAGGACGAGGTACCCCATTGGAACTCCGAAGAAGGATCCCGAGTTTTGGAGGTCAGAATGGCTTTATATGGAAGACGTTGCCCTTTCTGATGTAGCTCAGAGGGATCTGCCCGAATACTCGATACTCCTTTGAAGAAAAGGTTCAACTGGCAGTCGAAGAGTGTGTCCTAGGAGGAAAGTGAAGAAGTGAAGTGTCTGTCCACTCGAGTGAGGTTATTGGACCACAACAAGCTAACCATCATTGATGTGATGGCCTCTGACATTAATCGATGCGTCCAACCTCTACAATAGAGGATACACCCTCTATGACAGTACAACGAGACAAACGATATGACCCGCTATAAGCGGCAAGGGCCTGCTAACCAAGAAACTTTAGCGACCATGCTGGCCGATCTCTATAAAGGAGAAGAAGAGGATTTTGCTCACCCGAATACCCATGATAGTTACTCAATCTATAATCCTATCGAATGTGTAAGTCCAACTATATTTCCATAGTTCAGGTATCATACCTGTTTTTGCTGACCGAATCTGTCAATCTCCCGAACAAAAATAGAGGCACTGGATCGAGATAGTTAGCTACCCCCTCCTCAACCAGAGAATTATTCTCGTGATGACAAGCAAGGGTTCCATGAAGATCCAGAGACAACGCTTAGTTCTGAGGACGGGGTATTTTACCAGGAGAGTCTTGATCGCTCTTTGGTGGCCCTTGTGGCTGACAACCCTAGGACCCTCCTTCCTCCACTGTAAGTAATAAGAAGACTTCTTCCCAAAAGGGGAGTTCGTCTCGCTCCATTACAATTGTGTTGAACACTACTCCCAAGGGCTGTCGCACCACACATCAAACATCGGTGAGGGCGGCGCGACCCATACCTGCACCAAGTGATGGTGGTTCTTCCAAGCGTGCGGGGGCCTCAGGAGCTACCTCGACCGCACCCCCATCAAAGAGGTAATATTCCGAACCAATATGTTGGCTTTAGTTATTGCCACAAAGAGTGATTATGACCATTGCCATCCTTTGCAGGAGACGGGTATAGCCGTCTTCATCCGAAAACATCCGAGGAGTGCTTGATCGCTACCCCGATCCTAGGTCATCGACAAAGGTCGGGATTAGTGCGGAGGTACCCGGAGCAGACCACCTTCTCAAAGAGGTCTCGTGTACTAATTCCAAATTTGAAGGTGTTATGAGTTGTCGACGGAGGAAGAAATCTCTGCGCCACCCCGCGTTTTCCGAACAAGAGTTCAACACTCTTAATTTAGGTGGACGTATATCTTGGAGCGACCTGGACTAGTCTTGAGGGAGCTTCCAATATTTAGTCAGCCAGCGTGTAGGTGAGTAATCGGTTTAAACAACAGAACATAAACCCTAACCCAGTAGCCCCGAGCCTTAAGTTGGTCGGGACCACCAATTTAAGAGTCTGAACAATGTCATACCGTGATGCTGGCCTTAAGGGAACAAAACCAAAAGTTGTCCGAAGACCTGTAGTTGAACCGAACAGAACTAGTGGCAGTAAAGGCCGAGCTAGAAGATGTCAAGAAGTTCACTAGGGAGGCATACGATGAGTAAAAAGTCTTATCATGTAGAACTGCTTTTGGCATCTTTTCTAATGAAAGATTTCCTTATAGCAGTCGAGTCCACTAGTCAGCTATAGAGAGACCTTAAGGAGGTCGGGGAAGCTTAGAGGTATGTTGAGTCGCAGCATGAGGCTGGTAGCCGAGTACTAAGACGTTGTCACGAAGAAAAGAACACGCTCAAAGAGGCAAACCGGCGACAGGCCGAATATATCAGGAGTTTAAAAAATCAACTGGCACAAACCTGTGAGGAGAACCAGAGATTGAAAGGTGGAATGTATTGTTAAGTGAAATTTCAATTTGGATTTCAATATGGTGTGTGTACTGTGCTAATATAAGGAACATTCCACGTCTCTTTGTCAGTCTTCCTAACTTGGCGTCTCGAGGAGGAGAGCAGCTCATTTGGAGGGAACCTATTGATACGTCTCCAACGTATCTATAAGTTTTGCTTGTTCCATGATGTTATATTATCAATCTTGGATGTTTTACAATCATTTTATAGCAATTTTGTATCATTTTTTGGGACTAACCTATTGAAATAGTGCCAAAGTGTCAGTTGCTGTTTTTGCTTATTTTTTACTTCGTAGAAAATCAATACCAAACCGAGCCCAAATGTCCTAGAAAAATTTGGAGATTTTTTGTGGACTAGAAGACCCAAGATGGGCTAAACAACTACCAAAGAGAGAGCCCAGGGTTCCCACCACCCATCAGGGCGCGCTAGAGGCCCCTAGCGTTTCCTGGTGGGTGGTGGCCACCTCGGGAACCCCCTCCACTAACAATTGAGCCTAGAAATTTAGAAATATCCGGAAAACCCTAGAGGAGTCGACGAAACACAATTCGAGCTGCCACAAGTTCCAGAACCTCGAGATCCAATCTAACACCATCACGAAGGGGTTCATATTCATCATAGGTGCATCTCCGATGATGCGTGAGTAGTCCACCATAGACCTATGGGTACATAGGCAGTAGCTATATGGCTTCCTCTCTCTCTATGATTCTCAATACAATGGTCTCTTGGAGAACTATTTGATGTAATGACTTTCGGGGTGTGTTTGTTGGGATCCGATGAATTTTGAGTCCATGATCAGTTTTTAGCCATGAATATGATTTGAGTCTTCTTTGATCTCTTATTTGCATGATTAATTATAGCCTCGTATTTCTTCTTCGAATCTTTGGTTTGTTAGGCCAACTAGATCAATTTTTCTTGCCATGGGAAGAGGTGCTTTGTGATGGGTTTGATCTTGCAGTGTTCTTTCCTAGTGACCAAAGGGGCAGCAAGGCACACATGTATCGTTGCCATCAAGGATAACAAGATGGGGTCTATTCCTACATGAATAGATCTTGTCTACATCATGTCACCGTTCTTATTTGCATTACTCCGTTTCCCCATGAACTTAATACACTAGATGCATGCTGGATAGCAGTCGATGTGTGGAGTAATAGAAGTAGATGTAGAATCATTTCGGTCTACTTATCTTGGACGTGATGCCTATATAAATATCATTGCCTGGATATCATCATGATTATTTCATCTTCTATCAATTGCCCAACAGTAATTTGTTCACCCACTGTGCGCTATACTCATGAGAGAACCCACTAGTGAAACCTATGGCCCCCGTGTCTACTTTTCCAACATATTGCTTTCCGATCTACAATTTTGCCTTTTGTTTTCAGATCTATTAATCTAAAAAACCAAAAATACCTTTCTGCACCTTTTGTTTACTTATTTTATTTTGTGTTCTTGCGAGATCTATTTGCCAAAACTATCATCACCTAATATATCTTTTTACCGTAGAGAGCTTGACAACCTCACTTTCGCGTCGGGTTGCAAGTATTTGTTATTTGTGTGCAGGTGCTGCTTACGTGGGTGTGTGATCTTCCTGTACGGATTGGTACCTTGGTTTCATAACTGAAGGAAATACTTACCGTCACTATGCTGCATCATCCCTTCCTCTTTGGGGAAATACCGACATAGTCTCAAGCCACGTCACCTGCTCAAGGAACTAGCCATCATGCATGAGTGGTCTCGGAAGGCCTTGAAAAACATGGTGAAGGCGCTGTGGCCGACCGAGATGCCTCCGGAAGGGATGGCCGAGTTAGCGGATCGATTCAAAGGATCTCGACTTCGATTCGAGCTATGGAAGACATTGGTGCTACCTCTTGAGTGTTCGTTGGTTTTCCCTTGAAGAGGAAAGGGTGATGCAAGGAAGTAGATAAGTATTTCCCTCAGTTGATGAGAACCAAGGTATCAATCGAGTAGGAGTAACAAGCAAGTCACCCATGGATGCATCTACACAAACAATCAAACTCTTTCACCCAACGCTATAAAGGGGTTGTCAATCCCTTCACGGTTATTTGCAAGGATTAGATCTGATAGAGATAGATGTAAAAGATTGCGAAAAGTAAAAACTAAATAAATTGCAGCAAGGTATTTTTCGTATTTTTGGTTTATAGATCTGAAAATATAATATGGAAAGTAGACCCGGGGGCCATAGGTTTCACTAGAGGCTTCTCTCTTGAAGGAAAATATCACGGTGGATGAACAAATTAATGTTGAGCAATTGATAGAAAAGCGAATAATTATGATGATATCCAAGACAATGATTATGCATATAGGCATCACGTCCGTGTCAAGTAGACCAAAACAATTCTGCATCTACTATTATAACTCGACACATTGACCGACTCCTGCCCGCATCTAGAGTATTAAGTTCATGAATAACAGAGTAACACATTAGGTAAGATGACATGATGTAGAGGGATAAACTCAAGCAATATGATGAAAACGTCATCTTTTTACCCTTCATGGCAACAATACAATATGTGCCTCACTACTCCTACTATGTCACTGGGTGAGGACACTACAAGATTGAACTCAAAACTAAGCACTTCTCCCATTGCAAGAATTACCAATCTAGTTGGCCAAACCAAACCAATAACTCGAAGAGACTTGGAAAGATATGAAGTCATGCATATAAGAATTCAAAAAATAGTCAAATAATATTCATGGATAATCTGAACATAAACCCACAAGATCATGAACAACATGGTATGGAAGCACAAAGAGAGAGAGATGAAGCCATCTAGCTACTAGCTATGGACCCGTAGGTCTATGGTGGACTACTCATGCATCATCGGAGGGGCAATGGAGTTGATGTAGATGCCCTCCGTGATCTACCTCGAGAACAACTTCAAGATTGGATCTTTCAGGAACGGGGGCTTTTGGCGGAGGAAAAGTATTTGCGTTGCTCTTTTTGGTATTGGGGGAATATTTGGGTATTTATAGGACGAAGATTAGCGTTAGGAGACGTGCCATGGAGTGACAAGCTTGCAAGGCACGGCCAGGGGGGTGGCCCCGCCCCCCTGGCTTATGACTTCCTGTTAAGTCCCTTGCCTTGCACTCCAAGCCTGGTAGGTGTCTTCTCGTCTAGAAAAAATCATCGCGAAGATTTTATTCCGTTTGTACTCCATTTAATATTCCTTATCTACAATGCTCAAAAGCAAGGAAAAAACATAAATTCACACTAGGCTCTAGATTAATAGGTTAGTCCCAAAAATAATATAAATAGCATATTAATGCATATAAAACATCCAAAACAAATAATATAATAGCATGGAACAATAAAAAATTATAGATACGTTCGAGACGAATCAGCATCCCCAAGCTTAATTCCTTCTCGTCCTCGAGTAGGTAAATGATAAAAACATATTTTTTGATGTGGAATGCTACCTAACATATTTATCCATGTAATATTATTTATTGTTGCATGAATGTTCATATCCATAAGACTCAAAACAAAAGCTTAATGTTGACATAAAAACAATAATATTTCAAGCATACTAGCAAAGCAATTGCATCTCTTCAAATTATAATGGCAAAAGAAAGTTATCCCTACAATATCATATAGTCTGACTATGCTCCATCTTCCTTAGACAAAGTATTTATATCATGCACAACCCCGATGACAAGTCAAGCAATTGTTTCACACCTTTGTTTTCTCAAAAAATTATTCAACTCTCACGCAATACATGAGAGTGAGCCATGGATATAGCACTATAGGTGGAATAGAATATGGTGGAGGTTGTGAAGGAAAAGGAGAAGATAGTCTCACATCAAATAGGTGTATCAACGGGCTATGGATATGCCCATTAATATATATCAATGTGAGTGAGTAGGGATTGCCATGCAACGGATGCACTAGAGCTATAAGTGTATGAAATCTCAAAAGTAAACTAAGTGGGTGTGCATCCAACTTGCTTGCTCATGAAGACCTAGGGAAATTTGAGGAATCCCATCATTGGAATATACAAGCAAAGTTATATAATGAAAAATTCCCACTAGTATATGAAAGTGACAAAATAGGAGACACTCTATTATGAAGATCATGGTGCTACTTTGAAGAACAAGTGTGGAAAAAAGATAGTAGCATTGTCCCTTCTTTCTTTCTCTCATTTTTTTGGTGGGCATCTAAGTCCTATTTTTTATATGGTCTTCATTGGCATCTTTTATTTTTCATAAAGTTTGGAGTCTCATACCCACTTGTGAGGGAATCATAGCTTCCATCATCCTTTCCTCACATGGGACAATGCTCTAATAATGATGGTCATCACACTTTTATTTACTTACAACTCGATATCTAGAACAAAATATGACTCTATATGAATGCTTCCGGCGGTGTACCGGGATGTGCAATGATCTAGCATAGCAAATGACATCAAAGAACGGACAAGCCATGAAAACATCATGCTATCTATCTTACGATCATGCAAAGCAATATGAAAATGATGGTGCGTGTCATAATAAACAGAACGGTGGAAGTTGCATGGCAATATATCTTGGAATGGCTATGGAAAAGACATAATAGGTAGGTATGGTGGCTGCTTTGAGGAAATATATATGGTGTCTGTTTTGAGGAAGGTGGGTTTATCGCACCAGCGAAAGTTGTGCGGTACTAGAGAGGCTAGCAAAAGTTTAAGGGTGAGAGTGCGTATAATCCATGGACTCACATTAGTCATAAAGAACTCACATACTTATTGCAAAATTCTATTAGTCATAGAAGTAGAGTATTAGATGCATGCCCCTAGGGGAGATGTTGGTCGGAGTAAACCATCGCGCGCTCCCGACCCTCACACAAAGGTCGACAATCAATAAACAAATGATGCTCCAACTTCCTTACATAACGGTTCACCATACATGCATGCTACGGGAATCACAAACCTTTACACAAGTATTTTACCAATTAAAAATTACTTCCTAACATACCATCTTTCTATCTCAAAAATTTATGCAAGGAATCAACTTCTCATAATACTCAATGCACTTAATATTGAAGTTTTTATTATATCCCTCTTGGATGCCTGTCATATTAGGACTAAATTCATAACCTAAACCAATTACCATGATGTTTAAGGACTCTAAAAATAATATAAGTGAGGGACGAGAGTTCAATTATTTCTATAAAACCAAACACCATCATGCTCTAAAAAGATATAAGTGAAGCACTAGAGCAAAATTTCCCATCTCAAAGGATATAAGTGAAGCACATAGAGTATTCTAATAAATTTATGATTCATGTGTGTCTTTCTCAAAATATGTGTGCAACAAGGATGATTGTGGGAAACTAAAAGCAAAGAATCATATCATACAAGACGCTCCAAGCAAAACACATATCATGTGGTGAATAAAAATATAGCCTCAAGTAAATTTACCGATGGATTGAAGACGAAAGAGGGGATGCCTTTCGGGGCATCCCCAAGCTTAGTCTTTTTGTCATACTTGATTCCTTGGGGTTCCTTGGACATCCCCAATCTTAGGATCTTTCCACTCCTCATTCCATAGTCCATCCAATCTTTACCCAAAACTTGAAAACTTCACAACACAAAACTCAACAGAAAACTCGTGAGATCCGTTAGTATAAGAAAACAAATCACCACCTTAGGTAGTGTTGTGAACTCATTATTTATTTATATTTGTGTAATATCTAATGTATTCCAACTTCTCCATGGTTCATACCCCCCGATACAACCCATAGATACATCAAAATAAGCAAACAACACAAAGAAAAGAGAATCTGTCAAAAACTGAACAATCTGTAGCAATCTGTAAACTTAGAATACTTATGTAACTCCAAAAATTCTGAAAACTTAGGAAAACCTGGGAAATGTGTATTCATATCTTGTGTAAATATTTCAGACTCATTCGACTCTCAGAATAATTTCTAAAATTCCTGGATTTGGCACGATAGTTTCTGTTTTTTAACAAGATCAAATCAACAACCACCATAGACCATCGCAAAGGTCTTACTTGGCTCAAACACTAATTAAAACACCAAAACACAATTACTAAAGAAGTAATAATGTGTGAAACACTCAAATACAGAAGCGAAAGAACAGAACATAAAAATAAAATTGGGTTGCGTCCCAACAAGCGATATTGTTTAACGCCCCTAGCTAGGCATAACGATTTCAGTGATGCTCACATAAAAAGTAGTAATTGAAATATGCAAGAAAGCATCATGAATGTCATGAAAAGCACATTTAAGTCTAACCCACTTCCTATGCATAGGGATTTTTTGAGAAAACAATTTATGCGAACAAGAATCACTTAGCATAGGAAGGCAAAACAAGCATAACTTCAAAACTTTGAACACATAGAGAGAAACTTGATATTATTGCAATTCCTACAAGCATATGTTCCTCCATCATAATAATTTTCAGTAGCATCATGAATGAATCTCACAATATAACTATGACATAAATCATTCTTTTCATGATGCACAAGCATGCAATCATCATAATGAATTTGCCCATCAAAACTTGGGGAAAAATATCATCTTCATGAAACATAGCTTCCCCAAGCTTATGGCTTTGCATATAATTAGCATCATGAATATTTAGAGAATTGATACTAGCAACATTACAAACATGATTTTTCGTCAAGGATTTATCAGGAATCACCTTATAATTTTCTTCTTTCAACACTTCATCAAAATTTTCAGATTCACGATTTTCAAACAAAACTTCATAGAGATAATCAAGTGCACTCAACTCACTAGCAATTGGTTCATCATAATTTGGCCTTTAGAAAATATTAGCAAGTGGATGATGATCCATATCAATAGATTTTTAGCAAGAGAAGATGCAAGCAAATAGAAGGCATATGGCAACAAAAGCAAACAAAAAGAGATCCGGCGAGAAAAAGGCAAACGAGAAAGAGGGAAAATAAAAAGGCAAACCATTTTTTTTTCTAAAAATCGTTTTAGAAGTGGGGCGGAGGAGGGGTGGGGGGAACGAGAGGCAAATGGCAAATAATGTAAATGCAAGACATGAGTTTGTGATGGGTACTTGGTAGGCTTGATGTAGATCTCCCCGACAACGGTGCCAGAAATTGGCAAGTTGATGGGAGAGTTCTTGTCTTGACTTGCTATGTATCCATCCGGAAACAACACCAGAAATCCTTCTTGCTACCTCTTGAGCGTGCGTTGGTTTTATATTGAAGAGCAAAGGGTGATGCAACGAAGTAGATAAGTATTTCTCTCAGTTGATGAGAACCAAGGTATCAATCCAGTAGGAGGAACAAGCAAGTCACCAATGGATGCACCTACACAAATAACCAAACTCTTGCACCCACCGCTATAAAGGGGTTGTCAATCCCTTCACGGTTATTTGCAAGGATTAGATCTGATAGAGATAGATGTAAAACATTACGGAAAGTAAAAAGTACATAAATTGTAGCAAAGTATTTTCTTTGGTTTATAGATTTGAAAATATAATATGGAAAGTAGACCCGGGGGCCATAGGTTTCACTAGAGGCTTCTCTCTTGAAGGAAAATATCACGATGGGTGAACAAATTACTATCGAGCAATTGATAGAAAAGCGAATAATTATGAAGATATCCAAGACAATGATTATGCATATAGGCATCACGTCGTAGACCGAAATGATTATGTATCTACTACTATTACTCCACACATCGACCGACTCCTGCCTGCATCTAGAGTACTAAGTTCATGAAGAACAGAGTAACACATTAGGTAAGATCACATGATGTAGAGGGATAAACTCAAGCAATATGATAAAAAAACCATCTTTTTACCCTTGATGGCAACAATACAATACATGCCTCGCTAGCTCTACTATGTCACCGGGTGAGGACACAACAAGATTGAACCCAAAACTAAGCACTTCTCCCATTGCAAGAATTACCAATCTAGTAGGCCAAACCGAACCAATAACTCGAAGAGACTTGCTAACTCGAAGAGACTTGCAAAGATATGAAATCATGAATACAAGAATTCAGAAAAGACTCAAATAATATTCATGGATAATCTGAACATAAACCCATAATTCATCGAATCTCGACAAACACACTGCAAAAGAGTACTACATCGGATAGATCTCCATGAAGATCATGGTATTGAAGCACAAAGATAGAGAATAAGCCATCTAGATACTAGCTATGGACCCATAGGTCGGTGGTGGACTACTCACGCATCATCGGAGGGGCAATGGAGTTGATGTAGATGCCCTCCGTGATCGAATCCCCTCTGACAGAATACGAGAAAAGGCTCCAAGATTGGATCTCTCGGGAACGGAGGCTTCTAGCGGCATAAAATTATTTGCGTTGCTCTTTTTGGTATTGGGGGAATATTTGGGTATTTATTGGACGAAGATTAGGGTTAGGAGACCTGCCAGGGAGTCACAAGCCTGCCAGGCACGACCAGGGGGGTGGCCGCTCCCCCTGGCTTGTGACTTCCTGTCAAGTCCCTTGCCTTGCACTCCAAGCCTGGTAGGTGTATTCTGGTCCAGAAAAAATCATCGCGAAGATTTTATTTTGTTTGGACTCCGTTTAATATTCCTTATCTACAATACTCAAAAACAAGGAAAAAACAGAAACTGGCATTAGGCTCTAGATTAATAGGTTAGTCCCAAAAATAATATAAAATAGCATATTAATGCATATAAAACATCCAAAACAGATAATATAATAGCATGGAACAATAAAAAATTATAGATACATTGGAGACATATCAATTGGCTTGCCAAGAGGGAGCGCGGGAGGCATTGGCCATGGTGAAGACCCGCTTTACCAAACTTGACCGTGAGAATTTAGCTTGAGTTGGGCTGGTAGGTTTGAATGGTCAAGAGGTTCCGCTTCATTTGGTATATGACCAAGAGATGTCAGCCGCTCGCATCTCCCAGGAAGACTGCGTCGTGGACACTATTATAGGTAATCTTGACAAGTAGCCTTGTGTTTGATTCTATGTAACTATGTACTTTACAGCAAAAGACTCCATCCGTATTTTAAACATTTTCCAAACCGGCCATCGGCTTCCACCTCCCCTGCCAATGGCCGAGGAGTGTTCCATTCTGAGTGTCCTGACTTAACACGGAATCACTGCGAGGAACCAGGCAATCCGGCCAGATGGTAAGAGCAGATAGAACGTGTACGGGTGGTTATGTTATATTAGTGTTTAACGTAAGAAACATCTTTCGAAGGAAATATTTCCTCCATGCGTTCCTTTCTTCGGGTTGCTATGTTGATCGTAGACGTTATAACCGAATACCCGCAGTATGCAGGTGTTGGTTACTTCAGGAAAAAATGACCCGGGGTATGTGTGATGATCACCAATTATTTTCACTTCCCTCGTGGCGGACCAATTATATTCTTAAGAATGCTAACTTTCGGATTTACCTATCTGAGGTATGTACCTGGGTGACCTGGTCGCATCAATCGCAGAGCTGCTCCCTTTACCCCCTAGGTGAACAATTGGGAACGTAGAGGGTAAGCAGAGGAGCGAGGCAACCTAGCTTGGCCAATTCTTAAGTCAAACTGATGCATATAGTGGCTTAAAACCGATACTGGAAGGGTGCAAACACTATACAAATGAATAGATGCATGAGTTTATTGATCGGCTTCGTCAAGAAGGCCCCAGGTGAGACCGGGTAATATATTTGAAGATGAGTACCAATAAGGTCTTAACGTAGCTCGATTTAGACGAACACATCATGAGGAATGCTAGCCATTCCCCAAAGGGCGAAGAAAGAAAAAGGAAAAAAACAAAGAAGAAAAAGGACTCATGAGAGTGACGGCACCGATCTAGCCGTAGAAGCGCCCAAGACGAGTTGTGTTCCATGGGTTTGGTTTGAGGCCATTGTCCTGTGGGCTGCGAAGGCGATATGCTTCTCCTGTAAGAACCTCATCAATTATAAAAGGACCCTCCCATTTAGGCACAAGTTTATGCTTCTTCTTCTCCGGGAGGTGGAGAACAAGTACACCCACATTATAGGCCTTCGCCCGAACTTCCTTGCTCTGGTAGCGTCGGGCTTGCTATTGATAAAAAGTAGAACAGGCCCGAGCTATGTCGTGTTCCCCTTCCAAGGCGTCTAGGTCGTCCCGCCAATCTAACTAGGCCTCATTTTCTTCGTACATGCGCACTCTACGTTCGTCATGGAAAAGATTGCTGGGGAGGACTGCTTTTGTCTCATACACCATAAAGAACAATGTGTATCATGTTGACTAGTTCGAGGTGGTGCGCAAGCCCCATAATACGGAGTCGAGCTCCTCTACCCAATGGCAGTCGGATTCTTTTAGAGAACGGACCAGGCAAAGTTTAATACCCCTCATGATGAGGCCATTGGCCCATTCGACTTGTCTATTGGTCTATGGGTGATATACTGAGGCATAATCAAGATGGATGCGCATGTTCGCACACCAGTCATTTACCTCTTGGGCTGTGAAATTGGATCCATTGTCTGTTATTATGCTGTGGGGGACACTATAACGGTGGACCACACCGGATATAAACTTGATAACCGATCCAGACTTAGCTGATGTTACTAGTTTTGCCTCAATCCACTTGGTGAATTTGTCAACCATAACTAGGAGATATTTCTTTTTCTTGGTCCCCACTTTGAGTGGTCCGACCATGTCCACCCCCTAGACCGTGAAAGGCCAAGTAATCGGAATTGTTCGAAGATTTGTTGGGGGCATGTGACTTTGATTTGCAAAGAGCTGACATCCAACACAGTAGTGAACGAGTGTGTGGGCGTCTTCGCAAGCAGTGGTCCAGAAGAATTCGGCTTGAAAACCCTTGCTTACTAGGGCCCGAGCTGCTGTGTGGTGACCACCCATGCCTGCATGTATCTCCACCAGGAGTTGTTTCCATTCTTCTTTGGATATACACCGTTGGAGGACTCCGGTGGTGCTTTTCTTGTATAGGTCTCCCTCATGTACCTTGTAGGCCTTGGAGTGCCGCATTATGTGTCTTGCCTTAGTTTGGTCATCGGGAAGTTCCTAGCGGAGAATATAAGCAAGGAATTTTTTAGTCCATGGTGCGATTACTGTCATGACTTCGTGAGCGGAAGGTGTTTCTTCGAGCATCGAACCGCCGATGATTTGATCGTTCGTTCGATGATAGGAGGGATGATTTGTTCAGGTCCATTGACTCTAGTGTCATTATCCTCGTCCTGCCATACCATAGATGGCTTGAAAAGCTATTCCAGGAAGGTATTGTTGGCAACAGGGTCGCGTTTAGTACCCATGTGGGCAATGACATCATCGGCTTGATTGTTGTCTCTGGAAACATTGTGGAATACTAGTCCTTCGAACCACATAGATATCTTGAGGATGACATTTCTATATGATACCATCTTCAGATTTTTGGCATAGAATTCACCGTTGATTTGAGAGATGGCGATGTTAGAGTATCCCCTTACCTCAAGCCATTGTACACCCATTCATGCTGCCATCCGAAGCCCATGCAAAAGGGCCTTGTATTTGGCCGCATTGTTGGAGTTGGTGTACATGATTTGCAGGACGTGCCGGATGTTGTTGCCTTTTGGGGATGTGAGTATAACTCTATCCCCCAGTACGGCAAGCGTTTTGTATCCGTCAAAGTACATCGTCCAATGGGAATGTGTATTGTGCTTCCTGGGGAGCTCGGCCTCCGTCCATTCTGCGAGAAAATCAGCTAACACCTGAGATTTAATAGCCTAGCGTGGTTTATACGCGATTTCGAAAGGTGTGCATTTGGCTATGTGGCCAGTGGCATCCTTGTTATTGATTATATCGTTCAGCGATACATCCGATGCCACCGTGACCGAACACTCTTGAAAGTCATGCCACAACTTTCGTGATGCCATGAAAACAGTGTAGGCTATATTCTGGTAATGCGGATACCTTGATTTGCATGGGGTGAGCACTTCCGATACATAGTATACTAGCTTCTGTACCAGGAACTTGTGACCTTCAGCCTCTCTCTCAATAAAGCGAGCCACACTAACCAATTAGTTGGTGGCTAAGATGTACAACATCATTTGTTCACCTATGTTGGGTGCTGCTAGTATAGGGTTGCTCGCCAATAGCGTTTTGATTTCTTCCAACGCGGTCGCTGCCTCATTGGCCCACTCAAAGTTTTTGGTCTGCTTGAGCAGCTTGTAGAGTGGCAGTGCCTTTTCACCAAGGTAGGAGATAAAACGGCTTAAAGCCGCCACACATCCTGCCAATTTTTAAACGTGCTTCAGCTCCATAGGAATTGCTAGTTTGGATAGAGCTCGGATCTTGGTTGGATTGGCTTCTATTCCTCTTTGGGAGACGATGAATCCGAGCAGTTTGCCGGCAGGAACTCCGAAGACGCATTTATCTGGATTAAGTCGTATATCATAAGTCCGTAAGTTAGGAAAGGTTTGTTGGAGATTATCCACGAGCTGGCTGATGTGCTTGGTCTTGATGACCATTTTGTCCATGTATGCCTCGACTGTTTTGCCGATCTAATTTTCCAGGCATGTATGAATCATGCGTTGGTATGTGGCGCCTGCGTTTTTAAACCCGAAGGGCATTGTGTTGAAGTAGAATGGACTGTAGGAGCTGATAAACACGGTTGCAGCCTGCTCAGACTCCTTCATTCTGATATGATGGTATCTAGAGTAAGCATTGAGGAAGCAAAGCAAGTCGGGCCCTGTAGTGGCATTGATGATCTGGTCAGTGCGGGGTAAGGGAAAGTGATCCTTAGGGCAGGCTTTATTTAGGTCTTTGAAATCGACGCATAGCCACCAAGATTTGTCCTTCTTTGGCACCATTTCCAGGTTTGCCAACCACTCGGGATGTTTGATTTCTCGGACGAATCCAACTTCCAATAGTTTTGCTAGATATTCACCCATAGCTTGACGCTTGGGTTCAGAAAATTGGCGTAGCGCCTGCTTAACTATCTTGAAACTTGGGATTATGTTCAGACTATGCTCCACCAGTCTTCGTGAGATTCCTGGCATGTCTAAAGGGTGCAGCCAATATATCCAATTTGCACGTAGAAACGTGTGCAATGCTTCGTCCACCTTGGGGTCCAGCTGAGCTCCGATGGATGCCATTTTATTGGGGTCCATTGCATGTACTTGGAATTTGATGATTTCATCTGCTAGTTTTGAGGATGTGGATTTGGGACTTTTACTAAGAACTACATCATCCCTATCCACCATAGATTATTGTCTGGTTAGTTCTTCTGCCGCAACAGTCTCGAACAGTGCCTTAAGGGTGAGCGAAGCTATGTTGTTTTCGGCCCAAAGAGCTCTATTCAGGTCATTTATGATTGTGATCACGCCATTGGGCCCTGGCATTTTGAGCTTCATATACCCGTAATGTGGTATGACCTGAAATCTTGTGAAAGTGTCATGCCCCAATAGGGCTTGATAACCGCTATGAAAAGGCACAATGTGGAAGATAAGTTCTTCGGGCCTGTAGTTCTCAAGAGTGAAGAATACCACATCGAGGGTAACTCGTTTGGTGCAACGTGCTTCTTTTCTCGGGATGATTCCTCAGAAGGTGGTATGGCTTTGTTCAATGCGGGATCTGTTGAATTGCATTGTTTCCAAGGTATCCCCCTAAATGAGGTTCAGGCAACTTTCATTGTCCATCAGCACTTTATGGAGTCTGAAGCCATCAACAATGTGATTGAGGACCAGAGTGGCACGTGTTCGGTCGAGGCGGATTCATGGCTGGTCTTACTCGTCAAAGGTGATGGGTGTGTTCGTTGATACTTCCATTTTTGCACCATGATTTTATATTGAGATTTCTTGTATTATGGGCTGTTATTACACGTTATGGTACAATACTTATGCCTTTTCTCTCTTATTTTACAAGGTTTACATGAAGAGGGAGAATGCCGGCAGCTGGAATTCTAGACTAGAAAAGGAGCAAATCTGAGATACCTATTCCACACAACTCCAAAAGTCCTGAAAAATTACGGAGAATATTTTTGGATTTAATAAAAAATACCGGCGCAAGAATCAACCAGAGGGGGGCCACCTGCGGGCCACAAGCCTGCTAGGCACGGCCACGCCTAACAGGCTTTTGGGGGCCCTGTGGCTCCTCCGACGCCCATCTTTTGCTATATTGAGGGTTTTGACCTGGAAAAATTAAGAAGAGAGCTTTTGGGACGAAGCGTTGCCATCTCGAGGCGGAACTTGGACAGAACCAATCTAGAGCTCCGGCAGGGCTCTTCTGCCGGGGAAACTTCCCTCCTGGAGGAGGAAATCGAAGACATCTTCATCACCAACAATCCTCTCATCGAGAGGGGGTAAATCTCCATCAACATCTTCACCAGCACTATCTCCTCTCCAAAACCTATTTCATCTCTTCTATCCGATCTTTGTCTCAACACCTCAGATTGGTACTTGTGGGTTGCTAGTAGTGCTGATTACTCCTTGTAGTTGATGCTAGTTGGTTTACTTGGTGGAAGATCATATGTTCAGATCCTCAATGATAATTAATACTCCTCTAATCTTGAACATGAACATGTTTTGTGAGTAGTTCCGTTTGTTCCCGAGGACATGGGATAAGTATTATTATATGTAATCATGTGAATTTGGTATTCGTTCGATATTTTGATGAGATGTATGTTGTCTCTCCTCTAGTGGTGTTATGTGAACGTCGACTACATAACACTTCACCATTATTTGGGCCTAGGGGAAGGCATTGGGAAGTAATAAGTAGATGATGGGTTGCTAGAGTGACAGAAGCTTAAACCCTAGTTTATGTGTTGCTTCATAAGGGGCTGATTTGGATCCACATGTTTCATGCTATGGTTAGATTTATCTTAATTCTTCTTTCGTAGTTGAGGATGCTTGCAAGGGGGGTTAATCATAAGTGGGAGGCTTGTACAAGTATGGGCAGCATCCAAGCACCGGTCCACCCACATATCAAATTATCAAAGTAACGAACGCGAATCAAATGAGCATGATGAAAACTAGCTTGACAGAAATTCCCATGTGTCCTCGAGAGCGCTTTGCTATATATAAGAGTTTGTACAGGCCTATGCTTTGGTACAAAAAGGATTGGGATACCTTTCTGAACCTTTTTTACACTTGGTACTTGTTACTCGTTACGAATTATCTTATCAACAAACTATGTGTTACCGATAATTTCAGTGCTTGCAGAGAATACCTTACTGAAAACCACTTGTCATTTCCTCCCACTCCTCGTTGGGTTCGACACTCTTATTTATCAAAAGGACTATGATAGATCCCCTATGCTTGTGGGTCATCAAGAATCTTTTCTGGTGCCATTGCCGGGGAGTGAAGCACCTTTGGTAAGTGGAATCTGGTAAGGAAAAATTTATGTAGTGTGGTAAAATTTAGTGTCACTTGTCACTATGGAAAGCAATCCTTTGAGGGGCTTGTTCGGGGTATCTTCACCTCGAATGGAAACACAAAGAGTTGTCCCTCAACCTACTGAACCCACTGAAAATATTTATTATGAAATTCCTTCGGTTATGATAGAGAAACTGCTGGCTAATCCTTATGCAAGAGATGGAACATTACATCCTGATTTGCATCTAATCTATGTGGATGAAGTTTGTGGATTATTTAAGCTTGCAGGTCTCCCCGAGGATCACGTTAATAAGAACGTATTCCCTTTATCTTTGAAGTATAAGGCGTTGACATGGTATAGGATATGTGATGATATTGGATCATGGAGCTATAACCGATTGAAAATGGAATTTCAGCAGAAGTTCTATCCTATGCAACTAGTTCATCGTGATCGAAATTATATTTATTATTTTTGTCCTCGTGAAGGAGAAAGAATCGCTCAAGCTTGGGGAGGCTTAAGTCAATGTTATATTCATGCCCCAATCATGAGTTCTCGAGAGAAATTATTATTCAGAATTTTTATGCTCAGCTTTCTCGTAATGATCGATCCATGCTCGATACTTATTGTGTTGGTTCCTATATGAAGAAAGATATTAACTTAAAATGGGACTTATTGGAAAGAATTAAATGCAACTCTGAAGATTGGGAACTCGAGGAAGGTAAGGAGTCAGGTATGAACCTTAAGTTTGATTTTGTTAAATCTTTCGTAGACACCAATGCTTTGCGTGAATTTAGTACTAAATATGGACTTGACTCTGAGATAGTAGCTTCTTTTTGTGAATCTTTTGCTGCTCATGTTGATCTACCCAAGGAGAAGTGGTTTAAATATCATCCTCCCATTGAAGTGAAAGTAGTTGAACCTATTAAAGTTGAAGAGAAAACTATTACTTATAATGTTGATCCTGTTATTCCCACTGCTTATACTGGGAAATGACCTTTTCCTGTTAGAATAAAGGAATATGCTAAAGCTTCAACCTTGGTCCGTAAGAGCTGTGCTAGATCACCTACACCCCCTGAGAAAATTAAAGTTGAGCCTAGTATTCCTATGGTTAAGGATCTCTTGGTTGATAATATTCATGGGTGTGTTATTCAATTTTGTGATGAAGCTGCTAGAATTGCTAAACCTGATGCTAAAGATAAACATAGACCCATTGTTGGCATGCCTGTTGTTTATGTTAAGATAGGAGATCATTGTTATAATGGCTTATGTGATATGGGTGCTAGTGTCAGTGCAATTCCCTTTTCCTTACATAAAGAGATTATGAATGATATTGCACCAGCAGAGTTAGAGGAAATTGATGTTACAATTGAGCTTGCTAATAGAGACACTATATCACCAGTTGGGATTATTAGAGATGTTGAAGTCTTGTGTTGGTAAATAAAATATCCTACTAATTTTCTTGTTCTTGGTTCCCCACAAGATGATTTTTGTCCCATTATATTTGGTAGACCCTTCTTGAATACCGTTAATGCTAGGATAGATTGTGAGAAGGAACCAGTTACCATAAGTTTTGGGGACGCGTCTCGTGAGTTTAATTTCTCTATATTTCGTAGACAACCTCATGATAAAGAATTGCCTAGTAAGGATGAAATTATTGGTCTTGCCTCTATTGTTGTGCCCCCTACTGATCCTTTAGAGTAATATTTGCTAGACCATGAAAGTGACATGCATATGAATGAAAGGAATGAAATAGATAGGATTTTCTTTGATCAGCATCCTATTCTAAAACACAACTTGCCTATTGAAATACTTGGGGATCCTCATCCACCCAAGGGTGATCTCGTGTTTGAGCTTAAACAATTACCAGATACTCCGAAATATGCTTATCTTGATGAAAAGAAGATATATCTTGTTATTATTAGTGCTAACCTTTCAGAGCATGAAGAACAGAGATTATTGAAAACTTTGAGGAAGCACCATGCTGCTATTGGATATACTCTTGATGATCTTAAGGGCATTAGTCCTACTCTATGTCAGCCAAAAATTAAAATGGAGCCTGATGTAAACCAGTTGTTGATCACCAATGACGGTTGAATCCTAAAATAAAGGAAGTGGTAAGAAATGAAATATTAAAGTTTCTGGAGGAAGGTAGCATTTACCCTATTGCTGATAGTAGATGGGTTAGTCCCATTCATTGTGTCCCTAGGAAAGGAGGTATTACCGTAGTTCCTAATGATAAAAATGAATTGATCCCGCAAAGAATTGTTACAGATTATAGAATGGTAATTGATTTTAGGAAGTTGAATAAAGGTACTAGAAAACATTATTACCCTCTACCTTTCATTGATCAAATGCTAGAAAGATTATCCAAACACACACATTTATGCTTTCTAGATGGTTATTCTGGTTTCTCTCAAATACCTGTGTCAAAAGAGGACCAACAGAAGACCACCTTTACCTGTCCTTTTGGTACCTTTGCTTATAGACGTATGCCTTTTGGTTTATGCAATGCACCTGCTACCTTTCAAAGATGCATGACTGCTATATTCTCTGATTTTTGTGAAAGGATTGTTGAGGTTTTCATGGATGATTTTTCCGTTTACGGAACTTCTTTTGATCATTGTTTGAGCAACCTTGATCAAGTTTTGTAGATATGTGAAGAAACTAATCTTGTCTTGAATTGGGAGAAGTGCCACTTTATGGTGAATGACGGCATTGTCTTGGGACATAAAATTTCCGAAAGAGGTATGGAAGTTGATAAGCCTAAAGTTGATGCTATTGAAAAAATGTCGTGTCCTACGGACATGAGAGGTATAAGAAGTTTCCTTGGTCATGTTGGTTTCTATAGGATATTTATTAAAGATTTCTCTAAGATTTCTAGGCCTCTCACTAATCGTTTGCAAAAAGATGTTCCATTCGTTTTTGATGATGATTGTGTAGAGGCTTTTGAAATTCTCAAGAATGCTTTGATTTCTGCACCTGTTGTTCAACCACCTGATTGGTACCTACCCTTTGAAATTATGTGGGATGTTAGTGATTATGACGTTAGCGCTGTTCTAGGGCAAAGAGTTGATAAGAAATTATATATTATTCATTATGCTAGCAAAACTCTAGACAGTGCTCAAAGAAACTATGCTACCACTGGAGAGGAATTTTTAGCAGTTGTGTTCACTTGTGATAAGTTTAGACCGTATATCGTTGATTCTAAAGTAACTATTCACACTGATCATGCTGCTATTAAATATCTCATGGAGAAGAAAGATGTTAAACCTAGACTTATCAGGTGGGTTCTTCTGCTACAAGAATTTGATTTGCATATTGTTGATAGAAAGGGTGCTGATAACCCCGTAGCAGATAACTTGTCTAGGTTATAGAATGTTCATGATCACCCACTACCTATTGATGATAGCTTTTCTGATGAACAATTAACTATCATAAATTCTTCTCGTAATGCTCCTTCGTATGCTGATTATGCTAATAACATTGTTGCTAAATTTATATCGCCTAGTTTCACATACTAACAAAAGAAAAGGTTCTTCTATGATTTAAGACATTACTTCTGGGATGACCCACACCTTTATAAAGAAGGAGTAGATGGTGTTATTAGGCATCATGTACCTGAGAATGAACAGGAAAAGATCCTACAGAAGTGTCATTCCGAGGCCTACAGAGGACACCACGCTGGAGATAAAACTGCACATAAGGTATTGCAATCTCGTTTTTATTGGCCTACTCTCTTCAAGGATGCTCGTAAGTTTTTTCTCATGTGATGAATGTCAAAGAATTGGCAATATTAGTAGACGTCATGAAATTCCCATGAATTACTCTGTTGTTATTCAACCATTTGATGTTTGGGGTTTTGATTATATGGGACCTTTTCCAACGTCCAACGGGTATACTCATATTTTAGTTGCTGTTGATTATGTTACTAAGTGGGTAGAAGCTATTCCAACTACTAGTGCTAATCATAACACTTCTATTAGGATGCTTAAAGAAGTTATTTTCCCTAGATTTGGAGTCCCCAGATATCCAATGACTGCTGGTGGTTCACACTTTAGTCATGGTGCTTTCCGTAAATTGCTTGATAAGTATGATGTTAATCATAGAATTGCATCGCCTTATCATCCTCAGTCTAGTGGTCAAGTACAATTAAGCAATATAGAAATTAAATTGATCTTGCAAAAGACGGTTAATAGATCTAGGAAGAATTGGAATAAGAAACTTGACGATGCATTGTGGGCTTATAGAATTGCTTACAAGAATCCTATGGGTATGTCTCCGTATAAAATGGTTTATGGTAAAGCATGTCACTTACCTAGAGCTAGAGCATGAGGCTTATTGGGCAATTAAAGAGATCAACTATGATTTCAAACTTGCTGGTGAGAAGAGGTTATTTGACATTAACTCACTTGATGAATGGAGAACCCAGGCCTATGAGAATGCCAAGCTGTTTAAAGAGAGAGTTAAGAGATGGCATGATGAAAGGATATAAAAGCGTGAATTCAATGTAGGTGACCATGTCTTGCTATACAATTCTCGTTTAAGATTTTTTGCAGGAAAACTTCTTCTAAAGAGGAAGGACCATACATTGTTGAGGAAGTATATCGTTCCGATGCTATCAAGATCAACAATGCCGAATGCACAAATCCAAAGGTGGTAAACAGGCAAAGAATCAAACATTATATCTCAGGTACTCCCATTAATGTTGAAACTAATGTTATCAATACCATAACTCCCGAAGAGCATTGTAGGGAGACTTACCAAAACGTTTCAGACTCCGAAAAGGAATAGGTATGTGGTACGGTAAGTAAACCAACTCCAAAAGTTTTCCAATAGCAATTTTATTCAGTTTTGGAATATTTAAAAAATTAGGAAAATAAAAAACAGTCCGAAAGACGCACGGGGAGGCGACAAGCCTGCTAGGCGCGGCCACCCCCTGATCACGCCTACGGGGGTTGTCACCACCCCATGCACCCCCCAGACTCTGTTTTCTTGTGGTACACTCCTTTTGGTCGGCAAAAATTCATTATATAATCTCCCAAAGTTTTTGACTTCCGTATCACGACAATACCTCCTGTTTTCATTTTGAGCTGTTTCTGCAGCAGATTTAGATCATCATGGCTTCCTCCAGTGTTCCGAAGGACAAGTTTTTCGAGAAGGTCATCAACCCTTATCTTGCGGAGGTGCTGCAACACCCTCAAACCATTGAGATGCGTGAGGGGGTGTTGTACATCCGTGACATTGAGGGGCCAAAGAAGACCGGAAGCGTGGAAACAAGGCTCTAAGCAATGGATCAACAAGTCTTCAAGTGCCAAGGGATGGTGGAACATGGACTCAATGCCAATCACATGATGATCTCGGAGTTTACCCATAAACACAAGATAGAAATCAAGGACATCTGGGAGCACATCTTCAAGCTTTACGAGAAAAGTGAGCATCTCCAAGCCCAGATCTATGATCTGCAAAACCAAAACTGTGAGTATGAATACAGATTTAAGAGAATGAGTTTGGCTGCAGATTGGAGGGTGCTAGAGACTCGTTCATCTTTTTACGATGGTGAGCATATGCCTTGGAAGACGGAAGATAAGTTTCCATCTTCATCAACAACTCCACCACCATCACCTCCGAAGAAGGACACTTGAGCACATGGGTATGGGCACTCCCCTTGGCCTGTGCCAAGCTTGGGGAAGGTGCCCCGGTATTGTATCACATCACACCTTTTTCCTTTTTCGTTTTTCTTATCTTTCCTAGTTCGATCCTTTTTGATTTTGTTTTGATCTAGTAGAATAAAAGTTTTACTATGATCTACCTTTTAGTTTTTGCTTTTGACCCCTTATGTAAGCAAGTCCGAGAGTTATATAATAAAAAGTAGTTTTGATGAGAGGGCTTTGCTAGAGCACTATGCTCTTGAAAGTAATGAATAAAGAATAATAGAACAAAAGCAAAGAATATACATAATGATCTTGTGGGGAGTGATGACTTCACATATAAAAAATATGTTGATTGAAATTTGTTGGGGGTTAACAAGCATAGTAATTGGTCATTGGTGGAATTGAAAGGAAGTGATAAAGAAAGAGAGGTTCACATATAAATATATTATCTTGGACAAGTTTTATGATTGTGACCACTCATTAAAATATTACATGCCAAGAAGTTGATGTTGGACAAGGAAGACAACATAATAGGTTATGTTTGCTTGCCTTTGGATAGAAGTTATATGGTTTTAGATCCTCCAACATGTAGTGCTTGCTTCCACCTCATAATAGCCAAAACCTCCGCATTACGCAGAGATACTACTTGTGCATCCAAACACCTCAACCTAGTTTTGCCATGAGAGTCCACCATACCTACCTATGGATTGAATAAGATCCTTCAAGTAAGTTGTCGTCAGTGCAAAAAGCCAATAAAAATTGCTCCTAAATATGTGTGATCTTTTATTGTAAGGGAAATAAGCGTTGTACAAACTTGTGATAGTGAAGAAATAAAAGCGAAAGACTGCATAATAAAGGTTGCTATCACAAAGGGCAATACAACGCGACGTTCTGCTGCACTAAGTGTTTGTGCATCCAAAAAACAAAAAGTGCATGACAACCTTTGCTTCCCTCTGCGAAGGGCCTATCTGTTACTTTTACTTTTTAGTACTTATCTTTATGCAAGAGTCATGGTGGTCTTCACCAATTCCTATATTCCGTATCTCTTGGCAAGCATTATGTGTTGGGGAATGATCTAGACTCATATATCCACTTGGATGTGGGTGATCATGAGTTATTATTGTTGACATCAGCCTTGAGGTGAATAGTTGGGAGGAAATACTATAAGTCCCTATCTTCCTCTGTGTTCGATTGAAGCTTTGACCTCGTGGGTAATGCGTGAGTGCTAGCAATTGTGAAAGACTAAAATATGATTGAGTATGTGGATTTTCATTACAAGCTCTTATACTGACTCTTTCCGAAGTTATGATAAATTGTCAATTGCTTCAATGGATGAGATCATAGTTTGTTGGTTGTCAATAGAGTTCTTTGTTCATACTTTATCTTGTGAATGAATTGTTACTCTAGTATAAAGAATATCATACAATGAGTATTGATGTTCTAAAGTTGATCATCAT
This sequence comes from Hordeum marinum, assembly GCA_022496015.1. Lineage (NCBI taxonomy): Eukaryota > Viridiplantae > Streptophyta > Magnoliopsida > Poales > Poaceae > Hordeum > Hordeum marinum. The sequence continues at coordinate 248,650,216 of CM039676.1, read as the reverse complement.
GCCCTCATGTCCGTATTTTTTATCGACATCTCTACCTCTAAACATGTGGACATATTCATCGATCTCGGCTTTCACTTGAGGGCAAGCGTCTAAGCTTGGGGGAGTTGATACGTCTATTTTGCACCATGATTTTATATTGAGAATTATTGCATTATGGGCTGTTATTACACGTTATGGTACAATACTTATGCCTTTTCTCTCTTATTTTACAAGGTTTACATGAAGAGGGAGAATGCCGGCAGCTGGAATTCTGGACTGGAAAAGGAGCAAATCCGAGGTACCTATTCTACTCAACTCCAAAAGTCCTGAAAATTTACGGAGAATATTTTTGGATTTAATAAAAATACCGGCGCAAGAATCAACCAGAGGGGGCCACCTGAAGGCCACAAGCCTGCTAGGCATGGCCACCCCCCTGGCCGCGCCTAGCAGGCTTGTGGGGCCCCTGTGGCTCCTCCGACACCCATCTTCTGCTATATTGAGGGTTTTGACCTAGAAAATTAAGAAGAGAGATTTCGGCATGAAGCGCCGCCGTCTTAAGGCAGAACTTGGATAGAACCAATCTAGGGCTCCGGCAAGGCTGTTCTGCTAGGAAACTTCCCTCCCGGAGGGGGAAATCAAAGACATCGTCATCACCAACGATCCTATCATCAAGAGGGGATCAATCTCCATCAACATCTTCACCAACACCATCTCCTCTCCAAACCCTAGTTCATCTCTTGTATCCGATCTTTGTCTGAACACCTCAGATTGGTACCTGTGGGTTGCTAGTAGTGTTGATTACTCGTAGTTGATGCTAGTTGGTTTACTTGGTGGAAGATCATATGTTCATATCCTTAATGATAATTAATACTCATCTGATCTTGAATATGAATATGTTTTGTGAGTAGTTCCATTTGTTCCTGAGGACATGGGATAAGTCTTGTTATATGTAATCATGTGAATTTGGTATTCGTTCGATATTTTGATGAGATGTATGTTGTCTCTGCTCGAGTGGTGTTATGTGAACATCGACTACATAACACTTCACCATTATTTGGGCCCAGGGGAAGGCATTGGGAAGTAATAAGTAGAGGATGGGTTGCTAGAGTGACAGAAGCTTAAACCCTAGTTTATGCGTTGCTCCATAAGGGGCTGATTTGGATCCACATGTTTCATGCTATGGTTAGATTTATCTTAATTTTTCTTTTGTAGTTGTGGATGCTTGCGAGGGGGGTTAATCATAAGTGGGAGGCTTGTCCAAGTAAGGGCAGCATCCAAGCACCGGTCCACCCACATATCAAATTATCAAAGTAACGAACGCGAATCAAATGAGCATGATAAAAACTAGCTTGATAGAAATTCCCATGTGTCCTCGGGAGCGCTTTGCTATATAAAAGAGTTTGTCAACACCCGTCCTTTGCTACAAAAAATATTGGACTGCACCTTTGTTACACTTGCTACTTGTTACTCGTTACGAATTATTTATCAACAAACTATCTGTTACCGATAATTTCAGTGCTTGTAGAGAATACCTTACTGGAAACCACTTGTTATTTCCTTCTGCTCCTTGTTGTGTTTGACACTCTTACTTATTGAAAGGACTATGAGAGGTCCCCTATACTCGTGGGTCATCATTCGTCTACGAATACCTTGCTGCCACTTGGTGTATTTGGTCAAGTTCTCGAAGAGCTCTTTTCCTCTGATTATTTGAGGGAAACGTTTCGTGGATCGTTAGGATCTCAGTGTTGTTATTTGGTGGTGTGGGTGATCGTATCCTCGAGGGTGGGATCCGAAGGACGGTGTCTCCGCTCGTTGCAACTTGCCTGACAACCCAGCAAACACGCATGCTATGTGTTGGATTCGTGTTCAGAAGGACAGAGTGTATAGGGCACGACTTATCCAATAAGTTGTCTAGGAAAGTTCTAGGTCATGTGAGTGGTTTGTTCTTTTTCTTGGCGGGCTCATGCTCGATCGGACATCATAAGGGTATGTGCTTCCGCTGAGTTCTTTTAGGGTCCTCGGCATGGACTCTATGCGCATCTGTTGAGCATGCGAGGTACTTTATGTGGCGCAGTATTTGTTTACCACGTCCGCCAACTCGGCAAAGTTTTGGATGTCGCGACGGGCAAGGGTGTTCACGACTCCTTCGGCATGGCAATTATATCGGAAGGTTGATATAATATCCTGGTCGTCGCATTCTGCCATTCCGCTTTTGACAAGGAGGAATCTAGAGCAGAAGTGGCGGACCATTTCCCCTGGCTATTGTTTGATGTACATTAGGTCCCATACGTCAGGTATTCCTGAATTACTTGGAGATTACTCGATGTTGGGGGTCGGTTGGGAAAAACTTTGCATCCCTACAGGGTGCGGGTTCGAAGCATTAATGCCGGTGTCTTATTTCATAGTGGAATCTGGTGCGGCGAGTTTTGTGTCCGGATTATCAACCGGACACTGCTACACAGACTCCATGTCATGTGTAGGATTGGGGATTGATCCCAAACTCCTTCCATGGGAAGGTCTGGATTACGAACTAGGAGATTGAGCCTGGTGATCGGGAATCCGAACATAGGCCATCCTTAGCTCTAGTGGATGTGAGGGAGAACCATCAGCCGAGTCCTCGATGGTTGCGACCAAGTGTGTGACACGCGGGATACTAATTTCCCTGTCATGAGGTTTAAGACCAACCCGATCATAGATTGAGGGCTGGCCGTTGGCAATCCTGATGGCTTGGATCCGATCAAGTAGCTCGTTTAATGACGAGAACTCGGTTGAAACCATGCTCCCAGAGTGCATAGGGTTGATTCGCAGTACTGCAGCTTCTGGGGTGTTAAAAACAGCGCCCGGGTAGTGTTCGACCGAAATCGACCCGGGCACCTGATGTCTACTACACAACTTGTTCTTGTAGACTCGTGGTGGGCCTCCAAGCACAGAGTTTTGTAGGACATTAGAAAATTTCCCTCAAGTGGATGACCTAAGGTTTATCAATCCATGGGAGGCATAGGATGAAGATGGTCTCTCTCAAACAACCCTGCAACCAAATAATAAAAGTTTCTTGTGTCCCCAACACAATAAATACAATGGTAAATTGTATAGGTGCACTAGTTCGGCATAGAGATGGTGATGCAAGTGTAGTAATGATAGTAGATATTGATTTTTGTAAAAGTAACAATAAAAACAGCAAGGTAGGAATTAAAAAAAGTGGGCACAAACAGTATTGCAATGCTTGAAAACAAGGCCTAGGGTTCGTACTTTCGCTAGTGCAATCTCTCAACAATGCCAATATAATTGGATCACATAACCATCCCTCGAGGTGCAACAAATAATCACTCCAAAGTACTTATCTGGCGGAGAACATAAGAAGAAATTGTTTGTAGGGTACGAAACCACCTTAAAGTTATCCTTTCCAATCGATCTATCCAATAGTTCGTACTAAAATAACACCAACTTATCCTTTCCAATCAACCAACTCTAATGTCACCTATATAGTGCAATGTCACCACAAGTATCCATGAGTTAATTATACGATACACATCAAACAATTTAAGATTCATAATACTTAATCCAACACAAAGAACCTCGTAGAGTGCCCCAAGATTTCTATCGGAGAACGTGGTATAAAAACGTGCAATCAACACCTATGCATAGATTACCCCAATGTCACCTCTGGAATCCGCAAGTTGAGTACATAACATATATCAAGTGAATCACTTGAATACCCCAACATCACTATGGGTATCCGCATGCAAGACATATATTAAGTGCTCTCAAATCCATAAAAGTATTCAATCCGATAATAACAAAATCTCAAAGGGAAAACTCAATTCATCACAACAAGATAAAGAGGGGAAAACACCAAGTGATCCAACTATATTAGCAAAGCCCGTGATACATCAAGATCGTGCCATCTCCAGAACAAGAGAGAGAGAGAAAGGGGGAGAGAGATTGAACACATAGCTACTTGTACAAACCGTCAGCCCCGAGGGTGTACTACTCCCTCATCATCATGGACTCCGCCGAGGTGATGAAGATGGCCACCGGATATGATCTACCCTCTCTGACAGGGTACTGCTTTCTCCCGAGATCGTTTTCGTCGATACTGAGGCCTTGTGGTGGCGGAACGAGGACTCTAGGGTTGTTTCTGATGGTTTCCATATTTATAGGAATTCTTGGCGTTGGTTTCACGTGAAGATGGTCCATGAGGTGAGCACCCTCCACAAGGGCATAGTTTGGGGGCCTGACACGCCCTGGTGGAGGGTGGCCACCTCGTGACGCTTCTGGCCCTCCCACGAAGCCTCGAATGCCTACTTTGTTCCCAAAAAATTGTCAAAACGTTTAGGGCGATTCTGAGAATTTTTTGTGCACAAAAAACAACACCACAGTAGTTGTGCTAAAAACAACGTTAGTCCGGGTTAGTTCTAAATAAATCATATAAAGTGCATCAAAACCATATAAAAGTATTGTAAAGATAGGTGAATATGGCATGAGTATTTCATGAATTATCGATACGATGGAGACGTATCAATCGCCGGCGCACATTTTAATAGCCACGGACAGGCCAGTCGGTCAGCTCACTTCTATGCGGCGTAATAGCGAGAGTTGGTTCCTCGGGACACAATGTCCGCATTGTAGCGACGATGCCCGAGAGGTCACATCCGTTAGTGTCACGCTCATGCCTGATCAAATCACGACATCAATGTCGGTTGTTTCATGCTCTGGACATGCATGAATGTGATGCGGCAAGTGATGCGGGCATTCGAAGGAAAGCGTGGAAGGGGCGGGTGAGGGCTTTTTGGAGAGCCAAGGCGGATAGATGCGGGCTTGGGAACGGTCTAGACGCCCGTAAAGCCCCCCACGTTTGTCTGTAGTTTGCAGGAGAAAGCACGTTCAGACCACCTAGCGGACCGATACATGTCTGCTTTCAATGACTTCCACGGTCCGAACCACGTGATTCTGACAGATGCGAGTGATTTGCGGGTCGGCGTCGGAGATGCCTCAACATAGTAGTAGTTGTCTTAATAAGAGATAGAATCTCAGTTAAGCAAACTAAAGCTACCTAAATTATATAAATTACTCCCTCCTTTCCACAATGTAAGAACGTTCTTTAAAACAATTTTATATTGTGGGAGGCATGGGGTCCATGGAAAATAAAGAATCACTCAAGGCACTATCGAACAAACAATGTCTATACCTAATAATAAAGGGGTTATTGCTTTGTGCGGTACGTCATGAAAATTGCCCCCAAACTTACAAAATATTGCCGTGATAAAAAAAAGGTTTCACACAAGGGGTTTCCCGCCTAGGCCGGCCCATGTAGTAGGGACATCCTACTGCTTTCTATGAGCGGGAGAAGACGTAGTTCGCCAGTTTGGGTTGGCCCATGTCTGGGCGGCATGTTTATTATTTTTGCTTTTCCTTTTTCCTGTTCATTTTTTCTACTTTAAATAATTGGGTTTTCTATTCCTGTGCCCCTGGTTCCTTAGTGTTACTCATTCATCCCCACGCTATTAACTTTTCCTCACTCCCCCACTCACTTGTATGAAACCCAGAATTAGTCACAACGGAGGATGCCGTAAAGTCAATGGTTTGACTGTTAACTGCTCACAAGTGGGGCCGTGCATTACCGTGTCGCCCATTAGACCTGATAAATGGGGCCGCGTTGGACCATTGGGCCCTGGTTTCGTTGGAGTGTTGGGTCGTTGCATGAAACGCCTCCACGCATGCGCTGATGCACGCCACCACGATACCAAAGCCTGCTATACATGCCATGTGATCGAGCTAGCCTACTTGCATGCGCCGATGCACGCCACCATGATGCGCCACTGATGCAGCCTTCCTTCATGCAAGCCGCCATGGACGCAGTGACGGTCGTTGCCGTTGGTTCCTCTCTTCTCGCATGCGTCTCCACCTTCCTCCTACCTTGAATGTCACGCTTGCATCTTTTATTTGTTACTTTGTCTAGAAAAATGTTGTGCCTCAAATTTTTCGTCCACATCGTGGGGGTGTTGTTTATAGAGGGAGCTCTGGCCAGGAGAGGTTAGAGAGAGTGATATCAATGGAAAGGTAAGATCAAGAAGCTCTTGTTCCCGGGGGCAGGTACTATGAAAACAAAGCAACGCATAAGCTCTTCTTCCTGATACGGTTCGAAAGTAGTGCAAACAAAAGTAGTACTTCGATCGGAAAGAAAGCTCGAGGAGGGTCACTGCTAAAATCCATCTCTCTCATATTTCATCCCTTATAGCCATACAAAAGCAAGCAATATATATCCAACTACCTAGTGTACTATGCGCCTTCACCATCGTAGATGGCCTGATCCGCCTGCGCCGCCGCCTAATCTGCCAGCACCTACTCTGCCCATGCTACCTCAATTTGCTGCTGACCAAAATGCCAGGCCGCCATAGCTGAATCCGAGAGGATGGAGTTGAGGATGGCCAACTGCTCGGGCCACATATCCATGACCGTTGGTGCCTCCTCCTCCAGCTCCTGCGACGACGCCTCCTCCTATGGATCCTACAGTGCCGCCTCCTTTGACGCATGTTGGTCCTCCTCTAGAGCCTCCTCCTCGGTCTCCTCCCCCATCTCCACCCCTCCTCTAAATCCTCCTCCGGTTCTAGAGGTAGCCCCGCTTCCCGCTGGATTTGGACCTGCTCAAGGAGGAAGAGATAGTGTTTTATCGTGTAATATTGGCGGCATGGTGGAATGGGAGATAGGCTCGGAGAGGGAAGTGCGAGAGGAGGCGGACATGCTTGGGTGGCGGTATATTGAGGGAGCAGGCAGATGTGCTAGTGCTAGGGGATGTCCTCCGGCTTAAATAGTTGAATATGGATAAGGACAGGGAGCCGGAGCGGCGCCATGCGGCGTTCACACGGCACCGACGGTCGAGGAGCCTCCTCCTTTGGCAATCAACGCCTTGCGAAGGCTGATACGTCTCCACCGTATCTACTTTTCCTAACACTTTTGCTCTTGTTTTGGACTCTAATTTGCATAATTTGAATGAAACTAACTCGGACTAACGTTGTTTGCAGCAGAACTACCATGGTGTTGTTTTTCGTGCAGACATAAAAATTCTCGGAATGGAACATAGTTTTTTGGAGAATTATTTTTGGATTATATGAGGAATATTGGAGCCATGAGCCATCAGAGAGGGGCCCTAGGCTGGCCACCCTCCACCAGGGCGCGCTAGACCCTCCTAGCACAGCCTGGTGGAGCGTGCCCACCTCGTGGGCCCTCTTACCCTAATTCCAGCGCTATAAATTCCTAAATTTCAAGAAAAAATCAGAGAGAAAGTTTCATCGCATTTCACGATACAAAGACGCCACCACCTCATGTTCTTCATTGGGAGGCCAGATCTGGAGCCCGTTTGGGGCTCTGGAGAGGGGAATCTCTTGTCTTCGTCATCACCAACCCTTCTCCATCGCCAATTCCATGATGCTCCCCACCGGGGATAAGTAATTCCTTCATAGGCTTGCTGTTGGGTGAGGAGTTGGATTAGATTCATCATGCAATTGAGTTGTTTTGTTAGGGATTGATCCCTAGTATCCACTATGTTCTAAGATTGATGTTGCTATGACTTTGTCATGCTTAATGCTTTTCACTAGGGCCCGAGTTCCATGATGTTGAAATATTTATGTTATCATCATTATATCTATGTTCTTAATCCGATCTTGCCTAGTCATATGCAACTATTATGTGTTATGATCCGTCAACCCCATAGTGATAATATTTGGGATACTTCACGACGATGACCGTAGTTTGAGGAGTTCATGTATTCACTAAGTGTTAATGCTTTGTTTTGGTTCTCTATTAAAATGAGGCCTTAATATCCCTTAGTTTCCTTATGAACCCCGCTGTCACGGGAGAGTAGGACAAAAGATGTCATGCAAGTTCGTTTCCATAAGCACATATGACTATATACGGAATACATGCTTACATTACATTGACGAACTGGAGCTAGTTCTGTGTCGCCCTAGGTTATGACTATTATATGATGAATATCATCCAACAAATACACCGATCGAGTACCTACGAGCTTTACACTTATTGTTCTTGCTAAGTTACTATTGTTGCTGCTACTCTTACAATTGCTACAAAATCACTACTGTTATTGTTACTGCTACTACTACTATCAAACTATCATACTACTATGCTACTGAGCACTTTGCTGCACATATTTATCTCCAGCTGTGGTTGAATTGACAACTCAACTGCTAATACTCTCAAATATTCTTTGGCTCCCCTTGTGTCGAACCTATAAATTTGGGTTGAATACTCTACCTCGAAAACTGTTGCGATCCGCTTTCCTTGAGGGTTATCAAGACCTTTTTCTGGCGCCGTTGCCGGGGAGCATAGCTATATTTGTTGAGTCACTTGGGATTAATATAGGTCTATCACTATGAAGAATCTGAAGGATACTAAAACCAAAAAATTTCCCTCTACTATGAGGGGAGGTAAGGAACTACCATCTAGCTTTGCACTTGATTCACCTTCTATTATGAGCAAGTTTGCAACACCACCACATGCTAGTAATCCTGATATAGATGATGCTACTTCTGCTATGAATGATGCTTACTATGATGCTAGTACCATTCTTGATGATATTGTGCCATTAGGTGGATTTCTTGATGAACAAATTGCTAGAGCTAAAGAGAATGAAATTTTTGAAACTGCTGAAACTGATGATTATGAAACACCTCATAGGCTTAGCTCTCCAAGATTTGAAATGCCTAAGATACCTGAAGGTTATACTTTGGATGGAGAAATAACTATAAAGATTCTTCCTTGTAAGGATAGAGATGATCTTAACAAACTACTATGCAAGTATAAAGAAAATACTTTGAATGCTAAAATGAAATGTGATCCTAAGCTTGCTACTTCACCTATCTTTGTTACCGATAAGGATTATGAATTCTATGTCGACCCAGAGTTAATTACTTTGGTTGAATCTGATCCTTTTGATGGCTATGAAACTAAAACTGCGGTTGCACATCTTACTAAGCTGAATGATATAGCCACCCTATTTGCTCATGATGAGAATATTCGCTACTACTATATTATCAAATTATTTCCATTATCATTAAAGGGTGATGCTAAGATATGGTACAATACTCTTACTTCCCCAGGATATGATTTACTACTTCTCTGGAAAAAATCCTGCTCATAAGAAACAAGCTACCTTACAGGAAATATTTAACTTTGTGCAAATTGAAGAAGAGAGTCTCACACAAGCTTGGGGGAGGCTTCTCCAGTTGCTTAATGCTTTTTCCTGATCATCCTCTTAAGAAAAATGAAATACTTGATATCTTCTATAATGGACTAACTCATGCTTCTAGGGACTCACTACTGGAATTCAGTTATTTTCCATGTGCCAGGCCTTTGCTGTTTGCTGACACATGGCAAAGATACTCTTTGCCGTCTGCTGTCACAAAACATACGACAAACAACTGGCACATGGCAAATGCACTGTTTTCCATGTGCCAGTTCTTTGCCGTCTGCCCCTAGATGGCAAAGAGAGCCAGGGCAGATGGTAAAGAGCTAAGGTGGGTCCCACTAGACCTTGGGCCTGGCCAGGTCCAAACGGACGGGATCTTTGTCGTCTGGGTCTCCTTTGTCTTGTGCCCTGGCTCACTTTGTCGTCTGGGGGCAGACAACAAAGGAGATGTCCTAATAACGGCCATCCCCGCCCCCACTCCTCTCTCTCTCACTCTCTCCCTCTGTCACACCTTGTGTTTTGCCCCATGACTAAGTTAGCATGACTCAAAAATAAGGGTCAATTAAAACTTTTTGTGTGCATTTGCATGCTTGACTTGTGTGTTATTTGCTTGCTTGTCTGATTGCTTGTTAGTGCTCTATAATTCATAAAACATCCTCCTACCCTCAAGAACTCTTTTCCCTGACCCCAACTCTTGTCCAATGATCATGACATGTGAATCAGACTTAAAAATATTTTTACAAAATATTATTTTGGCCAAAAAGCATTTATTTAAATTAGGTTTTCAAACCCCCCTGATTTGAGATTTGCACTGCAAGTCCCCAAATTTGGTGGATCCTCTTTCCCCAAATGATTTATTTGAAACCCACTATATATATGAATTCCCAAAACCACCAAATATTATTTTTAAAGATTATTTTACTATTTTATTTAAAAGCTTTTTCTTAAGGCCAGAATGGTATCTTATAGGGAAAAATTATTTAAATGCTAAAAAATATATTTGAGAAAATTTAGGAAAACTCAGTGGACATATATTGTCCATATATAAGAGTTTCAACACATGGTCATGTTCAAAATATTGGACAAAACCCTTCAAAACCATTTCTGCCTATTTCAAGCATTTGAAATATTTATATAAGAAATATACTCAAATAAATCTAGGAAAATTCTAGCATATCACATATGATATATGTGGTCATACTCGCAAGTTTCATCTCAACCCCAATTGTTTTGGTTCACCAAATTATTCCAAAATCCTCTTTGTCCAGATCCAAATTCGAGTAACTCTACATTGCCAACTTTCTCCTATTGATCCCAAACTTTGTGAGAATGTTCTATTACCGAAATTATGATGCTACAGTAAGTGGTTCATCAGGGGGAATAGTTTTGCAGGCCTAGATCTATAGAAACCTAATTCTGTTGATTTCTAGGGATTACAAAGTTTACATTATCAACTTTATTCAAATGAGTTCAAAATTTGTGATCAAGCCTAATTCCATCCCTCATTTCTTCCTGTTAATTTTCATCTCCAGAAGAGGATCTTAGCTAGCCCAAACACTGACCAAACACCTTCTGATGCATTATTGGGATCAATAATTGAGGCACCCCAGGTGCTCTCCTTGAGCCCAAATTTTTACCACACCTCTATCATACCTCACCCCCACTCCAGTAACAAACCCAGCACTAGCTCCATGATTGACGGGGGGGGCAGGGGTAAAACCCAAAGTTTCCCTCTTTTGGACAGCATTGGCATGCCTCTTTTCCTCTCTCCTATTATTCCATGCATGCAACTGCCCCCAAGTTTGACCACAACACGTCTGGCATGCCAATTCATCATCACACGTCCAAAGATGGCATGCTCATGTGGAAATTATGAGCAAACCATCTGAAACTACATTATGACAGCAGATACAACTTTGTACTGCAAGTGCTAATTATACTCATCTCCTTGAGCAAAAAATTTGTGGATATATAGTCCTTCTATTCCTATGAGCAATGGACAAGGTTCTGTCCAAAGTCCCCTCAATTAAAAACTCTTTTTCTAAGCCCCAAGTCTGCTGCTGCAAACTTACCCTCAGTGAAAACCACACCCACACAGCCCCATTCTCTCTAAGACTTCACCAATGCACTCCAGCACGCATGCCTTGCATTCCAGGCAACTTTAGCCGGCCAAACTGATGCCCTGGACACCAAGTGGCATAGTGACCACACCAATGACCTGCAAAAGTGGTGCTTTGCCACTTGAGGTCGTCCTGCAGCTTGCGTCCGGCTTCGTCAAAGCACCCCAGCGCGCCTTGGATCCCCCTCAGTCTCCCACGCCCATCCCCAACACCATGATGCCTCCACGACCGCTCTGCCACGCGTGCTCGCTGTGCCAGAGAGCATCCGAGGCGCACCCGAGCTCCCCCTCGTCGCCCCTGCTTTAATGCCCCTCCCCGACCTCCCTCCCACGTCCTTTGATGTTTCCCTCTCTCCCTTGAGCCGCAAGATCCTCCCCATTCCCCCTCCCACTCCCTCCATCGTCCCCTATGACCGAAGCCCTCCCACCAGGCGCGACTTAGATTGGCGCCACCACGGTCGCTTCCTCCCCCTCTAGTCCTCGCCGGAACCCCCAGCACCTCCCCGCTCCTCTTTTCCTCTCCTCCGCGGCTATGGTGTCGCATCCAACGTCACCACCGGCCTCCTCCGTCAGGGTGGTGCTGCGCTCGGGCCCGGTCTTCCATGGGGTCAAAGACCCCACAGGCGGGTGCGGCTGGTCGTACCGAGCTCACGGGTTGTCGTAGGCCCGCCGGAGCTGTCGGGGAGGGCACTAGCTGGTGCTCGGTCGGGCTCCTCTGCCCCTCCCCTATGCTGGCGGGAGGTGAGGGAAGACCCTGCTAGCGGGGCCTGCCGGTCAGCGGCTGAGGCCCTGGGCCCCCGCATTTAAGTGGCCGCGCCTCCAACAGGAAGCGTCTCCTCGCGGCGAAGATGTACTTCATAGAGTATACGACCGGCGTAGCCTTTCCACCACCAGGCCGAGCCACTGGGCCGGCCCAGTTCCTGTTTTGTGCCCTGTGCGTATTCTACTTGTTTAGGTAATTTCTCTTATCTTTTTCTTTTTCCAGAGAGTTCAAAAATCCATATTAAAATCATTCGAACTCCAAATCAATAGATTCAAATTCTTACAGATTCCTAAAATCATGTCCTATCCAAATATGTGCATTGCTCATTTTTCCTGCAAGTTTTTCTGTAGAGTTCAAATTCAAGCTTGAATTTGAACTATGAAATGCCCCACTTTAAAAATCCCTAGCGGATTCATATCAACTCCAAATGGAGTGATTCAAGTTTCCAGATACTCCAAAAATCATTCATTATTTGTGTAGCTATGGTGAATATTTTTACCATGTACCTATTCTATTGGATCTAATAAATGGCCCATTTTCCAGTAATTTCACCCTAGGAAAATCCTAGGAAATTCATCCCAACTCCAAATCCAGTGAAACTAATTTGCAAAATCTTCTAAAATTGTGCCCTAATTGTTGGGTGCATCCGCCCATTTTATAAAAAGGTTTTCTATAGACTTCTTGTGGGACCACCAATTCCCCTATTTCCACCATTAAAAACTCCCCCTTGATCCACACCCAATGAAACCTCCTTGGTTATTTTTTCCTATGACCAGAGAAGTCTAAGAAAAATAAAACTCCTATTAATAGAGCACTTTTATTTTACGCTTGTTGTGTTGCTTATTGCGGTTGTTTCCGGCGATAGTTGATGAAGTAGAGGAAGTGCTCGGGATGGACGAGAAGCATGTGAAGACCTGGAAGACTTTGCAAAGCCAGGCAAGCAGCCCTGTGACCATATTAAGAAACTATTTTCATGCATGTCGTATAGCACCTTATTCCTTGTTGTTGATCATGTGATGTGGTGACCACTTCAGTGGGATGCCTCTGTTACTTTTACCATAGATATTTGCATCGTGCATGACCCTACCATCCATATGAGGGTTGTGCGGGTGGGAGTAGATAGGCTGCTAGTAGATGCTATGCAAGTGGGATTAGGATTATGCATGGTGACGGAAGCAAATAAATGATTCCAAAGACTTTTTGAAAACCCCGTCGGGGGCCACTATTGCTCGAGGGAGATTATGATGAGTTGGGTAACCACTTGAGAAAGAAGTGGTGTACCAGAATAAGTGAGTGTGTGTTTTCGCAAACGGTGGGTTTAAGATTTGTCAACCGTCCCAACCTTACATGTGCGACCACGATACCCCTTATGGGACGGGGCTTTGTTGATTACTATGGTTGGTTCTAACAAGGAGCCCGCATTACTAGTGACGAGGGTGAAGTGGTCACTCTCGAGACGGGGTCGTCCAGGAAGTGGAAGGCCATGCGCTGTCTTTACAGGCACCGGGCACACCATTGCGTGCCCTCATGTATGATACGTGTGATGTATAACATGAGGGATGGCACCAACAAGTGTACTCTTTGTTTAGTATCACCATGGGAAAGGCATTGTTCGGGTGCTTACCTTGGGAATGTAATATACCACGAGTCGTGGATGACACGGAAGTTCCCCGAGTCTTGTGGGTAAAGCGTGCAATCTCTGTAGAGTGTAAAACTATTCGAATAGCCGTGTCCACGGTCAAGGACAGCTGGGTGGTGCTGCTTATGCCATGTCCAGATGTTTTCGCAAAACTTGTTGTGTGTGGATGACACAGAGATGACACTTGAGATAAGTCAGGTGACTTGACGTGATGATTGAGCATGAGATGTTCGACCCCCTATTTATGATGATATCTGTAACTTGTTCATCTGGATATCTGCCAACTGTTGATGCATGCTTACCTGGTTACTTGATCATGTCATTGCATTCAAAATTAGCATTCTGCAAAATACCTACTTAGTGCTATATCATGCATTGTTATTGCCTTGTTCCATCATGAGTTGCTTGCGAGTACATTCAAAGTACTCATTGGCTTACCAATGGTTATTTTATTGGCCAGGCATGAAAGATCAGGTTATGGTGAAGATTACCATGGGACCTACGTGCGAGCTAGGACACTTCCTAGTCGGAATGCCTGTAGGTTTAAGGCAGATGGCATGGGTTCACGTTATGGTTGAAGATTTCTGCTGCAGGTTTATGAAGAATTTGGCCATAAAGGCCATCTTTGAGTAAAACAGTAAGTAATGGATGTAAGACACTTGTTATTCAGTTTCTGTGTGTTTAGTGAGCATTGATCTCTAGGATCACTATGCACGTACATTCGGTGATCACGACTTATGAGTCGGGGTCCCCACACCCTCCCTCCCCCTGCGACCACTGCCGCCAACCCCCTCGCCGCTGCCAGCCACCTCCCTCATGCCGCACTTCCCCCGGCCGGCACCACCCCCGGCCGCCCCTACCCTTGCCACCCCTCCCTTGCGCTGCACCTCCCCGGCCGCCCCTCCCCCTGTCGCCCCTCCCCTGGCCGGCCCCACCCCCGGCCGCCCCTCCCCCAGCCGGCCCCACCCCCAGCTGCCCTCTTCCCGTGATGCGCACCGCCTCCCCTTCCCCACGGCACCCCCTCCCCGTGGACCTTCTCCAGCGTCGCCGCGCTGGCGTCCTCCCTACGGCGGTCGTCCTCAAACGGCCTCGTACTCCACCAGCCCCCTTCCACCGACCCTCGACGGCACTGACTACCAACGCCACTGACCCTCGACCCCCGACACCTATTCTGCCTCCTGTTGACCGAAAAGGTGATCTTCGACCTTCTAGAGGCCAAGGAGGTCATAGTTTTGTCAATTATGAGTTAGGTCACATATTTTTTGATTTTGTTATAAAAACATCATATTTGTGTTGATCGGGTGAATTTCAATGTGCAGCTGTTCGACGACCTCCCCGTACGTTTGTCGAGCACCCCTGTTGCGTTCGTTGGTGAGCACAAATGACATCTCCTCCCCCGGACCCCTTAATTTGCTTGGTTTCGTTCTTCGCGCCGATGAAACCTGCTAGCTATATGTGTCTTGAATCATCAGTATGCGTGACCAGTATGCGTCTCCTGTTCGAAAGGGCGGCATCTATAAATATGCATGTCTTTGCATATTTAGAACCGCCATCCTTTTGAATTGCCCAACGTTATCCATGGACAGCCCGAGTATGTGTAGATTGGGTTCGTTTTCCCATATGCTGTGCTCCGGATCTGAAGCGGAATTTCGTCAGTGCTTCCCTATTGTTCTCCGGGTACACAACCTCTCTGCTTATTGCCAAGACGTGTATCAGGAGAACAGCGGGGTGGTGCTACCAAAATTCTGTGTCGGATCCGGAGCAAAGCATGGGAAAACGAACCCAATCTACACATACTCGGGTGGCATTAGGACTTATCTCTACCTATTAGCGTGTAGGTTCCATGGACATAATAAAACTGACAAACTTGATTAACGGATGAATATAGATGTATATATATATAATTCTTGTGTGTTTACTAGGTAGACAAGATGAGTGATCGTGCTTGGATGTACACTGGTCACCCTAGTCAGAAAGACATGACCAATGAATGGTTAACAAAAATTAGGAGGTTTGTGAGAGCCGCCTTTGCAAATGGCCAGCTAAAAACATGGTGCCCCTGTCCCAAATGCGACAACTTTAAAAAGCGGACATAGTTTGAAATGGGTAAACACCTGTAGAAGTGGGGTTTTATGATTAATTATACAGGGTGGACATTTCATGGTGAGTCTGACCAATGTGCCAGAGCCGAGGTGGTTTGTCATCACATCGGCAAGCATGGTACCAGGATCGAAGACATGGTGCAAGACTTTGATGATGCTCGGGATTCGGACGATGAGATGGAGGAATCTGCAAAGGCCTTCTATGAAATGTTGGAGTCTTCAAAACGTCCTCTCCACGAGCACACTGAGCTTTGTCAGCTGGATGCCATCGCGCAAGTAATGGCTCTAAAGGCTCAATTCAACCTAGGCAGAGAATGCTACGGCGCGATGATGATGATATTTGGATGCTTTCTACCCAAAGGCCATGTACTGCCTGCAAACCTCTACCAGTCAGACAAAATCCTCCGTGTCCTTAAGATGCCCTATGAGAAGATACATGCCTGTGAGAATGGATGTGCCTTATTTAGGCTTGAGTATGCGGCCTTGAAATATTGCCCCATTTGCAATTCTTCCAGGTATATTGTGGTAGACAATGGTATGGTTCAGAAGATTCAGACCAAAATCCCCATTAATGTTCTTCGGTATCTGCCAATCGTACCAAGACTTCAATGTCTTTTCATGGTCGAAGAGACGGTACACAGATGACATGGCACAAATTGGGCAAAAGAACCGAACTAGATGCGTATGGGAACAAGATGTTGGTACACACTTCACATGCTTTTGCGTGGAAGCACTTCGATGCATTACATAAGGATAAATCGGTAGGTCCAAGGCATCCTCGAGTTGCCATCAGCACGGATGGGTTCAATGTGTATGGTATGATGGCAGCACAATACGGTTGTTGGCCTGTATTTGTCATTCCACTCAATCTCCCCCCGGAGAGATTATGAAAAGAAAGAACAGTTTCTTGACGTTGATAATTCTAGGGCCTAAATATCCGGGGAAGAATATGAATGTGTACATGCAGCCTCTTAAGGATGAATTGCAAGAAGCATGGGATAATGGGATCAAGACATATGACGCTGCTACCAAAAAAACTTCAAAATGCATGTGTGGTACATGTACTCGATGCATGACTATCCAGCGTATGCGCTATTCGTTGGCTGGTGTGTGCATGGAAGGTTCTCATGCCCCACATGCAAGGCAACCCTTAAGTTCCGTTGGCTGCAGGCGGGTCGCAAGTTTTCTTGCTTCGACATGCATAGACAATTCCTGGATCGTGATGATAAGTTCACAAAAGACAAGAAGAATTTCATCAAAGGTAGAGTTGTCAAAAACACTGCACCATCTGCGTTGACAGGCCAACAGACCCTCGATTAGTTAAACGCTCTCGAGCCTAATCCTTTGTGTCCAGGGTATTTTAAAGGGTATAATATGGAACACGCCTGGACTCACAAGTCATGCTTATGGGATTTGCCTTACTTCAAAGACCTCATTTGCCCACACAACATCGACATTATGCACACTAAAAAGAATATGGCGGAGACCATTTTTGGTACATTGTTCGGCATAGAGGGGAAGTCAAAGGATAATCCTAAGGCTAGAATTGACCAAGAGGGTCTATGTGATAGAACATTACAAAACTTGCGACAACGGAAAGGAAAACAAAGCATAGCGAAGCCAAAGGCATGGTTCAATCTTGGAAGCCCAGTTATGAGGGAAATGCTATTGTGGGTGAAAATGTGGTTCATGTTCCCCGATGGGTATGCTGCGAATCTAAAGAGGGGAGCGAGTCTTGAAAAATTGAAAATATTTGGTCTCAAGAGTCTTGATTGGCACATATGGCTTGAGCGGGTAATGCCGGTGATGTTGCGTGGCTTTATCCCTGAGGATGAATGGCTAGTACTGGCAGAGCTGAGCTATTTCTTCCGTTCTCTTTGTGTGAAAGAACTATTGCCTGGCGTGCTAGATGAAATGGAAGAGTTGGCACCGGAGTTGATCTGCAAATTTGAAAGGATCTTTCCATCGGGCTTCTTTAATCCAATGCAACATTTGATTTTGCATCTCCCGACCGAGGCAAGATTGGGGGGGCGTTCAAAATCAATGGTTCTTCTCAACTGAGAGGATGCAGAAGACACTTCGAGCAAAATGTAAAAATAAACGTAGAATTGAAGCATCGATGGCTGAGGCATTCATTACTGAGGAGGCGGCAAACTTCGTGACAGCACACTACGAAGCCAAAATTCATCACTTGTATAATCTGAAGCCTCAGTACAATGATGGTGATCCTGAAAAAGGTCGATTCATCCTCAGCCTATTCAAAGGGAAGCTCGCACCAGCCGGTGCTTCGAAAGGGAAATCATTGGATGTCGAAGAATGCTGGACCATTTCATCGTATATCTTCAACAACCTACAAGAAGTGCAGCCGTACATCGAGTAAGTTCTCGGTAAATTATTGTTCTGCAACTTCTAATTCCTTTGAACTGCTCTTATTCCCAGATATGTGATATAGTCGATACGTCGCCGAATTCTCGGATGGAGCGGTCATCGAAAAGGATTCCCTCGAAGAGTATGAGCTTCTGGCAAAGCATGGAGGCAACTATCCCGGTTTCATATCTTGGTTCAAACAAAGGGTAATTAACTACCATTAATGGACCATTTGATTTCTTGGTCTAATTTGCGACTAATGCATCCATTCTTCCGTATTAAACTTGTAGGGTGATGCAGAGTCTATGGACACCGAGTTGAGACAAGTCGCTAATGGTTTTGACTATAAGGTCTGTTCATTTGACAAATACGACATCAACGGGTATCACTTTCATACCTTTGGCAAAGAGCTATCTATGCCCGACCTAAAGACTACAAATTTTTGTGTCTCTGCTAGCGGCGAAGGGCGTACCAAGTATTATGGAAGAGTTGAAGCAATTTATGAACATCTATTCTATGGTAAAAACCCACCGACTGTCGTAGTCTTCAAATGTTATTGGTTTCACCTGAAGGAGACTAGAAGGACTCATGAACATATAGGGCTAGTCGAAATTAAGCAAAGCACCCATTTATATGTTCCCGATGTCTATATTACGGCTCAAGAGGCGACACAAGTTTTCTATCTACTATGGGCCTGCCAAAGTGATCCAAATCTGGAAGGTTGGGATGTCGTTTATGAAGTGCCACCAAGTTTTAGACCACCTACCCTCAATGAAGAGGATTACGAACCTCACATTAACCCAGACACATATGAAGGAGAATTCTTCCAAGAAACATGTATGTCCAAAAAACATGTCAAGAACCGCTCTACTTCACCCCAGAACATTGAAGTAGACAACGACCGTGAATCTGTCTTAACCCCTGAGCCGGAACAGGAAGAGCCAGAAGAAGAAGAGATTACTGTTGCGGATGACCTGTCACTTCTTGACCAATTGCATAATGGAGGCCTTCCACATGGTCTTCCTGATAGTGATGATGATGCTGCATTTATTGATTATAGTGATGATCATGATGCATTTATTGATCCTGAAGCATATATAGACGATCAAGATTACTATTAGTTCATGTTAGGTATTCAACTATTATTATATACATATAAAAAATTTATTACTCATGTTGGTATTTATGATGATGATACACTTAAATTGTATACATTTTATAACTCATGTTGGTATTTATGTTTTACTAATTTCATTTACTCTTTGTAATGGCAGGTGTTGAAAGATGGTGGGAAAGGGTCGAGAGCACTGTGAGGCTCCTTCTTCGTTGGCGGGTGGTGGGATGGGTACTCGCATTCCTGCCCTGTCTCTCCGAAGAGTGTTGCTCTCTACTCTGCATGGAGTGGCCACTTCTTCGACGATCGCGGCCCCCGTGAGAGGAGGTCGACCCCCCACGAAGAAGAGGTCTTTTAAAGGTACATGCTGCCGTGGGAGAGGTAGGGTGGCTTCCACGCCTTCCTCGCCACCACCCCTAGTTGATTCACCTGAGCACAGGACTGCTAGGGTGGACCCGTCTGAGGTCGAGGCTACACGGACTCCGGTTCACGAGCCTCAAGTCGACGAGCCTTCGACCAACGAGACTCGTGTCCTAGAGGCTTTGTTCCAAGAGACTCCGGAGCAAGCAAGGATGAGGGTACGTCCCAAGAGACGCAGTGGGATACCTGGCCTGATCTGGGTCAGCCAGAGCTAAGTGGCCATGTTGATAGCGACGAGGATCAAGGTGAGGGGGGGCACCGTATACGAGCGTGGTAGTATGGGGATCCCTCCCATGCCGGTGACCCGCAGCAGAGGTGGTCGATTCAGCCAAATGGGGAGAAGTAAGTTCATTTACTCTTATTTAACCTTTTGCCTTCACGTTTTCTCAAATATCTGATGTGTTGGCTTTAACTTGTCATACTGCAGGGGTTGGATTGTTGCCAAGGGTGTTCGCAAGCCCAACAGAGTCCTTGGTGTGCTTTGTCGGCAAAACTTGCCGGGGGTTGTTATGTTGCCCAGTCGGGGTCGAGAGGTAGGAATGACCTGGGAGCACTACTTGGGTGCCCTGGCCCCGCCGAAGGTGGAGATCGACAGTGTTTTGTGCCACACGAGGGCCGACATGGTAATCAACAATAGCTAGTTATTGTACTAATCAGTGTTGTCTCGTTTGCAGACCTTCTACAGGTGTGAGGAGGGATACGAGGAGGCCGCGGCAAAGGCTATCGAAACTGAATGCCACAACCTACTTCAAAACTGGCGGCACGAGGCTTGGGTGTAGGCTATTCGAGACTACTACGCCCCGCAACGTATTAGGAAGGAAAAGGTGAAGTGCCGCGAATCTAAGATGGAGGAGCATTACATGAAGGTTACATATTATTAAGGCCTTGTGGTTAGTTTCCTTGATTTGATTCTTACGCATAGCGCTCAAATTTCTCTTTATTAACTTAGGTGACCCCGAGATGGTGTGTGGATAAGATGGATTGTTGGGAGGCCTTGGTGGATCAGTGGTCCTCCGAAAAGTGGGAGGCCAGCCACAACACTGCCAAGGAGAGGCGTGGAAAAATGGTTGGTGTGCCACACCATCAAGGGAGCGTCAACTTAAATGAGTTTGGTGAGAACTGGGTATGTGGTTGCTTCATGACTCATGCAATTCATTCTTAATGCTAGCTTGAGCCCTTTACTAATACTTTTTCCTCTCTCTCTCTATTTTAGGCGTTCCACATTAAGACGGAGGTGCCAGAGATGTAAGACCTCTATGTGGTGGCCCATACTGCCTCGTACAAGAAGGTCAAGGCATTCTCTGAGTCTGACCTCGATCATCCCGAAAACTTCACCACCATCTCCTCCCACCACAAGCTCGTGCAGTACACAGATAATGGGAAGGCGAGGAAAGGGGAGGACTTTCACCCGAGCTAGGGGCCTATTGATCCAGAGCTGGTGATGATAGCTGGCAACGGGAGGCCCCATGGCTCGATCACCATTGGAGATGGCCTTATACGTTGTCCTAGTACTCTCCGACAGATAAAGGCACGCCAAACGAGCTCCTGTCTTGAGATAACACCTTGTCCACGGCCAGTCAAGCTCGCCATCGAGGTTAGTTTAATGGACTCCACTATCTTTCCGCATTAGGTTGTGTGTGTGAACCAATATGATTACAATGCTAACAATGAGTTGTGTTGCAGGCTGCTATTCTGAAAGAGAGAGAGGCAACGCAGACGCTTTTGGTGGCGAAGGATAAGGAGATGAAGGGGATGGAGGAGAGGACGGCTGCGTTGATGGAGGCGGAGAGGGCACGAAACGATGTGTCTAACAGGGCCATGTACGAGCTCTTCGTGGTAAATTTCTTCTTCATATTTGTCAAATCTTGCATTTTAATGTTCGTTTCATTAATAACTAAAAAGTTTGACTTGTCGAAACCAAATGTATAGTCTATGTGCGAGAAGACCGGACACGTCCCTCCGGCGATGCCAGTCATTAACATGGCGGGGATGTTGAGTTTCATTTCAATGCAGTGATCTTTTGAGTGTCATCATGCTAACGACACATTTCAAATGATGTTTGGTGCAGAATATCTCCCGAAACGCATCGCACGCCCCTTCTACAGGGCAGCCTTCTCCAGGTGAAACAAGCCATAGCCATCGTGCTTCATCTCTGTGCTCACGAGAATGATATATTTTTTCTAGTGTTTTGCTTAACAACCGCATAATGATAGTTACTCACCTATAGCTCCAAAATGACATATTTTACCCAAGTTAGCTCTAGAATGACATATATCTAGCTTAGTTTCCTCCTATATGACATAATAAGCAAAATTAGCTCCAAAATGGCCTATTTTATCAAAAATGGCATATGCTTAGCTTAGTTTCCTCCTAAATGACATAATAAGCTAAATTAGCTCCAAAATGGCCCATTTTATCAAAAATGACCTATACTTAGCTTAGTTCTATCCTAAATGACATAATAAGCTTACCTAGCTCCAAAATGACCTATTGTACCTAGTTAGGGCTATTAAATGACCTATAGTTAGCTTAGTTAGCTCCAAAATGGCATAATAAGCATACTTAGCCCCTAAATGACCTATTTAAACCTAAGTTAGCTCTAAAATGACATATAGTTAGCTTAGTTTCCTCCTAAATGACATAGTAAGCTAAATTAGTTCCAAAATGGCCTATTTTATCAAAAATGACCTATACCTCGCTTAGTTAGCTCCAAAATGGCATAATAAGCTTAGCTACCTCCAAAATGGCCTATTTTACCAAATTTAGCTATTAAATGGCCTATAATTAGCTTAGTTAGCTTTAAAATGGCATAATAAGCATAGTTAGCTCCTAAATGACCTATTTTTACCTAAGTTAGCTCTAAAATGACATATATTTAGCTTAGTTTCCTCCTAAATGACATAGTAAGCTAAATTAGCTCCAAAATGGCCTATTTTATCAGAAATGACATATACTTAGCTTAGGTTTCTCCTAAATTACATACTAAGCAAAATTAGCTCCAAAATGGCATATTTTTCAAAAATGTCCTATACTTAGCTTAGTTCTCTCCTAAATGACATAATAAGCTTATCTAGCTCCAAAATGACCTATTGTACCTAGCTTAGCTATTAAATGACCTATACTTGGCTTAGTTAGCTCTAAAATGGCGTAATAAGCAAAGTTAGCTCCTAAATGACCTATTTATACCTAAGTTAGCTCTAAAATGACATATAGTTAGCTTAGTTTCCTCCTAAATGATGTAATAAGCTAAATTAGCTCCAAAATGGCCTATTTAATCAAAAATGACCTATACTTCACTATTAAATGACCAATAATTAGCTTAGTTAGCTTCAAAATGGCATAATAAGCATAGTTAGCTCCTAAATGACCTATTTTAACCTAAGTTAGCTCTAAAATGACATATATTTAGCTTAGTTTCCTCCTAAATGACATAGTAAGCTAAATTAGCTCCAAAATGGCCTATTTTATCACAAATGACATATACTTATCTTAGTTTCCTCCTAAATGACATAGTAAGCTAAATTAGCTCCAAAATGGCCTATTTTATCAACAATGACCTATACTTAGCTTAGTTCTCTCCTAAATGACATAATAAGCTTACCTAGCTCCAAAATGACCTATTGTACCTAGCTTAGCTATTAAATGACCTATACTTAGCTTAGTTAGCTCCAAAATGGCATAATAAGCATAGATAGCTCCTAAATGACCTATTTTTACCAAAGTTAGCTCTAAAATGACATATAGTTAGCTTAGTTTCCTCCTAAATGACGTAGTAAGCTAAATTAGCCCCAAAATGGCCTATTTTATGAAAAATGGCCTATACGTCGCTTAGTTAGCTCCAAAATGGCATAATAAGCTTAGGTAGCTCCAAAATGACCTATTTTACCAAAGTTAGCTATTAAATAACCTATAATTAGCTTAGTTAGATTCAAAATGGCATAATAAGCATAGTTAGCTCCTAAGTGACCTATTTTTACCTAAGTTAGCTCTAAAATGACATATATTTAGCTTAGTTCCTCCTAAATGACATAGTAAGCTAAAATAGCTCCAAAATGGCCTATTTTATCAAAAATGTCCTATACTTAGCTTTGTTCTCTCATAAATGACATAATAAGCTTACCTAGCTCCAAAATGACCTATTGTACCACTAGTAGAAAGCATACCTTTAGTCCGCCTCATTAGTCGCGGTTGGCTTTTGAACCGACACTAATGTGATCATTAGTGACGGTTCGTGACAGGGATCATTAGTGCCGGTTCATTATGGACCTTTAGTCCCGGTTCGTGCCACGAACCGACACTAAAGGTGTGGTGGCAGGCTGGCGTTAGCCTGGGGCCCCACGGGAACCTTTAGTCCCAGTTGGTGGCTCCAACCGTGATTATAGGCTAACCTTTAGTCGTGGTTGGAGCCACCAACGAGGACTAAAGGCCCCCCTATATTGAAACCCTTCGGTGCCATCCCGAGTAGCGTCCTCTATTCTTCCCCTTTCCTCTCCTCTCTATTCTTCCTCTCTTCCTTGAGCTCATCCTCCATTTTTGCCAAAATTTGTCAAGATTAGGAGGCATCCCATCCATCCAAGTGTTCACAAAGGTTAGCAACTTTGTCCTTTCATCTCTCATTGCTAGATTAGCTCTTGCAATGCTCTAGAAGTATAGTGATTTGTGGGTTTTATTTTGTATGTGGTAGTTTATTTGATTTATGCAATTTGAGCTCAAAACAACTTCTTACTTTGCATTTGTTGGTGTGCTTTACTTAGTGCCTTCCCGTCCCTGTCCTAACCACCGTCGATCGCCTACACCGTCCCGTCGCTGGCACCACCTTGGTGAGCCTCTTATTATTATCCTTTCTATAATAAAAAATCATGTTTATAAGATTTAGTTAATTACTTGTATAGTTTTCTTACCTATATGGTTGTTTGTTATACGTAGTGGCATGGTTTTGACATTTGTCCCCATCGGCCCTCGTCCTATTTATAATGCGGATGTGGTATATACTCTCTTTTATAACTCTTTGTTGCATTTCGTGTTCATGACAATTATTCCAATCAAGTTGATATAGATGTTTTTATCTAGGAGGTGTGTGAACCGGAGATTCCAACCGACATAGATATTCTTGTCAAGAAGATAAATTTAGTTGAAAAAGAAAACGAGTATTTGAAAGAAAAATTGAAAAGAGGTGAAGAAGAGAGGATGAAACTGGAGTTGTATGTTGCCGATGTCGTCGATGATCACAAGATAAAGATGGGTGCAATGCACTTGAAGATTAGAAAATTTAAAAGATATGCCATTGATAGTGAGGCTTGGTATCACTATGTTGTTGGATCAATTATTACCTTAGTTGCGATGTTGATCGCATTTGTTGTTGCATTTAAATGCTTTAGCGAGAGAGTTTGTATGTTATTTTATGAGAACAAGTGTGTATGAACTTTATGTATGAACTTGTATTAATTTGGTCTTTTCGGTGTTGTGTACTAAAGATGAGCCGACAATGGATGTACGAGGACCGATGCTCTTCCCAGTTCATTAATGGTGTGCATACTTTTCTGGTTGCGGCTGAGGCAAACAAGCAGCCAGATGGTTTTATGTATTGTCCATGTGCTGGCTGTAAGAATGATCGAAATTACTCTAACTCAAGAACCATTCACGTCCACCTGTTTGAGTCTGGTTTCATGTCCGGCTATAACTGTTGGACCAAGCATGAATAAAGAGGGGTCCTAATGGAAGAGAATGAAGAAGAAGAGGATGATGATAGCTATCCTGGCCATGGATTCCATGAATACGATGGTACAACAATGGGGGAAGAAACTGAGCCGACAATGCGGGAAGGAGCTGGAGAAGAGGCATCAAATGAGCCCGCTCATGATCTTGGTTGGGCCATTGCCAATGCAAAGAGAAACTGCACAAGTGAAAAGGAGAAGCGGAAGTTCCAGCGCAAGTTAGAGGATCACAAAAAAAGGGTTGTGCCCAAATTGCGAAGATGACAATAAAAAGTTGGGTACCACTCTGGAATTGCTGCAATGGAAGGCAGAGAATGGTGTATCTAATAAGGCATTTCAAAAGTTGTTGATAATGTTAAAGAAGAAGCTACCAAAGGACAACGAATTGCCAGAGATTACGTACGAAGCAAAGAAGGTTGTCTTCCATCTAGGATTAGAGGTCAAGAAGATACCTGCATGCCATAAAGACTGTATCCTCTACCACGGTGAGTACGAGGATTTGAATGCATGCCCGGTATGTTGTGCATTGCACTATAAGATCGGCCACGATGACCCTGGTGATGTTGAGGGCGAGCGCCCCTGGAAGAAGATTCCTGTCAAGGTGATGTGGTATGCTCCTATAATACCACGGTTGAAATGTTTGTTCCAAAACAAAGAGCACGCCAAGTTGATGTGATGGCACAACAAAGACCGTAAGAAAGACGGGAAGTTGAGAGTGCCCACTGATGGGCCGCAGTGGAGAAAAATCGAGAGAAAGTGGAAGGACTTTGCGAAGGATGCAATGAATGTATGGTTTGGTTTAAGTGCAGATGGCATTAATCCTTTTGGGGAGTAGAACAGCAATCATAGCACATGGCATGTGACTCTATGTATCTATAACCTTCCTCCTTGGTTGTGCATGAAGCGGAAGTTCATTATGATGCTAGTGCTCATACAAGGCCCCAAACAACCCGGCAACGACATTGATGTGTACCTAAGGCCATTGGTTGAAGAACTTTTACAGTTGTGGAATGGAAAAGGTGTACATGCGTGGGATGCGAAAGATCAGGAGGAATTTGACCTACGTGTGTTGCTGTTTGTAACCATCAATGATTGGCCTGCTCTCAGTAACCTTTGAGGATAGACAAACAAGGGATACCACGCATGCACGCACTGTTTAGATGATACCGACCGTATATCTTTGGATAAATGTAAGAAGAATGTGTATCTGGGGCATCGTCGATTTCTTCAAAGCAGGCATCCCGTAAGAAAGAAAGGCAAGCATTTTAAAGGTGAGGCAGATCACCGAAAGAAGCCTCGCCACCGTACGAGTGATGAAATACTTCATATGGTCAAGGATTTAAAAGTAATCTTTGGCAAGGGTCCTAGTGCACAATCTGTTATGAATGACGCTGACAAACGCGCACCCATGTGGAAGAAGAAACCTATATTTTGGACCTACCGTATTGGAAAGACCTCGAGGTCCACTCTGCAGTTGATGTGATGCATGTGACGAAGAATCTTTGCATGGACCTGCTAGGCTTCTTGGGTGTGTATGGGAATACAAAAGATACACCGGACGCACGGGAGGACCAGCAACGTATGCACGGAAAAGATGGCATGGATCCAAAGCAGTTTCAGGGTCATGCCAGCTATGCTCTTACCAAAGAAGAGAAGGAAATCTTCTTCGAATGCGTGCTTAGTATGAAGGTCCCACCTGGCTTCTCGTCGAATATAAACGGAATAATAAATATGGTAGAGAAAAATTTCCAAAACCTAAAGGCTCATGACTGCCATGTGATTATGACACAATTGCTTCCGGTTGCATTGAGGGGGCTTCTACCGAAAAACGTTCGATTAGCCATTGTGAAGCTATGTGCATTCCTCAATACAATCTCTCAGAAGGTAATCGATCCAGAAATCCTACCAAGGTTAGAGAATGATTTGGTGCAATGTCTTGTCAGTTTCGAGTTGGTATTCCCACCATCCTTCTTCTATATCATGACGCATGTCCTAGTTCACCTAGTCGAGGAGATTGCCATTCTGGGTCCTGTATTTCTACACAACATGTTCCCCTTTGAGAGGTTCATGGGAGTCTTAAAGAAATATTTCCATAGTCGTGCTAGGCCAGAAGGAAGCATCTCCAAGGGCCATGAAACATAGGAGGTCATTGAGTTTTGTGTTGACTTTATTCCTGACATTAAGCCGATAGGTCCACGGAGGGCTCCACCCAAAAGGGTCCACGAAGTAGCAACCTTGACTATTCCATAACGGCTTCCGTCCACAAAGGACTAGCCTCACTATGGGTAGATCTTCGTGAAGTAGGCGATCTCCTTGCCCTTACAAACTTCTTGGTTCACTCCACAACACAAAGTA
Source organism: Hordeum marinum (assembly GCA_022496015.1). Classification (NCBI taxonomy): domain Eukaryota; kingdom Viridiplantae; phylum Streptophyta; class Magnoliopsida; order Poales; family Poaceae; genus Hordeum; species Hordeum marinum. Next base: position 248,622,439 of record CM039676.1, on the reverse strand, counting down.
GGAGGCTCCCAAGCGACACCTAACCAATCTAGGAGGCACCACCCTCCAAAATGTAATAGGCTCGGTAATGACGATGAACTCCTTGCTCTTGTGCTTCAAGATGATAGACTCCTCAGCACCCAATCACTCTCTCACAGATTTGGCATGGTGGAAGAGATGGGATTGGTGGAAAGCTACTTGGGGAGGCTAGAGATCAAGATCCATATGATTGGAGTGGAAGATCTTGACCTCAACACAAGGGTAGGTGGTTCTCTCTCAGAAAATCTGATAGGATAGGTATGGAATAGTTCTGAGTGCTTCTCTTTCGAGTGAGTGGTGGTGAAGGGGTATATATAGGCATCCCCAAAAATCCAATCGTTACACACAAAATGACCAACTCGGTGACACCGATGTGTTAATCTCGATGGTACCGAAGTGACCAAAAGGTGGCAACTTTTGAATCTTGATGAGACCGATATAGGAAACTCAGTTGCACCGATAAGGTGACCAACGGTCAGATTTCCAATCTCGGTAATGCCGATCCAACATTCTCAGTGGGACCAAAAATGTGAATTTGCGTAATAGAAAGTTGGCAACCTAAACTCGATGGTACCGGTATGGAATCGGTTGCACCAAAGTGGCTAGGGCTTGGCTGAGTCTATCTAGGTTCTGGAATCCGTGGCACCAGAATGGGAAAGTTGGTTGCACTGATTTTGAGTGTTAGGTATAGAACAGACTTTGGTGGGAGAGTTTGTGGATGTTTTTGGTGACTATCACTTGTGCACGTTTGAGCATATTGTTCACCAACAAAACCTTACCCCTTTTAATAGTATTGGCTTTCCTATGGACTCAAAGTGATTTCTCACAAATATAAAATGTAGAGTCCTCTTGAAGCTTGGCCAATCTATTTCCTTGCATCTTGGGGTATGTCCACAATCTCTTTTTGCCAATCCTATCATTGAACATTTCCTGAAATATACTTGGTGGAAACATTAGTTCAATGACTTATCTGTTGTTATTAATTACCAAAACCACCAAGGGAGAAAATGTGCTTTCAATCCCCCCCTTTTTGGTAATTGATGACAACATATAGATCAAATCTTCGACATATGATAAAATCAATGAATATAATCGTCGCTTTGAGAGGTATGTGATAAGCAAGAGCTCCCTCTAAATTTGTGCATTATTTTGAATTTGCGTTTGAATGCAAATGCACAATCAATTAGGTATGTGGGAACTTCTTCCATGTCACATACAACTTGGTGGTGTGCGAGAATAATTAGAATGAATAACAATGCACAACACAATCAAGCAAAGGTGAATGATCATCTCATAAGCATTAAGATGATAGGAAATAGTAGCATCACACATGACAACGTATGATCACACATAAACACAAAAGTATCTCACGTCAAACCAAAAAACCAAATGTTTTGAAAAGCAACAAACACCAAAACGCTCTCTCGCTCGAAGCCTAAAGATCTATATACACTTCTCCCCCTTTGGCGACAAGTTACCAAAAAGTTCAAAGGCATACATCTAAACGTTCTTGGGCTGATCTCCTCCGGTTGTTGATGAAGGAGTCGAGAGAAGAGAGGGGCAAAGATCTTTGCAGATGTCATGGATGGAGTTGGAGTGGCAGCTGGAGGAACTTGAACAGATGGAGTAGGAGCTAAGGTGACAGCAGCAGGAGCCGATGAGGAGGGCCTCAAGTCTGAAGCTGACACAGTGGCTGATCTGGCCTAGGTAGGAAACTGTGTGCCTATCCTGAGAGGTGATTCATCCTCCTCCTCCTCATCATCTGAAGAAGAAATGGTGTGAGTAAGTGGCACTGACTCAACTTCCTTCTGGAGCTCTGTGACTGTCTTAGTCAGTCTGTCCACCTTATCATTAAGGGTCTTGATCCTAGTTTCAAAGATCCTGACAAGACTGTTCTGGTTGTCCAGAATCCCCTTAATGTCCTTCTGCATACCCTGAACTGATGATATCAACAAATCCATTTGCTCATTCCTGGATCTAGGGACTTGAGCACTAGTGGCTCTAACTGCCTCTGCTTCTGCCTGAGCTGCAACTGAAGTGGGATGATTAGCATCCATCACCACAAAATTGTCCTCGAGATCTGGCTGTAGGGGTAAATGTGGATGATCTAGAGCAAAAATGTGCTTCTCCAACTTTGAAATGATAAGCATCTAGATGTAGGGTGCATAACAGCAAGAGCGCTTCTGGTCAGCAGCAACCTTCTTGATTGTCTCAACAATCAAATCCATGACTCTGATTCTGGTGTGTCTGACAAGGTGGATCAACATATTCATGGAGTGGCCTCGGATCATATTGTCATCTCCTGACTTGGGCATGAAAGTATGCCACAGAATGGTGTTCATTGTGCGGAGGCCAGCCAGAAGAAAGTAGATAGATCCTAGCCTGTGAGACTTCACATTGGCAGCAGGGATCTCCTTGTACATATTTTCCATAGCATTGTGGCTCGCCTTGGATTCTAAGTATACATCCAAGTCACCATCCTGTGCTTCAGGAACTCCTAAGATAGCAACCCATTCTTCAACAGTTGATTCATACCTTTCACCTTCAGTCATCCATACAATTCTACCATCTCCATAGAAATGTGTTGTGGAGTAGAATTGCATGATCATCTCATCGTTCCAAGCAATGAATTCTCTGCCAACAAACTCATCCAAACCTATGCAGTGGAAATTGTCTTGGACACTTGGAAAGTAGTACTCATTCTCCTTAATGAATTTCCAATCAACATACCACATATCACTCACAGTTGGACTCTTGTCAAAAAGCATAGTCTCATAGAAATCTTGTTGCTCTTTGGTATAAAATCTGTAGTCCACAGCTGTCTTCTTCCTCTGGGCATATGGATCTATAGCTCTCCAAGCTCTCAATCCTGAATCCTTCCTCTTCTTCATATCTTCAGCTAGTGGGTAGCTGGCATTGTGTACTGGAAGATGTGGTCTGAGCTTCATCAAAGTTGTCAAGTCATCATCATCTTCAGCTTTGGAAGCAGTCCCTTTGTTCTTCTCAGAAGCTGGAATCTGCCTAGATGCCCTCTTAGGCTTCTCAACAATACACTTCTTGGATGTGCTAGTCTTTGTCATAGCATCAGCCATAAGCTTCTTTTGCTTTTTCTCGGGAGGGTCCTTCTCAACATGCTCTTCCTCCTCTTCAGCATCAGCACCAGCAGCTTCTTCTGGATCCGCATACATGGAGGTTTTTCTGCCAATAACATGAATAACCCTCTTTTTTGCTTTCTTCTCTCCTAACTTCTTGGGCATAGCTTTCTTGGGGGCCTCAACTAAAATAGTTGCTCTGGCAGTCTCATGAGCCTTGAAGGTTGAAGCAGGTGCATAGATCTTGCTGACAACTCTCCTGGAAGAAGTGGCTTCAGTAGCAGACTTCTTAGCAGCTTTCTCTTGCTTCTTAGCAAAAATCTCCTCAGGGATAAAGTCTGAATCCTCTTCATCTGAGTTCAGCTTCTTTCTGGTCCTTGTAGCAGCCTTGGGCAACCCATGGGAGCTAGGGGTGCCTGGATCTAAAAATGAGCTGGACTCTGGGCTTGTGCCTGAACTCATGTTAGCACCCTGCTCTGGCATGTTCTGACTGTCCTCTGCATCTGACATCCTGACCCTCTGAATGGAATATAGATGAGAAAAATTAGATGACTCATCACAAAATTATCAACTGGTTTTTGAAATTTTGAACAAAAGATTTTCAAAGTTTTGCATTCTGTCAGAAACAAATCGGTAAGGCCGAAACAAAGTTTTCGGTGACACCGAGACTGACTATCTCTTTTAATAGAAACATGTCACCCTTTTCGGTGAGACCGAAAAGGAGTGCTCGGTTTCATCGAGACAGTTCTCGGCAACACAGAAACGAAAATTGGTGGTACCGATTTTCTTGGTTTGGTTCTACCGACTTGCGTCGGGCGGAAGGCAAAACCTAGAAAATCAATGGTTCGCTAGCCCATGGGATTTCTTGATGGATAGGAATACATGCAATGAGTGGCATAAGAAGAAAAGTGCATCCAATGCGCAAGAATCAGAGAGGAGCGCAAAGGAGGTCGAATCTGTACCCTAACTTAGTGCGGATCTGCTACGACGACGACGATGGAGCAGATTTCGTCGATGGCGGCGATTCCCAACGGAGGAGGAGCGCAGGAAGACAAGGGCGATGACCAGGGTCTCGAGGCGGCAGCTTAGGGTTCTGAGGCACGATGTTTGAAGATAGAATTTCAAAGCGTCGGGGTCCACAGCATATATACCCTCCAGTGTCGGTGATACCGATTTTATGTTTTCGGTGTCACCGAGTTCCACAACTGTGAGCTGACAGGGAAATTCGGTGTTACCGAGAATATGAAATCGGCAGTACCCAGATTGAAAGACAGATCAACCCTAGGCATTCGGTGAGACCGAGATTGTGGGGTAGGTTCCGCCGAGATGCACTTGGGAGGTTTTAATGGTCAGTCCTTGTCGATACGGAACTCCGAGTGCTCCACACACAGAGGGATCGAAAAGCACTTGTTCAAATTTTGTGATGCAGCATGAATGGAATATGAGGTGAGAAAGCATAGATAGCTAAATAGTGGTCCTAGGTATTCTTTTCCATCCAATTGGCAAAAGAGAAAATCAGTAACCAAATAACAACAATTGGATGTCCTCGAATGAGAAAATAAATGCAGACCAACATGCTCTCACAATAAGATGTCAAAAGAAATCATGACAAACATGCACAAACACACTGGAATCTAACAAGCACTTGGGCAATGACGAAGTCATCTATATATGAGTATTTGACTTAGGAGCCAAGTCAGAGTACTTGATCATAGGTCATACTCATCGTTTAAGCACAAGTCGGGTTACCACTTTTACATAAAGCATTTAATGTTGTCACATGCTAAGAGATGCTTTGACTCAAGTCTTAGAGTAAAGCTCCCCCTTGATGTGACATCCCCCCATAAGAGGGATAAACTAACCTTGGGTTTTGTCGATGAAGACTTCATGTTGGTGGGGTAGTTGTGGATGCTCAATGTTGATGAAGATCACCAAGAGTTTGGAGCATCCTTGTTGTTTCCTTACTCCTCTCACCTACATGGGTTAGTCCCAACACACAAGAGACAAATACAAGGATATCTATGGACATGGAGTGCAAAGCATATGTTATGATTTCCATTGATTAGTTGATTACCTTGTCCCTTGCTTACCTTTGAGAGAATGTGTGACTCATTGAACTATTGCATTGAGTTGATGTTGAGTGCAAAAAGTCCTTGCCAATAATGAATGTGAGTGAATTTCATTGGTGGTGTCACCCCTCAAGAACTTACCATGTCTTCTTCTTGGGGACCCACATCAAGTTGATGGGGATCCTTGGTGTTGTAGTAGCCTTTGTAGTAGTTGAGCTTGAAGTAGCCCTGGGAACCCACTCCACCAAAGCTAGGCGTTCATCTTCATATGAGTCAATGTCCTCTTGAAGCTTGTTCTTGCCCTTGAGCTTATGGTCTTGTGGTGGAAGGTCATCTTGAGTGTTTGTCCCCTTGGGAAGAGTATTTTCATACTTTTCCTTTTGAGAAACAACCTTGGGCTTGGGATATTGACCTTCTTCCCACTCAAGTCCATTTGCATTGAAGTAGCCAACACCACGATTTTTCTGGTATCCTCTGTGCTTGCGTACAATTTCCTCAAATTGCTTACATCCGGCAAGACTCTTGTAGATATCTTTTTCTATAATTCCTTTCAATAAAGCATTTTATTTATCAAGTGTAACTTGTCTAAGAGAATCATCATTAGTGGAATCAATAGAACTAATAGAAGCAACATCATTGGGTTTAGCATTTTTATTGTTGCTACTAGATGAAGAACCTTTCTTCCCTTTGTTACTATATTCCTTAGTTTTAACTTGAGGCATGAAAGTAGACAAGAGTAGTCATTTGGCTTGATAAGATGAAGTCTTCTTTCAAAGATCATCATTGATAGCTTTGAGAAACTCATGCTCTTGCTCCAAGTTGAGCTTCTCGAAGCGTAGCTTCTCATGAGTTCTCACAAGCTCTCTATGATCTTCGAGAGTAGATTCATGAGCTAACTTAAGAGTGTTTAGTTCTTTAGTTAGTTGTTCTATTTTAATTTTATCATCATCAAATGTCTCATCATGACTAGCATGAGAATTATCAAGTTCATTTTGATCAACATCACTAGTTTTATCACAAAGCAAGTTATCATCACAAAGCAAATCATCTTCACAAAGAACATCATCTTCATCACTATCAAAATCAAGATACTCGGGGTGTGATACCTTGGGGCCTTTAGCCATGAAGCAACTTCCACTCCCTTCGTTTGGTGAATCAAATAGATCGTAGGAGTTGGTAGTCACTAGAGCAATTTTGGCAACACCATCATCTTGACTATAGTCGGAGTCGGAGTGATAGCTTCTCTTAGAGTTGTTGTCGGATTTGGAGCCGGAAACCCATTCACAAACATGAGCTTGATGTTTTCTTCTTGTGTAGATCTTGGTGTATTTGTCCTTCTTCTCCGAATCTCTACTTCTCCTTGAGAGTCTTCGTGCATAACGATCATCTCTACTCCTTCTCTCTCTTTTTGGTGATTCATTCCTTGAGCTTCGTCTTCGAGGTGACTCTTCTCTTCTTTTGTAGGGAGCCGTGCACTCATTTGAGTAGTGTCCGAGCTTCCCAAAATTGTAGCAATTGCGGTCATGACTTGACGAACGCTTCTCTTTATATCTTGAGTTGGAGTTTCTTTGTTTGCCTCTATTCTGTAGAACTTGTTGAATTTCTTGACCATGAGGCTTATCACTTCATTGGTGACAAGGCTATTACGTGAAGTTGCGGGAGCATCACTTGTGGCTTTGTAAGCACCGCTAGACTTGTGATGAAGTTCTTCCTTATCTTTGAGTGTCATCTCATGAGCAACAATCCTTCCAATAACTTCCGTAGGCTTGAGATCTTTGTAGTTTGGCATCATTTGGATCAATGTGCACACGGTGTCGTATCTCTCATCCAAAGATCTAAGTATCTTATTGATGATGAATTTGTCGGTCATTTCTTTGCTTCCTAAGCCGGCAATCTCAATTGTGATGAGAGCTAGCCTAGAGTACATCTCTACGACTCCTTCACCATCCTTCATCTTGAACTTGTCAAGCCGACCTTGAAGAACATCTAACTTGGATTCTCTCACGGACTCGGTTCCTTCGTGTATATCAACCAAAGTATCCCAAATATCTTTTGCATTCTCAAGACGGCTGATTTTGTTGAATTCTTAGGGGCATAAGCAGTTGAAGAGAATGTCTCATGCTTGAGCATTGAGTTGCAATCTTCAATTCATCCGCAGTCGCTTCACGATCTGGTTCCCGTCCATCCGCAAAGAACTCACCTTGCAAGCCAACCCGACCAACAGCCCAAATGGTGGGGTTATGACCAAGAATATGCATTTTCATTTTGTGCTTCCAACTAGCAAAATTAGTGCCATCAAAGTACGGACCTCTACGTTGATAACTTCCCTCACTAGATGCCATACTCTCCTAGGTTGTGAGACCTAAGCAATGCAGACCCAAGCTATGATACCACTTGTAGGACTGAAAGTATGTCTAGAGGGGGGTGATTAGACTACTTGACCAAATAAAAGTTTTACCTATACCAATTTTTAGGGTTGATAGGTTTTAGCATTTCATGGCAAGTCAAGTACACCCTACACATGCAAGTCTAAGAGTATATAGCAGCGAAAAGTAACAACAAGCATGTATAGAAGGGATAGGGTAGGAAGATCAAACGTAGTTGTAGACACGATGATTTTTCCTGTGGTTCCGATAGGTGGCGCTATCGTACATCCACGTTTATGTAGTCTTCAACCCACGAAGGGTAACGGTCGCGAGAGTCCACGGAGGGCTCCACCCAAAAGGGTCCACGAAGTAGCAATCTTGACTATTCCATAACGGCTTCCGTCCACAAAGGACTAGCCTCACTATGGGTAGATCTTCACGAAGTAGGCGATCTCCTTGCCCTTACAAACTTCTTGGTTCACTCCACAACACAAAGTAGGAGGCTCCCAAGCGACACCTAACCAATCTAGGAGGCACCACCCTCCAAAATGTAATAGGCTCGATAATGACGATGAACTCCTTGCTCTTGTGCTTCAAGATGATAAACTCCTCAGCACCCAATCACTCTCTCACAGATTTGGCCTGGTGGAAGAGATGGGATTGGTGGAAAGCTACTTGGGGAGGCTAGAGATCAAGATCCATATGATTGGAGTGGAAGATCTTGACCTCAACACAAGGGTAGGTGGTTCTCTCTCAGAAAATCTGATAGGATAGGTATGGAATAGTTTTGAGTGCTTCTCTCTCAAGTAGGTGGTGGTGAAGGGGTATATATAGGCATCCCCAAAAATCCAACCGTTACACACAAAATGACCAACTCGGTGACACTGATGTGTTAATCTCGGTGGTACCGAAGTGACCAAAAGGTGGCAACTTTTGAATCTCGGTGAGACCGATATAGGAAACTCGGTTGTACCGATAAGGTGACCAACGGTCAGATTTCCAATCTCGGTGACACCGACCAACATTCTCAGTGGGACCAAAAATATGAATTTGCATAACAGAAAGTTGGCAACCTAAATTCGGTGGCACCGGTATGGAATTGGTTGCACCGAAGTGGCTAGGGTTTGGCTAAGTCTGTCTAGGTTCTGGAATCGGTGGCACCGGTATGGGAAAGTTGGTTGCGCCGATTTTGAGTGTTAGGTGTAGAACAGACTTTGGTGGGAGAGTTTGTGGATGTTTTTGGCGACTATCACTTGTGCACGTTTGAGCATATTATTCACCAACAAAACCTTACCCCCTTTTAATAGTATTGGCTTTCCTATGGACTTAAAGTGATTTCTCACAAATATAAAATGTAGAGTCCTCTTGCTTGAAGCTTGGCCAATCTATTTCCTTGCATCTTGGGGTATGTCCACAATCTCATATTGCCAATCCTATCATTGAACATTTCCTGAAATATACTTGGTGGAAACATTAGTTCAATGCCTTATATGTTGTTATTAATTACCAAAACCACCAAGGGAGCAAATGTGCTTTCAGTGTACCAAATGGACAATCTCTTTCGAAGTATCAGGGTTCGAGACGAAAACTCGCCTGTTACAAAGTTATTTCATTTTTTAACTTATTTCAACTCCAGACTTTTTGTGCATTCAGTATGCACCATTCGAAGGGAGGCCATCAATTTTCAACCCTTTTTGACTTCATTTGTTATTTTTCATGCATTTACTGATTTTTTGAGCTAAATGACCGTGGAATTGATAAGCACTACAAACAAACTCTGAAAAGGTTGAAAGTTGGCATGCTATCATCATTTCACCCACATAGCATGTGCTAAAAATTTGAGACGGTTACGGCAAAACCTGGATGCACTTCGTGTACAAAATGGGCAATCTCTTTCAAAGTATTAGTGTTTCAGACGAAAACTCGCCTGTTACAAAGGCATTTCATTTTTTAAACCTATTTCAACTCCAGACTTTTTGTGCGTTCAGTATGCTCCATTCGAAGGGAGGCCATCAATTTTCAACCCTTTCTCACTTCATTTGCTATTTTTCATGCATTTACTGATTTTTTTTCAGCTAAATGACCCTGAAATTTATAAGCACTACAAATGAACTCTGAAAAGGTTGAAAGTTGGCATGGTATCATCATTTCACCCACATAGAATGTGCTAAAAAGTTGAGAGGGTTATGGCAAAAACTGGATGCACTTCGTATACAAAATGGACAATCTCTTAAGAACTATTAGGGTTTCAGACGAAAACTCGCCTGTTACAAAGGCATTTCATTTTTTAAATAACCTAAGAATTAAAAAATTGGATATAATGATAAAACATGATAACATTTAACAATAGAAAAAATAATCACTGGAAAATCTATTTTAAAGTAAAGTTATTCACAAACTAGTGATTCACACAAATTTCAAATAATTCAAATTTAAACTATTCGAATTTGAAAACTACTGCCACTAACAGAAAGTTTATAATTTTTTGACCTAACGCAAAAAGATTCGCTCATTAACTCTCAATAAAGCACATAAAAAAACTCAGAAACAAAATAAAATAAATAAAGCAAAAAAAATGAAAAAGCACAGGTTCGATAGGCCCACATAGGCCTTCTTAGAGAGGAGCTCGAGGGAGCAGCCGCAGCGTGGCTTATAAACCAATGCGGCTGCCCCTTGCTTGGCGAGGTGGGACTAAAGTTCCCTTGCACCGCGCCTGCGCGAGCACCACCTTTAGTCGCGGTTGGTGGCTCCAACCCCGACTAAAGACCCCCCCTTTAGTCGCGGTTGGAGCCACCAATCGCGACTAAAGGTCAATTTCAACCAGCCCAAGTGGCGGGAAGCCAGACCTTTAGTCGCGGTTTGTGGCTCCAACTGCGACTAAAGGGGATCTTTAGTCGCGGTTGGAGCCACCAACCACGACTAAAGGCTTTCATATATATAATGCCACTTACGAAAAATTCACCATCCTCTCCATTCGTCGCCGCCAGGCTGTTGCACGCCGCCGCCTGCCCCATTCGACGCCATCGCTGCCCCCGACGCCGGAGCTTGTTGCCGCCCCCGACGCCGGTTGCTCCCGCCTCCTCGTTGATCCCCGACTCCGGACGCGTCCTCCTCGCTGATCCCCAACGCCGCCCGCGCCCGCTCCTCCCCGAGCTCCTCGCTGTGTCGCTGCCTGCCTCGATGCTGTCACCGCCCCCGACTTGCCGCGCCTTGCCGTCACCCCGCTATGAGCTCCTTTCCTCCCTCTCCCCTCTCCCTTGCCCCTGTCGCCATGGCCGCCCCTCCCCGATCCATTTTGACATTTTGACATTTTTAGTATATATGTTTTAGTATATATGTATATCAATTTTGACATTTTATTGTATGTTTTAGTATATATGTATAGAAATTTTGAAATTTTTATTGTATGTTTTAGTATATATATAGCAATTTTGACATTTTTAGAAGAATTTTGACATTTTTGACATGTAAGGAATTGATTAGTATAATGTATGTATAGAAATATTGAGGAATTTTGACATTTTGATACAGTGTAGAAATTTAGGGTTTAGGGTTTATACAATGTAGAAATTTTGACATTTTGACATTTAGGGTTTAGAAATTTGATATTTGATCCAATATATGTATAGCAATTAGTATATGTATGTATAATGTATAGAAAACATTTGAAGAATTTTGACAAAGCATAGAAAAAAGTTTGTTATGTATTTGCAAAATCAAGTTAAAAAGAATTAGAAAAATCACAATCAAGAATTTTTTAAAAAATTTGCATAGAATTTCTTCTTGGAGTCAACGATGCCTGGCCCCCATCCTCGTCGTCGACTCGTTCGTGACGACGTCCTGCTTGAGAGGGGCAACGTTCGGGACTGGGTCCCGCCGGGCTGGCACTGGGAGGTGCTACCTTCAGGGGCGCGCAGCTTGGTGAGGAACCCGGGTCCCATCGTCGACCCGGATGTTCTTTGGTGGTGTTCACGTGGGCCACTATCAGTGCGGTGGCAGCCGGCCCCGCCGGAGGTGGTAAGCCGCCGTGTCAGGGAGGAGGACGAGCACGTCCATCAGTACATGGATGTGTTGGACGTTAGGTTCTCCAATACCTGGCAAGTTCAGGGACCTCACTTGAGCTATGATATCTGTAGTAGTGATATTATATAATTAATAATATTTGAGATGTATTAGTGATAATATTCGAGATGTATTCGAGATGTATTCGAGATAATATTCGAGACGATTTATTCGAGATTATATTCGATGATGCATATTATGTACTATGATTCACTTTTCCTTATTGATTGCATGCATTCGAATTTGAATATTAAATTGTTTTATCTTTCTTCTGGGTTAGTTAAAAAAACTATGGACAATACCGACAAAGAAGGAGAAGAGGCTCTGTTGAACATCATACGCTCCATGAGCCCAGAGCATGAACATGAAGAGGATGACGGCTCGCAATATCTGAACAATATCGACTCACTCAGCCAGGAAAGGGCGTCTCGGTGGCAGCATGAGCAGATCGATCCAGCATTGGATACCACCATCCCATCTATGTCGAGAGGTAGCGTAGTTTCCGCCCTGACTGATATCAATGACGATGCACTGCAAGCTAGCTACCCTGTGGATGATATCAAAGACAAGACTAACTGTGATCTACACATGAAAGTGAGGAACATATCCATGAAGGTGGTTATGGATATGCTTTAGCAAATCCCCCATAAGCAACCTTCCATTGCAATCCCATTCTAGATGGTTATGCTCATGTTGGGGTTGATGAAGTGATGTCAGCATATCACGAGCTACAACTTGACATTCCTGGAGGTGACGAGGAGAGAACACTGGGAGAGGCCATACATCGTATCATTCTATGAAAAAAAGGATTGCATCATCTTTCCAAGCCCAACGACTCCTCCTCTTCCAAGTCCGCTGCCACGTCAGTCGACTCCTCCTCCTCCTCCAAGTTCGGCACCGCATCAGTCGACTCCTCCTCCAAGTCCAACATGATGTCAGCCAACTCCTCCTCCTCCAAGTCCGGCACCGCGTCAGCCGACTCCTCCTCTAGGTCCGGCACAACGTCAGCATGCTCCGTCGACTCAGCGTGCTCTGTCGCCTAAGCAACAACAGAAGAGAGAGGCCGCAGCTATGACGACTAGCAGTACAACAGTCAATAAATACAAATATGGTCCAAGCCTCAAGCCTCTTTTGAAGTTGCCTTACCACCTGACCGACGAGGAACTCAACAGCGCAGTGGATGCCAATTTGAAGGCCCATTTTGGACCGAAACCGCCCCAGTCGCCAAAGGAGAAAGTACCTGAGCATGTCTCACAACACTTCATTGATATGGCTCGACCGGCTCAGAAGGATAGCGACTATGTGCGGTCTATCAAGAAGTCATATCTTGCAGGACAAAAGGAGTTGGGCTCGAGCTCGAGCCAAGGAGTTGGCAAAAAAAAACAGGAAAACTATCCCCCAGCTGGGAGAACATGCAGTGCAATCGACCCCCCCGCTCATTGTACAAACACCTGTGAGTACTGCCGGTCAGCCAGAAGTAACCGAAGAACATATTAGGATGGCTAAAGAGGTCGGTGTCACTGTTTAACAACTCCTAGGCCTTGAGGAAATCCCCGTGTTTAAAGAGTCAGAAGTAAAATATCAATATGGCCACGGCAAACCTCTGGTCAAGCCTGAAGATGTCAAGCTTCTCCCAACGAGAATGTATGATTTGCATACGTGGTACATGCAAATAACAACAAATATCAATGAAGAGTCCCTCGTGATGAGAGTCAAAGAGAGGCATTACTTCCATAAAAAAAATGTGTGGATTCATTATGTAGAGATGTTTTAGTTATTCAATCAAGACGCACTCGACAAATCTTTAGTCAGTTGCTATTGTCTGTAAGTGATTTCTTTCAATAATGTAAGTCTCTAGCTAGCTGTGCTCTCGTTCATTACCTGGAATTATCCTCACTATATTCGTTTATGTGGTATTGTGCAGAATGAAGATGTATGAAATGAAACAAGCTGGACGCTATGCCATTGGGTTCATTGACCCAAATACGATTAATCAAAAGATATGGGAAACTTCATATTCGAGAAAAGACACAGAGAAAGCCATGCTAGATTTTTTTGAAGCATCTAAACACCCAACCAGAAATACTACTTCCTTACAACTTCGGGTGAGTGTTACTATATATATATATATATATCTTGTACTACAAATTCTATTTTTTGCTTACAAGATGTTAATAAGTGTTGTTGATGAGTTATGAAGTTACCACTGGATCTTGTTAATCATTGAAGTTGACAAGGGAAAAGTTGAAGTACTTGACTCTCTATTAAAGGATCCATCCGAATACGCAATCATGAGGGGGCTGCTTGACAGGTAATTTCAATCATTATCGCACTATGTCAGCCTCTTTAATTACTTCATTTCCTGATATCAACTAGTTAGTAACTCATTTATTCATTTTCTTTAAGTACTACTATCTAGCTAGCTACCTTCATGCATCCCTTTAATTCTAGTTTCAATACCATTATCATGCTTGATTAATTATTACCTGATTGAATTTTATTCTCATAAAGTGCATGAGGCAGGAGCAGGGGAATAGTTTATGCGCATACTACGTTTGAGAGAACATTCACATGATCACGTCTGAAAGGAGCAGAAACGTAAGAAATCTTTGGGTACGTTTGCTAGAACACTATCCATATTTTTTTATCATGATCTTGCTAATATATATACACACAACTAATATATTCATCTTGATCTCCATCTTGTAGCTGATGGAGATGCGGGGCCAGCTCATACCAGAGGCTCGGGTACGAGCAATTCAAGAGGAATTAGCTGGATTTCTGCTCGACCAGGTCATAGATCCCAAAGGAGAATACCATTACAAGATCAAGAACAAGAAGGAGTAATGCCTGCATATATATGTAAAGATCCTCAAATTGTGGGAGAAATTGTATATATATATATATATGTGTGTGTGTGTGTGTGGATGGTCGTCGTACTAGCAATTCGATGATATATATATATATATGATCGGTTCTACGAGAAATTCTATTTATATTTATATATATATATATATATGCACAACGTGTGTACAATATGTAGTAGAGTAATATATGTTTGAAATGGAAATTAATTAAATGGAAAACACAAAACTAAAAGGAAAATTAAACCATAATTAATTCATAAACCCCTAAAGAATTAAAAAACTAAATTAGAAAACTAAATACTTTTAGTCCCGGTTGGTGTTACCAACCGGGACTAAAGGTCCCCCAACCCACGGCGCCGTCGGATGCCATGTGGAGGGCCTTTGGTGCTGGGCCGTGCTGAACCGGGACTAAAGGGGGGTAGGCTTTAGTCCCCACCCTTTAGTGCCAGTTTGAGAACCGGCACTAAAGGCCCTTACCAACCGCGGCTATAGGCCGGTTCTGCACTAGTGTACCTTGCTTAGCTATTAAATGACCTATACATAGCTTAGTTAGCTCCAAAATGGCATAATAAGCATAGTTAGCTCCTAGATGACCTATTTATACATAAGTTAACTCTAAAATGACATATAGTTAGCTTAGTTTCCTCCTAAATGACGTAGTAAGCTAAATTAGCTCCAAAGTGGCCTATTTTATCAAAAATGACCTATACTTCACTAAGTTAGCTCCAAAATGGCATAATAAGCTTAGCTACCTCCAAAATGACCTATTTTACCGAAGTTAGCTATTAAATGACCTATAATTACCTTAGTTAGCTTCAAAACGGCATAATAAGCATAGTTAGCTCCCAAATGACATATTTTTACCTAAGTTAGCTCTAAAATGACATATATTTAGCTTAGTTTCCTCCCAAATTACATAGTAAGCTAAATTAGCTCCAAAATGGCCTATTTTATCAAAAATGACATATACCTAGCTTAGTTTCCTCCTATATGACATAATAAGCTAAATTAGCTCCAAAATGGCCCATTTTATCAAAAATGACCTATACTTAGCTTAGTTCTCTCCTAAATGACATAATAAGCTTACCTAGCTCCAAAATAACCTATTGTACCTAGCTTAGCGTTTAAATGAACTATACTTAGCTTAGTTAGCTCCAAAATGACATAATAAGCATAGTTAGCTCCTAAATGACCTATTTTTACCTAGGTTAGCTCTAAAATAAAATATAGATAGCTTAGTTTCCTCCTAAATGGCGTAGTAAGCTAAATTAGCTCAAAAATGACCAATTTTATCAAAAATGACCTATACTTCGCTAAATTAGCTCCAAAATGGCATACTAAGCTTAGCTACCTCCAAAATGACCTATTTTACAAAGTTAGCTATTAAATGACCTATACTTAGCTTAGTTAGCTTCAAAATGGCATAATAAGCATAGTTAGCTTCTAAATGACCTATTTTTACCTAGTTAGCTCTAAAATGACATATATTTAGCTTAGTTTCCTCCTAAATAACATAGTAAGCTAAATTAGCTCCAAAATAGCCTATTTTATCAAAAATGACATATACTTAGCTTAGTTTCCTCCTAAATGACATAGTAAGCTAAATTAGCTCCAAAATGGCCTATTTTATCAACAATGACCTATACTTAGCTTAGTTCTCTCCTAAATGACATAATAAGCTTACCTAGCTCCAAAATGACTTGTTGTACCTAGCTTAGCTATTAAATGACCTATACTTAGCTTAGTTAGCTCCAAAATGGCATAGTAAGCATAGATAGCTCCTAAATAACCTATTTTTACCTAAGTTAGCTCTAAAATGACATATAGTTAGCTTAGTTTCCTCCTAAATGATATAATAAGCTAAATTTGCTCCAAAATGGCCTATTTTATCAAAAATGACATATACTTAGCTTAGTTTCCGCCTAAATGACATAGTAAGCTAAATAGCTGGAAAATGGCCTATTTTATCAACAATGACATATACTTAGCTTAGTTCTCTCCTAAATGACATAATAAGCTTCCCTAGCTCCAAAATGACCTATTGTACCTAGATTAACTATTAAATGACATATACTTAGCTTAGTTAGCTCCAAAATGGCATAATAAGCATAGTTAGCTCCTAAATGACCTATTTATACCTAAGTTAGCTCTAAAATGACAAATAGTTAGCTTAGTTTCCTCCTAAATGACGTAGTATGCTAAATTAGCAAAAAATGGCCTATTTTATCAAAAATGACCTATACTTCTCTTAGTTAGCTCCAAAATGGCATAATAAGCTTAGCTACATCCAAAATGACCTGTTTTACCAAAGTTAGCTATTAAATGACCTATAATCACCTTAGTTAGCTTCAAAACGGCATAATAAGCATAGTTAGCTCCCCAAATGACCTATTTTTACCTATGTTAGCTCTAAAATGACATATATTTAGCTTAGTTTCCTCCTAAATGACATAGTCAGCTAAATTAGCTCCAAAATGGCCTATTTTATCAAAAATGACATGTCCTTAGCTTAGTTTCCTCCTATATGACATAATAAGCAAAATTAGCTCCAAAATGGCCTATTTTATCAAAACTTAGCTTAGTTCTCTCCTAAATGACATAATAAGCTTATCTAGCTCCAATATAACCTATTGTACCTAGCTTAGCTATTAAATGAATTATAATTAGCTTAGTTAGCTCCAAAATGGCATAATAAGCATAGTTAGCTCCTAAATGACCTATTTATACCTAAGTTAGCTCTCAAATGACATCTAGATAGCTTAGTTTCCTCCTAAATGAAGTAGTAAGCTAAATTAGCTCCAAACCGACCTATTTTATCAAAAATGACCTATACTTCGCTTAGTTAGCTCCAAAATGGCATACTAAGCTTAGCTTCCTCCAAAATGACATATTTTACCAAAGTTAGCTATTAAATGACCTATAATTAGCTTAGTTAGCTTCAAAATGGCATAATAAGCATAGTTAGCTCCTAAATGACCTATTTTTACCTAAGTTAGGTCTAAAATGAGATATATTTAGCTTAGTTTCCTCCTAAATGACATAGTAAGCTAAATTAGCTCCAAAATGGCCTATTTTATCAAAAATGACATATACTTAGCTTACTTTCCTCCTAAATGACATAGTAAGCTAAATTAGCTCCAAAATGGCCTATTTTATCAAAAATGACATATACTTAGCTTACTTTCCTCCTAAATGACATAGTAAGCTAAATTAGCTCCAAAATGGCCTATTTTATCAACAATGACCTATACTTAGCTTAGTTCTCTTCTAAATGACATAATAAGCTTACCTAGCTCCAAAATGACGTATTGTACCTAGCTTAGCTATTAAATGACTTATACTTAGCTTAGTTAGCTCCAAAATGGCATAATAAGCATAGATAGCTCCTAAATGGCCTATTTTTACCCAAGTTAGCTCTAAAATGACATATATTTAGCTTAGTTTCCTCCTAAATGACATAGTAAGCTAAATTAGCTCCAAAATGGCCTATTTTATCAAAAATGACCTATACTTAGCTTAGTTCTCTCCTAAACGACATAATAAGCTTACCTAGCTCCAAAATGACCTATTGTACCTAGATTAACTATTAAATGTCATATAGTTACCTTAGTTAACTCCAAAATGGCATAATAAGCATAGGTAGCTCCTAAATGACCTATTTTTACCTAAGTTAGCTCTAAAATGACATGTAGTTAGCTTCGTTTCCTAAATGACGTAGTAAGCTATATTAGCTCCAAAATGCCCTATTTTATCAAAAATGGCCTATACTTCACTTAGTTAGCTCCAAAATGGGATAATAAGCTTAGCTAGCTCCAAAATGACCTATTTTACCAAATTTGGCTATTAAATGACTTATAATTAGCTTAGTTAGCTTCAAAATGGCATAATAAGCATAGTTAGCTCGTGAATGACCTATTTTTACCTAAGTTGTGTCTAAAATGACATATATTTATCTTAGTTTCCTCCTAAATGACATAGTAAGCTAAATTACCTCCAAAATGGCCTATTTGATCTAAAATGTCCTATACTTAGCTTAGTTCTCTCCTAAATGGCATAGTAAGCTTACCTAGCTCCAAAATGATCTATTTTACGCGACTTAGCTATTAAATGACCGATAATTAGCTTAGTTAGCTCCAAAATGGCATAATAAGCATAGTTAACTCCAAAATGACCTATGTTTACCGAAGTTTGCTCTAAAATGACATATAGTTAGCTTAGTTTCCTCCCAAATGATGTAGTAAGCTAAATTAGCTCCAAACTGGCCTAGTTTTATCAAAAATGACCTATACTTAGCTAAGTTCTCTCATGAATTACATAATAAGCTTGCTTAGTTCTCTTATTCATCTAGTCTTCTTCTTATAATTTTCTTATTTTCCATTTTGCATATTACATTCACTTCACGGAAGTTTGCATTGATGGAGTGCTTGGGTTACTTGTATTTTTTTATTTTGTATCGATGAGCAATGTGACACTTGCTACATATGGATATGAAACTATGTATGCATGGATGAAAATATTGTAATATGGTTTTGTACGGATGAAACTTGCATGATATGTATGTATGGATGGATGAAACTTATTTTAATATGGTTATCAGTATGGCAACAACATTATTTCTGTAAAATATATATATATCATGTATTTCTATGAAAATTGTTATAATAAAAAATAAAATAAAAAGGAATATTTTTGTTACTCTTTGTCGTCTGCCCACGGACGGTAAAGGGGTGCCTAAGGCAGACACCAAAGGGGGACCCCAGGCGGTAAAGGGCCTTAAACCCCTGCTCCCTAAGGCTTCTTTGTCGTGAGCCCACGGACGACAAAGGGGGGCCTAAGGTAGACGACAAAGGGTGGACCCCAGGCGGATAGCAAAGACTGCTGTTAACACTTGACGGCCCTTACCCCATGGGTCTGCCGTCCATGCTCTTTGCTGTCTACTCCCCCACGGCAAAGATTCTTTGCCGTCCGTGGGCCAAAGGCGGACGACAAAGGACCTCTTTACTAGATTTTTCTTTGCCGTAATATTTGCCATGTGCTGACGGACGGCAAAGGCCTTTGCCGTCCGGGGTCCTTCCCTTTGCCGTTAGACATGGCAGACGGCAAAATCCCTGATTCCTGTAGTGACTTCCTAGATAGTTGTGTTGGTTGTGTTTTCAGGGAACGAACTGTTGAACAAGCTAAGGAAACATTGAACAATATATTAAATAATTATGATGATTGGAATATCCTTGAACCACCAAATGAACCCACTCCAAAGAAGAGGGGTATCTTATTTCTCAATCCCGAAGATATGCAAGAGTCAAAGAAATGTATGAAGGCAAAAGGTATTAAGCTTGCGGATGTTAAGAATTTACCACCTATTGAAGAAATTCATGGACACAACACACCACCACCTCCACAGTGGTATAGGTAAATTCTTTATTGAAGTTTGATGAAGGTGATATCCCTTACAATAAACATCCTAGTCAATTCTTATATGAGTTTGATAACTACATTATGAAGCAAGAGCACTTTAATGCAAATGTTCTGAAACACTTGAAATATAATTCTGATATGATTGCTCGCTTGAGTGACTTGTTATTTAGAATCAGTAATGATGTTATAGGTGTAGGAAAACATGCCTCTATGGTTCAAACTCAATTATAACAAGTTGCTAAATCTCAAAAGGAATTTCTTGGTGAGATGAATAATAATATGAATGATCATGCTATTAGAGTAGTGACTAGAGGAGGTAAAATGACACAAGAACCTCTTTATCCTGAAGGACATCCTAACAGAATTGAACAAGACTCTCAAGTATTTAATGTTGATACACCTAGTCCTTCTAAGAATAAAAAGAAAAAGAAAAATGATAGGACTTTGCATGCTTCTAGTGAACCTGAGATAGAAAAAACCGATAATAATAATGATGTGTCTATTTCTGATGCTGAAACTCAGTCTGGTAATGAACATCCACCTAGTGGTAATGATAATGATAGTGATGTTCATGAGGATACCCAACCTAGTAATGATAAAGAACCAGATAATGATGTAGAAATAGAACCTGTTGTTGATCTTGATAACCCACAACCTAAAAATAAAAGATATGATAAAAAAGACTTTGTTGCTAGAACACATGGTAAAGAAAGAGAATCATGGGTTCAAAAACCCATGCCTTTTCCACCTAAACCATCTAAGAAAAAGGATGATGAAGATTTTGAATGCTTTGCTGAAATGATTAGGCCAGTCTTTTGTGTACCCGTTTAATGGATATTTTAAAGATGCCTCCTTATGCTAAGTACATGAAAGACATCATCACTAATAAAAGAATGATACCTGAAGTTGAAATCCCCACCATGCTTGCTAATTATTATTTTAAGGATGGAGTACCTAAAAACCTTGGAGACCCTGGAATACCAACTATACCATGCTCCATTAAAAGAAAATATGTAAAAATTGATGTCTCTGTGATTTGGGAGCTGGTGTTACTATTATGCCTTTCTCTTTCTATAGAAGACTTGATTTGAATAAACTCACACCTACTGAAATATCATTGCAATGGTTGATAAATCTACTGACATACCTATATCTGTGAGGATGTGCCCGTTGTTGTTGCAAATGTCACTATCTTAACGGACTTTGTTATTCTTCAGATACCCGAGGACGACAATATGCCGATTATCCTTGCTAGACCCTTTTTGAATACTGCAAGGGTTGTTATTGATTGCAATAAAAGAAAGGTCACTTTTCATATCAATGGTAAAGACCATACGGTGCACTTTTCAAAGAAACAATTCCAAGTGAATGGTGTGAATGTTATTGAAAAAACTACCTCTACCTGCTGTCAAAAAGAAATATGATATTATTGTGGTTGGGGATATGCCTATCCCCGTTGAGGTAACCCAGTGTTTTATGAAAGTTCTGCAGATTCATGCTAATTGAAAGTGGTTGTTAATAAGACTTGATCAACCTTATTAATGAATCATTTTCGAGACGCATGAAGTTGATTCATTTAGTAGACACAACTCTTTGTATCCACTTTTTGTTTTCTATTTTCTTAGTTAAATAAAATTAAATGCCATGCTCGTCATATTTTCTAAATTTTCCCGTGCAATAAAAAATGACCCAAAAATAAAAGTTCTCACCATGTCCTAAAAATTTAACATGACTTTTTCGGATTATTAATGAATTCCTGGAACAAATAACACCATAGGGGGTGCACCTAGTGGCCACCCTCCACCAGGGCGCGCCAGACCCCCCTAGCGCGGCCTGATAGAGGGTGGGCCCCAGGTGGGTGATAGATCTCCGTCGTATCTATAATTTTTGATTGTTTCATGGCAATATTCTACAACTTTTATATACTTTTGGCAACTTTTTATACTATTTTTGGGGCTAACATATTGATCCAGTGCCCAGTGCCAGCTCGTGTTTGTTACATGTTTTTTCTTCGTAGAATATCCATACCAAACGAAGTCCAAAAACGATAAAAACTTATGGAGATTTTTTTGGAATATATGTGATTTTGGGAAAAAAGAATCAACGCGAGACGATGCACGAGGGGCCCACAAGCCGTAGGGGCGCGTCCCACCCCCTGGGCGTGCCAGGGTGGCTTGTGGTCACCCCTTAAGGCGGTTGGGGCCCTTCTTTCGCCTCAAGAAATCTAATATCCGGATAAAAATCGTGTTAAAATTTCATCCCAATCGGACTTACGGATCTCTGGGAATTTAAGAAACGGTGAAAGGCCAGAATTTGGGAACGCAGAAATAGAAGGAAACAGAGAGAGATCCAATCTCGGAGGGGATCTGGCCCCTCTGCCACCATGGAGGCCAAGTACCAGAGGGGAAACCCTCCTCCCATCTATGGGGGAGGCCAAGTAAGAAGAAGAAGGAGG
Organism: Hordeum marinum; assembly: GCA_022496015.1. NCBI lineage: Eukaryota > Viridiplantae > Streptophyta > Magnoliopsida > Poales > Poaceae > Hordeum > Hordeum marinum. The sequence continues at coordinate 248,600,095 of CM039676.1, read as the reverse complement.
GGGGATCTCTCCCTATCTCTCTCGATGGCGCCGGAACGCCGCCGGGGCAATCATCGTGTGACGGCAATCTACACCAACAGCTCTGTCATCTTTCCCAACATCTTCATCGCCTTCCCCCATCTATATTCATCGGTCCACTCTCCTGCAACCCGATGTACCCTCCACTTGAACACTATGCTTTATGCTTCATATTATTATCCAATGATGTGTTGCCATCCTATGATGTCTGAGTAGATTTTTGTTGTCCTATCGGTGATTGGTGAATAGCTATGGTTGGTTTAATTTGTGTGTAGTTATGTTGTTGTCCTTTGGTGCCCATCATATGAGTGTGCTCGTGGATCAAGGGTGATAGTAGCTTCAACCTAGCATAGAAATTGATGCATACGGGGTTGAAGGGGGACCAATATATCTTAATGCTATGGTTGGGTTTTACCTTAATGAACATTAGTAGTTGTGGATGCTTGCTAATAGTTCCAATCATAAGTGCATAGAATTACAAGTAAGGGATGACATGCTAGCAGTGGCCTCTCCCACATAAAACTTGCTATCGGTCTAGTAACGTAGGCAATTGCTTAGGGACAATTCCGCAACTCCTACCACCACTTTTCACTCGTTAAACTAACTTAATTGTTACTTTATCTAAACAGCCCCTAGTTTTTATTTGTGTGTTTTCTATTATCTTGCAAACCTATCCCACAACACCTACGAAGTACTTCTAGGTTCGTACTTGTTCTAGGTAAAGCGAACATTAAGCGTGCGTAGAGTTGTATCGGTGGTCGATAGAACTTGAGGGAGTATTTGTTCTACCTTTAGCTCCTTGTTGGGTTCAACACTCTTACTTATCGAAAGAGGCTACAACTGATCCCCTATACTTCTAGGTTATCAAGACCTTTTTTGGTGTTGTTGCCAGGGAGCAATAGTGTGGGGTGAATATTGTCGTGGGTGCTTGTTTGCTTTCACTAAGTAGATTTTATTTGCTGTTCTAAGTTGTTCTCTATCTTTAGTAATGGATATGGAACACAAAATACCAAAACAATTAGTTGAACCTAGTACACCAATGGTTGAAGAACCACCCAAAATCTATCACACTTTTGAAGCTTTTTACTTGGATCTTCTTCGATCCGTTTGTGCTCGTGTTGAAACCCCAACTAGCTTAGTTGAGGGAAAATCATTAAATAAGCATGCTTATTATGTGCGACACCGCTTATCTCAAAAAGGGAAACTTTTATGGCATCATATTAATACATTGCAATGTTATGCTTGGAATTTATGCGAAATTTATGATTTTACTTGTTGTCTTGAAGACCCTAAAAACACCTTCCTTATCAATGTGAGTTCAACGATAATGGAATCGTATCTTCTTATGCCAAGGGTGTTTATAATTACTATGATATTGAGCAAATTGAAGAATTTGTTTCTTTTAAGGGTGCCTATGAAATTGCTTTTTTGATTGAAAAGTATGATGCTACTCTTTACAAATCTGAAAGTTTTGCTATACTTCCTCCGTTAACCTCTGAACGTGTAGCAGAGTGGTAGTCGCTAGGGGAGCTGGCCCTGGTGGTCGTGGGTTCGAGCCCAGACTCCCCCCTTTTTGTGTTGTTTTATTTTGTCTTGTTTTCTTTTGTTTTCTTTTGTGTTTTTTTACCTGCTGCATGTATGTGTGTGTAGGTATTCCAGGATGTGTTCTTTTATTTATTTTTTCTTCCCTGCCATGTGTGTATGTGTGTCTTAGTGTGTGTTTGTATATATGTGCATGTGGGCATACACATATATGTGGGTGTGTGGTGCACTTGTATGTGTGTATGCATGAGAGCTTATGTGCATGTGTAGGTTTTGTGTATAGGAGTGTGTGTATGTGCATGTGAGGTGCACACATGCTTGTGTGTGTGCTGGTGCATGCACATTTGTTTGTGTTGTGTGGGTCTGTGTGTGTACATCTTGTGGTATACATGCAAGTGTTTGTGGTGTGAGTGTGTGTGAGTGTGTGTGTGTGTGATCATCTACATATGCACATGCATATATGCATTGGGCCTATATATATGTATATGTGGTGGATGACCACCCACACACATGATTTGTCTCTTGAGAGAGTGCCATGTGCACTTGTGTGCATGGAGAGAGAGAGAGAGAGTGTGTGTGTGCACCTATGCTTTATGCATATGTTGGCATGTGAGTGTGTGTGTGGGCTGACTAGTGGTTTCCCCACTTGACTTGTCCTTGTTGTAGGTAATCTTGTTTGTAGGATTGTTAGCTCATTTCCAATACTAGCTAATATATCAAGTATGTTCATGTCCATTTGAGTAGATTCCACTTATGAGAGTAGGGGCTTTTTGCTAGATTATTTTGTGCCTTGTTGTTATACATGTGCATATGAGTATGACCCATGGTTTTGGGGTAGAAAGAGTCAATGAAGCCATTGGAACTCTCAGATTTCACTTTTGAGCAAGTTCATAAAACTGTCATTTCTGCTGAGATGCTACTTTGTCATTTTTGTATGATTTAATCCATGCTTGCTTTGAGGCATGTGCCAACTAAGAAGTGCAAGTGTTTTATATCTATTATGCCATGGTATTTTTGTTTTACATGTTAATCACCCATATAAGTGGGAACCATGCTGTTAAGTTGCCTACTTGATGTTTCTGTTTCAGCATGCTAAAAACTACCAAGTCTGAGAATCTGCTGTTATTTTTATGCCATGTAGAGTGGATGGTATCTTGTAATGCGTTGTGAATTTGAGCATGCTCAGTGCTAGTGTTTTGGATTATATGTTGTCTACTACCATCCTGTTAATTTTCATGCCAATAGGAGCTATCTAGCATATTTAACTACTGCTGTCAACTTGCTACTTTATTAACCCAGATTCCAGAAAACTGGAATTTTCATCAAGTCCCAGAAAACTGTTTCATCATGTCAACTTGTTAGCTTCATGATTATTGATGTATGCCTCCTTTTCTGATTGTGTAGTTGGGTAAGTTGATGGGTGTGTTGTGTAGTTTCTATCAGTATCCTGTTGGTGGTTGTAGGGTTCCTGTAGCTCAAGTTGTGAGCTGTGTAAGTTGCTATGTTGCTGTTTTGTGGCAGTTTGTGAGTTTTATTGTTTTGTGAGTTGTGGGAGCTATACTCCATAGAATTTATTGATATTTGAGCCTATTGTTATTGGTTTTTCGTTACCTAACTAGTGGCTACCTTGGAATGCCAAGAATTAGACCATGGCTTGGTTGTTTTGTGTTTTTGCCTCCGTACCTTGTCGTGAGCGTATCGTGAGAACCGTAACTCCGTTTCTCGCATTCTTTATATGAATTTCTATCGATTTTTCATATTGCATCAATATTTCCCATGTTCATGCATGTTTAAATAAGTTAACTTGAGGTTCTGTCCAGATTCATTAAGAAACAAACTTTGCATGTGAAACATGACTAGTTTTGGATTGCCATGTTTAATTCTTCATAAATGAATCATGCATTATTTTGGTTGTGCATTGCACCTTGGTTGGATGTTTATTGTTGCTGTTTCTCTTGGGTAGACGCGAGTGTTGATACTGAGTACGAGGACCTAGGAGAGTACCACTACGAGGATCCCGCTACTTGTTCCGCTGAAGAACCAACAGGCAAGATGATCATACCCGGATCCCGACACTATTTTTGCTTGCTAGCTTCTTGCTCTTATCGTTACAATTGCACTACCTACCACTTGAATATCAGCCTCCCAAATGCCATGACAGCCTCTAACCTCCACATCCTAGCAAACCTTTGATTGGCTAAGTTACCGCTGCTCAGCCCCTATTATAGCGTTCTTAGTTGAAGGTGCAGGTTGTTCCATGTGATAACATGGATTTGGATATCACAATATTTTCTGTTATTTAATTTAATGCACATCTATATCTTGGTATTGGTGGAAGGCTTGGCCTTTTGCTGAGTGTTTTGTTCCGCTGTTACCGCCATAGTTCTTGTTACCGGTGTTATGTTTCCATATTTTGCGCTCCTAACACGCTCGGGGTTGTTATGGGGACCCCTTGTTTATTCAGTCGAGATTAAAATTTGTCTGGCAAGACCCAACATTGGTACTACATTTGCTAACAACTAAATAAAATTGCATAGGGTCTTGCAAACCCGTGGATAATTAATCAACCCCCGGGCCAGTACTCCTCATGAGTGTTGGTCCAAACTAGAGCACTGTGCGGGGCCAACCCAGGGCAACTTGGGAGATTTCTATCAGGCCTCCGTACGCGTAGCTTATTCATCGTGTCCTGAGAACGAGATATGCGGCTCTTATCGGGTTCGTCGACACGTCGGGTGGTCTTGCTGGATTTGTTTTACCTTATCGAATGTCTTGAGTGTGGAGTCCGACTTTCTTCGAGTTTTCTCGAGGTGTTGGAATTCCTTTGGAATTACCTATGATGGCCATGAGACCCGTGGTCGAGGTTATTCCCGTGGAGTGTGGTAATTTTTGATGGACTAGTTCAAGCATCCCTGCAGGGTTAAATCTTTTCGAGAAGCTGTGCCCACGGTTATGTTGCAACTTGGATATTTGTTTAACACCCGGTTTATAGTAAACTTGAAGTAAACTCTAAATAAAATACACCAACTGTGTGAGTAACTGTGATCGTCTCTGCTCGTGAACATGATCCGAGAGAGAACACGGTGGGGTTATGATTGATGCAAGTAGGTGTGCAGGATCTCATAGAGATCATACTAGATTCGATCGTTCTTCGTAGGCCACTCATATTTATTTCATGTTGCATAAGCTAGCCACCATAAATGCTTAGTGCTGCTGCAAACTAAACACTTACCCCATCCCAACCTTTAAGCTTGAATAGTCTCGGTACCCGGGCACATGATTGTTGAGTCCTTGTGGCTCACAATTTCCTACAACACTCCAGGTACAGGGTCAGATGAGTACGTGCAAGATGATCTTACCCAGCTCCAGTGGGAATATGATGAGGAAAGAGGCAGGATGTACGTGACGTATCCGGATGAGTAGAGGACCTGGTCGTGATCTTTGGGATAGCTTGATAGTATCATTTACAACTGCTTTTATCGTTTGATTTCATCCGTAGTCAGACCCTGTCTTCAACTTGATGCTATGAACTTGTGTGGAATTGTAATTTAGTATGTGGCGAGTGTAAGCCAATCTTGTATACTCTTCTCTTTAGTATTGTATGTTGTGATGATACTATTCTTGCTAACGGCAAGATGCGAATCTATCCCTTGCGAGACCCTCGTGCCTTAAAATGGATAGGCGCGCATCTTGGGCGTGACACATACATCGCCTATATCCTCACACAAGAGCTCCCTGAAGATGAAGTAGAGGCTCGACAGATTGTGCGCAGGTCCAAGGCTTTCACTATAATGGGAGATCAGCTATTCAGAGAGAGTGTAACTGGTGTCACCCAGCGATGCGTTTCCCCCGAGGAAGGTTGGATGATTCTAGACGAAATCCACTCGGGAACTTGCGTCCACCATGCGTCTTCAAGGGCGATCGTCCCTAAAGCATACCGAGCTGGCTTTTGCTGGCCACGAGCTAACGAGATGGCTAAGGACATCATTGATCACTGCGAGGGCTGCCAGTTCTATGCAAATCTGTCACACAAGCCGGTGTGTGCTCTGAAGACAATTCCTCTCGCCTGGCCGTTTGCGGTTTGGGGACTCGACACGGTTGGTCCATTCCGACCCGGAAAAGGAGGATTCACCCACCTGTTGGTAGCAGTTGACAAATTCACCAAGTGTATTGAAGCCAAGCCCATCAAGAAGCTGAATTCGCGCACGGCGGTCACGTTCATGAGAGAGATCATTATCCGATATGGCATTCCGCATAGCACCATCACGGACAACGGCACTAATTTTGACTCAGAAGAATTCAGGAGATTCTGTAACTCCCAAGGCACCCAAGTGGATTACGCTTCCGTTGCACATCCTCAAACCAATGGGCAAGTTGAGCGGGCTAATGGTCTCATTCTGCAAGGTTTGAAGCCTCGTCTCATGCGCGATTTGGATCATGCCGCCGATCCGTGGTTAACTGAGTTGACGTCTATTTTGTGGGGATTGAGGACAATGCCTAATTGGTCGACTGGACGAACTCCTTTCTTCCTTGTCTATGGTGCTGAGGCCATATTGCCGAGTGATTTGGCCCACAATTCTCCTCGAGTGGAGCTATATTCTGAGGCTGAAGCTGAACAGGCCAGACAGGATGGAGTAGATCTTCTGGAGGAGGAGCGTGAGATGGCTCTGATCCGGACAACTGCCTATCAGCAAGACCTATGGCGCTTCCATGCAAGGAATGTCAAAAGCCGAGCGTTCCATGAATGAGATTTGGTGCTCCGAGTGAATCAACACTGACCTCACAAGCTTGCTCCTGCATGGGAAGGTCCTATCGTCGTCACTAAGGTGCTAAACAACGGAGCCTATCACTTGTATAATCTCATGAAATAGATAGATGACCCACGAGCCTGGAATGCAGACCTGCTCCGGCGTTTCTACACTTGAGACAAGAGTTTTCTGATGTAACAAGAGTACTTCAATGCAATTCGCGTTTATGCGATTAATACTTCGTCGATTCCGACCCGTGCAGCTACATTCTTGGGGATACTCCGAGTGATGAGCAATCCTCACACTCGGGGGCTTAGCTGCGAAACATGTTTCGCCTAAGTTAAAAACCCTGTCGGGTGGATAGCAGTCCATTCGATCAACGGCCTATTTGCGAATCCGTCTTTGCTTAGGTTAAAAACCTTGTCGAGTGGATGGTAATCCATTCATTCGATAACTTAGCTGTGAATCGACATTCGCCTAAGTTCAAAAATACTCCGAGTGATGAGCAATCCTCACACTCGGGGACTTAGCTACGAAACATCTTTCGCCTAAGTTAAAAACCCTGTCGGGTGGATAGCAGTCCATTCACTCGACGGCCTATTTGCGAATCCGTCTTCACTTGGATTCAAAATATATATATATATATATTCCAAGTGATGAGCAATCCTCACACTTGAGGGCTTAGCTGCGAAACACGTTTCACCTAAGTTAAAAACCTCGTCGAGTGGATAGTAATCCATTCACTCGACAACAACATTCGCCTAAGTTCAAAAATACTTCGAGTGATGAGCGATCCTCACACTCGGGGGCTTAGCTGCGAAACACATTTTGCCTAAGTTAAAAACCTCGTCGAGTGGATAGTAATCCATTCACTCAACAACTTAGATGTGAATCGACATTCGCCTAAGTTCAAAAATACTTCAAGTGATGAGCGATCCTCACACTCGGGGGCTTAGCTGCGAAACACGTTTCACCTAAGTTAAAAACCTCATCGAGTGGATGGTAATCCATTCACTCGACAACTTAGATGCGAATCGACATTCGCCTAAGTTCAAAAATACTTTGAGTGATGAGCAATCTCATACTCGGGGGCTTAGCTGCGAAACACGTTTCGCCTAAGTTAAAAACCTCGTCGAGTGGATAGTAATCCATTCACTCGACAACTTAGATGCGAATCGACATTCACCTAAGTTCAAAAATACTTCAAGTGATGAGCGATCCTCACACTCGGGGGCTTAGCTGCGAAACACGTTTTGCCTAAGTTAAAAACCTCGTCGAGTGGATGGTAATCCATTCACTAGACAACTTAGTTGCGAATCGACATTCGCCTAAGTTCATAAATACTTCGAGTGACGAGCGATCCTCACACTCGAGGGCTTAGCTGTGAAACACATTTCGCCTAAGTTAAAAACCTCGTTGAGTGGATGGTAATCCATTCACTCGACAACTTAGATGCGAGTCGACATTTGCCTAATTTTAAAAATACTTCGAGTGATGAGCGATCCTCACACTTGGGGGCTTAGTTGCGAAACACGTTTCGCCTAAGTTAAAAACCTCATCGGGTGGATAGTAATCCATTCACTTGACAGCTTAGTTGCGAATTGACATTCTCCTAAGTTCGAAAATACTCCAAGTGATGAGCAATCCTCACACTCGGGGGCTTAGCTGCGAACACACTTCGCCTAAGTTAAAAAACAAACTCAGTCGAACAGACGATTGAAAGCCAAATACGAACAAAATCCAAAGGGTAAACCATGGATAAACGTTTTGTATGAAAGCAAATGTGCTCAGGCCCAAAGCCTGAACGAAGTTTTTAAGGATACAAATCCACTCGGCATACCGAGGCAAATTTAACTTTTTCTTTCAAAGATAAGTTTTTCAAGCGGGAGACAGATTGGCGGGCTCGACGAAAGTGTCTAGGTCGATACCTTCGGCGATTCTGGTGGCCGCTTCGATGAAGGTCTGCATGAAGTCCTCGAACTAGAGTTTCTTCGTGTTGACCACCTGAATCTCCTTCAGCGCTCCTCCTTCACGTCCCTGCAATGGTCCCTGACGAGTGATAACGCCACGTCAGCCCCACACCGAGCGGCAGATTTCTTCGAGGCCTGCACTCGACTTGGAAGTTCGTCCAGGCGAGCCATCATAGAGTTGAGGTCGAGCTGAAGAGTGTCCTCAGGCCATAGCTCTTTGTCGATTCTCTCCATCGCAGACTTCAGTCGGACAAGATACGCCTAGACGCCCTGGAGCCGGAAATTGAGTCGGAGCATGTTCATGGCCACCGCGTCTGCGACAGGAGACTTGGTGGGATCCAGATTGGGCTCAACCTCCTCTGTCTCCTTCTCAAAGTCTTGGCAGAATTCTGTTGAAGAATGGGGAATGGGAGGAGAATTGGTGAACTGCGACCATCAAAGATTTTACAAAGCTCAGTCGACAAGAAACACTTACCGTCGAGCAGGATATACATCTTCCTCGAGAACTCGCCCAAATGCTTCTCTAGGCCATTGCTCCTCTTGTTCAGCTGCTCGGCCCTTTTGACAAGGTTCGCGCACTCCTGCTTCAGCTTGTTGTTCTCTTCTTCCAGCTTCTGGGCGGCCACCAGCTTCTGATCTGCAGCTTCAGTTTTGTCCCTGGCCACCCGTTGGGCGTCGGCGAGTGCTTTGTCCTTCTCCTCCAGTGCCTTCTTCATGGAATCTAAAGAAACAACATTGTTGAGTCGTGCTTGGAGTCGACGGTTTTCATTGCGCACGTCTGTTCGAGTGAGAGCACTCAGTTCAAAACATGAAAAGTGAAGATGGGAATCCTGACAGTCGATAGTAATTACCTCCCAGAGACTTCAGCTAAGCACGTGCTCGCTCCAGGGCGTTGTTGGCAACCGCCAGATCCACCTGCAACCGGTTCCTCTCGACCTCCATGTCCTTGTACTGCGTTCCAAGTTTGCAAGCTGTCTGGAACCAACAAAAGACAGAAGTTCAATCAGCAAGTGGTTCCTAGACAGTCGACTGAGTTATGAACACCGGCGAATGACCATTTTGGAAGAATTCAAGCAGAAAGTCCACTCGACATGTCGAGTGGCTCTGGCGCTCCACGCGCCATAAACAAATTAAAAAGTTGTCTCTATTAAGACCCCTGCCGACGCAAGCACTCGACAGTGGTCTCGGGGACTACACCCAGTGGGTGCGCTAAGAGCACCCCCACTGAGACGGTTAACTCTCGATTCGTCGAGTAACTCGTCAGAAAATACACTCGACATGTCGAGTGAAATTAGTACCATGCGTACGACAACAGACTCTAAGACCCCTGCCGATGCAAGCACTCGACAGCAGTCTCGGGGACTACACCCAGTGGGTGCGCTAAGAGCGCCCCCACTGAGACGCTTAATTCTCGATCCGTCGAGTAACTCGTCAGAAAATACACTCGACAAGGTCAGCCATGTCGTCACACTCGACCCGTCGAGTGATGCACCCCCCTACTCTATGAAGTGTAGTCTATCCTTATGCAGCATCATATCATGGTTTGCCAATAATATCCATGAAACCTGCAAGGTAACTACGGAGTGGTGTGATTCAAAGGCAAAATGTATACCATATACAATAAACTCTAAAGACCCCTGCCGATGCAAGCACTCGATAGCGGTCTCGGGGACTACACCCAGTGGGTGCGCTAAGAGTGCCCCCATTGAGACGGTTAATTCTCGATCCGTCGAATAACTCGTCAAAAAATACACTCGACATGTCGAGAGACACTAGTACCACGCGTACTATCAATCCCAATCCTACTCGACTACGATCCAATCTATTTGAGTGGAGAGAGTTCAAACATTCTACAGCAATCACCCAGTGGGTGTGCAACAGCCAAGAAAAGACAAGAATTCAATCGACAATGGACTTACAATCAAACTTACTCGGACATTGGTGCGGAGGGCTGCGCTGACGTCAAAAGCCAATTTGTTGGCCTTGTACGCCTCCTTGATCCTCAGCATGAGCTACTCCGCCTGGATCATGGCTTCCTTCGCAGCTCCGGCTTGATCTTCCGGCATGCGATGCAGAGAGAAGGTCGTCCCAGGCGGGGTCGGCATGGTCGCAGGAGCAGCTGAGACAGTCTGAGGGGGCCCAGTTGGAGTCGACGCTACAACGGTCGAGACAGCTGGAGGAGCATGTGGCAGAGGTGCTGCAGATTCAGCCCTGGGCTGTGTTGAGCCACCTCCCCCCTGGGAAGACTCTGCAGTTGAACGCTGAAGCGCTTGTGCCGATGATGCTCCTTGGATGCGAGGGAGTGAGGTGTCTAGTCACCCCTCGTCGTCCTCCACCTAAATGACCTCTGCATCGACAACCGACGATGTTAACATCTGCATGTGTGGAGTCCCATTTGGACGAACCAACAACTATCTAACCTCTATGAGAAGTGACCACGTCAGTAGTGTCGACATCCATTGCATCCCCTCCATCTTGATGAGGCGAAGACACAGATGTAGTAGCTCTGACGAATTGAGTGGCATTCGGTCAAAAACAACTCCGGACTTCAGTCGACAAAACAAGTACGGAAATAAACTCTTACGTGGAGACGACATGCACTGCCACCCTCATGCGAGGCAGAGCCTTGCAAGGCTTGGTGACGGCTTGCTTGGGCTGCTTAGCCAGTTTTTCGCTCGGCTCAGCAGTCGAGGGGCGGCTGTGCTTCAGGTTCTTCTCACTAGGGCCCGGAGCCCTGTCCTCAACAGTTGATGGGTCTTAGCGGGACTTGGTGCGGCTTTCGCGGCGAGGAGGTGACTCGACTTCTTCCTCCTCGCCGGAGTCCTCGTATTCTTCCTCGGAGTTGGAAGAACCGTCACCGTCCACACTGCCGCCCTCGCTCACCATGCCATCTTCAACACGGTTCCCATTCGGAACGGACGAGTGCATGTGCGTCCATTCCTGCATGATTCAAGCAAAGAAGTCAGTTCAATATAGAACTCGATAGTACAATACATCAGTCGACATCACACAACTCACCAGGTTCTTTGGCGGGGTTTTGGCCGAGTATGGCCAGATCCTCTTGGCTCCCAAAGGGTTGTCGCAGGCCCCGGTGATGCTACGAAGCCACTGCTCGACAGTTTTCTGAGGAACTTCCTCAGGATGCGTCCTTGTCGAGTCCTCAGGGCCCGCATAGTGCCACATGGTGTGGTCCCTAGCCTAGAGCGGCTGAACACATCGACCAAGAAACGTCTCCAACAGGTCCATGCCAGTCACTCCACCTCGGATCAGTTGCACCACCGCTTCAACCAAGATGCCTACTTGGACGTGCTCCTCTTCAGTCACCTTCAGGGACTTGGGAACAGCTGGACGGTCGGGTGTATATGGGGGAAGGCCAGTCGGCATATTGGACGATGCTTTGTCCTTGCAGTAGAACCAGGTCGACTGCCAACCTCTTTACAGACTCAGGAAAGGTCATGGCAGGGAAGGAGCTACGAGCTCTTTTCTGAACTCCTAACCCACCGCACAGTTGGAGCACGTGGGTCTTCCCATCAGCAGGGAGGGCTTTCTTCATAGTCTGGGATCTGACCGTGAAGAGGTGTTTGAACAATCCCCAATGGGGAGAGCAGCCCAGGAAACATTCACACAGAGTGATGAATGCAGACAGATAGGCGATGGTGTTGGGCGAGAGGTGGTGCGGTTGGGCACCGAAAAAATTCAGAAAGCCCCTAAAGAACGGGTGGTGCGGTAGAGAAAAACCTCGCTCGACGTGGGAGAGAAGGAGGACCCGCTCCCCATCGCGCGGCTCCGGCTCGCGCTCCTCCCCCGGCAGCCTCCAGGCGCCGTCCGCCATGAGCCCGTCGTACACGAGGCCCTCCATGTCTTCGCGGGTGACGACAGAGGGGAGAAAATCCCCCTGCATCCAGCCCGACGGCACGGTGAATTGGGTGGTCGAGGGCTTCTTGCCCTTGAGCTTCACTGCCCCCTTCTTCGCTCGCTCCAGCTTCTCCGTCGGATTCTTCATCTTCGTCGCAGCGGCTCTCGTCGAGGGAGATCGGAGTTGGGCACTGGGATCGGAGGAAGCGGAGGAAAAGAGAGAGAACTGGCAGAGGTACTGTGCAAACCGCAGCGAAGACAGCTTTATACGTTGTAGAGTGTCTCACTGACCAGTGGACCCATGAGGTTACCGCGCACGCCAACTGCTGACGGCGCTCGGTACGTGGCGATACGGCCGGCGTGAAAATCGAGGCGTCACGCCCCCACTTGCCACAATCGTGACGTAATCTTCGTATCCCGGAAGATCCGGGTCTGTCAGACCGACCCGTCGCCTCCCAAGATACTACCAGCTCACTCGGACCAAAACAAATGCCGAACATCCACTCGGACACCTTTAAGGCTGAATGGATCCAGGCGAGCGGAGAAGGATTCAGTCGACACAAGTTTTGTTGAAGCCCCGGATATCATTCGGAAGATTTTGCGTGTTGACCCTGAATGAATGCTAATGCTCAGAGTTCAATCGACTCAAGTTTCATGGAAATCTCAAATATCATTCGGAGGATCTGATGCACTAACTCAAGGCCTACGAAGATACCTCCTTCCACCACTCAAACCTCGATCCATTCGGGGGCTAATGACGAGGATATGTACCTAGGTTAGGGTCCTAGGCATGGCCCACATACCCTACCTAAGGACACCACATGGGAGGACTTGAAGATCAAGCATGAACTTCCGAGTGGATCCCTGGAGACGTAATCCACTCGACAGTAATCCACCCGGAGACTCCCGCTCTCACTCGGCAGTTGCGTGTCACTCGGAAGACCTCGCTTTCACTCGACGCCAGAAGACCAGGAACCATCATTAAGAGCCCAACGGGCAGACGCTAGTTCAATGGTCATTAATAACTTTTATTATGTACGTTACCTGTAACGGCAGACTTTAAACCCCACGACTAGACCCTTTGATGCGGAGCCATTATGAGGGGCAGCGAACTCTATATAAGCCGCCCCTCCCCTCCTGCACAAGGGTTCGCAACCATTGTAATATCTATACTCCACTCGACATAAAGCTCCCGAGCATTGAGACGTAGGGCTGTTAACTCCACGAGAGGGGCCTGAACTCATACATCCGTGTGTACACCCTCGTCGTAGCTAGGACTCTGCCCTCTCCCTTCGTACCCCTGCCATCTACTGTCAGGCTCGTTCCCACGACACATGTATCTGTCCAGTGTGGTGGCCAACATATGACTGTAACACAGGTTAATTTATAGCTTACCTAGTTTTTAGCAAAAAGAAAAACATGTCATCAATTTTCCATCCAGTGTTTTCACATTGTAGTGGCTACGAAGTCATGCACTTTAACACTTCCGTATGCTATCAAGTCCCGCAACAACGTGCGGGGTATCATCTAGTATATATAAGTGAATAGACCTGGGGGCGTAGAGTTCTCTAGTGGCATCTCATAGAAATAGCATACGGTGGGTAAACAAATTACTGTTGGGCAATTGATAGAAAAGAGAATAGTTATGTGATTTTCACGGCAATGATCATGTGTATATAGGCATCACGTCCATAGGAAAATAGGCCGACTCCTGCCTGCACCTATTACTCTTACTCCACTCATCGACCGTTGTCCATCATGCATCTAGAGTATTAAGTAAAATAGAGTAATGCTTGGAGAAAGATGAGATGATCTAGCTAAAGTAAACTCAATCAATATGAATAAACCCCATCATTTTATCCTTATTAGCAGCAACACAAAGATGCAACATGTCCCCTTCTATCACTGGGATATACAAACTCATCAGGTTGAACCTACCACAACACATCACTCCTACCGAAGAAATATCAATCTAGTTGGCCAAACTATCTCAATAGATCGAAGAGCATTACGAAGCTATAATAATCATGCAAATAAGAATCATAGTAATCAGGTTCGACTCAAATACTTTTCATGAATAATCTGAACATAAACTCATAATTCATCGGATCCCAACAAACACACCATACAAAGGGATTACATTGGATAGATCAAGGCAAAGATGCAATGAGCATTATATTGAAGATCAAGAGAGAGAGAGAAAGAGAGAAATAGAGAGAGAGATTGCCATCTAGGTACTACCTACGGACCCGTAGGTCTGTGGTGACCTACTCATACATCATCATGAGGGTAGCAAGGGGCATGAAGAGGCCCTCTATGGTCGATCCCCCCTCGGGTAGGGTGCCGGAACAGAGCTGTAGATGGGATCCCATTGGAACACAGACTTGCGGCAGCGGAAAAAGTGTTTCAGGAGCTCCCTTGGGTTTTTTGGGACATTAGAGAATTTATAGGCCAGAGAGGAACGTCGGGCGATGCTCGAGGGGTCCACCACATATCAGCCACCACCACCACCACCCCCGAGCGCGCCATGATGTGTGGTGGGGCCCTCGTGCGCCTCCCGGCCTCCTCCTGAAGCTTCCAGATCTTCTTTTGGTCTAGAAAAAATCATCAAAAAGTTTCGCGGTAATTGGACTTCGTTTGGTACTGTAAACCTGAAAAGTTAAAAACGTGCAGAAAACAGCAACTGACACTGGGCACTAGGTCAATAGGTTAGTGCTCAAAAATATTATAAATTGATAAACAAATGCCCAAAAAGTATCCTAGAATGATAATATATCAGCATGAAATAATAAAAAATTATAGATACATTAGAGACGTATCACCGCTGACCCTCGTGACGCTTCGCCCGCAGGTGCTGCTGTCGCGAGAACTCCAAGTAGACCCGCTCCTGCTCCGGCATCGCCAGCATCCAGACAGGTGGCGCGCTCACCCACTCGCGCACCACCCCCTCCCAGATGTACTCCAAGGGCTTGAGGGCAGTCGGCGCCGGCTCGAGCTTGGTGAGGGACAGCAGGGCTAACAGCGGCATGACGTAGTCGCCGGCAGCGAAGAGCGTAATGGCCTCCGCCATCCGTGTCCGGTAAGCCGCCTCCTCCTCCTCCTCCTCCTTGCGCCCATCTTCCTCCTTGCTTTCACGGAGGGTGGTTTCCATCGCCTCCTGGTATGCGGCCTCCGCCTCCTAGTCCTCATCACGCTCGACGAGGGGCGGCGGGGTGCTAGCCTGCACGTCGCGGATGCCACGCCGGCGCTGCTCCTCGTACTCAAACGCAAACCAGACCTCCCAATCGGGAGAGTCTACAACGTAAGCTGGGTTGAGCCACAA
Organism: Hordeum marinum; assembly: GCA_022496015.1. Classification (NCBI taxonomy): domain Eukaryota; kingdom Viridiplantae; phylum Streptophyta; class Magnoliopsida; order Poales; family Poaceae; genus Hordeum; species Hordeum marinum. Next base: position 248,584,643 of record CM039676.1, on the reverse strand, counting down.
CTCAGGCGTGAGCTGTTGTCGCTGGTGCCTCACCTCCTTCTCATGCGCCCGTGCTGACCGTGGCACCATCGGCATTGGGATCCTCTCTAGATCCAAGTGACAGTCATGTGGCAGTAACACGTCGGGGTAGGAAGAGGGAGGCGGTGCTCCTAGTGCCACCTCGCCTGGTGCACTGGGACTCTAATCGGCTGCCAAGGCGGACGGGAAGACGATGGCGGGGGTAACGCGTGCCAAGGGGCAGCGGGGGCCTTGCCCTTGTTCTTGCCGGAGCTCGAGCCGGCCCCTAAGAAGATGCCCATGGTGGCTACTAGATAGGTTTGTCGCCGGCGGGCTAGGGTTTGCAGATCCTACCGGGGTGGAGGGGGCAGGCTTGGCTTTGGAAGGGTGGAAGCTACTGTGGACTGGTCGGTCCACGGGTTTCTACTTAAAGAAGGACGACGACCCGAACATGGGTGGCTGGCGATCGGGGCCCGCCGCGCGTGCACATTTACTTTGGGCTGTGGGGATAGTTGGAAGGCCGCCACGCGTCCCCAAGGAGGACGAGGAGAAGCGTGTGCACGTCCATTCGACGTCCGTGTGGCCAGAAATGGGGCGGGCAGGACTCACCCGTCAGGTCCAATGGGCGACACAGTCCAGCGCGGCCCCACTCGTCAGCAATTAACGGTCAAACCATTGACCCGACGGCATCCCCCGTTGTGACCATTTATGAGGGTTTCAGACAAGGGAGTGGGGAAAAGTAAGCAAATGTTAAGAGTGTGGGGATGAATGAGTGGAGTTAAGGAACCAGGGGAGCAGATATAAAAAACCCTAAGTAATTTGGGATTTCCAAAAAGTTCTCGTTTTTTTTAAATGAGAATTTTCAAATAAAAATTTTAGTACATCAAAAAATGTTGTGTGTTCAAAAAATGTTTATGATTTAGCAAAAAATGTTCGAATTTTAAAAATAATTGTTTGGAAAATAAAAAGATGTTCTTGATTTTTTTTAAATGTGTATTAAAAATGTTAATGAACTTTATTTTTTTGCCAATTAAAAAATGTTTATGAATGAAAAATATCCTAAACATTCAAAAACTCTTTGTGACTTAGAAAACAGTTTATTCATTCATAAAATGTTCGCTGATTCAAAAAATAACCGTGCATTTCAAAACATGTTCGTTAAATCAAAAAAACGCCCGCTAAATAAAAAATGGATCCTGAAATCCAGAAATTGTTCCACCAATTTACAAAACAATAGTCGCCGATTCAAGAAAACTATTGAAAAAATCACAATTTCAGAAAATATTTGCAGATAGTATAAAATGTTCATGAATTCAAAAAATATTCTTGATTTAAGAAAATGTTCTTGTTTTAAGAAAATGTTATTTTTTTTATAAAAGTGATCATGAATTTGAAAATTGCTTGTTATTTAAATATGTTCATGAGTTTTAGAAAATCTTTATAATTTCACGAAATTTAGAGTGTAGTGTATCTCGACGATGCAGCGAAATGTAATCATGACCATTGAAGATTATAAATTTTGTTTTCTTGTTGCAACTCACGGGCCCTTTCACTAGTAATGCTCATACGAGCTTGCATTCAATGCGAGAAGGTGAGACTGGTTTCCGTTCCCAGGTTTGCGTGAACTATATGCTTTTTTACTACGGGATGTTGTATCGTATGTGTGACTTAGACGCTTGGGTTTTTGTGCGTGAATAAACAAGATTGTGTATCTTTTTCGTGATAATTGGAGAGTGAAATAGTCGTAGGGCTGCAACTAGCGAGGCCACGTACAAGAGGTGGTATGATGCCGAGCATCGAGCAGAACAATCGAGGGCTGTTCAACCCTCAAGGAATGCGAAGGCAACATGTCATGAAACAATCTATTTAATCCTTTGGCGCTGCCTTGAGCTCATAGCCCTGCATCCTCCTGAATTGTTGAAGCAGACGCAGATCAAAGGGTCGATGGTCGTCGAAGACATGCTCATTGTGGTGCTTCGACAAGCACGAGACAATAAGAAGAAGAAGCAAAGACAACCCCTTCCACACCGCAGTCAAAGTCTCTAAATGGCTTCTTCACATCCTTCCTACAACATTATTGCATCTGAACAAATATTTTTTTACCTTAGAGCATCTACGGTCAAAGTTTGTAAATTTGGACCTCAAACGCCCCGGGATGTGTGCGGGCATTGACCGATGAGTTTTTAAATTTTGTCGTCCACATCCGAATACCTCATAATAGAAATCTTATATCTTTACCTAATAATAAAGTACGGATTGTTTTTGTCCATCCGTCATTAGATTAACCCCTAAAGTTATCACATATTACCCACTATGCCACGCATAAGTGAGGAAAAATGATTCATTGTTTTACATAAGTCACGGTAGTGGTCTTTGGTTTATTTACTAGCGATCCCCAAATGTAGTGCACGCATTCACGCGCACCATTGGCTAGATCCGGAAACTTCTATCGCTGTGACGCGGGTTCAAGCCCAGGTTGTCTCATTTTTTTCCTTTTTCCTGCTTTTAATCTTTGTTTTTTCTGACAGATTAAAATGCTCTTCAAAATATGTATCTTTCGCCAAAATATATTATGTTATGTGTGGGAATCAAACTCGGAATTGGGGCCTAACATCCAGGCAGCAGAACCGGTTAAGCTAACATATTCTTATGCATAATAATCTGGTTTATTTGGTACTTAAATAATCCCACCTCGCTAATTTGCATAGACTTTTATCAATTTATATACATTTCAAGTTGCCTTGAATCTCAACAAAAAAATCACATAAAGAAATTATTTGAAGGAATTATAAACCCTAGGGGTTGTGTGGGCTAATGACATTTAGAAAATATAAATCCAGGGGTAGTGGGGGCTGCCATGAGTTGCGCTGATTGAGGAAGGATTGATTTGGACATCGACATTCATAAAGAAGGAACTTGCACCCGATTGAGGAGCGTTTATTCTTTCATTCCTAAAAAAGGAAGTTGCTACCCATTAAGGAGGATTGATATGATACTAGAAGAGATGGACGTGCTTGTTGCGCCGTTAGGTTAAAAAAACAAATCACTTTGTTTTGAAAAACAACATGTATTACTTTTTTGAAAAATTAAACATTTTAAATTTGATCAAATTTGTAGATAAATATATCAAAGTTCATAATATCAAATCGCTATGATTAGATTCATCGTGAAGTGGATTTTCATACATTTTTGTTTAATATTGTGGATGTCGATATTTTTGTCTGAATTTGATCAAAGTAGAAGAACTTGACTTTCTAAAAAGCAAATACCCCTCATATTTTGGAACTAATGAAATATGTTTGACGGGTGGGAGAGATGATTGAGTGTGTTTTATTTTTATTTATAATTCTGCGATTTGATGGCTGGAGTTATTCTGTTTTATATGCTAACCAACCTTATGTGTGTGCAAAAATTTCTACGTAGGTGGCTGCATACGCGTGGTTGATATATTTTCATAACCTAATTGATGTTAATTGAACTAAAAAATTGTTGGTCCGGTTAAAATCGTAAAACAAACCCATTAGGAAGCATGATGTATTTTCTAAAGGACTAAATAGGAGAGCTTTGAGAAATTGTGAACCCAGTCAAAATCGGATGCTCCAATTTCAGTTGGAGACCTCAAATAAATGTGAACTCTTTAAACTAAGAAGCATGGTGTTATAGAGGAGTATAAATGAATTAAATCAGAGAGTTTTGAGAATTTATCTACCCGGTCAAATCGGGTGTCACAATATCAATTAGAGACCTCAACTGAATGTGGGCTTTCTAATTCTAAAAAAAATAGTGTTATATGATATATAATCAGATTGATTGGGCATTAATCACATTATTGTGGGATGTCATCATTACATGTTTAGATGATTGCCATGAAAAAATAGACCGAGAGAACATTCTGCAGTGGTGTGTGACCGATTAGTGTGGGCTGCTATTACATGGTTGCATAATTACAAGACCGACGAGGCCTTCGTAGAAAGTGTGATTTTTTCTTTTCTCTCTCTTTTTTTACTTTTTTATCCAAAAAAAGAATAGCGTTCCTGGTTCACCTCATTTTCGTCCAACCTCTACCACATCTGCACCGTCCGGGCTTTTTCTTGTAATATTTGTTTTCTTCCAAAAAAGCTGGACTACTATGATTTCTTCGGTCATACCTGATAACACACACACACCCTCATTCTCTCACCTACGGCTACCTCGCAACTTGTGGCGGCGGTGGAACGAGGGCACGCTACAACGGCTAACGAGGTGTCTGCAGCGATGGATATTAGTGCCCACTTTCTTAACTTGCCATCTCCCTTTGTCATCCCGCATCTCCAAGCCTCACGCGTGGAGGTTTGTGTACGTTCGTCATGCGAGATGAGCCAGGGCACGTGTGTTCCCGGCATTGGCTGTGCATACAATCGTGGGTTGTTAGTCTTTAAAATAGTACCACCTTGCTTGTGATTTCCAATCGTTAAACAACCTGGAAATCAATGAGCAGAGGTTAACGCTCCGTTTGGATGTTTGCATTGGGAGCCTTGGCATTGCATTGGGCTGAATATCAATATCACACTATATTGGTATTGAGATTGAATGCCAATATTTTTATTTGGATGTTTAGGTATTCGGAACAGAGACATTGAGGTTGAATGCCAAATGTTGTTTGGGTGGTGAATGGTGAGGCATTGAGTTGTAGATCGAGCAAAGAGGAGACCGAACACTGGACTGGCTATTGGAGAGCTCCGGCGAGGCAAGAGGGTGGTGTCGGGCGCTTGAGAGCTCCGACGGGATGAGAAGAGGCGGGAGAGTGGCGCCGGCCACCGGATCTTGGGGTGCAAGCACGCCGGCCGCCGGAGTTCAGTGTGGAGGCGGGCGGGGCGGGATGGGCGTCGTCGCCGGAGCTCGGGGTGGAGGCGGGATGGGTGCAGCCGCCGGAGCTCGGGGTGGAGGCGGGCAGGCGGGATGGGCGCCGCCGCCGGAGCTCTCGAGCGGGGGAGACGGGAAGGACGACGCTGGATTTGTTTCCTTCGCGGACAGATACGGACAATGTCTCAATGCCTAGCAATGTTGGGCCATCAGTTTTTTGCGTTAGAAACGGATCGCTCAATATTGGGCCCGAATGCCACAAGTGAATGACAAGACCAACCAAATGGTGGCATTCGGGATATTCGGCCCAGACAAATGCCAATACTCAATACTAAACCTGAATGCAAACATCCAAACGCAACGTAATAGTGCATGGCTGGGCCTTGGGTGGACGCAAAAGCCGCTCGTGGGCGCTCGGTGGTCACATAGCAAAAGGAAAAGAAAGAGGAGCATATGGATAGGGATTATTGGGGTACTCACTGTTGATAGCAACACAAGCTATGTGCACTAGCGGCACGGAGTACTCAATCCAAGCAACAAGATCACTAGCACTGATTAAATTTCTTCATGGCTGTTGTTTATTTTTACTGCAGTATGTTTACCATACATTATTAATTACAATATATTATTAATATATTTCAGGCAAATGTTGGGAAGAAATATAATAAAGATATTTGGGGCTCATGTTGACTTTCTCTCAATCTCCATCTCCATTGACTCTTAATTTTTCCTCCAGAAATAAACTTATTACCCTGCGGCATAAATGGTTCATAGTTGACCAACCGAATATTCCTCCACTTTGAATGTCATTGGTCATATAGAAAGAGAGGGAGGGATCAAGAGTAGAGAGAGTGCGACAATGATGCACCCTGCTCGATCTGCATCCGGAGGAGGGGACACAAAGAGAGGCATGCGATAGTGGCCAACACATAGTTTTCTTAACCCGTTGCAATGCACGGCCCTTTTGCTAGTCCATACAAAAGCATGCAAAGAAAAAAAATCCATGTACTACATAGATCAACTACCCTACTCCTCGTCGGAGATGTCGACTATCTCCGTGCCCGCCTCTGCCTGCTCCTCTGGTTCCTCCGCGTCGATTTCGGTGAAAAGAACGTCGGTCGCCGCCCATGCTTGCCGGATGAAGCGTCGGCTGACCTCCACATAGGCCTCATCCTGGATGGACTCTGGGATGGTCTGCTACTTTTCCATCTCGTCCACCTGAGCAATGGCGAACTCTGCCTCCGCCTGGTCCATGGTGAAGCCTGATGCCGGCAGCATCTCCTGCTCCGTCCGCTCCACCTCCTCATCCGCCCTGTCCTCCTCCATCGAAGCGGGTTACTGCTTTGCTCTCTCCTCCTCCATCGGAGCGGGCTGCTGCTCCGTTCTCTCCTCCTCCTCTGCCTCACTAGTGCAGAACCGACCTATAGTCGTGGATCGTAAGGGCCTTTAGTGCCGGTTCTCGAACCGGCACTAAAAGGTGGGGACTAAAGCATATCCCCCTTTAGTCGCGGTTCAACACGGTCCGGCACCAAAGGCCCACCACGTGGCATCCGCCGATGCCGTGGGCTGGGGGACCTTTAGTCCCGGTTGGTAACACCAACCGGGACTAAAAGTATTTAGTTTTTTTAATTTTGTTTTATTTTTCCTTTTAGTTTTTTAGGGGTTTATGAATTAATTATGGTTTAATTTTCCTTCTAATTTTGTGTTTTCTATTTAATTAATTTTCATTTTAAACATATATTACGCTACTACGTACATATTGTACACACGTTGTGCATGCGCATATATATAAATATAAATAGAATCTCTCGTAGAACCGATCATATATATAGAATCTCTCGTAGAACCGATCATATAAATAGAATCTCTCGTAGAACCGGTCATATATATTTCTCCTACAATTTGAGGATCATTACATATATATGCACATGCATTACTTGTTCTTGATCTTGTAATGGTATTCTTCTTTGGGATCTATGACCTAGTCGATCAGAAATCCAGCTAATTCCTCTTGATTTGCTTGTACCCGAGCCTCTGGTATGAGCTGGCCCCGCATCTCCGTCAGCTACAAGATGGAGATCAAGATGAATATATTAGTTCTGTGTATATATATTAGCTACATCATGATAAAAAAAATATGGATAGTGTTCTGACAAACGTACCTAAAGATTTCTTTCGTTTCTACTCCTTTCAGACTCATCATGCGAATGTTCTCGAAACGTAGTATGCGCATAAACTAATCCCCTGCTCCTGCCTCATGCACTTTACGAGAATAAAATCCAATCAAGTAATAATTAATCAAGCATAATAATGGTATTGAAACTAGAATTAAAGATATGCACGGACGTAGCTAGCTAGCTAGTAGTATTTAATTACATTGGGTCACATCCATTTCAGTTGTTGTGCCCAGTCGCCTGGAACCTGTTTGATGAACTTGGTCCAAGACCTGCCCGCCGGCAAAGAAAATGAATAAATGAGTTATTAACTAGTTGATATCAGGAAATGAAGTAATTAAATAGGCCGACATAGTGCGATAATGATTGAAATTACCTGTCAAGCAACCCCCTCACGATTGCGTATTCGGATGGATCTTTTAATAGCGAGTCGAGTACTTCAACTTTTCCCTAGTCAACTTCAATGATTAATAAGATCCAATGGTAACTGCATAACTCATCAACAACACTTATTAACATCTAGTAAGTAAAAAATAGAATTTATAGTACAAGATATAGATATATATATATATATACATATACATATACATATATATATATATAGTAACACTCACCCGAAGTTGTAAGGAAGTAGTATTTCTGGTTGGGTGTTTAGATGCTTTAAAAATTCTAGCATGGCTTCTTTGTGTCTTTTCCCAAATATGTAGTTTCCCGTATCTTTTGATTAATCATATTTGGGTCAATGAACCCAATTCCATAGCGTCCAGCTTGTTTCATTTCATACATCTTCATTCTGCATAATACCATAGAAACGAATATAGTGAGGATAATTACAGGTAATGAACGAGAGCACAGCTAGCTAGAGACTTATATTATAGAAAGAAATCACTTACAGACAATAGCAACTGACTAAAGATTTGTCGAGTGTGTCTTGATTGAATAACTAAAACAACTCTGCATAATGAATCCATAGATCTTTTTTATGGAAGTAATGCCTCTTCTTGACTCTCACCATGAGGGACTCTTCATTGGTATTTGTTGTTATTTGCATGTACCACGTATGCAAATCGTACATTCTCGTTGGTAGAAGTTTGACATCTTCAGGCTTGACCAGAGGTTTGCCGCAGGCATATTGATATTTTACTTCTGACTCTTTAAGCCGGGGGATTTCCTCAAGGCCTAGGAGTTTTTCAACACTGACACCGGCCTCTTTAGCCATCCTAATATATTCTTCGGTTACTTCTGGCCGACCGGTGGTACTCATGGGTGTTTGTACAATGAGCGGGGGGATCGATTGCACTGCCTGTTCTCCCAGCTAGGGGATAGTTTTCCTGCTTTTTTGCCAACTCCTTGGCTCGAGCTCGAGCTCGACTCCTTTTGTCCTACAAGATATGACTTCTTGATAGACCGCACATAGTCACTGTACTTCTCAGTCGGTCGAGCCATATCAATGAAGTGTTGTGAGACATGCTCAGGTACTTTCTCCTTTGGCGGCTAGGGTGTTTTTGGTCCAAAATGGGCCTTCAATTTGGCATCCACTGCGCTGTCGAGTTCCTCCTTGGTCAGGTGGTAAGGCAACTTCGGAAGAGGCTTGAGGCTTGGACCATATTTGTATTTCTTTCTTGTTGTATTGCTAGTCGTCGTAGCTACGTCCTCTCTCTTCCGTTGTTGCTTAGACGACAGAGCACGCTGAGTCGAAGGAGCACGCTGATGTCGTGCTGGACTTGGAGGAGGAGTCGGCTGAGGCGGTGCCGGACTTGGAGGAGGAGGAGTTGGCTGACGTCGTGTCAGACTTGGAGGAGGAGTCGACTGATGCGGTGCCGGACTTGGAGGAGGAGGAGTTGACTGACGCGGTGGCGAACTTGAAAGAGGAGGAGTCGGTGGGCTTGGAAAGACGATGCAATCCTTTTTCCATAGAATGATACGATGTATGGCCTCTTCCACTGTTCTATCCTCGTCACCTCTAGGAATGTCAAATTGTAGCTCGTGATATGCTGACATCACTTCATCAACCCCAGTACGAGCATAGCCAGCTGGAATGGGATTGCAATGGAAGGTTGCTTCTGGGGGATTTGCTAAAGCATAGCCGTCCGCCACCTTCATGGATAAGTTCTTCACTTTCATGTGTAGCTCACAGTTAGTCATGTCTTTGATATCATCCACAGGATAGCTAGCTAGCAGTGCATCGTCATCGATATTGGTCAGGGTGGAACCCACGCTGCTTCTCGGCATAGATGGGACGGTGGTATCCAATGCTGGATCGATCTGCTCATGTTGCCGCTGATACGCCCTTTCCTGGCTGAGTGAGTCGATCTGCTCCTGCTCTCGCTTGACTCTGGATTCTAACTCCAGGTGCTTTGATTCGAGGCCTTCAAGGCGGAGTGCTTCCTCCTTCTTCTTCCGCTCCTCCTGCATCTTGTTTCTCGCACGGTTTCTGTAGTCATCGTTCCAACCAGCAAACCCCTCAAACCACGGAACAACGCCTTTCCCTCGTGTTCTTCCTGGGTGTTTAGGATTCTTCAGGGCGCGCGTAAGCTCGTCGTCCTCTCTGTTGGGCATGAACACCCCCGTTCGAGCTTCTTCGATTTTCATCAGAATTTCGTTTGTCACTTTTTTAAGACTTGCCTTCACCATAATAGCCCTTGTCTTTGGGTCCAACTTCCCCCCATGCGCATAAAACCATGTCCTGCACCTCGGGGGCCAGCTCACTGTAACTGGAGTGACCCCTGCACTAATCATATCTTTTTCGGATTGATCCCACTTAGGTAGGACCGTCTGGTAGCCACCTGGCCACAAAGTATGGTGCCACTGCTTTTTTGCAGCATTAATCTTGTTCTTTCTCGACCGTTCCTTAGCTAGTTCCGATTCCTTGAACTTCACGAAATCGTCTCAGTGATCTTTTGCCTTCACCAGTGCTCCCTCGAATTTTGGAGTCGTCTTGTTTGCTTTGACGTACGCAGCCCATGCATTTTTCTTGAAGGTGTTTAATGCGATCGCCATCTTTTTAAGAGCATAGTTTCTGACTTTCTTCACATATGCATCTATCAAGTTATCTGGTAGTGTGAAATGTGACATCAGCTCGGTCCAAAGCACATCTTTTGCTCTTTCATCGACAAAAGTAACTCCTTCTTGATCGCTCTTTGCTAGCTTTTTCCAATCTTGTGTGGAGATCGGGATTTGCTCCCTAACAATAACTCCGCATTGATTCTTGAACTTGGTCGCATTTTTCTTAGGTTCAAGCGGTTCGCCAGTTGATGTATTGATGGAATCGATGCTGAACTTTACGCCAGGGTCCAACTTTTTTGCCGGGCCTCGAACTACCCTGTCGCTTGTAGAAGATTTGCTCGATCTGGAGGCCTAAAAGAAGAAAGATTGTTTCGTTAATACATATAAAACTCAATTAAAACATGTAATGATCACCGGATGGCTTATATAATAAATATGCCTTGCTGGTCTTTGTTATTTGAAGAACATTTTCTTCATCAACATCGTTGTCGAATTCATCTATTCTCTCGTCTTCATCAAACATACAACCCTCACCAGGATTGTTCAGATATTGCGAGCCGTCATCATCTTCATGTTCATGCTCTGGTCTCGTGGAGCATATGATGTTGAACAGAGCCTCTTCTCCTTCTCTATCGGTATTGTCCATAGCTTTTATTTAACTAACCCAGAAGAAAGATTAAAAAAATAGTATTCAAACTAGAATGCATGCAATCAATAAGGAGAAGTGAATCATAGTACATAATATGCATCATCGAATATAATCTCGAATAAATCGTCTCGAATATTATCGAATATAATCTCGAATACATCTCGAATACTATTACTACTACATCTCGAATATTATTGATTATATAATATCACTACTACAGATTCAGTTGACGTCTTGTGCGGCAGGCGGTGGACACCCAAAGAGAAGGAACTATGACAAGATCATAGCTCGGGTGAGATCCCTGAAGAACCTGCCAGGTATTGGAGAACCTGACGTCCAACGTATGCATGTACCGACGGACGTGCTCGTCCTCCTCCCTAACACGGCGGCGTACCACCTCCGGCGGGGCCGACTGCCTTCGCACCAAAAGTGGCCCACGCGAACGCCACCAAAGAAGCTTCGGGTCGACGACGGGACCCGGGTTTCTCACCAAGCTGCGCGCCCCTGAAGGTAGCACCTCCCAGTGCTAGCCAGGCGGGGCCTAGTCCCAGACATGGTGCCTCTGAAGCAGGACGTTGTCGCGAATGAGTTGACGACGAGGATGGGGGCCAGGCATCGTTGACTTCGAGAAGAAATTCTTATGAAAAAAAATCCTCTAACATTTAATTAACATTCAAAAGTTATCTAATTAACATCTAATTAACATTCAAAATTCATCTAATATACATCTAATTACCATCTAATATACATCTAACATCTAATATACATCCAATTCATCTAACATCTATTTAACGTCTAATTAACATTCAAAATTCATCTAATATACATCTAATTAACATCTAATATACATCTAACATCTAATTCATCTAACATCTAATTAACATTCAAAATTTATATAATATACATCTAATTAACATCTAATATACATCAAATTAACATCTAATATATCTTAAATTCATATAATTACGAAAATATCCAGAGGTCGGCGATGCGAGGCGAGTAAGGGGCTCACAGTGGGGCGATGGCCAGCAAGGCGAGGCGAGTCATCGGCGACGGCAACGGCGACGGCGCGTGAGCTCGAGGTGGGGGCGGCACGCGACGGTGGCGGCGTCGGCGTGGGCGGCGCGTCGGGGGCAGTGACGGCGTGGGCGGCGATGGCGTGGACGGCGACGACATCGAGGGCGCGCGGGCGGCGATCTCCTCTGTGGTCAAAGAGACGAAGAAAGCAGAGGAAAAATGAAAAAAATTCAACTCCTGCTTATATAGGAGGATCTCCAACCGCGACTAAATACCCCCCTTTAGTCGTGATTGGAGCCACCAACCGTGACTAAAGGTGAATTTCAGCGGGCATGAACGGCGGGAAGCGAAACCCTTTAGTCGCGGTTGGTGACTCCAACCGCGACTAAAGGTGGGTCTTTAGTCGCGGTTGGAGCCATCAACCGCGACTAAAGGTGGTGCTTGCGCAGGCGCGGTGCAGGAAAACTTTAGTCCCACCTCGCCAAGCGAGGGGCAGCCGCACTGGTTTATAAGCCCCGCTGCGGCTGCTCCCTCGAGCTCCTCTCTAAGCAGGTCTATGTGGGCCTATTGAACCTGTGCGGCCCTGTTGGGCCTACTGGGCCTTGCGGGCCTGCATCCTGGCCCAGGTTGGATTTCTAGTCGTATGCAGGCCGTGGCGGCCCAGTAGGTGGCCTATTTTTTATTTTTTTATTTTTTTATTTTTTTGTTTTTTGCTTTATTTTTTTTCTTTTGTTCCTGAGTTTTTTGTGCTTTATTGAGAGTTAATGAGTGAATCTTTTTGCGTTAGGTCAAAAAAATTATAAACTTTCTGTTAGTGGCAGTAGTTCTCAAATTCAAATAGTTTAAATTTGAATTATTTGAAATTTGTGTGAATCACTAATTTGTGAAAAAAATTACTTTAAAAATAGATTTCTAGTGATTCTTTTTTCTACTATTTAATATTATCGTGTTTTATCATCAAATCCAATTTGGTAATTCTTAGGTTATTTAAAAAATGAAATGCCTTTGTAACAGGTGAGTTTTCGTCTGAAACCCTGATACTTCGAAAGAGATTGTCCATTCTGTACACGAAGTGCATCCAATTTTGTCGTAACCCTCTCAACTTTTTAGCACATGCTATGTAGGTAAAATGATGATACCATGCCAACTTTCAACCTTTTCAGAGTTCATTTGTAGTGCTTATCAATTTCAGGGTCATTTAGCTCAAAAAATCAGTAAATGCATGAAAAATAGCAAATGAAGTCAGAAAGGGTTGAAAATTGATGACCTCCCTTCGAATGGTGCATATTGAACGCACAAAAAGTCTGGAGTTGAAATAAGTTAAAAAAGAAATACCTTTGTAACAGGCGAGTTTTCGTCTGAAACCCTGATACTTCGAAAGAGATTGTCCATTTTGTACACGAAGTGCGTCCAGTTTTGGCCATAACCCTCTCAACTTTTTAGCACATGCTATGTGGGTGAAATGATGATACCATGCCAACTTTCAAACTTTTCAGAGTTCATTTGTAGTGCTTATCAATTTCAAGGTCATTTAGCTCAAAAAATCAGTAAATGCATAAAAAATAGCAAATGAAGTCAGAAAGGGTTGAAAATTGATGGCCTCCCTTCGTTTGGTGCATACTGAACGCACAAAAAGTTTGGAGTTGAAATAAGTTTCAAAAAGGAAATGCCTTTGTAACAGGCGAGTTTTCGTCTGAAACCCTGATACTTCGAAAGAGATTGTCCATTTTGTACAAGAAGTGCATCCAGTTTTTGCCGTAACCCTGTCAACTTGTTAGCATATGCTATGTGGGTAAAATGATGATACCATGCCAACTTTCAACCTTTTTAGAGTTCATTTGTAGTGCTTATCAATTTTAGGGTCATTTAGCTCAAAAAAATCACTAAATGCATGAAAAATAGCAAATGAAGTCGGAAAGGGTTGAAAATTGATGGCCTCCCTTCGAATGGTGCATACTGAACGCACAAAACACATAAGTACACTATTATTACAAAGATTCCCTTCGGTTTGTCCGAAGTGGGACTTTCTAGATATATAAGTCCGGAAACTAACTAGAGAAGCCGGTCACATCCCAAAGTGGGATCTTTGGGTGTAAAAAATTTTCTTCGCGTGTGTCCCTTTGCATCGTAACCATGGACAATCTTCATTGTTTAACTTGATGCTCGAGTCAACATTCACTGTGAAGGGAGCAATTTCATGAAACTTTTCATAATCTTCTCATATGTCTATCTTGTCCTCCACTCCCACGATGTTTCTTTTCCCTAAAAGAACTATGTGACGCTTTGGCTCATGACATGATGTATTTGCTTCCTTATATTTTCTTTTTCTCAGCTTGGTAGATATGTCCTTCACATAGAAAACCTGCGCCACATCATTAGCTAGGACGAATGGTTCGTCTGCGTACCCAAGATTGTTGAGATCCATTGTTGTCATTCCGTACTACAGGTCTTCCTTTACCCCGCCTCCTGTCAGATTGACCCATTTGCACCTAAACAAAGGGACCTTAAAATCAAGTCCATAGTCAAGTTCCCATATCTCCTCTATGTAACCATAGTATGTGTCCTTTGGCCCATTGTTGTTTGCTACATCAAAGCGGACACCATAATTTTTGTTGGCGCTCTTTTTATCTTGGGCGATTGTGTAAAATGTATTCCCATTTATCTCGTGCCCTTTGAAAGTCAATATAGTCAAAGATGGTAACTTGGACAGCAAGTATAGGTCATCTTCAACAATGTCGTCATGCATGAGACGTGTCTGCAACCAACCGGCGAAAGTCACCGTTTGTTCATGTGTAATCCAGTCGTCAGACTTCTCCAGGTGTTTAGAGTGTAGAATATTCTTGTGTTGCTTGATATACGGAGCCACCAAGGCGGAACTTTGTAGAACTGTATAATGTGCTTGCGCCAAAGAATGCCCATCTCGGCATATTAGTGAATTCTTTCCTAGCGCGCATTTTCCACCCAGTCTGCCCTCATGCCGCGATTTAGGAACACCTATTGGCTTAATGTCAGGAATAAAGTCAACACAAAACTCAGTGACCTCCTCTGTTTCATGGCCCTTGAAGATGCTTCCTTCTGGCCTAGCATGATTATGAACATATTTCTTTAAGACTCCCATGAACCTCTCAAAGGGGAACATATTGTGTAGAAATACAGGACCCAGAATGGCAATCTCCTCGACTAGGTGAACTAGGACATGCGTCATGATATTGAAGAAGGATGGTGGGAACACCAACTCGAATCTGACAAGACATTGCACCAAATCATTCTCTAACCTTTGTAGGATTTCTGGATCGATTACCTTCTAAGAGATTGCATTCAGGAATGCACATAGCTTCACAATGGCTAATAGAACGTTTTCCGGTAGAAGCCCCCTCAATGCAACCGGAAGCAGTTGCGTCATAATCACGTGGCAGTCATGGGACTTTAGGTTCTGGAACTTTTTCTCTGCCATATTTATTATCCCTTTATATTCGACGAGAAGCCAGACGGGACCTTCATACTGAGTAGGCATTCGAAGAAGATTTCCTTCTCTTCTTTGGTAAGAGCGTAGCTGGCATGACCCTGAAACTGCTTTGGATCCATGCCGTCTTTTCCATGCATACGTTGCTGGTCCACCCGTGCCTCCGACGTATCTTTTGTCTTCCCATAAACACCCAAGAAGCCTAGCAGGTTCACGCAAAGATTCTTCATCACGTGCATCACATCGATTGCATAGCGGACCTCAAGGTCTTTCCAATACGGTAGGTCCCTAAATATAGATTTCTTCTTCCACATGGGTGCGCGTTTGTCAGTGTCATTCGGAACAGATTGTGCACCAGGACCCTTGCCAAAGATTACTTTTAAATCCTTGACCATATCAAGTATTTCATCACCCGTACAATGGCTATGCTTCTTCCGGTGATCTGCCTCATCTTTGAAATGCTTGCCTTTCTTTCTTATGGGATGCCTGCTCTGAAGAAATCGACGATGCCCGAGATACACATTCTTCTTACATTTATCCAAATATATACTGTCGGTATCATCTAAACAGTGCATGCATGCATGGTATCCCTTGTTTGTTTGTCCTGAAAGGTTACTGAGAGTAGGCCAATCATTCATGGTTACAAACAGCAACGCATGTAGGTCAAATTCCTCCTGATCTTTCGCATCCCACGCACGTACACCTTTTCCATTCCACAACTATAAAAGTTCTTCAACCGTCATCTTTTCTTGAAGGGAAGCCCTCCATCATCTCGGCGGCTGTTAGGCCCGGAGCAAAGGCCAAAGCCCGGCTGATGCCTGCAATGGCCCCTTGACGGGCGGCTGTTTTCTTGAGTTCGGCGATCTGTTTTGGCATGGTGGAGAAGAGCTCTAAGACACCCCTGAGAGTCGCCGGAATTTTCTCCTTATGTTGCACGGCCTTGATAGTGCAGATTGCACCACAGTACAACTGCTCAGTTAAGATATAGATGGCCTTCAATGGCAGCAGGCTATTAGAAGCCAACTGCCAGCTCCTAGGACCTGTATAAACCGGACAATTCAGATGAGTCGCCAGTCTAAGTAAAGATGAAACTATTTGAAACACAAAGTTATCAGAATTTTACCAAAGAGGGCGGCTGACATTTTTCTTATGTGGCGCTTCAAGCCTTGGAGTTTATCCGCCATAGCTATCAGCCGCTGGTCGGCGTCATCCGCCCGTTGGATCAAGGCGGTCTTCTCAGATTCAGTTGACTCCTTAAGGGCAGCAAAAGCAGCCTTGATTGTGGCCAACTCTTTAGAGAGAAGCCGGTACTTTTCATCGGCGATGTTGCGGGCTTCTTGTTGAGCCGCCAAGTTGGTCTTCAAGTCCATCAATTGTGACCCGACTTCGTTTAAAGCTTCCTATGACACGTCAAAATACAGGATAAGTCGCTAGAATGGAAATCATATCAAATAATGAAGGTTAAAGAAAAAGTTATGCAAGTCTCAAGCAGATTGCAAGCAATATGTTTGACACTTGGGGGCTAATGTATATTTGATCTTCGAGCTTACAACACAATTCCGGCTCATCTTCATCAAAGTTAATCTAGAACTTGGGGGCTACGATATGGCTCCTCAGATTTACTTATAATGAAAGCTCCGACTCAACGTTATCAAGTTTGAGTCGGCCCTTGGGGGCTACGATTGGTTGTTCATGTTATCTACAGTAAATATCTGACTCAACTCTAACAAGTTGAGCCGGCCCTTGGGGACAAAGGCATTGGATTTTCTACAGAAGATCAGGAAAGACCCGGTTCACCTCTTAACTAGATTGAACCAGCCCTTGGGGGCTAAGTAAGGTTATAGCAGCAAGAGGAATACCTCATATTTTGTTTTCATCATAGTTACCAGCCGAAGCTCTAGATCCCGGCTGGTGGTAAGCCGGTTTATATACCCGGCGTGGAGTTCTTCGGCCGTCATTTTCTCAAAGGAAGAGTCAAAATCCAGCTTCTTGGAGGCCTCGGCAGACTCTTTATGCCTGGTCAGCACATGAGCCGGAGGGGACTGGGGAGCAGAGCCGGTGATCACAACCTCCGGAGTTGCAGTGGCCTTGACAGGACTTGGCGATTTTGAAGGACCCCTTAGAGGGCTCTCCAGGATGATATCTTCAGCAGCTGGCTCAGTGGAGACAATTGGCGGATCTACATCCGGTTGTGGCTCCTTCGATTGTTCTTGCTCCGGCTCTGGAGCGGCAGGACTGGGAGAGGGCTTGTTGGTCTTCCGATGCTTGGCTTGAGCACTACAAGATAGAAAAGTGAGAATCCAAAGGATATTGCTACCCTACAAAGAGCCAGATATTATAGTGGAAAAACACTTACAGCAGGTTGATCTTCGGAGGCGGCAGAATGGTTGCCGAAGAGTCGTGGGAGGAGGGCGACTTCTGAGATGAAATTCAAGAAGGATGAGACGGCACTAAGGTTATAAAGAGAAATGAATCAAACAGGAACACATACCTCAGCAGGGCATTTTTTCGGAGCCGGCGGGTTCGGCAAGCCGGACATAAGCTCAGTAGAGCCGGCGCTCCGGGTCTGGCGACGTTTAGCCTATTGTTGCTTTTTCAAAAGAAAATCGGGAGCCAAGTAAGCGAGAGGATGAGAAAGAGGAACTTTTCTGGCAACCCATCGCGGCTTTCGGGGGATAAAATATTATGAGCCGGAAGAGACATAGTTTACCTCAGGGGCATTGGCGCGGCTGGTCTCCACTTCATCCTGTGAGTAAAAAACAAGCATTGGTAAAACAGGAAGGCAAAGAATCAAGCAAAACAACTAAAATTTTACCTCTGAGCTCAATGACTGTGGCGGGTCAAACCACTCCTCTCGAGGGGCGTTTTTCTTTGGCTTCTTGGCTGGGGCCTTCTTCTTGAGCTTCTTTAGAGGAGGGACATACTCCTTCTTCCAAAAATCAGAGTCGGCCTGCGGAAATAACCCGTAGAAGAATAATAGATTAGCAAGGTACAAGCAACATCTAAGAGACGGATGGGAAGAAATTAACTTACATATGGAGCCGGATTGTTAACACTGAAAGGCGCTAGGCCAATGGCGCTACATGAGCCGGAGGCTTCATGGACAAGGCTCCGGATGATAGTGGTAATGTCATCCTCTCTCAAGGTTGATTTGCTAAAGCACAAGGAGCTGTCATACTTGCCTTCATATTCACACATCAGCCGGCTTCTACGGCTTAAGGGCATGATCCGCCATGAAATCCAGCAGCGAATCAAATCCAGTCCAGTCAAACCATTGGCCATGAGTGCCTTGATCTTGGCGTGAGCCGGCTCATACCTGGCACGCTTTGAAACTGACATCCGGCCAGGAAGCTCTGAATCTATCCTAAGCCGGGAGGGACGATAACCCGGCAATGGGTGCTCATCTTCAGGAGAGGATCCTTGCAGTAGAACCAAGTCTTATTCCAATCCTTTGGATGACTCGGCATCTGCGCAACCGGAAAAATGATGTCTCTGCGTTGTTGAATGGAAATACCGGCAAGTTCTAGACTCGAACCACCTTTCATTTCAGTTTGGCGGTTGGCATAGAAGAACTCTCGAAACAACCCCACAGACGGCTTGATTTGCAGGTAGGCTTCGCAGACCACTTGGAAATTGCATATGTTTGAAATGGAGTTGGGGGCCAAGTCTTGGGGGTGAAGCTTGTACAAATGGAGAACATCACGGAAGAATTTAGAGCCGGGCGGCACGAACCCTCGCTCGATATGGTCAGAGAAAACTACTACCTCTCCTTGTTGGGGAGAGGGCCGAGTCTCGTCACCTGGAACCCGCCAGTGAAGGACCTCCTTGGAAGGAAGAGTACCCGCGTCAACAAAATTTGCTAAGTACTCTTCTGAGACGCTAGATCCGACCCAGTTGCATGAGTTGGAAACGCGGGACATGGTGGCGGCTTAAAGACTGTGCAAAATAAAATATGCGGCGAGTTAAGAGCAAGCAATATCTGTGACGACTTACAATTTTAAGGGCTCTACAAATACTGCGCCATAGTCCGGCTGATGAGAGCCGGAGAGGTTTGGCGGTTCAACAAGGAAAGGAGGAGCGAAAATTGGCTAAGTCCTGAAAAACAGGTTTCACAAACTACCGCTGCAATTATGGATCTACAAAAAACAGGAAAATAGGTTCTTATTTCTAGACCTAGCGAAGAACAGGCGGAACAGAAAAGAATGAAACAAAGCCGCGACGGTCCACGCATTGCGCACGGCTGCGTTGTGCGCGGCGGCACGGCGGAGACGCACGCTAAAGACGTCGACGGCGTCGGAATACCCTAACAGTGGCGATGGAGGAGCCCGAGCGGCGCCGACGGAGCTTCCCGCGAACCCTGCTATGGTGGCGATGGATCTAGGGGGAGTTTGAACTTACCGATAATGGAGCGGCGGACGCGAAAGAGGCTCTGGTATGACTCAGGTCGATGCAGCGGCCTGGTTGATGGTGATGAGAAGACAGCGCCGGAGTAGGGAGTGCTGGAGCAGAGACGATGAAGGGAAGAAGACAAAGGGGGAGCGGGATAAGGAAAGCTTCCCCCCGCAACAGGTCTTATTTAAAGAGAAGACAAGGCAGGCGCGAAAATTTAGGCGACGGAAACCATTTGACCGAGGCAGACGCCTCGATTTTCAGGCTGACCATTTAATAAAAGATTCGGTGATACATCAGCAGATCTTGTGACGTCATGCCGGGTCATCATCGGGCGACTCGCCGAAGAGTAGAAAATAAGGATGAAGTGAGCAAGCTCAATTCAACCTGGGGCCTAATGTTGGGGATATAACCCCGCAATATGACCCGCCCTTGAAGGCTCCGGGTCATGTTGATGGCTCGTGAGCCGGCCCAAGGGTGAGCCGTAAAGCCAACGGCCCATGAAGATAGACGGCTCATGGTGTGGGCCGCAAGGTGGCCCGGACTGAGAAGACCCGGGCGTGCGAGCCGCTCGGAGACAGTTTGGACAAGAAGATAGAGTAAGACTCGGATAGACAATGAGATTCGGTTAGACAATTGTAAAGACCCATGGTCCTGACCTCTTATATAAAGGCAGACCCGGGGTGACTTAGAGTTGAGGTGATCAAGAACTAGGTCAAGCTTTAGCTCCCTTGTAATCGATACAACAAGTAATACAAGCTCAAGCAGGACATAGGCTATTACATCAACTTGAGGGGCCGAACCTGGGTAAACCCGTGTTCTTCGTCCCAATCAACCCCTTTGAGTCCATCACATTAGCGATGGCCTCGAATCCAAGTCCGTTCACCCGGACATCTGCCGTGATAAATCAACGACAAATGGCCTTAGGTACACATCAATGTCATTGTCGGGTTACTTGGTGCCTTGTATGAGCACTGGCATCATAATGAACTTTCGCTTCATGCACAACCAAGGAGGAAGGTTATAGACGCATAGAGTCACAGGCCATGTGCTATGATTGCTGTTCTGCTCCCCAAAAGGATTAATGCCATCTGCACTTAAGCCAAACCATACATTCCTTGCGCCTTGCAAAGTCCTTCCACTTTCTCTCCATTTTTCTCCACTGCGACCCGTCAGCGGGCACTCTCAACTTCCCGTCTTTCTTACGGTCTTCATTGTGCCATCGCATCAACTTGGCATGCTCTTTGTTTTGGAACAAACGTTTCAACTGTGGTATTATAGGAGCATACCACATCACCTTGGCAGGAATCTTCTTCCTGGGGTGCTCGCCCTCAACATCACCAGGGTCATCGTGGCCGATCTTATAGCGCAATGCATAGCATACCGGGCATGCATTCAAATCCTCGTACTCACCGCAGTAGAGGATGTAGTCATTAGGGCATGCATGTATCTTCTCGACCTCTAATCCTAGAGGGAAGACAACCTTATTTGCTTCGTACGTAGTCTCTGGCAATTCGTTGTCCTTTGGTAGCTTCTTCTTTAACATTATCAGCAACTTTTGAAATGCCTTGTTAGATACACCATTCTCTGCCTTCCATTGCAGCAATTCCAGTGTGGTACCCATCTTTTTATTATCATCTTCGCAATCTGGGTACAACCCTTTTTTGTGATCCTCTAACGTGCGCTGCAACTTTAGCTTCTCCTTTTCACTTGCGCAGTTTCTCTTTGCATCAGCAATGGCCCGACCAAGATCATCAGCGGGCTCATCTGATGCCTCTTCTTCAGCTCCTTCCCGCATTGTCGGCTCAGCTTCTTCCCCCATTGTTGTACCATCATATTCATGGAACCCATGGCCAGGATAGCTGTCGTCATCCTCTTCTTCTTCATTCTCTTCCATTAGGACCCCTCTTTCTCCGTGCTTGGTCCAACAGTTATAGCCGGACATGAAACCGGACTCAAACTGCACGTGAATGGTTCTTGAGTTAGAGTAATTTCGATCATTCTTACATCCAGCACATGGACAATACATAAAACCATCTGGCCACTTGTTTGTCTCAACCGCAACCAGAAAAGTATGCACTGCATTAATGAACTGGGGAGAGCATCGGTCATCGTACATCCATTGCCGGCTCATCTTCATTACACAACACCGAAAAGACCAAATTAATACAAGTTCGTACATAAAGTTCATACACACTTGTTCTCATAAAACAACATACAAACTCTCTAGATAAAGCATTTAAATGCAACAACAAATGTGATCAACATCGCAACTAAGGTAACAATTGATCCAACAACATAGTGATACCAAGCCTCACTATCAATGGCATATCTTTTAAATTTTCTAATCTTCAAGCGCATTGCACCCATCTTGATCTTGTGATCCTCGACGACATCGGCAACATACAACTCCAGTTTCATCTTCTATTCTTAAACTCTTTTCAATTTTTCTTTCAAATACTCATAGAGCGTTGCAAGAGCTAATCTCGCAATGAGAGATGAAAGGACAAAGTTGCTAACCTTTGCGAACACTTGGATGGATGGGATGCCTCCAAATCTTGACAAATTTTGGGAAAAATGGAGGATGAGCTCGAGAAAGAGAGGAAGAACAGAGAGGAGAGGAAAGGGGAAGAACAGAGGACTCTGCTCAGGCTGGCGCCGAAGGGTTTCAATATAGGGGAACCTTTAGTCCCGGTTGGTGGCTCCAACCACGACTACAGGTTAGCCTATAGTCGCAGTTGGATCCACCAACCAGGACTAAAGGTTCCCGTGGGGCCCCAGGCTGACTCCAGCCTGGACCACACCTTTAGTGCCAGTTCGTGGCATGAATCGGGACTAAAGGTCCGGAACGAACCGACACTAATGATGCCCGTCACGAACCGGGACTAATGGTCACATTAGTGCCGGTTCAAAACCCAACCAGGACTAATGATGCGGACAAATGGTCTATTTTCTACTAGTGCCTTCTCCTCCTCCTCTGGCTCTGAAGAGTCCAGAGGCATCCCAATAGTGATATGGGGATACGCCTCGCCCGGATCTCCTGCTCTATCTGATAATGGCGCTCCAGCGTGAGCATCAAATAGGTGGTTTATCTTTAGAGGGACCATGGCGCTGCCAGAGAGCGTGGGAAGAGAGTTGGAGAGGGAGAGAGGAGGTGGATGGGCTCGAACTGGCTGCATGGAGAGGGAGGAGGTGGATGGGGTAGGGTTGGAGGATGTCAGCCAGTTGAAATAGCCAGATTTGTTCTCAGGCAGGGAGCCGGAGCAGTGCCACACGGCGTTCACACCCCCCCACTGATGACCCATAAGTATAGGGTATCAATTGTAGTCCTTTCAATAAGTAAGAGTGTATAACCCAACGAGGAGCAAAAGGAAATGACAAGCGGTATTCAGCAAGGTATTCTCTCCAAGTGCTATAAGTAACAGTGATAGATAGTTTTACAACATGATAATTCGTAACAAGTGACAAGTAACAATAGTAGCAAGTGTGCAGCAAGGTGGACTTATCCTTTTCATAGCAAAGGACAAGCCTGAAAGTTCTCTGATATAAAGTAAAGTGCTCTCGAGGACACATGGGAATTTCTGTCTAGTCATGTTCATCATGTTGAGTTGATTCGCGTTCGTTACCTTGATAATTTGATATGTGGGTGGACCGGTGCTAAGGTGATGTTCTTATTTGAACAAGCAACCCACTTATGATTACCCACTCTCGCAAGCATCCACAACTATGAAAGAAGAATTAAGATAAATCTGACCATAGCAAGAAACATGTGGATCCAAATCAGCCCCTTATGAAATAACGCATAAACTAGGGTTTAAGCTTCTATCACTCTAGCAACCCATCATCTATTTATTACTTCACAATGCCTTCCCTTAGGCTCAAAATATGGTGAAGTGTCATGTAGTCGATGTTCACATGACACCTCTAAAGGAAGCAATAAGATACATATCATCAAAATATCGAACGAATACCAACTTCACGTGATTACTTATAACAAGACTTCTTCCATGTCCTCGAGAACAAAAGTAACTACTCACAAATCATCACCATGTTTAATATCAGAGGCGTAATAAATATGATAAAGGATCTGAACCTATTATCTTCCACCAAACAAACCAACAAGCGTCAACTACAAGACGTAATCAACACTCCTAGTAACCCACAAGCACCAATCTGAGGTTTTGAGACCAAGATTAAATACAAGAGATGAACAAGGGTTTGAGATGAGATGGTGCTACTGAAGATGTTGATGAAGATTGATCCTCCCAGGAAGGAGGTAGTGTTGGTGATGGCGATGGCTTTGATTTCCCCCTCCCGATGGGAGGTTTCCCCTGCAGAATCTCACTGCCGGAGAGCAAAAGGGCCTCTGCCTAGTTTTCCGCCTCAATATGGTGGCTCTTTGTCCCAAAAGTATCCACTTGTTTTTTTCTAGGTCAAAACACATGATATAGTAGAAGAGGGGGCCCGAAGGCCGCCCGTGGGCCTGCCAAGCTATCAGGGCACGCCCAGGGGGCGTGCCCTGTTGGCTTGGCACCGACAGGTGGCCCGCCTCTTGCACTTCTTTGCTCCATAAATTAAAATATATTCCACAAAAAATCCTCGTGAAGTTTCAGGTCATTTGTCGTCAAGAGAATTTCCAGCCTTTTTCTCGGTTTTCAGGTCTAGAAGTCCAGTTTCCGGCAATTTCCCTATTCGTGATGTACCTTGTAAATTAAGAGAGCAAAGGGATTAGAATAGTATAATAAAATGGAATAGTGGTCAAGAATAATATAAATATCAATGAGTAATCATGATGCAAAATGGACATATCACCCACCAGAGGAGACGTCCGTTCGATAGCCGAGTTTCTAGGCAATTTCGCATGGGACCGGTTCGTCGGTCCGACGTGGTGGACGCATAGGTGCCCACATATCCGCCCCATATTTGGGATGGATATGAGGGGTGTCGGTCAGCCTGGGCATTTGAGGCCCGTTTGAGGAGCCCGATTGGGACACTTTTTTATGACTGGTCAATGACCTGATGGGCTGTCCGGGCATTTGAGACGGGTTTGAGAGGTCCGACTATGGATGCTCTTATGGATCAAAGATAGTATTCACAATATTCATCCATTGAGGATAAATACCATCAACAAGGTAGTGCTACATGGTGTAGCCATGCACATTGATGGTATAGTTGCACTCCAGAGCCTTTCCATCACGAAATCATGCAAACAATAGAGTTGGCGGGAGCACGTTGATGTCGTTGTGAGAACCGAACATACCAAGTAAACAATGCTAAATTCATAGGTTATGTGATGCCATGGCTTCTAGTGTGATGGTGGGATCTCCGGTATGACATTGGTATTGGTCTGGTGAAGTTGTTGGATAGTTTTTCCATTCCTGTGCATGAAATCGATAGAACTGAGCACCAGGAAACCCTCTTGATTTTCCAGGTGCCATAAGTTGGAGTGTGTCCTCAACATATGGTTCTCCTAATTATTCTTTTCCAAACACCTCACCATTGTAGTGGAAAATTTGACGGTTGCTTCATTACATGTGCTCTCTATTGTCTAGACATACTCATGAACATTGTTAGTGGTCATATTATATGCAAACATCCTCGTAGCAACAAAGCATTTCTTGAGAGAGAAACCCAAGTGGCCCGCTGAAATCAGCCTTTGGCGTGGATAATTATCATATGCCTTGACACCCTCCACAATGTGCAAGAACACATGTGTGTTCATCCAAAAGTGGACATTGCACCACAACACTGATGTAAGGACAGGAAAACTGCCAGGAGAAGGCACTTTAAAGGGCACATAAATTGCCAGGACATGGCCTAGGAGGAGGGTTTTATAAGGGGAAGCAATGTTTTTAGGACAGGGGAAGAACTAGTGGGGGCGACACATATATTTGGGTGTGAAATTTTATGGTCTCGCGCGTGCTCCCGCACATCTGTGTGTGATTGGCCAAATTATTTCGATCTCGCGCCAGAGTCCCCGGCAGACAATGGGCCGAGGTTCAGTTGTGTCGGCGGTTAAATGGTCGTGGATGGTAGAAATAACCACCGGTAGTCCATACACCCTAGATATTCAACTTCTCCTCGCAGTTTATATGCCCCTTAGTATTTCTGCCAGAAGTAGTTTGATCCTTGGTAGACTATTTGCCCTCGATCGGGTATTTCTCCTCACAATGAATTACCGCCAATCAAAGGTTGTGGTGGAGTGGAAAGCAAAAGTAACATTCTTGAAGTTTTAGATTTTTGGCAAAATAGTCATCGTAAGGATCAGCATGGCCCTTTGTCCATTGATGAAGAGTAATCTTGCCCGGCATAAAACCCTTGAAGTTGAGAAAATGCACATCTTCCATTTGCATTGCTTCAAGCGTACCAAGCATCATCACCAATTCATAGTCATTCGATGAAATTGTGTGCCCCTGCAAATGTGCAGCAAAAAGGCGTTCAAGCTCTGTGGCGTTTCATCGAACGAGTGGTGCAGGAGTGGACGACATTTGCCCCGCCTGTCCAGGACATACCTAGCGACGTAGGACGAGCGACATGTGTGAAAGGCTTGATGAGCGCATGCGTCGGGAGTCCGAGATGGCAACCATATCTACACGTGGTTAGCGTTAGGGTGGGCATAAGATGGGGTTGGGTAAGGGAATGGGAAGAGAGGAGTAGAGTTTTTTTTGAACAAGGGAAGGGACCAGAAGGTCCGTGATGCTCCCATTAAAATAGCAAAAGGATTACAACACTGCCCAAAGGACCACAAATGAAATAGAAATTACAAACAGGTCCTTCCTTAGAGCAAACAGGACGCCAAAAGATGAAACTAAAACGCAATCGAGTCCTGCAGCCACCAGCGACCTCGCCAGAGATGCCTTGGCCACCATCTCCGGCCAAATCCTTGGCAAGCAAGGTAAAGAGGGCCTCCTCTGTGGAGGTTGAAAATGGGGGCATCCATTTTTGCCGAAAAATCCACCTGAGGCCAGCGATCCGTCCTAGCCACCCAAATAGCTCGTTGGAGACATTTCTTCTTTTGATCCTTAGCTCCAGCGGCTGAGATTGGAGCACATATATTGGACAGAAGTTGCACGAGCAAGCCAACATCAAAACTCCCTGGAGCTCCAAATCGAAGACCGGCGCCGCCGAATTGGACCCCTCTTTGCACATCACCACCACGGTAAGGTTCAGAGGAGGAATAAACAAGTCAAGAAGCCACCAGATCTGGGACCCCAACAACGAGCTTATTGAAAGGGCCCTCTCCAGATCCCGCCTTCTCCGACACCATCCACCATGGACCAGGAACGGAAGAAGCTGTCGACCATCACCTGATGCTTCTCGCAAGCACCGACGACCACCACCCCTACGGCAAGATGCCAAGCTACGGCATAACGCCAGACAGAAAGTCGATCTACACCTACTACTACCTACAGAAGAGATCCGGCAGCCATACCCGTCTCTTCTCCAACCGACATCGCCGACGGAGGAAGAGAGGGCAGGCTCCGGAAAGCAACGGGCGACTCTCAAGGGGCAAGAGGAGAGAGAAGATGAGGGGGGAAATGAGGCCCGGGAGTATAGGTCGCCGATGGATTTTGTGAGGTTTGAGGCACGATGCGCATGTCAAGGCTGACTGAACAGACTAGACCGTCCAAATCCTCTCCGTGTATAGGATGAGTTTGAGTAGGGAAAATTCGTTTCTGAACCAGGCTCATCTGCACCTGCCGACGAAAAAAATTAAAAAACAATACTAGAAAAATTCAAAAAATTCTAGTTTTTTTGTGTGGTACATATTTTGATGCGTGAAGTCCGTTTCAAATTTTAACTTATTTGGACATCCGAGGAGCTCTTAACAAAAAAGACAAATCGGGTCAAAAAAATTGGTGGACAGTAAAACTTTTTTTCAGACCCCGATTTGTCTTTTTGCTGAGAGCTCCCCAAATGTCCAAATAAGTTGAAATTTGGAACGAACCTCACGCATCAAAATATGTACCACACAAAAAAATGGAATTTTTTGAAATTTTCTAGTATTTGTTTTGATTTTTTTTCGTGAGCGCGAGTGCAGATACACCCGAGAGCCGAAACGCCGCGTCCTTTGAGTAGTCCATACGTATTTTGTGAGGTTTGAGGTACGGCACGCATGTCAAGGCTGACTGGACAGACCGTCCAAATCCTCTCCATGTATGGGATGAGTCTAAGGAGTCCATATGTATGGACCAGACTGGGAGAACCCGTTGGATAGAATAAGGGCATCTCCAACACCGGTCCTCAAACCGGACACTCTGTCCTCCGCGGACCGACGACACTGATGGTGAACCGACCATCAAACCATTCATGCATACATTTCAAAGCGGATTTCAACAACCTGCAAAAAATTCACGCAAACCAGATGATTTTTTATTAAAACTAGACAAAAAACATTCAAATTTCGGACATATTCCAACTAAACTATAGCAGACTAGGCTAGGCTACTCTAACCTAGTCTAGAGTGGCCACGGCGGAGGCTGTTTCACACAACATATCTTTCCCATGTCCGACAACAAGCTCACCGGGTCGTTGTGAGCCGCGAAGCTAAATGCTTCAGCGAGAGGGGAAGAATAGCCTCCGCCTCCGCAAAGCATGGATCGGTGGTTGGTTTTGAGGCGAGGGAAGACGGCCACGGTAGCCTACGGCCTCGCGAAGCGAAAAGTCACTAGTTGTGTTTGTGTAACCCTGCAAGACGGTGGTGGTGGCCTTCTTGGGACCACAAGCGGTGGCGGCCTCACATGTGTACTTTTCCTTGCTATGAGCGGCTGTCGTGGATGTGCCGGCTTCGTCGTTGTGGTGGTGGGGCGCCGCAGAAGTGGAGTTGGCGAACTCACTTTCGGTGCCCAAGTCAATTCCCTCTGTCGTCGCGTCAATCTTCGTGAATATGGCTTCTTTCTTTGCCTATAGGACGCGGTGTCGTCATCGCTCGCGGGGATTTGGCGGGCAGGGGCATGGGACAACCTAGACAGGCAAGGGTGATGGTGCTCTTTCAATACCATGTCAACGATCGAACAACCAAGCAGTTTCATGGTTCACATTAAATATACCCTGAGAAATAATGAGATATGCTTTTGAAGATGCCCACAGTAAAGGCGCAACCTCCGCGCCTTCAGCAATTCCATGACCCACTATTATACCTGGCCATGGAAAACCCGGCCTGACCCGATCTTGCCCACGGGCCGGGCCTAGATTTTGAGCCCGATGACCAGGCCGTATCGGGCTCGGGCTTGTCATATTTGCAATTTAAGAAAGAGGCTCGACCCAAGACCCGATGGGCTTTTTGACTGTCGGACTGGGGCTTGGGCCTGAAAACTCATGGCTAGACCCGGCCCGAGTTATGCCCAGGTATACCCACTACACACTAAAGAGGGTTCGTGTCTGTGTCTGTCCCTGCCTAGAACAGAACACTAGAGTTTTCTGATTTAGTTTAAGTTTAATTGGATCAGCTTGGCCAAAGAGTCTGTAGTCATTATCTACACTAGATCATCGATGACGTTGTTGCTGTGCGCATCTATTCTCCATTAGAATGGTAGGAACTTTCATAAGTGTATGTACACAGAAATTTCAATAAATATATGGAGTGCAAAATAGATTAGCATAAACAGACCCATATATTGATGTGTAATTGATAAATGGAAAGTTAAGCCTATACTTGGATAATTTTTTAGTATGGAGTGAAAGACTTTGCGTGCTACCAATTAATTACAACAGGGACATTATTAACCCTATCAAGCTATGAAGATTCATCACCTGGTCCAACCATCGCAATTCATTTTATCCCGCAAAGTCATGATTAATAAAATTTATCACTTGAAACAATGAAATTGAGGATCAAATGTCATTCTTCTCTATAACTACTTGCTAGAGGAACTAACAAACAAAAGAGTTTTATGTACCTTGACTCACTTTAAATCTTTCTATAGTCAACAATAAATCATATTAATTCGCAGATTATGTATTAGTTAGTGGATTTTATTTGCCCACAATATAATTCATTGTGAACATAGAATAGCTCAACATCGGATGACATTTCTGCACCAAAATTAGCACCAACTTCGATGATATAGTTCAAACCAAGTACATGGATCTGTAGTGCAGGCCTACTTTAAAAAGAGCTTAGTTGAAAGAACCTGGCAGTTAAAACCATGTCAGAATCAATAAAAAAAACTAAGAAGCAATATGGAGGTTTGTGAATGGGCAGAACTGATATATATATACTCAGGTAATCGCCTTTTTTGCATTTCAGAAAATGGATGGAACAAACTCTTTTTTTTCTGTTATTGTGTCTCTGCTCATGAGAAGGAAAGGTTTAGATGTGGTTACTGCCACAAAATTAACTATTCAGCAGGAGCAAAGATCCCAGAACCACAGCAGGCCAGATGAATATAACCACCTGTCTACCTAGCTAGATGTTCTAACACTTCACATCCTTGTATGATGCACACGCACTTGGTCTGTAAGGATAAGCTTTTTTGGGCACGGGGAGAACATATGAAGTGTGTGTTTACGGACATAACTACAATTTAGAGCTAGAAATAAACTACAACTTAATGTGTAAGCATGTAAGACATGAATAACACTATTTCCAGTAAATATATATGTCTTTCTCCAAAAAATTTACCAGAAGCTATGGGTCTCACAAACTGCCATGTTAGACAAAAAGATGTGTATACTTTGGCATGTATTAGGATTTACTTTTTTTTGCTGGAGCACCTCTAGCGTGTTTGTGATTCAGCTTGAGCATGAGATGTTAATTATTTGGCTAGCTTTCCTATAATTGCACATTGTTTTCTAGTACGACAAATGGACAATCATTTGATATTCAGCCACGTGGGTTGCTGGAAGAAGCTACGGCCATAACCCGTTGGAGAGTTGAGGCACGTGTTGATCAAACGTCGTACCTGGCTCGAGGGGTGGTGTTGCAGGGGAGCTTATCAGGGCAAGCTACGCAGGTTCCCATGGAGGTCGATGAACTCGAAGAGAAGCAGCCTTGTGGATGTGTGACTGCTCGCCTTCGCGGTCCATAGATGCTGGTTTCCGCTGCCAGGCAAGTCATCGTGGAATCCCGCTCAACCGAGTCATCATGGTCGCGGCTGGCAGTACCGCGCACTTTGATGGGATCCCGAAATAAAATCACTTTAGTCCACTTTCGTACTGCACCAGTCAACATATTATGAATATACTTGGTCGCTTGATAATTAAATATCAACATGTATAACTTGAATACTTTTATCCGACGCTTAGGTGCACAGTTTGGAAATAATGCTTAAATAAACATCAAAATAGAGCACATGCTGCCGGTTGAACATGAGAAATTCATAGAATATACGCACATTGTAAAGTAAACGTAGAAGAATATCCTCTCTTGGATATCACTTATGTGCCAAATTATAAATCATGACGCCCTTCATCTACAAATTTCAATGTAGCTGGAAAAAAATAATGTTTTCACATGAAAAAGATAAGCAGACTTATAAGCTAGCCATTTAATTCTTGGGCATAAATCAAGTATTGCTGTCTCGTTTGCTCACTGGATTTCATGAAACTTTCAAAATCACATTAGAAATATACTATTGTAATTGACCTGACAGGTAAAGAGATCAAGAAACGCAATACTTCTAACTGATGGAACCGCCGGCTTGTCACCTGTTGCCTCCACACAATTAAAATCCCAAGAACAATCTTTGCCCTAACAAAAATTAGGATTTTCCTGTAGGTACACGGGTTGCCGGGACCATCTGGACGGAAGGAGTGCTAGCAGTCGGTGATTGAGTTCGTACCGGACGAACCTAAGGTGGAGAGTTGGTGCTAGCGGCTGGAATCAACTCTGGCAGGACAACGCAGACAGCAAGATGAACAGAGAGAACAGTAGCCGGCCCGCTGTTGGATCGAAATCGTCGTGGTCGCGGCCGACAGCGCCGCGCGCGTGGCTTGGACCCCGCTCGAGCAAGTCGGCTGGATTCGCCCGAATCGCGTACTCGTCACGCCGTCATCTGGACGGATCGCCCGCGTCGACGGGCGCGGCTCGCGCGCATCGCCTAGATCCCGAGCACGTCGGCCGCATCGGGCGCGGCTGGATTTCCCCATCACCGATCCACCTCCTCTGTCCAGCGAGCGCAACGAGCGGACGACCCACCTCCCCTGCCGAGTGAGCGAGAGCATCCGTGGTAGCTTAATGGGCTGAGATAGCGGGCCCAGTTCACCAGAAGGCTTGGATTCGGCCTCTGGAGCAGCAGACCATCGGACAGCTGGGCCAGTCGCGGGAGAGGGGGCTTTACACAGAAGATCCGATGGCCAGAAACATCTAAATCATGTAAATGGACGGTCAGAAACGTAAATCGTTGAGAAGGTTCGGTTTATGCTCGGTTTTACTGTCCTTAATTAAGCCGTGATAGTTATTTTTCCCTCATCATTCTCATTTGTCCAAAGTTTCCGTAATCTATATGTATATGTAGTGATATAGAGTGAAGTGATTAGACTACTAACAAATAATTTGATACACCCGTCTATGATAAATAATGAATACAGATTTACTTTACTGTAGAAAAATAGGGCTAGAACCATTCGGCATGAACGGTGAGCTATCTCAGAAAAATAAAACAGGGATGCCGGAATAAGAAGTGTATCGTTTTGACC
Source organism: Hordeum marinum (assembly GCA_022496015.1). Classification (NCBI taxonomy): domain Eukaryota; kingdom Viridiplantae; phylum Streptophyta; class Magnoliopsida; order Poales; family Poaceae; genus Hordeum; species Hordeum marinum. The sequence continues at coordinate 248,552,467 of CM039676.1, read as the reverse complement.
AAATTACAGGAACGTGCAGACCAGAACGCTATCAATTTATGGGAAAAAGATTACAATTTCTCTTGAGATTTTACTACTAGTAGTAGTATTACTTCCAATATTACACATGAATGTATGTTAAGTTTTATAAGAAGCACGGCAACGAAAGCAGAGTCTTGACGAGCATGTAGCTAATGGCCAACACCGTCGCTCGGCGTCGACCAAAGCGTCCGGCCACGTCCAGCGCCGTCTTTCGCCGGTGTATAAGCTGGCGTCAACGTCACCGGAGCATCGCCTTTGGCGATGTCGGTGTTACTGGAACCTTGGCCGGCATGCCCGTGCCGATCATCCGGAGCAACCCGAGCATGAACCTGAGATGGTGAGGCCACTAGGAAGATGAACAGGAACACCGTGGCATGCGGCAGGAGAGACATGGACATGGTGATTTGAAGCTAGCTAGATATCACTTGTGGACGATCTTGTGCTGTTGTGAGTTTTGTTTGGATATGTTAGGAAGTTGGAAACTTGGGACATATTTATAAGGGAAGGAAAGTATCATCCAGTGCAAAGAATTAAATCTTTGACAGTCAAGTACGGCTAGAGAAGTCAACCAACTTGGTGTTTCCCTGAGTTTCAGGCACAACATTTGAAAAAGTCCATGTCGATTGCTCCTTTTCGGGATATAGGATTGGCGCCCTGTATGTCTGAGATAGCTTCATACCAGCAGACAACGCAGTAAAGGCCGCCTCCGGTATTTTACCAGATCTAGGAACCAGTCGGTAGCCAAGTTGGTTAAGAGGAGGGCCACCATGCATTGTGTGAGGCAGTGTCGTAGCATATTTATAACGTTTGTATTGTTCATGACTTATTATCATTATTTATGCAAAATTTGAAAGTTTATTTAGACTAACATATTAATAAAGTGTCAATAGCTAGTTCCTATATTTTTTATGTTTATGTTTTCAAGGATAATGAATATTTTGGACTTACCAAAAAAATATAAGGATTTTTTTACATCTTTTTAGGCAGACATGCAAGTTTTACTATGTGGTCACAATCTTTACACGGACGAAGAGAAGTTCACCGGATTGGCCTAATCAGGCACGTCAGCCAACCCCTAAAGCTAAAGCATGTTTGAAAGATTGTGAGCCTGGCATTCTAGATTTGAAACTCATGATTAAAATTACAAGAAATAAAAGCAGTAGAATGATCTATGATTTCATGCACAATAGCACGAGAACTTGCATATCTTCCCGCCTTGATGACTTCAACAACCACCTAGAGATCATCTGCAAGTGCCAAAGCTTCTCTCGTTGCCAAAGTCTCGAGTGTTGTAGGATCTTCAATGCTACTAAACACAATTGTCAAGGCTCCCAGGAAGGTGCTACTCGGATCACGACACATTGCCCCGATTGCACCAAAACGTCGACCCTTGACACTACGGCATCAACATTTTGTTTGGCATGATCATCACGAGGTGGGACCCATTGGCCCGACATAGGGACACTTGGAAGACCCCTGCTTACTTTCGGCCTATGTAGGATTTTGATCTCCTTCATGAATGGCTTGATAAAATAGTTGGTAGAAAAGAAAGTTTGGTTAATTTCTTCATGTATAGCCTTCCTGCGGGCAGTCCAGATAAGCCCATAGTGTGACAATCATCATGGTGAGCTCCCCACCCATCAGCTTGTCAATCATTGCAAAAGGCCAATTCTTTGCACTAGAGTCCTGATTCAAACACATGTGCTCTAACAAAACTTCATCGGAAAGTGCCCAAACACTAGGTGACATGCTGCAATTAGTTAGAGAATGTCTCCAACTGTCCACCACTCCACAAATGGCACAAACACTGGATGTCACCATGCTTTTATGATGTAACAAATCTCCAGTAGGCAACGGATGTTGAGCGATCCACCGAGCAAAAACATTTAGTCTAGTGGTACCTTGGCCCTACACAGTTTGGACCCCCCCCCCCTTGCTCTAAGTGTCAATCCTAGTTGCAATCTATTGATCCTCTAACTAGCCCTCCATGTCGAGTTTCATATTAATGATCATCTTGTACGAAGAACGCAATGTAAATGGGTTGTACAAAGATGAATCACTTGCTTGTGTCTTGGGGCAAGCCCATTGAACATCCAATTCCATAGGGCTTTGACAAATGGACTAAGTGGACTCATTTGGCTTCTAGGTTGATGTCGATTAATCTAATTCAGAAGCTAAATTCATTTTAATGGAGGTTAACCACTAACTATGCCTTCATTGTTAAGTCTATGTATGCAGGTATTATCGATTATGGACCTATTTTTCACAAAAGAATAATGTTTGGAAACAAAAGTTCCTTATAAGATGAACATTTTTGTGTGGTTTTTGCATAGGGAGGAAATTCTTTGCAAAGATAATGTTACTAAGCATAATTGGCGTGAACACAAAAATGTTGTTTTGTGAGCAAGAGGAGACAGTTCATCATTTATGCCTGTCATCTCCATTTAGTACTTTGATCTGGCGCATGATTTATGTCATATACAATTTAGAACCGCCTACAAGTATACCAAATTTGTTTTGAAACTAGTTAGGTGGTATTCATCATAAGTTGAAAAGGCAAATCTGTGTTGGAGTTTGTGTCATTCTATGGGAAACATGAAATTCCTAGAATGATTGTGTTAGTAACACATCATCTAGTCCTAATTTCTCGTGGGTTATCTACAAAGCGATATCTTAATCTGCATGTGGTCATCACTGAAGCATGTGGACATGCTGGCGCTTATGTCCTTAGGGTACAACCAGCTGAAAATGGTTGTGTGGTGTTTATGCAATCAGTTTGGCCGACAAGCCACTTGTATATTACGTGGATGAGCTATGTAATCTCGGGAGTGGTTGTGATCATGCTTTCTTTTTATTTGTCTGATTTTTGGTACTCGATGACTGGACTTGATTCAGAGAACTCCTTTTGAAGAAGAAAAAAAAGGTGATGAATAGATTGAAAGCCCCCAGCCCCCCCCCCCCAAAAAAAAGGTGGAAGATATTTTTGGTAGCCACTAAGATATTTAAGGTATTGGTAACAATATGATGATTTACTATAGTAATGAAAGAGCATGGTGCCCCCATGTTTTTTTGGTAATTGATGACAACCCCTATGCCCCTATGGACTAATGGTTGCCTTGAGTTATATTTGAAGGGTTGGTCCATAGGCATTGGATGAAAACCATTTGTTGGTTTCAAGGCTATTAGAAGAAAAATATGTCTGACCAAGGTGCTACTCAAGGAGTTATCCAAATATTGGTCATGTGAGTGTTGAGCCTATTGCAAGCATGTCTTGAAGAAGAAGATTGTGTGATCATTCATGCTTTCCTTCAAGACATCATCTTAATGAAGAGTGTTGGAAAGATACAAGGTTGATCAAGACTAGGTACAAAGATTGATTCAAGTTGGTCAACACACAAAGCATAGAAGATGTACCGAGAAGGATCAAGTGATCATATGGTATGGTGAGCATTGTCCATTACGCTTTGTGTGCTAACCCATGTTTGATTTGAGAGTTGTTTGTAGGGTTAGGTATGTTTCCATGGACGTGCATCAAAAGGAAGATATCCTGTAACCCATGGAGGATGACATCAAGTGGTGATCGTCACTAAGGTTGCGATGTGCAAGTTCAATGGAGCATCACGAAGAGAACATGCTTGAAGCCTGTCGTCCATTCTCATGATAATGGACATGTGAAGATGTGCCTGAGAGAGGCTCACCCATAGTGGAGTATGGGGGAGCAATCTACTTGTCTTCATCGAGCGTGAGAAATTAAGAAAGGTGGTCCAACTTGAGAAGGTCAAGATCATCATCATCTGGCTCAAGTGGATTATGCGCAAGGCAAAGATTTGTCCTTGATAGGTTTTCTATTTTACCAGTCTCATAGTGTTTGTTGGGAGACCGACTTATAGGATCGATTATCGTACTATCAAGGGGGTCTCTCGAGTCAATAGCTTGATCGTATCGTTTGTAGAGATCTCAAACCATTGCATCATTGGCATCATCTTTATTAGTTCTTGTTTGGCTTTTCTCCATGTGACATTTGGAGCTTGTGGTCATCTTCGTGACAAGCTCGAGTTCATCGAAAATAGATTTCATATGCATCATTTATTAAGTTTTTGATGTTGGAGATGTCGGTTCTTCACGGATTGAGGTCCCACACCTCTATATCATTGGCATATCTCTCTTTCCACTTCTAAAGATTTCCATATGTTTTGAGTTCGTCGAAATCAGAGTTCATTTGCAGAAGTTATGGCAGTTTTGGTCTCACTGGCATCCATCTGTTTTGCTTGGGAAATTTTATTGCACCCAAGCGCTCGATACCATAGTACCGCTTGCGGTACTTCCTTTGTGGACTACCATGCCACTATCGCTTGGGAAATTCCTCTTTGCAACTTTTTGTTGCCTATTTTCTCTAAGCGGTAGTACCACTCTAAGCCATAGTACTGCTCCCCCGAGCGGTAGTACCACTTGAGTATAAAGGGTTGTGCATGTTTTTGTTGCCTGTTTTCTCTAAGCGATAGTAGAGCAGTAGTACTGCTCCCCCGAGCGATAGTACCGCGTTATTGTGGGCTGAGACATAACGATTGGATTTTTTCCATCTATAAAAGGGGGTCTTCTTCCCCAATGAACCTTATCCTTTGAGCTCGTGTTTGCCCCATATTGTTGACCTTCTTAGAGCTTGCTATCTCTCAATCCCTCCACCGATTCCTGCTCCTTTTTGAGGCAAAAGAGAGAGGAGATCTAGATCCACATTTTTACCAATCACTTTCTCCTCTTTGTGAGGGGAACCCCTTGGATCTAGATCTTGGAGTTCTTTGTGTTCTCCATCTTCTTCCTCTCATATTACACCATACCATTTGTTGTTGTGGTGGTATTTGGGAGTGAGGGACTTGACCACTTCGTGTGTTATTATCTTTGCATTAGTTGCATCGATTTGAGTTCTCCACGGCGATACATGGAAGTGAAAAGTTGAGAAGTTTAGTACTCCCAAGTGTTTGGGCATCCAAGAGCTTGTGCCTTTTGGGTGCTTGGGCGCCCTAGAAGGTTGGTGATGCCATGGAGCTCAATCATTGTGGTGTAAATCTCTGGGAAAGCGTCCAGGTCTCCAATTAAGTTGTGAAGATTGCCCTGAACATTTGTATGGGTTCGATCACTGTAACACCCCTGGCTAACACTTATAGTAACCCTTGTCATGAAACAACAATAACCTCTTTTGCTTAAGCCAAGATTCTGCTAAAAAATGTTTGATCATTTTGGAATCATATCGCTTTTCAAATTTCTTTTGAAATTCAAAATTCAATTAATAAGTGTTTAAATATTTTGGCAAACTAGAAAACAAAAAAAAATCATGGATGGGTTGCAAATATTCCATAAGCTTTTATAAAATTGCAACTCACATTTTATAAAGTGTTTTCGTGCCTTAAAATAAATAAAACAGAGTTAATTTCCCTTTGAATTATGTAAATTTCAAAAAAATCAGAAGGTCCCCAAACATTTTATGTTACTACCTAATAATGCTTATGATAGAAAGGGGCCAATTCCATATTTTTACAAAAGTGAATTGGTGTTGTTTTTAAATAAAACAAGAGCTTATTAGTAAAAACAGTAGGTTTTAATTTAGAAAAAGGGGAAAAGCCCCCCTTCCCCCCTGGGCCAAGGCCCATCTCCCTCCCCCTCTAGTCGGCCCAGCCCACACCTCCCTCTGTCTCCCTCCTCCCGCTACACGAACAGAGGGGTGGATGGCCGCCACGGCCCCTGCCAGCCACACGTCAGGAATCCGTCGACTGGCATCCCCTATAAGAGCCTCGACGCACCCCCCTTGTCCAGCCCTAGCCGCCTCCTCCCCTGGCGTCCCCGCCCCCCTCCTGCTCTACAAGCTCGAGCGCGAGTCCGCCGTGCCCGAGGCCGTCAACGTCGCTGCTCCGTCCCCGCAGCTCGCCGTCGCCGTCCTCACCCGCGACGGCCACACCGAGCCTCGCCGACCCTGCCTCCCTACAATGCTCGTGAGCCGGCCCATTCTCTCGACCCGTCTCACCCCTCTCTGCTCCATTCCCCAGCCATTGCCCGCATCCATGTCATTGCGTCCGCTACGCCCGTGTCGCTGTTGGTGCTCCTTCTAGTTGTTGCCACTGCTAATGGGTGCTACTACCGCTGCTATAGTTGTGTTGTTGCGATGTGTGCTGCTGCTCCCGCTTGTGCATGTGCCTGCCTGACCTCGCTTGTAGTCGCGCTGCTACTGCTGTGCCGCCTACTGCCGCGCCCCTGCGTGCTCTGCTCGCCAAGCCCCTGCATCGCCCTTGTCGCCCGCACCCCTACCTTCGGTCGATGGGGCCCGTTTTCACCGGCCATGCCTGCCTCTAGACACCGTTGGCCTCCGTCGCCGGTGTCCAGGCCATGGCCATGGCCCTGCCCGCGTGCGCGCCTGCACACTAAGTCGGCTGGCTCTCTGCCAATGGGACCGGACCTGTTCAATCAGGTTAGGGTTAAAAATTAGTGGTTAATTAAACCTAATAAAACAATTTAGTTAATTAAATAACTGACATGTGGGGCCCCTGTCACCATTCCTTTGGATAAGCTCTGCTGAGGTAGCCTGCTCACTCAGCAGGGGGAGCCATCAGTCAACCTCTGTTAACTGGTCTGTTGACCCAGTCATTAGGGCCCACTTTCAGGTCTTGAGGCATGTGGGTGGGTACACTTTTGGGTGTATCTAGCATTTAGCCACCTGTTTTCAGATTAAAATAAAAATGGTTTATTTAGAATATTGTTAAATCTTTATAAAATCATATAAAATAATTCGTAGCTCGGATGAAAAAGTTTTATACTTGAAAGTTGCTTAGAAAAATTCTACGAATACGAATATGTTGTCCATTCGTCTGTCACATGCTCCTAGCATGATGAACATGGACATTTGGCGTTAGGGTCATCTGTCCGGTAATAGCCAAAGACCCGGGAAATATCGTCAGATATTTTCCCACTCCGTCTGCGATGTGTAGTACATCGTTAGCTTATCTCGAGCTCTACATATTGCCATGTCATGCATCGTGTTCCATCTGCTTGCTTGTATTTACTGTATCTTCCCTCCTTTTTCTCCGTTAGATGCTCAGACTGGCGCTATTGCTGGGTACGACTACGCCATTGACGTTCAGCCTTTTGCAACAGAGCAGCAAGGCAAGCAACCCCCCTTGATCATTCCGATATTGCCCATTATTTCTCTCTCATGCTTGCATTAATTTTTGCTACTATTCAGCCTCTTATAGAAATGTAGGGAAAGACTACGTACTATAGACCCAAAATGGTCGGACCCTTCCCCGGACCCTACGCAAGCGGGAGCTACATGCATCGGGCTGCCCTTTTTGTACATAGCTCCTATTCTGATGGATAGCCTGTTTTCTTAACTCTTATTGTACCTGCTCTTATATCACCTACTTAGAATAGGTTGATTAGTGATCCCTTGTGACCCCTTAGTCCCAGTTGCCACTGCTTCATCATCAACGACTCGAAGACTCGATCAACCGGATCGACAAGTCCTACCCGTCAGATTCACCATGCACCCCCTTAGTTGTACGACTCTGCAGAGCTACTATCGAGTACCGATGGTGACACCTCGTAAAGTACTTATGATGCTAAATCTGTAGTGTAGCTAGTCGGTTGTGGTTATCAAGGGTGATTCCTCCTTCACCATTCCCGACGACGACTCTGTCGTGCATCACCTCAAGCATAGACCATCGAGGGTGAATCCTCTCTGGTCACCTAGACGGTTACATTGGGTGGGATCCATCGAGGTTGATTCCTCAGGTTTCCCCCTTGATGTTTGGACGCATGGATACATTAACTTTACTACTGTTACATGTTGAGGTCAGGATGACCTGGAGGGTGTTGGTGTAATACGACGAGTCGTGGCCGGGCATTCTTGGCCCTTGCCACAAGTCCTCGAGACGGGGCGACATGACCACATATCATGGATCGCGCTCGTCACCGCAGCTAACAAAATATTAATGGGTTTGGATATGTGATCTGAGAAGGCTTCTGGCCTAATTCGCACTAACCATCACGCGGGAATAAGTATGGACACTCTCGTCATACATTCGACCGAAAGTTCTTCAGATGTCACAGTTGAGCGACACACGCCCGGGTGGCCCGCGTAAGTGCCGTCTTTGTATAAAGAGGTGCCAGGACCGACACTGGTCGTCCATGTAACATGTGGGATTGTGAAGGGAGCTTCTCCCATGACCCCTTTGCGATTAGGATGTAGACTAACGGGTGGCCTCTCTGTTGAGCCAAGGTAGGACTACGACGTGTCAATCAGCCGAGGTCGGGCATTACCCGAGAAAGTGTGTACGAACAGAGTTAATCGAGCGTGTTGGGAAAGTTTGTGCACCCCCGTAGGGAAGTATATTTATTCGAATAGATGTGTCCACGGTAATTGACGCTCGGAGTTGTATCCCGATCTATACAACTAAAAGTGGATACTTGTGAAGTAAAATTAAATTGTTGGCTTCGAGATTGCTTTCTCGTAGGGAGTCGAGGAAGGATCTTTGGGCATGATTACTTAATAAAATTGCTAAAATAACATTGCTACATATGAGTTACCAACCTACACTCTTCTAATGCTGCAAGACACTGAAGATGCTAGTCTTAGATAGGACTAGGCTTCCCCCCTCTATTATCGCATTTCTACAGCTAGTCCAAAGATATAGCCTCATTCCTTTGATAATGTTGCATATTTAGCATAGTTCTAATGTAAGTCATGCGAGTACTTTGGATGAGTACTCACGGTTGGTTTGCTCCTCTTTTCCCCCTCGATACGATTACTGCATTCAGGTGACGGAGCCCAGGAGACAGATGCTCCTGCCGACAAATACTACTACACTGACGGTGCGTACTACTACGTGGAGGCCGCCCCTGACCAACAGTAGGATAGGAGGCTCCCAGGCAGGAGGCCTTGCCTTTTCAATCCGTAGTTTGTGTTTGTGCTTGCCTTCTTAAGGAAAAACTTGTTTACTTATGTCTGTACCCAGATATTATTTGCTTCCGCTGACTAATTTGTATTCGAGCCCTCGAGGGCCCTGGTTTGCAATATGAAGCTTGTATGACTTCAATTTGTGTCTAGAGTTGTGTTGTGATATCTTACAGTGAGTCCCTAATCTTGATCGTACGTACTTGCGTGTATGACCAGCGTACGATCAAAATGGGGGTGTCACAATGACCCCCCTCAAGGGTTCCTTAGTGGAATCACGACATCTAACATTATGCGGGGATGTTAGGAGATTACGGTGGCCCTAGCGGCATTTTGGGAAGAATAATGCCTCCACACTGGTCCAAACGGAGATTAACATCCGCAAGGCTGTGAACTTTGGGATATATCGTCGTCTTCGATGCATCAGTTATGTCTTACCTGAGCCTTTTACTTATGCACTTCACTTTGTGATAACCATAATGTTTAATGTTATATATCTTGCTATCACTTAGTTGTTTATCTTTCTTAGCATACGTTGTTGGCACACATAGGTAAGCCTAGCTAGTTTAGGTTTTGTGATTGACAAATTAAACACTAGTTTTATTTCGCTTTTGTTCAAGTCTAAAATGTAATGATTTTAAAGCGCCTATTTACCCCCTCTAGGCAACATCAACGTCCTTTCAGTACACTTTCTCTAGTTTTGATAGTTTTTAGGAGTGGGACCAATACTAGGAGCTTTGGAGATCCTTATATACCGATTGCCCCCCTCTTAGTTTTCTTCTAATCAGCTTAGTTAGGTTTTTTGCAACTCAATTGATTTCTCATCTCAAATATAGTGTCACTAGGCAACAAATATTTGCTATTTTTGTGTATTTTAGATATATTATATGGTCTCTAAAAGTGAAAATCAAGGAGGTTACCTTTACTATGTATCTGAAAAGTGTATTCAGCCCGACAAATGGAAGTGTTGGGAAAAAAAGAGATGGTTTTCTATGCATGATGGTAGCTATGCACGCATGATGACAACTACACACCCTTTGCATAAATGCCTTTTTATATATATGAAGTGTTGGGTTTCTTATGGCATTGGCTCAAGTATACTTTTATTGTGTAGAAATGACCTTTTCTCACTTCTTGTTGTCCTTTTTTGTTACTTTTTTTGACACAAGTATCTTTTCGTTGTATAGAAGGGATTTTTCTCACTTCTCTCAGTCTCTTCACTTCCCTTTTTGGCACAAGTGATTTTTTGCTTGCTGGTTAGTCCCAAGTCATGATATTTTCATTATAAAGTTATTTTTCATAGTCTAAAATAATTAGAGATAAAAATGTCCATGGGTAGCAATTTATTTTTGAAGGAAACGCGAAACAACCAAGCAATGTTAGCATGATCCATTTCAATATCGGATTTAGTTCTTTTCTTATAAACACAGTAGGATGTAGACTCTCACAATACATACGCACACTCATCCCTAACACCATATGTCATTAGAAAAATAGCGCCGATAAGTCAGAAATTAATTTAGAAAATATCTGAGCACCTATGTCAAATCTAGAACTTCAGCTAGTTTTACCATTAGGAACCTAGCCATCCAAACTAGGCTTAGTTCACCTTAATTCTATTATTTTATTCAAAGTTAGCTTAACCATTTTTGTAGGTAAAACCATTTTTTTGCAGGGTTGCGGAGAAAACATAGCTTAATTAAGCGAACACAAATATATTGCCGGAGGGAGAAAATATGTGAGTACATTATTTTTATTTCACATATTAATTATCAATATTATATGAGTTTTCTTTGAACAGTAACACAATTTATATAAGAAAAGGGTGTAGCTTTCTGAACTCTATCTTAGACAGCTAGCACATGATGCCGTTACTTGATAAATCCGAACAAAGGGCATAAATACTGAAACGGACGGGAGCAATAATACACAATCCACTAGCATGGCCAACCTGGATATTCCTAGATACATGCTTGTCACCAAAAAATGGACCGAGTTTTCCAGAGAAATTTCAAAGCTGTATTAATGTTATATTCAACGTTCGTCAATGAATGGACCAAGCCTTCAGACCTTAATTAGCAGGCATATGGCTTGGTGAAATAGTCCAAATTAGAAGATGTCAAAAAAAATTGAAGTGCAGCGGCCATTTAGTTAGGACACGTGCTCAGCTGATCTCTACAGTTCTTTTGCTGTTGAAACAATACACTTTTTATTTTCCGCCAAAAAAAGAAGAAAATACACCTTTTAAGTTCCAGGATAAAACATACAGGTAGTGATTGGATACAAGTAAGAACTTCTTCAATTTATGTCATAGAATATTCTAATAATGGAATAAATTACTATATTTCAAACTTAGAGAAAACTATATCGTGATAATTTGATTTAAATGTGTGCAGTCCAAAGTAACACTACGCAACCCATTACACACATCGGAATATTAGGTGCTTCTTGCTCTCGCAGTCCTTTCATGCTACGAAATCTCACATCAAGGTCATAGGAAAATGTCCAGCATGCGATGTTGAAGATGAGGACACCAAATACCCGTTGTTTGTTTGTCAGAAAGCAAGAGAAGTGTGAAGACTATTGGGTGTCGAGGAAGCCATTAACAATGCACTAAAAGTTGATCTGGCGGGCGAGGCAATTCTTGAGTTTCTATTTATGCAGCGGGTGGAAGAATTTTGTGGTGCTTGGTATGGGAAACTTCATTGAAGTTATAGCTATTGGTTCGTGGTACCTATGATGGGAAAGGAGAAATATGGTACACCGGAAGGAGATGCAACAACCAAAATATATTGCTATGGCTATAAGAGCTTTGGTTGCAAATTTCTCCATAGCTAGTAGCCCTGGTGCAAAGATCAAACGCTATGGATGGGTGAAACCAAACAGAGGCTATGTCAAGTTAAATGTTGATGGATCCTTTAATCCTGATTTGCTTCAAGGGGCATATGGAGCTGTTTTGATGGACTCTACCGATAAATTTGTTGGCACTAGAAACGAGAAACTTGAATGGTGTGGAGATGCGCTCATGACAGAAGCATATCCCTATGATTTGGTCTTAATCTTTCTTCAATGTTGGGCTGTAACCGCTTGGAAGTTAACTCTGATAATGTTGAGGTGACTGAAACAATGATTACTGGCAAGTGATCATATGGAGTGGTAACTGCAATATTTGATGATTGTTATCATAGTACATGTGACTTCTCTCATGTCATTTTCGAGCATACACCAAGAGAAGCTAATCAGACGGCTCATGAGTTAGCTAGTCTCTCTAGACAGGTCATGTAATGCGTGGATGGAAGAACCGTCAGGTGGTATTGTGTTCCTGCTTGTAAATGATGCTATGTTGATTACCAGGAATAAACAGTGTTTTAAACGTCAAAAATATATTCTCAGCCCAAGTTATTAAACGTTGAAAATATTTTGTGCTGATAACTTGTACTCATTCTGGTTTTAACTATAAGTCTTTTTAGATATTTCAATTCGAACTACATATAGATGTATATAAACATATTTGAGAATGTTTCTTGTGTAGTCTGTATTGAAATATTAAAAAAACTTATATTTAGGAAAGAGGGAGTATGTACTATTAACTTCCAAAATCAAAATCACATGGTTTGAGTAAGAAAGAAAATGTATGTCTAACTGTGAACAATACCTGATATCCCTAATTCATAATATATAATAAACAGATACCATTTTCCATTCACAAATGTAAGATATTTTTTACATAAAAAATAAGACGTTTCAACATTTTCTGTTAAATCAGAGGTATATAGACATGTTTAGTGTTTTTTCCACTTATTTCAAACTATATTTGGTCTATGTTAAAATATTCAAAACATCTTATATTTATGAACGGAATAAGTATTATTTATAATCAAATTCAACATATTTTACGTCTCACTCAATAAGTGAATTTTATGTTAAAATGGTATTTTTATAATTTTCTAAAATTATGTGTATAACACTCACCCGCCAGGAAAATATGATGGATCAAAGAAAATACAATGTCTAAATGTGAACAACACTCACAGATTCGTCTGTCCCTCGCTAACCCTCGAGCCCGCATCCTCAAATCCCTTCTTCATCGTGTTTCTTCGGTTCTCTACTTTAAAGTAGCTGAATCCGAAAACATACAAGGTGTATTAAATTCATCTCCGATTTTTTGAGAGAATTGCACAATTACTCCAAAATAACACTACCATGTATTATCAACACAATTTTGCTAGTCTTTCGATAATATGCATTTAGTTTCAGAAAACGTTTATTTCAATTAGGAAGATGTATGTAACAACTTCGTTAATCTTAAAATAGCGTGTTGTCTTTCAATAGGTGGGGGTATATGTTTATGTATGACCGTTCTGTATTGTGTTAAAAATACGCAATTTGATCGACAATCTACGCACATGCTAATTTTCTCAAAATCGCAAAATTACTCTTCTCACAAACCCTATCTCCTCCTCTCCCCATCCCGTAGCCACCACCCTACTCCGCCCCCTGCTCTTCTCCGGGCCGGCGCGCCACCGCCTTCCATCGCGCCCCCTCGTTTCCTCCGGCCGGCGGGCCACCCCACTCCCACTCCACGCATCTTCTTGGCTCGCCACTGGAGAGCACGGACGAGGCCGGCGCGTCTTCAGCGGGTAGACGAGGCAGCGCGCTCCCCGTCGTTGTAGCAGGGTGAGCTGGCGCCCTACCCCGCCCTGACTCCCTCTGCTCGGCCGTCCAGACGAAGGAGCTGTCCATCTCTCGCCGGTCCTCCTCTTCTACCACCGGCCGGTTCTCTCCAACAGCACATCCTAGCTGCTGCTTCATACATGGCGAACGTGGAAGAATCTCATCAAAGTAATGGTCTTTAGTTATCTCGACTCTTTGTCCTGTAATTTTCTGTGTGATTAGATCGATACGGTAGGAGTCGGTTCTATCTTGTGTCAATTTCAGAGTTGATTCGAAGGATACATTTCGTGTAGAAATAGATGTTCAGTCGTATTTACTCATTTATGCTGCTGAAATTTGTACTGATTGTGTGTTTCGAAGGAGATGAAGCTACGAGGGAGCTCATGGTGTGAAGAGGTCAGGGTAGAATGGTCTTTTCCTTCTCCAGTTAATTTCTGTTAGTACAGAATGATATATACTCCGTATATGTATTGGCTACGGAACTTTCAAAATAGTGGCATTTTGGCAACAGTAAAGTTTATAACGGTATTTTGGAGTTTGACCGATGTTTTAATGGTACACAGGCAATTCTCTGCTCATAGTGTCAGCCACGCACTGCTGCTCCTACACTCTTGATCTCTTCTGCCGTTGTCCCTCCCTCAACATCCTCCGTGTTGGTCCAGTTCTCGCCGGGTCCGTCAACCCTGCAACCAGCACCGCCCTGCCCTCTGTCGCACTCCTACTCCTCATATCCCTCCCCTTCCACCGCTCTCTTCCGCTCCGGCCTGAGCACATAGCCCCCACTCACCAGACCATGCTTCTGCGGCATGGTGCACCTCTCTTCGTTCCACGACCGCCAGCAGGAGGCCTCTGTGTTGGAGGTGGCAGCCACGGGTCCGTGCCGGCGCAGCCCGATGTCCTTCACCAGACGGCCTGCTTCTTGTGGGCTGCAAAGACGAGCGGAGGAGCAATCAGGTTAGCTCTCCATACCGCTGATTTACGCCCCACCCATGATAGCTAATTCAGTGATTTGGTTTGTTGCCTAGTTGTGATAAGCTTGTTGATTCTTGCAAGCCTAAGTCCAAATTAGATTTCTAGTGCTTGAAATATGTGTTTGGTGGCATCTTTGCCGTCTGCCTCCAGTTAAAAGTTTGCAATTTAGCAGAAACTTGGAGATTTGAGTTGTTGTTTACCACCACTTTGAATATGTGCTTAAGTCTCAATCGGTAGCAGAGGATTGAGGATTGACTTCTTACCAACAAATCTCCATTGTCATATACCTAATGTGCCAGTCTTCATGAATTGTATGACAATGGATGCGTCAATATTTGAACAAAGAAGACATGACGAACATATCAAATGGAGCATGAGAAGCAAGGTTATATTGCTATTTTGGGTGAAGAAAATGTTCCCTTCCCTTCACTGCCCTGACTCCTGATGATATACCCACTTTAACCACTAAAATATTTGCATGTTGATCCAACATTAGTAGGATGATATATAGGCTTAAGACTAACCCGTTTGAACCTCAACTTTGCCCCTCCGCTACATACATATTTCTGCTCAGTGGCATGACACATTTGACATGTATCAAGCGTGAACACTCTGTTGGCACCTTTTTGACATGTATCACCTTCTTGGTTCTCTGAAGCCACCAATTTGGTAATGTCGTGTCTCTGGTAGGCGATTTTATGCTCACGTAATGTGTTAGAGAAAGTTAGTCACATTGTTTGGTGTCTCATCACCTTAGGACGATGGCGTCTGCTTTGCTTGTATTTCCTTGTTTTCTGTTCTGTCGGCCATACCTGCCATCTCACTTCTGGGGATGAACTACCGGAGTCGACCCACCATCTAGGTGCATTTCCTCCATCAGTGTTGACCCCTTTGCAACTTGAACCTCTGGTACATCTGCACTGGAAGTTTGATCCACACCACGTGCATTAACAATCTAATGATATGTTCTACTATAACACATCTATTTAAGACATCGCCGCCTTAAAACTCTGTAATACTGTAACTCCACCACCAAATGTCAAAATATGAACCTTTGCTGCCT
Organism: Hordeum marinum; assembly: GCA_022496015.1. Lineage (NCBI taxonomy): Eukaryota > Viridiplantae > Streptophyta > Magnoliopsida > Poales > Poaceae > Hordeum > Hordeum marinum. Next base: position 248,536,799 of record CM039676.1, on the reverse strand, counting down.
AGTCACAGACACAAGTTACTTCAAAAGCTAGAAAAATCAGCAAGACAGAAGTGATATTTTGGTTGGCAATATTTTTCTTAAAACCTTATCTTTTTTTTGTAACCGTATTTTACAGCCATTATATACTTGGCTACCAATGGAACCTGCTCTTTTTATCGTTTGAAAATAGCAACTAAATATTTCTTTAGTCTCAAATCTCTATAAATCTTGGTTGCTAAAACTCAATAGTGATCAGTCATTGAAACTTCAGTTGCATTAGTCTAACACTTGAATATTAATGTTCATATCGCGGCTTAGATCACATGGCAGTGACAACCCACAGTTATCAACTAATGATTTTAAATTTATAATGTCTTCGCACACTTTGTTTTATGTTAGTCAGTTAGTGATATTGACATACTATGTTGTGTACTGGGTTGTATGGAGGCAAGAGAGAAGAACTGTTCTTCTAATTCTTGCTTGTTTTATTCCTCATATGTGGTCCTCTCTATATAGAAGACCTAACAATTCAATGTAAGTAACAAATCATCGATCTTATTTCTTATTGCCTGAGGACCAAGCTAAAAGATATATTTCTAATTATATCATGAAAATGAAAACGATGGAAGTACCAATTTTTCGTATAGGTACAAACAAGAGTACAAGATTGTCTGCACCTAAGTCTTTGAGATTTTGAGTACCCTCTTTTGTGAAGCTTAGGAACCACTATTTGATATATCTACTCTGTTTAGTTACCAGATGAAAAACTCAAGATGGAGGCCTATATTTGCCTTGGAGACAGGTGGACCACCTAACGCCGATGGCGAAGACTCTGAAGAGGACAGTGGTTTTCTTGGCAGGACAAGGCTTGGCCGACTCGCCCAAGCTGCTGGAAGGCAACTGCTTGAAAAGCTGAACTCCGCCAGAAGCAACTCTCCCACAAAGATATTCCTTGTGCTCCTTGGATTCTACACCGCCAATGCTTTGGCAACAATCCTAGGGCAGACTGGTGACTGGGATGTCCTTGTTGCTGGTGTTGTAGTGGCTGCTATTGAAGGAATTGGCATGCTTATGTACAGAAGAAAACCGGCGACCAGGCCTCCTGGACGATTTCAGTCATTTATTTCAATGGTGAACTTCTGGAAAGCCGGTGTATGTCTGGGCCTTTTCGTGGATGCCTTCAAGCTGGGAAGCTGAGTTCCCAGGATTCACCTTGTCTTGTTTACCTATCAGTACTGTAGTCGATCCATTTAGCCCATCATAACTCAAGGATTTAACGCCACATGGATCAAGTTTTGTTCTTGCAGTTGGCCCAACTGCTTGCAGAGATAGCTTCTAGGTGATCGATTTCTTCCTGGTTCATCCAGATGCTGTGGGATTAGTGTTCTTTTGGGGTGGTGTACTCTTGGTAAGGACTGATAGCATACCAATTTGTTGCAAGTGTCATTGGGCCCGGAAATGTACATATGATTGTTGAGTTTCTCTTAGATTCTGATGATGTAATGAAATTCTTAGTCAGATGTTCATTTTTGAGCCTGCAGGGAAATAATTCAGGCTGCATTGTAAATGCTTGTGCGTAGCATGCGATGAGCTGGTTCTTTCTTCAATGCTTTATGAATATAAATTCTTTGTAACTTGCTTTGCATTTCTTGCTCAGTACACTCCCGCCAAAAATAGATGATGCTTTGATAAGTTTCCTTTCCTTTTGGGGGCGTTGATAAGTTCTTTTTCGTCTGTCAACAGTGTATCTTTCCGTTCTTTTTTTTTTTTGCTGCTGATATCTCCTAATAGGAAGATGTCAAATTGAGCCAAAGAAAGATGTCAAATATGAGGTCTTGTGGTAAGAGCAACTCCAACGCGTCGGGCCATTTCGTTCCCACGTGTCTGTTTGGGTTGGAGCAAACAAAAAGTAGTCCCAATGCGTTGACTCAAACGGACGCGTATTTGCTTTTTGTCCGTTGGGCAACCCATTTGAAACATACATTTGGTCCTCGTTTGCGTTTGCGTTGCCGCAGGACGAAGCGAACGCGTTTGACGCCCGCCAATTCCTCTTCCCCGCCTGCCTGTCGGTTGCTTAGCCAGCCCCATCCCCCCCTTTTCCCCAATACTCCTGCTCGCTCGCGCTTCCGGCCTGTCGCCATGGACGACGCACCGACCCTTGATGCAGTCGCCGACCTCGTATCTCTAGCCTCCTCCGACCTCGCCTCCCTCGTCGCCCCCAATGCCAAGCCCCACGCCTTCCGCAAGACGTCGGCGGTGACCAAGAAGAAGTCGCTAACGCCCGAGGAGTGGCGCATGCAATCCGCTAAGAGGAAGGGCCGGAGGCACACGGCGAAATGCAAACTCGAAGACGTCGAGGCCGTCGCCGCACAACAAGAGGAGACCAATGCTAGAGTTGTTGGGCTACGAGGGACACACTTATCTACCTTGGGTTAAACCCTAGTCAGCATGGGCTGATCGTTGTTGTGGCCGCAGTCAGCATGGGCTCGTCCGCCTTCCCTCGTGTTTCGTTGTCTGAGTTGCCGCGCACGTTCATCGCACCGGGAATGGTTGGCTTCCATCATCACTACCCACAGGCGTCTCGTTTGTCCCGAGAATGCTCGCCGGAGGTGAGCATGGTGGCGTTGTGCATGCTTGCTCCTATTCGCATCGAGCTCAATGCCACGTCGGTGGCCGATATGTCATCTTAGGGGGGGGGGCAGAGGAAACGCCAGTGGGAGGCACCTGTCAGCATGGTTTCGGGCGTCCGCAACCAGTTTGACAAAATGCCAGCCACGGACGACGACGCGGCCAACTGTTTCATCATTGAGAATATGATCTTCGAAGGTGGTGTGGATGCAACTACCTTCGATCCCGATGAAACCCAAAGCCAAGATGGCTAAAACCCCTTCATGGCCGACCCCTTTGTCCATGGAGGCATGACCGACCCCTTCATGCAAGGCCAAGATGGCATGGGCACCTTCCCCGTCAACCATGAGTTCCTGGAGGACTACGACCTAGAAGAAGAAGATGAAGTGGCCATCGACGTGCGCCTTTGTTTGAAGAGGAGCTTTCCAACCAAGCCCAAGCAAGCAAGAAGTGCCAAAGCAAGCGGACCAAGGCATACACAAAGGATGAGGACAAGCTCCTTTGTGAATGTTGGAGGAACATTGGACAAGACCCCAAGGTTGGTGCCGAGCAAAAGCCATCTACCTTTTGGCTACGTGTCCATCATGAATTTCATGAACGCAAGAAGCCTCGCCCCGTAAAAAATGGAGAGCAAGCGTGGGTGGGTGTCCATCTCGAATCTTTGGAGGGTGATTCAACAAGAGTGCAACAAGTTTTGTGTCACCCTTGAGAGCATCGAGGGAAGTCCCGTAAGCGGTCTCGACATTAAGGACATGGTAAAACATGTGTCCATCTTCGTTTCCATTATGCTTGCATGTCCATTTGCCCATATGCTTTCGTAGGCATTCCAAGCTTTGGAGGCTTTCAAGGCCTAACACGAGAAGTCCTTCAACCTCGTCCATTGTTGGATGGTTATCAACTCGGACGAGAAGTTCAAGGCGCAATATGCCTCCCTGAAGGACCATGGAAAGGTTGCAGCCATGGAGGCGCATGGTGAGGGAGACGCACCGCGGCCACGGGGGAAGACCAACTCGAAAAAAGAGGAGAAGCGTGACGCAACCTCGATTGCCTTGCATGCTACTTTGGACGGCATGATGAGCAAGAAGGACACACGGGAGGAGAAGTGTCGCCAAGACAAAGAAGAGCAAATGAATGCGTTCATGAAAATCCAAAGGAAGATGGTTGAGCTCAATGCGAAGAAGCAAGCGAGGGGGATCGAGATGGAGGTAGAGAAGCAAGCAAAGATGCTCGAGATCGAGGCCACCAATGCGAAGACCAAGGCAAAAGTGGCGCTTGCTAGCATGATAAAGAGAGTGGATATCATGAATGTGGAATTGAGCATGGTATCCCTAAGAAAGCGACCTTGGTTCGAGAAGTAGCATGTCGACATGCTCAAGATCGACGACGAGTGATCTATGGTGCCGGAGAGCGCTAGATTTTTCTATATGTCGGCAAGTGTGCTGGCATGACCACGACTGAGATGGGGTGGTTGAACTCTCGCCCCTTTCTTGTGTGCTGGCAAGTGTGTCGGCCGCTGGCAAGTGCGCCAACATGAACTTTGTGGTGGCCTTTCTGTGTGCTGGCATGCATGCCGGTCGTTGGCATGGTGTTGACATGAACTTTGAGCAGTGGTAAGATCTATGACCGTGGGCCTTTTTTAGTATTATGTGCGTGGGTCCGCGTGTTGGGCACATGGACGACCAAACACTAAAGGGGGCGGACGAGCTGACCTAAACGGACAAAAACGGACAAAAAACGGACATAGGGCGCATCCCTTTGGGTCGGCCCATTGAAGTTGCTCTCTATTTTGTTTGTTTTCTGTCTGTTTTGATCGGTCGCGCAGAGGGCAGTATTTGTATTTAGATTTGGGTCGATGCATGCACCTAACGCTGGCCTAACCCTTTTGTTTTGCGCATGGCTTGTAAAAAAGAGAGCTAATTTCAAACTTAACATTAATTTACATTAAAACGATGGTCAACCGCCGGCGAAAGTCCACATTTACATTAATTAAACATAAATAGAAAAACTAATGCCTCACACGCTGCGCTAGATGCCCCCGCGGTGCCCTAGGCATCCTCGTCGCCCGAGCCAGGACCGGTGAGGTCCACCAGCTCCGGGGCTGAGCCTGCCCAGGAGAACACGTGTCGCGTCCTGCGCCGACTACACCGTCGGCTGGCCTGCAGGACGCTCCCCCTCCTCCCGTGCCCCGCTACACGACACTCCTCCTCCTAGAGTTTGGCATGCATGAGGCTCTCGGCCTCTGCCCGCTCTGCCACATGGTGGCACTGCCTCTAGTGCTCGAGGTATGTCGCCTCCTGCGTCGGCGTAGCCTCGAGCCAAATGGGGGCGCGTTGACCCACTCATTGTTGGAAATATGCCCTAGAGGCAATAATAAAATGGTTATTATTATATTTCCTTGTTCATGATAATTGTCTATTGTTCATGCTATAATTGTATTAACCGGAAACCGTAATACATGTGTGAATACATAGACCACACCATGTCCCTAGTGAGCCTCTAGTTGACTAGCTTGTTGATCAATAGATGGTCACGGTTTTCTGACCATGGACATTGGATGTCGTTGATAACGGGATCACAACATTAGGAGAATGATGTGATGGATCAGACCCAATCGTAAGCATAACACAAGATCATGTAGTTCGTCTGCTATAGCTTTCCTAATGTCAAGTATCATTTCCTTAGACCATGAGATTGTGCAAATCCTGGATACCGTAGGAATGCTTTGGGTGTATCAAACGTCACAACATAACTGGGTGACTATAAAGGTGCACTACAGGTATCTCCGAAAGTGTCTGTTGGGTTGGCACGAACCGAGACTGGGATTTGTCACTTCGTGTGATGGAGAGGTATCTCTGGGCCCACTCGGTAATACATCATCATAATGAGCTCAATGTGACTAAGGAGTTAGTCACAGTATCATGTGTTACAGAATGAGTAAAGAGACTTGCTGGTAACGAGATTGAACAATGTATAGGGATACCGACGATCGAATCTCGGGCAAGTAACATACCGATGGACAAAGGGAATTATATACGGGATTAATCGAATCCCCTACATCGTGGTTCATCCGATGAGATCATCGTGGAATATGTGGGAGCCAATATGCGTATCTAGATCCCGCTATCGGTTATTGGCCGGAGAGGTGTCTCGGTCATGTCTGCATGGTTCCCGAACCCGTAGGGTCTACACACTTAAGGTTCGTGTTGGAAATATGCCCTAGAGGCAATAATAAATTAGTTATTATCATATTTCCTTGTTCATTATAATCGTTTATTATCCATGCTATAATTGTATTGATCGGAGACTTAGATGCATGTGTGGATACATAGACAAAACCATGTCCCTAGTATGCCTCTAATAGACTAGCTCGTTGATCAAAGATGGTTAAGGTTTCCTAGCCATTGACATGAGATTTCATTTGATAACGGGATCACATCATTAGGAGAATGATGGGATGGACAAGACCCAAACTACAAACGTAGCATATGATCGTGTTAGTTTAATGCTACTGTTTTCTGCATGTCAAGTATCTGTTCCTATGACCATGAGATCATGCAACTCACTGACACCGGAGGAGTGCCTTGTGTGTATCAAACGTCGCAACGTAACTGGGTGACTATAAAGGTACTCTACAGGTATCTCCGAGGGTGTCTGTTGGGTTGGCATGGATCAAGACTGGGATTTGTTACTCCGTGTGACGGAGAGGTATCTCAGGGCCCACTTGGTAATACAACATCACAACAAGCCTTGCAAGCAATGTGACTAAGTTTTAGTCACGGGATCTTGTATTACGGAACGAGTAAAGAGACTTTCCGGTAACGAGGTTGAACTACGTATGGAGATACCGACGATCGAATCTCGGGCAAGTAACATACCGAAGAACAAAGGGAACATCATACAGGATTAACTGAATCCTTGACATAGAGGTTCGACCGATAAAGATCTTTGTAGAATATGTAGGAACCAATATGGGCATCGAGGTCCCTCTATTGGTTATTGACCGTAGAGGTGTCTCGGTCATGTCTACATAGTTCTCGAACCCGCAGAGTCTGCACACTTAAGGTTCGGTGACGTTTCGGTAGTATAGAGTTATGTATGGTGGTGACTGAAAGTTGTTCAGAGTCCCGGATGAGATCCCGTACATCACGAGGAGCTCCGAAATGGCCCGGAGGTAAATATTGATATATAGGAAGTCCCATTTTGGTCGCCGGAAAAGTTTCGGGCTAATCGGTAATGTACCGGGAGTGCCGGTAGTGTACCGGGAGACCACCGGGAGGGGTATTTCGACCCAAGAGGCTTCATGGGCTGTGGGAGAGTAAATACCAGACTTTTGTGGGCTGGTGGAAGTCCCACACAAGGCCCATGCGGCTGGGAGAAAAAGCCCAAAGGGAAAAAGGTGGAAAAAGGCAAAAAAAGAAGGAATCCTAGTCCTACTAGGATTGGAGGAGGAGTCCTCCTCTCCTCCCCACTTTGGCCGACCCAAGGGCTGGATTTTTGGCAGCCAAGCCTCCTCCTCCTATCCTCCTATATATACTAGAGGATTTTAGGGTTTTGGCACAAAATTTTCAGCCACGTGCTACCTGTTCCTCTAGTGCATAGTTTCTCCTCTAGATCGGTTTTCTGCAGTGCTTAGGCGAAGCCCTGCCGGAATAGCTCCACCACCATCGCCGCAGCACCATCACGCTGCCGGAGAACTCTTCTACCTCTTCGCTCCCTCTTGCTGGATCAAGAAGGCGGAGATCATCATCAAGCTGTACGTGTGCTGAACACGGAGGTGCCGTCCGTTCGGCGCTAGATCGGAAGGCCCGTGATCAAGATCGCGGGACGGATCGTGATGAGATCGCGGGAAGGATCGTGATGAGTTCGCGGGACGGATCGTGATTGGATCGCGGGACGAATCATGATGAGATCGCGGGATGCTTGGTGATTTGGATCGCGAAGACGTTCGACTACACCAACCGCGTTTCTTAACGCTTTCCGCTTAGTGATCTACAAGGGTACATAGATCCAATCTCCCTCTCGTAGATGCTCATCACCATGGATAGATCTTGCATGTGCGTAGGAAATTTTTTGTTTCCCATGCAACGTTTCCTAACAGTTCGGTGACGCTAGAGTTGTAACGGGAATTGTATGTGGTTACCGAAAGTTGTTCAGAGTCCCGGATGAGATCTCGGACATCACGAGGAGTTCCGGAATGGTCCAAAGGTGAATATTTATATATGGGAAGTCCAGTTTCAGTCACCGGAAAGGTTTCGGGGTTTATCGGTATTGTACCGGGACCATCTAAGGGGTTCTGGGGGTCCACTGGGAGGGTCCACCTGCCCCGGTGAACCTAATGGGCTGTAGTTGGGTGGGAACCAGCCCCTTAGTGGGATGGTGCGCCCCCCAAGGGCCCAAGGCTCCTAGGGTTGGAAGCCCTAGGGGGTGGGGGTGCCTCCCACCTAACTTGGGGGGCAAGTGCCCCCCTTGGCCACCGCCCCCCTCTAGATGGATCTAGGGGGGCCGGGTGCCTCTTCCCTTCCCCTATAAATAGTGGGGGTGGGAGGGTAGCCACACCCCTTCCCCCTGGCGCAGACCTCCCCCTCCTACACCTCCTCCGCCTCCTCTGTAGCGCTTGGTGAAGATCTGCTAGAGAACCACGAGCTCCACCGCCACCACGTCGTCGTGCTGCCGGAGCTCTCCCTCAACTTCTCCTCCCCCGTTGCTGGATCAAGAAGGAGGAGACTTCCCCGGGCTGTACGTGTGTTGAACGCGGAGGCACCGTCCGTTCGGTGCTTGGATCGGATCTTACGCGATTTGAATCACCACGAGTATGACTCCATCAACCGCGTTCTTTGCAACGCTTCCGCTTAGCGATCTTCAAGGGCATGAAGATGCACTGTCTCTCTCTCTCTCTCGTTGCTAGCATCTCCTAGATTGATCTTGGTGACACATAGGAAATTTTTGAATTATTACTACGTTCCCCAACAATGGTATTAGAGCTAGGTTTATGCGTAGATTCTATGCACGAGTAGAACACGAGTAGTTGTGGGCGATGATTTGGTCAATTTGCTTGCCGTTACTAGTCCTATCTTTATTCGGCGGCATTGTGGGATGAAGCGGCCCGGACTGACTTTACATGTACGCTTACGTGAGACAGGTTCCATCGCCTGACATGCACTTGTTGCATAAGGTGGCTAGCGGGTGCCTGTCTCTCCCACTTTAGTCGGATCGGATTCGATGAAGAGGGTCCTTATGAAGGGTAAATAGCAATTGACATATCACCGTTGTGTCTTTGCATAGGTAAGAAACGTTCTTGCTAGAAACCCATAGCAGCCACGTAAAACTTGCAACAACAATTAGAGGATGTCTAACTTGTTTTTGCAGGGTATGCTATGTGATGCGATATGGCCAAAAGGATGTGATGAAATATATGTGATGTATGAGATTGATCATGTTCTTGTAATAAGAATCACGACTTGCATGTCTATGAGTATGACAACCGGCAGGAGCCATAGGAGTTGTCTTAATTTATTGTATGACCCGCGTGTCAATCAAAAATGCCGTGTAATTACTTTACTTTATTGCTAACCATTAGCCATAGTAGTAGAAGTAATGGTTGGCGAGACAACTTCATGAAGACATGATGATGGAGATCATGGTGTCGTGTCGGTGAAGATGGTGATCATCCCGCGCCCCGAAGATGGAGATCAAGGGCGCAAGATGATATTGGCCATATCATGTCACTTTATGATTTGCATGTGATGTTTATCATGTTTTTACATCTTATTTTATTAGAACGACAGTAGCATAGATAAGATGATCCCTCACTAAAATTTCAAGAAATGTGTTCCCCCTAAGTGTGCACCGTTGCGAAGGATTGTTGTTTCAAAGCACCACGTGATAATCGGGGGGGATAGATTCTAACGTTCGCATACAACGGGTGTAAGCCAGATTTACACACATGAAACACTTAGGCTAGCTTGACGAGCCTAGCATGTACAGACATGGCCTCGGAACACGAGAGACCGAAAGGTCGAACATGAGTCGTATAGTAGATGTGATCAACATGGAGATGTTCACCATTAATGACTAGTCCGTCTCACGTGATGATCGGACACGGCCTAGTCGATATGGATCATGTATCACTTAGATGACTAGAGGGATGTCTATCTGAGTGGGAGTTCATTAGGTAATATGATTAATTGAACTCATTATCATGAACGTAGTCAGAAGTGTCTTTGCAAATTATGTTGTAGATAGCTCGCACTGTAGGTCCCCTATTTTATTGATACGTTCCTAGAGAAAAGTAAGTTGAAATATGATGGTAGCAATAATGTGGACTGGGTTCGTGATCTAAGGGTTGTCCTCATTGCTGCATGTGGCGCCCCCGCCTGATTACCATTGTAGCCAGACGGTCGCCACGCATACCAGCCCAGGAAATCACACTGGCATGCGCGTATACAACAGGTATCATGAACACATGCATTTCTATTAATAGAAATATGAGTCTTACATGGTATGATGCAAGGGGTGATGGTAGTGGGAAGGCTCTATCTAAGGAAGCATGGTCTTAGTGCGGCTCCAATCCCCAGGGATCTGACTAGGTTACTCTTCTAGCCTGCGAACGTTCCGGCTCCTCGTCGATGGATGACGGATCCTTATGTGAAACTGGCCACATTGAAGGCCGCTGAGTACTTTTGAATGTACCCGCAAGCAAACCAAACTAACATATACACCAAGCAAAGCAATCCATGACATTCAAGCATGCATTTGTTGTTAGAGCATTATTAATTATCATGGCATAGCATACCGATCTAGCAGGATTAAACATCATGGTATAACAGGATTATCCAACAAGATAAGTAAATACGATAAGGTAAAGCATATTAAGTAAATAATTTATACTCTAAATCTTCTCAAGGTCCAATCTAAGTCTATCCAAATCCAATCCAAATCATGTGGTCATCCGACCACTCATCTCATAGCCATCCCTTGGCTAACATACCATCATGTGGTCATCCGACCACTCATCTCATAGCCATCCCATGGCTAACATACCATCATGTGGTCATCCGGCCACTCATCTCATAGCCATCCCATGGCTAACATACCATCATGTGGTCATCCAACCACTCATCTCATAGCCCTCTCATGGCTAACATACCATCATGTGGTCATCTGGCCATAGATCTCATAGCCCTCCCATGGCTAACATACCATCATGTGGTCATCCAACCACTCACCTCATAGCCATCCCATGGCTAGCATACCATATTCCTAACATCATCAAATGTCTGCACAATATGAGTTCTTCCATCATTATCATCATTATTACGGTTGACCACCTACCGAGGTCTGGACGGGTTGTCCAATACCGTGGACGCGACTATTCAAATAGATTTTTCACTCTGCAAAGGTTGCGCACTTTACCCACACCATGAAGCACCTGGCCTCGTGATCCAATTCAGGTGGACCAGCATTGCTCCAACAAAACCTGCCTGACCCGTGACTCTTTCATCGTACCACCGACATTCATCCTCCCCTAGAGGCCTGCCTTGGGTGGCCCCTGTGTCCTCGTGACACCTGCCATCGTCATGGCCAAACTAAGTAGTCCCAAACGGGGACTCCCGGGTTAACCAATCAACTCAACTGGGCTCACAAGGTTATCGTCGCCTACCGGGCTAGGGCAGCACGTGCGCATAACCTTCCCTCTTTGGTGGTACCGATAAAAGAGCACGCAATCAGACCAAGTCAAGGCTGTCCCATATCGGCAAATGTGGTTGCATGGTTAAGCCTGGACAAGTGACTCTAGATCAACCGACTAGGTTTAGCCTTAGCAAGTATTTAACAAGTAGGGTTGTTTATCACAATAACTTGAGATGGCAGTAGCTAAGCATGATAAAAACATAACCACCTATCTCCATATAATATCATGACATGTGCAATGATAAGATGAGCAGTAGCAGGTAATGTAAATGACAAAATCGAAATGGCAGGAGTTTAATTATTCCTATCACAAGCATATCATTAATTAAACACACAAGAATAACACATAGCAATGCTTTAGGGCATATATCAGATGGTCAGCTTGCCTTTGGTCGAAGAGTACTCCAAAAAGAAGCACGGAGAGTCCACGAAAAGGGTGGCCAGAAACTGTTCTCCTCCGAAGGGGACTGATGGAAGGGTGAGGGAAAAGTGGTCCTTTCCACTATGTAAACAACTTGTGAAAATGATACCAAAAGAACAGGCTCGATGAACTGAAGATGTGGGCTTTGGAATCACCCCGATCGGAGCTATGAGGAAGAAGTTATAGCTGTTTGAAGTTCATGGACTATTCTGTAAATAAAATATTCACAGACATGCCCTTGGGGGCTGAACCGAAAGCGCACTCGGCTGAAATACGCTTTTGGCTCAGGGATACGGGTTTAATAAAAACCGCCTACACTTATCCACGCTGGTGGGTGCCTCTCTCACTGATGGGTGGGATCGGGGCCCACCTGTCAGGTCTCTCTTTCCTCTCCTCTAGCTCCCTTCTCCTTCCCCGACTCCCGCTCGCAGGCAGAGGAAGGCCACCGGTACTGGTACTCATTCGGCCAACTCCGGTCATCCCTCGCGTTGCTCGACCTATGGACGACTGAGGAGAGCGGCAACTCGACCATGGCGGATGATACGTCTCCATCGTATCTATAATTTTTGATTGTTTCATGCCAATATTCTACAACTTTCATATACTTTTGGCAACTTTTTATATTATTTTTGGGACTAACATATTGATCCAGTGCCCAGTGCCAGTTCCTGTTTGTTACATGTTTTTTGTTTCGCAGAAAATCCATATCAAACAAAGTCCAAATGGGATAAAAACTTACGGAGATTTTTTTGGAATATATATGAATTTGGGGAAGTGGAATCAACAGAAGGCGGTGCCCGAGGGGCCCACAAGCCCGGAGGACATGCCCTGGGGGGTAGGATGCGCCCTTAGGGCTTGTGGCCATGCCTTAGGTCAGTTGGAGCTGTCCTTTATCTGCAAGAAATCTAATTTATGGATAAAGATACCCTCAAAATTTCAGCCCAATCGGAGTTACGGATCTCCGGCTATTTAAGAAACGGTGAAAGGCCAGAATCTGGGAGCGTAGAAACAGATGGAAACAGAGAGAGAGAGAGAGAGAGATTCAATCTCGAAGGGGCACTCGCCCCTCCGCCGCCATGGAGGCCATGGACTATAGGGGAAACCCTTATCCCATCTAGGGAGGAGGTCAAGGAAGAATAAGAAGGAGGGGGTCTCTCTCCCCTTCTCTGCCGGTGGCACGGGAACGCCACCGGGGCCATCATCGTGACGGCGATCCACTCCAACAACCCTGTCATCTTCACCAACACCTCCATCACCTTCCCCCATCTATCTACAACGGTCCACTCTCCCGCAACCCACAGTACCCTCTACTTGAACATGGTGCTTTATGATTCATATTATTATCCAATGATGTGTTGCCATCCTATGATGTCTGAGTAGATTTTTGTTGTCCTATTGGTTGATTGATGATCATGATTGGTTTGAGTTGCATGTTTTGTTATTGGTGCTGTCCTATGTTGCCCTCTGTGTCGCGCAAGCATGAAGGATCCTCGTTTTAGGGTGTTGCAATGTGTTCATGATTTTCCTATGGTGGGTTGCTTGAGTGACAGAAGCATAAACTCGAGTAGGTGGGCTGTTGCATATGGGAGTAAAGAGGACTTGATACCTTATAATGTTATGGTTGGGTTTTACCTTAATGATCTTTAGTAGTTGCGGATACTTGCTAGAGTTCCAATCTTGCATATGATCCAAGTAGAGAAAGTATGTTATCTTATGCTTCTCCCTCATATAAAATTGCAATAATGATTACCGGTCTAGTTATCGATTGCCTAGGGATAATTCCGCAACTCCTACCACCACTTTTCCACACTCGTTAAACTAACTTAGTTGTTTCTCTATCTTAGTAGGCCCTAGTTTTTATTTACGTGTTCCCTATTAACTTGCAAACCTATCCTATCACACCTACAAAGTACTTCTAGTTTCATACTTGTTCTAGGTAAAGCGAACATTAAGCATGCGTAGAGTTGTATCGATGGTCGATAGAACTTGAGGGAATATTTGTTCTACCTTTATCTCCTTGTCAGGTTAGACACTCTTACTTATCGAGAAAGGCTACAATTGATCCCCTATACTTGTGGGTTATCAGCGGGCACGACACTACGACACGAAGACGAGGATATGAAGAGATGGGGAGCTTCGTCGGAGTTGGGGGATTCTACCGGTGAAGAGATAAGGGCGAGAGGGGATCTGCCGCAATGAATTGGAGCAGCCAAAGGCGGCGACCATGTCCACGATTGGAGAGCAGGGGAGCCTCCGGTGAGGGGTTGAGGAGGACCAGGGGGTGGGGCGGAGCTGCTAAGGTGGAGTGGGTGCTCGGGGAGGCTCCGGACCGCGACCTTTAGAGCCGGCCGGCCGGAGCGGATAGGAACGGCTGACGTGGCACCCTTAGCGGCACACTAGAGCTCGGGGTGAGCTAGCTTGGACACACGCGGTGCCGATCTGACAGCAACAGAGGGAGGGGACGGCTCAGGGAGCTGGAGAGGCTTCGAGGAGTAAGAGGACAACGAAAGGAGGTGATGGCTCGGGGGGGGGGGGGGTCACAGGCGAACAGAGCTCCGGCGAGGCTTGTCGGGGCGCGCTAGAGATGAGAACGGAGGGGGAAGCTACGGGAGAGGAGCCAAGTGGATGCCTTGGAGCCGTTGGACACGCTCATACAAGCTAGGGCTGGCCGACCGACGAGTCCCGAAGCCACCAGCGCATAGAGCACTATTTTGGCCGACTCTACTCGCGGTCACCACGGCCAACACATGCCCTGACCTTTTCCTGGATGTGAGATCATGTCAACAAGACGTCTCACTACCCAAATAGATAAGATGTAAGACTAGAGTCAACTGGAAGACTCTAGAGTGGGAGAAACTTGCAGGAAAGGATTCTGGCAGCAGACTGTTTGGTCTGAGGTGTACATAGCTCACTACTACATTTGATCTGATCTTTGGCTGAGTATGATCACTCACTAAGGTTACCATCATAGAAAATTTTCAACACGAATGGGCCTGTCTAGCTAGCACTTCCTTTGTAACATTGCAGTCTGGCCAGAAATAGAGATGAATTTGCTAGGACTAATTGGCTACATGTATTTGGCTCAAACTTGGTGGAGGGTGATGATCTGAACATATCAAAAGCCACTGTAAAAGTTTCATACATTTGGGTATACCAAAATGGTACTTCCTTCATAGAGCTTTCAAATGGACAAAAACTTAGGAAAAATGCTGTGGAAGAAAGGTTGGATGGATTGAGATGATTTTTGGTTTCCATAAGTGATTGGCAATGTCAACCACCATGAAAAACTTCAGATCCATTAGGTAAAGGAATAGAGCACTTCCTTTGCAACTTGCCCAACTGGATAGAATCTGCAAATTGATGTGGTGCTCAAAATTTGAACTATGGAACTTGGGATCTTGATGGAAATGGGGAATATATGTATATGAGAAGCTCCACAATTTATTTGGGATGTTTCTTGGCTACCAAAATGTTAGGTCCTTTAGAAAGTGCCCGAAATGCAATATTGTCATTAAATAGGAAAAGGAAATTTCCCTTATTTAATTATGGCCAATATTTTTGTGGGAGCTCAATATGCTAACAAAGAATATCTCCACAAGTTTTCATGAACTCTGGGGATGGATATATATTTTCCTGGATTTAATTCCTTTAATTGGCATAAAAAGGAGTTAATTACAAATGAAAATATTGCAAATGACTTGGCAATATTTTTGCACATCCAGGGTTTATAGATGAAGGATGATCTCTAGGAAAATTTTGGGAGACAGAAGATCAAAGGAAATTGGGGTTCCTTTGCAACTGGAAGGATTAGGGTTTCCCTTGCGACAACTCAGAAGGTAGGGATTCGATAGAAAAACCTTGAGCAAAGATCTTGGGTGGCAAGGTTGCACTGGAGAGAATCTCTGGTTGGATAGGGACGGAAAGGCTAAATGACCATCTTCATTACCCAAGAGCTAGAGAAATCCGATAACACCGAGAAAAAAGATGGGAGTCAAATCCCGCAAAGGAAAAAAATAGGAGTGAAAACCAGGGTGTTACAAACCTACCCCCTTAAGAAAATCTCGTCCTCGAGATTTCCAGGCTTACCTCCTGGGGAAGGGGGACTTACCTGTGTGCGACTTGGATCCATCAGTTGTCCTATCTTCACTGGTTCACTGACCTTTTAACTGCCTCTTCTAATGGATCATGTGTTGTCTTTTCACACAGTTTTCTTGAATCCTTCTCTTTCCTGTCAGGTGTACCTTTGGTCCTGGTATTGCTGGGTGGGGTAGCGAGTAGATCCAACAGACAACTCAATTTCTAGGGCCTGGAAGTATATGCTCATATGGTCTTGAGTGAGTGGGAGTAGCTTTCTTTTGCCGTGTCAGAATGTTTAGTCTGGCCGTGGGTTCCTTACAGATGTTTCTTTCTGCCTTAGGCATTCTGACTTTGTCCTTAGGTGATCCATAATTCAAGGAATCCACATGACTGAACTATTGCTGATATATCCTTAACTAAAATGTCAGGCATAATCACGAAGTAATCATAGTCAATAATGTCTTATTCCAATGATGTCATGATGTCTATGAGTTGTTGCTGCTGACATGCTTTGAGCCATTCTATCTGAATGTTTTGTTTCAAACTCTATCGCTAGTGAAGGTGGTCATGTATAGTTTCTATAGTCCGTGCTATGACCACTGAGCTAAGCATATTATTGCTATCTTCCGGTGTGTCCTTCGGAGCATAGCCTCTTGTCTTGGTTGATGGACCATGTTTAGGATGAGTATGTCATACTGGCTGCATTGTTGTGGCCGTATATGCAAGAGTCTGATAGGGATTGATATTACCACTCTGTCCGTGAAGCTATATCTTGTTGACGTCATAGAGGTTGTTTGTCCACAACTTCTTTGTACTTGTGGACTCCTTTGATGGACCTGTAATGTCTTGCCAGCATGGCTTCTTGATTGTTTTCCCGGTTTCTCAGGCTTGTTTTCAGAACTTACCCTTGCATATCTCGTAGGGATTGTTGTGCTCATATTCTTCTTTGAAGTATAGGGCCAATGTTTCTCTGAACATAGTCATCGATGAGTGGCTCGCATGAACTGATCCACTGGACTGCATGCTCACAACATAGGCAGGTATAGGATAAATCCTCTCATAACCACTGAGTTCTGAGGCGGATTGTTGGAAATATGCCCTAGAGGCAATAATAAATTGGTTATTATTGTATTTCCTGGTTCATGATAATTGTCTATTGTTCATGCTATAATTGTGTTAACCGGAAACCGTCATACATGTGTGAATACATAGACCACAACGTGTCCCTAGTGAGCCTCTAGTTGGCTAGCTCGTTGATCAATAGATGGTCTCGGTTTCATGACCATGGACATTGGATGTCGTTGATAACGGGATCACATCATTAGGAGAATGATGTGATGGACAAGACTCAATCCTAAGCATAGCACAAGATCGTGTAGTTCGTTTGCTAAAGCTTTTCAATGTCAAGTGTCATTTCCTTAGACCATGAGATTGTGTAATTCCCGGATACCGTAGGAATGCTTTGGGTGTGCCAAACGTCACAACGTAACTGGGTGGCTATAAAGGTACGCTACGGGTATCTCCGAAAGTGTCTGTTGGGTTGACACGAATCGAGACTGGGATTTGTCACTCCGTGTGACGGAGAGGTATCTCTGGGCCCACTCGGTAAGACATCATCATTATGAGCTCAATGTGACTAAGGAGTTAGTCACGGGATGATGTATTACGGAACGAGTAAAGAGACTTGCCGGTAACGAGATTGAACAAGGTATGGGGATACCGACGATCGAATCTCGGGCAAGTACCATACCGATAGACAAAGGGAATTGTATACGGGATTGATTGAATCCCTGACATCGTGGTTCATCCGATGAGATCATCGTGGAGTACGTGGGAGCCAACATGGGTATCCAGATCCCGCTGTTGGTTATTGACCAGAGAGGTGTCTCGGTCATGTCTACGTGTCTCCCGAACCCGTAGGGTCTACACACTTAAGGTTCGATGACGCTAGGGTTATAGGGAAAAGGTATACGTGATTACCGAAGGTTGTTCGGAGTCCCGGATGAGATTCCGGACGTCACGAGGAGATCCGGAATGGTCCGGAGGTAAAGATTGATATATAGGAAGTCCAGTTTTGGTCACCGGAAAGTTTTCGGGCTCATCGGTATTGTACCGGGAGTGCCGGGAGGGTGCCGGAGGACCCCCGGGAGGGGTGTGACGACCAGAGGACTTAGTGGGCCTTTAGAGGAGGTGTGCCAGCCCATATTGGGCCAGCCAAGACCTCCTAGAAGGGCCCATGCGGCTGGGATCTAGAGATAAGGGCAAAAGGGGTTTGAAAGGAGGAGATCCACCTCCCTTGTGGGAGGTGGACTCCTCCCCCACTTCGGCCGAACCTCTCCTCCTTGGAGGAGGGGCCAAGCCAGCCCTCCCTCTCCCTCCTCCTATATATACTTGAGGTTTTGGCCCTTTGAGATACAGATCTGAACTCTCTCTCTCTCGGCAAAGCTCTACCTCTCTTCTTCCTCCTCCGCAGCGCTTGGCGAAGCCCTGCCGGGATACCTTGATACTCCACCACCACCACGCCGTCGTGCTGCTGCTGGAGCTCTTCCCCAACCTCTCCTTCCTCCTTGCTAGATCAAGGCGTAGGAGACGTCACCGGGCTGCACGTGTGTTGAACGCGGAGGTGCCGTCCGTTCGGCACTTGATCGGATCTTCCGCGATCTGAATCGCTGCGAGTACGACTCCATCAACCGCGTTCTTGTAACGCTTCCGCTTAGCGATCTTCAAAGGTATGAAGATGCAATCTCTCCCCTCTCGTTGCTGGTTTCTCCATAGATAGATCTTGGTGACACGTAGGAAAATTTTGATTTACTACTACGTCTCCCAACACGGATGTGTGTCCAAACTAGTTCGTGCTCCTCACAAGCTTGTTATAGGCATGATGGTGTGTTGAAGAAGACTGAATTCCTCATGCTTAAAACTTCTGCCAGGGTAGTGTGCTAAAGAAGGCTGGGTATCATACCTCGGAAGTTTTTCCTTCATGTGGCTTACTGTGGAAGGTCGGGTGCCTTATGCCGGAAGTTTTCCGTGGTAGCACGTTGTGGAAGATGGGAGTGTTGTATCCCGGAAGGATCTCTCACGAGTGGCATACCGAGGAAGATTGGCAGTCTGGTATTGTAAGCTCTTCTTGGTAGCTTGTGGGGGAAGGCTGGTGTCGTGGATTTGTCACGGCAGATGTTTGGGTGAACGGACTTAGGTTCGGGGCGAGACGCAACTACGTGGCGGCTTTAAGGGGTTGATTGGAATCGAGAAGACATGGAGTTTACCCAGGTTTGGCCCCTCCGATGGAGGTAAAAGCCTACGTCCTACTTGTCTTGTATTGATGATGATGAAGATCTCTCGGTTACAAGGGTGCTAATTGCTACCTCAAATCTCTTGTGCCTCTAATCTCTTGTGTTGTATAAACTTGTAGACTTGTGTCTCTTGAGAACTTCTCCCTCTAAGGGTGCTCTACCCCTCCTTATATAAGTGGAGAGGGTAGGTTTACAAATAGAGTCCTACTAGGAGTAGGATTAGGACTAGTCTCTCACGAATCCTACTCCGGGTCTTATTTCCTTTAAGGGAATCCTTCTCTCTTGTGGGCCTTCTCCTGTGGGCCTTCTCTTGTGAGCCGCCTAGCCCCGGCTCACCCGTCTGGTCTTGGGCTTGGTCATCCTGTGACCCGCTTGCCGGGTCATAAATAAGATGTCATGTCTTTAACGGGTCTCCTGTGAGTTGCCTGGCCGGGTCATTAATAAGATGTCATGTCTTCGGCCGGGTCTCCTATGAGTCGCCAGGCTGGGTCATACCATGGGGTATATCCCCGTCATTAGCCCCCAGGTTATCTTGAATTTATTCATGGTAAGCTCCTGAAATAAGAGTAACAAATATGTTAAGTGGCCGGCTTGCTCCTTTGGCCGGCTTATAAAATGGCTTCTCAGAAATCTGGGCCTTTTCTCCATATGAATGAGTCGTCTTGATAATGATATTGCTTGTCAATGTCTTTTGAAAAATATTGAGAATAGAACACCCATATGCCATTGAGTCGGCTTCCAATACTCTTGGCGGGTCATCTCCGCCGGGTCATAATCATTAATGATGCCGGGTCATTATCGTTGGTGACTCCGGGTTAAATAACTAGAATCCTGCTGACTTGATAAATATTGGGATGAAAATCCATCTGATGTAGAACCGGACTTCCATTGTTGTGAAGGAGGGCGGCTTATATAAACTCTGGCGGGTTATGATCTTTTGATAACACCGGGTCATAAGTGTTGGTGACGCCGGGTCTAACAATTGAACTCCATATTTAATATCTTGAAAATTCTCCTCAAAGTTTTTGATATGTCCATATTACCTGTAGCCCCCAAGCTCCGAGATTATCCATGATAACTTGGTGCTTTGCAAATAACATTTTGGACTGTGTAGCCCCCAAGTGCCGGGTTGTCCTGCCTACAGCAACTTGGGACTTATAATTACCTTATATCTTATAATGCTTCGGCGGGTGTAGCCCCCAAGGGCCGGCTCATCAGAAAGCTTCAGCAGGTGTAGCCCCCAAGGGCCGGCTCATCAGAACGCTTCGGCGGGTGTAGCCCCAATGGCCGGCTCATCAGAATGTGATGCGCCGGGTCTTCAATTTGAATCTCTTAATCTGTTGGAACAGATGAATACTGTAGCCCCCAAGTGTTGGGTCAGTAAGAATTACTGGGCTGGGACTTTAGAAAAATATAGAAGGGCCGGCTCATCTCCTTGAGATAATATGGTCTTGCTGAAAATGTAATGGTTTGAAAATCGGCTTGCATTAGCCCCCAAGTGCCGTGGTGCATGCTTGCAGCGACATGGGACTTGCATAATTGATATAAACTTGGACTTGGATAATTTAGCCCCCAAGTGCCGGGTCGTCTGCTTGCGGCGACTCGGGACTATGTGAGAATAATACGTCTCACCATAATTTGTTGAATGAATCTTTGACCGTGGTCGTAATATAACCCGGAATGAATATCCTGGAATAATTCCTTTGTCTTTGACATGAAATTCCTGCTCGTGGTTGCGATGCAACCCACCAAATATAAGTTTGAGAAATCCGTGAGTGTTGTAGATTATTACAGAGCATAATTAAAGAAATCCGAGAACCGGCCAATTAGATGACACGGCATTATATCTGATAGGGCGGCTCTTGAAAGATAATAATTTCTCCGAGCTGGTTTGAAAAATCCCAATCATTTATTACTGGTTATGATAAACCATGAAGATCTAGCCATGTTGGCTATTAAAAAATCCATTTGCTTTTGCAGAATACTTTAACGGCGGCTCATCTTAAGAGATAAAATCTGCAAAAATGAACAAGACAGAATATATTCTGTATTGTTGTAAGGGCAGCTTTGACAAAGCACAACCCGGAGATGTTATAACATTGCTCCTTCTTTCATAACCTTGCTCTGACCCGGCTTGATAAGCCGACATGACATGTGAATATGATGCAATGTATGATGCAATGCAATGTATGATGCAATATGTGATGTAATGCATGATGATCTTGCTTTTCCTCAAAAAACACATATGATGGTTCTTCTGGGTGGACTCGATGCTTGAACTCACACCAGTTCAGGGTCTCTTAACGAGATTGACCGTCAACTCCTTTGAGCGGTTCAGGGTCTCTAGGCGAGATTAACTGATAAGAGCGCAATGAACCAGAAAGAGACACATCCACCGGTTCTTCTGGGTGGACTCGCTACTTGAAACTCAAAGCAACACTCGGTTTCCAAGCGAGAATTGGTGAGCGCAACGAACCAGAAAAAGACACGGATACTGGTTCCGCCGAGAGGACTCGCTGACTTCAAACTCAGAGCAACACTCGTTTTCCAGGCGAGAATTGATAAGCGCAGCGTCCCAGCTAGAGACACAGCAGGGCATGAGTATCCCTCATCGCCGGTTTAACTTTAACCAGTATAGGGTCTCTATCGAGATTGGCCGTCAATTTCTTGAACCGGCTCAGGGTCTCTAGGCGATATTAACTGGTAACAGTTCAGCGGGTCACCTCAATCTTAGCCGGTACAGGGTCTCTATCGAGATTGGCCGTCAATTCCTTTGAACCGGCTCAGGGTCTCTAGGCGAGATTAACCGGTAAGGCAGGCGGGTCACATAGCGGAGCAGCATCAATCTTGTAAGCCGCCATCTTGTATGAAGAAATGACATAAGCTCCAAGTGTCTTTATGATGATCCAATGATCCGGGCACTCATGTTTGAATGATGCATCACGGCGGTCCGTCCTCTTGGGAAACTTTTAATCATCCGCCAATAATGTAGTAGCCCCTAGGATTGGGTTTTCTCTTGAAAAGACCTAGGGTTCTCGTTAAAAATGACCAAATGTGTCTCGCCATGTCTGTAGCCCCCGAGTCTTAAGTTGACTTGAAGAGGCGGCTTGAGAATCTTCACTGGAAGTTTGAGGTTGGCCATGGTGGGTTATAAATGATCCCGTATGAATTGCTTCAATGATCTAGTCGATGGTTCGTTCCGGCTGTTTGTTGAAGTGAACCAAATTGTAGTGCTGGCGACTCGTGTGCCTGTCCGTCGGGCGGCTCATATCGATGAGCACTGCACCGATATATTGATGTAGATCAAATTGTGGGTGATGTCTTGCACGCGTCCATTGGGCGGCTCGTACAGGTGAGCACTGCACCGATATGTTGATGTAGATCACAGTGTGGGTGGCGTCTTGCACACGCCCGTTGGGCGGCTCGTACAGACGAGCACTGCACCGATTTGTTGATGTAGACGTAGAAAACGGCCACGGCATTGTAAACTGGTGATGTTGTAAAAGACGCCACGGCGTTGTAAGCCGGCGCGGATGATGAGAGACGACCATGGCATTGTAAGTCGGCGCGGGAGGCGAGAATCGGCCGTGGCATTGTGAGTCGACACGACGGCGAGAGACGGCCATGGCGTTGTAAGCCGGCGCGGTGGCGAGAGACGGCCACGGTGTTGTAAGCCGGCATAGATAGGTGAGTCAGCAGTGGCGTTGAAAGCCGGCGAGAACAACGAGTCGGCCATGGCGTGGTTGGTGAAGACCATATCGCGAATGCGGCGGCTTGCCGCGTCCATTGGGCGGCTCCTACTAGCAGGTGAGAGTGCGCAGTACCAGCGAGTCGATGTAGACCGTCCGCGGGGGCGGCGACTCACGTGCGTCCAGCGAGTAACACGCCTCTGATGAGCACCAGGACAAAATGATGTTGTTGTGTGCTCCATCTCCGTGGTACAATGCCACTTGAATATCTGTCCTGTATATAAAAAATATTACAAAGACAAAGTAATTGTTCTTCGAAGGAAAAAATGTATAGATAAAACAAAACTGGTGGATAGCACCTATTTTGTCTCGACGAACAGCTGAGTCATATACATCGTCTGTGGATCACCTCCCATAATTTCAACAGCAATTGAGGTACTCTCTCGAGGCCATAGCAATTCGTCCACGACGGCTCCGAGATAGTGCCGGGTCGGGGCGGCTCAGAGGCGAGGTACCCATTTTTTTTCATCCAACCTTCTATCCTCCTCTCTCCTTTGCCTTATCTTTCCATCGACCATACATACGGCAGGCGAGTAGAGTGGGAGCCATGGCGCGAGAGAGGCTAACCACGACGGAGAGGGGGGGTTGGCCGCTCTTTGAAGTGGAGGCGGAGGTGATGGTTGGAGCCTGCTCGGACTGGAAGCATGGTGAGGCCGGAGTAGCGTCCGGCGGGCGCACTGAGCCGGCGAGGGCTCGGACTAGGCGGGGAAGGTGCGGCTCGACCCGGAGTAGCATGGCTCGGGCACTCAGGGAGGCGGCACAAAGCGCGTGCATAGGCAAGCAGGGGCGAGGAGGATCCAACAAGCAGAGCAGAGGCGGCTTGCTGGAGCAGAGGCGGAGGAGAGGGCCGACGCGCCTACGCTGCAAGGCCAGTTGGGGGCGGCTCGGCTGTGGCGGTGGGCGTGGAGGCGAGAGGAAACCGCGGCGGGGTGCAGTAGCAGCCGGCGGCAAGAGGAGGCCGCTGTCGTGCGGCTCGCAGGCAGAGTACTGAACATCCTGTGGGTGCAGAGGCCGTATGACAGTTGGACACTGAGGCTGCTGAAACTCCCACTTTAGAGGTCCACTTTACTTGATCACGTGATAGCTTTGGTCTTCTTGGTATTTACTTGATCTGGTATGGGCCTTTCCATGTGAACAGGACATAATCTCTTCTCACGGTTAGGGAAAAGTAATACTACCTCAATTTGGTTTCTCCTAGAAGTCCGCCCCCAACTCGTATTACATGAACAACAGTCGCCGCCGCCAATTTTCTTGCGATCAGACCGCCAGGTTTCCACGTGGATCCAAGCCATAACACGGGAATTTTCTCTGATAGACTGCCCATAATGAAGTGCATGTCGCTGTCAACGTTTCTTCTCTCATTGACGCAACGAAGTACCATACAACCCATGGCATATTTTTGGTGATTCGATGGATCACCTACGGACGCATTAGACACCTTCTAGGGTTTAACGGATTTCATCGAATTAATGCATGTGGCCACCGTTGTTGTTGAACTCGTAGCCAATGTACATCCTTCTGCATTGTCTTTTCTTATCTGGCAAATCGTGAGCTCCCCGATCCCTTCAAAACACAAGCCACCGTACGCGGGCCCCATGGTGGGCGCCAACTGTCGTGGATTTGTCACGGCAGATGTCCGGGTTAACGGACTTAGGTTCGGGACAAGACGCAACTACATGGCGGCTTGAAGGGGTTGATCGGAATCGAGAAGACACGGAGTTTTACCCAGGTTTGGCCCCTCCGATGGAGGTAAAAGCCTACGTCCTGCTTGTCTGGTATTGATGATGATGAAGATCTCTCAGTTACAAGGGTGCTAATTGCTACCTCAAATCTGAATACCATAGGAGTACATAGTCGGCGGATAATTCCATTTGGTTTAGTTGAACTTCTAAGCATTTGAAGTTCTCATTGATTCTAGGAAACCGCAAACTTATCCATATCCCTTGCAGACCTTGTTCATAGTGCCCAGAAAACTTTGTATTTGTACCGGTGATCTCCAAGATATGCTTTGAATATCGGAGTTTCGTTGCTGATTTTGGCTCATTCACATTCTTGAAATATGTCATCGGTGGGTGATAAATGATCCTTGGGTCCACTGAGAAAAGACTCAAGGTTCACCCCACTGACTCAAACAATCCTTGTATCACAGACAAAATCATTTGTCCCTACTAGGTTTATTCTTGGTAGCTCATCTGCCTGTTCCTTAGGTGTCACGCCCAAGATGCGTGCCTGTCCATTTTAAGGCACGAGGGCCTCGCAAGGGATAGATGCACATCTTGCCGTTAGCAAGAATAGTATCATCACAACATACAGTACTGAAAGAGATGCGTATACAAGATTGGCTTACACTCGCCACATGCTAACATACAATGTCACTCAAATTCATATCACCAAGTTGAACACAAGGTCCGACTATGGATGAAATCAAACGATAAAATAGGAGCAAATGATACTATCAAGCTATCCCAAAGATCACGACCAGGTCCTCTACTCATCCGAATATGTCACGTACATCCTGCCTCTTTCCTCATCATATTCCCACTGGAGCTGGGTGAGATCATCCTGCACGAACTCATCTGAACCTGCACCTGGAGTGTTGTAGTAAACTGTGAGCCATAGAGGACTCAACTATCATGTGCCTGGGTACCGAGACTATTCAAGCTTAAAGGTTGGGTTGGGGAAGTGTTTAGTTGCAGCAGCACTAAGCATTTATGGGGGCTAACTTACGCAACATGAAAATAAATATGAGTGGCCTACGATGAACGATCGAATCTAGTTTGATCTCTAAGAGATCCTGCACACTTACTTACGTCAATCATAACCCCACCGTGTTCTCTCTCGGATCATGTTCACGAGCAGAGACGATCATGGTTCTCACACAGTTGGTGCATTTTAATTAGAGTTTACTTCAAGTTTACTATAACCGGGTGTTAAACAAAATCCAAGTTGCCACATAATCGCAGGCATGGATTTCCAAAAGATTTAACCCTGTAGGGGTGCTCCAACTAATCCATCACAAATTAACCACACTCCACGGGAATAGCCTCGACAACGGATCTCACGGTCGTCATAGGTAATTCCAAAGGAATTCCAACCCCTTGAGAAAACCCGAAGAAAGTCAGACTCCACACGCAAGACATTCGGTAAAGGTAAACAAATCCAGCAAGACCACCCGACGTGTCGACGAACCCGATAAGAGCCGCGTATCTCATTCTCAGGACACGATGGATAAGCTAGTGTATGGTGGCCTGATAGAAATCTCCCAAGTTGCCCTGGGTTGTCCCCGCACAGTGCTCTAGTTTGGACCAACACTCATGAGGAGCACTGGCTCGGGGGTTGATTAAATTATCCACGGGTTTGCAAGACCCTATGCAAAATTTTATTAAGTTGTTAAGAAAACATAGTACCAATGTTGGGTCTTGCCAGACAAGTTTTAATCTCAACCGAATAAACAAGGGGGTTCCCATAACAACCCCGAGCATGTTAGGAGCGCAAAATATGGAAAACATAACATCGGTAACAAGGAACTAATGGCGATAATAGAGGAACAAATCACTTAGCAAAAGGCCAAGCCTTCCACCAATACCAAGATGTATATGTGCATTAAATTAAATAACAGATAATATTATGATATCCAAATCCATGTTATCACATGGAACAACCTGCACCTGCAACTAACAATGCTATAAGAGGGGCTGAGCAGTGGTATCTTAGCCAATCAAAGGTTTGCTAGGATGAGGAGGTTAGAGGCTATCATGGCAACATGGGGACTGATATCAAGTGGTAGGTAGCGCAATTGTAACGATAAGAGCGAGAAACTAGCAAGCAAAAATAGTATCGGGATCCGGGTACGATCATCTTGCCTGTTGGTTCTTCAGCGAAACAAGTAGCGGGATCCTTGTAGTGGTACTCTCCTGGGTCCTCGTACTCAGTACCAACACTCGCGTCTACCAAGATAAACAGCAACAATAAACCTCCAACCAAGGTGCAATGCACAATCAAGATGATGCATGATTCATTTGTGAAGAATTAAACATGGCAATCCAAAACTAGTCATGTTTCACATGTAAAGTTTGTTTATTAATGAATCTGCACATAACCTCATGTTAAGTTATTTAAACATGCATTAACATGTCAAATATGGATGCATCATGCAAAATCGATAGAAATCCATATAAGGAACGCAAGAAACGGAGTTACAACGATACGCTCACGACAAGGTACGGAGGCAAAACACAAGTCAACCAAGACCTGGGCTAATTCTTGGCATTCCAAGGTAACCACTGGATAGGTGATGAAAAAACAATCACAATAGACTTAAGAATCAATCAATTCCATGGAGTATAGCTCCCACAAGTCACAAAACAATAAAACACCAAATCTGCCACTAAACAGCAACATAGCAACAACTTCTACAGATTACAACTTGAGCTACAGGAACCCCACAACCACAAATAAGATATTGACAGAATCTACTCAACATATAAATCAACTTATCCAACTACTCAAACAGCAAAGGAGCCACACATGAATAAGCAAGAAGCTATCAAGTTGACATGATGAATCAGTTTTCTGGGACTTGGGGAAAACTCCAGTTTTCTGGAATCTACGATTATAAAGTAGCAAGTTGACAGCAGTAGTTAAATATGCTCGAGAGCTCCCATTGGCATGAAAATTAACAAGATAGTAGAAGGCAATATCTACTACAATTAGCTAGCACTGAGCATGAGCAAATACCAAACATATCTCTAGATGCAACCCACTCTTCATGGCATAGAAATAACAGCAGATTCTCAGACTTAGCAGTTTTTAAGCATGCTGAAACAGAACATCAAGTAGGCAACTTAACAGCTTGTTTATCACTTATATGGGTGATTCTCATGTTAATAAAAAATACCATGGCATACTAGGTACAAAATACTAGCACTTCCTAGTTGGCACATATACCAAAGCAAGCATGGATTAAATCATGCAAAAATAACAAAATGGCATCTCAGCTAAAATGACAGATTTATGAACTAGCTCAAAAGTGAAATCTGAGAGTTCCAATGAGTTCATTGGCTCTTCCTACCCCAAAACCATGGGTCATACTAATATGCCCACGTGAAACCACAAGGCAACAACAATTAACAAACTACCCATTCTAATCATGGCATAACTATTCTAGATAGAAAATGCAATTAAGTGGCATGAGCATGTTAGCAACTTAGATAAGAATGGAAGTGAAATGACAAGGCCTACATGACAAACATATATTAACAAGGGTATGTCAAGTGAGAAAACCCACTAGTCCCCTATCACACATAAACACCCTACTCACACCACTACTAAAACATACCCAAGCTCTAAGTATGCCCAAGGCACATGAGCTCAAAACACCAAGACCATACCACCCAAGAAGGGGGGGGTGTTCACCCACACACACACTCACATGCACCATATGCATATGCACTCTCTATACTACTCACACACATGTGTATGTATGCATAGCATACACACACACTCACAACTCTCATGCACATACACCACATATGGGCAACCTGCCACACACACCCAAAAACACCCAAACACCACATACACACAAACACATGCATATATACACTTATGTATATACACATACAGACTCTCATACATATGTGCCAACACACATACACTAACTACACATGCACATAACCCCCTCACACTCACATGTGTATGTATGCACTAAGCACACACACACCACATACATCCTGCCTACAAACACACATACACACATGTACAACTCACAAGCACATATATACACACCCTTGCCAAGCACACACACACAAGCATGGATGTGGGCATGGTGCATACACACACACTACACTACACATGTCTACACACACTCACATGTACAGGGAAGAACAAAATAAAACCTGCTGGAGGCACTACATACATGCATACACATTGCAAAGAAGTAAAACAGAGAAAACAAAAAAAACAAAGGAAAAGGGGAGGGTTGGGGTCGAACCCCTGACCTCCTGGCCATTCCCCACGGCTCCCACCACTCTGCTATCGCCCGAAGCGTTAACAGAGGAGGGACACTGACTCTCTAATACACACACTCACGGCTTAACTGACGAAACTAAAAAACTACGGCGACAGCGGCAACAAAGCAATGGCAGCGAGCGTTTTTGGTCAGCTACGGCTCTAGCGTCACAATAGAAAGGACATGAGACTCTCGGGCACTACGGGGAACCCATCCCCCTGCTCATCCTGCGAGGAGAGGAACGGAGGCGTGCTCAATCACGAGCTCTTCTAACCGGTGGCAACACGAGCACGATGGCGAGGCACAAGCTACACGGAAGGAGGTTGCGCATCGGCTGCTCACCTAGGGGAGGACGACGGCGACCCTGATGCGCGGAGAGGAAGGAGAGGCGGAGATGCGGCGACGACGAGGGGGAAGAAGACCGGCGACGACCGCTTCGGGAACACGGCGGCGTCGAGGAAGAAGACGATGCTGGAAGCCTCCCACGCGCACCCTAGCACCGGGAACGGGATGCGGCAGAGGTCCTCGAGCCCCATGACATCTCCGACGAGGACGACAAGGCTCCTGCGGCGAGAACGACGGCGATCGACGGCGCTGCACTCTCTGAACTCTGAACTGTAGAGACTTACTGGAGGGGAAAGAAGAGAGGAGGGAGATAGATGGAGGGCAAGAAGATGGCTGCGGCGGCGGAGGGAGAGAGAGGAACCCTAGGCGAGGGGAGGACACGCACGCCGAGGGGCTTTATACCCACGAGCTGACGGCGACGGCGACGGAAAGGCGACGACAGACGCAGCTCTCTCTCTCTAAAGGCTGACGGCAGAGACGACGGGAGCAGGTGCCCGTCTGTCCTGCTGGGCCTGCGGGAGCTGCTGGGCCGCGCTGGGGCAGCCCACTCTGCTCACTCTCTCTCAAACAGAAAACAGAGAAGGGTTTTTACCTTTTAAAAACATAGCTACCAAAAGAAAAAACCCTAGGGTGAAATAAAAGGTTTTAGAGAAAAACAAAAATATTTTGGTGAAGGAAATAAATAGCCCTATTTAATAAAAATGTTAGGTTGATTTTTAGGGCAAGTAATTTTATTACTTATGAAATAAACAGCCCCTGATAAATTAAAAAAACCAAACAACCACACCCCAAACATCAAAAGGATCACACCCTAAATTATCAACATGAACAAGACTATCTCTTGAACATTTTAATCAATTAAAACAACAAGTTAAATCTGCTCATAACATTAATATGAAGAGAGGGGGGAGAAGGAAGGTGATGTTGAAAGAGAAAAGAGAGGGGAAGAAGAAGAGGAGTAGCAAACATGACTCCTACCACACTCAACACCAACATGACACAAAGGCACACCCACATCACTTCACACCAACATCAAGCCAAGACATGTCAGAATAGCAAGCATGCACAATGAATGGTATGATGGATGATATGATGCATGAATGCAAACAACACAAGAATGACAAGGTGCAATTCATACATAGCTCATGACACAAGGTTCATACATTGGGGTTACATGCCGAATAAGGTAGGGACAACACTTGGGCTGTCACAACTCTCCCACACTATAAGAGGATCTCGACCCGAGATCTAGGAACGAAAGAAATTCGGAACGGAGAAGGTCCTCGCGTTCCCAAGTAGCTTCTTTGTCGGAATGATGAGACCACTTCACCTTGAGGAACTTGATAGACTTGTTGCGAGTCTTACGCTCAGTTTCTTCAAGAATTGCAACTGTGTGCTCACGATAAGAAAGATCTTCTTGGAGATCGATGCCTTGGAGGTCCATGGTCCGCTCAGGAGTCTTGAAGCATTTCCGGAGCTGAGAAACATGGAAGACATCGTGCACATTCACGAAATTTGGAGGAAGCTCTAGTTGATATGCAAGACCACCTCTCTTGCCAACAACTTTGAAAGGACCAACAAAACGAGGAGCTAGCTTCCCTTTAATTCCAAACCGCTGAGTGCCCTTCATGGGAGAGACTCTGAGAAAGACTAGATCATCCACTTGGAAAGAAACATCCCGATGTTTGTTATCATAATAACTCTTCTGTCGGGACTGAGCTGCTTTGAGGTTGTCACAAATGACATAGCACATTTCTTCTGCTTCAGTGATCATGTCATTGCCCAATATCTGATGCTCACCGGTTTCGGACCAGTTAAGCGAGGTACGACACTTTCTGCCGTAGAGAATCTCAAAAGGGGCCTTGCCTGAACTAGCTTGAAAGCTATTGTTGTATGAGAATTCAGCATATGGAAGCCAGTCTTCCCACTTCATGCCGAACGATATCACACATGCTCTGAGCATATCTTTAAGGATCTGATTGACTCTCTCAACTTGACCACTTGTCTGCGGATGGAACACAGTGCTGAAACGGATCTTGGTACCCATAGCAGTCTGGAAGGACTCCCAAAACTTGGAAGTGAAGAGGCTTCCATGGTCAGAAGAGATGAGCTGAGGAATACCATGCAAAGACACTATCCTTCACGTATACAACTCTGCAAGCTGAGCTGCTGAGATAGATTCTTCGACTGGCAGGAAATGAGCAACTTTTGACAACTTGTCGATAACCACAAAGATGGCATCGTTGCCTCTCTTGGACTTGGGAAACCTAGTGACGAAATCCATCTCCACATGATCGAGTTTCCACTCTGGGATAGGCAAAGGCTGAAGAAGACCTACTGGATGTTGATGCTCCGCCTTCACTCTGCGACAAACATCACACTCGTTTATGAACTGAGCAATTTCACGTTTCATGCAAGTCCACCAGAAGGTTTGCTTGAGATCCTGATACATCTTTGAACTGCCTAGATGAATGGATAGAAGAGAATTATGTGCTTCGTCCATGATAACCTTTCTGAGATCACCTTTTGGAACCACAAGACGGTCCTCAAAGAACAAGGTATCTTTTTCATCAACACGAAAGCACTTATACTTCGGAATGCACTTGGCCACACCTTTCTTCACTTTTTTCACCATAGCGTCAAGAAGCTGCGCTTGGCGAACCTGATCTTCCTGAGTCGGAGAGACTTTAAGATTGGCAAGAAATCCTTGCGGAATCATCTGAAGGTTGAGCTTGCAGAAGGCTTCACAAAGCTCGGGCTGAAGAGGCTTCAAGATGAGACTATTGCAGTACGCCTTACGGCTGAGTGCGTCTGCAATGACATTTGCTTTCCCCGGAGTATACTCAATGCTCGGGTTGAAGTCTTCAAGCATTTCCACCCAACGTGATCGCTGAAGATTGAGATTGGGTTGAGTGAAAATGTTCTTCAAGCTCTTGTGATCAGTGTACACCTCAACTAGTCTACCCAACAACAAATGCCTCCAAGTCATTAGAGCATGCACAACTGCCGCCAACTCAAGATCATGAGTGGGATACTTCTTCTCGGCCGGATTCAACTGACGCGAGGTATATGCAACAATCTTCTTGTCTTGCATGAGAACACCACCAAGACCTTGGAGAGAAGCATCACAGAAAACTTGAAAAGGCTTAGACTACTCAGGAGGAACAAGAACTGGAGCTGAAGTCAGTCTTTGCTTGAGCGTATTGAACGCTACATCACACTCAGGAGACCAAACATACTTGACACTCTTCTGGAGGAGATTGGATAGAGGCTTGGCAATTTGACAGAAGTTCTCCACGAACCTTCTGCAATAGCTAGCAAGCCCGAGGAAACTCCGAAGCTGCTTCACATTCTGAGGAAGTTCCCACTTCAAGATTGCTTCAACTTTCTTAGGGTGCACTTTAATTCCCTCGCCAGAGATGACATGCCCAAGGTACACCACTTCATTGAGCCAAAACTCACACTTGGAAAACTTGGCATAGAACCGATGCTCTGTTAACTTGTCAAGCACAAGGTGGAGATGCTCTGCATGCTCTTCTTCTGTATCGGAGAACACAAGGATATCATCCAGATAGACCAAGATGAATTCATTCTTGAAAGGAGAGACAATGAAATTCATCATTCTTGAGAAGGTTGGAGGAGGATTAGCGAGACCAAACGACATGACGGTGTACTCATAAGAGCCAAATCTCATCCTGAAAGCAGTCTTAGGAATGTCTTCTTCGCGAATGCGAATCTGATGATAACCCATGCGAAGATCCAACTTGGAGAAAACCTTGGCACCTTTCAGTTGTTCAAACAACTCATTGATGTTAGGGAGTGGGTATTTGTTTCTGATTGTCTTCTTATTCAATGGCCGGTAATCAACACAAAGACGATCCGTGCCATCTTTCTTCTTGACAAACAAAACTCCACAACCCCACGAAGAAGAGCTTGGTCTGATCAGACCCAGACGTTCTTGCTCATCTAGCTTCTTCTTCAACTCTTTCAGCTCTTCGGGGCCAAGTTTATATGGGCACCTAATGACCGGTTCTCCGGGCTCGAGATCAATCACGAACTCGACTGGCCAGTGTGGAGGCATTCCTGGCAATTCTTCTGGAAAGACATCTTCATACTCACAAACCACCGGAATTTGAGAAATCACCGAGATTTCACCCTTCTCATTAAGAGCAAAGAGACGAATTGTGTCATCGCGAGCCGCGAAAATAATCACGTCTTCTGAAGGATGAGACAGCTTGACTTCTTTAGCTTTGCAATCAATATGAGCCTTATTCATAGCTAGGAAGTCCATGCCCAAAATGAGATCAATGTCGGAATTACCGAGAACATAAGGAGAAGCTAAGAAAGAATAATTGCCCATCTTGATAGAAACATCCGGAACGATGGAGGTGGTTTTCATGGCCACCCCCGGAGAAACAACACCCAAAGGTCTACTCAACATCTCGGAATAGAAATCATTCTTCATAGCAAAAGGTCTAGACATGAATGAATGCGATGCTCCAGAATCAAATAACACTTTTGCAGGAATAGATTTAACTGAGTGATTACCCATGATCACTTGAGAAGAATCCTCTGCCTCTGCTGCATTCACCAAATTCACTCTTGCAGTCTTGGGTTTATGCTTCACCATAGCATTGCCTGGAGTCTTGAAGGGAGGAGGAGGCGGAAGACGCCGCTGGTTGCACTTGTTTGCATAATGGCCCTTCTGACCACACTTGTGACAAGTCACCTCAGAAAGCTGAAGAGCATTGCCTAGAGGAGGAACAAGAATAGCCTTGGATGCCTGGGTTTTCTGCTAAAATCCTGGGTTGGGTGGGTGGGAAGAACCACGACCACCAAACTGCTTCTGCTGCTGAGGACGAAATGGAAGAGGATTTGGCGCCCAATACTTCTGCTACTTGGGAACCATCTGAGAGCCCGAAGAAGAAGAATATGAATCCCTTGAAAGCTTCTTGGAGTTCTCCAACTTGAGCTGAGCTGCTTCAACCTTCAAAGCCATGTTGTAGAACTAATCAAACTCATGAGGCTCTTGAAGAACTAGGCTTGGCAGAAGCTCATCCTTGAGACCACCTCTGAACTGATAGATCATAGCCTTGTCATATGGAACATCTTGCTTGGCATAATGGGCTAGACTCTGGAACTCGACGTTTTACTGGTATATAGACTTGCTTCCCTGCTTCAGGTGCTTGAACTTCTCACGCATCTCCTCGACAAAACTTGTCGGAATGTAATGAGCCCTGAAGTCACGATGGAAATCGTCCCAAGTAACAACACGATCGCCCCTGGAATCCTTGTACTGCTGCCACCAATTAGCTGCTTGACCCTTGAGCTGGAACGATGCAAATCTGACAAAGTCCTCTGGCCTGACATTGCTGCACTCAAAATGCTTACTCATGTCACGAAGCCAATCATCAGCATCAAGAGGTTGCTCACAACAGGTGAAAGTCTTGGGCTGGTTGGCAAGGAACTGATTGAGTGTCGTAAATTGAAGCTGATTCTGAAAATTCCCTTGATAACCTTGCCGACCTTGCTCCCTTTCTTGCAACAGTCTGAGCAACATCTGAGTGTTCACATTGGTTGCAGCCATCACAGCTTGCCAAGCTTCTGGAGGAGGAGGCGGAGGAGGCGGTGGGGGGGTGGTGGTGGAACATCAGTCTGCTCCTCACCACGACCCGAATTGTTGTGAGTTGGTGGAGCCATCCTGAAGATGCACAAAACGCGTCAGCACCTCATTGATAAGATGAATTCAAAGCTGAATCAGATGCTTGAAAGAAATTAAACAATTAACAACATAGCCTTCCTACTGAAAAATTAGTAAGAATGCTTCTTCGGTTTATGATAACATCATCAGAAATTAGAAGCCACTTGCAATAACACAAAAGTATTGAGCTAAGCGCTCGGAATGAATGTACATGCCCATATACACCTGAAGAAGATGATCCTAGATGACTACAAGATTTCCCACCTATGAACTTCCAAAACTTTCTGGTTATGCAATCCGGTTTGGGGGATACAAGGAGGAAATATCTCACACAACTAACAATCCTACACCCCAACTGTATCCATCCTGCAACACATAACCAGAGGCTTTCACAAACTCATCTAATCTCAAATCCTCGAACTCACAACGATACTAAACCATGGTGGTACCCCGGACGCCTCCCCAGTACTGGGTGACTCCGACCTTATCTCACCACGATAAGTATTGAAGTAATTCCGAACACTCTCCATCCTGAGATATCAAGGAAGCTGAATGATAACGATGTGCCAACATTCCCTGGAGCTCGACTCCCCGGAAGTAATCAAGTCAGACAGGAGACACCAAGATAGAATCCTGTCACATCGGCATCATATAGACTCCAAAATACCCGCGTGATCCTAAAATAAATTTGAGCGAGAAGAGGAGTAGAAACAAAATTCCTCAGTCGGATACCTCACCAGAGCATAGAAGAGGAGTAAAAAGAATCCTACTCTCTGATATAACTAGACTCAAATTATTTTTTACTAGACTCGGCTCGGCCAAGTTCGAACAAGCAAAGGCTCCTATGGTCGTATGGCTCTGAATACCAACTTGTCACGCCCAAGATGCACGCCTGTCCATTTTATGGCACGAGGGCCTCGCAAGGGATAGATGCGCATCTTGCCGTTAGCAAGAATAGTATCATCACAACATACAATACTGAAAGAGATGCGTATACAAGATTGGCTTACACTCGCCATATGCTAATGTACAATGTCACTCAAATTCATATCACCAAGTTGAACATAGGGTCCGACTATGGACGAAATCAAACGATAAAATAGGAGCAAATGATACTATCAAGCTATCCCAAAGATCATGACCAGGTCCTCTACTCATCCGGATACGTCACGTACATCCTGCCTCTTTCCTCATCATATTCCCACTGGAGCTGGGTGAGATCATCCTACACGAACTCATCTGAACCTGCACCTGGAGTGTTGTAGTAAACTGTGAGCCACAGAGGACTCAACTATCATGTGCCCGGGTACCGAGACTATTTCAAGCTTAAAGGTTGGGTTGGGGAAGTGTTTAGTTGCAGCAGCACTAAGCATTTATGGGGGCTAACTTACGCAACATGAAAATAAATATGAGTGGCCTACGTTGAACAATCGAATCTAGTTTGATCTCTAAGAGATCCTGAACACTTACTTACGTCAATCATAACCCCACCGTGTTCTCTCTCGGATCATGTTCACGAGCAGAGACGATCACGGTTCTCACACAGTTGGTGCATTTTAATTAGAGTTTACTTCAAGTTTACTATAACCGGGTGTTAAACAAAATCCAAGTTTCAACATAACCGCGGGCACGGCTTTCCGAAAGATTTAACGCTGCAGGGGTGCTCCAACTAATCCATCTCAAAAATTAACCACACTTCGCGGGAATAGCCTTGACCACGGATCTCGCGGTCATCATAGGTAATTCCAAAGGAATTCCAACCCCTCAAGAAAACCCGAAGAAAGTCAGACTCCACACGCAAGACATTCGATAAAGGTAAAACAAATCCAGCAAGACCACCCGACGTGTCGACGAACCCAATAAGAGCCGCATATCTTGTTCTCAGGACACGATGGATAAGCTAGTGTACGATGGCCTGATAGAAATCTCCCAAGTTGCCCCGGGTTGGCCCCGCACAGTGCTCTAGTTTAGACCAACACTCATGAGGAGCACTGGCCCGGGGGTTGATTAAATTATCCACGGGTTTGCAAGACCCTATGCAAAAATTTATGAAGTTGTTAAGCAAATGTAGTACCAAAGTTGGGTCTTGCCAGACAAGTTTTAATCTCAACCAAATAAACAAGGGGGTTCCCATAACAACCCCGAGCATGTTAGGAGCGCAAAATATGGAAAACATAACACCGATAACAAGGAACTAATGGCGGTAACAGCGAAACAAATCACTTAGCAAAAGGCCAAGCCTTCCACCAATACCAAGATGTATATGTGCATTAAATTAAATAATAGATAATATTGTGATATCCAAATCCATGTTATCACATGGAACAACCTGCACCTGCAACTAACAATGCTATAAGAGGGGCTGAGTAGCGGTATCTTAGCCAATCAAAGGTTTGCTAGGATGTGGAGGTTAGAGGCTATCATGGCAACATAGGGGCTGATATCAAGTGGTAGGTAGTGCAATTGTAACGATAAGAGCGAGAAACTAGCAAGCAAAAATAGTATCGGGATCCGGGTACGATCATCTTGCCTGTTGGTTCTTCAACGAAACAAGTAGCGGGATCCTCGTAGTGGTACTCTCCTGGGCCCTCGTACTCAGTATCAACACTCGTATCTACCCAAGAGAAACAACAACAATAAACCTCCAACCAAGGTTCAATGCACAACCAAGATGATGCATGATTTATTTGTGAAGAATTAAACATGGCAATCCAAAACTAGTCATGTTTCACATGCAAAGTTTGTTTATTAATGAATCTGCATATAACCTCATGGTAAGTTATTTAAACATGAATTAACATGGCAAATATGGATGCATCATGCAAAATTGATAGAAATGCATATAAGGAACGCAAGAAACGGAGTTACGGTTCTCACGATACGCTCACAACAAGGTACGGAGGCAAAATACAAGTCAACCAAGACTTGGGATAGTTCTTGGGATTCCAAGGTAGCCACTGGATAGGTGATGAAAAACCAATCACAATAGACTCAATAATTAATCAATTCCATGGAGTATAGCTCCCACAAGTCACAAAACAATAAAACACCAAATCTGCCACTAGACAGCAACATAGCACCTTCTAAAGATCACAACTTGAGCTACAGGAACCCTACATCCACAAACAAGATATTGAAAGAATGTACTCAACATATACATCAACTTATCCAACTACACAAACAGAAAAGGAGCCACACATCAATAAGCAAGAAGCTATCAAGTTGACACGATGAATCAGTTTTCTGGGACTTAGTGAAAATTCCAGTATTCTGGAATCTGCGATTATAATGTAGCAAGTTGACAACAGTAGTTAAATATGCTTGAGAGATCCTATTGGCATGAAAATTAAATTTATGGTATAAGGCAATATCTACTACAATTAGCTAGCACTAAGCATGAGCAAATTCCAAACATATCTCTAGATGCAACCCACTCTTCATGGCATAAAAATAACAGCAGATTCTCAGACTTAGCAGTTTTTAAGCATGCTAAAACAGAACATCAAGTAGGCAACTTAACAACTTGTTTCTCACTTATATGGGTGGTTCTCATGTTAATACAAAATACCATGGCATACTAGGTACAAAATACTAGCACTTCCTAGTTGGCACATATACCAAAGCAAGCATGGATTAAATCATGCAAAAATGACGAAATGGCATCTCAGCTAAAATGACAGATTTATGAACTAGCTCAAAAGTGGAATCTGAGAGTTCCAATGAGTTCATTTGCTCTTCCTACCCCAAAACCATGGGTCATACTCATATGCCCACATGAAACCACAAGGCAACAACAATTAACAAACTACCCACTCTAATCATGGCATAACTACTCTAGATAGGAAATGCAATTAAGTGGCATGAGCATGTTAGCAACTTAGATAAGAATGGAAGTGAAATGACAAGGCCTACATGACAAACATATATCAACAAGGGAATGTCAAGTGGGAAAAACTTAGTAGTCCCCTATCACACATAAACACCCTACTCACACCACTACTAAAACATACCCAAGCTCTAAGTATGCCCAAGGCACATGAGCTCAAAACACCAAGACCATACCACCCAAGAAGGGGGGGTGTTCACCCACACACACACACTCACATGCACCATATGCATATGCACTCTCTATACTACTCACACACATGTGTATGTATGCATAGCATACACACACACTCACAACTCTCATGCACATACACCACATATGGGCAACCTGCCACACACACACCCAAAAACACACAAACACCACATACACACAAACACATGCATATATACACTTATGCATATACACATACACACTCTCATACATAGGTGCCAACACACATACACTAACTACACATGCACATAACCCCCTCACACTCACATGTGTATGTATGCACTAAGCACACACACACACACACACCACATACATCCTGCCTACAAACACACATACACACATGTACAACTCACAAGCACATATATGCACACCCTCGGCGGCGAGCTACAGCTCTAGCGGCGCAATAGGAAGGACATGGGGCTCTCGGGCACTACGGGGAACCCATCCCCCTGCTCATCCTGCGAGGAGAGGAACGGAGGTGCGCTCAATCACGAGCTCTTCTGATCGGCGGCGACAGGAGGACGATGGCGAGGCACAAGCTACAAGGAAGGAGGTTGCGCATCGGTTGCTCGCCTAGGGGAGGACGACGACAACCCTAACGCGCGGAGAGGAAGGAGAGGCGGAGACGCGGCGACGACGAGGGGGAAGAAGACCGGCGACGACCGCTTCGGGAACACGATGGCGCTGAGGAAGAAGACAATGCTGGAAGCCTCCCACACGCACCCTAGCGCCGGGAACGGGATGCGGGAGAGGTCCTCGAGCCCCATGACATCTCCGACGAGGATGACAAGGCTCCTGCGGCGAGAACGACGGCGATCGACGGCACTGCACTCTCTGAACTCTGAACTGTAGAGACTTACCAGAGGGGAAAGAAGAGAGGTGGGAGAGAGATGGAGGGGAAGAAGATGGCTGCAGCGGCGGAGGGAGATAGAGGAACCCTAGGCGAGGGGAGGGCACGCATTCCGAGGGGCTTTATACCCACGAGCTAACGGCGACGGCGACGGAAAGGCGATGGTGGACGCAACTCTCTCTCTCTCTCTGAAGACTGACAGCTGAGACGACGGGAGCAGGTGCCCGTCTGTCCTGCTGGGCCTGCGGGAGCTGCTGGGCCGCATTGGGGCAGCCCACTCTACTCACTCTCTCTCAAACAGAAAACAGAGAAGGGTTTTTACCTTTTAAAAACACAACTACCAA
This sequence comes from Hordeum marinum, assembly GCA_022496015.1. Lineage (NCBI taxonomy): Eukaryota > Viridiplantae > Streptophyta > Magnoliopsida > Poales > Poaceae > Hordeum > Hordeum marinum. The sequence continues at coordinate 248,496,621 of CM039676.1, read as the reverse complement.
AAGAAAAAAAAACCAGGGTGAAATAAAAAGGTTGTAGAGAAAAACAAAAATATTTTGGTGAAGGAAATAAAGAGCCCTATTTAATAAAAATGTTAGGTTGATTTTTAGGGCAAGTAATTTTATTACTTATGAAATAAACAGCCCCTGATAAATTAAAAAAACCAAACAACCACACCCCAAACATCAAAAGGATCACACCCTAAATTATCAACATGAACAAGACTATCTCTTGAACATTTTAATCAATTAAAACAACAAGTTAAATCTTCTCATAACATTAATATGAAGAGAGGGGGGAGATGGAAGGTGATGTTGAAAGAGAAAAGAGAGGGGAAGAAGAAGAGGAGTAGCAAACATGACTCCTACCACACTCAACACCAACATGACACAAAGGCACACCCACATCACTTCACACAACATCAAGCCAAGACACATGAGAATAGCAAGCATGCACAATGAATGGTATGATGGATGATATGATGCATGAATGCAAACAACACAAGAATGACAAGGTGCAATTCATACATAGCTCATGACACAAGGTTCATACATTGGGGTTGCATGCCAAATAAAGTAGGGACAGCACTTGGGCTATCACATTAGGCATGATTTGTTCTGAGACAAACTCTCTCAGGTATATTCTGGCCTTGTCTGTTGCACACGGATTCTGCTTCTGACCCATTCTTCATTCTTGACAGATCCGAGGTTGCTGTTCTGAATATCAAGCAGTTGGCATGGCTTGACTTTTGTTGGGATTATTGGGTATTATCCCAGTTGCATGCTGATCTTCTTAGACAACTCTTACGGATGGATCCTATCGAAGCGAACAGAAACATAATTGGCAAGAGAAACAAGAACCGTGAAAAAACCAAAAATCAAATAAGGCTCAAATGTTGCAGATCTTACACATGTGGCCAAGGATCCACTAGTATAACTATTATAGCGCACTCGATGTACCTCTACGGATTTAGAAGCAAGACCACACAATGCTCCTAGTAGCAATTGGGGTCCACCTCCTACTAGTTCCTTAGGGAGCATCGCACTCGACATAGCACCATAGCCAACATGGCTTGGTTAACAATCCTAGGGTTGTCGGGGAGAGATAGAATTTCTAAGTGTTTCCCAAAGGAAACTAGAGTAAGAAGAGAAATTCCATGGCTAGCAAGCAGGGTAAGGGTATCTGGTTTACCTAGGGGTTTCAGGGCTCACGGGTCGTTGCCCAATGCGAGCATTTCACACCACAGACAAAGGCCACGAGAGTTGGGGTCTGATGGAGACAGAGACCTATGGGGTTGCCTTATGATCAATAGTAGCCATGCCAAGTGGCAAAGATGGCTGAAATCCATCTGGGCTTTCTACTGAGCACAAGACAATGAAGTCTGGCTATGGTAACCTATAGTTAGCCTGGCTGCTCTGACACCATAGCTTGTGGCGCCCCCGCCTGATTACCATTGTAGCCAGACGGTCGCCATGCATACCAGCCCAGGAAATCACACTGGCATGTGCGTATACAACATGTATCATGAACACATGCATTTATATTAATAGAAATATGAGTCTTACATGGTATGATGCAAGGGGTGATGGTAGCGGGAAGGCTCTATCTAAGGCAGCATGGTCTTAGTGCGGCTCCAATCCACAGGGATCTGACTAGGTTACTCTTCTAGCCTGCGAACGCTCCGGCTCCTCGTCGACGGACGACGGATCCTTATGTGAACCTGACCACATTGAAGGCCTCTGAGTACTTTTGAATGTACTCGCAAGCAAACCAAACTAACATATACACAAAGCAAAGCAATCCATGACATTCATGCATGCATTTGTTGTTAGAGCATTGTTAATTATCAAAACACAACATACCTATCTAGTAGGATTAAACATCATGGTATAACAGGATTATCCAACATGATAAGTAAATACAATAAGGTAAAGCATATTAAGTAAATAATTTATACTCCGAATCTTCTCAAGGTCCAAACTAAGTCTGATCCAAATCCAATCCAAATCATGTGGTCATCCGACCACTCATCTCATAGCCATCCCATGGCTAACATACCATCATGTGGTCATCCGACCACTCATCTCATAGCCATCCCATGGCTAACATACCATCATGTGGTCATCCGACCACTCATCTCATAGCCATCCCATGGCTAACATACCATCATGTGGTCATCCGAGCACTCATCTCATAGCCCTCCCATGGCTAACATACCATCATGTGGTCATCCGACCACTCATCTCATAGCCCTCCCATGGCTAGCATACCATCATGTGGTTATCCAACCACTCACCTCATAGCCATCCCATGGCTAGCATACCATATTCCTGACATCATCTGATGTCTGCACAACACGAGTTCTTTCATCATTATCATCATTATTACGTTTGACCACCTACCGAGGTCTGGACGGGCTCTCCAATACCGTGGACGCGGCTATTCGAATAGATTCTTCACTCTGCAGAGGTTGCGCACTTTACCCACACCATGAAGCACCTCGCCTCGTGATCCCATTTGGGTGGACCAACATTGCTCCAACAAAACCTGCCTGACCCGTGACTTTTTCATCGTACCACCGACATTCATCCTCCCCTGGAGGCCTGCCTTGTGTGGCCCCTGTGTCCTCGTGACACCTGCCACTATCGTGGCCAAACTAAGTAGTCCCAAACGGAGGCTACTGTCCTAAACGGGGAATCCCGGGTTAACCAATCAACTCAACTAGGATCACAAGGTTATCGCCGCCTACCGGGCCAGGGCCACAGGCACGCATAACCTTCCCTTTTTGGTGGTACCGATAAAAGAGCACACAATCAGACGAAGTCAAGGTCGTCCCATACCGGCAAATGTGGTTGCCCGGTTAAGCCCGGACAGGTGACTCTAGATCAACCGACTAGGTTTAGCCTTAGCAAGTATTTAACAAGCAGGGTTGTTTATCACAATAACTTGAGATGGCAGTAGCTAAGCATGATAAAAACATAACCACCTATCTCCATATAATATCATGACATGTGCAATGATAAGATGAGCAGTAGCAGGTAATGTAAATGACAAAATCGAAATGGCAGGAGTTTAATTATTCCTAGCACAAGCATATCATTAATTAAACACGCAAGAATAACACAGAGCAATGCTTTAGGGCATATATCAGATGGTCGGCTTGCCTGGGATCAAAGAGTACTCCGTGAAGAAGCATGGAGAGTCCACGAAAAGGGTCGCCAGAAACTATTCTCCTTCGGAGGGGACTGATGGAAGGGAGAGGGAAAAATGGTCATTCCCACTATTTAACCACCTTGTGAAAATGATACCAAAAGAACGGGCTCGACGAACTAAAGATGTGGGCTTTGGAATCACCCCGATCGGAGCTACGAGGAAGAAGTTATAGCCGTTTGAAGTTCAAGGACTATTCTGTAAATAAAATATTCATAGACATGCCCCTGGGGGCTGAACCGAAAGCGCACTCGTCTGAAATACGCTTTTGGCTCAGGGAGACGGGTATAAAAAACCCGCCTACACTTATCCACGCTGGCGGGTGCCTCTCTCACTAACAGGTGGGGTCGGGGCCCACCTGTTAGGTCTCTCTTTCCTCTCTTCCAGCTCCCTTCTCCTTCCCCGACTCCCGCTCGGAGGCAGAGGGAGGCTGCTGTTGCAGGTGCTCATCCGGCCGACTCTGGTCATCCCTCACGTCGCTCGACCTATGGACGGGCTTAGCAGAAGGAGATGCACCCGAAGCTGTAGGCCACGGGCTCCAGGGTGGACCGAGCAGAGCGGTAGCTCGACAATGGCGGACGACCGTGCCAGGTGGAGATGGGCACAACACTATGGCACGGAGACGAGGATGTGAAGAGATGGGGAGATTTGCCGGAGTTGGGGGGTTCTTCCGGTGAAGAGATAAAGCCGAGAGGGGATCTACCACAGTGAATTGGATCGTCCAGAGGCGGTGGCCATGTCGGCGATTGGAGAGCAGGGGAGCCTGCGATGAGGGGTTGAGGAGGACTAGGGGGTGGGGCGGAGCTGCTAAGGTAGAGTGGGTGCTCGGGGAGGCTCTGGACTGTGACTTTTATAGCCGGTCGGCTGGAGCGGATAGGGCCGGCTGCCGTGGCGCCCTTAGCGGCACACTAGAGGTTGGGGTGAGCTGGCTTGGACACGCGCGGTGCCGACCTGATAGCAACAGGGAGAGGGGACGGCTCAGGGAGCTCGAGGGGCTTCGGGGAGGAAGAGGACAGCAGAGGGAGGTGATGGCTCGGGGGGGGGGGGGTCACGGGCGAATAGAGCTCCACCGAGGCTTGTCGGGGCACGCTGGAGATGAGAACGGAGGGGGAAGCTACGAGAGAGGAGCCAGGTGGATGCCTTGGAGCCATTGGACATGCTTAGATAAGCCGGGGCTGGTCGGCCGACAAGTCCTGAAGCCACCAACGCACACAACACCGTTTTGGCCGGCTCTACTCGCGGTCACCATGGCCAACGCATGCCCTGGCCTTTTCCTGGATGTGAGATCATGTCAACAAGACGTCTCACTGCCCAAATAGATAAGATATAAGACTAGAGTCAACTGCTGGAGTGGGAGAAACTTGCGGGAAGGGATTCTGGCAGCAGACTATTTGGTTTGAGGTGTACATAGCTCACTACTACATTTGATCTTATCTTCGGCTGAGTATAATCACTCACTAAGGTGACCATCATAGTAAAAGTTCAGCACAAATGGGCAGGTCTAGCTAGCACTTCCTTTGTAACATTGTAGTCTAGCCAGAAATAGAGATGAATTTCTGGGACTAATTGGCTACATGGAATTGGCTCAAACTTGGTGCAGGGTGATGATTTGAACATATGAAGCCACTATAAAAGTTTCATACCATTTGGGTATACCAAATTGGTACTTCCTTCACAGAGCTTTCAAATGGACAGAAATTTAGAAAAAAATGTTGTGGAAGAATGGTTGGATGGATTGAGATGATTTTTGGTTTCCATATGTGAATTGGCAATGTTAACCACCATGAAAAACTTCAGCTCAATTAGGTAAAGGAATAGAGCACTTCCTTTGCAACTTTCCCAATTGGATAGAATCTGCAAACTGATGTGGTGCTCAAAATTTGAACTACGGAACTTGGGGTCTTGATGGAAATGGTGAATATATGGATACGAGAAGCTCCACAATTTATTTGGGATGTTTCTTGGCTACCAAAATGGTAGGTCCTTTAGAAAGTGCCCAAAATGCAATATTGGCATTAAATAGGAAAAGGCAATTTCCCTTATTTAATTATGGCCAATATTTTTGTGGGAGCTCACTATGCTAAAAAGGAATATCTCCACAAGTTTTCATGAACTCTGGGGATGGATAGATATTTTCCTTGATTTAATTCCTTTAACTGGCAGAAAAATGAATTAGTTGCAAATAAAAATATTGCAAATGACTTGGCAATATTTTTGCATATCCAGGGTTTATAGATGAAGGATGATCTCTAGGAAAAGTTTGGGAGACAGAAGATCAAAGGAAATTGGGTTTCCTTTGCAACTGGAAGGATTAGGGTTTCCCTTCCGACAACTTGGAAGGTAGGGATTCGACAGCAAAACCTTGAGCAAAGATCTTGGGTGGCAAGGTTGGACTGGAGAGAGTATCTAGTTGGATAGGGAAGGCACAACTAAATGACCATCTTCACATACCCAAGATCTAGAGAAATCCGATAACACCGAGAAAAAAGACGGGAGTCAAATCCCACAAAGGAAAAAAACAAGAGCGAAAACTAGGGTGTTACACTACACCGAAGGTTTATGTCCTTGATGCACAACTCGGTGCACCAACCTCTCTAGCGTCTTCTATGGATGTTGTGAACATATGACATGCACGTTCTGATGACTACTTGATAGTTCAGTATGTCATGCATTATGTCTTAGAATTGAGGCTCCAAAACATTTTGAGCGTCACGGAACATATGAGATGTCCTAAGAGATGAAATTGGGATCTCAGGCTCGTGCCTGTGTTGAGAGGTATGAGAGCTCCAACAAGATTCTTTGCCTGCAAGATGAAGGAGAATAGCTCAATCGATGAGCACGTGCTCAGATTGTCTGGGTACTACAATCGCTTGAATCGAGTGGGAGTTGATCTTCTAGATACGATAGTGATTGATATAGTTCTCCAACTCACTGTCACTAAGCTACTAGAGCTTCGTGATGAACTATAAAAAGCCAGTGATGGAAAAGAATGATCCCTGAGCTATTCGCGATGTTTGACACCGCGAAGGTAGAAATCAAGAAGGAGCATCAAGTGTTGATGGTTAGTGAAACCACTAGTTTTGAGAAGGGCAAGGGCTAGGAGGGAAACTTCATGGATAGCAAGTCATTTGCTACTCCAGTGAAGAAACCCAAGGTTGAACCCAAAACCCAATACTAAGTGCTTCTATTATGAGGAGAGCGGTCACTGAAACAGAACAACCCTAGATACTTGGTAGATAAGAAGGGTGGCAACGTCGACAGAAGTATATTTGATATACATATTATTGTTGTGTACCTTGCTAATACTCCTAGTAGCACCTGGGTATTAGATACCGGTTCAGTTGCTAAATGTTGGTAACTCGGAATAAAAGCTACAGAATAAATGGAGGCTAGCTAAGGGTGAGGTGACGATGTGCGTTGGAAGTGTTTCCAAGGTTGATGTGATCACCATCGCACGCTCTCTCTACCTTCGAGATTAGTGATAAACCTAAATAAATGTTATTTGGTGTTTGTGTTGAGCATGAACGTGATTAGATCGTGTTTAGTGCAATGCGGTTATTCATTTAAGTTAGAGAATAATTGTTATTCTGTTTACATGAATAATGCCTTCAATGGTCATGCACCCAATGGGAATGATTTATTGAATCTTGATCATAGTAATACACATGTTCATAACATTGATACCAAAAGATACAAAGTTAATAATGATAGTACCACATACTTGCGGCACTGCCGCTAAATGTCATATTGGTATAAATCGCATGAATAAACTCCATGCTGATGGATCTTTGGACTCATTCGATTTTGAATCGGTTGAGACATGCGAACCATGCCTCATGGGCAAGATGACTAAAGACCCCGTTTTCGGTATGATGGAGCGGGCTAGTAACTTATTGGAAATAATACATGTTAATGTATGCGGTCCAATGAGTGTTGTAACATGCAATGGATATCGTTATTTTCTTACCTTCACTGATGATTTGAGTAGATATGGGCATATTTTCTTAATGAAACACAAGTATGAAACGTTTCAAAAGTTCAAGCAAATTCAGAGTGAAGTTTGAGATCATCGTGACGAGAAGATAAAAATATCTACGATATGATCGTCGAGGTGAATATCTAAGTTTTGAGTTTGGTATACAATTCAAGACAATGTGGAAGTTGTTTCACAACTCACGCCACCTAGAACACCATAGTGTGATGGTGTGTCCGAACGTCGTAGTCGTGCTCTATTGGATATGGTGCATACTATGATGTCTTTTATCGTTTTGCCACTATCTTTTTGGGGTTATGCATTAGAGACAACTACATTCACTTTAAATAGGGCACCATCTAAATCCATTGAGATGACACCGTATGAATTATGGTTTGATAGAAACCTAAGCTGTCATTCCTCAGAGTTTAGGAATGCGACACTTATGTCTGATAAGCTCGAACTCAAAGCGGAAAAGTGCAACTTCATAGGATACCCTAAGAACAGTTGCGTATACCTTCTATCTCAGATCCGAGTGCAAAGTGTTTGTTGCTACAACCGGGTCCTTTCTCGAGAAAGAGTTTCTCTCGAAAGAATCAAGTGGGAGGAAGGTAGAAGTTGATGAGGTTGTTGAACCTTTGTTTCAACCAGAGAGTAGCGCAACGGAGAAATATGTTTCTGTGGAGCCTACGTTAGTTGAAGAGGAAGTTAATGATGATGATCATGAAGCTTCGTATCAAGTTACTATCAAACCTCGTAGGTCAACAAGGATGTGTACTGCTCCTGAGTGGTACGACAACCCTGTCTAGGAGGTCATGTTGTTGGACAACGATGAACCTACGAACTATGGAGAAACTATGAATCTATGAACTATGGAGAAGCGATGATGGGCCCAGATTCCAATAAATGTCTAGGAGCCATGAAATCCGAGGAAGGATCCATGTATGAAAGCCAAGTATGGACTTTGGTAGACTTGCCCATTGAATGGAAGGTCATTGAGAACAAATGGATCTTTAAAAGGAAGACGGACGCGGACGGTAATGTCACCATTTATAAAGCTCGACTTGTCGCAAAGAAGTTTCCGCCAAGTTCATAGAGTTGACTATGATGAGATTTTCTCACCCGTAGCGATGCTAAAAGTCTGTTGAATTATGTTAGCAGTTCTGCATTTTTTTGGTTATGAGATTTGGCAGATGGATGTCAAAACATACTTTCCTGAATGGTTTCCGCGAGGAAAAGTTGTATGTGATACAACCAAAAAGTTTTGTCAATCCTAAGGATGCTAAAAGGTATGCAAGCTCCAGCAATCCTTCTATGGACTGGAGCAAGCATCTCGGAGTTGGAATATACGCTTTGATGAGGTGATCAAAGTTTTTGAGTTTATACAAAGTATATGAGAAACTTGTATTTTCAAGAAGTGAGTGGGAGCACTATAGAATTTCTGATAAGTATATGTGGATGACATATTGTTGATCAGAAATGATGTAGAATTTCTGGAAAGCATAAAGGGTTGTTTGAAAAGGAGTTTTTCAAAGGAAAACCTGGAAAGAAGCTACTTAAATGTTGGGCATCGGAATCTATAAAGATAGATCAAGACGTTTGATAAAACTTTCAAATGAGAACATACCTTGACAAGATTTTGAAAGAGTTCAAAATGGATCAGTCAAAGAAAGAGTTCTTGCCTGATTTGTAAGGTGTGGAGTTGAGTGAGACTCAACGCTCGACCATGACAAAAAAAAGAGAAAGGACGAAGGTTGTTCCCTATGCCTTATCCATAGGCTCCGTATAGTATGCCATGTTGTGTACCGCACCTAGTGTGTGCCTTGCCATGAGTCTATCAAGGGGTACAAGACTAGTCCACGAGTGGATCACTGGACAAGGGTCAAGATTATGCTTAGTAACTAGAGGACTAAGGAAATATTTCTCGATTATGGAGGTGATAAAGAGTTTGTCGTAAAGGGTTACGTCGATGCAAGCTTTGACACCTATCCGGACGACTCTGAGTAGCAGTCAGGATATGTATAGTGGAGTAGCCATTTGGAATAGCTTCAAGTGGAGCATGCTAGCAGTGTCTACAGTATGAAATAGAGATTTGCAAAGTACACATGGATCTGAATGTCGCAGACCCATTGACTAAAACCTCTTTCACATGCAAAGCATGATCGAACCCCAGAACTCATTGGGTGTTAGATTCATAACAATGTAAATCACATGGTGATGTGAACTAGATTATTGACTCTAGTGCAAGTGGGAGACTATTGGAAATATGCCCTAGAGGCAATAATAAAATGGTTATTATTATATTTCCTTGTTCATGATAATTGTCTATTGTTCATGCTATAATTGTATTAACCATAAACCGTAATACATGTGTGAATACATAGACCACACCATGTCCATAGCGAGTCTCTAGTTGACTAGCTCGTTGATCAATAGATGGTCATGGTTTCCTGACCATGGACATTGGATGTCGTTGATAACGGGATCACATCGTTAGGAGAATGATGTGATGGACAAGACCCAATACTAAGCATAGCACAAGATCATGTAGTTCGCCTGCTATAGCTTTTCTAATGTCAAGTATCATTTCCTTAGACCATGATATTTGCAATTCCCGGATACCATAGGAATGCTTTGGGTGTATCAAACGTCACAACATGACTGGGTGACTATAAAGGTGCACTATAGGTATCTCTGAAAGTGTCTATTGGGTTGGCACGAATCGAGACTGGGATTTATCACTCCGTGTGACGGAGAGGTATCTTTGGGCCCACTCGGTAATACACCATCATAATGAGCTCAATGTGACTAAGGAGTTAGTCACGAGATCATGTGTTATGGAACAAGTAAACAGACTTGCTGGTAACAAGATTAAACAAGGTATAGGGATACCGACGATCGAATCTCGGGCAAGTTACATACCGATGGACAAAGGGAATTGTATACGGGATTAATCGAATCCCCGACATCGTGGTTCATCCGATGAGATCATCGTGGAACATGTGGGAGCCAATATGGGTATCCAGATCCCGCTATTGGTTATTGGCCGGAGAGGTGTCTCGGTCATGTCTGCATGGTTCCCGAACCCGTAGGGTCTACACACTTAAGGTTCGGTGATTCTAGTGTTATAATGGTAATTGTATGTGGTTACCTAAAGTTGTTCGGTGTCCCGTATGAGATCCCGTACGCCACGATGAGTTCCGGAATGGTCCGGAGGTGAAGATTTATATATGGGAAGTCCAGTTTCAGTCATCGGAAAGGTTTCGGGGTTATTGGTATTGTACCAGGACCAACGAAGGGGTTCCGGGGGTCCATTGGGAGGGTCCACCTGCCCCGGTGTACCTAATGGGCTGTAGTTGGGTGGCAACCAGCCCCTTAGTGGGATGGTGCTCCCCCAAGGTCCCAAGGTGCCTAGGGTTGGAAACCCTAGGGGGTGGGGGCGCCTCCCACCTAACTTGGGGGGGGGGGGGGCGCAAGTCCCCCTTGCCCCCCCCTCTAGATGGATCTAGGGGGGCTGGCCCCCTCTTCCCTTCACCCTATAAATAGTGGGGGTGGGAGGGTAACTTAGGCTCTTTTCACTCCTTATTACTTCATCCATCGTGATCTCACCCAAAACTTGAAAACTTCAATCACACAAAACTTAACAAATCCTTCGTGTGATCCGTTAGTATAATAAAGCAAATCATCACTCTAAGTACTATTTAAAACCCATTAATATTTTATTATTGCATTATATCTAATGTATTCTAACTTTACCATGCCTTATACCCTCCAACACAAACCATAGATTCATCAAAATAAGCACACAATGCAATAAAAATAGAATCTTTCAAAAACAGAACAGTATGTAGTAATATGTGCTCTGCTGATACGTGTGTGACTCAAAAAATTACGAAACATTAGGACAACATAAGAAATTTGTATATAAATCTTTGGGTTGCCTCCCAACAAGCGCTATCGTTTTACGCCCCTAGCTAGGCATAATGCATAGATTCAAGTATTGCCATCTTTAGTTTGTGCTTCATAGGATGCCATCATGATTGATTCATATGGTTTCTTAATTCTTGTTCTAGGGAATTTTTCCATACCATTTCTTAGTGGAAATTGAAATTTAATATTGCCATCTTTCATATCAATCATGGCACCAATAGTGCGTAAAAACGATGTACCAAGTATGATGGGACAAGACGGATTGCAATCAATATCACGAACAATAAAATCTATGGGCACATAATTCCCATTTGCAAGAATAAGAACATCATTAATTATTCCCAAAGTCTTTTTAATAGTATAATCCGCCAAGTGCAAATTAAGAGAACATTCTTCACTATTGGTAAGACCAAGCACAACACATAGAGATTTCCAAATTGTGGAAACACTAGCACCTAAATGACATAAAGCAAAGCACTCATAATTTTTAATCTTGACTTTAATGGTAGGTTCCTCTTCATCATGTAATTTTCTAGGAATTGAAATCTCTAACTCCAACTTTTCTTCAAAATATTTCATCATGGCATCAACAATATGTGTAGTAAAGGTTTTTTTCATCAGCATGGGGTGAATTTATCATGGATTGTAACAAAGATATACATTCAATCAAAGAGAAACAATCATAATTAACTTCTTTTTAGTCCAAAATAGCGGGCACATCACTGGTTAAACTTTTGACCTCTCCAAACCCACTTTCATAAAAAAATTCATCAAGATTTTCACTCTCCAAATCATTGGGACACCTTCTAGCTAAAGTTGACTCTTCTTTAGTCCCTTTATCATCAATGTTAATATTACTAAGCAAGAAATCAATAGAAGAAACACCAATCACTTTTAGATCTTCATCATTTTTATCATCTAGAGAAACTGGTTTAGCGGCCATTTGATTTACTGAACTAGCTTGTGCGTCAGATATTTTACTTAGCGGATTTTCAACATGAGCATACTTAGATTGGAGATTAGAAACTTCTCTACTAATATCATCAAGTTGTTTTGTTATGGCATCTAGTACGATAGAGTGTTCTTTAAGCTCCTCAGTAAAATACTTATTATGCTCAAATTGTGTAGCCATATATTCCTTGGTAATTTTCTCAATATCAAGAAAAATATTGGGGTAAGGAACATCATAATACTACGCGAACCAGATTGCAATCAAACAAGAGATATGATGAGAAAAAGGTAAACAAAAAAGAGGGCAAATAAAACTACAATTTTTTTGTGAAGTGGAGGAGATGAAAACGAGAGGCAAATGGCAAATACTGCAAATTGCAAGGAGATGAGATTTGTGATTAGGAACCTGGTAGATATCGATGATGTCTCCACGACAACAGTGCCCAAAATTCCTTTGACGTGGCTTGAGACAGCGTCGGTATTTCCCCAAAGAGGAAGAGATGAGAGATGCAACACATCTATGGTAAGTATTTCCCTTAGTTATGAAACCAAGGTTATCGAACCAGTAGGAGAACCAATCAACGCTATGTAAACTGTACCTGCAGATAAAGAACAAATACTTGCAATCCGACGCATAAGAGAGGTTGTGAATCTCTCCACGATACAAGAACACAAAATAAAAGATACAAATAAAAAGTGCAGCAAGGTATTTTTGGGTTTTTGGAATAATAGATCTTAAAACAAATGAGGAAAAAGATAGATCGGAAAGCAATATATTAAATGGATAGACCCGAGGGCCGTAGATTTCACTAGTGCCTTCTCTCAAGAAAATAGCACACAGTGGGTAAACAAATTACAACTAGGCAATTAATAGAAGATCAAATAATCATGACGATATCCAAGGCAATGATCAATATAGAGGTATCACGTCCAAGATTAGTAGACCGAAACGATTCTGCATCTACTACTATTACTCCACACATCGACCGCTATCCAGCATGCATCTAGTGTATTAAGTTCATGGAGAAACGAAGTAATGAAATAAGAATGATGACATGATGTAGAAAATATCTATTCATGTAGGAACATACCCCATCTTGTTATCCTTAATAGCAACGATACATGCGTGCCTCGTTGCCCCTTCTGTCAGTGTGAGAGGACACCGCAAGATCGAACCCATCACAAAGCACCACTTCCCATGGCAAGAAAAAACGATCTAGTTGGCCTAACTAAACCAAAGATTCCAAGAAGAAATACGATCCTATAAATAATCATGCATATAAGAGATCGAAATAAGAGTCAAATAATATTTATGGATAGAAACTGATCATGAACTCAAACTTTAGCAGATCCCAACAAATACAACGCAAAAAGTCATTACATCGAATAGATATCCAAGAGACCATTGTATTGAGAATCAAAAGAGAGAGATGAAGCCATCTAGCTACTACATACGGACTCGTACGTCTATGGTGGACTACTCACGCATCATCGGGGAGGCACCCATGATGATGATGATGAACCCCCACTGTGATGGTGTTAGAATTGTGTTTCATCGTGTCATGCCCAAGATGCGATCCTATCCTTATTTCAGCACGAGGGCCTCGACAGGGATAGAAGCGCATCTTGTTGTGTTGCAAGAATGGATATCATTACAATTACATGTATAGAAGAGATGAGTATATGGAATTGGCTTACACTCGCCGCAAGCTACATCAGAGTCACATCAATACAACAACATATTCAAACATCATACAGAAGAGCAGGGTCCGACTATGGATGAAAACAAACAACAAAATGACATCATCCTTGCTATCTCAGGCTGCCTCCTGGAACCCATCCTAAATTGATGAAGAAGAAGAAGAAGAAGAACTCCAAATCAAACAAGCATCGCGCTCACGTCAAATCATCGCATTACCTGTACCAGCAACTATTGTTGTAGTAATCTGTGAGCCACAGGGACTCAGCAATCTCATTTCCAAGGGTATCAAGACTATTAAAGCTTAATGGGTAAGATATGATTAAGTGGTGAGGCTACAACAAGCAACTAAGCATATATTTGAGTGGCTAACTTACGAATACATAAAGTAAGGTATGGTAGTCTACGCATAACGTACGTGAACTAGTAATGATCACTAAGTGATCCTGATCACCTACTTACGTCAATCATAACCCCACCGTGTTCTTCCTCGGATAAGGGCTCACGAGAAGAGACAATCACGGTTACGCACACAGTTGGTGTATTTTATTAGAGTTTACTTTAAGTTTGCTATGACCGGGTGTTAAACAAAGTATCCAAGTTTGCCACATAACCGCGAGCACGGTTTTCCAAAAGATTTAACCCTGCAGGGGTGCTCCAACTCATACGTCACAAATTAACCACACGCAGCAGGAATAACCTCGACCACGGATCTCGTGATCATCCTAGTCTATTCCACAGGAAATCCGACACCTCGAGATTGCCCGAGGAAGACCAAAGTTCCTCACTCAAGACGTTCGAGAAAGGTAAAACAAATCCAGCAAGGCCTCCCGACGTATCGACGATCCCGATAGGAGCCGCGTATCTCGTTCTTAGGACACGACGGATAAGCTAGTGTACGGTGGCCTGATAGAAATCTCCCGAGTTGCCTCGGGTTGGCCCCGCACAGTGCTCTAGTTTGGACCAACACTCATGAGGATCACTAACCCGGGTTGTTGATTAATTATCCGCGGGTGCCGATGGGTCCCTATGCAATTTTATTAGTTTTAGGCAAATGTAGTACCAATGTTGGGCCTTGTCAGACAAGCTTTATCCTAAAATGAAAATCAAGGGGGTCCCCATAACAACCCCGAGCATGTTAGGAGCGCTAAATTATGGAACATAACACCGGTTCACAAGTAACTAGGACGGCAAGAGTGGAACAAAACACCGAGCAAAAGGCCAAGCCTTCCACCCTATACAAAGTGTATAAGTGCATTAAATTAAAGAGCAACAATATTGTGATATAACAAAAGAATGTCCATGTTGACACATGGAAGCAATTGCACCTGCAGCTAGAAACGCTATAAGAAGGGCTCAGCAAGCGGTAACATAGCCAAACAAAGGTTTGCTGGGATGTGGAGGGGTTAGAGGCTTTCATGGCAATGTTGAGAGGCTTGTCAAACAAGTGGTAGGTAGCGAGACATAACGATAAAAGTGGGACAACTAGCATAGCAATGATAGTAGTGGTATCCAGGGAAATGCGCCATCTTGCATGAGATCCCGCTCGGAAGAAGAACGAATCCATGAAGAAGACGAGCCAACGTAGTCGAACGAATCCTCACACTCTGAACGCTTACGGAACTCTATCGAGAAGAAGCAAACCGGAAACAACAATCAAAACGTGAGAAACACCACAACATATGCATGAAATGATGCGCAACCAAATATTATGCATGTCCGGTTTAATATGCAAGGCACGACAAAGCACATCAAGCAATTCGTACACATTAAGTGAAGCTCAATATGCAATGAGTTGCATATTGACGAAACTCCACACTTGAATTATTTAGTTCACTCACGTTAGGTACTCATCAATATTGAATGTTGTTTAACATGGGTGGTCATGGCATAAGGCGAAGATGGAATTAAGAAATTTTAAATGGAGACGGACAACATACATATAAGAAAATAATAACTCTCCATATTATGAGAAAATGCTTAATGTTGTTTATCATGACAAGAGGTGAAGTATGAACAACTATATCATCTACGCATTCTAAATGAGGCCGGAAACAACTTATAGCATTTACGAAATGACCCCATAAGCATAATATGAATTTGGACCAGATCTGTACTAACCATATTTTAGAGTTTTTAAAAAGCAAAATAAATGTCACCATGAGATTCTACACATGTTTCTATCCAAGTTACATATGTGGAACATTTTTATCGGAGCTACAGTTTTGTAGTTATGAAATAAACCGTTTTTAACATGGCATTTACGCAAATCAACGCAAACAGTAAGTTTAAACATTTTTTCACATGCGAAAGTTAGATATTGTGAAGCTACATAAAATTCCAAGCATTTTTCATATATTAAGTTTTTTACATGCGATACCCGATTTGTGAGATATTAAATGGATGAACATGAGGGACTTTTCTCTAAAACAGTAATTCCTGGGATAAATCTAAATTCGCAGAATCTGGAAAAAAAAATCTACACATGCCGAAACTGGGATCTGGCCCAACAGTGCATAGAGGCGCAACATACAAGGAAGCGCACATGCGTTGAATAGCGGCTGGAGAGGTCACCTCGTGGGCTCCAGGCCTAGTCGGTGGAGACGCCACACAGGCAGAGGCGGAGCTGGGCCGTGGCTTGGGCATGGAAGAGGCCCACACGGTCGCTAGGGCGAGCGCTCGAGCGGGTGGCTCGTCCGGTCGTCGACCTCCTCCCCGCAGAGACGAACGGTGGCGGCGGCAGGCGCTACTTCGGCGTGCATGTGGCGTCCTGAGGCGGGGGTGGATGGATCCGGCCGAGGGGATCCCGGATCCGGTGGTGGCATCTCCATTCCCGGCGGCTGCGATGATATTTGTGAGCTCGGAGGCGGGGAGGTCGGCCATGGGGGGGTTCCTGTGGGGGAGTGAGAGATGTCAAGGTGAGAGATATGGAAGGAAAGAGGCATGGGGGAGTGAGAGATGTCAAGGAAGGTGAAAGACGAGGCATGGGGGAGATCCGGCCTGGAGGTCGCCGGCGACGCGACGTGGCGCGCTCCCTGGCCGGCGCGGAGGCGGGGCATCAGGTGACGGGGACGGGGCACTACGGCTAGGAAGACGGGCGACGCGGGTGCGCTCGGGCCGGTTGAGGCCCGGTTCATCCCAAAGTGGGCCAGATGCTGGCTCAGATGGGCCACAACGGCAGGGGGGAGCCAGGGGCGACGTGGCAAGCCCCTGTTGGCCATAAAGGCGGCTCCGGCATTGCCAAGTGGCCGGGATGGGCTGGCCGGTCTGAACACGAGGAGAGGGGTGGGGGCTGGGTGGCTAGGGCAGGTTAGCCCAAAAATGGGATGGGGATTGGTTTAAACAAGGAAAGGGGGGTTGGGGTTGAGGTTTTTGCTTCGTTTTCGGACCGTGCGATCGAGATCAGACGGTCCGAAAGCGGAGGGGACTAGCAGGGCTAAGTGAGCTGTGTAGAGGTGGTTGGGCTGAGAAGACAGCGATGTTTGGCCCATGACATGAGTTTTAGAAACATCAAAACGACTGATAATTAAATCGATGACCGCACTCCTACGGTTAACTGATGGGGTATCAAACAAACTCGGAATGTCATGAACATTCCGGAAGAAGGATTGAAACCACCTTGATGAAACTAGAATAAGAATTACGTTATGCTTATCCTTCATCGAGTTAAATTAATGACAAACAATGGATTTTGCACACCACTTATTCTTGTTGCAAAGAATTGAAGAGAGAGAGAGATCACAAACTTGAAGAAGTCTTGCACGAGAACACCGGTAACAATTCACAACGAATGAGGATACTACGATTGAACAAAGTTACTTGAGAACGAAGAGATCATGATCCGACTAATGGAAAACTTCACAAGGCACCGAAATAATTGAGATACGAACGAAGGGACAACAATTGAGAAGAATTTGAGAACGAAAGTTGAAAACTGAGAACGAAGAAATCTTCTGAAATGATGGCCTTCGGAGGATCGAGAAATGAAAACAACTCCCAATGCACCGGATAGATATGGGAGAAATTTCTCATGGACGGATTTTTTTTTGAGAGGAAAGCATCGATCAAGATGAGATGACAATCTTCAAGAGAATGGACCAAGATTAAGAGAAACTCTCCTTCGGACTTCAATGACGAGAACACCACCAAGAATTACTGAACCACTCCAGAATAAGAATAAAGAAAAAGTTGAGCTAGTGAAGAAAGATAATTCAAAGCGATCTTGGAGTAGGAATATGACTGATGAAAATCATTCTTACATCATATTGAGAAGAACTTGAGGACATCTCCGGAAGGATTAGAAGACCCAGGTAAGATCCTGGGGAAAAACCTGTGGGTTATGGGCCCACTCAACAGAAACCACCGTTGAAACAATTTCTTAGAAAGAGAGATTGCACCGGTACAAATTAAGAACTTGATGAGGTGAGGACCTCGAAATAATTTAAGAGTGTATGAATGTAATGAAAGTCTTCTGAGATATCTTCAGCACTCCGGATAGAATAGAAAGAGGAATAAACAAGAGAGGCTTGGATAAGAATTTCCAACATGGGAAATCCTGGAACGAATGAGAAAGGATATGATGAACACCGAGAGCTTGAATTGAATTCGTCGGAGAAGAATAACACAAGACACGAATATGAGGATAGATCTTGAAAATGAAACTCTTGAGAATGTCCACAAGAATTTCCCGGATACAATACAAAAGAAATGATAGCGGAAGCATTGATGAAGAGAAAGGCACTTGGAAGAGAATTGAATTATTGGCGAAAAAGGGCGGGAGGGTGGGGAAAACAAAGAAAACTTGGGACAGATGAGACGAACTCCGAAGAAGAATAAGACGATTGATCTTGCAATATTGAAGAGGATAGAATTATCTTGAAGAAAAGCACACTGGATAAAAAGAATTGATATGACAACTTGATTGAGCAAAAGAATTAGCATTCCCAGAGAATATGAGAACACTTCTTCGGAAAGATATGAGATCACCACTTGACATCGAAGCAACTCGAATTACCATATTCAAAACAAAACAAAGGATGGGGCTTACGAAACAAGCCAGAACAAATACATAACAAAGATTTCGTTCGATATTTTCGTGGTAAGGTTCGCACGGGCTCAATCTTATAGTATCCATCACGTGCAAGGTAGTGCACACGACATATGATGCGTCCCCGAGTTGTAGCAAGGTACAAGGACACTTTAATACACAACGAGACCGCTGTAAGAAAGACCGAGAACAAACGAATCCACTAGATGTTGAACCCCAACCTCACATCATGATCTATTGGAAAATAGCCTAGTAACTACTTGAATTCCCACCTAAGAGCTCCCGAAATCTTCTGGTTATGCAATCTGGTGTTGGGGATACAAGGAGGAAATATCTCACACAACTATCAAGTCCTACACCCCAACTGTATCCATCCTTCAACACATAACGAGAGGCTTCCGCAAGTCCATCTAACTCGGATCCTCGAAAGCACAATGATACTAACCATGGTGGTACCCCGGATGCCTCCCCAGTACTGGGTGACTCTGACCTTACCTCACCACAACAAGTATTGAAGCAATTCCGAACACCCTCTGTCCTAAGATACTAAGGAAGCTGAATGATAACGATGTGCCAAGAATTCCCTGGAGGTCAACTCCCCGGAAGAAATCAAGTCATACAGGAGGCACCAAGACAAAACTCCATCACATCGGTATCATATAGTTTCCAAAATACCCGCGTGATCCTAAAAAAATTTTGAGTGAAAAGAGGAGTAGAATCAAAATTCCTAAGTCGAATACCTCACCAGAGTATAGAAGAGGAGTAAAAAGAATCCTACTCTCCGATATAACAATACTCAAAATAGTTTTTCACTAGACTCGACTTGGCCAAGTTCGATCAATCAAGGGGGCTCCTAGGTCGATACAGGCTCTGATACCAACTTGTCACGCCCAAGATGCGATCCTATCCTTATTTCGGCACGAGGGCCTCGGCAGGGATAGAAGCGCATCTCGTCATGTTGAAAGAATGGATATCATTACAAGTACATGTACAGAAGAGATGAGTATATGAAATTGGCTTACACTCGCCAAAAGCAACATCAGAGTCACATCAATACAACAACATATTCAAACATCATACAGAAGAGCAGGGTCCGACTATGGACGAAAACAAACGACAAAATGACATCCATCCTTGCGATCCCAGGCTGCCGCCTAGAACCCATCCTAAATTGATGATGATGAATAAGAACTCCAAATCAAATAAGCATCACGCTCACGTCAAATCATCACATTACCTGTACCTGCAACTGTTGTTGTAGTAATCTGTGAGCCACATGGGACTGAGCAATCCCATTTCCAAGGGTATCAAGACTATTAAAGCTTAATGGGTGAGATATGATTAAGTGGTGAGGCTGCAGCAAGCGACTAAGCATATATTTGAGTGGCTAACTTACGAATACAAAAAGTAAGGCATGGTGGTCTATGCATAACGGACGTGAACTAGTAATGATCACTAAGTGATCCTGATCACCTACTTACGTACATCATAACCCCACCGTGTTCTCTCTCGGATAAGGGCTCACGAGAAGAGACAGTCGTGGTTACGCACACAGTTGGTGTATTTTATTAGAGTTTACTTTAAGTTTGCTATGACCGGGTGTTAAACAAAGTATCCAAGTTTGCCACATAACCGTGGGCATGGCTTTCCGAAAGATTTAACCTTGCAAGGGTGCTCCAACATATCCATCACAAATTAACCACACGCAGCGGGAATAACCTCGACCACAGATCTCATGATCTTCCTAGGCAATTCCATGGGAAATCCGCCACCTCAAGATAGCCCGAAGAAAATCGGAATTCCTCACTCAAGACGTTCGAGAAAGGTAAAACAAATCCAGCAAGGCCGCTCGACGTGTCGACAATCCCGATAGGAGCCGCGTATCTCGTTCTTAGGGCACGGCAGATGAGCGACGCGTATACTGGCCTGATAGAAATCTCCCGAGTTGCACAGTGCGCTAGTTTGGACCAACACTCATGAGGAGCACTAACCCGGGTTGTTGATTAATTATCCGCGGGTGCCGGCGGGTCCCTATGCAATTTTATTAGTTATTATGCAAATATAGTACCAATGTTGGGCCTTGCCAGACAAGCTTTATCCTAAAACGAAAATCAAGGGGGTCCCCATAACAGCCCCGAGCATGTTAGGAGCGCTCAATTATGGAACATAACGCCGGTTTACAAGTAGCTAGGGCGGCAAGAGTGGAACAAAACACCGAGCCAAAGGCCAAGCCTTCAACCCTTTACCAAGTGTATAAGTGCATTAAATTAAATAGCAACAATATTGTGATATAACAAAAAAATGTCCATGTTGACACATGGAAGCAATTGCACCTGCAGCTAGAAACACTATAAGAAGGGCTCAGCAAGCGGTAACATAGCCAAACGAAAGTTTGCTGGGATGTGGAGGGGTTAGAGGCTTTCATGGCAATGTTGGGAGACTTGTCAAACAAGTGGTAGGTAGCGAGACATAACGATAAAAGAGGGACAACTAGAATAGCAATGATAGTAGTGGTATCCAGGGAAATGTGTCATCTTGCCTGAGATCCCGCTCGGAAGAAGAACGAATCCATGAATAAGACAAGCCAACGTAGTCGAACGAATCCTCACACTCCGAATGCTTTTGGAACTCTATCGAGAAGAAGCAAACCGGAAACAACAATCAACACGCGAGAAACACCACAACATATGCATGACATGATAGGATGCATGTCCGGTTTAATATGCAAGGCACGACAAAGCACATCAAGCAATTCCTACACATTAAGTGAAGCTCAATATGCAACGAGTTGCATATTGATGAAACTCCACACTGAATTATTTAGTTCACTCACGTTAGGTACTTATCAATATTGAATGTTGTTTAACATGGGTGGTCATGGCATAAGGCGAAGATGAAATTAAGCAATTTTAAATGGAGAGGGACAACATACATATAAGAAAATAATAACTCTCCATATTATGAGAAAGTGGTTAATGTTGTTTATCACGGCAATAGGTGAAGTATGAACAACTATATCATCTAGGCATTCTAAATGAGTCCGGAAACAATTTATAGCATTTCCGAAATGACCCCATAAACATAATATGAATTTGGACCAGATCTGTACTAACCATATCTTAGAGTTGTTAAAAAGCAAAATAAATGTCACCATTAGATTCTACACATTTTTCTAGCCAAGTTACATATGTGAAACATTTTTATCGGAGCTACAGTTTTGTAGTTATGAAATAAAGCGTTTTTAACATGGCATTTATGCAAATCAATGCAAACATCAAGTTTAAACATTTTTATCACATGCGAAAGTTGGATAATCTACATAAAATTCCAAGCATTTTTCATATATTAAGTTTTTACATGTGATGCCCGATTTGTGAGATATTAAATGTATGAACATGAGGGACTTTTCTCTAAAACAGTAATTCCAGGGATAAATCTAAATTCGCAGAATCTAGAAAAAAAATCTACACGGGCTGAAACTAGGATCTGACCCAACAGTTCACAGAGGCGCAACATACAATGAAGCACACATGCGTTGAATAGCGGCTGGAGAGGTCACCTCGTGGGCTCTAGGCCTAGTCGGCGGAGAGGCCACACAGGTAGAGGCGGAGGTGGGCCGTGGCTTGGGCCTGGAAGAGGCCCACACAGTCGCTAGGGCAAGCGCTCGAGCAGGGGGCTCATCTGGTCGTCGACCTCTTCCCCATAGAGACGAACGGCGGCAGCGACAGGCGCTACTCCGGGATGCATGCGGCGGCCCGAGGCGGGGATGGATGGATCCGGCCGAGGGGATCCCAAATCCGGTGGTGGCATCTCCATTCCTGATGGCTGTGATGAGATCTGCGAGCTCGAAGGCGGGGTGGTCGGCCATGGGGGGGGTCCTGCGGCGGAGAGAGAGATGGCGAGGTGAGAGAGATGGAAGGAGGGAAGGGGAAAGACGGGGCATGGGGGAGATCCGGCCTGGAGGTCGCCGGCGACACGACGGGGCGCGCTCCCTAGGCATCGGGCGATGCGGGCGGGGCACTACGGCGAGGAAGACAGGCAGCGCGGGTGCGCTCGGGCTGGCTGAGTCCCGGTTCGGCCCGAAGCAGGTAAGATGCGGGCTCGGGCGGGCCACGGCGGCTGGGGGAGCCAGGGGCGGTGTGGCATGCCCCTGGTGGCCATAGAGGCGGCTCAAGCGGTGCGAAGTGGCCGGGATGGGCTGGCCGGCGCTGAACACGAGGAGGGGGTGGCGGCTGGGTGGCTAGGGTAGGTTTTAGGGGCAGGTTAGCCCAAAAAATGGCATGGGGATTGGTTTAAAGAGGGAAAGCGGGGTTAGGGTTGAGGTCTTTGCTCCGTTTTCGGACCGTGCGATCGAGATCGGACGGTCCGGAAGCGGAGGGGGCTAGTAGGGCTAAGTGGGTTGTGTAGAGGTGGTTGGGCTGAGAAGATAGGGAGGTTTGGTCTGTGACATGAGCTTTAGAAACACCGAAACGATTGATAATTAAACCGATGACCACACTGCTACGGTTAACCGATGGGGTATCAAACGAATTCGGAATGCAACGAAATTTGGCAGGAAGTCTACCTACACTATAATAAGATCGCACACCAGGTTTTGACCCAATCCGAGAATATTTTTAGCGCGCCTTTTAAAACTTTTTTTAAACGATGTCGCGGGCGCGGGCGTGTGTGGTTTGTCTTGAAACGGGCAACGACACGAACAGAGAGAACCGGCAACTACAAACGGATGCAAATTTTCAAAAACGAGTGACAATGCGATGCAGATGATGCGAATGATGCGATGATGAATACAACAACCAGATGAAACACAGACGAGAACGGAAATAAAAGGGGAATCTTCTGGAGCGTCGGTCCCGGGCTGTTATACATCGACTCCTCTAGGGTTTCTGGAATTTCTGAGGATTTACAGTCGAGAGGCGGTGGAGGAGACCTCTGTGGGCCCCACAACCCATCAAGGCATGCCCTGGTGTCTTGTGGGCCCACGGGCCTCCCCCAAGGTGCTTCCTTGGCTCCCAAGTTGTCTTTTGGTGCAAAAAAATCTCCAAAAAATTTCGTGGCATTTGGACTTCGTTTGGTACTGATATTCCGCGAAGTAAAAAACAAGCAAAAACATCAACTCACACTGGGCACTATGTCAATAGGTTGGTCCCAAAAAATTATATAAAGTTGCTATAAACTAGTTATAAAACATCCAAGAATGGTAATATAACAGCATGGAACAATAAAAAATTATAGATACATCGAAGACGTATCAGCTACCCTTTCTCATGGATATTTTCGGGGAAGAGGACCAAGGCACTATAAGAGGGAAGGGATGACATCCTTTTAAGAGGATCGAGCCATTCTCGCCCCCAAGCTCTCATGTACCTCGAGCACAACTCTTCCCCACAGGACAATCCAACACAAAGCAAGAGTAGGGTACTACACCGCAAGATGGCCCAAACTTGGGTAGCTCGCGTGTCCTTGTCGTGTCTGGCGAGTGTTACTTGTCGAGCATGTGTTGGTTTCCTATGAAGAGGAACGGTTTGATGCAGCAAAGTAGATAAGTATTTCCCTCAGTTTTTGAGAACCAAGGTATCAATCCATTAGGAGATACAAGCGAGTCACCAATAGATGTACCTGCACAAAGAATCAAACTCTTGCACCCAACGCTATAAAGGGGTTGTCAATCCCTTCACGGTTACTTGCAAGGATGAGATCTAATAAAGATAGATATAATAGGATGCCTGAACGGAAAAGTAAAATTCAAAGTAAAAATAGGGCAGCAAGTATTTTTGGTATTTTTGGTTTTAGATCTGAAAGTATAATATGGAAAATAGACCCGGGGGCCATAGGTTTCACTAGATGGCTTCTCTCATGATGGCAAGTATTACGGTGGGTGAACAAATTACTATCGAGCAATTTTGATAGAAAAGCGAATAATTATGAAGATATCCAAGGCAATGATTATGCATATAGGCATCACGTCCGTGACAAGTAGACCAAAACGATTCTGCATCTACTACTATTACTCCACACATCGACCGACTCCTGCCTACATCTAGAGTATTAAGTTCATGAAGAACAGAGTAACGCATTAGGTAAGATGACATGATGTAGAGGGATAAACTCAAGCAATGTGATGAAAACCCCATCTTTTTACACTTGATGGCAACAATACAATACGTGCCTCGCTACACCTACTTTGTCACTAGGTGAGGACACCTCAAGATTGAACCCAAAACTAAGCACTTCTCCTATTGCAAGAATTATTAATCTAGTTGGCCAAACCTAACCAGTAACTCAAAGAGACTTGCAAATATATGAAATCATGCATAAAAGAATTCAGGAAAGACTAAAATAATATTCATGGATAATCTCAACATAAACCCACAATTCATTGGATCTCGACAAACACGCCGCAAAAGAGTATTACGTCGGATATATCTCCATGAAGATCATGAAGAACATGGTACTGAGAAACAAAGAGAGAAGAAGCCATCTAGATACTAGTTGTGGACCCATAGGTCTGTGGTGAACTATTCACGCATCATTTGAGGGGCAATGGAGTTGATGTAGATGCCCTCCATGATCGAATCCCCCTCCGGCAGATTACCGGAAAGGCTCCGAGATTGGATCTCTCGGGAATGGAGGCTTCTGGCAGCGTAAAAGTGTTTTCGTGGCTCGTTCTAATAATGATGTAATATTTGGGAATTTATAGGCCAAAGATTAGGGTTAGGGAAGCAACCATGGGCCCACAATCCTGCCCGACGTGGCCACCCCCCTGGCCGCGCCCCTAGGGCTTGTGGCCCCACGGTGGCTCCTCTACCTTGGTTCTCAAGTCCCGTAGATTCCTTTTGTTTCAGAAAAATTCCTTCCGAAGGTTTTATTCCGTTTGGACTCCGTTTAACATTCCTTATCTGTGAAAGTAAAAAACAAGGAAAAAACAGAGACTGACACTAGGCTCTAGATTAATAGGTTAGTCCCAAAAATAATATAAAATAGCATATTAATGCGTATAAAACATCCAAAACAGATAATACAATAGCATGGAACAATCAAAAATTATAGATACGTTGGAGACGTATCAACATCCCCAAGCTTAATTCATGCTCGTCCTCGAGTAGGTAAATGATAAAAACAGAATTTTTGATGTGGAATGCTACCTAACATATTTATCCATGTAATATTTTTTATTGTCGCGTGAATATTTAGATCCGTAAGATTCAAAACAATAGTCTTATATTGACATAAAAACAGTAATACTTCGAGCATACCAACAAGATAGTCGTGTCCTTTCGAAATAACATGGCCTTAGAAAGTGATCCCTACAAAATCATATGGTCTGGCTATGCACCATGTTCCCCACAAAGTATCTAAATCATGCCCAACCCCGATGAACAAGTCAAACAATTGTTTCACACTTTTGGTGTTCTGAAACCTTTTCAACTCTCACGCAATACATGAGCGTGAGCCATGGATATAGCATTATAGGTGGAATAGAATATGGAGGAGGTACAAAGGGAAAAGGAGAAGATAGTCTCATATCAACTAGGCATATCAACGGGCTATGGAGATGCCCGTCAATAGATATCAATGTGAGTGAGTAGGATTGCCATGCAACAAATGCACTTAGAGCTATAAGTGTATGAAATCTCAAAGAGAAAACTAAATGGTCGTGCATAATGAATATCCACTAGTTATATGAAAGTGACAAAATAAGAGATTCTCTATCATGAAGATCATGGTGCTACTTTGAAGCACAAGTGTGGAAAAAGGTAGTCGCAATTGTCCCTTCTCTCTTTCTCTCATTTTTATTTATTTATTTTGGTGGGCTTCTTTGGCCTCTTTTATTTTTTTGTTTGGGCTTCGCTGGCCTCTTTTATTTTTTGTAAAGTCCGGATACTCATCCCAACTTGTGAGGGAGTCATAGCCTCCATAATCCTTTTCTCTCATGGGACAATGCTATATTAATGAAAATCATCACACTTTTATTTACTTATCACTATAGGAATCAAGTAATTTGCCATCGGCCATGGCTGATGGCAAAGGGCAGGACACCGGACGGCAAAGGCCTTTGTCGTCCATTAGCAGACAGCAAAAATTCCGGCAAAGAAAAATCCGGTAAAGCGGTCCTTTGCCGTCAGCCTCAGGACCACGGACGGTAAAGAATCTTTTCCTTGGGGGAGCGGACAGCATAGAGTTTGGACGACAGACTCAGGGGTTATGGCCATCAAGTGTTAACGGCAGTTCTTTGCCGTCCGCCCTCTTTGCCGTCGGCTTTATGCCCCCATTTGCCGTCGGTGGGCAGATGGCAAAGGGTAAGGTCCTTCGCCCCTGGGGTCCCCCTTTGCCGTCGGCCTTGGGCCCCCACCTTTGCCGTCGGCCTTGGGGCCCCCTTTGCCGTCAGACTTGCGCCCCATTTGTCATCAGTGGCCGACGACAAAGAGTAAGGACATTTGCCCCCTGTGATCCCCCTTCGTCGTCTGCCCAGGGCCCCTCTTTGCCGTCAGCCCACCGATGGCAAAGAGTAAGGCCATTTTCCTTTTTTTATTAAAACAATTTTCACAGCAATATGACACACACACACACACACATATATATATATATATATTTCACACAAATAAATATGTTGCCATAGTGATAACCATATTCAAATAAGTTTCATCCATACATATTATGAAAGTTTCATCCGTACCCAACCATATTACAATAGTTTCATCCATACATACATAGTTTCATATACATATGTAGCAAGTGTCACATTGTTGATCGATACAAAATAAAAAATACAAGTAACCCAAGCACTCCATCAATGCAAACTTTTGTGAAGTGAATTTAATCTGCAAAATGGGAAGCTCCAAAATTATAAGAGACCAGATGAAGAAGAGAATGTAAAATAGGTCATTTAGGAGCTAACTATGGTTATTATGCCATTTTGAAGCTAAGTAAGCTAATTATAGGTCATTTCATAGCTAACTTGGGTCAAATAGGTAATTTTGGAGCTATCTAAGATTATAATGCCATTTTGGAGCTAACTAAGTGAAGTATATGTCATTTTTGATAAAATAGGCCATTTTGGAGCTAATTTAGCTTACTACGTCATTTAGGAGGAAACTAAGCTAACTACATGTCATTTTAGAGCTAACTTAGGTAAAAATAGGTCACTTAGGAGCTAACTATGCTTATTATGCCATTTTGGAGCTAAGTACGCTAAGTATAGGTCGTTTAATAGCTAAGCTAGGTAAAATAGGCCATTTTGGAGCTAGGTAAGCTTATTATGTCATTTTGTAGCTAACTAAGCGTAGTATAGGTTATTTTTGATAAAATAGGACATTTTGGAGCTAATTAGCTTACTACTTCATTTAGGAGGAAACTAAGCTAACTATATGTCATTTTAGAGCTAACTTAGGTAAAAATAGGTCACTTACAAGCTAACTATGCTTATTATGCCATTTTGGAGCTAAGTAAGCTAAGTATAGGTCATTTAATAGCTAAGCTAGGTAAAATAGGCCATTTTGGAGCTAGGTAAGCTTATTGTGTCATTTAGGAGAGAACTAAGCTAAATATAGGACATTTTTGATAAAATAGGCCATTTTGGAGCTAATTTAGCTTACTACGTCATTTAGGAGGAAACTAAGCTAAATATATGTCATTTTAGAGCTAACTTAGGTAAACAAAATAGGTCATTTAGGAGCTAACTATGGTGATTATGCCATTTTGAAGCTAAGTAAGCTAATTATAGGTCATTTAATAGCTAACTTTGATAAAATAGGGAATTTTGGAGCTAGCTAAGCTTATTATGTCATTTTGGAGCTAACTAAGCGAAGTATAGGTCTTTTTTGATAAAATAGGCCATTTTGGAGCTAATTTAGCTTACTACGTCATTTAGGAGGGAACTAAGCTAAATATATGTCATTTTAGAGCTAACTTAGGTGAAATATGTCATTTTGGAGCTAACTATGCTTATTATGCCATTTTGGAGCTAACTAAGCTAAGTATAGGTCATTTAATAGCTAAGCTAGGTAAAATAGGCCATTTTGGAGCTAAGTATAAAATAGGCCATTTAGGAGCTAATTCAACTTACTATGTCATTTAGGAGGAAACCGAGCTAAATATATGTTATTTTAGAGCTAACTTAGGTAAAAATAGGTCACTTAGGAGCTAATTATGCTTATTATGCCATTTTGGAGCTAAGTAAGCTAAGTATAGGTCATTTAATAGCTAATCTAGGTAAAATAGGCCATTTTGGAGCTAGGTGAGCTTATTATGTCATTTAAGAGAGAACTATGCTAAGTATAGGACATATTTGATAAAATAGGCCATTTAGGAGCTAATTCAGCTTACTATGCCATTTAGTTGGAAACTAAGCTAAATATATGTCATTTTAGAGCTAACTTAGGTGAAATGTGTCATTTTGGGTAACATAGGTCATTTTGAAGCTAACTAAGCTAATTATAGATCATTTTATCGCTAACTTGGGTAACATAGGTCATTTTGGAGCTAACTAAGCTTATTATGCAAGTTTGGAGCTAGCTAAGATTATTATGTCATTTACGAGGAAACTAAGCTAAGTATAGGTCATTCTAGAGCTAACTTGGGTAAAATATGTCATTTTGGAGCTAAGGTAAGGTAAGTAACCATCATTATGCGGTTGTGAAGCAAAACACTAGAAAAACATACCATTCTCGTCAGCACGGAGGTGAAGCATGGTGGTTCTGGCTTGTTTCACCTGGAGAAGGCTCCCCTGTGGAAGGGTCGTGCAATGAGTTTTGGGAGATATTCTACACCAAACATCATTTGCAATGTGTCGTTAGCATGATGACACTCAAAAGATCACTTCATTGAAATGGAACTCACCGTCCCCGCTAATGACTGGCATCGCCGGAGGGACGTGGCCAGTCTTTTCGCACATAGACTGTACATTTCGTTTCGACAAGTCAAACTTTTTATTTATTAATGAAACAAACATTAAAATACAAGATTTGACAAATATGAAGAAGAAACTTACCATGAAGAGCTCGTACATGGCCCTGTTAGACGCAACGTTCCATGCCCTCTCCGCCTCCATCAACTCAGCCATCCTCTCCTCCAACTCCTTCATCTCCTTATCCTTCGCCACCAAAAGCGTCTGCGTTGCCTCTCTCTCTTTCAGAATAGCAGCCTGCAAGACAACTCATTGTTAGCATTGTAATCATATCGGTACGCACACACAACGTAATGCGGAAAGATAGTTGAGTCCATTAAACTCACCTCGATGGCGAGCTCGATTGGCCGTGGACGAGGTGTTATCTTAGGACAGGAGCTCATTTGGCGTGCCTTTATCTGCCGGAGAGTGCTAGGACAACGTATAAGGCCGTCTCCAATGGCGATCGAGCCATGAGGCCTCCCATTGCCAGCTATCATCACCAGCTCTGGATCAATAGGCCCCTGGCTCGGGTTAAAGTCCACCCCTTTCCTCGCCTTCCCGTGATCTCTGTACTTCACGAGCTTGTGGTGGGAGGAGATGTTGGTGAAGTTTTCAGGATGATCGAGGTCAGACTCAGAGAATGCCTTGACCTTCTTGTACGAGGCAGTATGGGCCATCGCATAGAGGTCATACATCTCTAGCACCTCCGTCTTATTGTGACGCGCCTAAAAGAGAGAGAGAGGAAAAAATATTAGTAAAGGGCTAAAGCTAGCATTAAGAATGAATTGCATGAGTCACGAAGCAAACCACATACCCAGTTCTCACCAAACTCATTTAAGTTGACGCTCCCTCGATGGTGTGGCACACCAACCATTTTGCCACGCCTATCCTTGGCAGTGTTGTGGCTGGCCTCCCACTTTTCAGAGCACCACTGATCCACCAAGGCCTCCCAACAATCCATCTTATCCACACACCATCTCGGGGGCACCTAAGTTAATAAAGAGAAATTTGAGCGCTATGCGTAAGAATCAAATCAAGGAAACTAACTACAAGGCCTTAATAATATGTAATTACCTTCTTGTAATGCTCCTTCTCCATCTTAGAATCGCGGCACTTCCCCTTTCCCTTCCTAATACGCCACAAGGCGTAGTAGTCTCGAACGGCCTACACCCGAGCCTCGTGCCGCCAGTTTTGATGTAGGCGGCGACATTCGATTTCGATAACCTTTGTTGCGGCCTCCTCATATCCCTCCTCACACCTGTAGAAGGTCTGCAAATGAGACAACACTGATTAGTACAATAACTAGCTATTGTTGATTTTTAATTGTGCAAAGGAGAAATTACCCACAACTGTCTGATCACCATGTCAGCCCTCGTGTGGCACAAAACACCATCGATCTCCACCTTCGGCGGGGCCGGGGCACACCAAGTAGTGCTCCCAGGTCATTCCTACCTCTCGACCCCGACTGGGCGATGTAACAAACCCCAAGAAATTTTGCCGGCAAAGCACACCAAGGACGTTGTTGGGCTTGCGGACACCCTTGGCAACAATCCAACCCCTGTAGTATGACAAATTAAAGCCAAGATATTATATATTTGAGAAAATATGAAGGAAAAAGGTTAAATAAGAGTAAATGAACTTACTTGTCCCCACTTGGCTGAATCGACCACCTCTGCTCGCGGGTCACCGGCACGAGCGGGAGCCCCGTACTACCATGCTGGTAGACGGTGGCCCCCTCACCCAGCTCCTCGTTGCTATCAGCATGGCCACTTGGCCCCGGCTGACCTAGATCAAGCCAGGTATCCCACTTGGTCTCTTGGGACGTACCCTCATCCCTGCTTTGGTCCGGAGTCTCCTGGAACGAAGCCTCTGGGATACGAGTCTCATCGACCTAAGGCTCGTGAACCAGAGTCCGTGTAGCCTCCACCTCAGACGGGTCCACCCTAGCAGTCCTGTGCTCACGTGAATCAGCTGGGGGTGGTGGTGTCACACCCTGTGTTTGTATCACATTGTTATGTTAGGTTTAAGAAATTTGGAGCCAACTAAAACTTTTTCAAGTGCTTGTTCTTGGTTGCTATGTTGTTTGCTTGCTTGATGATTGTGGTGTGGCACTCCTAGATTCTATTCCACCTCATATTTCATCTTCCTTATCCCAAACCTCTTGCCCAATGATCATGCCATGTCTATAGTGACCAAAACTATTTTATTAAATTTTGTTTTAACCAAAAATGATTTATTCAAATTAGGTTTTCAAAACCCCCTAAATTGAGGATTGCACTGCAAGTCCTCAAATTAGGTAGATCCTTCTTTCCCAAAGGCTTTTATCCAAACTCACTATATATAAGACTTCCCCAAACAGGAAATTTTATTTTTAAAGATTATTTTCGTATTTTATTTAAAGGCTTTTTCTTAAGTCTAGAAATTGTTTTTCTTAGGGAAAATTATTTTTATGCTTTGAAAATAGTTGAGAAAATTTAGGGAAACTCAGTGGACATATATTTTCCATATATATGAGTTTCAACACAAGGGCATGATCAAATCATGGGCAAAACCCCTCCAAACCCTTTCTGTTCAAATCAAGCTTTTGAAATATTTCTATAAGAAATATTCTCAATAAATTCTAGGAACATTCCAGCAAGTCAATACTATCATAGGTGATGATCTTGCAAAGTTTCATCTCAATCCAAGTTGGTTTGGTTCATCAAACCATCCCAAAACCATTCCTGTCCAGAATCAAATTTGAGCAACTTTACATTGTGAAGTGTCTCCCCTTAACCTCAATCTTTGTGGGCATGCTCTAATGACCAAATAGTGATGATACACTAAGTGGTGCATCAAGGGTAAAAGCCTAGCATCCGTAGATCTACAGAAACCTAATTCTGCAAATTTCTAGGGTTTAACAAATCTTCATTGTCAACTTTCTCCTCTTGAGCTCAAACTTAGTGGATCCTCTCATTGTTACCTAGCCTTTGACCCTGGTAAGTATCTCAGTAAGGTCGTAAAGTTTTCTTGTCCAAAACACCATCAAACACCTTCTAGTGAAATGGTAAAACCAACATTTCCAACCCTTAACCTTTTACCCTTGCCTCCAAAATTTTACCAGAGCCTCTTGTAGTCACCTTTCACCCTCAGTAAGAATCTCAGGTCACCCAACCATTGGTAGGTGGGGTAAAAAACCCATTTAACCCCCTGGACGGCACCATTTCTACCCCTCTCCCCTTTTCCTTCTACCCTAAGGCACCCTAGATGCCCCCCTAAGGCCCTAGGATTTTTTTCCTTACCTGGAATCCTCTGGGGACAGGTGGCCGCGCAGAAAGTGCCAAGGGCATGCCTTGGCATGCAAGGCTCGTGCTCTGGAGTGCTACAGTGCGCACCCACACTATAGCCGCTGCCCAACGAGCGTCCCCGACAGCCTCGAGCCACGCCACCTTGTCCCCCCGGTCGGCCTCGATGTTGACGAGGCGGCAAGCGGTCAACCCTCTCCCTCCCCTCTCTCTCCTCCCCTCCTTTGCACGCGCACGACACCGCCTGAACCGGCCAGTGGCCACGCTCGCACGCGCACCCTCCCCCGCTCTCCCTCTCTCTTCTCCTAGGCGCGGACTGAATCCACAGAGCCCCCAGACATGGCCAGGATCGCCCCCGTGGCCCGTGGCGATGCCCTGGTCCTCCTCGGCGCACTAATAAATAGGGCCTCCTCGAGACCCTACCCTTGTCTCCTCGCTCCCTCCTTCCCTCCGCTTCCTCCCCGTGCCCAGCACGCTCTTCCCAGTGGTCGGGAGCCCTTTCCCGACCCAAACCCTCGCCGCTGCCATCAGGCTCTCCCCTCGCCAGCGTTCCCCTCTTCCCTCGGCGACCTCGCGACCTCCCACCGACGCGCGGGAGCCCCACGAGCACGCCGGTGCCCTCTACTCCGTCCGCCGTGGCCTGGAGCGCCTTCGGTGAGCCCTCCCCCGCTCCTATCGCGAGGAGAGGGATGACAGGTGGGGACCACCTGTCATCCCCTCGCCCCCTCCTCTCTCGCTGGTAGGCCGGACCCGTGGGCAGGTTTAAAAGCAAACCTGTCATGTGCGGCGCCTCGCCTAGGCCAGCATCCGTCCATGGGCCGGTTTCGGTCGGGTATTCTGGCCCAAAAGGGCACAGTAGCCACTTTTCTTTATTCCTTCCTGTTATCTTTCAAAAATTCCACAGATTTGAATATTATTCCAGATCCAAATATTCCTTCACCTAAATTCTTGAAATAATCCATATAATTTATTAGTGCCATTTGTAAAAATGTGTGAAAATATTTTTAGTACTGTTTTATTTCAAAACCTATATTTAGACACCTTTTTGCCTCTGTTAATTATTTTCCAAAATGTTTTTCACAACAAAACCCTAGGAAGATATTTTTAGTATGACATTTAGTATTTATCAGAGTAGGTTAACATTTTTTATAGTAGCTTGTCTGCTCTGTTTTGGTGTGTTGCTTATTTTTATCGCTTTATTTTGCGACGATAGATTGTGTGATTGACGAAGAAGTTGGACCCGAAGACTTTGAAGACCCCAGAGACTTTGTTGACCAAGGCAAGTAGCCCTTTGACCATGATAAGAAATCATTTTTATTGCATGTCATATAACACCTTACTTTCATCATATTTGATCATCTGGAGTAGTGACCCCTTCGGTGGGTTGTTTCCGACACTCTTACCTTTGACACTTGCATCGGGCATGACCCTACCACCTTATGAGGGTTATGCGGTGGGTGTAGTTAGGATGCTAGTAGATTCTACGCAAGTGGGATCAGGATTTACGCATAGTGATGGAAGGAAAGAAATAATTTCAAAGACTTTTTTTCGAAAACCCCGTCGGGTGACACTAATGCCCGAGGGAGATGATGATGAGATGGGTGACCACTTGAGAAAGAAGTCGTGTGTCGGAGAAAGTTTAGAATGTGTTTTCGAAAACGGATTCGATTTAAGATTTGTTGACCGTCCCAACCTTCGTACCGGTATGTACGATCATGCGCTGTCTTTACAGGCACCGGGCACACCGTTGGTCCTCTCATGGATGGTACGATTAGAGCGAGGCTCATGTGATGTACATCGTGAGGGCTGGGTACCAATCGAGTGGACTCTTTGTCTAGTATTGCTAGGGAAAGGCATTGTTCGGGTGCTTACCTCGGGTATGTTATATACCGCGAGTCATGGATGACATGGAACTTCCCCGAGTCTTGTGGGTAAAGTGTGCAACCTCTGCAGAGTGTAAAACTATTCGAATAGCCGTGTCCACGGTCATGGACAGTTGGGTGCTGCTGCTTAGACTATGTTCGGATGTTTTCGCAAACTCGGTGTGAGTATGGGTGTGATGGCGACAAAGAGGTCACCTAAGTTAAGTACGATGACTTAGCATGAGAATTGAACTAAGTCCGATGACTTAGTATGATGAATGAGCATGAGATGTTCAACCCCTACTTATGTTGATACTTGTAACTTGTTCATATGGGTATCTACAAATTGTTAATGCATGCTTACTAGTTACTTGATCATGTCAATTGCATTGAAAATTAGCTTTCCGCAAAAATTACCTACTTAGTGCTATATCATGCATCATCGTTACCATGTTCCACAACTTGGGTTGCTTGCGAGTACATTCAAAGTACTCATTGGCTTGCCACTTGTTATTTAATTGGCTAGGCATGGAAGAACAGGAGTATGTTGAAGAGTTCGTTGGAGACGAACATGCGAACTAGGACGCTTCCCAGTCAGAATGCCTGTAGGTTAAGGCAGATGGCATGGGTTCACGCTTTCGACCAAGATTTCTGCTGCTTGTTCTATTTAAGTGTTTGGCCCTTGTGGCCCTATCTATGTAAGACTTGACCTTCATGGTCCATATTTGTGTAAGACGCTAAATGTGGATGTAAGACTCTTGTTATTCAGCTTTTGTGTGTTCAGTGAGCATTGATCTCTGGGATCACTCTACACGTGCATTCGGTGATCACGACTTATGAGTCAGGGTCCCCACAGAGCTGGTATCAGAGCCATCCTGACTATAGGAAGCCCTTAGTTTGCATGGACGTTAGTTAGGGTACAAACCGACTTTCAAAACTACACCTAGCTTTTATACTTTGGGATTCTGCACTATTTATGTCTTCTCATCTACACACAACACTCTGCTAACTCTCCTCCTTTCAAACCTCTATAGATGGCCGTCGTATTCGAAGCCTTCCTAACATCCGTCTTTCCCTTACTCCTTAGGGATAGCTTGGAGAAGTGCCAGTTTCGCCAACCACCCATTTTTCTCTACCACGAGAACTGGGTCGATGCCACCACGAAGGAGTACCACGTGGGCGTGGGCGTGAAGGCAAACGACTCCCCGACCAATTGGTTCTTTGAGGGATCATAGATGGAGACCATGATACTCGTAGTCAAGACAGTCGTAGGCAAGGCACTCCTACACCTTCGAGACATCATTCTAGAGATGGCTGACGAGCCGGCTACTCGCTACCTTCCCTTCGGGAAGGATGACCTTGGCGAGAGTTGGACGCTGATTCCGACCAAGGAGGATGGCATGTCACTCAGGTTCCAGACCTACTTCAGCCTCTCCTTCGATAGTCTGGTTCATAACCTGATGAAGGAGTCCGTGAAGCTCCGCAAGGAACTTCACCACACCGGAGAGCTACTTCGGCAAGCCAAGGAAAAGCCAAACAATATCAAGAAGGATGGAGCCCCGAGGGACGACCAGCTATCGCTTATCGAAGAGGAATACCCCTAGCTAGTGATGCACCCACACGTCGTCATCGCATGAGTGCGAAGGAGTACCTTGAGCTCTTCACCGACCCGCCTGCAAAGTGTCGTCGGGATGGACCTCCTCGTTCCCCGACCCCTTTGACCAGGAACGATGCCTGTTCAGGTGATGAACAGGAGGAAGACCCCGAGGAGCATGACTACGAGACCGAGCACTCCACCACCTGAGTCCGAGAACCCCTAGGGTAGGGTCAGTCATGTATCCCTCATGCAAAGTCGAGCTCGTGTAATGGTTCATATGAAACCATGTGTGCTTGTTGCTTGTTTTGTTGTTTGTGTTCCGATGCAAGTCGTTCTTTTGCCTTAGGCAACATGTAAGCGACTCCATGGTCTATCTTAATATATGTTGTTGGTCTTTCGACCTTTGTTTTAACACACTTGCACTCGACCAACCCCCTTAGGCGCGCTTTTCCATTGTTGCTTTTCCTCTCGTCTATCCTAGTTGTTTGACCTGGCTGCTCCAAACAGGATGGTGACTGCTACCCGCAACAGCTCCTTCACTAACCCTGAAGCCGGAAACTCAAGCCAGCAGCAGGGAGCTGGTGGGGCTGCTCATGCTGGAGGACACCAGGAGCAGCCACACGGTGATATTCCCCCGCCACCACCTCCACCGGAGAACATGACCATAGCTCAGTTTATCCAAGTTCTTCGGGAGGAGTGCCAGGCCAACAATGCTGCTATCCAGCAGATGGCTCAGGCCCTTGTGAACAACCAACAACAAGGCAGGAACAACAATGGCCACTCCATGTTGTCTGAGTTCATGAGGAACTCGCCCCCAACCTTCACTGAGACTACTGAACCCTTGGATGTTGATGACTGGATCCGCACCATCGAGGACCACCTTGCACTGGTCAATTGCAATGAGGATCGTGAGAAGGTGCTTTATGCCTCTCACTGCCTCGGAGGTACCGCCCAAGCTTGGTGGGATGGATTCAAGGTCATGCAAGGAGAACGTGTAATCACGTGGAATGACTTCAAGGAAGGATTCCGCACCGCCCACATTCCTTCTCGGATCATGGCTATCAAGAAAAGAGAGTTCCGAGCGCTGAAGCAAGGAAGTGGCTCTATCAAGGAGTACCTGCAGAAGTTCAACCTGTTGTCAAGGTATGCACCTCAAGATGTCAGCACGGAGGCTGCCAAGAAGGAACGCTTCATGGAAGGACTCCAACACGTCCTGCAGTACCAGCTCATCGTCTGCGACTGTCGTACCTTCTTCGACTTGGTGAACAAGGCCCTCGTGCTGGAAGACAAGCGTCATGCCATAGACGACACATGCAAGCGCAAGATGATCAACAAGGGTAGCTCAAGCAACCAGAAGCCTCGCCCCTGGCAGCCAGCCCCAGCCAAGCCAACCTATTAGCCACACCAAGCTAGACCTCATGCACCTCGTCCGAGCTACCAGCCTCAGCAGTATGCCAATCCCAGGCCAGCTTACAACACCAACCCCAATAACAACAGCGGTGGCAGGAACTACAACAACAATCCTGGGCAAGTCGCTTGCTTTGGATGTGGTCAGCCAGGACACATCTCTAGGCTGTGTCCCAACAAGAAGCCAGATGCCCCACGCCCCCAATGCGCTAGCTCAAGGTCAAGCCCGTGGAGCACCACCAAGGAACCCCGCTCCCCGCAACTAGCCAAACAATGGTAAGGGTTATGTGAATCACGTCACCACACAGGAAGCCCAGGAAGACCCGGACGTCATACTGGGTACGTTCCTTGTCAACTCAACCCCAGCAACAATATTGTTTGATTGTGGAGCTTCGCATTCTTTTGTCACCCAAAAGTTTGCACTAGAGAGTGGCATCAAGCCTACACCCCTGGGTAGTCGTATGTTGATACAAACCCCGAGATCAGTGATGAAGTCTGGGTTAGGTTGTAAGGGAGTGAAGATTGACATCAACGGGGTAGACTTCCTAGCAGACCTTATAGTCCTGGATTCACCCGGCTTGGATGTCATCCTTGGCATGAATTGGTTGACTAAGCACAAAGGCATGTTAGACTGTGCCAAGAGGATTGTCACCACAACCAATAGCCAAGAAGTGGAAGTCAAGTATGTTCCCAACCCTTCCTCCACTCAAGCTCCTTGGGCTAACTGCCTATCAGGAGTTGAGTTGGATCAAGTGCCAGTGGTATGTGAGTACCCGGATGTGTTTCCTGGTGAGCTGCTCGGAATGCCTCCTGACTACGACATTGAGTTCATCATTGAGCTTATGCCCGGATCAAGTCCCATCTATAATAAGGCCTACAAGATGGGATCCGAAGAGTTGGCTGAATTGAAGAAGCAACTGGCAAAGCAGCTCAGAAAAGGATTTATTTGCCCTAGTGCCTCTCCTTGGGGATCACTTGTTTTATTCGTGTCAAAGAGGGACGGGACTATCAAACTTTGTGTCAATTACCGTTCTCTCAATGAGGTCACGATAAAGAACAATTACCCACTCCCCAAGATTGAAGACCTATTTGATCAGTTGAATGGAGCCAAGGTGTTCTCCAAGATCGACCTCAGGTCTGGGTACTACCAGCTGAAGATCAAACCCCAAGACATTTCGAAGACGGCATTTGTAACCCGGTATGGCCTGTATGAGTACACAGTCATGTCATTTGGGTTAACCAATGCCCCTGCCTACTTCATGTACCTCATGAATAAAGTCTTCATGGAGTATTTGGACAAGTTCGTTGTCGTCTTCATTGATGACATACTTGTCTTCTCCAAGTCTGAAGAAGAACATGAGGAACACTTGAGATTGGTCCTAGAGAAGCTTCGAGACAACCAGATTTATGCCAAGTTCAGCAAGTGTGAATTCTGACTGCATGAAGTTGGGTTCTTGGGTCATGTGTTGACTGCCGAAGGATTGTCACTGGATCCTGCCAAGATTGAAGCCGTGACTGAATGGGAAACCCCAACCAACGTGAAGGAAGTCAGTAGCTTCCTCGGACTCGCGAGATATTACCGCAAGTTCGTGGAAGGGTTCTCGAGCATTGCCCGACCCATGACCCAGCTTTTGAAGAAGGACAAGAAGTTCGAATGGACAGCTAAGTGCAAGGAAAGCTTCTAGGAGCTCAAGAAGAGATTGACCACAACCCCAGTTTTGGCCACCCCCGATATTCACAAGGAGTTTGTGATATATTGTGATGCATCAAGAACCGGGCTTGGAGGTGTTCTAATGCAAGAAGGCAGAGTCATAGTGCATCTATCCAGATAGCTACGTCCTCATGAAGAGAACTACGCAACTCATGATCTTGAGTTGGCAGCCGTGGTTCATGCCTTGAAGACATGGCGAAATTACATTCTGGGGAAGCGATGTGAGATATTCACAGACCACAAGAGCTTGAAGTATATCTTCACTCAAAGGGAATTGAACATGAGGCAGCGAAGATGGTTGGAATTGATCAAGGATTATGACCTTAGTGTTCAATACCACCCCGAAAAGGCCAGTGTGGTAGCAGACGCCTTAAGAAGAAAGGCTTGTTCCTTGAATGCTATGATTAAGGAAAGGCTACCCGCCCTGTATGAAGAGCTTGAGAGTTTCGGCTTAGAACTAGTTGCACCAGGATTCCTCGCCAACCTCGAAGCAAAGCCTACCTTGATGGATGATATCAAAGAAGCTCAGAAGGGACACGAGAGCATTGAGGGCATCAAGAGGAAGATCAAGGCAGGCAAAGCCCCGGGATTCTCGATGGATGGACAAGGAGTTGTATGGTTCGGGAATCGCATCTGCGTACCCAACAAAGAGGAGCTCGAGAACCTGATCTTGCAAGAAGCTCATGAGACTCCATACTCCATCCATCTTGGAGGAACCAAGATGTATCAAGACCTCAAGGCAAGATTCTGGTGGCATGGCATGAAACGGGAGATAGGCACATTTGTTGCTAAGTGTGACACATGCCAAAGAGTCAAGGCCGAGCATCAGCGACCCGCTGGGCTATTATAACCTCTCAAAGTGTTGGAAATATGCCCTAGAGGCAATAATAAATTGGTTATTATCATATTTCCTTGTTCATGATAATTGTTTATTATCCATGCTATAATTATATTGATCGGAAACTTAGATACATGTGTGGATACATAGACAACACCATGTTCCTAGTATGCCTCTAATAGACTAGCTCGTTGATCAAAGATGGTCAAGGCTTCCTAGCCATGGACATGAGATGTCATTTGATAACGGGATCACATCATTAGGAGAATCATGTGATGGACAAGACCCAGAGTATAAACATAGCATATGATCGTGTCAGTTTATTGCTATTGTTTTCTACATGTCAAGTATCTGTTCCTATGACCATGAGATCATGCAACTCACTGACACCGGAGGAGTGCCTTGTGTCTATCAAACGTCACAACGTAACTGGGTGACTATAAAGGTACTCTACAGGTATCTCCGAGGGTGTCTGTTGGGTTGGCATGGATCAAGACTGGGACTTGTTACTCCGTGTGACGGAGAGGTATCTCAGGGCCCACTCGGTAATACAACATCACAACAAGCCTTGCAAGCAATGTGACTATGTGTTAGCCATGGGATCTTGTATTACGGAACAAGTAAAGAGACTTGCCGGTAATGAGATCGAAGTAGGTATAGAGATACCGACGATCGAATCTTGGGCAAGTAACATACCGAACAACAAAGGGAACAGAATAGGGGATTAACTGAATCCTTGACATAGAGGTTCAACCGATAAAGATCTTCATAGAATATGTAGGAACCAATATGGGCGTCCAAGTCCCGCTATTGGTTATTGACCGTAGAGGTGTCTCAGTCATGTCTACATAGTTCTCGAACCCGCAGGGTCTGCACACTCAAGGTTTGATGACGTTTCGGTAGTATAGAGTTATGTATGGTGGTGACCGAAGGTTGTTCAGAGTCCCGGATAAGATCCCGAATGTCACGAGGAGCTCCAGAATGGTCCGGAGGTAAAGATTGATATATAGGAAGTCCTATTTTGGTCATCGGAAAAGTTTCGGGCTCATCGGTAGTCTACCGGGGGACCATCGGGAGAGGTATTTCGACCCAAGAGGCTACATGGGCTGTGGGAGGACTAATACCAGCCCTTAGTGGGCTGGCCAAAGTCCCACACAAGGCCCATGCGGCTCAGAAGAAATTCCAAAGGAGAAAAGGTGGAAAAAGGCAAAAAGGTGGAAATAAGGAAGGAGTCCTAATCCTGCTAGGCGTGGAGGAGGACTCCTCCTCTCCACCTCGGCCGAAGCCTAGAGGGGCTGGACCTTGCGCCAAGCCTTTTCCTCCTCTCCTCCTATATATACTAGAGGGTTTTAGGGTTTTGACACAAGATTTTCAGCCACGTGCAACCCTACCCTCTTGTCTGTAGTTTCTCCTCTAGATCGGTTTTCAGCGGTGCTTAGGCGAAGCCCTGCTGGAATTTCTCCACCACCATCGCTGAAACATCATCGAGCTGCCGGAGAACTCGTATACCTCTCCGCTCTCTCTTGCTGGATCAAGAAGGTGGAGATCATCATCGAGCTGTACGTGTGGTGAACGCGGAGGTGTCGTCTGTTCGGCGCTAGGTCGGAAGGACCGTGATCAAGATCGCGAGACGGATTATGATGAGATTGCAGGACGGATCGTGATGAGTTCGCGAGATGGATCATGATTGGATCACGGGACGGTTTGTGATGAGATCGCGGGACGCTCGGCGATTTGGATCGCGAAAACGTTCGACTACATCAACCGCGTTTCTTAATGCTTCCTGCTTAGCGATCTACAAGGGTACGTAGATCCACTCTTCCTCTCGTAGATGCTCATCACCATGGATAGATCTTGCGTGTGCGTAGGAATTTTTTTGTTTCCCATGCAATGTTCCCCAACAGTGGCATCATGAGCTAGGTCTATGTGTAGATGAGATCTCGAGGAGAACACAAAGAGTTTGTGGGCATTGATGCTTAGATTGCTTCCTCCCTTGGTCGTGTTTTGGTTCAGCGGTATTGTGGATTAAGCGGCCCTGGATCAACCTTACTCGTATGCTTACGAGGGACCGGTTCCATCGACTGGCGTGTAACTTCGTTGCACAAATATGGCTATCGGGAGTCTGTTTCTCCTACTTTAGTTGGATCGGATTCGACAAAGGCAGTCCTTGAGAAGGTTGAAAAGCAACTTATGTACACCGTTGTGGTTTTGCGTAGGTGAGAATTGTTCTTGCTAGATACCCGTAGCAGCCACGTAAAACATGCAACAACAATTAGAGGACGTCTAACTTGTTTTTGCAGGGTATGTTGTGATGTGATATGGCCAATTACATGATGAGATATATGTGATGTATGAGATGATCATGTGTTGTATAGAATATCACGACTTGCATGTCGATGAGTATGACAACCGGCAGGAGCCATAGGGTTGTCTTTAATTATTGTATGACATGCGTGTCAATCATCAAGTGCTATGTAATAATTTACTTTATCACTAAATGGTAGCAATAGTAGTAGAAGCATGGTGGGCGTGACAACCCCGATGGTGACATGTTGATGGAGATCAAGATGATGGAGATCATGGTGTCATGCCGGTGACAATGGAGATCATGCCGGTGCTTTCAAGATGGAGATCAAAAGCACAAGTTCATGGCCATATCATGTCACTTATGATTTGCATGTGATTTTAATCCTTTTATGCACCTTGTTTTGCTTAAGACGACGACAACATTATAAGGTGATCCCTCACTAAAATTTCAAGATCAATTGTGTTCTCCCCGAGTGTGCACCATTGCGAAAGTTCATCATGTTGAGACACCACGTGATGATCGGGTGTGATAGACTCTACGTTCACATACAACGGGTGCAAGCCAGTGTTGCAATGTAGAACACTCGGGTTAAACTTGACGAGCCTAGCATGTACAGACATGGCCTCGGAACACAAGAGATCGAAAGGTCGAACATGAGTCATATAGTAGATATGATCAACATGATGATGTTCACCATTGAAACCACCTCAACTCACGTGATGATCGGACTTGAGTTGGTGAATTTGGATCATGTATCACTCGAACGACCGGAGGGATGTCAGTTTGAGTGGCAGTTCTTAAGTAATATGATTAATTGAACTCATTATCATGAACATAGTCAGTAGTGTCTTTGCAAATTATGTTGTAGATTACTAGTTCACGCTGTAGCTCCCTTGTATTTTTATATGTTTCTAGAGAAATAGAGTTGAAAGATGATGGTGGCAATATTGCGGATTGGGTCCGAGATCTGAGGGTTGTCCTCATTGCTGCATAGAAGGCTTATGTCCTTAATGCAACGCTCAGTGCGCCACCCCCTCTAGCGTCGTTTGTAGATGTTGTCAACATCTGACAGGCACATTTCGATGACTACTTGATAGTTTAGTGCGTCATGCATTACGTCTTAGAATTGAGGCTCCAAAACGTTTTGAACGTCACGGAACATATGAGATGTTCTAAGAGCTGAAATTAGGATCTCAGACTCGTGCCCATGTTGCGACATATGAGATCTCCAACAAGATTCTTTGCCTGCAAGATGAAGGAGAATAGCTCAATCGTTGAGCATGTGCTCAGATTGTCTGGGTGCTTGAATCGCTTGAATCGAGTGGGAGTTGATATTCTAGATAAGATAGTGATTGATATAGTTCTCCAAGTCACTGTCACTAAGCTACTAGAACTTGGTGATGAACTATAAAACGCCAGGGATAAAAATAATGATCCCTGAGCTATTCGCGATGTTTGACACCGCGAAGGTAGAAATAAAGAAGGAGCATCAAGTGTTGATGGTTAGTAAAACCACT
Organism: Hordeum marinum; assembly: GCA_022496015.1. NCBI lineage: Eukaryota > Viridiplantae > Streptophyta > Magnoliopsida > Poales > Poaceae > Hordeum > Hordeum marinum. The sequence continues at coordinate 248,452,401 of CM039676.1, read as the reverse complement.
AGCTTCGAGAAGGGCAAGGGAAAGTAGGGAAACTTCATGGACGGCAAGTCAGTTGCTGCTCCAGTGAAGCAACCCAAAGTTGGACCCAAACCCGAGACTAAGTCCTTCTATTATGAGGAGAGTGGTCACTAAAGCGGAACAACCCTAGATACTTGGTAGATAAGAAGGCTAGCAACGTCGACAGAAGTATATTTGATATACGTGTTATTGATGTGTACCTTACTAGTACTCCTAGTAGCACCTGGGTATTGGATACTGGTTCGGTTGCTAAATGTTAGTAACTCGAAGTAAAAGCTACAGAATAAACAGGGACTAGCTAAGTGTGAGGTGATGACGTGTGTTGGAAATGTTTCCAAGGTTGATGTGATCAACATCGCACGCTCTCTCTACCTTCGGGATTAGTGACAAACATAAATAAATGTTATTTGGTGTTTGCGTTAAGCATGAACATGATTAGATCATGTTTATTGCAACACGGTTATTCATTTAAGTTACAGAATAATGGTTATTCTGTTTACATGAATAATACCTTCAATAGTCATGCATGCAGTGAGAATGGTTTGTTGAATCTTGATCGTAGTAATACATATGTTCATAACATTGATGCCAAAAGATACAAAGTTAATAATGATAGTACCACATACTTGTGGCACTGCCGCTAAATTTCATATTGGTATAAATCGCATGAAGAAACTCCATGCTGATGGATCTTTGGACTCATTCGATTTCAAAACGGTTAAGACGTGTGAACCATGCCTCTTGGGCAAGATGACTAAGGATCCCGTTTTCCAGTTTGATGGAGTGGGCAAGTGATTTATTGTAATTGATACATGTTGATGTATGCAATCCGACGAGTCTTGTAGCGTGCGGTGGATATCGTTATTTTCTTACCTTCACTGATGATTTGAGTAGATAATAGTGTATATTTACTTAATGAAACACAAGTCTGAATCATTTGAAAAGTTCAAGCAAATTTAGAGTGAAGTTTAAGATAATCATGACAAGAAGATAAAAATGTCTGCGATATGATCGTGGAGGTGAATATCTAAGTTACGAGTTTGGCATACAACTTTAAGACAATGTGAAAGTTGTTTCACAACTCACGCCACCTGGAACACCATAGTGTGATGGTGTGTTCGAACGTCATAGTCGTGCTCTATTGGATATGGTGCATACTATGATGTCTCTTATCATTTTGCCACTATCATTTTGGGGTTATGCATTAGAGACAACCACGTTCACTTTAAAAGGGGCACCATCTAAGTCCGTTGAGATGACACCGTATGAATTTTGGTTTGGCGGAAACCTAAGCTGTCATTTCTTAATGTTTGGGGCTACGACGCTTATGTGAAAAAGGGTTTTCACCTAATGAGCTCGAACCCAAAGCAGACAAATGCATCTTCATAGAATACCCTAACGTAACAGTTGGGTAAACCTTCTATCTTAGATCCAAGCACAAAGTGTTGTCGCTAAAATGGGTCCTTTCTCGAGAAAGAGTTTCTCTCAAAAGAATTGAGTGGGAGGAAGATAGAACTTGATGAGGTTGTTGAACCTTTGTTTCAACCAGAGAGTAGCACAGTGCATAAAGATGTTTCTATGGAGCCTACGTTAGTTGAAGAGGAAGTTAATGATGATGATCATGAAGCTTCGGATCAAGTTACTATCGAACCTCGTAGGTCGACAAGGACGCATACTACTCCTGAGTGGTACGGCAACCCTGTCTTGGAGGTCATGTTGTTGGACAACGATGAACCTACAAGCTATGGAGAAGCAATGATGGGCCTGGATTCCGACAAATGGTTAGAGGCCATGAAATCCAAGAAAGGATCCATGTATGAAAACCAAGTGTAGACTTTGGTAGACTTTCTCGTTGAACGACAGGTCGTCGAGTACAAATGGACCTTTGAGATGAAGACAGACGCTGATGGTAAATGTCACCGTTTGTAAAGCTCGACTTGTCACAAGGAAGTTTCCGACAAGTTCAAGGAGTTGACTGCGATGAGACTTTCTCACTCATAGCGATGCTAAAGTCTGTTGGAATTATGTTAGCAGTTGCTGCATTTTTCAATTATGAAATCTGGTAGATGAATGAAAAAAACATCATTTCCTTAACGGTTTACTTGAGGAAAGGTTGTATGTGATACAACTAGGAGGTTTTGTCAGTCCTAAGGATGCTAAAAGGTGTGTAAGCTCCAGTGATCCTTCTATGTACTGGAGAAAGTGTCTCGGGGTTGGAATATATGCTTTGATGAGGTGATCAAAGTTTTTGAGCCTATACAAAGTTTATGAGAAACTTGTATTTACAATAAAGTGAGTGGGAGCACTATAATTTTTTTGATAAGCATATGTGGTTGACATATTATTAATCGAAAATGATGTAGAATTTCTGGAAAGCATAAATGGTTATTTGAAAAGAGATTTTCAAAAGGAAGACCTGGATAAACCTACCTAATTGTTGAGCATCAAGATCTATAAAGATAGATCAAGATGCTTGATGAGACTTTCAATGAGTACATACCTTGACAAGATTTTTGAAAGTGTTCAAAATGGATCAGTTAAAGAAAGAGTTCTTTCCTGATTTGTAAGGTGTGAATATGAGTGAGACTCAAAGCTCAACCATGGCAGAAGAAAGAGAAAGGACGAATGTCATCCCCTATGCCTTAGCCATAGGCTCTATATTATGCCATGTTGTGTACCGCACCTAGTGTGTGCCTTGCCATGAGTATGTCAAGGGGTACAAGAGTGATCCAGGAGTGGATCACTAGACAGCGGTCAAAATTTTCCTTAGTAACCAGAGGACTAAGGAGATGTTTCTCGATTATAGAGGTGATAAAGAGTTCGTCGTAAAGAGTTACGTTGATGCAAAGTTTAACACCAATCCGGATGACTCTTAGTAGCAATCCGGGTACGTATAGTGGAGTAGCCATTTGGAATAGCTCCAAATGGAGTGTGGTAGCAGTGTCTACAGTAAGACATAGAGATTTGCAAACTACACACGAATCGAAATGTCGCAGACCCATTGACTAAGAGACCTCTCTCACATGCAAAGCATGATCGAGCCCCAGAACTCATTGGGTGTTAGATTCGTAACAATGTGAATCACATGGTGATGTGAACTAGATTATTGAATCTAGTGCAAGTGGGAGACTGTTGGAAATATGCCCTAGAGGCAATAATAAATTGGTTATTATCATATTTCCTTGTTCATGATAATCGTTTATTATCCATGCTATAATTGTATTGATCAGAAACTTAGATACATGTGTGGATACATAGACAACACCATGTCCCTAGTATGCCTCTAATAAACTAGCTCGTTGATCAAACATGGTCCAGGTTTCCAAGCCATGGACATGAGATGTCATTCGATAATGGGATCACATCATTAGGATAATGATGTGATGGACAAGACCCGAACTATAAACATAGCATATGATCGTGTGAGTTTATTGCTACTGTTTTCTACATGTCAAGTATCTGTTCCTATGACCATGAGATCATGCAACTCACTGATACCGGAGGAGTGCCTTGTGTGTATCAAACGTTGCAACGTAACTGGGTGACTATGAAGGTACTCTACAGGTATCTCCGAGGGTGTCTGTTGGGTTGGCATGGATCAAGACTGGGATTTTTTACTCCGTGTGACGGAGAGGTATCTCAGGGCCCACTCGGCAATAAAACATCACAACAAGCCTTGCAAGCAATATGACTAAGTGTTAGCCACAGGATCTTGTATTACGGAACAAGTAAAGAGACTAGCCGGTAACGAGATTGAGCTAGGTATAGAGATACCGACGATCGAATCTCGGGCAAGTAACATACCCAAGAACAAAGGGAACAGAATACGGGATTAACTGAATCCTTGACATAGAGGTTCAACCGATAAAGATCTTCGCAGAATATGTAGGAACCAATATGGGCATCTAGGTCCCGCTATTGGTTATTGACCGTAGAGGTGTCTCGGTCGTGTCTACATAGTTCTCGAACCCGCAGGGTCTACACACTTAAGGTTCGGTGACGTTTTGGTAGTATAGAGTTATGTATGGTGGTGACCGAAGGTTGTTCGAAGTCCCAGATGAGATCCCGAACGTCACGAGGAGCTTCGGAATGGTCCAGAGGTAAAGATTGATATATAGGAAGTCCTGTTTTGGTCGCCGGAAAAGTTTCGGGCTCATCGGTAGTGTACCGGGGGAACCATCGGGAGAGGTATTTCGACCCAAGAGGCTACATGGGCTGTGGGAGGACTAATACCAGCCCTTAGTGGGATGGACAAAGTCCCACACAAGGCCCGTGCGGCTGGGAAGAAATTCCAAAGGAGAAAAGGTGGAAATAAGGAAGGAGTCCTAATCCTACTAGGAGTGGAGGAGGAAGACTCCTCCTCTCCACTTCGGCCGAAGCCTAGAGGGACTGGCCCTTGCGCCAAGCCTCCTCCTCCTCTCCTCCTATATATACTAGGGTTTTTTAGGGTTTTGACACAAGATTTTCAGCCACGTGCAACCCTACCCTCTAGTCCGTAGTATCTTCTCTAGATCGGTTTTCAGCGGTGCTTAGGCGAAGCCCTGCTGGAATTCCTCCACCACCATCGCCGCAACACCGTCGCGCTGCCGGAGAACTTGTCTACCTCTCCGCTCTCTCTTGTTGGATCAAGAAGGCGGAGATCATCATCGAGCCATACGTGTGCTGAACGCGGAGGTGCCGTCCGTTCGACGCTAGATCGGAAGGACCGTGACCAAGATCACGAGACGGATCGTGATGAGATCACGGGACGGATCGTGATGAGTTCGTGGGACGGATCGTTATTGGATCGCGGGACAGATCATGATGAGATCACAGGACGCTCGGCGATTTGGATCGCGAAGACATTCGACTACATCAACCGTGTTTCTTAACGCTTCCCGCTTAGCGATCTACAAGGGTACGTAGATCCACTCTCCCTCTCGTAGATGCTCATCACCATGGATAGATCTTGCATGTGCGTAGGAAATTTTTTGTTTCCCATGCAACGTTCCCCAACACAAAGTGCCTGAATGGAAATGTGACAAAGTCGGGATGGATTTCATCACCGGATTACCAAGGATGAGTAAAGGACATGATTCCATTTGGGTCATTGTTGATCACCTGACCAAGGTAGCCCACTTCATTCTCGTCAGGACCACCTATGATCGAAGCCAGCTCGCAAACCTCTACATCAACCGCATTGTGAGTCTTCACGGATTTCCAAAGGAGATTGTGTCGGATCGAGGGACCCAGTTCACCTCAAGGTTCTGGAAGAAGTTTCAAGAAGCAATGGGAACCAAGCTCTCCTTCAGCACTACTTTTCATCCCCAGACTGGTGGGCAAACAGAGCGAGTAAATCAGATACTTGAAGATATGCTCCGCACTTGTGTTTTGGCATAAGGAGCCAAGTGGGAAGATTGCCTACCATTCGCCGAGTTCTCCTACAACAACAGCTATCAGTCGAGCCTTCAGATGGCACCAATTGAGGTGTTGTATGGACGCAAGTGCCGTACTCCCCTCAACTGGTCAGAGACCGGAGAAGGATTGGTTTTTGGACCAGAGATCCTCCACAAAGACGAAGAGCAAGTTCAACTCGTCTGAGAATGCCTGGAGGCCGCCAAATCAAGACAGAAGAGTTGCACCGACTCTCACCGTCGAGATCTAAGCTTCAACAATGGAGATCACGTCTACCTCTGAGTCACGCCTCTCAAGGGAACTAAGCTTTTCCATGTCAAAGGGAAGCTCGCACCCAGATACATCGGTCCCTTCAAGGTCACCGCAAGACGAGGAGAAGTTGCGTATCAGCTAGAGCTACCTCTGGAACTGTCAGATGTGCACAACGTCTTTCATGCGTCACAACTCCGGAGTGTCTGCAAGTTCCCAACCGCCCTGACCTCTACAAGGACATCGACCATCAAGCCATCAATATTCAGCCATATCTCACTTATCGTGAAAGGCCAGTTCGCATTTTGGATGAAGCCGAGCGCTGCACCCGAAGTCGCACCATCAAGTACTTCAAGGTCCAATGGAGCAACCATACTAAAGCAAAAGCAACCTAGGAGTGTGAAGATTATCTTAGATCTGAGTTCCCTTATCTTTTTAGCGCTTAGCCTAGGAATCTCGGGGACGAGATTCTTGTAAGGGGGGAAGGTCTGTCACACCCTGTGTTTGTAGCACATTGTTATGTTAGGGTTTAAGAAATTTGGAGCCAACTAAAACTTTTTCAAGTGCTTGTGCTTGTTTGCTATGTTGTTTGCTTGCTTGATGATTGTGGTGTGGCACTCCTAGATTCTATTCCACCTCATATTTCATCTTCCTTATCCCAAACCTCTTGCCCAATGATCATGCCATGTGTATAGTGACCAAAACTATTTTTATCAAATGTTGTTTTAACCAAAAATGATTTATTCAAATTAGGTTTTCAAAACCCCCCGAATTGAGGATTGCACTGCAAGTCCTCAAATTAGATAGATCCTTCTTTCCCAAAGGCTTTTATCCAAACCCACTATATATAAGACTTCCCAAAACCACAAAATATTATTTTTAAAGATTATTTTCATTTTTATTTAAAGGCTTTTCCTTAAGGCCAGAAATGGTTTTTCTTTGGTAAAAATTATTTTTATGCTTTGAAAATAGTTGAGAAAATTTAGGGAAACTCAATGGACATATATTTTCCATATATATGAGTTTCAGCACAAGGGCATGATCAAATAATTGGCAAAACCCCTCAAAACCCTTTCTATTCAAATCAAGCTTTTGAAATATTTCTATAAGAAATATTCTCAATAAATTCCAAGAAAATTCCAGCAAGTCAACACTATCATAGATGATGATCCTGAAAAGTTTCATCTCAATCCAAGTTGGTTTGGTTCATCAAACCATCCCAAAACCATTCATGTCCAGAATCAAATTTGAGCAACTTTACATTGTGAAGTGTCTCCCCTTGACCTCAAACTTTGTGGGAATGCTCTAATGACCAAATAGTGATGATACACTAAGTGGTGCATCAAGGGTACAAGCCTAGCATCAGTAGATCTACAAAAACCTAATTCTGCAAATTTCTAGGGTTTAACAAATCTTCATTGTCAACTTTCTCCTATTGAGCTCAAACTTGGTGGATCCTCTCATTGTCAAGTTTTCTTTCCCAAAACACCATCAAACACCTTCTAGTGAAATGGTAAAACCACCATTTCCAACCCTTAACCTTTTACCCTTGCCTCCAAAATTTTACCAGAGTCTCTTGTAGTCACCTTTCACCCTCAGTAAGAATCTCAGGTCACCCAGCCACTGGTATGTGGGGTAAAACCCCCATTTACCCCCCCTGGACAACACCATTTTTACCCCTCTCCCCTTTTCCTTCTACCCTAAGGCACCCCAGATGCCCCCTAAGGCCCTAGGCTTTGTTTTCCTTCCCTGGAATCCTCTGCGCACAAGTGGCCGCGCAGAAAGTGCCAAGGGCATGCCTTGGCATGCAAGGCTCACGCTCTGGAGTGCGCTACAGTGCACACCCGCACTGTAGCCACTGCCCAACGAGCGTCCCCGACGGCCTCGAGCCACGCCACCTTGTCCCTTCGGTCGGCCTCGACGTCCGCGATGTGACAGGCGGTCGGCCCTCTCCCTCCCCTCTCTCTCCTCCCCTCCTTCACGCGCACACGGCACCGCCCAAACCAACCAGTGGCCACGCTGGCACGCGCGCCCTCCCCCGCTCTCCCTCTCTCTTCTCCTGGGCGCGGACTGAGTCCACAGAGCCCCTAGACATGGACAGGCTTGCCCCCGTGACCCGTGGCGACGCCCTAGTCCTCGCCGGCGCACCACGTCCATGGTGGACCAGCGGCCCGCTATAAATAAGGCCTCCCCGAGCGCCTGCCCCTCTCTCCTCGCTCCCTCCTTCCCTCCGCTTCCTCCCCGTGCCCAGCACGCTCTCCCCCGTGGTCGAGAGCCCTTTCCCGACCCAAACCCTCACCGCCGCCGTCGGGCTCTCCCCTCGCCGGCATTCCCATCTTCCCCCGGCAACCCCGTGACCTCCCACCGACGCGCGGGAGCCCTGCGAGCACGCCGGTGCCCTCTGCTCCATCCGCCATGGCCTGAAGCACCTTCAGCGAGCCCTCCCCCACTGCTGTCGCGAGGAGAGGGATGACAGGTGGTCCCCACCTGTCATCCCCTCGCCTCCCTCCTCTCTCGCTGGCAGGCCGGGCCCATGGGCAGGTTTAAAAGCAAACCTGCCATGCGCGGCGCCTCGCCTAGGCCGGCATACCTCCATGGACCGGTTTCGGCCGGCTATTCTGGCCTGAAAGGGCACAATAGCCCCTTTTCTTTATTCTTTTTTGTTATCTTTCAAAAATCCCACATATTTTAATATTATTTGAGATCCAAATATTCCTTCACCTAAATTCTTGAAATAATCCATAAAAATTATTAATGCCATTTGTAAAAATGTTTGAAAATATTTTTAGTACTATTTTATTTCAAAACCTATATTTAGACACCTTTTTGCCTGTGTTAATTATTTTCCAAAATGTTTATCACAACAAAACCCTAGGAAGATATTTTTAGTATGACATTTAGTATTTATCAGAGTAGGTTAACATTTTTGATAGTAGCTTGTGTGCTCTGTTTTGGTATGTTGCTTATTTTTATTGCTTTATTTCGCGGCGATAGATTATGCGTTGACGAAGAAGTTGGACCCGAAGACTTCGAAGACCCCAGAGACTTTGTTGAGCCAGGCAAGCAGCTCTTTGACCATGATAAGAAACCATTTTTATTGCATGTCATATAACACCTTACTTTCATCATATTTGATCATGTGGAGTAGTGACCCCTTCGATGGGTTGTTTTCGACACTCTTACCTTTGACACTTGCATCAGGCATGACCCTACCACCTTATGAGGGTCATGCGGGTGGGTGTAGTTAGGATGCTAGTAGATGCTACGCAAGTGGGGTCAGGATTTATGCATAGTGATGGAAGGAAAGAAATGATTTCAAAGACTTTTTCGAAAACCCCGTCGGGTGCCACTAATGCCCAAGGGAGATGATGATGAGATGGGTGACCCCTTGAGAAAGAAGTGGTGTGTCGGAGCAAGTTGAGAATGTGTTTTCGAAAACGGATTAGATTTAAGATTTGTCGACCGTCCCAACCTTACATGCGCAACCACGATACCCCTTACGGGACGGGATTTTGTTGATTGCCTTGGTGGGTACTCGCAAGGAGCCCGCATTACTAGTGGCGGGAGTGGCATGGTCACTCTCGATACGGGGTCGTACCGGTATGTATGATCATGTGCTGTCTTTACAGGCACCGGGCACATCGTTGGTCCCCTCATGGATGGTACGATTAGAGTGAGGCTCGTGTGATGTACATCGTGAGGGCTGGGTACCAATCGAGTGGACTCTTTGTCTAGTATTGCTAGGGGAAAGGCATTGTTCGGGTGCTTACCTCAGGTATGTTATATACCATGAGCCGTGGATGACATGGAAGTTCCCCGAGTCTTGTGGGTAAAGTGTGCAACCTCTGTAGAGTGTAAAACTATTCGAATAGCCGTGTCCACAGTCTTGGACAGTTGGGTGGTGCTGCTTAGACTATGTCCGGATGTTTTCGCAAACTTGGTGTGAGTATGGGTGTGATGGCGACAAAGAGGTCACCTAAGCTAAGTCTGATGACTTAGCGTGAGAATTGAACTAAGTCCGATGACTTAGCATGATGAATGAGCATGAGATGTTCAACCCCTACTTATGTTGATACCTGTAACTTGTTCATATGGGTATCTGCAAATTGTTGATGCATGCTTACTAGTTACTTGATCATGTCAATTGCATTCAAAATTAGCTTTCCGCAAAAATTACCTACTTAGTGCTATATCATGCATCATTATTACCTTGTTCCACAACTTGGGTTGCTTGCCAGTACATTCAAAGTACCCATTGGCTTGCCTCTGGTTATTTAATTGGTCAGGTATGGAAGAACAAGAGTATGTTGAAGAGTTCGTTGGAGACGAACATGCGAACTAGGACGCTTCCCAGTCAGAATGCTTGTAGGTTAAGGCAGATGGCATGGGTTCACGCTTTCGACCAAGATTTCCACTGCTTGTTCTATTTAAGTGTTTGGCCCTTGTGGCCCTATCTATGTAAGACTTGACCTTCATGGTCCTTATTTGTGTAAGACTCTAAATGTGGATGTAAGACTCTTGTTATTCAGCTTTTGTGTGTTCAATGAGCATTGATCTCTGGGATCACTATACACGTGCATTCGGTGATCACGACTTATGAGTCGGGGTCCCCACAGGCAGCGAGGAAGGCGTGGAAGCCATCCTACCTCTCCCGCGGCCACGGGTACCTTTAGTAGCTCTCTTCTTCGCAGGAGGTTGACCTCCTCTCACGGGGGCCGCGGTCGTCGAAGAAGCGGCCACTCCATGCAGAGTACAGAGCAACGCTCTCCGAAGACACGGGGCAGGAATGGGAGTAACCATCCCACCACCCGCCGACGAAGAAGGAGCCTCGGAGTGCTCTCTACCCTTTCCCACCATCTTTCAACACCTGCCATGACAAAGAGTAAATGAAATTAGTACAACATAAATACCAATATGAGTATTAAAATGTATATAATTTAAGTGTATCATCATCATAAATACCAACATGAGTAATATTTTTTTGATATATGTATATAATAATAGTTGAATACCTGACATGAACTAATAATAATCTTGATCGTCTATATATGCTTCGGGATCAATAAATGCATCGTGATCATCACTATCATCAATAAATGCAGCATCATCATCACTATTAGGAAGAACATGTGGAAGGCCTCCATTATGTAATCGGTCAAGAAGTGATAGGTCATTCGCAACAGTAACCATTTTTTCTTCCGGCTCTTCCTGTTCCGGCTCAGGGGTTAAGACGGATTCACTGTCACTGTCTACTTCAATGTTCTGGGGTGAAGTAGAGCGGTTCTTGAAACGTATTTTGGACATACGTGTTTCTTGGAAGAATTCTCCTTCATATGTGTCTGGGTTAATGTGAGGTTCGTAATCCTCTTCATTGAGGGTAGGTGGTCTAAAACTTGGTGGCACTTCATAAACGACATCCCAACCTTTCAGTTTTGGATCAGTTCGGCAGGCCCACGGTAGATAGAAAATGTGTATCGCCTATTGAGCTGTAATATAGACATCGGGAACATCTAAATGGGTGCTTTGGTTGATTTCGACTAGACCTATATGTTGATGAGTCCTTCTAGTCTCCTTCGGCTGAAACCAATAACATTTGAAGACTACGACGGTCGGTGGGTTTTCACCATAGAATAGAAGTTCATAAATTGCTTCAACTCTTCCATAATACTCGGTACCTCCCTCGTCCATAGCAAAGACACAACAATTTGTAGTCTTTACGTCGGGCATAGATAGCTCTTTGCCAAATGTACGAAAGCGATACCCATTGATGTCGTATTTGTCAAATGAACGGACCATATAGTCAAAACCATTAGCGACTTGTCTCAACTTGGCATCCATAGACTCTGCATCAGCCCACAAGTTTAATACGGAAGAATGGATGCATTAGCCGCAAATTAGACCAAGAAATCTAATGGTCCGGTAATTGTAATTAATTACCCTTTGTTTGAACCAAGAGATGAAACCGGGATAGTCGCCTCCATGCTTTGCCAGAAGCTCATACTCTTTGATGGAATCCTTTTCGATGACCGCTCCATCCGAGAATTCGGCGACGTATCGACTATATCAAATATCCGGGAATAAGAGCAGTTCAAAGGAATTAGAAGTTGCGGAACAATAATTTATCGAGAACTTACTCGATGTACGGCCGCACTTCTGTTAGGTTGTTGAAGATATACAATGAAATGGTCCGCCATTCTTCGACATCCAACGATTTCCCTTTCGAAGCACCGGCTAGTGCGAGCTTCCCTTTGAATAGGCTAAGGTTGGATCGACCTTTTTTAGGCTCGCCATCATTGTACCAAGGCTTCTTGTTATGCAAATGATGATTTTTGGCTTCGTAGTGTGCTGTCACGAAGTTTGCCGCCTCCTCAGTAATGAATGCCTCGGCCATCGATGCTTCAACTCTATGTTTATTTTTACATTTAGCTCGAAGCATCTTCTGCATCCTCTGAGTTGAGAAGCACCATTGATTTTGAATTGCCCCCCCCCCAATCTTGCCTCGGTCAGGAGATGCAAAAGCAAATGCTGCATTGGATTAAAGAAGCCCGATGGAAAGATCCTTTCTAATTTGCAGATCAACTCTGGCGCCAACTCTTCCATTTCATCTAGCATGCGAGGCGATAGTTCTTTCGCACAAAGAGAACGGAAGAAATAGCTCAGCTTTGCTAGTACTAGCCATTCATCCTCACGGATAAAGCCACGCAACATCATCGGCATTACCCGCTCAAGCCATATGTGCCAATCATGACTCTTGAGACCAAATATTTTCAATTTTTGAAGACTCGCTCCCCTCTTTAGATTCGCAGCATACCCATCGGGGAACATCAACTGCATTTTCACCCACAATAGCATTTCCCTCATAGCTAGCCTTCCAAGATTGAACCATGCCTTTGGCTTCGCTACGCTTTGCTTTCCTTTCCGTTGTCGCAAGTTTTGTAGTGGTCTATCACATAGAGCCTCCTGGTCGATTCTAGCCTTAGGATTATCCTTTGACTTCCCCTCTATGCCGAACAATGTACCAAAAATGGCCTCCGCCATTTCTTTTCAGTGTGCATCATGTCGATGTTGTGTGGGCAAATGAGTTCTTTTAAGTAAGGCAGATCCCATAAGCATGACTTGTGAGTCTAGGCGTGTTTTGTAATATACCCTTTGAAATACCCTGGACGCAAAGGATCAGGCTCGAGAGCGTTTAACTGATCAAGTGTCTGTTGGCCTGTCAACGCAGGTAGTGCAGTGTTTTTGACAACTCTACCTCTGATGAAATTCTTCTTGTCTTTTCTGAACTTATGGTCAGGATCCAGGAACTGTCCATGCATGTCGAAGAAACAAAACTTGTGACCCGCCTGCAACCAACAAAACTGAAGAGCTTCCTTGCATGTGGGGCACGGGAACCTTCCATGCACACACCAACCAATGAATAGCGCATACGCCGGATAGTCATGCATCGAGTACATGTACCACCCATGCATTTTGAAGTTCTTTTTTGTAGCGGCGTCGTATGTCTTGATCCCATTATCCCAGGCTTCTTGCAATCCATCCTTAAGCGGCTGCATGTACACATTCATATTCTTCCCCGGATATTTGGGCCCTAGAATTATCAACGTCAGGAAAATGTTCTTTCTTTTCATAATCTCTCTGGGGGAGATTGAGTGGAATGACAAATACAGGCCAACAACTGTATTATGCTGTCGTCATACCATACACATTGAACCCATCCGTGTTGATGGCAACTTGAGGATGCCTTGGATCTGCCGATTTATCCTTATGTAATGCATCAAAGTGCTTCCACGCAAAGGCATCTGAAGTGTGTACCAAAATCTTGTTCCCATCCGCATCTAGTTTGGTTCTTTTGCCCAATTTGTGCCATGTCATCTGTCTGGCCGTCTCCTCGACCATGAAAAGACGTTAAACTCTTGGTATGATTGGCAGATACCGAAGAACATTAATGGGGATTTTGGTCTGAATCTTCTCACCCATATCGTTGTCTACCACAATATATCTGGAAGAATTGCAAATGGGGCAATAGTTCAAGGCCGCATACTCAAGCCTAAATAAGGCACATCCATTCTCACAGGCATGTATCTTCTCATAGAGCATCTTAAGTACACGGAGGATTTTGTCTGACTGGTACAGGTTTGCAGGTAGTACATGGCCTTTGGGTAGAAAGCGGCCAAATATCATCATCATCGCATCGTATCATTCTCTGCCTAGGTTGAATTGGGCCTTTGGAGCCATTACTTGCGCGATGGCATCTAGCTGACAAAGCTCAGTGTGCTCGTGGAGAGGATGTTTTGAAGACTCCAACATTTCATAGAAGGCCTTTGTAGATTCCTCCATCTCATCGTCCGAATCCCGAGCATCATCAAAGTCTTGCACCATGTCTTCGATCCCTATACCATGCTCGTCGGTGCAACGACGAACCACCTCGGCTCTGGCACGTTGGTCAGACTCACCATGAAAAGTCCACACCGTATAATTAGTCGTAAAACCCCACTTCCGCAGGTGTTTACCCATTTCAAACTCTGTCTGCCTTTTAATGTTTTTGCATTTGGGACAGGGGCACCATGTTTGGCGATTTGCAAATGCGGCTCTCAAAAAAAACCTGGTTTTTGGTAACCATTCATTGTTCATGTCTTTCTGACTAGGGTGACCAGTGTACATCCAAGCACGATCACCCATCTTGCCTACCTAATAAACACACAAGAAATATATATATAATTCATCATCTATATTCATGTGGTAATCAAGTTTGTCAGTTTTATTACGTCCATGCAACCTAAATGCTAATAGGTATAGATAGGTCCTAATCCCACCCGAGTATGTGTAGATTGGGTTCATTTTCCCATGCTCTGCTCCGGATCCGATGCAGAATTTCGGCAGCACCTCCCCGCTGTTCTCCCGATACAAGTCTCAGCAATAAGCAGAGAGGTTGTGTACCCGGAGAACAACAGGGAGGCACTAACAAAATTCTGCATCGGATCCAGAGCAGAGCATACGGGAAAACAAACCCAATCTACACATACTCAGGTTGTCCATGGATAACGTTGGATAATTCGAAAGGATGGCAGATATAAATATGCAGAGACATGCATATTTATAGATGCCGCCCTTTCGAACGGGAGACACATACTGGTTACACATACTGATGATTGAAGACACATACAGGTAGCAAGTTTCATTGGCACGAAGATCGGAACAGAGCAAATTAAGGGGGGAGGAGATGTCATTTGTGCTCACCCACGAACGTAGGGGGGCTCGTCAAACACACGGGGCGGTCATCGTACACCAGACCCTAGTAGCGACAAAACGAACTGCACATTGAAATCCACCCGATCAACACAAATATTATGTTTTTCATAACAACATTCGAAAATATATGACCTAACTCATAATTTATGAAACTAAGACCCCGTCGGCATCTGGAAGGCCGGAGGGGCGTCGCCTGGGGTGTCATGATGGGGTGTCGTGTCGGGGGTGTCATGTAGGAGGCTCACCGGAGGGGCGTCCCTGGGGTTTCGTGTCGGGGTGTCGGGCCGGGGTGCCGGGGTGTCGGGGTGTCGGGGTGTCGGGGAGGGACTTCTTCTTATTCTTCTTCTTCTTCTTCTTTTCTCCTAGTTTTTTTCTTTTCTTCTTTTCTTCTAAGTTTTTACTTTTCTATCTAAGTTTTTCCTAATTAACCTAGTAAACTAACTAAAAAATAAACTAACTATCTAATTTAATAGAAACTAAACTAAATATCTAATTTATTCTAAGCCTTTTCTAACCTAGTAAAGTAACTAACTAACTAAAAAACAGGAAAAAAACAAAAAAAGTGAGGGGACGGCCGGGCACTCACCGGAGTTGGGTGGGGACGGCCGGGGCGGCAGGGCGAGGGAAGCCGCAGAGATGGGGGAGCTGCGGGGAGGGGGCGACGCCAGGAGCCGGTGAGGGGAGCAGGCGGCTCGGGGAGGGGGCGACGCGTGGGAGCCGCCGAAGGGAGGGGCGTGACGGTGCGGTGGTGGCGGCGGCACAGGAGGGCGGCGACGCAGTGGTGGGGGTGGTGCAGGGAGGGGGTGGTGAGGGGAGGGGGGCGGCGCAGGGAGGCAGCCGCCAAGGGGAGGGGGCTGCATAGGGAGGGGCACGGCGGCGCGATGGTGGGGGCAGCGCAGGGAGGGTGGCGGCGCGGTGGTGGGGGCAACGCGGGAAAGGGGGCGGCAAGGGGAGGGACCGGCGATGGTTGGGGGATGGCGGCGGCGGTCGCAGGGGGAGGGAGAGGGTGGAGTGGGGGAGGGAGAGAGTGAGAGAGTGAGAGAGAGAGGAGTGAGGAGCGGGGGACGGCCGTTATAGGCACGTCCCCTTTGTCGTTTGCCCCTAGACGGCAAAGACATCCACGGGCGACGGCAAAGGCCTCACGGACGGCAAAGAGCCCTTCCGTTTGACCTGGCCAGGCCCAAGGTCCAGTGGGACCCACCTAGCCTCTTTGCCATCTGCCCTTGGTCTCTTTGCCGTCTGGGCGCAGACAGAAAAGGACTAGCACATGGCATACAAGGCCTTTGCCATGCACCAATTCTTTGTCGTCTGCTTTGCGGCGGCTGACGGCAAATAGCATCTTTGACATGTGCCAGCAGACAACAAAGGATTGGCACATGGCAAATGACTGGATTCCAGTAGTGTATAACTCAAAGAAAAAGAAATTACAACTCGATTCCTATGATAAGATATAACTCTATATGCAATATGAAGTGATGATGCAAGTCATAGAAAAACTACATGATGGAAGTTGCATGGCAACATATCTCGGAATGGCTATGGAAATGCCATAATAGGTAGTTATGGTGGCTGTTTTGAGGAATATATGGTGACTGTTTTGAGTAAGGAGGGTTTTGTGTACCGGCGAAAGTTGCGCGGTACTAGAGAGGTTAGCAAAGGTGGAAGGGTGAGAGTGCGTATAATCCATGGACTCAACATTAGTCATAAAGAACTCACATACTTATTGCAAAAGTCTATTAGTTGTCAAACAAAGCATTAGACGCATGCTCCTAGGGGAGAGGTTGGTAGGATTTAACCATCGCGCGCTCCTGACCCTCACACAAAGGTCGACAATCATTAAACAAATCATGCTCCGACTTCGTTACATAACGGTTCACCATACGTGCATGCTACAGGAATCAAAAGCTTTACACACGTATCTCTTCCAATTAACAACTACTCACTAGCATGACTCTCATATTACCATCCCTATTATCTCAAAACTACATGCAAGGAATCAAACTTCTCATAGTTTTTAATGCACTTAATATGAAAGTTTTTATTATATCCCTCTTGGATACCATTATATTAGGACTAAATTCATAACCTAAACAAATTACCATGCTGTTTTAAAAAACTCTCAAAATAATATAAGTGAGGAACGAGAGTTCAATAATTTCTATAAAATATAACACCACCATGCTCTATAAAGATATAACTGAAGCACTAGAGCAACATTGCCTAGCTCAAAAGATATAAGTAAAGAACATAGCGTATTCTAACAGATTCACGATTCAGCGTGTATCTCTCAAAAAATGTGTGCAGCAAGGATAATTCTGGCAAACTAACAAGCAAAGACTCATATCATACAAGACGCTCCAAGCAAAACACATATCATGTGGTGAATAAAAATATAGCCTCAAGTAAATTTACCGATGGATTGAAGACGAAAGAAGGGATGCCTTCCGGGGCATCCCCAAGCTTAGGCTTTTTGGTATCCTTGAATATGACTTGGGGTGCCTTGGGAATCCCTAAGCTTAGGTTCTTGCCACTCTTATTCCATAGACCATCAAATCTTCACCCGAAACTTGAAAACTTCACAACACAAAACTCATGAGATCCGTTAGTATAAGAAAAATAAATCACCACTTTAGGTACTATTGTGAACTCATTCTTTATTTATATTTGTGTAATAACTACTGTATTATAACTTTTCCATGACTCATACTCCCCGATACGACCCATAGATACATCAAAATAAGCAAACAACACAAAGAAAACAGAATCTGTCAAAAACAGAACAGTTTGAAGCAATCTGTAAAGTTTGAACACTTATGGAACTCTAAAAATTCTGAATAATTATTAAAATCAGTGAAATTTGTATATCAATCTTGTGTACAAATTTCAAATCAATTAGACGCTCTGAAAATTTTGGAAAATTCCTGGACTAAGCGCAAAAGTTTCTGTTTTTCAGCAGGATCAAATCAACAACTACCATAGATCACCCCAAAGGTTTTACTTGACTCAAACACTAATCAAAACACAAAAACACAATTAATACAGAAGTAATAATGTTCCAAACACACCAAAACAGAAGCAAAAAGCAGAAAGCAAAATAAAATTGGGTTGCCTCCCAACAAGCGTTGTTGTTTAACGCCCCTAGCTAGGCAAAACGCAACAGATCTAGGTATTGTCATCTTTGGTATTGGCAAATTTTGTGAGGGCTTTCTCAAATACAGGAGGTTCTTTGGTTTTATCAATGATCATACTCCTAGGAAAAAAGTCAAGAAATTCTCTTGTAGTAATCGGTTCCCGAACAATGTTGATAAAATTAGGGTGAACACTCATCTTAAGATCTTCGTCCCCTTTTACTAGAGGATTCACCCTTATTCTTGGGAACATAAACAAACTAGGCAGACTTATAAATAGGATATTTAGGAGTGGTTTGAACAGAGGCAAAGCGGAACCCAAGTTGGTAATAATGTCCTCTAGCTTTCCTATTCTAAAGGAATCTTGATTCAATTTTTCATTAACTATGGGTTCCTTTTCCCTTAGGTTTTTCAGAGTAACTCCTACCTAGGTCCATATTGAGTGCTATGATTATGGATCTTTTTATCCAAGTTTTCAATGAGCTCTATAGTAGCAACTTTGTTTTCAATGATATCTAACCTTCGCATAACATGTTCCAAAGTTAAAATTGTCCCATTAACCATGATTGGGGCTGATCCAAACAAATTTATCATAGCACTATAGGAGTCAAAGGTATGACTTCCCAAAAACTCCCTCCCATGATGGTATCTAGGACATATCTATTCCAAGGAGTGATTCCCACGTCAAAATTGCGAAGGAGAACGGTAGTAGATTTCTTACAAATAGATCTATTATGAGCGTTGCAAATTCTATACCAAGCATCTTTTAAGTTTTCTCCCTCCCTTTGCTTAAAGTTAAGGACTTCATACTTGGGAGCGATAGTAGAAAGGATAGCCATGAGTTTGAGCGATCTAACACACAAAAAGCAAACGAAAAGACGAACGAAGAAGGGCGAATAAAAAGACAAATCTTTTTGGTATTTTCTGAAAATCGTTTTAGAAGTGGGGGAGAGGAAAACGAGAGGCAAATGGCAAATAATGTAAATGCAAGAGATGAGCTTGTGATGGGTACTTGGTAGGCTTGATGTAGATCTTCCCGCAACCAAACCAGAAATTGGCAAGTTGACCAGAGAGTTCTTATCTTGACTTGACTTGTATCTCCCCGGCAACTGCGCCAGAAATCCTTCTTGCTACTTCTCGAGCATGCGTTGGTTTCCCGTGAAGAGGAACAGTTTGATGCAGCAAAGTAGATAAGTATTTCCCTCAGTTTTTGAGAACCAAGGTATCAATCCAGTAGGAGATACAAGCGAGTCATCAATAGATGTACCTGCACAAAGAATCAAACTCTTGCACCCAACGCTATAAAGGGGGTGTCAATCCCTTCACGGTTACTTGCAAGGATGAGATCTAATAGAGATAGATATAATAGGATGCTTGAACGGAAAGTAAAAGTAAAAGTAAAAATAGGGAAGCAAGTATTTTTGGTATTTTTGGTTTTAGATCTGAAAGTATAATATGGAAAATAGACCCGGGGGCCATAGGTTTCACTAGATGGCTTCTCTCGTGATGGTAAGTATTACGGTGGATGAACAAATTACTGTCGAGCAATTGATAGAAAAGCGAATAATTATGAAGATATCCAAGGCAATGATTATGCATATAGGCATCAGGTCTGTGACAAGTAGACCGAAACGATTCTGCGTCTACTACTATTACTCAACACATCGACCGACTCCTGCCTGCATCTAGAGTATTAAGTTCATGAAGAACAGAGTAACGCATTAGGTAAGATGACATGATGTAGAGGGATAAACTCAAACAATATGATAAAACCCCCATCTTTTTACCCTTGATGGCAACAATACAATACGTACCTCGCTACCTCTACTTTGTCACTGGGTGAGGACACCGCAATATTGAACCCAAAATTAAGCACTTCTCCTATTGCAAGAATTATCCATCTAGTTGGCCAAACCAAACCAATAACTCGAAGAGACTTGCAAATATATGAAATCATGCATAAAGAATTCAAGAAAGACTCAAATAATATTCATGGATAATCTGAACATAAACGCACAATTCGTCGGATCTCGACAAATACACCGCAAAAGAGTATTACATCGGATAGATCTCCATGAAGATCATGAAGAACATGGTATTGAGAAACGAAGAGAGAGAAGAATACATCTAGATAGTAGCTATGGACCCGTAGGTCTGTGGTGAACTACTCACGCATCATCAGAGGGGCAATGGAGTTGATGTAGATGCCCTCCATGATCGAATCCCCCTTCGACAGATTACCCGAAAAGGCTCCAAGATTGGATCTCTCGGGAACGGAGACTTCTGACAACGGAAAAGTGTTTTCATAGCTCGTTCTGATAATGATGGAATATTTGGGAATTTATAGGCTGAAGATTAGGGTTAGGGGAGCAGTCATGGGCCCACAAGCCTGCCCGGCGTGGCCACCGCCCTGGCCATGCCCCTAGGGCTTGTGGCCCCATGGTGGCTCCTGTGCCTTGGTTCTCAAGTCTCGTAGATTCCTTTTGTTCCAGAAAAATTCCTTCCAAAGGTTTTATTCCGTTTGGACTCCGTTTAATATTCCTTATCTGCGAAACTCAAAAACAAGGAAAAAATAGAAACTGGCACTAGGCTGTAGATTAATAGGTTAGTCCCAAAAATAATATAAGATAGCATATTGATGCATATAAAACATCCAAAATAGATAATATAATAGCATGGAACAATCAAAAATTATAGATACATTGGAGACGTATCAGCGAGCAACATCGAGCTCGTCGTCGATCCACTTATGTTTGTCGTCGATTTGTAGGTAGCTAAGCCAAGCCCCAAGTATTCGAATCTCATTCACAGAGAAGTTCTTGGACCCAGATCCCAGACTCCGACAATTTCAAACCGGATTTTGACAAATTGGACGAATTACATGTAAACCGGATGATTTGCATCTAAACCGGAGCACATTCAGTACATTTTCATTAAAAATGATTGGACCTAAACCTACTCTAAATCTAGGTCAGCGCCTCCTTCAAGTCCTTGCTATTCCCGTGACGTTGGTTGTATCCATGTCTAGTGGGGATAAGGCCCGTGAACTGAAGGTGCGGTCACTAACGAGGAAGGGTATGCCATGGAACACGGGCTTGTCCACTTGGGACTCAAGGCCCCGCAGCCTCCCAAGAACTACGCTTCCTCGTCGGAGTCCATGACTTGTATGTCATTGGTGGAAATGAGGTCGACGATGGACGTGGACGGGGTGTTACACTCGTCGTGCCATCGGCACCAACGAAGTGTTGTTGGTAGGGCGAAGAAGTTGTCAACGTTCTCGTCCGCGATCGCCAGCGCCATCACCATGTTGCAAGCGGCGTCGATGCACGCATTCTCGTAGAACGATCGCTGCTTAGTGACAAAGTTGGGTTCTCCGCCACCATGGACATCACAGCTTCCTCCCTCATGCGCTCATCGTAGATTTGTCCCTTGCCACCCGATGTTGCTCGAGTAGGAAGAGGTTGTACTGGTCCTCCTCCTGTGCCTACCGAAACACCGACAATGGCTATGACTGCTCCTCCGCCATTGCACTGTTGTAGTGCGCCCGCGCCTGCTCCATGGTCAAGCCGGAATGGACCGCCCTGGGCTCTATCTTCGAGTCATCATCAGAGCCCGTCTCCATTATCGGGTTGTCATCAGAGACCTCACAAGAGTTAGCCGACATGCCAGCCTCTATCCGCCTAGCATGGTGGCTCTACCAGCTGGTAGCAAGGGTGGCCACCTCGAGCTTCTGCTACATTGAGAGGCTCTCCCACAACGGGTTACCGCTCACGGTCATGACTGATATGATGCACGGGAGGAGGATGTGTAACGGACATGTTGTGTTGTGGCATTGTGTTTTGTGTCGGGAGTGGTTTAATTTAAATAGTGGATGCCGCTGATGTCAAGCGCCAAAGTGTGTAAATGCAGGCGTAGAGTGGGTTGCTCGGTCAGCGTGCATGTTCAATGCCGACAGGCGGACGGATGGGCTGCCCATTTTAATGCGGTAGATATCCACCATGTCCCATTCTCTCATCTCGCTCCCGCATTGAACAAGCGAGGAGACAGGGGACATGGCGTGGGTGACGCTCTCTGCGGGCACACTTATTCAATATCTGAGCGACGTGAGAGATCGCGTCTGCTCTGCACCGACATGAATGAGGCACTCGCGCTCTCGAGCGGCAATGCATGTGTGGTAAACACTGCGGGCGGGAAAGGGCACAAGGTGAGGGAGAGGGTTTTGGGTAGGTTCAAGATGTCGGACGAGTTCGTGGAAGTGGTCCAGACGCCCGCAAAGCCTCCCATGTTTAATTTCGATTTTGCGGGAAAATGAAAGTCTCGGCCGGTCCACGGACAACTCGGGTACCATGTTGGATGGCAAAACAGATCTGGTTAGCCTGTTCTCTGGACGGATGCAAGGGCGTCGAGGCTTAACGACTTAACGTTGGAGATGGCCTAAGTGAGGAGGAACACCAAGGCAGATGACCTAGAAAATGAGGGAAGCTCATCGCAAAATTGACTGTATTCATGTGTGCATGTCTGTCCGTCGCATCACCGATGCCCGAAGGATGGAGGGCTTGCATGATCATGACGGTGGGAAGCCTTGTGCCGATCAGGTCAGTACTTACGTCGATCCTGGTGTACCAAGCCATTGCCATGCAGCTGTTGGCGTGGCTCATTCAGGGAATCGAGAAGCGGATCTTCTTCATGCCTTGTTTTGTGTTGCAGCGCGACAGTCAAGGCGGCGGCCCTGATCTCCGATGGCTGAAACATATAGTGAGAGGCAAGGCGGTGGGTTGGTGTTGTGGTGATGCAGGAGAGCGGGGGTGCGGGTGCCCTTGTTGATCCCGTGGCGGCGACTCCCTCCGTCACGGCCATGGGTTGGACAGGTGAGGAATGGGGTCTGGCTCGATAGATTTTGGGCGTCTTCCACCTTCGTCGGATGGGCAGCGTGGAGCAGCGGCAGTCGTCCTTGTTAGACATAAGCCACGCGTGTTTGTGCGCGTTGAGCCAGACCCCAGTGCATGGCCGCGTCGGTGCGTGGCCGCGTCGATGGCCATGGCGAGTGTGCTGGCCAAGTTAGCTAGCTGCATGTGCGCTGAGTCAGTTGGATTCTGAAGTGAGTCTAGGAGTAGATCAAGTCAAGAGTTGGTTAGCTTGGCCAACCCGTACGTGCATGTAGGAGTAGCTAGTCATGCAGTTAGTGGCCGTGGTTGTGAGGCCGGGTCATGCAGACATGGGTTAGTGGCCGATAGTGGTCAGGCTAGTTAGTGCGTGCGTGGAGTTGTGGCTGGGTCGCGTGTATGCAGCCGGGTATAAAAAGCCCCCGATGTACTGATCGAGTGGGCGTGGTATGTGCCACAGCGACGTACCGTCGCCGAAGCAAGATATAGAGCCCAGCCAGTGTATGGCGCTGCTGGTGCCAGCGTTCGTCGCCGGCCGGTGGTATCGAGTAGAGTTGAGTCTTGTATCGAACGGTCGGGGGCGTTTGTAGTTGAAAAAACAATGTGCTCCTTCGAGCGAGTGCGAGAGAGAGAGCTGGTCCAGGTTTGTCCCAACCTTTGATATCATGACACTACTAAGAGAAACCCTACTAATAACGCTTGAAAAAACTATAATAATAGCGTTGGGTCCAGCGCTACTTCTAAGACGCTACAGCTAAGTTATAGCAGTAGAGTAGCAGTAGCGTTGCACTTACTAGCGCTACTGTTAACTATCTGTAGCATTGCAGAGAGGCAAACGCTGCTGATAATCCAGCGCTGCTGCTAGATGGCTTCCAGCGTTGTTGCTAGTATTACTGTTTTCACAGAATCATACCTCCTATACGTATTTGTGATGTATTTATACATGCTCTATACAGTACTTTCATCATATCATCATAATACATCATTGTCATATAAGAACTCCTCATCATCATCATTTTCGTCCATGAGACATCATATAACAACTTGGTCACTAGTTATAATAACAACAACTTGTCATCATCATTATATAACAACTCCTCCTCATCATCATCAACTTGGACATCAACTTGGTCACTAGGTCACTAGTCATATATAATCAGCACTAACTAATTGTTCTTAATACCTAGGACCTACTCCTGCTGTTCTCTCTCTCTCAGGTAAAATAGCATAAAACTTGTGTATCACTCCTTCTTCATCATATTGGAGAATGCATATGAACCTATCTCCTAATTGTGGGTTGCGCTTCTGATTGCTGCCCCTAGTACTTCTCTACGATCCTTCACAATTTTGCTCCAGTCTTGACTATTAAGACTTGCTCGCTTCGAGAAATGATGAATGCACTCATGTGCAATACAGGATATCTTGGCCATAAGCTAACCATTGCCATGCGGCCTTTAGACTCGATCCAACGAGGCACAACACTCATCAGGAATCCCTGTTGAAGAACATCGTAGTAACATACTTAGCAATAAAGTTTAGCTTAAAAATAATGTATGCAAAAGATGCGCTGAGGACAAATAGTAAAAATCTTACCATCTTTTCTAGATAGATGTGACCGTAGTTCAATACACACACTATTGGTCGTACGTTTTGAATACTAATATCTCGAAGTCCGGAAAAATAACCTGTGTCTTGACAGCATCAAGATCCTCAAGCCATGAAACATAATGACCTATCTCCTCGCAGTTTAGTTCAGCCCCGGGACAGTAGTAGGTGTTGTCTACCAAGCGCTGGACATGTTTGCTTGAATGAAAATAAGCTGTCAATAGAAATTAGTTGTGAACTATTTTTAAATAAACAATATAAATTACTTAATAAATATGGTTGAGAAAATCACATAATAGTAAAACTGGAGGCGTCTGCACATCGACCCAGATGTCAATATTATCTTCAATTTCATCTTCCGAACGAATATCAAAGATGATAAGCATATTAGGCTCAAATGCATAAGCCTTGCATAGTGCTCTCCAATTTTTGCATTCAAAATAGGAGTAGGTGTCTTCATTGTATAATTTTAGGCAAAAGTATAACCATGATCGGTCCTCATGTGAACTCTCTTTACCTACATACTTTTTTTAGTATATCGAAATCAATCTTATCCACGACATAAATTCTTGCATGGCAGGGGATACGCTAGTAGAATAGTAAAATATTAAAATTATAAGTTGAAGCAAAAGAAGCAGAAGTCATGCTTAATTACGAAAAAGAATTGTCGTTGTGACTTATTGTATCCACTTCGAAGGTCTCATCCAGCATGATGCTGAAACGCCTACCATCAACTAGGTGAGGCTTGTCGCACAGGCCGCGCTCGTCTTCGCAGTATTCACACATAACGAATTTACTTTCGTTGTCACACATTTCCTATGTTCATAGTTGAAACATTTAAAATCGATCGAATGCAACTATCAGGAAACTGATCAACACACAGATCACTATTACTCAATATGCAACGGGTTGACTTTAGGTCTGTCGAGTCTTTTCTTCCTAAACTCTCATCTCACGTATATGGTTGGCACTCCCTTTGATATTGCGACCGTCAGTGATGGTGGCTCATCCATTCTTTCTCGAGTGCATTACACCAAAATGTCTATCACACAGGAACGAAGGAGAAGCGACCCCCACGACAACAGTCGGGATTCTTCCTCTCTCATATTTCGACCGTCGGTGATGGTCGCTACTGTTGGAAATATGCCCTAGAGGCAATAATAAATTAGTTATTATCATATTTCCTTGTTCATGATAATCGTTTATTATCCATGCTATAATTGTATTGATCGGAGACTTAAATGCATGTGTGGATACATAGACAAAACCATGTCCCTAGTATGCCTCTAATGGACTAGCTCGTTGATCAAAGGATGGTTAAGGTTTCCTAGCCATGGACATGAGATGTCATTTGATAACGAGATCACATCATTAGGAGAATGATGTGATGGATAAGACCCAAACTACAAACATAGCATATGATCGTGTCAGTTTATTGCTACTGTTTTCTGCATGTCAAGTATATGTTCCTATGACCATGAGATCATGCAACTCACGAATATCGGAGGAGTGCCTTGTGTGTATCAAACGTCGCAACGTAACTGGGTGACTATAAAGGTGCTCTACAGGTATCTCCGATGGTGTCTGTTGAGTTGGCATGGATCGAGACTGGGATTTGTTACTCCGTGTAACGGAGAGGTATCTCGGGGCCCACTCGGTAATGCAACATCACAATAAGCCTTGCAAGCAATGTGACTAATTGTTAGTTGCGGGATCTTGTATTACGGAACGAGTAAAAAGACTTGCTGGTAACGAGGTTGAACTAGGTATGGAGATACCGACGATCGAATCTCTGGCAAGTAACATACCGAAGAACAAAGGGAACGATATACGGGATTAACTGAATCCTTGACATAGAGGTTCGACCGATAAAGATCTTCGTAGAATATGTAGGAACCAATGTGGACGTCCAGGTCCCGCCATTGGTTATTGACCGTAGAGGTGTCTCGGTCATGTCTACATAGTTCTCGAACCCGCAGGGTCTGCACACTTAAGGTTCGGTGACGTTTCGGTAGTGTAGAGTTATGTATGGTGGTGACCGAAGGTTGTTCGGAGTCCCGGATGAGATCCCGGACGTCACGAGGAGCTCCAGAATGGTCCGGAGGTAAAGATTCATATATAGGAAGTCCCAGTTTGGTTTCCGGAAAAGTTTCGGGCTCATCGGTAGTGTACCGGGAGTATCGGTATTGTACCGGGAGTGCCGGTAGTGTACCGGAGGACCTCCGGGAGGGGTATTTCGACCCCAAGAGGTCCATGGGCTGTGGGAGAATAATAACCAGCCCTTAGTGGGCAGGGAAAACAGCCACAAAGGCCCATGGCGCAGGAGAGAAAGTCCTAAAGCAAAAAGTGGAAAATCAGCCAATAAGAGGCAATCCTACTCCAACTAGGATTGGAGGTGAAGTAGGATTGCTCCCACCTCCTATTTCGGCCGACCCAAAGGCCTTGGCTGCCTCTCCTCTCCTCTCCTCCTATATATACTAGTGGATTGGGTGGTTTTTGGACATTTTTCCCGGCCACGTGCTACCCGTTTCATCGGTGCACAGTTTCTCCTCTAGATCGGTTTTCCGCAGCGCTTAGGCGAAGCCCTGCCGGAATCACTCCACCACCATCACAGGAGCACCGTCACGTTGCCGGTGAACTCTCTCTCCTCTCCACCTCCTCTTGCTGGATCGAGACGGTGGAGATCGTCATCAAGCTGCACGTGTGCTGAACGCGGAGGTGCCGTCCGTTCGGCGCTAGATCGGAAGGACCGTGATCGAGATCGCGAGACAGTTCGTGATGAGATCGCGGAACGGATCGTGATGAGTTCGCGGGACAGATTGTGATCAAGATCGTGAGACGGATCGTGATGAGATCGCGGGACGGATCGTGATGAGTTCACGGGACGGATCGTGATTGGATCGCGGGACGGATCGTGATGAGATCGCGGGACGCTCGGCGATTTGGATCGCGAAGATGTTCGACTACACCAACCGCGTTTCTTAACGCTTCCCGCTTAGCGATCTACAAGGGTATGTAGATCCACTCTCCCTCTCGTAGATGCTCATCACCATGGATAGGTTTGCATGTGCGTAGGAAAATTTTTGTTTCCCATGCGACGTTCCCCAACAGTGGTATCAGAGCTAGGTTGATGGTTCGATGAGATCTCGAGTAGACCACAAAAGGTTTGTGGGCGTTGATGCTTAGATTGCTTCCTCCCTTGGTCGTATTTTGGTTCAGCGGGATTGTGAGATGAAGCGGCCCGGACCAACATTACTCGTACGCTTACGAGAGATCGGTTCCCTCGACGCAACTTGTTGCCTAGATGGCTTGCGGGTGACAGTTTCTCTCACTTTAGTTGGATCGGATTCGACAAAGGCGGTCCTTGAGAAGGTTGAAAAGCAAACTAGTGTATCACCGTTGTGGTTTATGCGTAGGTGAGAATCGTTCTTGCTAGATACCCATAGCAGCCACGTAAAATATGCAACAACAATTAGAGGACGTCTAACTTGTTTTTGCAGGGTATGTTGTGATCTGATATGGCCAATTACATGATGAGATATATGTGATGTATGAGATGATCATGTGATGTATAGATTATCACGACTTGCATGTCGATGAGTACGACAACCGGCAGGAGCCATATGGTTGTCTTTAACTATTGTATGACCTGCGTGTCAATCATTAAGCGCTATGTAATGCTTTACTTTATCGCTACGGTAGCAATAGTAGTAGAAGCATGCAGCGCGTGACAACCCCAATGGCAACACATTGATGGAGATCAAGATGATGGAGATCATGGTGTTGTGCCGGTGACGATGGAGATCATGCCGGTGTTTCGAATATGGAGATCTTAAACACAAGTTCATGGCCATATCATGTCACTTATGAATTGCATGAGATGTTAATCCTTTTATGCACCTTGTTTTTCTTAGTACGGCGGTAGCATTATAAGGTGATCCCTCACTTGAATTTCAAGATGAACTGTGTTCTCCCCGAGTGTGCACCGTTGCGAAAGTTCGTCGTGTTGAGACACCACGTGATGATCGGGTGTGATAGACTCTACGTTCACATACAACGGGTGCAAGCCAGATTTGCACGCGCAGAACACTCGGGTTAAACTTGACGAGCCTAGCATGTACAGACATGGCCTCGGAACACGAGAGACCGAAAGGTCGAACATGAGTCATATAGTAGATATGATCAACATAATGATGTTCACCATTGAAGCCACCTCAACTCACGTGATGATCGGACTTGAGTTGGTGAATTTGGATCATGTATCACTCGAATGATCGGAGGGATGTCAATTTGAGTGGGAGTTCTTAAGTAGTATGATTAATTGAACTCATTATCATGAACATAGTCAAAGTGTCTTTGCAAATTATGTTATAGATTACTAGCTCACGCTGTAGCTCCCTTGTATTTTTATATGTTCCTAGAGAAATAGAATTGAAAGATGTTGGTAGCAAAATTGCAGACTGGGTCCGTGATCTGAGGATTGTCCTCATTGCTGCACAGAAGGCTTATGTCCTTAATGCACCGCTCGGTGCGCCACCCCCTCTAGCGTCGTCTATAGATGTTGTGAACATCTAACAGGCACGTTTCGATGACTACTTGATAGTTTAGTGCGTCATGCATTACGGCTTAGAATTGAGGCTCCAAAACGTTTTGAACGTCACGGAACATATGAGATGTTCTAGGAGCAGAGATTGTGATCTCAGGCTCGTGCCTTTGTTGCGAGATATGAGATCTCCAACAAGATTCTTTGCTTGTAAGATGAAGGATAATAGCTCAATCGTTGAGCATGTACTCAGATTGTCTGGGTACTACAATCGCTTGAATCAAGTGGGAGTTGATCTTCCAGATAAGATAGTGATTGATATAGTTCTCCAAGTCACTGTCACTAAAGCTACTAGAACTTAGTGATGAACTATAATACACCAGGGATAGAAGTATTGATCCCTGAGCTGTTCGCGATGTTTGACACCACGAAGGTAGAAATCAAGAAGGAGCGTCAAGTGTTGATGGTTAATCAAACCACTAGTTTCGAAAAGGGCAAGAGCAAGGAGGGAAACTTCATGGATAGCAAGTCAGTTGCTGCTCCAGCGAAGCAACCCAAAGTTGAACTCAAACCCGAGACTAAGTGCTTCTATTATGAGGTGAGAGGTCGCTGAAGCGGAACAACCCTAGATACTTGGTAGATAAGAAGGCTGGCAACATCGATAGAAGTATATTTGATATACGAGTTATTGATGTGTACCTTGCTAGTACTCCTAGTAGCACCTGGGTATTGGATACCGGTTCGGTTGCTAAATGTTAGTAACTCGAAATAAAAGCTACGGAATAAACGGAGAACTAGCTAAGGGTGAGGTGACGATGTGTGTTGGAAATGTTTCCAAGGTTGATGTGATCAACATCGCACGCTCTCTCTACCTTCAGGATTAGTGACGAACCTAAATAAATGTTATTTGGTGTTTTGCGTTGAGCATGAACATGATTAGATCATGTTTGTTGCAATACGGTTATTCATTTAAGTTAGAGAATAATAGTTATTCTGGTTACATGAATAATACCTTCAATGGTCATGCACCCAGTGAGAATGGTTTGTTGAAATCTTGATCGTAGTAGTACACATGTTCATAACAATGATGTCAAAAGATACAAAGTTAATAATGATAGTACCACATACTTGTGGCACTGCCGCTAAATGTCATATTGGTATAAAGCGCATGTAGAAACTCCATGCTGATGGATATTTGGACTCATCGATTTCGAATCGGTTGAGACATGCGAACCATGCCTCTTGGTCAAGATGACTAAAGGACCCCGTTGGATGGAGCGGGCAAGTGATTCATTGGAAATGATACATGTTGATGTATGCAATCTAGTGAGTCTTGTAGCGTGCAGTGGATATCGTTATTTTCTTACCTTCACTGATGATTTGAGTAGATATAGTGTATATTTACTTAATGAAACACAAGTCTGAATCGTTTGAAAGGTTCAAGCAAATTCAGAGTGAAGTTTAAAGATCATCGTGACAAGAAGATAAAAATGACCGTGATATGATCATGGAGGTGAATATCTGAGTTACGAGTTTGGCATACAACTTAAGACAACGTGAAATTTGTTTCACAACTAACGCCACCTGGAACACCATGGTGTGATGGTGTGTCCGAACATCATAGTCATGCTCTATTGATATAGTGCATACTGTGATGTCTCTTATCGTTTTACTACTATAATTTTTGGGGTTATGCATTAGAGACAACTACATTCACTTTAAATAGGGCATCATCTAAATCCGTTGAGATGACACCGTGTGAATTATGGTTTGATAGAAACCTAAGCTGTCATTTCTTAATGTTTGGGGCTGCGATGCTTGTGTGGAAAATGTTTTCACATAATAAGCTAGAACCCAAAGCGGACAAATGTATCTTCATAGAATACCCTAAGAACAGATGGGTATGCCTTCTATCTCAGATCCGAGTGCAAAGTGTTTGTTGCTAGAACTGGGTCCTTTCTCGAGAAAAAGTTTCTCTCGAAAGAATTGAGTGGGAGGAAGATAGAACTTGATGAGGTTGTTAAACCTTTGTTCAACCAGAGAGTAGCGCAGCGCAGAAAGATGTTACTGTGAAGCCTACGTTAGTTGAAGAGGAAGTTAATGATGATGATCATGAAGCTTCAGGATCAAGTTACTATCAAACTTCGTAGGTCGACAAGGATGTGTACTGCTCCTAAGTGGTACGACAACTCTGTCTTGGAGGTCATGTTGTTGGACAACGATGAACCTACGAGCTATGGAGAAGCGATGATGGGCCCGGATTCCGACAAATGGTTGGAGGCCATGAAATCCGAGATAGGATCCATGTATTAAAACCAAGTGTAGACTTTGGTAGACTTGCTCGTTGGACGGCAGGTCGTTGAGTACAAATGGATCTTTAAAATGAAGACAGACATTGATGGTGAATGTCACTATTTGTAAAGCTCGACTTGTTGCAAAGATGTTTGTGACAAGTTCAAGGAGTTGACTACGATGAGACTTTCACACTCGTAGCGATGCTAAAAGTCTGTTGGAATTATGTTAGCAGTTGTTGTGTTTTCAATTATGAAATCTGGCAGATGGATGTCAAAACATCGTTTCCTTAATGGTTTACTTGAGGAAAGGTTGTATGTGATACAACCAGAAGGTTTTGTCAGGCCTAAGGATGCTAAAAGGTGTGCAAGCTTCGGTGATCCTTCCATGGACTGAAGCAAGCATCTCGGAGTTGGAATATACGCTTTGATGAGGTGATCAAAGTTTTGATGTTTATACAAAGTTTATGAGAAACTTGTATTTGCAATAAAGTGAGTGGGAGCACTATAGAATTTCTGATAAGTATATGTCGATGACATATTGTTGTTCAGAAATAATGTAGAGTTTCTAGAAAGCATAAAACGGTTATTTGGAAAGTGATTTTCAAAGGAAGACCTGGATAAAGCTACCTAATTGTTGAGCATCAAAATCTATAGAGATAGATCAAGATGCTTGATGAGACTTTCAATGAGTGCATACCTTCACAAGATTTTGAAAGAGTTCAAAATGGATCAGCCAGAGAAATAGTTCTCGTCTGATTTGTAAGGTGTGAAGTTGAGTGAGACTCAAAGCTCGACAACGGCAGAAGAAAGAGAAAGGATGAACGTCGTCCCCTATGCCTTAGCCATAGGCTCTATATTATGCCATGCTGTGTACCGCACCTATGTGTGCGTTGCCATGAGTCTATCAAGGGGTACAAGAGTGGTCCAGGAGTGGATCACTGGACAGCGGTCGGAATTATCCTTAGTAACCAGAGGACTAAGGAAATGTTTCTTGATTATGGAGGTGATAAAGAGTTCGTCGTAAAGAGTTACATCGATGCAAGCTTTAACACCTATCCGGATGACTAGTAGTAGCAATCTGGATACGTATAGTGGAGCAGCCATTTGGAAATAGTACCAAGTGGAGTGTGGTAGCAGTGTTTACGGTTTGACATAGAGATATGCAAAGTACACACAGATCTGAATATCGCAGACCCGTTGACTATAAGACCTCTCTCACATGCAAAGCATGATCGAGCCCCAGAACTCATTGGGTGTTAGATTCATAACAATGCGAATCACATGGTGATGTGAACTAGATTATTGACTCTAGTGCAAGTGGGAGACTGTTGGAAATATGCCCTAGAGGCAATAATAAATTAGTTATTATCATATTTCCTTGTTCATGATAATCGTTTATTATCCATGCTATAATTGTATTGATCGGAGACTTAAATGCATGTGTGGATACATAGACAAAACCATGTCCCTAGTATGCCTCTAATGGACTAGCTCGTTGATCAAAGGATGGTTAAGGTTTCCTAGCCATGGACATGAGATGTCATTTGATAACGGGATCACATCATTAGGAGAATGATGTGATGGATAAGACCCAAACTACAAACATAGCATATGATCGTGTTAGTTTATTGCTACTGTTTTCTGCATG
Organism: Hordeum marinum; assembly: GCA_022496015.1. Taxonomy (NCBI): domain Eukaryota; kingdom Viridiplantae; phylum Streptophyta; class Magnoliopsida; order Poales; family Poaceae; genus Hordeum; species Hordeum marinum. The sequence continues at coordinate 248,419,390 of CM039676.1, read as the reverse complement.
TCAAGTATATGTTCCTATGACCATGAGATCATGCAACTCACGGATATCGGAGGAGTGCCTTGTGTGTATCAAACGTCGCAACGTAACTGGGTGACTATAAAGGTGCTCTACAGGTATCTCCGATGGTGTCTATTGAGTTGGCATGGATCGAGACTGGGATTTGTTACTCCGTGTAACGGAGAGGTATCTCGGGGCCCACTCGGTAATGCAACATCACAATAAGCCTTGCAAGCAATGTGACTAATTGTTAGTTGCGGGATCTTGTATTACGGAACGAGTAAAGAGACTTGCTGGTAACGAGGTTGAACTAGGTATGGAGATACCGACGATCGAATCTCTGGCAAGTAACATACCGAAGAACAAAGGGAACGATATACGGGATTAACTGAATCCTTGACATAGAGGTTCGACCGATAAAGATCTTCGTAGAATATGTAGGAACCAATGTGGACGTCCAGGTCCCGCCATTGGTTATTGACCGTAGAGGTGTCTCGGTCATGTCTACATAGTTCTCGAACCCGCAGGGTCTGCACACTTAAGGTTCGGTGACGTTTCGGTAGTGTAGAGTTATGTATGGTGGTGACCGAAGGTTGTTCGGAGTCCCGGATGAGATACCGGACGTCACGAGGAGCTCCAGAATGGTCCGGAGGTAAAGATTCATATATAGGAAGTCCCAGTTTGGTTTCCGGAAAAGTTTCGGGCTCATCGGTAGTGTACCGGGAGTATCGGTATTGTACCGGGAGTGCCGGTAGTGTACCGGAGGACCTCCGGGAGGGGTATTTCGACCCCAAGAGGTCCATGGGCTGTGGGAGAATAATAACCAGCCCTTAGTGGGCTGGGAAAACAGCCACAAAGGCCCATGGCGCAGGAGAGAAAGCCTAAAGCAAAAAGTGGAAAATCAGCCAATAGGAGGCAATCCTACTCCAACTAGGATTGGAGGTGAAGTAGGATTGCTCCCACCTCCTATTTCGGCCGACCCAAAGGCCTTGGCTGCCTCTCCTCTCCTCTCCTCTCCTCCTATATATACTAGTGGATTGGGTGGTTTTTGGACATTTTTCTCGGCCACGTGCTACCCGTTTCACCGGTGCACAGTTTCTCCTCTAGATCGGTTTTCCGCAGCGCTTAGGCGAAGCCCTGCCGGAATCACTCCACCACCATCATAGGAGCGCCGTCACGCTGCCGGTGAAATCTCTCTCCTCTCCACCTCCTCTCGCTGGATCGAGACGGTGGAGATCGTCATCAAGCTGCACGTGTGCTGAACGCGGAGGTGCCGTCCGTTCGGCGCTAGATCGGAAGGACCGTGATCGAGATCGCGAGACAGTTCGTGATGAGATCACGGAACGGATCGTGATGAGTTCACGGGACAGATCGTGATCAAGATCGTGAGACGGATCGTGATGAGATCGCGGGACGGATCGTGATGAGTTCACGGGACGGATCGTGATTGGATCGCGGGACGGATCGTGATGAGATCGCGGGACGCTCGGCGATTTGGATCGCGAAGATGTTCGATTACACCAACCGCGTTTCTTAACGCTTCCCGCTTAGCGATCTACAAGGGTATGTAGATCCACTCTCCCTCTCGTAGATGCTCATCACCATGGATAGGTTTGCGTGTGCGTAGGAAAATTTTTGTTTCCCATGCGACGTTCCCCAACAGCTACTCCTCCTTTCCCTAGTGCATTACAAATATCTTGCACAAGGAAAAGAAGGAGAAGCGACCCCCACGACAACAGTCGGGATTCTTCCTCTCTCATATATATATATATATATATATATATGATGGACACTCTCCATCACTGAAAGACACATAAGGAGCCGAAACATACCTAAAGTTAACCCGTTCCATATATCGAGCAATGACATAGAAAAAATGCCCTATGTTTTGCTGGGATATCATTGAATTCCCGTTCTCGTTAATCACAAGCACTCGATATGTCCTACATTGTAGCACAAGTCATGCTAAAATTCATGAAAAAAATTCGGCATGACCTTTACTAAAACATCCTGAAATTCAAGTGAAGAATCTGCCATCTTGCAGCCCAGGCTGGTCGCAAAGACCCTTATCTTCACCGCAAAATTCACACGCTTGGATCATATCATCGTGTGATGACGACAACATTTCCTGTGTTCATGATTCAAAAATTACAGCACACGCTTGAATATATCGCAAAGAAGAAAAGAAGAGGAGGCGCGCCCCACGCATTATACCGATAAAATATCACTAATACATTTATAATGAACTCGAATATAATATCACTAATACATCATCCCGAATAATCCAGTTAATGCATCATCAAATATTAACTAATAAATCTCGAATATTATCATATAAGATCACTAATACAGATCGAATACTATCGAATAATCTAAGTCACTAGCGGTTCCTGAGTCGCAGGTGGTGGACATCCAAAGATAAGAAACCATCACAGGATCATAACTCGGGTGAGATCCCTGAAGAATCTGCCATGTATTGCTGAACCTGGCATCCAATGCCGCCATGTAGCGACGGACGTGCTCGTCCTCCTCCCTGACATGGTGACGTACCACCTCCGCGGGGGCCCGCTCCCCCTGCATCGAAACTGGCCCACGTGACCGCCACCACAGAAGCTCTGGGTCGACGACGAGACCTGGATTCCTCACCAAGCTCCGAGCCTGGAAAGGTAGCACCTCCCAGTGCCAGCCCGGCGGAGCCCAGTCCCGGACATGGCGCCTATCAAGCAGGCTCTCGCCGAACACTCGACGACGAGGATGCGGGTCGGGCATCGTCGACGCCGAGACAAATTCCTATGAGAAAATTTTCTTATCATTTAATCACTAATTTTTTAAACTCATTTTAGACTCATTTTGACTCGGTTTTCCAAAATGCCGCTTCCCAGCAAATCATAGCATTCCATATGCCTAATTTCTAGCACAAGTCATGCCAAAATTTTGACATGACCTACGCTAAAAAGTGGACATATCGAGCGCATGAAATTCACCGAGACGGAAATGAATCAACATTCGGTGAAACATAGGCCACTCGGATCATTTGCATATAACAGTAAGAAAAATATAAAACTTGAAAAAAATGCGATAAGGTTTTTCATATTTGGCTCTAAACTAATTAAGCTAACAAACCTAACCCTAGAATCAACCTAACCGCCCTAATCAACCTAAGCCTAGAATCAACCTAACAACCTATCCCTAGAATCAACCTAACCCCACTAATCCACCTAACTCCTAGAATCAACTTAACAAACCTAACCCTAGAATCAACCTAACCCCCCTAATATTACAAAATGGCCGGATGCGAGATGGGGTGAAGGGAGTGAGGGAGAGGGAAGAGGGAGGAAGGAGTGAGTAGGGGCTACCTATGAAGGGAGGGGTGCGAGGTGAGGGAGGGGGCGATGACGACGGAGGCTGCAACGGTGAGGAAGGGGGCAACAGTGAGGGAGGGTGCGACGGTGAGGGAGGGGGTGAGGGTGAGGGAGTCCGCAACGGCGAGGGAGGGGGCACGACGGCAAGTGAGGACCGAGGCGCGACGGTGGCAGCGACGGTGGCGGTCGAGTGAGAGGAGTGACGAGAGGGATAGGGGATCGAATGGGGAGGGAGATGTGGGGATCGAATGGGGAGTGAGAGTCAACGGTGGGGGTAGAGTAGCAGTAGCGCTGGATATAGGGAACCGCTACTGCTAAGTATCATAGTGGTAGCGCTGGTCCGAGCCGAGCGATGTTGCTAATCAAGGCCCACCTTCTGGTAATGTACAACCATAGCAGTAGCGGTGGTCCCGTGACAAGCGCTACTGCTACGGCTGTAGTAGTAGCGCTGGTTTTCAAGAGCCGCTACAACTACAGGTACACACTGGTGGTGACACCAGGACCACTTATTAGTAGCGCTGGTTAGCTAGCCAGCGCTGCTGATATGGTTCTACTTGTAGCGCTTGTTTCTATCCAGCACTGCTACTACCTAACAATAGCGCTTTCCCTATATCTAATGCTACTACTAAAATCATGTCTATAGGCTTTCTCCTAGTAGTGTGAGCTTTGTTGTCTTGGGCGTGTTCCCTTGCCAGAGGCGTGCCAGCGATGGCGGCATTCGCCGGCGGGTGCGCGGAGCTCCGGGCCATGTGTCGGCCTATGGAGGTGCATAGCGTGGTGGCCGCCATGGCGGACGCGGAGGCGGCGCACGGTGAGTCCGCGACGAACATAAAGGCAAGGCAGCATGGCTGCGGTGCGCGGCGTGGCGGCATGGAGGTGCTGCACGGCAGCAGAGGCCGCAGTGGCGCGGTGTGACGCCATGAAGCGGCGTCCGAGAAGCCTCGCATTTGAGCGCGACAGCATCGACGGCGTTTGTCGCCAAGGGACGCCAGGTGTGTGTCACTGGCGGAGAAGCAGCTCGGCGTATGTCGTCGGAGACGAAGAAGCATGCATGGTGGTGACCGGCGTCAGTGCGCCAGGTCAAGTCCGTAGCAGCCGAAAAAGGCAAGATCCAACGACCCACAGCTAAACAGTGCCACAGAAGAGCCCCGAGCAGGGAGGAGGGCCGCCACCCCATCCCAAATCGTCGGACGAGCTACCAGATCGGCAGCCGACCAGCCGCAACCGCAGCCCGAACCACCATGGACCCAGGGCGGAGAAGACGCTGCAGGAGGCCTCCAGGACGTGCATCAGCGGAGTCGAGCCTCCCACCATCGTCCGCACCATCCGTGCCAGCCGCCGCCCGCAGACCCCAGATCGGATCGGGACCGAACGGGCCGAATGACTGTGATCGTGCACTGCAATGGTGCGCCCACCACCATGACGAGGCGCCATGCTGCACTTCGGAGACCGCCTCCGCCGCGAGCAAGGACGCTACCCCGGAGCCGAACACCGGACTGCCGCCGCCCGCACGCGAGATCCCCTCCTCTCGCGCGAGCATCAGCCAGAGAGCACCCCGCCGCCGCCGCCCGCACGCGAGATCCCCTCCTCTCGCGCGAGCATCAGCCAGAGAGCACCCCGCCGCCGCCGACTCCACGCAGACTTTGCCTGCCGGAGGCCACCGACGACGGCGAGGGGGAGAAGGGCTGGTGAGGGGAGTCCGGCTGCGGGAGGGATGGGGTCGCCGCCCGTGTCGCCCTGGGGAGGGAGTGGCGTGGGGGATTTTCGGGGTGTATGTGACGTCTTTGTCTTCCGATATCTCCTATAGAGGTATTCGATTATCATGGCGTCGGTAGCCTGACAAGGGATGCCGTTAGAGAAGGTTTCAACGAAGAGTATGCGTACATGAATGGAAACACAATATCTCTGATTAGGCTATGTCGATGTGCGCTTGTGTCGTGTCCTTGCTAGAGAGCACCCCGCCGCCGCCGGCTCCGCGTAGGCTCTGCCTGCCGGAGGCCACCGGCGACGGCGAGGGGGAGAGGGGCTGGTGAGGGGAGTCCGGCTGCGGGAGGGATGGGGTCGCCGCCCGTGTCGCCCTGGGGAGGGAGTGGCACGAGGGCTTTTCGGGGTGTATGTGACGTCTTTGTCTTCCGATATCTCCTCTAGAGGTATCCGATTATCAAGGCGCCGGTAGCCTGACAAGGGATGCCATTAGAGAAGGTTTCAACAAAGAGTATGCGCACATGAGTGGAAACACAATATCTCTGATTAGGCTATGTTGATGTGTGTCTGTGTCGTGTCCTTGCTGAAGGTGGTGGATTGAAGCCCGTTTTTGGAATTAGAATCTTGAAACTAGCCTGTGATCATTGACACATGGGCGACGATTTCTTCTTAAAGGCTTATCCTATGAGTTGTGTATTTTTAAGTTTGTTTCTGTCTTTTACCATAGGATTAGTGATTGGTTGATGTATATACTATTGCGAGGCATGCAACCATTTTTTTGGATCGATTTTATTCGAGTCATGGTTTTTATTTCTTTAATAATATAAGTTGTATGCACTTTAAAGAGGTCGGATGTTATCCTTCTTTTTAAAAAAGAATAATAATATAAAATTCTGTTATTAATAAACCCTGAACTGTTGCGTTATTTCAGGAGAGTAAAATATTGATTATGGATGATAGAATGGTTGAGGTTAAAGTTTTACGGCAAGAGAGAAATGACACACCAATAATGAGTCGGCTGGAATTGTCCACTTGGATATAAAAATGATGATTTGGATATAAAAATGATGATTTGGGTGCGTTCAGGCAGGAAGGTTGTACCCTCAGCCTCAGGTCCTTTTTATTTCTGTATATAAGAATTGTCAGTTTGATTATATTTATCTTAGTAATATTAATATTAATATTAAATTTATACAACATAAAATTCAAATTCATAACACAATTAATGATATTGATTTTGCATTGTGAAAGTTGATATTTTTCTTATAAAATTTGTCTTCATACAAATCTTATACGGATAGTAAAAAGGATCAGAGGGAGGAAAAGTATGTGCTCAGGACAACTCTGATCCAGGTTGATCAATAGAAAAAAAGATTTGGCTTCCATAAGCTGGAAATAGAAATATTGTTCCATCACTCACCGAAGAAATACTGGTCTGTCGCTCACCAGTCGGTCATCACCAAGGAAAAGAACAGAGGTCAGCAGCATCTAGACCAGAGTTCGCAAGCCCGTCATCATCACTCATCAGCAACCACGCCATCGTCCTTGCCTGCTCCTTCTATCCATCCATCCGTTCCCTCTTCTCCATCCCATCATCCCATGTAACCAAATCAGCTCCGCTCAGCTCAGCGACAACAGCGGCGGATGATGAGAGCTCCTCCTCGGCTACCGTCGCCTCCTTCCTCCGCCTCGGCTCCTCACCTCCTCCTCTACGCTTCCTCCGCGGCCTGCCGCCTCCCTCCCTCCGCGGCCGCCGTCGCCCGCTCCGTCTCCGTCTCCACCACCGTCGTCGACGCCCCGGCCGCCGCCGCCGAGCCGGGCTCCTCCGATTCGGCCTCCGCCACGCCGCGACGCCGCCTCATCCTCCTCCGCCACGGGGACAGCGCGGTTGGGGAACGCTTCACCAGAGGTATACATCGTACTACGTAGCAGGCAGAATCGTCAAGTTTTATACCATCTCCAGTAGAGAAGAGCGTGTAGGTGCAGCTTCTGTGATGAATTTTCCGTTCAATGAGTTGCCTGGGCGCTTGAGCTCCCAATACTTTGGGGTATCAATTAAGTCTCACATTGAGTTTTTTTTTGGTCAAAAAAAAAAACTCTCACATTGGGTAACATCAAAAAAACTCTCACATTGGTGCTTAGGTTGTTATACTTGAGTTAAATGTCAGGCTAAAATTCACGACATTATGAATAAGGTGTTTGGTAGATTAGTTGGACAGACGCGGAGCACGAAATGAGAAATCAAGGATCAAGAGGGTCAGTGTGTTTTTATGCTGACAGGCTTCGGTCAGCATTTTATGTGTCTGGTTCTATGTGCTATTTTAGCAATTTTTAATCACTAACTAAATTCAGTTCTTCTCTTTACTTTTGGCACAGTATTGTGGTACTCTTGTTTAGCTACAGTGCTACAAGAAACCTAGATGCATTCCTTCTTTGTGGTTGCTGGCCTTTTACATTTCATTCTTGAAAAACAACAGCTCATATTGCCATCAATGACAGATCATGACAGACCACTGAGCAAATCTGGAAGAGCTGATGCAATAAGTGTTTCTGATAAGTTTCATCAAATGGGATGGATACCTGAACTTATCCTATGCAGGTACATCATTATCTTGTGCACATCATTATCTTGTGCACATCATTATCTTGTGCACATCATTATCTTGTGCACATCATTATCTTGTGCAGAACAATGTGTACACAGAATAGGGTTTAACGACAGCAGTAGGTGTGTAATGCAGGAATGCTTCGAGGTGCAATTTGGTTGCCCTCGTATTTGTTACTAATTGTGTGGGTAGGTCTCGCACTTTTTTGACAAAGGATGGATTTCATTGACTCAAAATGAAGCATCAAGTGGATGCAAACACAATGAGCACACACTCGGCCTCTGCATAGCTAGGATGCACACAGCCACTACGAACATGCACACACACAAAAACGCCGGCAAATAACCAATGGAAGCTTTCGGTTATAAAATGTTGTTTCTATGTGATTCACTTAGATAAGCAGTGGCTAATGACACACTCCATTGGAGAGACCTAGAGATACTTTCATTTGAAAATATCGAATTATAAGCTGTGTCTATGAAGATGGCGTAAAATCACCTAGTTTGGTTACTCATATGTGTCTTATTCTTAATGGAGCATGCCATGTCATTCATACCTTCCTAAACTGTTTGTGAACACAGTGATGCAACTCGTACAAAGGAAACTCTTCAGATCATGCAAGAGCATGTCCAAGGATTGTCTCAAGCACTTGTGCATTTTATCCCAAGTTTCTACTCGATTGCTGCAATGGATGGTCAAACTGCCGAGCACTTGCAAAAGGCAATTTGTGAATATTCAACTGATGAGATACTAACGGTGATGTGAGTCTGCTAGTATTATTTGTTCTTCATTATGCCATGTTCTCTGATGCATGTTTGGACTACATAGCCATTTCCTTCTAAGCACCTGTGCATAATATCTCATTGCCAGGCCTATTTTTGAAGCTTTTGTAGAATAAAATTTCAGGTGCATGGGACATAATAAAGGATGGGAAGAAGCAGCCTCTATGTTTTCTGGTGATTCAGTGGTGCTCAAGACGTGCAATGCTGCATTGCTAGAAGCTGCTGGAAAATCATGGATTGAGGTTAGTATTACTCTGATGCCTGAACATAAATTATGCTTCCCTTTTTAACCCCTTGATAGTACTGCGATGTGCCTACCATCATTGTGGTTGCCAACAACGCCCAAACTGATTGTGCAAATGCGCATTTACTCTAATTATATATTTTCCCTGTAACTTACTGATTTTTGGCTAATGTAGAACTTTAAATGATGCAAGCAGTATTCACTGGTGATTTCTAGTTAGGCGGTTCCTTTAATTCTGCAGTACTGTTTATTGTGAGTCATGTGAAAAGCACACACTAAAGGGAATTTAGAAAGCCAAGTATGACTAATTAACTGTCTGTTTGAAGGATAGCTGAATTGAATGACCGTTCAAAAAAAGAAAAAAAGGATACCTGAATGAGACCACTCAGGAAAATAAGGAAAGTTTTTGGCAGTGCAAAGAATTGCTGCAAATGCCTATGGTTTTTCTTCAAAAAGTATATTAGCTTGTGTTGTATGGCACATTCAGGCCTTCTAAACTAAACTGAAGGGAAATCACCATGTGGCAAATCGGAATGGTCAAACATTTTCACCATATGTGAAACAATTACCTATTTCGTGCTCCATTGGTTTCATGATGTGGGTTCATATAGTCTTCTCCATCAAACAAAATGATGTGGGTTCATAGGGCACCATTTTTCATGAAATAAAAATCCTGTTGAGCAGATAAATTAGCAGAAATTTGACCGAATTTCTGTCATCATGATATGCAGGCTTTTTCGCAGGCTGGCCTTGGGGGATGGAAGCTTCATGGTATTGTAAAGCCATAAAGTGAAAACATTGTAGCTAAAGCTAGATGCGTTTTTTTGTAGCATTTTTGTTCTCATTTTGCCTTGTGTAGCTATGTTTGAATGTTATTGAAGTTATTGATGTGGATAGATAGATGAGATCAATGCATTTCGCCTTACCTGATAAGACTCGGAAAAGTATAAGCTTAAAATGTGAGCATAATAGATGTCTGTTATCTAGGAACTAAGAGCATCTCCAACAGCTCCGCTTTCCCCAATAAAATTCTGGTCTTGGAGTTGTCCCAAAAAAAAGTGCACCAACAGTTCGTCTTCCCCAAAATTATTGGTGATCACCAATAAACAACCCATCTTCCCCTATTTGGAGGGAGAGTTGGCCCTCTCCCAATCCAATTGTCAATATTGTCCCAATCCAATCCCCAACATTGTCTAAATGGCCACTGGACCGTTGCCGGACCGTCACCAGAGCACTGCTGCGCCATCGTCGACTGATTGACAAGTGGGTCCTGGATGTCGGATTGGTTATTGGGGATGGGATTATTGAGAATCTGCTCGAGCCCTCATCCACAATAACCAAAAAAGTGCTGTTGGGGATTATCGGGGAAGTTCTTTTGATGAGCTGTTGGAGATGCTCCAAGTTTGTTCAGCTGAATTTTATCTTATGGATATGGAGTTGTTCGATTACAAGTTGGCGTTTTTATTTTTATTTTTTGGGTATAGATGCATATAAATAAATATTTGCTGTCATTTGGAAAACGCTTCCGTTCAGCTGACCGATCTTTTGCGTGCGTCGACCACCTTGAAGGTCGTCCGATCAGATCTAATCCGATGGCCCACAACAACCCCGACCCAAGGGCATTTTTTAACATTGCCTCTGTTGCAAAACTTTCGAGGGCAACAACTGATCTGATGCGGAGCGGCTAGGGCGATGGACGTGGCATGATCCGCAACGACGATGACCCGCACAACCATCGGAGCTCCAAGACCCGTCATCGCCTGACCCTCCCAAGTCGCACGGACGTTTATCCCTCCGCCATCCATCACGTCAAGCGTGACACCCCAAGCCCACTTGCCAGCGACCTTCTACACTCCTGCACCATCAAGGCCCGACCCCAAGCTCGAAGTTCGCAGCAAGGCTCTTATCACAGAAGATCAAATGCACCAAGACTTGTTGTAGTGATCTGAGGAGAAAACGGTCCTTGAAAGATTTGCAACAAGACTCCTTTTGTAGAAGACTGAGCGCAACAAGGCTCCTGTTGTTGCAGGTAAAGAAGAGGTTCGGAGAAGATTGCAACAAGACCGTTGTTGCACAAGGCTAAGAACAGTTGCAATTCAATGGATTTTTCGTGTGGCATCCGACGGCCGCGGGCCGATCTAATCAACTTATCACGCAGCTTTCGTGTAACAGTCCACTTGTCCTTTACGTTTTCTGGTTAGAGCAATTCTAGCAGATACGGTAAAAGCGCCTGAACTGTAAATTTGGACGAGTATAAGGTTTTGGGCCATTTTTTCGGCCAGATCAGACCCCGTATACTCAGCCTGACCAGTAATTTTTTTACAGTGGTCCGGAAACGCACCCCTCGCGCGGTATATCTGCGGGGCCGTGTGCTCAATATGGGTCCAAACCCTATCCATCCTCTGTCGCGAAATCCCCATTCCTCAGCGTATTTCTCACCGTCGGTGCCTCAAAATCCATCGCCCGCCCACAAATATGTGCGATGGGGAACTCTGTCCGCCGTGGCGACGACGACCCCGAGGGGGCGCATTGCGTCATATCCAATGGGGCACGGAAGCGCGCCGCCTTGCGGTACACCCGTCACGGGCTGACGCACCCGCCGTCGCTCCTCCGCCGTGAGCCGGAGGAGTACGACTGTGCGTGCGGGCGCCTCTTCTCCGGTGCAGGCAACTTTTTTGGGGCATCCAGCTCGCGCTCCTCTCTCACCCCGGTGAAGAGGGAGCCGAAGGAGCTCCCCCCGGTCTGCGCGGTGAAGAGGGAGCCGTAGGATCAGGTGGGGCCGGAGTGTCGGGCCGATGGCGTCGTCGGGCCGGAGGACTTCCTCCCCCCGGTGGAGGTGGACGCGATTTTGCCCGCGATGCTCACCGGAATGAGCAGGAGGACGAAGCAGAGCAGGAACGCCGTCGGAGGGACGAGAAAATCGACGTCGTGCTCTACGATCAGGGACTCGCATGGACGGATCGGCCCTCACGTTCGGTGACAAGGAGGAGGAGTGGCGTGGCGAGGCCGCTGAGCAGGAGAGGATCTTCGTCGACCTCACCTCCGATTCCGACTCCGATTAAGCGTCGCAGCTGGTCAGCTACCACACTTTACGTGCTCCGACGAGATCTATTTTGGCTAGTTCTAGGTTAGGGTAGCTCCAGCGAGCTTTTATGTACATATATCTATGTTGTGTAGGAACGATTTGCCCCAATGTACAAATGATCTATGTTCCGGTGAACTTTTGTGTTATATAATTTCTCGCGCGAAACATGTTTTTTCAAATTTTACAGTTTGGATACGGTTTCGGTTATGGAACGGCAATTTTGAGCCTGTATAGACCCTGCTGCGCGAACTGGAACCGCGCGGAATAGGGGGTCTGCTAGGGTTGGTCTTAGCATATAAGTCGTTGCGGCCAAGTATGTCTAGTCCAACTCGTGAATATCACAAATTAAATCGTAAATCCTAATTCCAACCAACATCTAGCAGCAGGATTAAGTGACATGCGATGTGATTACTCATTATTTCCTGAAACACAATTCAGGGTTATTATGGCATAAAAATCATCGTATCCTAATACTATATATTTCCTCCTTTCATAAATATAAGACCTTTTAAAGATTTTAATATAGATTATATAAAAAGAAAAATAAGTAAATCTACACTCTAAAATACATCTATATACATTCGCATGTAGTTTGTATTAAAATTCTAAAAAACTTTATATTTGAAAAAGCGAATGATTTATTTACTCAGGGAGGATCGAACCAGCGAACCAAATATTCTCCTTGAGCGTTCGCTCAGTAGATCTAGCTAGCTGATTTGTTTTTTCTTAAAAAATGTCATCAACAAGAAGAACAAAAACGAAAAAAAATCTTATCCACCAAAAGGCAGAGAAAACATAAATTTACAATTGCCATTTAAAATTGCCAGCCTCTTATTTATATAAAATAAGTTTGTACAAAAGTTATAGCACTACACCTGGTTTATAATTTGCCATGATGTTAAAAATAACACTTCATGGCAATTGAGTGTAATTTTTTTTACATAATTTGGCATGCTTTACATTTTTATTTTCAAACACAGAAAATCACTTGCAGGAAATTTCCATGATAAAAGTAAATAAAATTGCCTTGCCATTGAAAAAATAAATGACCATGCTATCAGTAATAAATTGACATGGTCTTTATAAAAAAAATCACGTTATTAAAAAATAAAATAAAACTGTCACGCCCTTAATAATAAAACATGCCATGAAAAAGTGATAAAAATTCCCAAAGCCTGCCATGGAAGCATTACAAAAAGACTCTAAAATTGCCATGTTTGAAAGATAAAAAGTGTTACGAATTTTCCATGTTATCGGGAGGAAAATTTATTCTATTTTTTTTTGCCATTTGTACAAAACAAGCTTGACGTGTGAACATTAAAAAATGTTTAAATTTTCCATCTGACGAGTTAAAAAAACTTCCATGAATTTTTTTTTTCGAAAAAGTTGCCATGTACATAAACAAAAAAAAACATAATTCCCACCTAGTAACAAAAAGAGCTCTTTTATGGTACCCAGGAGTAAATATTGGCCGTTCATTTATGAAATCTAATGATGTCGACCGGTCTATACCACTCCAACTTGGCAGTGGAATCGTGAGCGGTATGCTTGCACCGCTTCGCTCCCTTCCTTTAGTATACAAGTCCCAAGGGCGTTTTGGGAAGTGAAAAATTCCAGCCCACCCCGATGGCGACCCGCCCGCCCTCGCTCTACCATTTCGTTCCCGACCGTGCCCACGTGAGTTACAGCCGACGGCGGCTTGTACCTAGCCATCTATGGTGAGTCAGGAGGTCGTCGAGCCAGGCCATCTTCCTCGCCATCAACGGCCTGCTGTTCCCTCCCATCCCTCCACTCTCCTCCTTTTCCTCCTGCCACCAGGCTCTGAAGGAGGACCCGCCATGCCCACACCACTGCTCCATCGCAAGGCCACGATTGGTCTTTGGTCGTCTTCATATCCACAGGCACCCCGTTGTGCTCTCTCGTCCATGCAGACATCCCACGTCGGAGCTTTGTGCTCGTCTACTCCGTCGACCTGCCCTCCGGCAGCGCACGACGCCTCACCCCTTCTTGCCCTGACTTCAGGCCCGTCGTCTCGCCCTTCGGGGACTGGAACGCCGCGGCAAGGACGGCTAGGCCGGCAAGGTGGAGCACCTCGGAACCGACGACGACACCTTCTGGACATCTGATGCCTCTCGGCGCACGTTGCTCGTCCGGAATGGGAGCTGGCAGTGTCGGGAAGGCGAGGCCATGGCAGCTGGTTGTCATGGCATGCCCTCCAGGATCGTGCTACCCCTTCACGGTCGTGAGGTGACACAAGGCTGCGGGGTTGCTCGCGTGCTGGAGATGGGAGCGGTCACTACGGGGCTGTGGTGCGTGCACTGCGGCTGTTGCTACAGGCATGGAGTGCGAATGGGCACGTGTATGGCTGGGTGTGTGCTTGCGTGACGAGCTCCAAGGACTCATCAATGGTGGACGGGGCGCTAGCTTAAGCGCGAGGATGGTACAGTGGACAAAAACGACGGGAAAGGAAGCAAAGATGAGCGGAAGGTCACCACGGTTTCGATGGACGTGACGAGATGGCCGGGGATGCAGTGGAGACGGTGAGGGAGCACGCTGATGCCGGTGGTGGTCCTCAGATGCGCGACGAAGAAGACGAGCTCAACAAATCTATGCCTATCCTACCCTCAAAAAATGGTGGTCTGATTTTAATATACTACTCCCTCCGCTGTCAACAATATAGGGTATAGTAAAAACTCTTAACAAAAAAAGGAACCAGGATTCACTCCAAGGTCTCTCCTAGTGGAGCTCGAGGGAGACACTAGCCATTGCGGTGAGTAGGTTGTGTTTGGATAGGATGCGTTTGCTGGGAGGGGTGTTTTGGATCCGGGAGCATTTGCTCCCGGATGAACAGTGTCATAAAAAATGTCATAAATGTTTCCGAAAAATTCTGATTTTTTTTTGAATGTTTGTGTTAGTATAGCAAACATACTTGACAATTTTCATACGAAACCGATATGTAGTATTTCGTCAATGAAAAAAATAAATTTGGGTGACATTTTAAAATAACATTTGGTGTTTAAATTTGTTATTTTTGCATAGGTCATAATGTTTAACCTTTTTACCTAAAAATTTGCAGGTAACATTTGAATGTGACTACAAATACACAAAAAAATTGTTAGAATTATTTTGACATTTGAAAAATTATTTTTTGCGTGCAGAAACACGTGCTCACAGGGTTTGCTTAGCTTTTGTGTTAGAGCGGAGGAGTTTCAAAATCTGACGTGGTAGCAACCACGCATCAAGATCTGTGCGGTACATCCAACGGCAGCCAATGCGTTTGCTGGGAGGAGCAAAAAATCTGACGTTTTGGAATGGTTTTCAAACGACGGCTCGACACGAGTGGCTAGCGATATGAAAACCAATCAAATATAGAAATTTGTATTCAAACGAGCTGCTCAATGATATCATACTGAAGTCGCACTCAATTTGTTCAAATGCTGGCCGGCGAGATTCAGCTGTGAAGTGAGTTGCCGTGAAAAAAGGGTATCGTGAAAGGCGAGCTCCCCCACTTGAGCTGTCCGGCAGAGGTTTCATCATCGTCCTTATCGTCGTCGGCACAGCTGCTGCTTTGCCCGCGCCCCTGGTTTCGGCTTAAGCGCAACTTGTGCGTTAGCCATAGCCAGGTGCCCTGCTCCGGGGGAGGAGCTAGCCCGGCCACTTGGCGGGACAAGATTCTCCCGCTTGGCCGTATAAATCGACAGAAAATCCGACTGGGCGAGCTAGATTCAAGGAACCATCTAAGCCAAGAGTTAATGCCAATGCACCTTCGTTTAAGATTTTAGGATATGTACAATGGTTGATAAGACAGTTTTATCTTAAATTCTATATGTAACTTAGAGATAACAAAAAAGAATCTACAATGAGTCATCTCTTAGCCTTATCTTCAATAACTAGCTATTCCTAAAAACTAGTTATTCCTAAAGACATGATGAGACATATGTGTTAAGAGATCACCTCTTATTTTCTCTTAAATAAGAGAAGGTAAAACCATTTTTACGAGTTTTCTCTCCTTCACCTCATCATTTACCCTACGTGATGTTCCTAAGATAGCATCATTATACATGTCCTTACAGCGTACGAAGTTCTTCATAGCCGAATATCCGACGCTATCTCTTAAATGTCCGTCAGTATGGTGTATTTAAAATTTAAATCCATTCGATCACATATTGCGCATCGAAACAAAGTAACATCAAATCACAATAAAAAAGATAAGTATGCATAATTTTTACATGCATGATCACAACAAATTGCATGTCCGTCACCGTGGAACATGCAATCGGTGGCCCATGCCTTCTTCTCTGCCGTCTCAGACGCCTCCTTCTTCGTTGCTGCCTTCTCCTCTGACGTCTTCTTCACCGCCTTCAACTCTTCCTTCTGGCACTTTAACATCTTCAAACAGACGGCTTGCACAATCATCTTCGGGTCTTCATCTAAATTCTCCATCTTCAAGGTCAACATGTTCACGCCCTTCAAAACGGCTGTGATCTCAACATTTCTCTCTTTGAGCATGGCCTTCCTCTCTTCGAGCATTAGCTTCTTGTCGGTCGCCTCCATCAATATGTTCAACTTCTTAAAAAATAATCCTTGACGTCGGGGCGCTTGATGTATGCCTCCTCCTTCTTCGACAAGATGTCATAGAATCTCTCCATCATCTTAGCTGCCCCTTCTTGCTTCACCCTCTCCTCCTCCCACTTCTTTCCCCGAAACCCTCTTCTAACCTTTTTGGCGGTTCTTTTGTTGGGTCGGTTGGATCACCGGTTCTTCTTCGATGCCATGAGCGACGGTGTTGGCAATGTATAGATTCCACTTGAGTTGTCCATTCAACTTCGACAACCAATGCATGACCGTGAAGTTCTTGTTCTCTAACTTCAAGAACACACTACACGCACACTAAGGCTATAAAATAAAATATTGTCAACAATTCATATCCTACCAATACAAAACAATGCATATCCGGACACAGTTGATCCTACAAAACAATGCATATCAGGACACACTTGATCCTACAAAACAATACATATGCCAATACAGTTGATCCTACAAAGCAATGTGTATCCAGACCACTATTCAAAAAGTCGCCCGACTCAGCCATTTATGGTCTGATTATCGCTACTCGTGAGGTGACCGGTAAGAGTATGCCTTATCTTCACCGTTTATCTTTTGAGCCGATTTATCGTTCTAACAAGCGATTTATCGGGAATCTACCGATAAATCGGGCCTATTCCTATTACTATGTTTACAAAAATTATGTTTATTTGTATTTTTGTGAACCTTGTTATGCAATATGTACTATTGCCCTATTTTGTTTGTCATTATACATACAAGGATTCAAAGGCTAGAAATCAAGGTAACACTTCCACCCAATATTCTTTTGGTGTTGAACATATCATATTTTAGTGTTGGGAACCTAGGATTTACAAAAAATGGACGATTAATAGGCGATCGATAAAATCAATTAATCGCTGGATTTCTGATTAATCTCTAATCTCCAACTGATCGAGACACTAACGATAAGCGATATCCTCAACATTGATCCAGACACAATTGATCCCACAAAACAATGCGTATTCTGACACAATTTATCCTACAAAAAATGTATATCCAGACACAATTGATGTACACAATAATTCATGACCGGCCAAATGATCTATGAACAATGCATATTTGTCCACAATTGATCTACGCAACAATTCATGGCCGGACAACTGAGTTACGAAACAGTGCATATCCAGACATAACTGATCTATAAAACATTACATGCTGGCCAAATGATCTATCAAATAATGCATATATGGACACAATTTATCTACACGGCATTGCATATCCGACCAAATGATCTACAAAAGAATGCATATCCGTGAAAATGATGAACTTAATTGCTCGGTGATTTGCATACCACTTGGCCATCGTGCGATGAGTTGCCTCAAGTGGCTGCATGACTTGACACAACCTCTTGGATGATGTATCATCGATGGTTGAGGGGCTTTGCGTCGCGATTGCAGATGAGCATCTCGAGTAGGGCTGCAAATGATTGTGTTCATAGAACCAAGAGCTTTTGCTCCGTGCCATTTCTCGGATCAAGACTAGTGACCAACCATGCATCACACAACAACTTGTCCTCCCACATGTTGAAACTTCCTCATCTACCCCTCTTCTTTGGATAGACAACAAAGTCATCCGGATCATCATTGTCGTTGTTCTCCTCTTGCTCCTGTTTTCTGATGGCCCAATCATGTTATTGTGTGTCATTGCTCGGCTAGGTTTAGCCATGTTGTGGCATGGCTGGGTGTACATGCCGGACTGGATGTACCCCTGGTGGGAGCCCGAATGGGTGTACGATCCGGCCTTGATGGGCTTCGAGTCATCCACTTGCCCGTCCTCGTAGAAACTTCTTCCGCCGCCTCCGTCGTGGATGATCTCAAACATCTCCATGTCTGCGTCGCCGCACACCGGCTCTCCCGCTTTGGTCATACAAGTGAACAACGTGCGGGCACCCAGATGCTCCACGCCCGGTGTCTACCTCCGGACAAGCTGAGGTGATGAACATCGATAAACGTAGTGATATGACATTAACATCTATAATGAAGGGCACTTGCCTGGTGGTGGATTCCCGGGACTACATTCCGTGCTGCTTGGAGGTGTAGTATTATATTGTAATGCTTCGGTCATGGCGGTGTCTGCATGGTCAGCGACGGCAGTGGGCCCCCGCGTTGACCACCTCTGCCACGACCACTAGCTCCACATCCACCGTCGTGACCTCCACAAGCCTTCTGCTTCTTGACCGGTGCAACCTTTGTCTTTTCTTTGAGGTAGTGTTTTTTCCTTGTCTCCGATTGATCTTGCGGGCAAGTGTGATCGCCAGATACTCCACCACTACC
The DNA here is from genome assembly GCA_022496015.1 of Hordeum marinum. NCBI lineage: Eukaryota > Viridiplantae > Streptophyta > Magnoliopsida > Poales > Poaceae > Hordeum > Hordeum marinum. The sequence goes on along the minus strand of CM039676.1, from coordinate 248,400,732 downwards.
ATTTGGGCAACTTCTCTTGCAGCTTCATGCTACTTTGTGTAGATGCGTTGGGTTTTTTCCTAAAGAGGAAGGGATGGATGTATTAAAGTATTAATAAGTATTTCCCTTAGTGAGAACCAAGGTTTATCGAACCAATAGGAGGATCACGCAAATGACCATCAATAGTACCTACACACGCAAGAACAAAATACCTGCACCCAACTCGGGCAACAGGGTTGTCAAACCCCTTGTACTCGTTAATTGCAAGGATCAAATATGATAGTGTGAAAGTGCATGGTGCTTCCATGTGTGGTATTGATAATTGATGGCACTCTCTATGGACTAAGGTTTCCTTGAGTTATATTCGTAGGATTTGTCCATAGGCATCTCTTGAAGTCCATTTGTTCGTTTCAAGGAGATTATGTGATGAACAAGGTTCTACTCAAGGAATTATCCAAAGATTGGTCATAGAGAAGACATGATACAAGGTTGATCAAGACTAAGTCAAAGAGTGAATCAAGTTGATCAACACACAAATCATACAAGATGTAATGAGGGGGATCAAGTGATCCCATGGCATGGTAAGCATTGTCCATTACACTTTGTGTACTAACCCATGGTTTACGTGAGAGTTCTATGTGGAGTTAGGTATGTTTCCATGGGCTTGCTTCAAGGGGAAGATCTCATAAAAGCCATGGAGGATGACATCAAGTGGTGATCGTCATCAAGATTGCGGTGTGCAAGTTCAAGTGGAGAATCACGACAAGATCATGCTTGAAGTTTGTCGTCCATTTTGGTGACAGTGGACTTGTGAAGATGTGCCAAAGAGTGGCCCGCCCATAGCGGAGTATGGGGGAGTAATCTACTAGTCTTCATCGTGCCATCGCAATCAAGAAAGGTGGTCCAACTTGAGGAGATCAAGATCGTCATCATCCAGCTCAAGTGGATTATGCACAAGGAAAAAGTTTGCCCTTGAAAGGTTTTCTACTTAGTCGGTCTCATGGTGGTAGTTGGGAGACCGGGTTATAGGACTGATTGTCGTACTATCAAGGGGGACTCTCAAGTGAGTAGCTTGATTGTATCATTCGTACAGAGCTCAAACCATTGCATCCTTGCATCATATCTCTTGGGTATTTTGTGGTTTTTATCTTTGTGAGTTTTAGAGCTTATGATCATCTTCATGACAAGCTCGAGTTCATAGAAAACAGACTTCATATGCATCTTCTATGATGTTTTCAATGTTGGAGTTTATTTCGGTATTTCTCTGATGGAGGTTTCACTCCTCTATATCATAGGCATACTCCTCCGTGCTATTGGATAGTATTTGTCATCATCTATCTAGCAAGATTGAGTTTTCTCAATTCGAAGCTCATTTCCAAAAGTTAGGGCAATTCTTGTGTTCCTGCATTCATCTGTTTTGCTTGGGTTTCTTTGTAGCACTCCCACGGTAGTACCGCTCTCGGAAGCGGTAGTACCGATTTTAAGCGGTACTTCCACTGTCCAGTGTCGTGGCTACTACCGCTACTGCTGGGGACTCGACTTTTCGTGTCAGGTTGCGCAACAGTAGAACGATAGTGCGAGCGGTAGTACCTCTTATAAGCGGCAGTACCGCTCGCTCACTACCGCTCCACTTTCACTTATCCAGCCGCTTTTGGTTTTGTCGCGCTCTCATTGGTAGTAGGGTGGAAGTGGGTGCGCGTTACTGCAGATTATATGTGGTAGTACCGCTCACATTGGGCGATAGTACCGCCGTTGCGGTACTACCACACTCCATCGGCCTGCCCTATCTCCATAGGCCCATGAGTTGCAACCCCAGCGCTAATACTGTTGGAAATATGCCCTACGGGTAATAATAAATCAGTCATTATCATATCCTTGTTCATGATAATCATTTATTATCCATTCTAGAATTGTATTGATTGGAAACTCAGATACATGTGTGGATACATAGACAACACCGTGTCCCTAGTGAGCCTCTACTAGACTAGCTCGTTGATCAAAGATGTTAAGGTCTCCTAACCATAGACAGGAGTTGTCATCTGATAACGAGATCACATCATTGGGAGAATGATGTGATGGACAAGACCCAACCGTAAGCATATCATGTGATCGTATCATTTAGTTTATTGCTATTGCTTTCTACATGTCAAGTATATGTTCCTAAGACCATGAGATCATGCAACTCCTGACACCGGAGGAATGCCTTATGTGTATAAAATGTCACAACATAACTGAGTGATCATAAATATGCTCTACAGGTATCTCCGGGGGTGTCTGTTGGGTTGGCGTGGATCGAGACTAGGATTTTTCACTCCACATGACGGAGAGGTATCTCTAGGCCCTCTCGGTAATACAACATCACAAGAAGCTTGCAAGCAATGTGACTAAGGAGTTCGTTACGGGATCTTGTATTACAGAATGAGTAAAGAGACTTGCCAGTAACGAGATTGAACTAGGTATGGAGATACTGACGATCGAATCTCGGGCAAGTAACATACCGTCGGACAAAGAGAACTGCATACGGGATTGACTAAATCCCTGACATCGTGGTTTGACCGATAATGATCTTAGTGGAATATGTGGGAACCAATATGGGCATCCAGGTGCCTCTATTGGTTATTGAGCAGAGAGGTGTCTCGGTCATGTCCACATGATTCTCGAACCCGTAGGGTCCGCACGCTTAACATTCGATTGACGCTAGAGTAGTATTGGGATATGTATGTTGGTGACTGAATGTTGTTCAGAGTCCCAGATGGGATCCTCAACGTCATGGGAAGTTCCAGAATGGTCCCGAGGTAAAGACTCATAAATGGGAAATCCTATTTTTCCTACCGGAAAGGCTTCAGGCATTACCGGTAGTGTACCGGGGTGCCGAAAGGGTTCCGGGGGTCCACCTGCCCCGTGGGCCCACATGGTTGTAGGGGTGGCGCCCTAGCTAACCTAGTGCAGGAGCACCAGCTCCTAGATGCGAATTTGTCTTGGATGCAAGAGTCCCAAAGGGACAAGGCACCCCGGAGGTGCCTTGGAGGAGGGGGGCTCCTCCCTTCCTCGTGAAGGGAGGACTGCACCCTAGCCGCCGACCCTCCTTGGAGAAGGGGCCAAGGGATGCAACCTAACCTTGCCCCTTGTCTCCTATATATAGTAGAGGATAGAGGGAGGGTTTTACACAATAATCCCACGCCCTGGCGGCAACCCTCTCCCTCCCATTACCCCGTTCCTCCGCAGATCTGTTTTTCAGTAGTGCTTGGTGAAGCCCTGCTGGAATCTGCGCCACCACCATCACCACCACGCTGGTGTGCTGGTTGAGATCCCATCTACTTCTCCTCCCTTGCTTTACGAATCAAGAAGGAGGAGACGTTATTGAGCCGCACGCGTGCTGAACGCGAAGGTGTGGTCCGTTTGATGTTGGATTGGTTTGGATCATGAAGAGTACGACTACATCAACCGCGTTATATACTCTTTCGCTTAGCGATCTACAAGGGTATGTAGATACACTCCCCCTCTCGTATCTATGCATCTCCATAGATAGATCTTTGGTGGCATAGGATTTTTTTGTTTCCCATGCAACGATACCCAACAAATACCGCTAGGGCGAGCGATAGTACTGCTCTAGCAGCACTATCGGCTCGTGGCTCCTCACCATTGCACTACTCTGTGGGTACTACCATCCAAGCGATAGTACCACTCTCCGGAGCATAGTATCGCTTATGTGCGGGTTGTGGGCATAACGGTTGGATTTCGAAGGGCCTATTCTTCCCCCCCCCATTGTTGACCTTCTTCAAGCTTGCTTTCTCTCAATCCCTCCAATGATTATTGTTAGTTCTTGAGGGAAAAGAGAGAGGAGATCTAGATCTATGTTTCCACCAATCACTTGTTACTCTATGTGAGGGGACCCCCTTGGATCTAGATCTTGGAGTTCTTAGTGTTGTATTCTTCATTCTTACTCTCATATTCTTCCCTAACATTAGGTGCTTTGGTGAGATTTGGGAGAGAAGGGCTTGGGCACTCTATGTGCCCTTTTCATTGCATTTCGTGCATAGGTTTGAGTTCTCCATGGTGATATGTGGAAGTGGATAGTTGAGAAGCTTATTACTCTTTGGTGTTTGGGCACCCTAGAGCCTCTTCCTCTTGGGTGCTTTGGTACCCTAGACGGTTGGTGTCTTGGTGCTCAATCATTTTGCTGTAAAACTGCAGGCAAGCATCGGGGTCTCTAATTAACTTGTGGAGATTGCCCCGGGCAATTTGTATGGGTTCCGGTGACCGCCCCAAGGGTTGCCAAAGTGTAGGGTATCGATGACCACCCCAAAGGTTGCCATTTGTATGGATTCAGTGACTGCCCTCATGGGTGCCTTAGTGGAATCATGACATCTTGCATTGTGAGAGGGTGTGAGGAGATGACGGTGGCCCTAGAGGCTCCTTGGGGAGCATTGTGCCTCCACAACGCTCCAAACAAAGATTAGCACCAACAATGGTGTGAACTTCAGGATACATCATCGTCTCCGCTTGCCTCGGTTATCTCTTACCCGAGCCCTTTACTTCTACATTTTACTTTGTGATATCCATAGTGTTTCATGTTATATATCTTGTTGTCACTTAGTTGTTTATCTTGCTTAGCATAAGTTGTTGGTGCACATAGGTGAGCCTAGTTGTTTTAGGTTTCATGCTTGACAAATTAAATGCTAGTTTTATTCCACATTTGTTCAAGCTTAAACCATAATTATTTTAAAGTGCCTATTCACCCCCTCTAGGCGACATCCATGATCTTTCATAGTGGTAGATAGATAAATAATAAACTTAAATAAAATAAAAGGTAAATAATTGCAGCAAGGTAAATAGGGTTTTAGTAAATATATCGAGTAGACCCCGGGGCCATAGTTTTCACTAGAGGCATATCTCTCAAACATAGCATACGGTGGATAAACAAATTATTGTTGGGCAATTGATAGAAAAGCCCATAGTTATGGTGTTATTCATGTCATGATCATGTATATAGGCATTATGTCCGTGGCAAGTAGACCAAAAAAATCTGCATCTACTACTATTACTCTACCAATCGACCCCTATCCAACATGCACCTATAGCATTAAGTTCATGACAAACAGAATAACACTTCAAGATTTGTAGTCAAAGTAAGACAAGCAATATGTCCAGACCCCATCATTCTATATTTAGTAGCAACAATACAAATACATGTCTCGCTACCCCTTATGTCATGAGGTGAGGACACCGCAAGATTGAACCCACTACTATGCACCACTCCATCTGATGATCTACTCATCTACTTGGCCAAAGAAAACTCTTAGATTAGAAAGCCTACATAGCTACATCAATCACACATAATAATGTTGAGATTTGACTCAATTACTTTTAATGAATAATATGATCATAAACCCACAATTCATCGGATCCCAACAAACACACCGCAAAAGAGGATTACATCGGATAAATATCCGAGGAGAAAATTGTATTGATGATAAAATGGAGAGAGAGAGGGAGAGCCATCTATATAATCCCTATGGACCCGTAGGTCTATGGTGGACTACTCATGCATCATCATGGAGGCAGCAAGGTTGATGAACATAGCCTCCGTGATCGATGCCCCCTCCGACGGAGTACCAACGAAGGCCTCCTAATGGGATCATGGAAGAACAAAGGCTTAAGGTAGCAGAAAAATTGTTTTGTATCTCCTTCTTGTGGTTTTGGGATCTTAGGGAATTTGTAGAAGTGGAATTAGGTCAAGCGGACCTATGAGGGTCCCACAATCTCACACGATGCGCCCCCGCCTAGGGGTGCTCCGTCTGAGCTTGTGGCCCTCTCGTTCAATAGTTGGCCTCCTTACAATGCTCCTATGGTCCCTTGTGGTCCAGAAAAAATCACTATAAAGTTTCATTCCATTTAGTATCGGTTTCATGTGAAAGAAAGAAATAGACAAAAAACATGAATTGACAGTTGGCACTAGATTAATAGGTTAGTTCCCAAAAATATTATAAATTGGCCTCTTATAAGAATGTTCTAGATAACATAAATTAATCATTACATAATTCTTATAAGAATTCACCTCACAAATATGCATGTTTGTATTATTATTTTGTCATATCCGAGGTAACTATGTCCTCGTCACCCCCCCTCATTTGGTTCTGTCTTGCGGGGAAATTATGGTCCGGACCGATCTGTGAACCGATGGGGGTCACCATTGGATGGCTTACAAGATCCAGACGTCTGCGTACGGATCTATACAGGAGGTTTGGGGGTCAACATTGAGATGCCCTTAGTACCACCTCAGAAGTGGGGGTACAAGGAGAGAGAGAAACAGGCATACGTGTGCTCCACTCAGATCCGCTACATGGCCTTGCAGGGCGAAGCGCTTTCCACAAACCTAACTTGTCCTATTCAAATACAAGGTTAGTCATTTATCCCTATTATTTATTCTATCATTGTAACTCTCCTAGATGTAAGTTTCATTCCACTAGATATGTGTCTGTGTGTTGCTACGAGGTCCAATATGGTTTATGTCAATAAATTTGGTAGCATGTGTTATTTGTGATAAGTAAATCGATGTGATTGAACGGTGCATGGGAATGTGTGGTAAAATATGGCATGGAATTGAGCAGCGTAATCCCATGTTATTGCAAAAGGTAAAAGTAATTAAGGTGAAGTTGATGTAGTGTTATGAAAGATGAGTAAATTAATGCGATTGAGCGATATACTTGAAAGGTGCAGTAAATATGGCATGATGAGGAAAACCGTCAGGATGAGAAAAGTCGATGAAGAGATATGGTGGGACAAGATGGACCGGTTGATAAATAGTTCTATATGACAAGAAAAAAATTTATTTTCTTAAGTAGTAGAGAAGAGAAAATAACTATTTCGGGCTATCTTTAGTTTTTTTGAATAAAAGGCCCCCGCCCCGCTCATTTTTATTATAAAGTAGACAGAAAACGGAAAAAAAGTCAAGTTTGGGCTTTATTACAGAAAAAAAAACATCGACTACATGAGGCAATTTCTAGCTAGAAGTTCAGTACAACCCAGAGAAACCAAGCAAACTCCAAACGATTATGGTTCACAGACGACTCTTGAAACGAAAAGAGGCAACAACTAGCAAAACTACTCTATTGAACCAGCAGGAGGCGGAGTCGTCTCAAGGCGATGCAGAGAAGCTCCCCACGACGTTTGTCCAGTGCGATGATGAATTGCCGGAGCACCGTTGCATGTGTGGCATTGTAGAGTACCATCCATTGATGAAGAAAACCTCGAGGATTCACAAGAACGTAGCTCAAACTTCTCCATGTACGAGCCTGGAAACAGAAGTCATTCCTTAGTCTCCAAATACTCCACAAGGAGGCAGCTACAATCATGTTTAGGACAGGTTTTTTCTTGTGATTATGCCACAAAGAACAGACATCCTTGAAACGGGCATTTGGAAGAATCCAGCAATCATGTCCCAAATGCAGTTAGCCACTACAAAATCAATGTAAAGTTGCTGAAAAAATTCCATTTCATTACAAAAAAGGCAGGTAAGATCATCAACATTTCTTCTCTTAGCTAAGTTATCTCTAGTTAAAATTTTGTTATAAACACTCAGCCAGAGGAAAAGATATGAATATTCTAGGGGCATTGGACTTTCCAAAGATTGTCACCAATGGTGGAATTCACCCCACCAAAATTAATAGTTTTGTGGAAAGATCTAATAGAGTAAACCCCTTTCATTAGATTCCAGCATCCAAATTGGAACATTATGGTTATCAGACAGAGGCACTTGTTTGATATTCTCAAGCATATGACACCATCTATCCATCCCATTTCTATCTATACATCTTGTAAACGAGAGTTTAAGTGTCACACCATCCCACACGTGTGAGACGAAACAATTAGGTTGATTGCAAATATCAAACAAATCCCAGTATTGAACTTTCAGGGAACACTACCCAGTCGATATATCATGCTAGGATTTGATATTCCTACCACTTCCAATCTTCCACCTATAAAAGATTCTAGAAGCATTTAGAGCCTAGACAACACTCTTCCAAAAGGGATAGCCATTATCAGACTTGGACCAAAGGATATTAGAGGAGTTGGTGTTATGTTTGAAAGACACAATTTTCTTCCAATCTTTATTGCTAGGGTCAAAAAACCTTTCCCCTAGGAAGCCAGTAAGGCCATATTAAATTCCTTTGAGTTAGGCACACCTAGACCCCCAAAACATTTTTTCTGGTCACTAACCCTAGTTAGCCAAGTGGTAGTTATGTTGATCTCCCATGTTGCCCCAAAAAAGTGAGCCATTGGGGACTTGATCACATCAGTAGCCCATTTGGGGAATTTAATGATAACCGTAAGGTAAGCAGGAATACTAATAATACATGCACATAACAGAATATGTTTCCCTCTATACATAAGGTGCCTTCCCAACCAACCTGAAATGAAGCTAATTATTCTATCAATAATACGCTGAAGATCTTCTCTTCCCATCTTGTTATAGTGTAAAGGCACTCCCAAGTATTTAATGGGGGAGGAGCCAAGCTTACAGCTAAAAATCTGAGCAAAAGACTTAGCTACTCCCTCCTCAATGTTAATTGTTAAAAGATTACTTTTATGAAAATTGATCTTCATTCCATAGAGATTTTGAAAACAAGAAAGGATCCACTTAAAATTTCTGGCTTTCTCACAAGAGTTTTCCAAGAAGATAAGGGTATCATCCGCATACTCCAAGCTAGTGATCCCTCCATTAATAACATAAGGCATGAGCCCTGAGATCAACCCTTGATGCAAGGCCTTAATAATCATTTTAGATAAAACATCTACATCTAAATTAAATAGCAGGGGTGAGATAAAATCCCCTTGTTCGATGTCTTTCCCCCCTACAAAGTAAGGTCTAGTGACATCATTAATTCTCACATCAAATGTACTCCGAACTAGAACACTCTTAATCCAGGAAATCCACTTGTTCCCAAAGCCCCTAGATTCGAGCATTTCAAAAAGAAAATCCCAACTAAATCTATCATACGCTTCCTCATAATATAGTTTGAGCACAAGCCCTTGAGTTTTGGAGCGTTTTATCTCATGAATGACCTCATGGGCTAAAAGCACGCTGTCAAGAATGAATCTCCCTTTAATAAACATAGTTTGATTTGGATAAATCAATCTCTCCCCGATGGGGATACCCTATTGGTCATAGCTTTAGTGAAGATCTTGACCGCACAATTACCCAGACTAATAGGTCTAAACTTTTTTCATATCTTAGGCATCTACTTCCTTAGGAATTAAAGCAATCAGAGAAAAAATAAGTTTATATATGTCCAACCTCCCCTCTTCAAAGTCCCTGACCATGGCCATAAAATCATTTTTAATCACCTCCCAACAAGTTTGGTAAAAAGGAAAGAGAGGCCATCCAGACCAGTGGCCCCATGGGCATAGGAGCCAAAAATGGTTCCTGAATCTCTTGTTCAGAGAATTTTTTTGCAGAGCGTCGTTCTCCTCGGGGTGACAAGCTATTCCTCCTTACAGAAGGAAGGTCCCAAATGGATATTATGCTTGTGTTCATATCCAAAAATATTTTTATAAAATTAAGTAGTGATCTACAACATCTTTTTGGTGGTATGAACATGACCAGAATCTACATTCAGCTCAAAAATGGTATTTTCTATGTTGGTTGTTAGCCAACGTATGAACATGTCACCATCTTTAATTTTTCGGTCTCTCAAACACTACCACAAGGCAGTCTCCTCTTTTTGCCAGATAGCATCAAGTTCTTCCTTAATCTCTTTCATACGACTTATATCTACATCATCTACAAGATTGGTTTCAAAGAAAACATCCAAGATGTCATACTCTTGTAAGACATCTCTCTTCTTTTTCTTAAGAGCAACCTCTAAGTTAATACTCCGGCCTTTAATTTTCCTTCGAAGAATTCTGGTCTTATTAAGCCAGTTTTGAACTGCTGAACCCCATGCAAGGCGAGTAGTCCAGTTATTGCACACAAGATCCTTAAATCTTGGTCGGTCAAGCCACCATTTTTCAAATTGAAAAGGTTTTGGAGAGGTAACCCTTCGAGCCTTAATGCCCAAAAGTAGCGGGGTATGGTCACTCCCCATTCTTGCTAAGGTAGAAAGGACAGATAATGGAAACTAAGCATCCCAGGTTGTGGAAACAAACACGCGATCAATCATTGCAAAGATAGGTTTCCTGGTTGTTGCTCCAAGTGTAACTCCTATTAGCAATTTTAATTTCCATAAGCCCCCACTTATTAACCCAGTCATTAAACAAGTAGGAAAATTGGTTATTAATGAGACAATTATTCTTATCAAAAACATATCTGATAAGATTAAAATCCTCACCTAGAAGCACATGATAAGAAAGACTATGCATGATATCATGTAGTTCATCGATGAAATCAACCTTAAACTCATTATAATCAGTACCATATATAGCCAACAAATGCAAAAGGAAACCATCATGTTTATTCTTAACAGTAACTATCACACGGTATTTTTTTGTCAATAAAACCAATGATCTCAAAAAGGTCATTTCTGAGGCCCACAAGGATGCTACCAGCAGTATTAATACCAAGTAAAACATATCAGTGGAAATCATTCCTACAAGAAATGATATTTAAAATATGAAGATCAATGCTCTCTCTCTTAGTTTCAAAGAAAGCAACAAAATACTCTCTGTTATTATTAAGAAAACCTCCTAGGCACTATATTTTACCACGTTGCCCTAAGCCCCTGATGATCCAAAAAGCACCTATCATTTAATTTAAAGGGATGAGACAAGCCACAAGGCTGACTTTTAGTAAGAAGGATTGGACTATCCTCCCCAAGAACAACAGTGCCCCCTCGTTCTAGGGTTGGGATTAGTACCACAACGAGAGATGTGATCTTGAATAGTAATGTCCAAATTGTGTGGGAGAATAATCTTAGGATTTTGATCAACAAACTAAAGACATCTTAATTTTTCAGATTCAATCATGTCCAAAAGGATCATATTATGTTCAGAGTGGTTACTACCAATGCAAATGTCAATTTTTTAGCTTGAGTAGCAAGGTTATTAGTATCAAGACAAGCAAAAGATTTACCTTTGAAAGACACAGGAATTTCTAAATTTGTCTTCTGCAAATAAGCTTTAACTTTGTCATAATGTTGATCTTTCCATGCCCCCTTGTAGCAGGCGTGTGACAACACTAGTCCCCATTTGGCAGAATCCTCCTCCTGGCATTTCATTTTCTTCTCAGATTCAACCATTTCCAAAGTTTCCAACAAAGATATAGTGGTAGATAAAATGGCTTGCATTAACTCCTTAGGTAAACATTGCATCCCAGGCAGAATGTTTTCCTCTTCTTCATCAGACTCATCCATCTCAAACTTTTTGAGCTGTTTAGAACAATATTCCATGTGGACTAACATAGGGTCTTCAAGCTGATTTGGTGATGCAAGAGGTGTCACAGGGGTGTGAAAGTTTCTCTTATCAACTTTTTCATAGCTGCAGGATGTTGACATACCACCACTTCTGATTTCTTCAATGAAGTTATTATGGACAAAGTCCATCAGGCTTGGAGGATGGAAATCTGTTGCAAAAACAACCAAGTTTTGTTTACTTCCAGATTTGGAGGCAGTAGCATTTTTCTTAGAAAAATTAGCTTCATCTAGTTCATCTATTGGGGTTTCTTCATCTTCTTCCATATTGTCTGTCTTTGTCTGACACGTCAGGGTCTTTATCAACCTCGTCCTCATGATTCTTGCCACTGTTAGGATTGTCATCATCTCGGTTATCACCATCATCATCATAATCTTCTTCGACAATCAGATCAAAACCTTCCACAAAGAAGAATAGCAGGTATAATTTCTTTTTCATCTCGACCAATCTCTCAAAGGGGATTTTGGCAGGGTCCCTACAAGCTACTTTCACTCTGAGTATCTCATAAAAACTTTTGAAAATACCATTCCAGTCCAGATCCACAAGGATACCAAAACATGAGGCAATATGAGCGAAGACTTTCCACGCACACAACTTGGGAGGAATCCCTTCAATCTGCACCCACGCTTCAGCCAGCTCTCCGAATGGGTCTAACATCCTTTCCCACTCACCAATCTTCACTGATACTCCATCAATAGGCAGGTCAAATGCTAGGAATTCAATCAGATCATCAACATTTTTCCAAGGGGGAAAGCACAGAAAGGATTTCTTACTTTCCAGCTCTCCAATCTCCCATGGCCATACTTTGTTCTTGCGGAAGATACCACTGAGTTACATAAGCAGCTCGGAGGCAGAAACCTCCCCCTTAACCACATGCAACATAGCGCAAATTTTGTAATTCGGCCAGCCCGACTTCGAGGCTACAAGAAAGTCAATGTGGTTGAACCCTAGACCTGTGGCAGCACTTCCAAAATAGTTTGCAGTAGGGTGTTGACGAGCCCAGGCTGCACAGTTGTTCACATTGTGACCTCCCGTACAAATGAAATACTTCTTGGCTTCAATGCAATTACTTATATAATGCCTCGGCCAACTGCAATTGAAGCAAATCATAGCTTTGTACCTTGGATCTAGGACTTGAGTAGCTGATGGGGGAGGGGCTCTTTAGTTTTTGTGACGGTCGGATTGTATGAATCTCTACTTACTCAAAGGTCAAAGGCAATGGTCATCATCCTAATTACCACATGTCTTTATTTATTTCACGTTAACATAAAAAGGTTATACCCTGCATATATATAAATTTAAAAAATAAAAAGGTTATACATATTCCAATGACCAATAAGACCAAATGATAGGCTAAAATTTGCGACCAACCATAATTTGGATGTGGCTAGTAGATGTGCTTCAATCATTTTTGTTTGAAACTATGCGATACCAATCATGTGAGTGGTGATGTTCGCTCGTGAATATTTCTTGAGCAACGAGTGATTTATCATATCCGGAACCATTTAACCAGCGAATCTGGTATAACATTTCATATTGGCCAAGGATGACAAGTTTAGTTTGAAAACATGTCAAATTCGCCTAGTTCATTTTTTTGGGTCAGGATTTGCTTCGTTTTGTCATGTCCTTCAGCGAATGTTAGCATTACAGACTTTACAGTAAATATGTGTGTGTATATAAGGGAGTTGATTTGTGCACACAGGTCTCACGGCACACGGTCCCTTGGGTGTGTTTTTATTTTTGGCTTCTAATTTTTAAACTTGTATATCTTTTGAACGAGAAGTCCAAATTAAGTTATATTTTCATAATCGTGTTTCTCGTGCGAGGGCTTTCAAATAAAATTCATTTTGAATGCATTCTAATAAAATTTTAAAATAAATATTAAGTTCCAATTCTTGAAACTTAATACACGCAAACAATAAAATTATGATTTTTTTGCCTACGATCGGCAAAAAATGTATTTAAAATTTTGTCTATGAAACTTGGTAAAAACGGACGAGAAAATCGTAACTTTTAGATAAAAAATTGTGAGTTTCAACGACTGAAATTTAAAATTTAGAGTACTATGTACTCTTGCGAAATCTAACTACTCTAAAAATCACAAGGCAATTGAGAGGCCGGATAGGGTTTGGTAGGTGTGTACCCCGGACATGCCCCCCGCGACGTATACAAGGACCATACGAGTAGTCCTTGAATGCCAGACGGGAGGTACAAGCAGCGGTCCGTACGTAGCATTAGCGAGCATGGTACTACCAACTTGTCCCAGTTGAACGTAAATTTCCGTCGCTGCGGTCACCTGCCAGCGCCGGTTCAATGGCTCCGGCCTTGTTTGAATCGGATCCGGGATCCCTATCTCCACTTGCTGGTCACTGGCTTGCGCCTCTTGGTGTGCGCTCGACAAAGCCTTATCCACTTGCCGCACAATGTTCCAGAAACTTCGAGCCAAGTAGGAGCAGGAGGCAACACATCCAACATAAAGTTTTGTCGCTGGATTCTTGGAGACGCTATGCAATACAGGCCAGGTGCAGAAGTAGAAATATACTACGACGAGTGATGCTCTACGTTTCACCTCTATATAAAGGCCGACGTGCGACGCAAAGAAACACACGGCCACACTTCCTTCGAGAACACAAACAGACAGCAGCAGCGACCTGAAACAACCAAGATTGATTCCCCGTATACCATGTGCGGAGGAAAGCTCGTCACCAACGACCGCGGCAAGGGGCGTCCCGGCCAGCTCCTGTCGGCGGGGAGGATGAAGATGCGCGGCGGCGGGCTCAGGGACGAGGATTCTGACGACTGGGAGGCCGCCTTCCGGGAGTTCATGGCCGGCGCCGACGGGAACGGCCGCAATGAGCTGCTCCCCACAGGCATCATGGCGTCCTGCCAGCTATACCGCTCGCCGGCCATGGCGACGGCGAGGCCGAAGCGGCGCAGGGCGAGCCCTAGCCACCCGTACCGCGGCATCCGGCAGCGGGCGTGGGGGAGGTGGTCGGCGGAGATCCGCGACCCCATCAAGGGCGCTCGCGTCTGGATCGGCACCTTCGACACGGCCGCGGAGGCCGCGCGCGCCTACGACGCCGAGGCGCGCCGCATCCACGGCAGAAAGGCCAGGACCAACTTCCCTGTCGACACGGCGGCGCCGTACAGCCGTCGTCCTGGACCGTCTTCTTGCAGCAGCGTAACCGACGGCGGCGTGGACACCGTGGCCCGTGCGACGGAGAGCGCCTCGTCGTCGTCGTCCAAGGATGTCCACGGAGCTGCGCCTTCCGAGGCGCGCATACTGTTGGAGTGCTGCTCGGACGACGTCATGGAGAGCCTCCTCGCCGGCTCCGACATGGCCGGCAACATGGACCTCTGGAGCTTCCGGTTCGCGAGCTTACAAAGTTACAATAACGCATGCATCCGGTAACAATTTTGTTAAAAACACTTTGTATGAAACATGCACGTACGTGTACTGTAAGTGCGTCTCGTTTCTTTTCTGTCTTACAGTCGGAGAATAGCTTTGGCTTACTTGCAGCTTGCGTACCTTGTATTCCCCTAAAATTTATTCAGATCCAAGATATTCAAGAGTACGATGGGTGTACTGTAGAGCTCATCAACTTGTGCCACTTGGTCGTCGCTTTCGTGTCCTTCTCGGACAGTTTACAACATCTGCTTGGCCTTATCGCGTTTACTACCTCCGTTTCCTTTTAGTCGTAGTAAAACCACGTGCGTTGTCATGGGTTATAATAAAATGATACTAATCATCCGCCCGATTGAGGATGGTGAGTTTGTCGTCTTTAGCGCATGACGTGTCTTCCGTGTGGATCTTTATACTACACTACTTCTTTCTTCCTTATCTCAGTCTAGCTGCTCGTTCCTTTCTAATCCAGATCCCTTTTTCTCTCTCATCTCTCCATCGTCTTTCATTCCGGTCTTGGGTCACCAGCAACTCAAGCATGGAGAGGTCCTCTGCACTACGTGAGGTCACGTAGTCCGCCGGTCCATTGCCCGCGCTCACCCCGACCGTTGGCAGCAGCGGAGTGCCCAAGCATGACATGTTCCCGCCGACCTCCTCCATGTAGTCCCCGGCCATCACCTGCCGCCTCTCGGTTGCGATTGCAACGACAGAGAATGACGGTTGTGCTGCTGCTACATGCTTCGGTGGCGCCGTTTATGCAACACTACCTATGTTGTAAAAGTTTTGTCTGCAACATCACCTATGTTGCAAAGCAGGTGAAGATGGAATTTTTTTTGCAACATGACCTATGTTGCAAAAGTTTTCTGCAACATGACCTCTGTTGCAAAGATTTCTACAACACAACTTCTGTTGCAAATGTTTCTACAGCATTACCTCTGTTGCAAAAGTAAAAACCTCCACTCGGCCACTCGATGGCACATGATCTAATGGATCACAATCCAGGCAATCTTTTAAAAGGATCAGCCACGAACGCGTAGTAGGACGTCTCATCAAACAAATGACTAAGGTTGTAAAGGACGAAACTCATTTCTCCCTCATATGTCTGGACACGTTCGGACATCAAACGGATCCTAAGTAGGCTCCTTAAAATTCAACAGTCTGGACAGTCTGGGCTTCCCCAAGTCCAGGTCATATGTGTGTGTGTGGGGGGGTGTGGTTGTCCGGACTATCCGCCATATTATCTCTAACACGCGGACCCAACACAGAAACCCCACCCCACGACGCACCATTCTCTTGTCCTCGCGGATCCTCTCCTTCCCGCTTGGTTTCTCGATGTTGCTGGACATTTCTCGCTGGACCCCTCTCCTTGAAAGACGAATGACACCCACCTTGTCGTGCGTTACAACATTTGCAAAAATAGCATATTTATAATATAATAGAGTGGGTTAAACTAACCCATACTATTGCATAAAATAACAAATAACTATAGATATCATATTCAACGGTTCATTCAGCTTTGCAAATGCCCGCAGCAAAATGTCATCTTTTCTAGGGTTTCTAATTGTGTCGCAATAGGTGTCAATATTTCTTACAACGCAAGAACATACCCATATAGTTTGTTCTCATCTCCATACTAAAAGCACATTTGCTCCCTTGGTGGTTTTGGTAATTAATAACAACATATAAGTCATTGAACTAATGTTTCCACCAAGTATATTTCAGGACAAGTTCAATGATAAGAATGGCTAAAGGATTGTGGAATTACCCCAAGATGCAAGGAAATAGGTTGGCCAAGCTTCAAGCAAGAGGACTCTACATTTTACATTTGTGAGAAATCACTTTGAGTCCATAGGAAAGCCAATACTATTAAAAGGAGGTAAAGTTTTGATGGTGAACAATATGCTCAAACGTGCACAAGTGGCAGTCACCAAAACATCCACAAACTCTCCCACCAAAGTCTGCCCTAAGCCAAATATGCAAAATCGGTGCAACCAACATTCCTATCCTGGTGCCACCGACTCTAAACCCTAGATAGACTCAGTCAAACCTTAACACTTAGGTGCAGCCGACACTTCACTCGGTGCCACCGAGTTGGGTTGCCAAGATTCTATTACGCAAGTTCTCACTTTCGGTCCGACCGAAAATGGTGAATCGGTGTCACCGAGATTGGTAAATCTGACCGTTGGTCACCTTGTCGATGCAACCGAGAATTGTATATCGGTCCCTCCGAGATTCAGAAGTTGCCACTTTTGGTCACTTCGGTACCACCGAGATTTACACATCGGTGTCACCGAGTCTGACTTATTGTGTGTAACGGTTGGATTTTTGGGGATGCCTATATATACCCCTTCACCACCATCTACTCGAAAGAGAAGCACTCAGAACTATTTCATACCTATCCTACTCAGTTTTCTAAGAGAGAACCACCTTCCCTTGTGTTGAGGTCAAGATCTTCCACTCCAACCATATGGATCTTGATTTCTAGCCTCCCCAAGTTGCTTTCCACCAATCCCATCTCTTCTACCAAGCCAAATCTATGAGAGAGTGATTGTGTGTTGAGGAGTCTATCATCTTGAAGCACAGGAACAAGGAGTTCATCGTCATTACCGAGCTTATTACCTTTTGGAGGGTGGTGCCTCCTAGATTGGTTAGGTGTCGCTTGGGAGCCTCCTACTTCATGTTGTGGAGTGAACCAAGAAGTTTGTAAGGGCAAGGAGATCGCCTACTTCGTGAAGATCTACCCATAGTGAGGCTAGTCCTTCATGGACGGAAGCCACATGAAATAGTCAAGGTTGCTTCTTCTTTGAACCCTCCGTGGGTAGAGCCCTCCGTGGACTCTCGCGATCATTACCCTCCGTGGGTTGAAGACTTCATGAACGTGGACGTGCGATAGCACCACCTATCGGAACCACGGGAAAAAACATCGTGTCATCACTTGTGTTTGCTTTCTTAACCCTCTATTTACTTACATGTGTAATGTCTTTACTTTTCGCTGCTACACTCTTAGACATGCATGTGTAGGGTGTTACTTGATATGCTATGAATACTAAAACTTGCCAAGAATTAAAATTGGGAAAAAGGCAAAACTCTTATTTGATCAAGTAGTCTAATCACCCCCCCTCTAGACCTACTTTCGATCCTACAAGTGGTATCAGAGCTTTGGTCTCCATTGCATTGGTTTCACAACCTAGGAGAAGTGTGGCATCTAGTGAGGGAATTTATCACCGTAGAGGTGTGTACTTTGATGGCACTAATTTTGCTAGCTGGAAGCATAAAATGAAAATGCATTTGCTTGGTCATAATCCTGCCATTTGGGATGTTGTTCGTGTTGGCTTGCAAGGTGAATTCTTTGCGGATGGTAAGGAACCGGATCGTGAAGCGTCTGCAGATGAATTGAAGATGTTGCAACTCAATGCTCAAGCATGTGACATTCTCTTCAACTGCCTATGTCCTGAAGAATTCAACAAAATCAGCCGTCTTGAACACGCAAAAGAGATTTGGGATACGTTGGTTGATATGCATGAAGGAACTGAGTCCGTGAGAGAATCCAAGTTAGATGTTCTTCTAGGTCAACTTGACAAGTTCAAGATGAAGGATGGTGAAGGAGTCGCTGAAATGTACTCTAGGCTAGCTCTCATCACCAATGAGATTGCCGGTTTAGGAAGCAAATAAATGACTGACAAATTCATCATCAAGAAGATACTTCGAGATTTGGATGAGAGATATGACACTGTGTGCACATTGATCTAAATGATGCCCAACTACAAAGATCTCAAACGAATGGAAGTGATTGGTAGAATTGTTGCTCATGAGATGACACTCAAAGACAAGGAAGACCTTCATCACAAGTCTAGCAGTGCTTACAAAGCCACAAGTGATGCTCCCGCTACCTCAAGAGACAACCTTGTGACAAATGAAGAGATAAGCCTCATGGTCAAGAAATTCAACAAGTTCTACAAGAATAGAAGCAAAGATCACAGCTCCAACTCAAGATATGAAGAGAAGCATTCGCCAAGTCGTGACCGAAACTGCTACAATTGTGGGAAGTCCGAACAGTACTCCAATGAGTGCTCAGCTCCCTACAAACGAAGAGAAGAGTCACCAAGAAGACGAAGATCAAGAGACGAATCACCTCGAAGAGATAGAAGGAGTAGAGATGATCGTTATGAACGAAGACCCTCAAGGAGAAGTAGGGACTCGGAGAAGAAGGACAAGCACACCAAGAGCTACTCAAGAAGAAAGCATCAAGCTCATGTTGGTGAATGGGTTTCCGGCTCCGACTCCGACAACCACTCTGAGAGAAGCTATCACTCCAACTCCGACTATACTCAAGATGATGGTGTTGCCGGAATTGCACTAGTGACAACCAACTCCTATGATCTATTTGATTCACCAAATGAAGGAGGTGGAAGTTGCTTCATGGCTAAAGATCCCAAGGTATCACACCCCGAATATCTTGATTTTGATAGTGATGAAGACGATTTGCTTTACGATGATGACTTGCTATGTGATAAAACTAGTGATGTTAATCATAAGGAACTTGATATTTCTCATACTAGTTAAGATAAGTCAATTGACGATGATAAGATGAAAATAGAAGAACTAACTAAAGAACTCAACACTCTTAGGTTAGCTCATGAATCTACTCTTGAAGATCATAGAGAGCTTGTAAGAACTCATGAGAAGCTACGCTTCGAGAAGCTCAATTTGGAGGAAGAACATGAATTTCTTAAAGCTATCAATGACGATCTCCGAAAGAAGACTTCATCTTATATTGCCAAACGACTACTCTTGTCTACATTCATGCCACAAGTCAAATCTAAGCAAACTAGTAACAAAGGAAAGAAAGGTTCTTCATCTAGTAGCAACAATAAAAATGCTAAACCCAATGACGTTGCTCCTAGTAGTTCTATTGATTCCACTAATGATGATTCTCTTAGCCAGGTTACACTTCAGCAAGAAAATGCTTTATTGAAAGGAATTATAGAGAAAGGTATCTACAAGAGTCTTGAAGGGTACAAACAATTTGATGAGATTGTACGCAAGCATGGAGGATACCGGAAGAATCGCGGTGTTGGCTACTTTAACGCTAATAGAGTTGAATGGGAATAAGGTCAATACCCTAATCCCAAGTTTGTTCCTCAAAAGGAGAAGTATGAAAATACTCTTCCCAAGGGGATAAACACTGAAGATGACCTTCCACCACAAGACACCAAGTTCAAGGGCAAGAACAAACTCCAAGAGGACTTTGACTCTTACGAAGATGAACCCCAAGCTTTGGTGAAGTGGGTTCCCAAGGCTACTACAAGCTCAACTTATACAAGTGCTACTACAACACCAAGGATCCCCATCAACTTGATGTGGATTCCCAAGAAGAACTAGAGAGTTCTTGAGGGGTGAGTCCGCCAATGAAATTCACTTATATTCATTATTGGAAAAATCTATTTGCAATCAACATCAACCCTATGCAATAGATCAAGGAGTCACACATTCCCTCAAAGGTAAGCAGGGGACAAGGTAATCAACAAATCAATGGACATCATTACACATTATTTGCACTCCATGTCCATAGATATTCTTGTATTTGTCTCTTGTGTGTTGGGACTAACCCATGTAGGTGAGAAGAGTAAGGAAACAACAAGGATGCTCCCAACTCTTCGTGATCTTCATCAACCTTGAGAATTCACCACTACCTCACCAACATGAAGTCTTCATCGACAAAACCCAAGGTTAGTGTATCCCTCTTATGGGGGGATGTCACATCAAGGGGGAGATTTACTCTAATACTTGAGTTAAAGCATCACTTAGTATGTGACAACATTAAATGCTTTATGTAAAAGTGGTAAACCCACTTGTGCTTAAACGATGAGTATGGCCTATGATCAAGTACTATTACTTGGCTCCTAAGTCAAAATACTCATATATAGATGACTTTGTCATCGCCCAAGTGCTTGTTAGATGCTAGAGTGTTTGTGCATGTTTGCCATGATTTCATTTGACATCTTATTGTGTGAGCATGTTGGTCAGCATTTGTTTACTCATTCAAGGATATCCAATTGTTGCTATTTGGCTTTTGATTTATCTTTTGCCAATTGGATAATACAAGAATGCATAGGACCACTTGTTTAGCTATCTATGCTTTCTCACCTCATACTCTATTCATGTTGCATCACAAAATTTGAACAAGTGCTTTTTGATCCCTCTGTGTGTGCAGCACTCGGAGTTCCGTATCGACAAGGACTGGCCATTAAAACCTCCCAAGTGCATCTCGGTGGAACCAACCACAAAATCTTGGTCTCGCCGAATGCCTAGGGTTGATCTGGTTTTCAATCTCGGTACCATCGATTCCATTTTATCGGTTACACCGAGTTTCCCTATCAACTGACAGTTGAGGAACTCGGTGACACCAAAAAGTAAGAATCGGTGTCATCGATAGTGGTGGGTATATAAGTTGTGGACCCCGATGCTTTGAAATTCAATCTCATTCGTCGCGCCTCAGAACCCTAAGTTGCCGCCTACGAGACCCCTGGTCATTGCCCTTGTCTCCCTGCGCTACTTCGCCGTTGGGAATCGCCGTCGCCGACGAAATCCTCTCCCTCGTCGCCACCGTAGATGATCCATGCCAAGCTAGGGTACGGATTCGATCTCTATTGCGCTCCTCATCCGATTCTTGCGCATTAGATTCATGTTTATCATTGATACACCCTTTGCACATATTCCTATCCACTAAAAACTCCATAGTCTCGCGAATAATGAATTTTCTAGGATTTTGTCGTCCGCCCGATAATTCACGGTGGAACCGAAATAGTCATATCGGTCTCACCGATGTGATTTTCTGTGTGGCTGAGAACTGACTCGGTGGAACTGAGTTCCTCTTTTCGGTCCGACCGAAAAGGGTGCCAAGGTTCGGTTAGAGAGTCAGTCGGTCTCGGCCCCGCCGAAAAATTTGTTTCGGTTGTACCGATATTTATTTGACAGAATGCAAAAATCTTGAAAATTCATTGTTCAAATTTCAAAAACCAGCCTCATTTTGTGATGACTCATCTACTTCTGCTCTCCTATACTCTATTCATAGGGTCAGTATGTCAGGCTCAGAGGACAGTCAGAATTTGGCAAAGCAGGGAGTTGACATGAGTTCTAGCACAAGCCTAGAGGCCAGTTCTTTTTTAGATCCAGGCACCCCCAGCTCTCATGGGTTGCCCAAGGCTGCCACTAGGACCAGGAAGAAGCTAAACTCTAATGAAGAAGATTCAGATTTCATTCCTGAGGAGATTCTTGCCAAGAAGCAAGAAAAGGCTGCTAAGAAGTCAGCAACTAAAGCTACTTCATCTAGAAGAGTTGTGAGCAAGATCGATGCCAGCTCAGAGACTATCAAGGCACATGAGAGTGCTAGAGTCACAATTTTCGTTGATCCCCCAAGGAAGGCTATGCCTAAGAAGGCAGGGGATAAGAAGTCCGGGAAGAGGATTATCCATGTGATTGGTAGGCCTACCTCTATGTATGAAGATCCAGAGGAGGCTGCTGGTGCTGCTGCTGAGGAAGAGGAGGAAGAACATGTTGAGAAAGCCCCTCCCAAGAAGAAAGCCAAGAAGCCGATGGCTGATGCTATGCCAAAGACTGGCACTTCCAAGAGCACCAAGCCTACTTCCAAGAAAGCTGCTGCACAGAAGTCCAAGAGGACTACTAGAGACATTCCAGCTTTTGATAAGAACAAGGGGACTGCCTCCAGACTTGAAGATCATGATGACTTGACTATTGATGAAGCTCAGACCACATCTTCAAGTGCATGATGCCAACCACTTAGTTGCTGAAGACATGAAGAAGAGGAAAGACTCAGGATTGAGAGCCTGGAGAGCCATAGATCCTTATGCTCAGAGAAGGAAAACTGGTGTTGACTACAGGTTCTACACAAGAGAGCAACAGTATTTTTATGAGACGGTGTTGCTTGACAAGAGCCCAGCTGTTAGCGACATGAGATATGTCGACTGGAAATTCATTAAGGATAATGTGGACTACTTCCCAAGTGTCCAAGATAATTTCCAGTACATTAGTCTGGATAAGTTCATTGGCAGAGAGCTTACTGCATGGAACGACGAGATGATCATGCAATTCTACTCCACTGCACATTTCTATGAAGATGGTAGAATTGTATGGATGACTGAAGGTGCAAGGTATGAATCCACTGTTGAGGAGTGGGCAGCACTTCTAGAAGTTCCAGAAGCTCAGGAAGGTGATCTGGATGTATATTCAGAACCCAAGGCTAGTCATAATGCCATGAAGGATATGTACACTCCTATCCCTGCAGACAAGGTGCAATCACATAAGCTAGGATCTATCTACTATCTGCAAGCAGGTCTCCATACTATGAACACTATTCTGAGGCATACCTTCATGCCCAAGTCAGGAGATGACAAGATGATCCGTGGCTACTCCATTAACATGCTGATCCACCTTGACAGGAACACCAGGATTAGAGTCATGGATTTGATTGTTGAGACAATCAAGAGGGTTGCTGCTGATCAAAAGCGATGTTGCTGTTATGCACCCTACATCTAGTTGCTTATCAACTCTCAGTTGGAGAAGCACATTTTTGCTCTAGATCGTCCCCATCTGCCCCTACAGACAGAACTTGAGGATAATGTTGTGGTGATGGACCCAGGACATGCAGAAGGATATCAAGGGGATTTTGGACAACCAGAACAGTCTAGTGAGGATCTTTGAGACAAGAATCAAGGTTCTTGGTGATAAGGTGGACAAGTTGTCCAAGACAGTTATAGAGCTTCAGAAGGAAGTTGACTCCGTGCACATCCCTCGGGTCTCTTCTACTTCAGATGATGATGATGATGATGATGGATCACCTCTCGGGCCAGGCACCCACTTCACCACTCAGACTAGATTAGCCACAGTGCCTGCACCAGACTTGAGGCCCTCTTCATCAGCTCCTGCTACTGTCAGCACAGCTCCTGCTCCATCAGCTCCAGTTCCTCCCATGACCACTCCAGCTCCATCCACGCCATCTGCAGAGATCTTCACCAACATCGTTATCTCGACTCCTTCATCGATAACCAGAGGAGATCAGCCCAAGAACGATTAGTTATATGCGTTTGAACTTTTTGGTAACTTGTTACCAAAGGGGGAGAAGTGTATATAGATCTTTAGGCTTCGAGTGATAGAGCGTTTGGTGTTTGTTGCTTTTTTCACAAAACAATTTCTTTTGGTTGTCGTGATACTCTTTTGTTTCGCTTGTGCTACACGCTTGATGATGTTTGATCATATGCTTTGATGTATGATGCTACTATTTCCTATCATCTTAATGCTTATGTGATGATCATTCATCTTTGGTTGATTGCGTTGTGCTATGATATTCATTCCAATTACTCTCGCACATCACCAAGTGGTATGTGACATGTAAGAAGTGGCCCATGTACCTAATCGATTGTGCATTTGCATTCAAACGCAAATTTAAAAATAATGCACAAATTTAGGGGGAGCTCTTGCCTATCACATACTTCTCAAAGCGACGATTATATTCCATGATTATATTTTACCGAAGCTTTGATCTATATCTTGTCATCAATTACCAAAAAGGGGGAGATTGAAAGCAAATTTGCTCCCTTGGTGGTTTTGGTAATTAATAACAACATATAAGTCACTGAACTAATGTTTCCACCAAGTATATTTCAGGACAAGTTCAATGATAGGGATGGCTAAAGGATTGTGGAATTACCCCAAGATGCAAGGAAATAGGTTGGCCAAGCTTCAAGCAAGAGGACTCTATATTTTACATTTGTGAGAAATCACTTTGAGTCCATAGGAAAGCCAATACTATTAAAAGGGGGTAAGGTTTTGATGGTGAACAATATGCTCAAACATGCACAAGTGACAGTCACCAAACATCCATAAACTCTCCCACCAAAGTCTGTCCTAATCCAAATATGCAAAATCGGTGCAACCAACATTCCTATCCCGGTGCCACCGATTCTAAACCCTAGATAGACTCAGCCAAACCCTATCACTTCGGTGCAGCCAACACTGCACTTGGTGCCATCGAGTTGGGTTGCCAAGATTCTTTTACGCAAGTTCTCATTTTTGGTCCGACCGAAAATGGTGAATCGGCGTCACCGAGATTGGTAAATCTGACCGTTGGTCACCTTGTCAGTGCAACCGAGAATTGTATATCGGTCCCTCCGAGATTCAAAAGTTGCCACTTTTGATCACTTCGGTACCATTGATATTTACACATCGGTGTCACCGAGTCTGACTTATTGTGTGTAACGGTTGGATTTTGGGGGATGCCTATATATACCCCTTCACCACCATCCACTCGAAAGAGAAGCACTCAGAACTATTCCATACCTATCCTACTCGGTTTTCTGAGAGAGAACCACCTACCCTTGTGTTGAGGTCAAGATCTTCCACTCCAACCATATGGATCTTGATTTCTAGCCTCCCCAAGTTGCTTTCCACCAATATCATCTCTTCTACCAAGCCAAAGCTGTGAGAGAGTGATTGTGTGTTGAGGAGTCTATCATCTTGAAGCACAAGAGCAAGGAGTTCATCATTATTACCGAGCCTATTACCTTTTGGAGGGTGGTGCCTCCTAGATTGGTTAGGTGTCGCTTGGGAGCCTCCTACTTCATGTTGTGGAGTGAACCAAGAAGTTTGTAAGGGCAAGGAGATTGCCTACTTCGTGAAGATCTATCCATAGTGAGGCTAGTCCTTCGTGGATGGAAGCCACATGGAATAGTCAAGGTTGCTTCTTCGTGGAACCCTCCGTGGGTAGAGCCCTCCATGGACTCTCGCGATCGTTACCCTGCGTGGGTTGAAGACTCCATGAACGTGGACGTACGATATCACCACCTATCGGAACCACGGGAAAAAACCATCATGTCATCACTTGTGTTTGCTTTCCTAAACCTCTCTTTACTTACATGTGTAATGTATTTACTTTCCACTGCTACACTCTTAGACATGCATGCGTAGGGTGTTACTTGATATGCTATGAATGCTAAAACTTGCCAATAATTAAAACTGGGGAAAAGGCAAAACTCTTATTTGATCAAGTAGTCTAATCACCCCCCCCCCCTCTAGACCTACTTTCGATCCTACACATACACGGAAGTCTAAAAAGATGAAGGAAATGCAATACTATGATTTAGCTTAGGAATGCATGAAATTCGTTTAAACTATCATGAACACACGTGCGTTGCTATGGGCTACAATACATAGAAATCAATCAAACACATAGTTAAGATCGTTTCTCCCTAATACATAGGGGCATGTTCGAAAGTCAAATGGGCGCATCAGTAGCTTTAAATTTTGTGCAAAACATAATAATTGCATCTTTGTCGTTGGTAGGAGTAGTTAAGGCTTGAGGACAACTAATGACAAGACCTTCACACTTTCATGTTACCTCCTTAGCATGAATGCATCATTTAGAGTACTTAACACTTCATATGACAATTGGAAATCAATAGACTTATCTTAATTAAAAATAGCGTTCATGCATATATTGATAGTCTCAAATGTTCCCCTCACTCGACAAACCATCTAAAGATTCAAGTTGTATTTTTGAAAATCAAAATGGGAGGCAATTATCAAATAAATACAGGAGCGTGCAATATATAACACAAGATCTCTCTATATATATAATAACAATGATAGCACAAGGTCTCTCTCTATCATCTCGTCTCTCTCTTGTAACATGGATCTCTCTTTGATTTACCAACAAAAGTGAATAGTAGCAGCAACAACACTATCGAGTAACGAATCTCATCTCTCTCTTACTCTCTTTTTTGTAAAGCATATCTCTCCCACAAGGATCTCTCTGTCACTCCGTGCTCTATGTATCAGCATCAGCGCCACGAATATCAACAGTAGCGTAGCAAGTGGTTGCACAGGTAGCAACAACAACCTAGACCCAAAAAAAACTTTACCTCTCCCACATTTCTCACTCCGTCTCCTTGTCCGTATTCATTCCGCTATACCCCGCTCCAATGTCATGCTACCACTGCGCATGTGTCGTCTTACATGCCCTTCCCTGACCTAGTGACACTATCCCCTAGCTTTCCCGCTATATTTTCTTCGCACTCTGCTCCCTTCGATTTCCCTACTCTCTTTCATGGCTCATGAATATTGCAAACGAAGAAAATATTTAGAATGTTTGAAATTCTAAAATACTTTAATCTCTAACAACAAGAACATCTGCTATCTTCATCAGTAATAAACAATAACATAGTAGAGGGCCAAACACAAATAATTCGGAATGAATGTTTACAAATCATTTAGAGGCACAATGGAGTTGTATGCAAACCATTGTACTGCTACCACTTACAAAAATTTAACAACAATTCTCAACTCCACCAGCATGTAGTACATTTCTTACTATATGTTGTTGTATAAAAATGGCTTTGTGTATGGTTTCACACACTCTTTCTAATGTGTACGTACATCAAACATGTTCGAACAAGCAAGAAAAATGCAGAAACATATGAATGAAGAAGCATAGAGCTTCATTTTTACAACGCCATGAGCTTGTTTCATTAGAGTAATAGAAACAATACATAATTGAAATTTGGGTATTGTATGCTTTTCCATGATATGCATGAACTTCAACAAAAGAAATGGAGGAGAATATTTTCATCTATGACAGGTGGTGAAAAAGTGATGACCCTCGTCTACTTCTTGTAGGATCAAACAAATGGACGCATCTAGCCGCCGCCCGGCCGTCCTGGGATTGCTAGCGAGCGGCTGCCCAAAAAGAAAATATCTAGTCTCTAATCTACAAAAGAAAATATTTTATTCCTCTAATAATCTATAAATAGAAACAGTTTGTCCTCTAAGTTTATATTTGGAAAAGTAAACACATGTGAACATGTGTGAACAGAAAAGGTAAAAAGTAAATGCAAACCACCAACATGAATAGGTGTGAATGCACTTAACTAGGGCTTTCCGAATTTTGAAAAATCCATATCTTTCAAACCGCGCGTCGGAATTTAGATTCGTCTTCACCATTGGATTCTTCGCGACGAGATCTTCGAAACTAGATCCCGCATGGGTATGTTTCGTCGAAAAAAATTGTGCAATTTAGCCTTCGTTTTGTGCCACTGCATAGAAGCGAATGTGCAACTACGTGACAGTGGATGTGCAACTTTCTGCCTACGCCGTGGAAGTGTAATTTTTACTAATGACACATCCACCCCAAACTACATCCTCCTAGTGAGATGTTTAAATTCGTGTTTTGCCTAGGCCAACTACCTAGTAGTTCATGTGCAACTCTCCTTCTACGTGTGGTTGTGCTTTCACTGCTTGCTGCATCGGCCAACTGTCTAGCAGTGGATGTGCAACTTCGGATACTGTCATCGCCAACTGTCTACTAGTGATGTGCAACTATCCCTCATACCTCATGGATGTGTAATTTCCCTACTAAAACTCTGAACCACCCCTCTAGTGGGATGTGCAACTTTAGCACCCCGTTTATATGCAACTTTTACTACCCTCATGAATATGTAACTCTTCACTACCCCATGAATGTGAAATTTTCACCATCCAACTATTCCTGCCTCTGAGATGTGTAACTTTATATGTTGCTCCAGCCAACTGCCTAGCAGACTTTGTGCAACTCCGTTTATTGCCCCCGCCAACCAAAAGTACATATCCACAAGTAGTTATAGGAAGGAGTTGCACATCGAGTAATAGGAAGTTGGCTCGAACACCAGACTAAGTTGCACAAATCACTAGTAAGGAAGGTGGGGTAGGTGTGTCAATTGTAAAAATCAGCGTCCCGTTTATAGTTGCACATCAACTACTACATAGTTGGTCGAGATACTAGACTAGTTGCACATCAAGTTTTCATGGTTACTAGGTTGCAACCTCATGTGAAGTTAGATCATGCAACTCCAAAAACTGGTTTTGAAAACAATTACACCATGTAGTACTAAAGTTGCTCAATGCAGTACTGAAGTTGCACCATATAGCATCAAAATTGGCATAAAAAATCATCAAAACATACCCATGCGGGGTCTAGTTTCAAAGATCTCGTCGCAAAGAATCCAACGGTGAAGACGGATCTGAATTTCAACGTGTGATTTGAAAGATGTGGCTTTTTCAAAATTTGAAAAACCGAAATAAATGCATGTGAAGCTCATTTTAATGCTAGTAGGAACATGCACTAACAGACAAAGAAGATAACACATGCATGCTGTGAAGCCCGGCCGCTCGGTAAAATTATTGAGCGCGCGTGCACTAGTATGTATTTCCGCAAACAATTACTAATACAAAGCAAAAAGTGGGGTTTTTCAGTTTGCTATACTTGTTCTTAATTCCTGTCACAGAAGAAATACACAGTGTACTCATTTTTGCTATGCTTATTTAGAAACAATATGTAAGCTTCTGCTACATATTTACAAACAATATGTAAGCTTTTTGTAAACTCATTTTGATAAGTCAAACTGTTGCTTCGTGTAAGCCATTCTTATTTCATTTTTGTGTGCTTCCACCGGCACGTTTTGATGGTTCGAACGTTCTCTTGTTTTCTTAGGTAAGCTTATGTTGTATGTTTTGTGCCACATGATGTTAACCATACATCATTGGTTTCTCAAAAGCCTTGCACCGACCTCCTCATAGAATCACGGCGGCGTCAATTTAAAGGCAGCGGAGGAGGTGATGGACACATGGGCGGTGATAATGACTAAAGCCCTCCCCAAAAATGCTCTTGCCGACGTAGTGTGTGATTTTGAGCTTCGGCAACCAGAATATGCCACCTTGCGATACTAGCTGGCTGCAGTGTTCCTTTTCTTGCTGCCATCGTACCGGCGATAATTTTTATTCCGCGAGATTTCTCCTATGCGTTCCGTGTTGCGCCGCTGCAACCCAAGACAATTCCCTTGCTTCCTAGCAATCTTACACGTGGACCTTGTAACAGTTCTTCTTATGTAATTTTTTAAGTTGTCTTAATCTTTTGTTGCATGGAAGAAAATTCCTTCCTATTTGGTTTTAAAAAAATTGTTATATAAACATTGTACAATTTTATGTTTCAGCAAAAAAAAACTCGAACGGACACTGACAGAACCAAAATTAAATTGCAATGGAAGCAAATTTACTAGTCAACAGAAACAAATGCTTGTTTAGTTGGAAGTAAATAACCATTATAATGGGCACAAATTTCGGTTAGCTTGCACACAATTTTCTATTAGATTGAATAAATTTTGCTGTAGTCGAAGCAAATTGTTTAGTCACTGGAAGCAAATTGTTTAGTCGCTAGAAACAATCATGTGATGCAATTGTTGGAAGCAAATTTAATTGTAGCACTGCATGTGTGGCTGTAGATTTAGGATAGGGATCTGTTCAGAGGAGGAATATAACTGGAGAGATTAGCGGGGACAGAGATAGCAGATATTAAGGAAGCAATCAATTAACAACTGAAGCAATCAATTAATGAAGGGTCAACAAATATTGGGTGGGCCTGATTAGGATCCGATGACCTGGATGCACCCCATCGGATGGCCTACTACTAGTCTGATAGATGCAAAGTATCTATAGTTTGATGCCTAGTGGTGTCCTATTATTTAAGATTGTTTTAAAAAAATGTGAACGCATACCTTTGTCTTGGTACATTCATTATTCTCTCTATTAATCAAGAGTAATTGTTTGGTGCAATCCTGACAATCCAATTCTTTTTTTGAGGGAAATGATAGCTTTATAGATTAACCCTGCTTGGGCAAATCACCCAAAGTAGAAGCACACACATGGGGCTGTACATGATTCATTGACCTATGCTTAAGTCTGAAATCTTGCATGCAACAAACCAATTTTGTATGGAAACCACTAAAATTACAGTGGACCATACAGTAATCTGCAATGCAATCCATAGGGAATTCTAACTTTCCGTCTAGCAATATCCTGCATGAGCGACCATGAATCAAATTTTGACTTGAATGAATTAAACGAGATGGTAAGGCATCAGGAGGATATGCATCGGCGAATGCTAGGCGACATCCGGATGCACAGACAAAAAGAACATCTGGCACCACAGCCATCAGATCGGACTCGTGTAGCCTTTGGATGAGTCAACTTAGCTTCCTCTTACCTCGCCATCTCCAGTCTGGCCATTGTCTGCACGTAGTTGCTCTAGCCAGCTCGCCCACGTTGCTAGCCATGCAGCAGCCACCGATCACCCCGTTGTCCCTTGTTGCCACACACGACTCATCATGGACTGCTGCTACTGCAACCCCCTCGTCGTAGCAATCGTTTTCGTCGCCGGTCATCGCTGTTGCAACCCCCTCTTCGCAACAACCAACATTGCTTCATCCGACTTCATCGTCGGTCACCGTTCCTGCAACTCTCTCTCGTTGCAGTCGGTGTTGTTGCAGCCAGCTCGCCGCCAACCGACCATGATGTGACGTTGTAGCTTTCTACGACTGCTTTGACGACTACAGTGCTGCTATGAGGCGTGCTATGATGGCGGCCCGACTGCTTTGACGACCATGGTGATATTACCGAGCATGTCGCATCTGCGGTCCGGCTACTTCCACGAGATTGCGAGGACATGCTCCGACGTCCCCGACATCATCGCAACAACGTTCTTTTGAACGGCCGCCTCGTGCTTCGACGACATGCCTCGATGGTCCAGTCATGCTACAACGGTAGCCTTTCCGCTTCGATGATATTGCAACGATGTGCTTTGACGAAAGCAAGGCGATTCGACGACATGCGTCGACGACCGTGGAAATGTTACAATGGTAGCCGTGCTGCTTCGATGATGTTGCGGCGATGTGCTTTGACAGCTACGGTGTGATTCAATAGCATATGCATCAATGACCACGACAATGCTACAATTGCAGCCTTGTTGTTTCAATGATTTTGCGACTACGTACTTCGACGGCCGTGGCGATATCGCGATGGCGTTCTTTAAACGGCCACACTAAGCTTCGATAACGTGCATCGACGACCGCAAGGGTGCTACAATGACAACATGGATGCTTCGATGAGGTTGTGATTATGTGTCTCGACAGCCGTGACGGTTTGCTTCGGCAGCCGTGACCCCGGCGTGCTTAGAACGGTTATGATGATGTTGCGACTACGTGCTTCGACGACCATGGTATGATTTGATATCATGCGTCGATGACCGGAATGCTACAATGGCAGCCTTGTTGCTTTGATCATGTGTGACGACGTGCTTCAATGGCCGCAGTGTGATTCGACAACAAATGCGTCGTCAATCGCGGCAATGCTACAATGACAACCTTGTTGTTTCATTGTTGTTGCGTTACGTGCTTCGACGGTCGAGGCGATGCCGCAACTGCGTTCTTCGAACAGACACGCTATGCTTTGACAACATGTGTCGACGATCATGGTGATGCTACAACGACAACCTGGCTGCTTCATTTATGTTATGACGATGTTTCTCGACGGCCGAGGCGGTTGTTTTGGGAACAACGGTCGCAACGTGCTTCGAATGGTCACGACGATGATGTGACCAGTGGCAAATCTAGTAGGGAGGCTTTAATAGGCTTAAGCCCCCATCCAGCACCACCAAAATATTTTTTATTACTAGTCTCAAAGTCCAATCTAGCCATTTGTTAGCCCTGCCTAATACATATTTGTACTTCATAGACCGTTCAGCCCCCTTCCCCTCCATTTTTTTCTAGATTCGTCACTGGATGCGACCATGGCAATGTTGCGTCGAAGGCCCGGGCGCTTTGCCGATGTTGCAACGGCGTGTTTCCCGGGTTCAGTTGGGTCATTTTTTTTCTTCTCAATAATTGGTCGTGTCATTTGAAAAGGATTTGAAAAGCGTGGTTGTAGATAATCAGAGAATGCTTATTATTGTTAGATACAACACTACTACTAGTACAGTATCTTATGAGTTAAAAGATAACAGTAGTTCCTGTTGAATATATTGTATTATATCACCTAGCTGGTGCTACTACTAGAAATGACAAGTGAGTGTCAATGGCATGCAGCAGCAGCACGCATAGCCAGCTGAAAAAAAAACCACGTGAGAGCGTAACATGAACCGAGCGGCATCGGCAAGTTGGCTTCGCGGTGCGTGTGCAGGAAAATCAAAAAAGGACACAAACAGCGGGCCCCAACCTGAACACGTGGTTCGCAAATGAGTAGGCTGGCAACACGGATGTTTACATCCGACTGCCTGAAAGGAGTTTCCATATGCACCTGTTCGTAGAAACGCGGGGTAAAGGAAACAATATACATATATACTACTCTGTTTGGTATATGGATAAGAGTCGCCGGTGCTTCTACTGGATGAGGAACCTCCACCGCAGGCATCAGGGGAGATTGCAGCTTCAGCGGCACGGCGTAGCACACCGCAAAGGGGAACGGCCGGATGGCCATCGTTCCGGCCGGCGCTGCGATGCGATTTGTAAAGGACTTTGGAAGGTTGCTGATGCACTGTGCCGGTTGATTATAATTGGAGAATAATAATTGTATTGATTGAAGCTTCAAAGGGCTGTTTATATAGATTACAAAACTTGTACTCCAAGACTAATAGAGATAAGATTACAATCCAAAAACGGCCGGTCATAGTATCCGTAACTGACCTATACTCTAATATCTCCCGCAGTCTCGGTATCAGGAGTAACGATGTTGAGACTGGAGCGTATGTCAATGAAAGATGTAGTCAGAAGTCTTTGGTGAAAATGTCAGGAAATTGAGCACTAGTAGGTACATGAAGAACACAGACCTCGCCAAGAGCCACCTTCTCTCGAACGAAGTGTATGTCAATCTCAATGTGCTTGCATGTGGCAGTAAAAATCTCTTACGATGGAGAACGGCGACTTCCCTCCCCTCCCGAGTCCCTCCCACTACCACCAGCCCCTCCCAGCGAGGGCCATTCCGGCCTCGCCGGCCACCCCCAGCTCCCTCTCCCTACGGCCGTTCCAACTACCGCTGCCGCCGCTGAACCTGCCCCGTGGCTTCACCCCGACGGTGGTCCACGAGGTTGTTGGCGCTCCCCTACCTGATTCAGATCTGGATCGGACTTCGGGCGAATCTTGCGCCCCCTGCCACCGCCGCCCTGCTACACCGGGATCCTGGGGGTCTTCAACGCGGGGGGTGTCGCGGAGGCACAACCGGAGGTTATGGGCACGTGCGTGTGCGTCGTTTCCATCATCGTCGACCCTGCTGCGGGCATTCATGGCGAGGCTGCCATTACTGCGCGGGATGGCCAGTGTGGCGATGGGACGGTGAACCACCAGCTCTCCTCGGAGACTCCCTTTGCCACCACCGCACGCCTTCAAGACCACGTCCAGGACGACCAGTTGTAGCCAGGCTGGACCCGCGTGGGGAAGGAGCTCGGCTCCCCACGACTGTGCCTGCCACCGCCACCACCCGTCCCTTGCAAGCGCCTTCAAATCCCCCTGCACCTGCGGGACAAATGCTTCAAGTGCTTCACCCCTCTTCACCACATCAAAGACTGCTCTGAGAAGGTGCGATGCAACGACTGCTTTCGTTCGGGGCACTTTGTCCGTTAGTGTCCAAACAGAGGGCATCCTCCTGCTCCCACTCACCCTGCAGCTCCGGCCAGGGCGGGACGGGCCACTGCCACACCTCGACAGCAGCCTCCCCCATGCAACCTCTCCTACCGCGATGCGGTGATGTCAAGACGCGCGGGCGATGTGTAACTCCGTGCGGGCGACTCCCAGCTGCGTCCAGCCATGGCCAGGGTCGTCGCGCCCGCTATGCTGGACATGGAGGTGCAGGACGACACTCTTGCAAGCTGATGCGTTCTCATCTCCCTGATAGGCGACCGCTACCGCTTGGTTTCCTCTTCAATCGTCGCCAACGCCATCCACAAGGAGTTCAACGTCCCGCTCAACCTCGTCACCGTCGCGCTTCACGTCCCGGAAGACTTCCTCGTCAGGTTCATCCACCCGCACCACCGCGACGATGTCATCACCCATGGCAACTTTGAGCGCGACCACCTGCAACTCCACCCCAAGCCCTGGATCATGGAGGCCCAAGCGGAACACCAGGAGATGAAGCATCATGTTCAGCTAAGCCTAGAGGGCATCCCGCTACACGCCTGGAATGAAGACACCATCGGCCACGTGATTGGCGTTGACAGCGAGCTTG
Source organism: Hordeum marinum (assembly GCA_022496015.1). Classification (NCBI taxonomy): domain Eukaryota; kingdom Viridiplantae; phylum Streptophyta; class Magnoliopsida; order Poales; family Poaceae; genus Hordeum; species Hordeum marinum. The sequence continues at coordinate 248,365,847 of CM039676.1, read as the reverse complement.
ACTACATCCAGTCGCGCTCCACTTGGAAGGAGGATGCACACATGCTCGGCATTTGGGCTTGGACGACGAACCCGAGCTGCATCCCCAAGGTAATGCAACTCTCTTTGCCTGTCAGGCGTTCCCAACGGCGTGGTCGTGGCCGACGTCGTTTGTGCTACTGGGTGTTAATCCACCTGAGGCTACATGAAGACTTCTCCAACTGCAACGACGACGACCCCAAGGCCAACGCTGAAGTGTTCGAGCACACTTGGTGGCACCATGTGGTGGACGGAGACAGGACGCTGCCGGGCCTGCAAGATGAGCCCCGTGAGGAATGTGTCGAAGGACGTCGTGAAGATGGCAACGATGACCGGAGGGGCCTTGACCACGGTGATGCTCGCGATGGCGAGCAGAGGCGGGTACGTGACGATCGCGACGGCCGGAGTAGACATGAGCGGCAACATGTTGCTGCCCTGGACTCGTCAGCAACCCCTCCAAGGAGCCCATGGGGCGGCTCGTCGCGTGGCACGCATCCTCTGGATGCGGCGCGCTCGTCTTCGCCCTCGTCCGTCCTACCTGCTCAGCCTTCGCCGGTGCTCATGCTCGTTGACGAGTGATAACCCACAAGTATAGGGGATCACAACAGTTTTTGAGGGTAGAGTATTCAACCCAAATTTATTGATTCGACACAAGGGGAGCCAAAGAATATTCTCGAGTATTAGCAGCTGAGTTGTCAATTCAACCACACCTAAAAGACTTAATATTTGCAGCAAAGTATTCAGTAGCAAAGTAATATGGTAGTAATGGTAACGGTGGCGAAGTGATAGTAGCAATTTGTAGTGTTTGTAACAGTAGCAACCGAAAAGTAACTGAGCCAAGATCAACATATGGAAAGCTCGTAGGCAATGGATCAGTGATGGATAATTATGTTCGATGGCATTCATCATGCAACAGTTATAACATAGGGTGACACAGAACTAACTCCAATTCATCAATGTAATGTAGGCATGTATTCCATGTATAGTCATACATGCTTATGGAAAAGAACTTGCATGACATCTTTTATCCTACCCTCCCGTGGCAGCGGGGTCCTATTGGAAACTAAGGGATATTAAGGCCTCCTTTTAATAGAGAATTGGTCCCAAAGCATTAGTACTTAGTGAATACATGAACTCCTCAAACTACGGTAATCACCGGAAAGAATCCCAGTTATTGTCACCCTGGGGGATGCGGATCATAACTCGTGATAGGTGTCTACAACTTGCAAGATAGGATCAAGAACACACGTATATTCATGAAAACATAATATGTTCAGATCTGAAATCATGGCACTCGGGCCCTAGTGACAAGCATTAGGCATAGCAAAGTCATAGCAACATTAATCTCATAACGTAGTGGATACTAGGGATCAAACCCTAACCAAACTAACTCGATTACATGATAAATCTCATCCAACCCATCACCGTCCATCAAGCCTCCGATGATATTACTCACCAACGGTGGGGAGCATCATGGAATTGGTGATGAAGGATGGTTGGTGATGACTAAGGCGTCGATTTCCCCTCTCCGAAGCCCAAAACGGACTCCAGATCTGGTCTCCCGGGGAAGAACTGGCGATGGCGGCGGCTCCGTATCATGAAACGCGATGAACTCTTCTCTTTGATTTTTTCCTTGACAAATACGGTTATATGGAGCTAGAGAGGAGGTCGGAGGAGCCACAAGGGGCCCACAAGCCTGCCCCACGTGGCCACAGGGGTGGTCGCGGCTAGCAGGCTTGTGGCCTGCTAGTGGCCCCCTCTGGTTAATTCTTGCGCCAGTATTTTTTATTAATTCCAAAAATATTCTCTGTAAATTTTCAGAACGATCCGAGAACTTTTATTTCTGCACAAAAATAACACCAAGGCAATTCTGCTGAAAACAACGTCAGTCCGGGCTAGTTCCATTCAAATCATGCAAATTAGAGTCCAAAACAAGGGCAAAAGAGTTTGGAAAAGTAGATACGTTGGAGACGTATCAACTCCCCCAAGCTTAAACCTTTGCTTGTCCTCAAGCAAATCAGTTGATAAACTGAAAGTGATAAAGAAAAACTTTTACAAACTCTGTTTGATCTTGCTGTTGTAAATATGTCCAACTTATGTTGAGATTTTCAGCAAAGATTATAAACTAACCACATTCACAATAACATTTAGGTCTCACATTTATTCATGTCAATGGCATAACCAACTAGCGAGCAATAATAACAAGTCTCGGATGACAACAATTTATCAAAACAATCATGATACAATATGACATAATGGTATCTTGCTAGCCCTTTCTGAGACCGCAAAACATAAATACAAAGCACCTGTGGAGAACAAGGACTGACTAAACAATGTAATTCACGGTGAGAGAGATCCAGTCATGCTCACACTCAACATCAATTAATATCAAGGCATACAAATGACAATGGTGCTCTCTAACTGGTGTCTTTTATAAGAGGATGATGACTCAACAATAAAGTAAATAGATAAGTCCTTCGCAGAGGGAAGCGTTGATTTGCAGAGGTGTCAGAGCTCAAGCTTTTAAAACAAAGATAGGTAATGATTTTGGAGAGGTATGCTTTCGTTGCTCACATTACGACCAAGAGGTTTTCAATATCTTCCATGCTAGATACATTATAGGTGGTTCCCAAACACAATGGTAAAGTTTTTACTCCCCCTCCACCAATCAATCACACTCCACGGCGGGCCGAATTCATGGGTACTGTCCATACAAACACATTCCTAGGGGAGGTTTGTTTAATTATATTTTGCTTTTTATATCGAGCATGGAACTGGGCATCCCGATTACCAGCCACTTTCTTGTGAATGATAGTGAATCAACACATATCGTGAGAATAACCCACCTAGCATGAAAGATACTGACAGTCCCCAGTCGCCACATGAGCGATTTGGGCATACAAAACAGAAGGTTTATTTGAAGGTTTAAAGTTTAGCACATGCAAATTTACTTGGAACGGTAGGTAAATACCGCATATAGGTAGATATGGTGGACTCATATGGAACAACCTTGGGTTTATTGAGATGGATGCACAAGCAGTATTCCCGCTTAGTACAAGTGAAGGCTAGCAAAAGACTAGGGAGCGACCAACTAGAGAGCGACACAGTCATCAACATGCATTGAGATTAACCAAAATTGAATGCAAGCATGAGTAGGATATAATTCACTGTGAACATAAATATCGTGGATGCTATGTTGATTTGTTTCAACTACATGCGTGAACATGTGCCAAGTCAACCCACTTGGATCATCCAGAGGAGGATACCATTCTATCATACTACATCACAACCATTTTAATGCGCATGTTGGCACTCAAGACGAACCATTATCCACTCTTAGCTAATTAAGCATGGCATGAATAACTATAATCTCTAATTGTTATTGCAAACATAGTCAACCCATAATGTACTGAATTCGGAACGATGAGCTAATCATATTTACAAAAGCAAGATAGGTCGAGTTCATACCATTTTTTCTCCATATCAATCTTTTCATCAAATATCATCATTATTGCCTTTCACTTGCATGATTGAAAGATGTGAATAATAATAAGAGTGCACGTGCATTGGACTAAGCTGGAATCTACAAACAATAAACCAAAGGAGAAGACAAGACAATATGGGCTCTTTGTAAGATAAACAATAATGCATATGAGAGCCACTCAACACATCATCGTGGTCTTCTTACGACCCAAAGAAAAGAAAGGAAAGTTATTTACACGGGAAAGCTCCCAACAAGCAAAAAGAAGAACGAGAAATCTTTTTAGGTTTTCTCTTTAATGCTACAACTAAGCAACAAGGAAATAAACCTAGAACTAATTTTCTTGTATTTTTCTCAAAGTTTATTAAACACACAAGACGAAAGCAAAACAAGAATTAAACTACCATGGATAGTATAGTGAAAAAGTATGAGCATCGACAACTGAAATAAGTGTGTGAACATGAATGTAATGTCGGTGAGAAATACGCACTCCCCCAAGCTTAGGCTTTTGGCCTAAGTTGGTCTAGGGCCATGGCTGGCCTGGATAATATCTGAAGTCAAAGTTGGGGTTGTGTTGGGCTGCGGCGGCTACCGCATGTACCACTGCAGCGTGAGGGCGAGCGGTTTCTGCATTTCGCTCATACTCGTTTCCCTCCTCCCTCCGCACGAAAGAGTTAGTGAGTTGATAATATTGCTTGCATCGATCTGAAATGAAATCCTCAAGGCCGACATTCCTTATGTACGCATAAAACTCTTCCTTAAATCCGGTGTTTTCCATGAGTTGATTCGACGGCCATTCACAAGGCAGTACTCAAGCTTCCCTAGGTAGTTCAAAATCGGGCTCACGTAGCGCGAGTCTTGGGGCTTTCTTGCTCGAGGAACCACCTTGGTACATTATCCTCAACATCTTCTCTTTCTCTGAAAAATTTCTGAAATTTTAAGTGAGTGAAAATAGAGGTGAACAAAACTCAACAAAACTCGTAGCAACTACTCCCTCGAGTGCCTAGAGACCATATCATCCATCAAAACTACTTGGAACCATAAAAATTTGACATGCAAGCTCAAGAACAAGGTCACCACAGCAGCAAAAATTTGTAATATATAAGGCACTAGAACAAAAACTAATTGGACCATAGGAGGAGTCCATACCGGTGAGTAATCCCCTAAAACAGTTTTGCAAATGGAGCTTTGAGCAAGGAGATTGAAAATGGCAGCAAGATGAGCTAGAACAAGGGTTTGAGCAATGGTGGGATTTTTTTTCTGGAGGAATATGAAGTGAATGGGTGCTGGAATAAGTGGAGGGGGGCCACGTGGGACCCACAAGCTTGCTAGGCGCGGCTAGGGGGGTGGCCGTGCCCTACAGGCTTGTGGCCCACTAGTGCAGCCCCCTGATGCATTCTCAGTGCCAAAAATTCTTAAATATTCCAGAAAAAATCATACTAAATTTTTAGAGGATTCTAGGAACTTTTATTTTCAGGTCATTTTTCTATTGCACGGAAAACTAAGAAAACAGAAAATTAATAGCATTTTTACTTAATTTCATCTAGGTAACAGAAAGTAAAAGTTAGGCGCAGGAAGTTGTGCTTTCTAAATTCATCCATCTCATGCTCCTCAAAAGGAATCCATTAATAAGGTTGATCAAGTCTTATTAACAAACTTCTTTCGAATGACATGAAACCGAAGAATTTTCGAATAACACTAAGTTACCTCAATGGGGATATGCATTTCCCCAACAATAAGTATATCATATTTCTTCTTGAGAGTAGGAAGGGGGAACTCAAAGTCTACAATAATAATTGTTGGAATTTTTTCAATAGAGTTGATACTATGAACTTGAGGTTGTTTCTTCGAAAATTGTACCGTATGATCATTACCATTAATACAAAAAGTGACATTGCCCTTGTTGCAATCAATAACAGCCCCTGAAGTATTCAAAAAGGGTCTACCAAGGATGATCGACATACTGTCGTCCTCGGGAATATCAAGAATAACAAAGTCCATCAAGATAGTAGCATTTGCAACTACGACAGGTACATCCTCACAAATACCGATAGGTAGAGCAGTTGATTTATCAGCCATTTGCAAAGAGATTTCAGTAGGTGTCAACTTATTCAAAACAAGTCTATGGTATAAAGAGAAAGGCATAACCCTAACACCAGCTCCAAGATCACATAAAGCAGTTTTAACATAATTTCCTTTAATAGAGCATGGTATAGTAGGTACTCTTGGATCTCCTAGTTTCTTAGGTATTCCAACTTTAAAAGTATAATTAGCAAGCATGATGGAAATCTCAGCTTCCGATATCTTTCTTTTGTTTGTCACAATATCTTTCATATACTTAGCATAAGGAGACATTTTCAAAATATCAGTCAAGCGCATACGTAAAAAGATAGGTCTAAGCATTTTAGCAAAGCACTCAAAGTCCTCATCATCCTTTTTCTTGGATGGTTTAGGAGGAAAGGGCATGGGTTTCTGAACCCATGGTTCTCTTTCTCTACCATGTTTCCTAGCAATGAAGTCTCTTTTATCATATCTTTCATTCTTAGGTTGTGGGTTATCAAGATCATCATCAGGTTCAATCTCCACATCATTATCATTACTAGGTTGAACTTCAATATGAACATCATTATTAATGTTATCAATAGGCTCATGTTCATCACCAGATTGTGTCTCAACATCATAAATAGAAATATCATTTGGATTCTCAGATGTATCTATAACAGGTTCACTAGCAGCATGCAAAGTACTATCATCATTCTTTTTCCTACTCTTATTGGAAGGAATAGGTGCATCAGTATTAACTCTCTGAGAATCTTGCTCAATTCTCCTAGGATGGCCCTCGGGATACAAAGGTTCCTGAGTCATTCTGCCACCTCTAGTCACAACTTTAACAGAATGATCATTGTCTTTACTATTCATCTTATTAAGCAAATCATTTTGAGCCTTAAGTACTTGTTATACTTGAGTGGTTACCATGGAAGCCTTCCCCATTGTCACAACTTTAACAGAATGATCATTGCCACAACTTTAACAGAGTGATCAAGTATTTCATTTTTCTTGAGAGGATGATCAGGCAAAGCATTAAGTAATTGGAGAAGCCTCCCCCAAGCTTGTGGGAGACTCTCTTCTTCAAATTGCACAAAGTTAAATATTTCCTGCAAGGCAGCTTGTTTCTTATGGACAGGAAAATATTTTTCAGAGGAGTAATAAACCATGTCCTGGGGACTACGCACACAACCAGGATGTGACGACCACGACGGCCAGAGCAACCATGGGCGACAACATGCTGCTGCCCTGGACTCGTCAGCAACCCCTCCAAGGATCCCACGGGGTGGCTCGTTGCGTGGCACGCATCCTCTGGATGCAGCACGCTCGTCTTCGCCCTCGTCCGTCCTGCCTGCTCAACCTTCGTCGGTGCTCATGCTCGTGGACGAGTGATAACTCACAAGTATAGGGGATCGAAACAGTTTTCGAGGGTAGAGTATTCAACCCAAATTTTTGATTCGACACAAGGGGAGCCAAAGAATATTCTCGAGTATTAGCAGCTGAGTTGTCAATTCAACCACACCTGAAAGACTTAATATCTGCAGCAAAGTATTCAGTAGCAAAGTAATATGGTAGTAACAGTAACGGTGGCGAAGTGATAGTAGCAATTTGTAGTGTTTGTAACAGTAGCAACGGAAAAGTAACTGAGCGAAGATCAATATATGGAAAGCTCGTAGGCAATGGATCAGTGATGGATAATTATGTCGGATGGCATTCATCATGCAATAATTATAACATAGGGTGACACAGAACTAGCTCCAATTCATCAATGTAATGTAGGCATGTATTCCATGTATAGTCATACGTGCTTATGGAAAAGAACTTGCATGACATCTTTTGTCCTACCCTCCCGTGGCAGCGGGGTCCTATTGGAAACTAAGGGATATTAAGGCCTCCTTTTAATAGAGAACTGGACCAAAGCATTAGCACTTAGTGAATACATGAACTCCTCAAACTACGGTAATCACCGGAAAGAATCCCAGTTATTGTCACCCTGGGGGATGCGGATCATAACTCGTAATAGGTGTCTACAACTTGCAAGATAGGATCAAGAACACACGTATATTCATGAAAACATAATAGGTTCAGATCTGAAAACATGGCACTCGGGCCCTAGTGACAAGCATTAAGCATAACAAAGTCATAGCAACATCAATCTTAGAAAATATTGGATACTAGGGATCAAACCCTAACCAAACTAACTCGACTACATGATAAACCTCATCCAACCCATCACCGTCCAGCAAGCCTATGATCAGATTACTCATGAACGGTGGGGAGCATCATGGAATTGGTGATGAAGGATGGTTGGTTATGACGAAGGCGTCGATTTCCCCTCTCCGGAGCCCAAAACGGACTCCAGATCTGGTCTCCCGAGGAAGAACTAGCGATGGCGGCGGCTCCGTATCGTGAAACGCAATGAACTCTTCTCTCTAAAATTTTTCCTCGACAAATAGGGTTATATGAAGCTGGAGAGGAGGTCATAGGAGCCACGAGGGCCCCACAAGCCTGCCCCACGCGGCCAGGGGTGGCCGCGGCTAGCAGGCTTGTGGCCTGCTAGTGGCCCCCTATGGTTAGTTCTTGCGCCAGTATTTTTATTAATTCCAAAAATATTCTCCGTATATTTTCAGGACGATCCAAGAACTTTTATTTCTGCACAAAAATAACACCAAGGCAATTCCGCTGAAAATAGCGCCAGTCCGGGTTAGTTCCATTCAAATCATGCAAATTAGAGTCCAAAACAAGGGCAAAAGAGTTTGGAAAATTAGATACGTTAGAGACGCCTCAACAAGGCTGCTGCTGCTAGAGGCTCGACCGCTACTGTAGAAGACGCGGCGGCAAGCTATTCTCCTCCAGGGCCATCGGGTTTCGACCTCCCCAGCACCCTTAGCTAGGCGTCAACAACTCAGGCCACCCCTCCCAACGTCACAAGCCTGTCGCTCCGCCGCACCCCTTCACTGACTCGTCATGACAACATCGATGTTCTCTTCAAGCAGTCAGTGGTCGTGCTCCTCTCTAAGCCCCCTCTGCTGCCTGTGCGCATGCCAACTGAAGGAAGACCATGGCCGGTCTGGTAATCAAGTCTGGCGCCGGGTTCACTCTATGGAGAACCTCTGCATGTGCTCGGGAAAGAAGGCCAACTGCACCGGTTTCGGTGAAAGCGAAGAAGCTCGTCTGCCATAGCCTTGGGATTGTCAAGGACGGGAAGGACGTCACAAAAGATGCTCTGGAAGAATTAGAGCGCCGCTTTGAGCACGAGTTGTCTCCTACGGTGCTTGCGGCTATCCGGGCTTTGTTCAAGCTAGATGACGCAGAGGCAACGGCAGTTGAAGCAGCCCTAATCAAAAGGGGTGGCCAGGCTGCCCTGGACCATGATACCATGGAATCCACATGAATTGTTTGATGTGGATGCAAGTATCAAGTGAAGAGGAGGCCAAACAGTCCTTTATGTTACATTTCTTAGCTTATCTCGTATGTCCTGATGGTTGGTGGCCAAGCTTATCTTGGGCGCATGATGTTTGTAGATGTGTACCGGCTTGCTGTAGTCACCATGCTGGTTGTATCCATGTCATTTTTCTCCTATTCCATGAAAATGAGTTGTTGTTGGCTCAAGATCTGTGCTTGGGAGTTTTGTGATGCCATAAGAAAACCTGTCTCCCCGTTACAGTACAAAATATTGACTTCCTAAGTGAAAGGATCGATATGGTTGACTAGAGGGGGGGTGAATAGGGAACTAACACTTTTTAACTTTTCTTTAGCAATTAAGGTTTAGCATCAAATAAGTTAGCTAGATGTGCAACTAGGTGAATAACCTATATGATGCTAATCACAACAAGTGCACAAGCAAGCAAGGGATATAACACAATAAAAGCTTGCATGAAGTAAAGATGCGAGATAACCAAAGGTGGAGCCGGTGGAGGCGAGGATGTGTTACCGGAGTTCCTTCCCTCGTGGGGAATTACGTCTCCGTTGGAGCGGTGTAGAGGCACAATGCTCACCAAGAAGCCACTAGGGCCACCGTATTCTCCTCACGCCCTCACACAATGCAAGATGTCGTGATTCCACTATTGGTGCCCTTGAAGGCGGCGATCGAACCTTTACAAACAAGGTTGGGGCAATCTCCACAACTGAATTGGAGTCTCCCAACGACACCATGAAGCTTCACCACAATGGAATGTGGCTCCGAGGTGACCTCAACCGTCTAGGGTGCTCAAACACCCAAGAGTAACAAGATCCGCAAGGGATTAGTGGGGGGAATCAAATTTCTCTTGGTGGAAGTGTAGATCAGGGCCTTCTCAACCTATCCCTAGGAAATCAACAAGATTGATTGGCGAGGGAGAGAGATCGGGCTAAAATGGAGCTTGGAGCAACAATGGAGTTTTGGGAAGGAAGAGGTAAGCTTCTTGGGGAACAAGACCTCCCTTTTATAGTGGGGGACAAGATCCAACCGTTATCCACTCCCTCAGCCCCACGCCGCGGTACTACCGCAAAAGTCACGGTACTACTGTGACGGCTTGCGGTACTACCGCAGCCTTGTGCGGTACTACCGCTCGCACGGGAGTAACTGGCCCTGGCCGTTAGCACTAGGCCACAAGCGATAGAACTGCCGGCGCGGTACTACCGTGAGCCCATGCGGTACTACCGCACAATCGGCAGAGGCAGCCACTGGAGGTACACGGAAGTAAAAAAATTACTTCCGTGCCTACCTCCGCAGAGGGAAACTCTGTGAAAAAGTCCGGCACGGTAGTACCGGACGAGAATCACGGTACTACCATAGTAGGGCGGATGTAAAAAATTACATCCGCGCCTACTACCGCAGGTGTAGAGGCCAGGGCAGGAGACAACGGTACTACCGCTGGCACCTGCGGTACTACCGCTTCCTAGAGCGGTACTACCGCAAACCACTGAACACAAACACCTAGCAGGCGTTCCTTTTGCACAGAGAAGGAAAATGAGTTGGGGCTCCATTTAAGAGAGGGAATGATGGTGCAAAGGAATAGACGTGTACGTGTTGATTCCACCCAGACCTTTCTGAAGCGGACCCCCTCTTGATAGTATGTCTTTCCTACGATTCAAATCCATCGAAAGGAAACGCATAGAACAACCGTCTTCAAGAGATTCCGAGGGGCACTGAATCGTCTTGTGCCTAGACCTGAGATATCTGAAATGCTCAATGCACACGATTAGTCCGCAAGTGCCTTGTCATCAATCACCAAAACCACTTAGGGAGAAATATGCCCTTACACTAAGCTGGAATGTGTGAGGTCTAAATGATCCTCGTAGATGCGCGACGGTGCATGAAATGATCACCTCCTCCTCTTATCACATAGTTTGTCTCCAAGAATCCAAACTGGAGGACGTAGACCAGTTTGCAGCCTCCTACCTTGGCGGACATTGTCTTCGGAACCTTTCCCAACGACCCGCGATTGGGACCAGAGGCTGCATGCTTATGCTCTAGGACGACAACGTTGTCCGTATTGCGGACGAGCTCGCATCTGAGTTCTGCTTGTCAGTGACGGTCAATGTACTCCACTCCGACACATCCTTCAGGTTAACTATTGTTTATGGCCCGACGGCCTCAAGTAGGAAAGATGACTTCTTCGATGAACTGCTCACCCAAAATCCACCCCCTGGTACTAAATGGATCGTCATGGGTGACTTCAACCAAATTTCCAAAGCGCGCGGTAAAATAACAGGAATGTTAACTGAAGCCGGATTATCCGTTTTTGTGATGCCCTCGACTCCTGCGAACTTAAAGAAATCCATCTACAGAACAGGTGCTTCACCTGGAGCAATGAGCGACAAAACCCTACGATGTGCAAGCTAGACTCCATCTTGTGCAATCTGGAATGGGACATGCACTTTGGTTCTCACGTACTTCATGCCATATCCTCCTCACTCTCCAATCACTGCCCTCTCCTCCTCGCTAATGCAAAAGGGCCAAAGCGACCAAGGGTGTTCAGGTTCGAGAATTTCTGGACTTGTCTCCCTGGCTTTTGGGACCTTGTACTCAAAGCTTGGGCAGACCCTTGCGAACATACTAAGCCATGCCAACGCCTATTCTTCAAGCTCAAGCACACAGGGTGGTTACTGGCCAAATGGAGTAAGGGTCTATTCTCCAAGACGAAACTCCATCTACATGCAGCTCTTCTCATCATCCTACGTCTTGATGTGTCCCAAGAAGTGCATCCACTTTTGGAGGCGGAAAGGGACCTCCGAAGTAGATTGAAACATCGTGTTATATCCCTTGCTGTGGTAGAAGGGGATCAAAAGAAACAGTGTGCACGCATTGCAAATATCAGAGAGGGAGATGCCAATACAAAATTCTTCCACCTCAGGGTCAGCGGATGCCGTAGGAAAAACCACATCCATAGGCTCAATAGGAATGGTGGCTGGGTCACGGACGAAAAGGACACGGAGAAAATCATCCACGAACACTTTGTCAAGAATCTGGGAGGTGGCCAGCCACGCCAGAGAGACTTCAACTGGAACAATCTAAACTTGAGGACTATCAACCTAACAGGTATTGATGACCCTATCTCCGAGGAAGAGGTCCAGGAGGTCATCAACATCATGCCTGGCGATAAAGCCCCAGGACCGGATGGCTTCACAGGCATTTTCTTCAAGAAGTGTTGGTCCATCGTCAGAGTCGATGTCATGAAGGTGATTTATCAATTTGGCAACCTACAAACGTCCAACCTCCACTGGCTTAACTCGTTGAATATCGCCTTGCTACCAAAGAAAGATGGGGCAGAAGAGATCGGAGACTTCCGTCCCATTAGCCTCATCCATGCTATTGCCAAAATCATTGCCAAGGTGCTATCGGTCCGACTTGCTCCATTCATGAACAACCTTGTTTCCAATGCGCAGAGTGCCTTCATAAAAAAGAGTAGCATCCATGACAACTTCATGTACGTAAGAAGCCTTGCCAGTCATTTATACCAGAATAGGACCCCTTCCTTGCTATTGAAGCTGGACATTCGGAAGGCCTTTGACTTGGTGCGATGGGACTATATACTAGACCTTGTTCAATGCTTGGGATTCCTGGACCGCTTTCAAGACTGGATCACTGCCCTGTTCCACACCTCCTCCTCATGAGTCCTCTGCAACGGCATCGCCGGGACACCTATCCTACATGGTTGTGGTCTAAGATAGGGAGACTCTCTTTATCCCATGTTGTTTGTCATCGCGATTGACCCGCTACAACAGATCCTCAACCTTGCGACAAGCCACAACCTCGTTCACAAGCTTCGGGGTCGCGGTTCGATTGCTTGCACTTCTCTTTACGCGGATGATGCGGCGATCTTCATCTCTCCGACACGCGAAGATGTTCATAACCTGGCCGCCATCTTAAAATCCTTCGGGGAGACGGCTGGGTTGTCCACCAACTTTCAAAAGAGCTCGGTGGTTCCTATAAGATGTGGTCATCTGGACCTGGATGACATTTTACACAGCCTTCCCACCATGAGGAAGACCTTTCCGATAAAATACTTGGGCCTCCCCCTTTCAATCTGGCAGCTAAAAAAGATCGACTTTCAAGCCCTTGAAGATAAGGTTGCAGCAAGACTCCCCCCTGGCAGGGGCGGAACATCACGACCATTGGGCGGGCGGCCTTGGCAAAATCGGTTCTCACCTCACAAGTCATATACCACATCACCCCACTTGCGGTCCCCCAGGTGTACTCCGAAGCATCAACAAGATTGAATGGGCATTTCTTTGGTCGGCTAGCGATAGTACTACGGGTGCTAAGTGTAAGGTTAATTGGAAGACTGTCTGCCGCCCCACCCAGCTTGGTGGCCTTGGGATTCTTCATTTGGGGAAATTTGTGAGAGCTCTTAGATTGAGATGGCCATGGGTGGCATGGAAAGATCCGTCCAAGTTGTGGGTTGGTCTGGGCAACTGATAACCCGCAAGTATAGGGGATCAACTGTAGCCTTTCTTGATAAGTAAGAGTGTCGAACCCAACGAGGAGCTAAAGGTAGGACAAATATTCCCTCAAGTTCTATCGACCACCGATACAACTCTACGCACACTTTACGTTTGCTTTACCTAGAACAAGTATGAAACTAGAAGTACTTTGTAGGTGTGATAGGATAGGTTTGCAAGATAATAAAGAACACGTAAACAAAAACTAGGGGCTGCTTAGATAAAGAAACAATTACGTTAGTTTAACGAGTGTGGAAAAGTGGTGGTAGGAGTTGCGGAATCGTCCCTAAGCAATTGACTATGTTACTAGACCGATAGCAAGTTTTATGTCGGAGAGGCCACCGCTAGCATGTCATCCCTTACTTGGAATTCTATGCACTTATGATTGGAATTATTAGCAAGCATCCGCAACCACTAACGTTCATTAATGTGAAACCCAACCATAGCAATAAGATATATTGGTCCTCCTTCAATCCCGTATGCATCAATTTCTATGCTAGGCTGAAGCTTCTATCACTCTTGCCCTCCAATACATAGTCCTATCAACATAAAACTAACCCTATGGTGTGATCCACGCGTGCGCTCATATGATGGGCACCAAAGGATAGCAACATAACCACAAGCAATTCAAAAACACGGAAAAAACAGGAACTGGCACTAGGCAATGGATCAATATGTTAGTCCCAAAAATAGTATAAAAGGTTGCCAAAAGTATATGAAAGTTGTAGAATATTGGCATGAAACAATCAAAAATTATAGATACGACGGAGACGTATCAGCAACCCGTGCACCGACGTGGACATGACATTTTTTACGCCTCAACTGTCATCTCCTTAGGCAACGGTGGGAAGATGCCCTTCTGGGATGTCCCATGGTTGGAAGGGAAAAGGCCGAAGGATATTGCCCCTCTCATTCACATGGCATGCAGACGAAAAAACGGGTTCATTCGTGAGGCCATGCGAGACAATGCATGGGTGCACAAAATAAACCCCTCAACCAACCTCTCAGCCCAACACATTGTTGAAATCATCGATCTTTGGATGTGGCTTCAAGGCATACAAATTCGAAGGGACGTTGACGATGACATCACGTGGAAATTTGAAGCCAACAAAGAATACTCGGCAAGCTCTGCTTACAGGGCACAATTTTTGGGCTCCATGTCCACCACCATGAACAAGACCATTTGGAAGGTCTGGGCGCCTCCCAAGGTTAAGTTCTTTTCTTGGCTGGCAATCCAGAACAGGATTTGGACTACGGATAGACTAGAGAAGAGGGGCTGGGAGAATTGTGGCCTTTGCACTCTTTGTAAGAGGGCAATGAGACATCGAGTCACCTCTTCTTCAAATGTCGCTTCACACGACGCATCTGGCGAATGATCAAAACATGGCTACGGTTGGAGGCACTGGACATGGACTGTTGGGGGACGAAAAGGAGTACCAAGTACTGGTGGACAAACATGTCCAAACCAAACACGACAAACAGGAAGGCCATGGCGTCTCTCACAATGCTAGTCTGCTGGGTCAACTGGAATGAGAGAAATGCGAGAGTTTTTTGTAAGAACTCCATGCCACCACACTACATTCTAAAGCTCATACAAGAGGAGGCCAAGACGTGGGTGTCTGCAGGAGCTAGACACCTAAGTGCAATCATGCCGCGAGACTAGTCTTTTTCTTTCCTTTGTTCCGTCGATGGGCAAAGATGTAAGGCCAGTTATCATGTACTCTAAAACTCTCCTCCTTAATTAATGAATGAGGCAAATCTTTCGCCTCTCTTTCAAAAAAAATCTCAATGTGCTGGTGCGACGCTGAACTGGATTGGAAGCCATGTATACTGCAGAGATGCTATCACAATAAACAATGGTTGCACGATCAAGTGGGCGATGAAGTTCCACGAGAAGCTGACACAGCCACATCGCTTCAGCCACAGCATGAGAAACCGACCTATACTCAGCCTCAGCAAAAGACTTGGAGACCGTTGCCAGCCTTTTAGAACACCAAGAAACAAGATTATCACCCAAATAAACACAAAATCTGGATGTGGATCGTCGAGTATCTAGACAACCTACCCAGTCTGCATCAGAATAAACCGTCAAGCTTGTTGGAGAAGAAGAACTAATGAGAAGACCATGATCAAGAGTTCCTTTTAAATAGCGAAGAATGCGGTGGACGTGAGCAAGATGAGGAGCACGAGGATCATGCATAAAAAGACAAGCTTGCTGAACGGAGTATGAAATGTTGGGACTAGGAAGAGTGGCATATTGAAGGGCACTGGTGATGCTACGATACAAAGTGGGGTCAGAAATAGGATCACCATTAGCCAACAAATTCGCACCAATGTCGGCTGATGTACGAGAGGGTTGACAATCAGACATACGAGAACGAGAAAGCAAGTCTAAAAGATAGGATCGTTGAGAGAGAAAAAGGGTAGACTTTGTGCGAGAAACAGTAACACCAAGAAAATGATGAAAAGGACCAAGATCAGTCATGGAAAATTCATGACTAAGAGAAGAGATTATATGTTGGAGAAAAGAGTCAGAGCTAGTCGTGAGAACTATATCATCAACATAAAGCAAGAGAGAGGTAGTGTGGGAAGAGGAGCGAAAAATAAATAATGAAGAATCAGATTTGGATGGAATGAAGCCTTTGAATAAAGGCAGCAAAGCGTTGAAATCATGCACGAGGAGCTTGTTTAAGACCATAAAGAGATTTGTTAAGAAGGAAAACTGAATTGGAAGAAGAGGGATCCTCAAAACCAGATGGTTGCTGACAATAAATTGTTTCACTAAGAGTGTCGTGAAGAAAAGCATTTTTAACGTCTAGCTGATGAAGGCCAAGAGGAGGAAACAACAAGACTAAGAACAACGCGAGTAGTACTTGGTTTAGCAATGGGAGAGAAAGTTTCATCAAAATCAATGCCATGTTGCTGAGAAAAACCACGACACACCCATCTGGCTTTGTAACAAGCAAGAGTGCCATCAGAATGAAATTTATGACGAAAAAAACAATTTTCCAGAAACAATATTAACACCAAGAGGTTTGGGAACAAGTGTCCATGTATTATTTTGCTGAAGAGCATTAAATTCATTGCGCATAGCTGAGAGCCAAAGAGGATCAAGAAGAGCTCGTTTGTAAGAAGTGGGAATAGGAGAGATGGTTAGGGTGGCTGTCAGGTTGAGGCGTTTTGTGGGTAGAAGGAATCCGCGTTTGCCGCGGGTGCACATGACGTGATCATTAGTGGGTGGGGGAATGGGTACGCCGTTGGGTGGGAGTGATGGTTTGGATGGTGGAGAAATTGTGGAGGAAGAGGAAGAAGAGCTATAAGTGGCGGGTGTGGAGATGTCTGCCGTGGTAGGATGGGGTGAGCAGTGTGCCTCGGCTTGCCGGTTACCGGGCCTGCCGGCTGCCTCGGGCTTGCCGACCTCCTCACCGGCTGCACTGGGACTGCAGGCGGACGGCCTCGTAGCTGCCTCGCTGGCTATGCCGGGCTTGCCGGGCCTGCTGGTTGCTAGGCCTGCTGGGTGCTCTTGCTGGGCCTGCCGATTGTCGGGCTTGCCGGGATTGTCGGTTGCCGGCTGCCTCGGGTCACCGGTTGCCGGGCTTGCTGGGCTATTGGCTGCCTCAGGCTTGTTGGCCTCGCCGCGAGAGAGGGAGAGGTCGCGGCAGAGGTGGTGGTGGTAGGGATTGATGTCGTGGGTTGCGGCGGGAGATAGGTGGGGCAGAGGTCTGCAGCTGCAGAGATGACCGAAGAAGGAATGAGGGGAGGTGTTTTGGTGGTGGTGGTTTGCTGGTGATTGGGTGATGTGGTGTTAGTGACAGAATAAGGAAAAGTGTTCTCAACGAATGTGACATGGAGAGAGACAACCACACGACCATAAGATGGATCGAAACAGCGATATCCTTTGTGATCGTCAGAAATACCAAGATGCATGCAAGGTAGTGAACGTGGTTCGAGTTTGATGGAGGTGGTAGAGGCGGTGTTCAGAAAACAAAGACAGCCAAAAACATGCAAAAAAGAATAATCGGGATGGGAGAGAAAAAGAGACTGAAAAGGCGAATAAAGAGGACATGTCTTAGTTGGTTGAATATTTACAAGTAGTGTGGCAGTGCGAAGGGCTTCGGCCCAAAAACAAGAGGGAAGAGAAGCTTGTAATAGCAAGGTGAGAAGAATGTCATTAATGGAACGAAGAGAGCGTTCAGCTTTACCGTTTTGAGGGGAGGTATAAGGGCATGAAAAAATGAAGAAGAATGCCTTGAGAGAGAAAGAAGTTGCGGTTTTGAGTGTTCTCAAATTCTCGACCATTATCACATTGAATAAATCTAATTGGCAAGCCAAAGTGTGTAAGAACATATTGTCGAAAATTGAGAAAGACGACATGTACTTTAGATTTAGCACAAATAGGAAAAGTCCAAATATAATGAGAATAGTCATCCAAGATCACAAGATAATATTTCTAACTAGAGACACTAGGGATGGGAGAGGTCCATAAATCACAGTGAATTAATTCAAAACGGAAAAGTGCTAAGGGTTGTAGAGGTTCCAAAAGGTAATTTAACATGTTTGCCGCATTGACAGGCATTAGAGAGAGAGGGATTATGAGGAACACTAGAACTAGGAATACAAAATTCTAGAAGCAAAGATGACAAGGTGGTTTTATTGGGGTGTCCTAGATGACGATGCCACAAATCAGCTAATGCAAGCATGGTTCGGGGAGTGGATGTAGGTGCACCATGAAGCGGATAAAGATTGCTCGTGCTATTGTAGCGAGCGAGGACCTCCCCCGTTGTCAGATCCTTCACAGACAAACCAGAAGGGTCAAAAGCCAAAATAACTTTATTGTAAATGAAAAATTGGCAAACAGAAATAAGATTTTTGATTAGGGAAGGGACAACAAGAATATTGCGGAGAAGAAAATTGGCATAAGAGGAAGAGATGTAAGAATGACCGGTGCAGGAAACAGGTATGGTGGAACCATGACCAACGGTGATCGTAGAAAAAACAGAAGGGAAACAAGCTAAGAATAAATTCATATTTGAAGACATATGTGAGGATGCACCAGAATCAAAAATCCAATCCGTACCTTCGTTATTGAGAGTAAAATTGTTCATGGCGTTGATGAAGGCGGTTTGATCCCAGGCCGGCTGCGGTGGAGGATCAGAGGGGCCAGTAGCCTGCATGGGAGCGTAGGGCTGGATCGGTGGCTAGTAGTAGGCGGTCAAGGCTTGCATGGTGTCGTAGGGAGCCGGCATGGTGTAGTAAGGTGGCAGGAGTCCTGGCGCGCTGGGAGGTGGCGTAGGGGTGGCGGTGTAGGCATGCGCTGGTGGCTTGGGCCCAAGGAGTCCAGGAGAGCCGATGGCCGGGCGGAGACGAGGGCTCCATGTGCCCGTCTAAGCAGGCGGGGCGCCGTACGGCGAAGGGGCCGACCAGGGCATCAGCCAAGCTTGAACAAGGCTGGTCTAGGAATCGTGGTGAGGCTGCCATGTCGAGGGATCCGGTGGCGATGGAGCGGCCGATGGCGGAGCTGGTGCAACACCGGCGGAGCAAGATGCACAGGGCGGTAGATCGATTCTTGCCCCTATAGTTCGGGCTCGGGCGCCAGCCTAGGGCGGTGGAGGAGCTGCTGCCGCCGTGGTAGGGGGTGCGGCAAATTGGCGCGGCAGCCCAGGCGCGTGAGGCGCGGCCGCGACAGGATCGGCAGCATGAAACACCTGTGGTGGCTGTTGTGCCTTGCAAGCTTGATTCTTCTCTTCTTGCTCGAGGAGGGAGCGAACCTCCTTGAAGGTGGGGTAGGGCTTGAGCATGGGGATGAAGGACTGCTGCTTCTCGAACTTCTCGTGGAGGCTGACGAGGAGGGCGTTGATGAGGGCGCGATCGTCGACGTGACCGCCGAGTTCACAAAGTTCGTCGCCGGTAGCCTTGATCCGATGGCAGAAAACGTTTACCGGGGCATCTCCCTGGATGGTCGTACAGAGCTCGGTGTTGAGGGCGTTGATGCGCACGTCGGAGTTGTCCTAGAACAACTGCTGGAGGGAGGCCCAAAGATCGACAGCGGTGGCGTCGTCGGAGGAGACCAGATTGAAGAGCTCCGTGGATATGCGGGTGTAAATCCATTGGACGATGGCGAGATCGTCTTTCACCCAGCGTGGATCAGCGGGCTGCGGCGGGTATGGCGAGTTGATGTGGTGGCGGAGGCCGCAGCGGCCGAGATGGATGTTGAAGAGGTGACGCCAATGGTAATAGTTGTGGGCGCCAAGATCGAGAGAGATTGGGATGAAGGGGGAGACATCGGCGATGGTGTCGGCTAGGGAGATTGTTGGTTGTTGAGGAGGAGCTAGTTGGGTGGTTGTAGAGGAAGAAGTGGTAGGGGCACCGGCGGCGCGGAACTCGGCCATGGAGAGAAGGGGCCGAGTCGGTTGGGGTGGCGGCGTTGGGGTGGTGCCATGCCAGGTGCGGAAAAACCTAGGCGTCTGATACCATGATAATTGGAGAATAATAACTATATTGATTGAAGCCTCAAAGAGTTGTTTATATAGATTACAAAATTTTGACTCCAAGACTAATAGAGATAGATTACAATCCAAAATCGGTCGGCCATAGTATCCGTAACCGACCTATACTCTAATAAGTCGCTCTCATGGCGCTGGTCAACGGAGCTCACCGGGCAGGACGGAAACGGTCGACTGCGACCGCAGAACCTGCTGCTGAACCTGGCAATAATCTTTTTCTTTTTTGCATGATCCTAAGAATAATCTATCACTACTAAAACTGAGCACGTCTTAGTACTCACGGTGCCACTGACTAAAGAAAATACAATTGTTGCCGATTAAATTTAGTTTCATATAACTTAAAAACATTGTAATAAAATTATATGGGACCAACTAAAATTAACTACCAAAATTACGAGAATTAGACTCATTATTTATCTTGCTGACAAATTCATTTTACAAAAAGAAACACAGACCTCCTAAAAAGCAACTACAAATCATAGCAAAATTTAATTGTTGAGTTTGGAATAATATTTTTAAAAATGCAAAACTATTATACATTACCCAATTCACCCAAAAGTTTTCGCGAACAAACTATGGTTGGATAGTTTGGAATATAGTGGTATCCCCTACCCATGAGTTCAAATTTTAAACTTGACACTGGTGCTCACATTTTTCTGAATTTATTTCACACCTTTCACCGATGTGCGTTCAATGAAAAAAGACATTCGTGTCAAGTATGAAGACATTTATGACGACTTCGTCAATCTTAAGATGATGCAATGACTCGGTCTTTCATAGGTGCTTATAGAGATGGGTGTGTGCGCCCGTTCATGAAAAGAAGTGTGTCGTGTGTATTTGCGCATGCATATGTACTGTGCTAAAAAGGTTTTCAGAGGAGATCTAGAACTGAAAGCCATCGAGCAAAGTAGTAACTTAAGAAATATAATGCTAACTTTTAATCCAAAAAAGGAAAAATATAAAAGGATTGTTCTTTCTCAATGGAACAAATTTGCCAGTCTTTATATCCAAGAGTTTATCCCATGAATAACCATGCATTGTCTTCATGAAAGTTTAAATTTGTCCTTGCAATGAATATACTAGATTCGCACGAGTTTACGACTAGTTAACAATAGTGTTTGGCTTTTATCCATCGTTATTAATAACATTCTATTTATAGGCTATATCCTAGTAATGGAAGAGCCACAACCACGCAACAAAGGTGCTACAAGTGGCACGCCAAAATGCTACAACCGACATTCTTTTTACTGGAATCAGTCAACCGCCGACGAGGCACAACCGCAACCATGGCAAAAAAGGCTACAACGGAAATGCTTTTATGCCAGAACCAGCATGAGCGTCAGGACAATCACACCATGCCAACAGAGTTGCTACCACAGGGGCAGCTCGGGATGCCACAACCTGCCGCTGGAGGTTGGTATGACCATGCATGCGACACCATGATGGCCACAGGATGTTGGGAAGGATGACGACTCACTAGTAGAAAACATGGCATCTTTTTGGTTTTAAAGGGCCTTTAGTTTCGATTCTTGAACCGGGACAACGTCAACGGGATTAAAGGTCCGGTCTTTTAGTCCCGGTTGGCTTATGAACCGGGGCTAAAAAGGCTCCACGCGACCGTAGCATAACGCCCAGGCCAGAGGACGTGTAGTCCCGGTTGATAACACCAACCAGGACAAAAGGCCCTTCACGTGTCAGCCCCTGCAAAGCGCTAGGGTCTAGTTTTTTTTTAAAGAGTCGTGTTTCATTTTGTGTTTTCATTTTCTTTTATATTTTATATTGTATTTCCACGTAGTTACACATATTAATATATAAAATCATCAATACCAATTATGGAAAAAAACATCCAACATCGGTACATATTAAATGGATGCAATAGACCAAGTTGAATTGGAGGAAAATATGATGTTGCGAGGCAACATCGTATTTTCCTCTAATTCAACTTGGTGTATTGCATCCATCTAATTTGTACTGGTATATATCATATTACAACCCATCATCATCTTAATCAACTTTTCATCATTCTAGGTAAAATAACATAAAAAGGTGAACTCCTCATCATTCTGGTTGTTATCATACTAGCAAATGATCAAGTTATCACAAATTAGAAACACTAACTACTGCTCTCTCCTATGTAAAATAGCATAAAAAGGTGAACTCCTTCATCTCCCCATTGAAGAATAGAGATCAACCTATCTCCAACTTCTGGCTTGCGCAATTTATAGTCTCCAAGAGTTTGCCTGGATGTTGTTATTGCCTTGCTCCATCCTTTTATTTTCATGGTATTCTCACTTTGAGATATCGTGTATTTACCAGGGTAACTCATCGGCATTGGCCATAAACTAACTATATGCAAATCACCTTTGGTGAACATCCACTTAGGAACGGTCTCTGACGGGAGTACCTATTCAAGAACATAACTTATAATAACATAGTTAGCAAACTAGTTTTGCTTAAGAACAATGTGTGAAAAGGATGGACTAATGACACAAGAGTAAAAAAAATCTTACAAAGTAGTCTCTAGTGATGTTATAAGGGTTTAGCTTGTGCACTAGTGACACATATCCATGATAAATGTTACCAATCATGTAATTTTCTTTAGGTTTTTTACATCTGTACCCCTGGTTCCTTAGCTCTACTCATTCATCCCCGCGCTCTTAATTTTTGCTCAATTTTCCCCACTCCCTTGCCAAAAATCCTCAGAACTGGTCACAACGGACGTTGTTGTTGGGTCAAAGGCTTGACCGTTAACTCTGATGAGTGGGGCCGCGCTGGACTGTGTCGTTCGTTGGACCTGATTTTTTTTAGACAAGCCCGTTGGACCTGATGAGTGGGGTCGCGTCGGATGGTGCCGATGTTCGCCCGTTGGGTCGTGGTTAGACTATTGGGCCCTGCACGCGCCGCAACGACAGAAGCCTGTTATGCATGCACGACATGTCCAGCTAGCCTACTATGCATGCACGTAGCTAGCCTACCTACATGCGCCGCTACCCGCCACCACGATGTGTTGACCGGCCTCCTTCTACACGCGAGCCGCCACGGACGCTGACCGGCCTCTTTTTCACGCGAGCCCCCACGGACACAGGGACGGTCTCTTCCGCTGGTTCGTCTCATCTCCCGCGCGTGTCCCCTCGATGTAGAGCATTGTTTCACACTTTTCGATCCACTCGCATCTATTCAACGTGGCAATTAAAACCTGTTGGCAATTAAAGTGGCATATCGATCGACGTGGCTCGTTTGAACGTAGCAAATCCAAAGCGCGGCCGGTGAGACTCCCCTTCCCTTCCCCTTTCCCTATTTAAACCACCCACCCCTCCACCTATTATCCACACATCCATTTGTGCCGCCCCTTCTCTTCTTCACCCAAACCCAGAGCACTCTCGAAGCGAGGCGAGGATGCAGTACAACGGCGCCACCTTCAAGCTCCCACCGACCGTGCCGAAGAGACGGTATCCGGCCGGCGTCGTCGTGGAGATGACACTCCGCGTGTGGGCGTTCTCACGCAGGAGGGGTGCAAGGGAGTTTGCCGAGTGGTTCCTCGGTGCGGGCTTCGCCCACCTCCCGGCGGGCTCACCGGTGATGTTCCGACTGGAGGAAGTGCGTCCAAACTCATACACTCGGCCGATAGGGCTCATCGTCAACTTCACCAACAGATTTAATGTGTACTACCTCCTTGGCAAGGTGTTTTGGTGTGGATGCGAATTCATTGCATTCACAACCTACAACATCTTCAAAAACTTTGACTGCATCTTCCCCACCCGCGACGGTATGCACAACCTCCCCTACTACCTCGGCAAGGACGACATGGAGGAGGAGCACTGAAGAGAAGGCGCAGTGAAGATGGTGGTGAAGGCCCGGCCGGTCTCGTGAAGCTTGTCTTGCCCGTTAGGGCTTTTTATATATTTTTATGTTATGTGTCTTTGGTTGTACCGAGAACTCTTTTATGCATCCTATGTTTTAGGGTTTATGTTTTATGTAAGAACTATGCTATATATGTTTGCTACTTTCTATGTTATGGATGTATGCTTGCTACTTGAGATATCGGTAGATGGATATGGTGCCGTCGCCGAGCCCTAGACATGCTCTCTAGATGTATATGGTGTCATATCCGAGCCCTAGACATGCTCTCTAGATGGATATGGTGCCGTAGCCGAGCCCTAGACATGCTCTCTAGATGGATATGGTGGCTAATGGTGTCACTGGACTTTATTTTAGACATGGTTTCTGATGGATATCATGATCTACATAATTAAATCTGACATGCTCTTAATAATAAATTTGCCATGTTCTATAACAAAAATCGTGTATAAAACAAAAACAAAAACAAAAAATCGTGTATACAATATTTTTCTTGCAACAAAAACATGTTTATAATCCCCGCATGTCAAAAAATCAAAGTGTTGTGTCGTAGGCTATATACACAAGGAAATTGCCACGATATGTACAAATAAATTTGACATGGGCAAGTTCAACAAAGAATTTGTCATGGTATCTACACTAACAATGACATGGAAAAAGTTATTCTTAAGTTCGCCATGGCAATTATCTGTACAAAAATGTCATGGGACAAAAGTTGTGCTGCTAACAATAAATCGATTTACCATCATGCATTATTTTTGTTCGGCATGGCAATAAATGAGTTTACCATGGAAATAATCAAGCAAAAAAATAGGGGTCAAAAAACAGAGCCAGCGCGTGCACTATTTTGTAGGCCTCTTTTATCTTTGTGGGCCTTCGACACTCAACACAATGCGACGGCCCAACCATAGCTTAGTTTCAATTTGGGTCGTAGAACTACGTTTTTTTCCTTCTGCGTTCGGTGTTGTGTGGCGAAACTGAAGAAACTGAAAGTGTACAAAACTGACAAAACGGACATGATCCACAAATTAAGCAACACAGAGCATAGAGCACATGATCCACAAATTTAAGCACATCCTAGAGCACATGATCCACAAATGTAAACAAATCCTAGAGCACATGATCCACAAATTTAACCAAATCCTAGAGCGCATTACACCACCCTAATAACATCTCTAACGAGTGATGACCAGCAAGTAACCAAATCCTAGAGGAACTATACAAAAATAAAATCCTAAAGCTATCATATTCCTTGCTTGTTCAATTGAATCATCTGCTTCAAGTTCTTGTTCATATTCTTTAATTCCCCTTTCAGATCTGCATCCTGAACTGTTAGAGCAGCACTTTCAGAGACGAAATTTGTTGGTGCTGACGGCAGATTGAGCTCCCGGGTTGGGGCCCCATTGAATTGAATCCGCTTAACGTAGTCATCCAGCCATTCAAAATGTGTGCATTTATTCACGATCTGAAATGATAACATGAACCCTAAATCCCAGTCCAAGGAAAAAGAATTAAAATCAAATAAAAAATGAAATCAGATAAAAATCATGAGATCTAACCTGCCCCACTAGCTTGCTCTCGCATTTCACGAACTCGTGCCCATAGTTGCCATTATTGACCTCCTTCGAAGTCAGTCGTATCAGTGGCGCGTTGCATGGGTAGTCAGGACATCGCTCCATGGGAAGTGGACCATACTTGGTCCACCTGGGGCGGGAGGTTGAAGTGGAGCTCGACATATCGCCCAAAGTCGCCGGAGAAGAAGAAGCAGAGGAGTGGCTCCTCTCGTTGCCGGAGAAGAAAAAGCAGAGTAGTGTCTCCTCTCATCGCCGCAGAATAAGCAGCAGAAGAAAAGGGAGGCAAGGGTGGGCGAGCACAACCAACAACTCTCACGGATCACCCCACGATCCAACGATGCGGAGCCGTCCATGTGATCCAACGGCGTGGAGCCTGCACACAGCCTGCCCACCGAATTCCTTCTAGAAGACCACATTTGAGGGTTGTCGCTTGGTGCTAGGGTATGATTGGACGGCTGACGTTCGGAGCTAGGGTTAGGCGAAACCCCGTGGGGTTTAGAGGGGTTTTGAGCTGGTCAACGGGGTTTCCAAGGCTTTGACTGAGCATAACTAATTTATAAAAAATCGAAAAATATGAAACCTTCACCGTTCGTCGTTTTATAACACACAATAACGAGGAAAAATACTAAACTTGGTATACGGACATTTTCAAAAAAAAAACCTATCTGGCACGATCGAGGTCAAATGAGCACCATTAATTTAAAAAAACAAAAAAATATAAAACCTGCACACAATGTTGTCTTATGTGACATGTTACCAACCAAAAATCATAAACCTGGTCTATGGTCATTTTCATGAAAAAACCATCACACATATGGGTATCACGTACAACATTTCATAGAGTTCAAGGAGAGGAGGTAGGGTTACCTTCTGTTTTGAAAAATAAAAAATAAATAAAAAATCACCGAAGCTTTATTTCAAAGTGAATAAGAAGGATCTAAACTTAGTTTTCCATTTTCATATTTTAAACATGTTTCTAATAGTTTTTTATATTAAATCATATTTTTTTCAAAAGAAAATGTAAAAATATGAAGATTAATTCAAAAAATAGTGAGACTTCGAATCTACACTATATAGATTGAATAGGTGTTAATAAAAAAATATTTGGCTCATTTAGAGTAGGTCCAAAAAAACTTGATTATAAATAGGGTTATTTACCCTAGCTTGGGAGCTCATTTGGAGCACATTTCTCATGACTACAAGTTTGGCCAGGCAAAAGAGATCGGATTGATCACCTAACGTTTATAATAGTTTAGCAAACTTTGCAACTCACACCACAGGGCAATGCACTTCAAGTGTTGGTTCAAATTTAAAGTTTACCTAAAATTCAAATTTTGCCTCGGTTTTGTATTCTACCTCAAATTTCACATCAAATTACAAATAGAATTTTTACACCTTGCAAGTTTTCACACTAGTTCAAATTTAAGACAGAATCCTTATTACAAATCCTTAAAGTTCAAAGTTTATTACTTGCATTCAAGTTCAAATTCAAATTTTTGCCTTGCTCCTTGTGTTTCAGGATGGGTTAACCGTCTTGCTCCTGGTTTCCCTAGCTGGGATATTTTGTGCTTTTGAAAGCTTTGTCTTGTTGTTTCTGATCTTCACTTCTGGTTGTGGCGGTTTTGTTGAGCTTTGACTGACTGAGCAAGTGATGACCAGTTGACGATCATCTGTGGGTTCACTAATCCTTAAAGAATTTCAGACAAAATAACTTCCTCCTCTCTTATAGCTTCAAAACATTCAATAGCCATGGTTTGAAATTCTATATCAGATGATGGTTCAACCAAAGTTTCTTCCTCTCTAGGTCTTTTCTGTCCTATGCCTCTAATTATCCTTGAGTTGTGTCAAACAGATGTAAGATTAACCATCGATAAAAAAGAGAACAAATGCAAAAAAAGGAAAGGTTGCACACATACCAAGCTACTACTTGAGCTGCATTCTCCTCTGCTGCTGCATTCTCCTCTGCATTTGTTGCTGCCCATTGTTCCTCTTCTCCAAATGATGCATCAACTGGATTGGTACAACGCCTAGCAATATGCCCTAGGATACCACATCTTTTGCACTTATGTTGTTTTTTACACGACCCTCTTCACCAGCTCTTATCCTGTTTTTCCTTGGTCTTCCTGGTGGTCTCGTCAGTACGGGAGAATGGAGTTTGAACCCTGGGTCTACTATGTTCCATTGGTCTTTTCCCAAGAGTGCTGGCACATTTTTAGCATAAGCATCCCTAAATTTGGCAACAGAGAAAAATTCAGAGCAATACTGATCAACTTCACCATCTTCACCTCCAATAATAGTCATGAGATGTAGGGCATGTATGCATGGCTTCCCGTGGATCTACCATTGCCTACAACTGCATTCCTTAGTTGCAAGGTTCACTGGATATCTCCATCCCCTATTTTTACTGCCAGTGTATGTTACCTTAGCCTTGTATGTCGACGGTCGAATGCATTTCATCCTTAGTCCTCTTTCCTTGGCATGCAATGCCTTAATCAGAGATGGGAGCATAAGATGGCCAACATATTTTGGTTTTGCAATTCTTTTACAAAGAGCCATCTTTATCATGATCATCTGCCTGATCTTATCAAATGCTTGCCATAACAAAAGCCCTTTCACTGACTTGAACTTTGCATTAAAACACTCAGCGAGGTTATTGGTCACATACAGATTTCATTGAATTTGGATCTTGACCACAACTTTCCATGATGTTCATCCATGTACTCCTTCACCAAAGGATTGTGAGCATACAACACTCTCAAATGGTGCTCATGCTTCCTCAAGCTGCATGTGTATGATGTTGGCCATAGGTTCTCATCATAAACTTTGCCTTTGAATTTCTTTTTAAAATTATGCGCTAGGTGTCACATACATTCCCTATGTTCCACTCCAGGGAATACAATTTCTACTGCACTCTCTAAACACTTGCAAGCATCTGTGTGTATAACTAAACCTGAGGGTGTACCTATAATGTTGCGCAACTGCTACAGAAACTAGACCCAACTCTCCTCGGACTCTGCCTCCAACACACCAAATGCAACTGGGAATAGCCAGTTGTGTCCATCAACTGCAGAAGCTGCTGCTAGCTGGGCTCTCCATCTTCCATTCAAAGCAGTTGCATCGACAGCCAAATAGGGCCTACAACCATTCAGAAACCCCTGCCAGCAAGCCTTGAAACAAACAAAAGCCCTCCTGGAGCAATCCTTCTCAACTGTCTTCCCTTTTAATTTGTACTAAACTGTATGCTTGTCAATCTCTACAACACTCCCTGGACTAGCCGTCTCCACTTCAGCTTTGAAGGTGTAAAGCAACTGAAAACTCTCATTCCATGGACCATTAATCCTATCAAGAGCCCTTTCCTTAGCATAGAAAATCTTCATGTAAGGTACATTAATCTTGTACTTCTCAAATAGCTTCCCATGGAGTGTTGTTGGACCAATTGTTGGTGTTTCCCTCACCCAATCCAAGATTGCATCTACCACCCACCTAGTCTTTGCAAGCTTTGATTTGTCCTCCCCCCCCCTCCAGGTGGGCAAGTGTGCCTGTGTTTTTTTTATCTGAAACAAAATGAAAAATGATGTCAAATACAATTAAGAATGGATAAATAATCTGAAAAAGATTTAGTTGTAATACCTGAACCAATTTGCTCTTTATCATAGTGGATGAATGCAACCTCCATCTACACCTATCATAAGGGCAATGAATAGTGAATCTTCCTGACTCACTCCTATCAACCTCATAGGAGTTTTCAGTGAGAATGCAATATGTAGTCACTGCATTACGACAGTCTACCATCAATTCGAATATAGTTCCTGGAGTAAGATGAGGATTCTCCCTGTTCCACTCAATTGTTGGCATGTCCTCACCATCATATTCTTGTAAAACTAAGGAGTCGATGTTCTCCTCCTCTCTTCATCATCAGTGTCATCAAATCTAGCACGATTGCTAGGCTCCTCTAGATATTCCTCTTCCATTGCCTGTTGACTGACTCTATCTACCAGTTCAGGGAATAGAGTCTCATCCTCATCATCATGCCGAGGCACTTCCTCGTTAGGCTCTGCATCTACTTCTACATCAGGTGCAGAAGGGAGAGGAGAAGTGGCACAATTAGCGGCATCCGACATGTTGTGGCTTTCAGAACCACTAGGTTTACTCGGTCTTGACCTACAAGGAGTGCGAGGACGCTCGCTATTAGCAGAGATAGATGATCTCTAAACACCCTTCCCCTTGCGTGCCTGAAGCACACATATATGGATTTTACCGAAATGGCTGTCAGCATTCAAACTAAAAAGCAAACCCAGATGCTCATCACAAGTTAATGGGACAAATCTCTGCTCGGTACTGTCGAAATATCTCAGTTCAACAGCATCGGCAGGGCTCCACGGATGTTCACAACAGAGTGCCTCGCGGAAATCTTTGAACGAAACACTGGTTTCTACCACTTTCGGATAGAAAAATCCAGAAATCAAATACGGTTTAGTTCCATGCAGCTCGCTAGTTTCCATTCTAACCGCCAGCCAAAAAGCAAGTGCAGGATCAACCCTATTCGATGAAATAAAGGGCACAGTTAGGCCGTAAATTTTCAGAAAAATTGCACTGATTCACGCCAACGGTGGTCAAATACAGCCTAATTTACGGATCTGCTAATCAATTTGAGAGGAAAACGATGCTTACCCAGGTGGAATCCATGAATTATTCGCCTCTGATTCGACCCAATCCTCTCCACGGTCAATGGGCCGGACGGGGTGCTCCCCCGACATTGCTTCCTAATCCTAGATGGGGAGAGAGGGTAGATGTAGTGGAGGCGGCACGACGGCGGCAGAGGCGGCACGACGGTGGCTAAGGGGGCGGCAAGGAAGCGACTCGATCTGATTCAGGTTACAATGAGGGGTGTCAATTTTGCGGCCCCAGTCATTAGCACGTAATGGTCAAAATGTGGACTCGGCCCTACGTGGCCCCACTCATCAGAGTTAACGGTCAAAGGCATTGACCCGACGACGACGACCGTTGTAACCTGTTCTGAGGGTTTCGGGAAAGGGAGTGGGGAAAAGTGAGCAAAAGTTAAGATCGTGGGGATGAATGAGTACAACTAACAAACTAGGGGCACAAAAATAAAAATCTCTTTTCCTTATGATGCTGAACATCATGAATAAATGAGATGAGATGATCTTTCTCCAACCAAGTAAGTTTGGAGTCATAACTGTAGCACGTCCGATCTATTATATTTCGGGTAGTTCTTGTAGCACGGAAATAAGCTGATAATCAAAAATAAAGAAAAATAGTCGGGATGAATACCAAATACTTTTCAATAATCAATATAAAGTACCTAACAAATCTGTTGACAAACGCACCTAGAGGTAGCACCGGAATCAAGTCATCATCCACGTGCACCCAAATATCTATATTATTATCATGAACATCGTCACTACCAAGATCGAAGGTAATGTTTATGTCCTCATCCAACCCATACGCGTGGCAAAATGCTCTCCAATTAGAACAACCAAAATTTGTGTGATCTTCGTTATTTTTCACCTTAACAACAAAAGTGTAATGCTTTGTTCTCAGGTGAGCTATCATAGGCTCTGTATTGTCCTTCCTTTGGAAATGGAACTTGTCCAAGACAGCGGATCTTGCATGACAAGGAATGCACTAGTCGAATTGTGAAAAAAGAAAATTAAAGGTTAATTAAAGCAAAAAACACGTCAGACTTCATTAACAAAAAATACATGTCGTCTGTACATACCGTAATTTCACTAAATTCTTCTGTTAGCTTGACGGTGAACGACCTATCGTTGTCTAGGTGAGGATAAAGATCGCATAGACCCCTGTCGTCCCAGCAATAAGGGCACTGAGAGATCCTATCGTCGTCAAACGACATCGAAATTTCCTATGTTCATGATTCTAAGATTAAATATCGATGGCCATCATATAATATCACTAATACATATGATAGCACCGACGATCATCGGTGACTCTTTATATAATATTATCATATAATATCACTAATATATCTCGAATAATCCAGTTAATGAAGCATAGAATATTATCACTAATATAGATCGAATATTATCGAATAATCTAGTTCACTCGCGGTTCTTGAAGCGTGGGCGGTGGACACCTATGAGATCCTGAAGGAACTGTCAGGTATTGGAGAACCTCGCACCCAACTCAACCATGTAGCGACGGACGTGCTTGTCCTCCTCCCTGACACGGCGACGTGCCACCTCATCGGTTGCCGACTGCCTCCTCACCGATAGTGGCCCACGCGACCGCCACCAAAGAAGATCTGGGTCGATAACGATACCCGGATTCCTGTCACGCCATGTGATTTTCCTCACGACTAAGATATCATGACTCAAAAATCTGAACCAATTAAAACTTGTGTGTGCTTGTTATGCTTGACATGATTGCTGATTGTCTGATTGCTTGCTAGTGCTCTATATTCATAAAATCCCTCCTACTCTCAAAACTCTTTTCCTTGATCCCCACTCTTATACAATGATCATTCCATGTGAATAGGACTTAATTATATTTTTACAAAATATTATTTTGGCCAAAAAGGTTTTATTCAAATTGTTGGAAATATGCCCTAGAGGCAATTATAAATTAGTTATTATTATATTTCCTTGTTCATGATAATCGTTTATTATCCATGCTATAAATGTATTGAATGGAAACACATTACATGTGTGGGTAAATAGACAACACTCAGTCCCTAGTATGCCTCTGGTGAACTAGCTCGTTGATCAAAGATGGTCAAGGTTTCCTAGACATTGACATGTGATGTCATTTGATAACGGGATCACATCATTAGGAGAATGATGTGATGGACAAGACCCAAACTACAAACGTAGCATATGATCGTGTCAGTTTATTGCTACTGTTTTCTGCATGTCAAGTATATGTTCCTACGACCATAAGATCATGCAACTCACTAACACCGGAGGAGTGCCTTGTGTGTATCAAACGTCGCAACGTAACTGGCTGACTATAAAGGTACTCTACAGGTATCTCCGAGGGTGTCTGTTGAGTTGGCATGGATCAAGACTAGGATTTGTTACTCCGTGTGACGGAGAGGTATTTGAGGGCCCACTCGGTAATACAACATCACAACAAGCCTTGCAAGCAATGTGACTAAGTGTTAGTCACAGAATTTTGTATTATGGAACGAGTAAAGAGACTTGCTGGTAACGAGGTTAAGCTAGGTATGGAGATACAGACGATCGAATCTCGGGCAAGTAACATACCGAAGAACAAAGGGAACATCATACGGGATTAACTGAATCCTTGACATAGAGGTTCGACCGATAAAGATCTTCATAGAATACGTAGGAACCAATATGGACATCCAGGTCCTGCCATTGGTTATTGACCGTAGAGGTGTCTCGGTCATGTCTACATAGTTCTCGAACCCGCAGGGTCTGCACACTTAAGGTTTGGTGACGTTTCGGTAGTATAGAGTTATGTATGGTGGTGACCGAAGGTTGTTCGGAGTCCCAGATGAGATCCCGGACGTCATGAGGAGCTCCGAAATGGTCTGGAGGTAAAGATTCATATATAGGAAGTCATGTTTTGGTCGTCGGAAAAGTTTCGGGCTCGTCGGTAGTGTATCGGGAGTGCCGGTAGTGTACCGGGAGACCTCCGGGAGGGGTACTTCGACCCAAGAGGCTTCATGGGCTGTGGGAGAGTGAATATCAGCCCTTAGTGGGCTGGTGGAAACTCCCACACAAGGCCCATGTGGCTGGAGAAGAAAACCCAAAAGGAAAAAGGTGGAAAAAGGCAAAAAAAGGCAAATTAGGGAAGGAGTCCTAATCCTACTAGGAGTGGAGGAGGTGGACTCCTCCCTAGTTGGTTCGGCCGACTCCTATAGGAGCCTTGGCCCTTGCGCCAGCCTCCTCTCCTCTTCTCCTATATATACCGGTGGATTTTAGGGTTTTGCACTAGTTTTTACGGCCACGTGCTACCCGTTCCACCGGTGCTCCTCTAGATCGGATTTCCGCAGTGCTGAGGCGAAGCCCTATCGGAATTGCTCCACCACCATCGCCGGAGTGTCGTCATGCTGCCGGTGAAATCTTCTTCCTCTCCACTTCCTCTTGCTGGATCAAGACGGTGGAGATCGTCATCAAGCTGCACGTGTGCTGAACGCGGAGGTGCCGTCCGTTCGGCGCTAGATCGGAAGAACCGTTATCAAGATCGCGAGACAGATCATGATGAGTTCATGGGACGGATCATGATGAGTTCGCGGGACAGATCGTGATGAGTTCGCGGGATGGATCGTGATGAGTTCACGGGACGGATCGTGATGAGATTGCAGAACGGATCGTGATTGGATCGCGGGACGGATCGTGATGTGATCGCGGGACGCTCGACGATTTGGATCGCGAAGATGTTCGACTACACCAACCGCGTTTCTTAATGCTTCCCGCTTAGCGATCTACAAGGGTACATAGATCCACTCTCCCTCTCATAGATGCTCATCACCATGGATAGATCTGCATGTGCGTAGGAAATTTTTTGTTTCCTATACGACATTCCCCAACAGTGGTATCAGAGCTAGATCTATGTGTAGATGAGATCTCGAGTAGAACACAAAAGGTTTGTGGGCATTGATGCTTAGATTGCTTCCTCCCTTTGTCGGATTTTGGTTCAGCGGTATTGTGAGGTGAAGCGGTCCGGACCAACATTACTCGTACGCTTACGAGAGACCGGTTCCCTCGATGCAACTTGTTGCCTAGATGGCTTGCGGGTGGCAGTTTCTCTCACTTTAGTTTGATCGGATTCGACAAAGGCGGTCCTTGAGAAGGTTGAAAAGCAAATTATGTATCGCCGTTGTGGTTTATGCGTAGGTGAGAATCGTTCTTGTTAGAAACCCGTAGCAGCCACGTAAAACATGCAACAAGAATTAGAGGATGTCTAACTTGTTTTTGCAGGGTATGTTGTGATGTGATATGGCCAATTACATGATGTTATATATGTGATGTATGAGATGATCATGTGATGTATAGATTATCACGACTTGCATGTCGATGAGTACGGCAACCGGCAGGAGTCATAGGGTTGTCTTTAATTATTGTATGACATGCGTGTCAATCATTAAGCGCTATGTAATGCTTTACTTTATTGCTAAACGGTAGCAATAGTAGTAGAAGCATGCAGGGCGTAACAACCCTGATGGCAACACGTTGATGGAGATCAAGATGATGGAGATCATGGTGTCGTGCCGGTGACGATGGAGATCATGCCGGTGCTTTCAACATGGAGATCTAAAGCACAAGTTCATGGCCATATCATGTCACTTATGAATTGCATGTGATGTTAATCCTTTTATGCACCTTGTTTTTCTTAGTACGACGGTAGCATTATAAGGTGATCCCTCACTTAAATTTCAAGATAAATTGTGTTCTCCCCGAGTGTGCACCGTTGCGAAAGTTCGTCGTGTTGAGACACCACGTGATGATCGGGTGTGATAGACTCTACGCTCACATACAACGGGTGCAAGCCAGTGTTGCACATGCGGAACACTCGGGTTAAACTTGACGAGCCTAGCATGTACAGACATGGCCTCGGAACACAAGAGACCGAAAGGTCGAACATGAGTCATATAGTAGATATGATCAACATGATGATGTTCACCATTGTAACCACCTCAACTCACGTGATGATCGGACTTGAGTTGGTGAATTTGGATCATGTATCACTCGAATGACCGGAGGGATGTCAATTTGAGTGGGAGTTCTTAAGTAATATGATTAATTGAACTCATAATCATGAACATAGTCAGTAGTGTCTTTGCAAAACTGTGTTGTAGATTACTAGCTCACGTTGTAGCTCCCTTGAATTTTTATATGTTCCTAGAGAAATAGAGTTGAAAGATGATGGTAGCAATATTGCGGATTGGCTCCATGATCTGAGGATTGTCCTCGTTGCTGCACAGAAGGCTTATGTCCTTAATGCACCGCTCGGTGCGCCAACCCCTCTAGCGTCGTCTGTAGATGTTGTGAACATCTGACAGGTACGTGCTGATGACAACTTGATAGTTTAGTGCGTCATGCATTTCGGCTTAGAATTGAGCCTTCGAAATGTTTTGAACGTCACGGAACATATGAGATGTTCTAAGAGCTGAAATTAGGATCTTAAGCTCGTGCCCGTGTTGCGAGATATGAGATCTCCAACAAGATTCTTTGCCTGCAAGATGAACGAGAATAGCTCAATCATTGAGCATGTGCTCAGATTGTCTGGGTGCTGCAATCACTTGAATCGAGTGGGAGTTCATCTTCCATATGAGATAGTGATTGCTATAGTTCTCCAAGTCACTTTCACTAAGCTACTAGAACTTGGTGATGAACTATAAAATGCCAGGGATAGAATTAATGATCCCTGAGCTGTTCGCGATGTTTGACACCGTGAAGGTAGAAATCAAGAAGGAGCATCAAGTGTTGATGGTTAATATAACCACTAGTTTCGAGAAGGGCAAGGGCAAGGAGGGAAACTTCATGGATGGCAAGTCAGTTGTTGCTTTGTAAGATGTGAAGTGATGAGATTGCAGAACAGATCATGATTGGATCGCGGGACGGATCGTGATGTGATCGCGGGACGCTCAGCGATTTGGATCGCGAAGATGTTCGACTACACCAACCGCGTTTCTTAACGCTTCTCGCTTAGCGATCTACAAGGGTACGTAGATCCACTCTCCCTCTCGTAGATGCTCATCACCATGGATAGATCTGCGTGTGCGTAGGAAAATTTTTGTTTCCCACGCGACATTCCCCAACACAAATTAGGTTTGCAAAACCCCGTGATTTGAGATTTGTACTACAAGTCCCCAAATTGGGTGGATCCTTTTTCCCCAAACGATTTATTTGAAACCCACTATATATATAACTTCCCAAAACCAGCAAATATTATTTAAAAATATTATGTTTATATTTTATTTAAAGGCTTTTTCTTAAGGCCAGAAATGGTCTTTTATAGGGAAAAATTATTTAATGCTTTAAAAATATTTGGAATGTGTTTTAGGAAAGCTCGGTGGACATATATTGTCCATATATAAGTTTTTCAATGCATGGTCATGTTCAAAGTATTGGACAAAACCCTTCAAAACCATTTTTGCCTATTCCAAGCATTTGAAATATTTCTATAAGAAATATTCTCAAATAAATCCAGGAAAATTCTAGCATGTCACATAGGATATATGTGGTCATATTGCTAAGTTTCATCTCTATCTAAATTGTTGTGGTTCACCAAAATATCCCAAAACCCTCTTTGTCCAGATCCAAATTTGAGCAACTCTACATTACCAACTGTCTCCCCTGAAGCTCAAACTTTGTGGACATATTATAATCCTCCAATAATGCATCCACACCAAGTGGTGCATCAAGGAGAATAGATTAGATTGTCCAAATCCCCTCAAGACCATTTCTGTTGATTTCAAGAATTTGGTAATATTACATTGCCAAGTTTCCCCATTGGGCCCCAAACTTTTTGTGCATGTTATAACCCTTAAAATATGTCACCGCATCAAGTGGTGCATCAAGGGGAATGTATTTGCATAGCTAGATCTAAGCAAATGCATTTCTACCCATTTCTAGGGTTTACAACATTTGTATTGCCAAATTTTCTAAAATGATCTCAAAACTTGTGACCACTCCTATTTTTACCTATAATTTTATCCTGCTAAAACCCACAGTAAGTGGAGGCCTTTTGCTTGCCCAATACTCCATTAAACACCTTCTAGTGTATTAGAGGATTCACCGTTTTGACCACTTATACTCTTCCCCTTGATCTCAAAATTTTACTAGAGCCCTTAATAGTTCCCCTTTACCTCGAGTAAACTTGGCATGGCCATAGCTCAATTATTGGCCTGGTAAAACTCTCCATTTAGCTCTCTGGACAACAGTTTCTCCTCCCTTTCTCAGCTTCTCTTCTCAACCAAGGAACCCAAGCAGCATCCAATGCATTCTGCACTTTGTTTTACCCTCCTAGATTCCCCTAGACACTAGTGGACATGCTAGGCCACACCCTGGGGGCAAATGGCATGCATCGGCATGCCAAAAGGGTGCTCCAAAGCGCGCTACTGTGCGCACCCGCACCATAGCTGCCGCCCAATGGATGCCCCCGACAGCCTTGGGCCTCGTGGTGCTGTCCCCCGAGACCACCTCGGCGTGCGTGACACGGCTAGCGGTCAGGCCCCTCCTCCTTTGCCCCCTTGTGTTCGCTATAGAGCTCGCTAGTGAGCGCCCCGAGCTTCCCCTTGTGCCACTCCTGCTTAAGCTCCTACTCGACCACCCCGGACCCATAGACCTCCTCTACCCGCACCCAGATACCTCCTAGACATCCCCATTTCCACTCCCAAGCCCTCCATTGCCTCCCACAGCCGAAACTTGCCCGCTCGGCTTCGGCTACACCCGAGCTAGTCGGTCGTCCATTGCCTCAATGCGTAGCTCCAGACGGGTTCCCTCAACTAGGGGAGATCCCCTAGCACCCCCAAGCTTCATACCCGAGGCTTCTTCGTGCTCCCCGGCGACGTCCGATGCGGCCGTCCGCCCCGCCAGTTGGGCCGCTCGCTTATGGCCGTCCCCATGACCCGCGTGGCCACCCGCAAGCGCGGCAGAGGACGGGGCACCCGCCCAGGCCGCCGACTCGGCGCCTAGTGAAGCGGGTCGGCCAGAGCGACGGTGCCGGCATCCTCCTATGCCTCCCGTCGGGAGGAAGAAGGAGCAAGGAGAGAGAGAGGGTTCGATGGAGCCCACATGTAAGTGACCCGGAGGCTCGCCCCCCCCCCCCACTTAAGTGGAGACGGCTTCCGTAGAAGCCGTTTTCCGCGGACGAAAGCGTATTCGCGAAATACGCCTATGACGTCGCCTCTGCTCCGCCCGACTGTGCTACTGGGCCGGCCTAGTGCTTATCCCTCGTCCAGATGCGCAGTTTAGCCCCTTTCTTTCGGTAAACCTTTTTCCCTTCTTTTTTATTTTTCTAGGGAGTTCAAAAATAGATATTAAGTTCATTTTAACTCCAAATCTGGTGATTCAAAATCCTAGAGGTTCCTAGAATCTTCCTCTATCCAAAATATATCCTACATATTTTTCCCACAAACTTCTCTCTACTATTCAAATTTAAATTCAAATTTGAACTATTCATGCCCCCTTTGCAAAAGTCCTAGAACCTTCATACCAACTCCAATTAGAGTGTTTCAAATTTCCAGAAACTTCTACAATCTTTCTTGCAATAATCAACATTTGTTCCTATGCAATATTCTATTATACCAAATGAATTGCCCCTTTTTCTCTTATTCCATCTTAGTAAAATCCTAGGAAAATCATATCAACTCCAAACCCAGTGAAACCACTTTCTAGATTCCTCTAAAATCATGCCCTATTTTATAAGTGCCTCTACTCATTTTTATAAAAACATTTTCTATTGACATCTTAAAGGATCATTTCCATCATTCACACCATTCGAAACTCCCCCTTGACCCCCCATCCACGAAAAACCTCCTTGGTTATTTTTCTCATGACCAAAGGAGTCCTAGAAAAATAAAACTCCTATTTATAGAGCACATTTATTTTCTGCTTGTTGTGTTGCTTATTGCGGTTATTTTCGGCGATAGTTGACGAAGTAGACGAAGTGCTCGGAGTGGACGAGAAGCGTGTGATGACCTCAAACACATTGCTAATCCAGTCAAATAGCCCTTTGACCATGTTAAGAAACCATTTTCATAGCATGACATACAACACTTTACTTTTGTTATACTTGATCATGTGGAGTAGTGACCCCTCCGGTGGGTTGCTTCCGATACTTTTGCCATTGACACTTGCATCGTGCATGACCCTACCACCTTATGAGGGTTATGCGGGTGGGTGTAGATAGGATGCTAGTAGATGCTACGCAAGTGGGTTTGGGACTTATGCATGGTGTTGGAACTAAAGAGACGATTCCAAAGGCTTTTCGAAAACCCCGTCGGGTGCCACTAATGCTAGAGGGACATGATGTTGAGTTGGGTAACCACTTGAGAAAGAAGTGGTGTACCGGAGCAAGTGAGTGTGTGTGGTCTCAAAAACGGATTGGTGTAAGTTGCGACCGTTCCTCCAACCTTACATGCAAAACCACTCTACCCCTATATGGGAAGGGGCTTTGTTGATTACTTTGGTGGGTACTAGCAAGGAGCCTGCATTACTAGTGGCGGGAGTGGCGTGGTCACTCTTGATACCGGGTCATACCGGAATGGACGATCATGCGTTGTCTTTATAGGCACCGGGCACACCGTTGGTCCCCTCATGGATGGTACGATCTGGAGCGAGGCTCCTTTGATGTACATCGTGAGGGCTGGGTACCAATCGAGTGGACTCTTTGTTTAGTATCGCTAGGGGAAAGACATTGTTCGGGTGCTTACCTCGGGCATGTGATGTACCGCGAGTTGTGGATGACACGGAAGTTCCCCAAGTCTTGTGGGTTAAGTGTGCAACCTCTGCAGAGTGTAAAACTATTCGAATAGCCGTGTCCGCGGTCAAGGACAGTTGGATGACTGCTCTTGTGCTACGTCTAGATGTTTCCTCAAAACTTGGTGACTGTGTGTGTGGTGACAAGGATGATACTTGAGTCAAGTCAGATGACTTGGCATGATGACCGAACATGAGATGTTCAGTCGGTACTTGAGACAAGTCTGAGGACTTGGTGTGATGGTTGAACATGAGACGTCCAACCGCCTTGCTTATGATGATGACTGTGATGTGTTCTTATGAACACCTGTCTTTGTATGACGCATGCTTACTTAAGTTACTTGATTGTGTCACTGCACTCAAAACTAGCTTTCTGCAAAACTTCCTATTAGTGATATATCGTGCATTGTTATTGCCTTGTTCCAAACATGGGTTGCTTGCGAGTACATTCAAAGTACTCATTGGCTTGCCACTGGTTATTTTATTGGCTAGGCATGAAAGAGCAGGTTACGATGAAGATTACCTTGGTGGCGGTCATGCGAACTAGGATGCTTCCCAGTCAGAATGCCTATAGGGTTAAGGCAGATGGCATGGGTCATGCTATCGTTGAGGACTTCCGCTGCAATCATATGAAGACTTGGCTAGGAGGGACATATTTGAGTAAACCAGTATGTAATGGATGTAAGACTCTTGTTATTCAGTTTCTGTGTGTTGAGTGAGCATTGATCTCTGGGATCACTGTGCACGTACATTCGGTGATCACGACTTATGAGTCGAAGTCCCCACAGAGTTGGTATCAGAGCCATCCTGACTGTAGGAAGCCCTTAGTTAGCATGGACGTTAGTTAGGACAAAACTATTTTTCCAAACCCTTCAAAATCACTTACAAATCTCTATATTTATCACCTCTCCCAAACTTTCAAAGGAAGCCAAAGTTTTCGCCTTAGCATTTCCACCATCTTTCTCTTAACTCTCCTCGTCTACTTTTTCAAAACCTTGCAAATGGTCGCTACTACCCTTGTGCCTCTGACCACGGGATTCCTTGTAACCCTCGTGGGTAACCTGGAAGGAAGCCACCTTGCCAGACAATTGCCGGCATATCTTGGACCCAAGTTGGCAACACTAGACAAGGAGCTACCAACAGAAGATACCTCCTCGAAGGATGAGGATGTCAAGACTTAGATGATAGTGACACCCTTGACACGGCCCGAGGATGATGCCACCTTGGTCTTCAATGACTAGGGCACAAGACATTCAATGTCATGATATGCATCGCTAATAGAGCAACCCTGTCCTTTTCGTTGTTATATCGGCAACCACCGGTGGATGAGAACCTCGCCATTTGGTCCGCCTCACCATAGTGAGTAGGAAAACGGTTCTCATCATCTCCCGCTCTTGGTGCCGATAATATCGCCAACATGACCAGCAGGATACAACTCTACCATGCCTTGCTAATGTCATTGCATAAAAGGTTGCCTACCTAGAACCCTCGACGTCTCAGAAGACTAGAAGACATTCGCGCGACTACGAAGACACCAGAAGACCCTATCAACAACTGCCGTGAAGATTCACCTTTGTCGTCAACTCAACAGACCCGAAGTCGTCAAGGACTCTTCAGGCGCAACCATGATCGTTTTGATGAACAACAACCAAGGACATGGCAACACCGAGGGAGACCCAGAAGGCTAAGCGGACTCCTCTCCAAGACACGAAGCAAGCACGACTACTAAGTCCGAGGACCCCTAGGGTAGGATAAGTCGTGTGTCCCCTATGCGAAGTCGAGTCTGTATGATGGTTCGAATGGAACCATGATGTGTGTTGCTTGTTTTTCCTATTTGTGCTTTGGTGTAAGTCACACTTTTGCCCTAGGCAACAAGTGCGCGACTATATCACCTACCTTACCTTGATGTTTGTGTTTGGCCTTTTCGGCACTTGCTTGTTTGCACTTGCACTATAGCCCCCCTTAGGTACTCCCCAATGTTAATTTCCCTCCCCCATCTCGTCAACTTAAGCCCAGCAAGACCGGATGCCCCAAGGATCCACCTCGACAAACAACTGACACCGAAGACTTCGACTACAACGTACTCAATGAAACGCAACCCCGTAGGGATTAGGCTCTTACCTCAAGATTGGAAAACCCCTTCCTTGTCCAACCTATACCTCATGAGCTCCTCCAGCACAAGCCTCTGATCACGTGTTTAACACACGGATTTGCCAGAGCACTTATTGAGCTTCTATAACCACTACCTTGCACTGGGTTCATTATGGAGCTAGTGATCATAGTGAACAAACATCCTTCATTCTTACGCTAGCACTAGAACCTTGATGCCATAGGAAGGATCATCTGAGGATATACTATTTGTGGACAATGATTGAATTTAGCCATAATAGATGTCTTGAGGAAATAGTTGAGGCCCTTTGGTGGATTACGAGGCGTAATGTTGGTAGACGAACTTGGTGGGTCCAGATTGATAGAGTAGCATAACTTACTGGTACCTTGAGCAAATTGGATTTTGTAGGACCATTGTGATCACAAGCTGAAATTCTTGGTGGATTAATGACTTGACTTTGGCAAGTAATGTTGATGTTGGATTGATGGTGATATGATAGAGACTAGAGTAACTAGTAAGGAATTCTTACTAGATGTACACCTTGGATTTAAATAGGTGATTCTAATAGGTGCTCGGGATCAATCAAACCACATGGTTCGGAGTACATTGGATTTAGTCCAATGATCTTGATAATGATACCATATTTTTGGTGGATGATAGTAGAAGGAACCGGACGGTGTTAGGGATAAATTAGGGATCTATATAAGCTCAACCTTGGAGTTTAGTTGGCCATGAGAATGGAAGTTCATGGATATATTATGATAATGGTCCTTGAAATGATAAGTGGATTATATGAACTCGAGAAGATTATGTTGGACACCATCGATGCTGGATTTGTAGCCGTAATGGATCCTGTAATAGTGGATGATATTCGTGGATCGACTAAGTTGGATTCATAGGAAGGAAACACGATCTTGGATTGGTATATTACGAGTTTCCTTAGCATAGCAATGCAGTACCTTAGACCTTGGATGGGTCAGTAAGACACTTGGATTGATAGTGTCATGATCAAGCTTGGCGGCTTGTAAATTATCCCGAGGATTTTTATATAGGGATGTATGTGAGTTAGCTATAGTATGCATATCAAATTTTCAGCATAGCCCTTCCCTCAAACCTTGGAGATATGAGTAGCATGTGGAGTTAACTTATACGAGATGATACCTTCGAGGATATAGGGTAATTTTGTTTGGAGTAATAGGCAGTACTATTGGCATCTAAGAACTGTGCTCGAGAATAAGATGGTAGACGTTCACTCACATCCTAAGCTCCCCGAAACCTCCTAAGCTTCACCGAGCCACAATGTGGTCAGGTTATGACCATAGGTCTTGGCTCTAAGTTGTTTGACTATGGCCGATAGTCCACCCCGACTTTCACCAGACATATTCATATGGAAGGTGGCCACTAGGACCTCTATTAAGTTGGACCACAAACCCTTGACACTAGTGACCATCCGGGACGAATGCCCGCTCCTCTAACATACCCCATGAGCAATGTGTTTATGTGGTACTTCGGGAAATAGGTTGTTGTCCTCTCTGATAACATGACTATTCACCCAATGAGAGGAGGGACACCTTGGTCCTGTTTGGACCAGCCCCAGGAACACCCATTACCATGCCTCTCGAGTATAAGGTCTCACCTTGAAGGTGATGGACTACTTGAAGCACCCTCCCTGCAAAAGAAGACTTTCTTGCCCAAGCAAGATGAAGAACCACTACGGTCGCGGAGCTGCAGCAACAATGAAGAAGAAGTTAACCACCACTCCTCTGCCGGCTACCTCAACTAGACTATATCCAGAGGCACCGACGTTCAAGACCGATGAAGC
Organism: Hordeum marinum; assembly: GCA_022496015.1. Taxonomy (NCBI): domain Eukaryota; kingdom Viridiplantae; phylum Streptophyta; class Magnoliopsida; order Poales; family Poaceae; genus Hordeum; species Hordeum marinum. The sequence continues at coordinate 248,322,078 of CM039676.1, read as the reverse complement.
CCTTGGACATCACGAGGATTAAAGAGCCCCTTGCTTTAAGTAGACACCTATCTGTTCCTGACAATGATGGAACTGAGAAGGTGATGGCACCCTCACTCCAGCACTTTAATAGTGTACGATGAACATGACGTCCCTACTCCCTTCAAATGTCTAGAATGGAGTGGACGACTGTCATGACTTCGTTATCATCCCTTTTTTTAGACAATCTAGGGCGTAAACCATGACTCGATCGTGGTAAACCACCTGTCAAAGGTAGTTCACCGCACTTGCCAAGCGTCAGACCTTGGGGAATTGATGGCTGATCTATACTCTTGATAGTCAGCTTATCTAGAACCCCATTGAAACCTTCCCAGATGGTAGAACCCATTTTGACACCAAGTCTCTAAGCTCAGTCTTAGTGACGAGACTCAGCGCCACGGAGAGATGAGAAGATCAAACGCTCAAACACCCTCCAGAAACATGCGTCCATGATGATGAAGACAAATGACCAAAGAAGGGTGAAGAATCTACCTGGGAAGCTTACTCAAGCAGAAGATCTCGATGAGAAGCCCATGATGACGCACTTCAACACTCTCAAGGATGAAGACCACCTGCGGCTGAAGACCCTTGCTTTAAGGAAGATAAGGACTTCCCCGTCCACAAGAAGCTACACCAAGACTCGACCCTTCCATCCTAAAGCGAGACATCTAGATGTCACTAACCAACATGAGCAGTCCTACGACCAGCATACCAACACACCACTTGGCCAGGTATTCCGACTTTGGGATACACACGTAAGCCAGGCACTATGAGAACCTCGTCCACCAAACCCTTGACCATTAGGCGAGCCTAGCATTCTATCAGGATCCCGTTCACCCTTAGACCGAGTCAACGCTGCACTCAAAGACATATCATCGGGCACATCAACATCCAGAAGGACAACCCCGCTGGAGCGGAAACAACATGGAACGTCAAGACTACCTCACCTCTGAATTTCCGCATCCTTCCCATGCCTAGCCTAGGAATCTCGGGGATGAGATTCTTGTAAGGGGGGTAGGTCTGTCACACCCTATGATTTGCCTCATGACTAAGATATCATGACTCAAAAATCAGGGCCAATTAAAACTTTTGTGTGCTTGTTATGCTTGACTTGATTGTTGATTGTCTGATTGCTTGCTAGTGCTCTATATAAATAAAATCCCTCCTACTCTCAAAACTCTTTTACTTGATCCCCACTCTTGTACAATGATCATTCCATGTGAATAGGACTTAATTATATTTTTACAAAATATTATTTTGGCCAAAAAGGTTTTATTCAAATTAGGTTTGCAAAACCCCCTGATTTGAGATTTGTACTTCAAGTCCCCAAATTGGGTGGATCCTTTTTCCCCAAATGCTTTATTTGAAACCCACTATATATATAACTTCCCAAAACCATCAAATATTATTTAAAAATATTGTTTTTATATTTTATTTAAAGGCTTTTTCTTAAGGCCAGAAATGGTCTTTTATAGGGAAAATTTATTTAATGCTTTAAAAATATTTGGAATTTTTTAGGAAAGCTCAGTGGACATATATTGTCCATATATAAGAGTTTCTATGCATGGTCATGTTCAAAGTATTGGACAAAACCCTTCAAAACCATTTCTGCCTATTCCAAGCATTTGAAATATTTCTATAAGAAATATTCTCAAATAAATCCAGGAAAATTCTAGCATGTCACATGTGATATATGTGGTCATATTGCCAAGTTTCATCTCTATACCAATTGTTTTGGTTCACCAAAATATCCCAAAACCCTCTCTGTCCAGATCCAAATTTGAGCAACTCTACATTACCAACTGTCTCCCCTTAAGCTCAGACTTTGTGGAGATATTATAATCCTCCAATAATGCATCCACACTAAGTGGTGCATCAAGGAGAACAGATTAGATTGTCCAAATCCCCTCAAGACCATTTCTGTTGATTTCAAGAATTTGGTAATATTACATTGCCAAGTTTCCCCATTGGGCCCCAAACTTTTTGTGCATGTTATAGCCCCTAAAATATGTCACCACATCAAGTGGTGCATCAAGGGGAATGGATTTGCATAGCTAGATATAAGCAAATGCATTTCTACCCATTTCTAGGGTTTACAACATTTGTATTGCCAACTTTTCTAAAATGAGCTCAAAACTTGTGATCACTCCTATTTTTACCCATAATTTTATCGTGTTCAAACCCACATTAAGTGGAGGCCTTTTGCTTGCCCAATACTCCATCAAACACCTTTTGGTGTATTCTAGGATTCACCGTTTTGACCACTTATACACTTCCCCTTGAGCTCCAAATTTTACGAGAGCCCTTAATAGTTCCCCTTTACCTCTAGTAAACTTGGCATGGCCATAGCTCAATTATTGGCCTGGTAAAACTCTCCATTTACCTCTCTGGACAGTAGTTTCTCCTCCCTTTCTCAGCTTCTCTTCTCAACCAAGGAACCCAGGCAGCATCCAATGCATTCTGCACTTTGTTTTACCCTCCTAGATTCCCCTAGACACTAGTGGACACGCTAGGGCACGCCCTGGGGGCAAATGGCATGCACCGGCATGGCTAAAGGGTGCTCCAGAGCGCGCTACAGTGCGCACCCGCACTGTAGCTACCACCCAATGGATGCCCCCGACAGCCTTGGGCCTCGTGGTGCTGTCCCTCGAGACCACCTCGGCATGCGTGACACGGCTAGCGGTCGGGCCCCTCCTCCTTTGCCCCCTTTTGTTCGCTACAGAGCTCGCTAGTGAGCGCCCCGAGCTTCCCCTTGTGCCACTCCTGCTTAAGCTCCTCCTCGAGCGCCCCGGACCCATAGACCTCCTCTATCCGCACCCAGCTACCTCCTAGACATCCTCATTTCCACTCCCGTGCTCTCCATTGCCTCCCACGACTGAAACTTGCCCGCTCGGCTTTGGCTACACCCGGGCTAGCCGGTGTTCCATTGCCTCAATGCATAGCTCCAGAGGGGTTCCCTCAACTAGGGGAGATCCCCTGGCACCCCCGAGCTTTGTCCCCGAGGCTTTATCATGCTCCCGGCGATGTCCGATGTGGCCGTCAGCCCCGCCAATTGAGCCGCTCGCTTCTGGCCGTCCCACGACCCGTGTGGCCACCCCCAAGCGCGGCAGAGGACGGGGCACCCATCCAGGCCGCCCGCTCGGTGCCTGGTGCAGCAGGTCGGCCAGAGCGACGGCGCCCGGCATCCTCCTGTGCCTCCCGTCAGGAGGAAGAAGGAGGAAGGAGAGAGAGAGGGTTCGATGGAGCCCACGTGTAAGTGACCCAGATCCCCCCCTAGTTAAGTGGAGACGACTTTCATAGAAGTTGTTTTCCACGGACAAAAACGTATTCGCGAAATACACCTATGACATCGCCTCTGCTCCGCCCGACTGTGCTACTGGGCCGGCCTAGTGCCTATCCCTCGTCCAGATGCGAAGTTTAGCCCCTTTCTTTCGGTAAACCTTTTTCCCTTCTTTTTTCTTTTTCTAGGGAGTTCAAAAATATATATTAAATTCATTTTAACTCCAAATCTGGTGATTCAAAATCCTAGAGGTTCCTAGAATCTTCCTCTATCCAAAATATATCCTACATATTTTTCCCACAAACTTCTCTCTACTGTTCAAATTTAAATTCAAATTTGAACTATTCATGCCCCCTTTGCAAAAGTCCTAGAACCTTCATACCAACTCCAATTAGAGTGTTTCAAATTTCCAGAAACTTCTACAATCTTTCTTGCAATAATCAACATTTGTTCCTATGCAATATTCTATTATACCAAATGAATTGCCCCTTTTTCTCTTATTCCATCTTAGTAAAATCCTAGGAAAATCATATCAACTCCAAACCAAGTGAAACCACTTTCTAGATCCCTCTAAATCATGCCCTATTTTATGAGTGCCTCTACTCATTTTTATAAAATATTTTCTGTTGACATCTTAAAGGATCATCATTTTCATCATTCCCACCATTCGAAACTCCCCCTTGACCCCCATCCACCAAAAACCTCCTTGGTTATTTTTCTCATGACCAGAGGTGTCCTAGAAAAATAAAACTCCTATTTATAGAGCACATTTATTTTCTGCTTGTTGTGTTGCTTATTACGGTTATTTCCGGTGATAGTTGACAAAGTAGATGAAGTGCTCGGAGTGGACGAGAAGCGCGTGAAGACCTCGAAGATGTTGCTAAGCCAGGCAAGCAGCCCTTTGACCATGTTAAGAAACCATTTTCATAGCATGACATACAACACTTCACTTTTGTTATACTTGATCATGTGGAGTAGTGACCCCTCCGGTGGGTTGCTTCCAATACTTTTTCCGTTGACACTTGCATCATGCATGACCCTACCACCTTATGAGGGTTATGCGGGTGGGTGTAGATAGGATGCTAGTAGATGCTATGCAAGTGGGTTAGGGACTTATGCATGGTGTTGGAACTAAAGAGACGATTCCAAAGACTTTTTGAAACCCCCGGCGGGTGCCACTATGCCCGAGGGAGGTGATGTTGAGTTGGGTAACCACTTGAGAAAGAAGTGGTGTACCAGAGCAAGTGAGTGTGTGTGGTCTCAAAAACGGATTGGTGTAAGTTGCGACCGTTACTCCAACCTTACATGCACAACCACTCTACCCCTATATGGGAAGGGGCTTTGTTGATTACTTTGGTGGGTACTGGCAAGGAGCCTGCATTACTAGTGGCGGGAGTGGCGGGGTCACTCTTGATACGAGGTCGTACCAGAATGGACGATCATGCACTATCTTTACAGGCACCAGGCACACAGTTGGTCCCGTCATGGATGGTACGATCTGGAGCGAGGCTCGTGTGATGTACATCGTGAGGGATGGGTACCAATCGAGTGGACTCTTTGTTTAGTATCGCTAGGGGAAAGGCATTGTTCGGGTGCTTACCTCGAGTATGTGATGTACCGCGAGTCATGGATGACACAGAAGTTCTCCGAGTCTTGTGGGTCAAGTGTGCAACCTCTGCAAAGTGTAAAACTATTCGAATAGCCGTGTCCACGGTCAAGGACAGTTGGATGACCGCTCTTGTGCTACATCCAGATGTTTCCTCAAAACTTGGTGAGTGTGTGTGTGGTGACAAGGATGATACTTGAGTCAAGTCGGATGACTTGGCATGATGACTGAACATGAGATGTTCAGGAGGTACTTGAGAGAAGTCTGAGGACTTGGTGTGATGGTTGAACATGAGACGTCCAACCCCCTTGCTTATGATGATGATTGTGACGTGTTCTTATGAACACCTGTCTTTGTATGATGCATGCTTACTTAAGTTACTTGATCATGTCACTGCGCTCAAAACTAGCTTTCTGCAAAACTTCCTATTGGTGCTATATCATGCATTGTTATTGCCTTGTTCCAAACATGGGTTGCTTGCGAGTACATTCAAAGTACTTATTGGCTTGCCACTGGTTATTTTATTGGCCAGGCATGAAATAGCAGGTTAAGATGAAGATTACCTTGGTGGCGGTCATGCGAACTAGGATGCTTCCTAGTTAGAATGCCTGTAGGGTTAAGGCAGATGGCATGGGTTCACGCTATCGTTGAGGACTTCCGCTGCAATCATATGAAGACTTGGCTAGGAGGGCCATATTTGAGTAAACCGGTATGTAATGGATGTAAGACTCTTGTTATTCAATTTCTGTGTGTTGAGTGAGCATTGATCTCTGGGATCACTGTGCATGTACATTCGGTGATCATGACTTATGAGTCGGGGTCCCCACAATTCCTCACCAAACTGCGCCCCCCAAAAGCACCCCCCTAGTGCCAGCCCGACGGAGCCCAGTCCCGGACATGGCGCCTCTCAAATGGTTGTCGCCACTGAGTCGATGATGAGGATGTGGGATTGGCATCGTTGACGAGAACAAATTGTCGCTATAGCAAATATCATTTTATTTAACAACAATAAAACAACAATACCATTAGGGTGAGATGTAGAGGTTAGAGCAATTTTACGTATGAAAGGGTATCATTTAGCATTTCTATCATTTTGGTAAAAAACAGTATGAAAATGACAACACGTGTAGTTCTAAATCTAAATTAGCAGGTAGTTTTAAAAAATTCTAAAAAAACAAGGAGCGAGCGGTGGTGTGGTTGGCGGCTCACCTAGGAGGAGGAGGAGGAGCCCGGAGCGGGCTTGGGGAGGTGACAACATCGAGGGGCAGCAACGGGGGACGGTGACGGCATCGGGGAGGCGACAGCGGTTGGGGGGCGATGACGGCGACGGGGGATGGCGACAGTGTCGGGGGACGGCGACGGGGGACGGCGTTGGGGGCGGCGACGAGGAGCGAGCGGGCTCGGGGAGGCGACGGTGAGATTCGACAGCCTGGCAGCATCGAGGTGATTTTCGGCATCGTCGGGGGAGAGGCAGATGTATTTGGAATTTTTTCCAACTCCCGCTTATATAGTCCAACCTTTAGTACCGGTTGGTGGCTCCAACCGAGACTAAAGGCCGCCATGTAGTCCCGGTTGGACCCACCAACCGGGACTAAAGGTGAATTTCACCAGGCGAAAGGGCGGGAAGCCAAGCCTTTAGTCCTGGTTTGTGGCTCCAACCGGGACTAAAGGTGTGCGCCTTTCGTCCCGGTTGGAGCCAACAACCAGGACTAAAGGGATGTTCCTCGCAGCGGCGCGGGGCGGTGTGAGTTTAGTCCCACCTCGCCAATCGAAGGGCGCTCGCAGTGGTTTATAAGCCCCGCTGGGGCTTCCCTCTCGAGATCCTCTCTTTAGCAGGCCTTGGGCCTAAATTTATTGTGTGATATACCCTGTTGGGCCTATTTGCCTCGCGGGCCTGCGTCGTGGCCCATGTGTAGTTGGGTTTCTAGTCGTATGTAGGCTATGGTGGCCTAGTAGGCGGGCCTTTTTTTGTTATTTTTTGCATATGAAAGTTTTTAACAAAAAATACTTTGATAGTTTTAGTTAATATTATTTTGATTCTTTTTAGTTCAGTCTTTTTAGTTAATGTTTTAGTTGATTCTTTGCAGTTCATTCTTTTTAATTGATATTTTAGTTGATTATTTTTAGGTCATTCTTTGCTAAATTACCCACTTTTTAGTTAATATTATTTTGATTCTTTTTAGTTCATTCTTTTTAGTTAATGTTTTATTTGATTTGTTTTAGTTCATTCTTTTTAGTTAGTATTTTAGTTCATTCTTTGCTAAATGACTCTGAAATTGAAAAGCACTATAAATGAACTCTGAAAAGGTTGAAAGTTGGCACGGTATCATAATTTCACCCACGTAACATATGCTAAAAAGTTGAGAGGGTTACGGGAAACTGGATACACTTCGTGTACAAACTGAACAAACTCTTTTGAAGTATGAGGGTTTAAACGAAAACTCATCTGTTACAAAAGGATTTCAATTTATTAAACATATTTGAACTCAAGACTTTTTCTGCATTCAATGTGCACCATTCAAAGCCACATCATACCATTTCAGCCCTTTTCTGACTTCATTAGCTATTTTTCATGATTTTCATGATTTATATTTAGCTATAATGACCCTGAAATTGAAAAGCACTTCAAATGAACTATGAAAAGGTTGAAAGTTGGCACGACATCATAATTTCACCCACATAGCATGTGCTAAAAAGTTGAGAGGGTTACAGAAAAAACTGGATGCACTTCGTGTACAAACTGGACAATCTCTTTCGAAGTATGAGAGTTTTAGACGAAAACTCATATGTTACAAAAGAATTTCAATTTATTAAACATATTTGAACTCAAGACTTTTTCTACATTCAATGTGCACCATTCAAATCCACATCATCCCATTTCAACCTTTTTTGACTTCATTAGCTATTTTTTTCATGCATTTCATGATTTATTTTGAGCTATAACGACACTGAAATTGAAAAACACTTCAAAATGAACTATGAAAAGGTTGAAAGTTGGTACGGTATCATAATTTCACCCACATAGCATGTGCTAAAAATTTAAGAGGGTTACGGAAAACTGGATGCACTTCATGTACAAACTGGACAATCTCTTTTGAAGTATGAGGGTTTTAGACGAAAATTCATCTGTTACAAAAGGATTTCAATTTATGAAACATATTTGAACTCAAGACTTTTTCTGCATTCAATGTGCATCATTCAAAGGTACATCATCCTGTTTCAACCCTTTTGTGACTTCATTAACTATTTTTCATGCATTTCATGATTTATTTTGACCTACAACGACCCTGAAATTGAAAAGCACCGCAAATGAACTCTGAAAAGGTTGAAAGTTGGCACGGTATCATAATTTCACCCACATAGCATGTGCTAAAAAATTGAGAGGGTTACAGGAAAAATTGGATGTACTACGTGTACAAACTTGACAATCTCTTTCGAAGTATCAGGGTTTTATACGAAAACTCATCTGTTACAAAATGATTTCAATTTATTAAACATATTTGAACTCAAGACCGTTTCTGCATTCAATGTGCACCATTCAAATCCACGTCATCCCATTTCAATCCTTTTCTGACTTCATTAGCTATTTTTCATGCATTTCATGATTTATGTTGAGCTAAAACGACCCTGAATTGAAAAGCACTGCAAATGAACTATGAAATGGTTGAAAATTACCACATGCTATGTGGATGAAATGATGATATCATGCCAAGTTTTAACCTTTTCAGAGATATCTCAGCACATACATCACAATGCTTCAGAAATCTTGCTCACGTCATATTTAAACAGGGACATAGATAGAAACAATAGTTCAAATATCCATTAGAGAAAGTACTCATCGGAATAGAGATATATGTCCAGATCACAGGGGACCCCCAAGCACTACATAATAATAGAGATATATAAAAGTACTCGTCCGAATAGCTAGAGATCCCCAAGCAGTACATAATAATAGCTAGAGATTTAGCTAGAGATAGAAATGTTTGCCGTTGCGAACACTACTCGTCCGAATCGGAATATCCCCGGCCCCAAACTGGTGGTGGTAGTGGTGGTGCTTGATGTACGAGGTGTCGCTGCCCACAGTTGATGATTCCAATTCTACGGCAAAGAATTCTTTGTCGTCCGCCAGCGGACGGCAAAGAAGTGAGGAGGGCCCACAAACTGGGCGGGCTAACTGCAAGGGCCCACCCCACCTCTTTGTCGTCTGCTAGCGGACGACAAAGAAACGGCAAAGAAACTTTGTCGTTCGCTGGCAGACGGCAAAGAGGATAACTCCTATAACGGGCCGTTAACCCCCCCTCCTCTCTCTATTCTCTCTATCCCTCTCTCTGTCTCTCCTGCCACCGCCACTGCACTCCGCTCCCCCGTCCCTCCCCCTCCGCTGCCCCGCGCCGCCCCCCTCTGCCGTCCCGCACCGCCCCCCGGCGCCCGCCCCGTCGTCGGCCGCCCTACACCGCCCCCGCCCCCTAGAGCCTGCCGCTGCGCGCCCCTACCCCACGCGGCCCTGGCCCGCCTCCCGCCGCGCGCTGCCACTGATGCCCCCCCGACCACCAGCCGCCCCGACGCCTTGGTGCCCCGCCGCCCCACTCCGGTGAGCTCTCCCGGCCCCTATTTTTTTTGCTGTTAGTTAGGTTAGTTGCTACTGTTAGTTAGGTTAGTTAGATTAGTTCTAGGTTTGTTAGGTTAGTGCTAGGTTAGGTAGGTTAGTTTCTACGTTAGTTAGGTTAGTTCTTGAAAAAAATTTATTAAGAGAAGAAAAGAAGAAGAATAAGAAGAATAAGATGAAGAAGAGGAGGAGGAGAAGAAGAAGAGAAGGGGGAGGAGAAGAAAAGAAGAAGGAGAAGAAGAAGAAGAAGAAGAAGAAGAAGAGGAGGAGGAGAAGAAGAGAAGACCCTGACACGACACCCCCCACACCCCGACCCCGACACGACACCCCCACACCCCGACACGACACCCGACACCCTGACAAGACACCCTCGACGCCACTAACCCCCAACCTCCGACGCCACCGATCCTCAACCCCCGACGTCACCGACCCCAACCCCCGACACGACACCCCGACACCCCGACACCATGACACCCCGACACCCCGACACGACACCCTGACACGGCACCCCGACCCCGACACGACACCCCCCACACCCCGACCCCGACACGACACCCCCACACCCCGACCCCGACACGACACCCCCCACACCCCGACATGACACCCCTGACACCCTGACCCCGACACGACACCCCCGACGTCGATGGAACCCTAAATAACAAGTATCGTTGGTGCGAGATACATGTGGCCGTCGGTGTCGAACACTGCATCCATGTCCCTCAAGTTACGCCGGCGTCCGTCGTCCCGCGGCAACAGTTCTCGGGGTCGATGGCGGTTGACCACCTATGCGAATTTGTCTTGCAGCCTCTGCGATGATGATTAAAAGCCAAGTGTTGAAACTTGAAACACCCTAACTGACTCAAGTCGGTTTGGTTGTTTGAAGTTTCAAAACTTGGCTTTGATCCTCATCGCAGAGGCTGCCAGACAAATTCCCATAGGTGTTCGACCGTCATCGGCCCCCAGAACTATTGCTGCGCGTGGGACACCGGGCGCCGGCGTCACTTGTGGGATGTGGATCTAGTGTTCAACGCCGAGCGCCACATGTATCTCGCACCGATGATACTTGCTATTTAGGGTTTCATCGACGTCAAGGAACCCCCTAACCCGACACCACGGCATGACACCCCCGACCCCGACACGACATCTCGACCCCGACACGACAACCCCGACACCATGACACGACACCCCCGACCCCCGACACCTCTTCGGCCTCCTGTTGACCGAAAGGGTGCTCTTCGGCCTTCCAGAGGCCGACGGGGTCATATATGTGTGAATTATGAGTTAGGTCATATAATTTCCGATTTTGTTATGAAAAACATCATATATATATTTGTGTTCATCAGGTGGATTTAAATGTGCAGTTGTTTCGTCGCTACGAGGGTTTGGTGTTCGACGACCTCCCCGTGCGTTCGACGAGCTCCGCCCCTACGTTCGTGGGTGAGCACAAATGGCATCTCCTCCTCCCCCTTCATTTGCTCTATTCCGGTCCTCGTGCCGATGAAACTTGCTAGCTGTAGGTAGATTGAATCGTCAGTATGCGTGAACACTATGCGTCTCTCGTTCGAAAGGGTTACATCTATAAATATGCATACATTTGCATTTCTATAATCGTGATTCTTTTGAATTGTCCAACGTTATCCATGGACAGCCCGAGTATATGTAGATTGGGTTCGTTTTCCCATATGCTCTGCTCCGGATCCGATGCAAAATTTTGTCAGTGCCTCCCTGTTGTTCTCCGGGTACACATCCTCTCTGCTTATTGCCGAGACGTGTATCAGGAGAACAGCGAGGAGGTGCTGCCGAAATTTTGCATCAGATCCGGAGCAGAGCATGGGAAAATGAACCCAATCTACACATACTCGGGTGGGATTAGGACCTATCTTTACCTACTAGCGTCTAGGCTGCATCGACGTAATGAAACTGACAATCTCTGTTAATTGATGAATATGATTTGTTGAATTATGTATATATCTGGTGGTGGGTGAGGGTGAGTCTCCATAGGTAGCACTGACCTAGGAGCTGTACAAGGCTGCCCCGGCCCCGCCGGAGGAGATGGTCGACAGTGTCTTGTGCGAGACGGTGGCTGACATTGTGATTCGTCGCTTTTGGGTAATTTCTCCTTTACAGAATTAAAAATCAACAACACCTAGTGATTGTACTAATCAGTGTCTAATGTGTTGTCTTGTTTGATTGTAGACCTTCTATAGGTGTCTTGAGGAAGACGAGGCGAGAGCGGCTGTTGTTCTCGAAGCCGAGTGCAAGCGCCTACTTCAGAACTTACGGCACGAGGCTCGGGTGCAGGCTATTCGAGACTACTACGCCTTGAGTAACATTAAGAGGGCCAAGAAGAAGTGCCGCGGAAATTATATGAGTAAGGAGAAGTTTATGAAGGTAATTATCTATTCTTAAGGCCTTGTACTTAGTTTCTTTGATTTGATTCGTAGGCGTAGCGCTGAAATTTCTCTTGTCTAACTTAGGTGCCCCCGAGATGGTGTGCGGATAGGATGGACTATTGGGAGGCATTGGTGGATGAGTGGTGCTCTCCCGAATGTCTAGCCGAACACAACAAGGCCAAGGAGAAGCGTGCCCAAATGAGAGGTGTGCCACACCATCAAGGGAGCTCCAACCTGTTTGAGTATGGGGATAACTGGGTATGTGGTTTGCTTCATGATTCATGCAATTTCATTCTTCATGCTAGCTTGAGCCCTTAACTAATATTTTGTTCACCTCTTTTAGGCGCGAGAAAACAAGAAGGAGGTGCCACCTCTGTTCGACCTCTATGCCATGGCCCATACTGCCTCGTACAAGAAGGCCAAGGCATTCTCTAAGGATGACCTCGATCATCCAGAGAGCTTCAGCAACATCTCCTCCCATAACAATCTCGTGAGGTACAGAGATGAGGGGAAGGCGAGGAAAGGGGAGGACTTCAACCCGAGCCAGAGTCCTTTTGATCCAGAGCTCATGATGATATCTGGTGGTGGGAGGCCCCATGGCTCGATAGCCATTGGGAATGGACTGATACGTTATCCTAGAACTCTCCGAGAGATCAAGAAGCGCCAGACGAGCTCTGATCTTGAGATAAGGCCTCGTCCACGACCAATGGAGCTCACCATTGAGGCTAGGGCCCAGGAGCTTCTGGCGGAGGCAAATAGGCATGCGGCGCAGAGGGAGAGGGAGATGGAGGAGAGGACGACTAGGCAGTTGGAGGAGGAGAGGAACCGGAACGACGCGTCTCACTGGGCCCTATACGAGCTCCTCGTGGTAAGTTTCTCCTGCATATTAGCCAAATCATGCACGTAATGTTCGTTTCATCACTAACTAATATGAATGACTCATGAAAACAAAATGCGCACACCGTGTGCCAGAACACTGGTCAGACCTCTCCGTCGATGCCCCATATTGCTATAGCACCCACGGTGAGTTTCATTTAAACGGTCATTAGTGACTAGTATTCACATTTGAGTTGCATCATGCTAAGGAGACATTGCAAATGATCTTTGGTGCAGCGTGCCTCCCAACAAGCATCGACCGATCCTTCCGCGTCTGCCGCAACCCCGACCGGTCCTTCTACGTCTCACCCTGGCCCAAACCCTACCGGTCCTTCACCTCCATGTTGACGGTAAGTTTTCCCAAGTGTTTTCATTAAAAATGCATACTTAGCTTAAGAAATGAACTACTTAGCTCCAAAATGACCTATACATAGATTATTTTCATCAAAAATGACTTGATATGCTTAGTTAGCTAGAAAATGGTATATTCTACCTAGGATAGCTATAAAATGACGTACACTTAGCATTTTTTCCTCCAAAATGACTTGATATGCTTACTTAGCTAGAAAATGGCATTAGTAGCTAGTATAGCTCAATAATGATCTATAACTAGTTCATTTATGACATAATTAGCTCACTTAGGTACAAAATGGCATAACTACCTACGATAGCTTAATAATGATCTATAATTAGCTTAGTTAGTTCATTTATGACATAATATGCTCACTTAGGTAAAAAATGGCATAATAACCTTGGTTTACCTCCAAAATGATCTATACTTAGCTTATTTTCCTCAAAAATACATAATAACCTTACTTACCTCCAAAATGATATATTCTACCTAGGATAGCTATAAAATGACCTATACATAGCTTATTTTCATCAAAAATGACTTGATATGCTTATTTAGCTAGAAAATGGTATATTCTACCTAGGATAGCTATAAAATGACGTATACTTAGCATTTTTTCCTCCAAAATGACTTGATATGCTTACTTAGCTAGAAAATGGCATTAGTAGCTAGTATAGCTCAATAATGATCTATTGCTAGTTCATTTATGACATAATTAGCTCACTTAGGTACAAAATGGCATAACTACCTACGATAGCTTAATAATGATCTATAATTAGCTTAGTTAGTTCATTTATGACATAATATGCTCACTTAGGTAAAAAATGGCATAATAACCTTGGTTTACCTCCAAAATTACCTATACTTAACTTATTTTCCTCAAAAATACATAATAACCTTACTTACCTCCAAAATGATATATTCTACCTAAGATAGCTATAAAATGACCTATACTTAGCTTATTTTCATCAAAAATGACTTGATATGCTTAGTTAGCTAGAAAATGGTATATTCACCTAGGATAGCTATAAAATGACCTATACTTAGCAGTTTTTCCTCCAAAATGACTTGATATGCTTAGTTAGCTATAAAATGGCATTAGTAGCTAGTTCAATAATGATCTATAACTAGTTCATTTATGACATAATTAGCTCACTTAGGTACAAAATGGCATAACTACCTACGATAGCTTGATAATGATCTATAATTAGCTTAGTTAGTTCATTTATGACATAATATGCTCACTTAGGTAAAAAAATGGCATAATAACCTTGGTTTACCTCCAAAATGACCTATACTTAGCTTATTTCCCTCAAAAATACATAATAACCTTACTTACCTCCAAAATGATATATTCTACCTAGGATAGCTATAAATGACCTATACTTAGCTTATTTTCATCGAAAATGACTTGATATGCTTAGTTAGCTAGAAAATGGTATATTCACCTAGGATAGCTATAAAATGATCTATACTTAGCATTTTTTCCTCCAAAATGACTTGATATGCTTAGTTAGCTAGAAAATGGCATTAGTAGCTAGTATAGCTCAATAATGATCTATAACTAGTTCATTTATGACATAATTAGCTCACTTAGGTACAAAATGGCATAACTACTACGATAGCTTAATAATGATCTATAATTAGCTTAGTTAGTTCATTTATGACATAATATGCTCACTTAGGTAAAAAATGGCATAATAACCTTGGTTTACCTCCAAAATGACCTATACTTAGCTTATTTTCCTCAAAAACACATAATAACCTTACTTACCTCCAAAATGATATATTCTACCTAGGATAGCTATAAAATGACCTATACTTAGCTTATTTTCATCAAAAATGACTTGATATGCTTAGTTAGCTAGAAAATGGTATATTCACCTAGGATAGTTATAAAATGACCTATACTTAGCATTTTTTCCTCCAAAATGACTTGATATGCTTAGTTAGCTAGAAAATGGCATTAGTAGCTAGTATAGCTCAATAATGATCTATAGCTAGTTCATTTATGACATAATTAGCTCACTTAGGTACAAAATGGCATAACTACCTACGATAGCTTAATAATGATCTATAATTAGCTTAGTTAGTTCATTTATGACATAATATGCTCACTTAGGTAAAAAATGGCATAATAACCTTGGTTTACCTCCAAAATGATCTATACTTAGCTTATTTTCCTCAAAAGTACATAATAACCTTACTTACCTCCAAAATGATATATTCTACCTAGGAAGCTATAAAATGACCTATACTTAGCTTATTTTCATCAAAAATGACTTGATATGCTTAGTTAGCTAGAAAATGGTATATTCACCTAGGATAGCTATAAAATGACCTATACTTAGCATTTTTACCTCCAAAATGACTTGATATGCTTAGTTAGCTAGAAAATGGCATTAATAGCTAGTATAGCTCAATAATGATCTATAGCTAGTTCATTTATGACATAATTAGCCCACTTAGGTACAAAATGGCATAACTACCTACGATAGCTTAATAATGATCTATAATTAGCTTAGTTAGTTCATTTATGACATAATATGCTCACTTAGGTAAAAAATGGCATAATAACCTTGGTTTACCTCCAAAATGACCTATACTTAGCTTATTTTCCTCAAAAATACATAATAACCTTACTTACCTCCAAAATAATATATTCTACCTAGGATAGCTATAAAATGACCTATACTTAGCTTATTTTCATCAAAAATGACTTGATATGCTTAGTTAGCTAGAAAATGGTATATTCACCTAGGATAGCTATAAAATGACCTATACTTAGCATTTTTTCCTCCAAAATGACTTTATATGCTTAGTTAGCTAGAAAATGGCATTAGTAGCTAGTATAGCTCAATAATGATCTATAGCTAGTTCATTTATGACATAATTATCTCACTTAGGTACAAAATGGCATAACTACCTACAATAGCTTAATAATGATCTATAATTAGCTTAGTTAATTCATTTATGACATAATATGCTCACTTAGGTAAAAAATGGCATAATAACCTTGGTTTACCTCCAAAATGATCTATACTTAGCTTATTTTCCTCAAAAATACATAATAAACTTACTTACCTCCAAAATGATATATTCTACCTAGGATAGCTATAAAATGAGCTATACTTAGCTTATTTTCATCAAAAATGACCTGATATGCTTAGTTAGCTAGAGAATGGTATGTTCACCTAGGATAGCTATAAAATGACCTATACTTAGCATTTTTTCCTCCAAAATGACTTGATATGCTTAGTTAGCTAGAAAATGGCATTAGTAGCTAGTATAGCTCAATAATGATCTATATCTAGTTCATTTATGACATAATTAGCTCACTTAGGTACAAAATGGCATAACTACCTACGATAGCTTAAAATGATCTATAATTAGCTTAGTTAGTTCATTTATGACATAATATGCTCACTTAGGTAAAAAATGGCATAATAACCTTGGTTTACCTCCAAAATGATCTATACTTAGCTTATTTTCCTCAAAAACACATAATAACATTACTTACCTCTAAAATGATATATTCTACCTAGGATAGCTATAAAATGACCTATACTTAGCTTATTTTCATCAAAAATGACTTGATATGCTTAGTTAGCTAGAAAATGGTATATTCACCTAGGATAGCTATAAAATGACCTATACTTAGCATTTTTTCCTCCAAAATGACTTGATATGCTTAGTTAGCTAGAAAATGGCATTAGTAGCTAGTATAGCTCAATAATGATCTGTAGCTAGTTCATTTATGACATAATTAGCTCACTTAGGTACAAAATGGCATGATAACCTTGGTTTACCTCCTAAATATCATATAAATTCTTCTTCTTCTTTTTTTCTTCATTTTCTTCTTCTTCTTCTAGCTAGTCTTCTTCTTCTTCTAACTATATCTTTCCTACTTTGCAGATTTGCTATAGATGAGGAAGAGTGCATTGATGGACTGTATTCTTCTACTTCTGCTACCTTCATGTTTATGGAACACTTGTTTTGGATACATATGTATGGATATGTTGTTGGAAACCATATTGTGTGTTGTTGGAAACTTGTATATATGTTGGACTTGTATGTTGGAACTTAATTATTGGTCCACCTATGCTTGTTTCAACTTATTTGGTATGCTTGTTGGAACTTGTTGAATGATATGTATGTTCTGGATATGTATATGTTGGATATATATGAATTTTCTGTCAAATTGAATGATTTTAAGAAGAAAAAAAACAGGGGCAATATGGCCACTTTGTCGTCTGCTGGCAGACGACAAAGAGCTTTGCCGTTAGCCAGCAGATGGCAAAGTGGCCATGTGGCAGCTACCTATGCAAACTGGGGCTGGCCTAGGTGGGTTCTTTGTCGTCTGTTGGCAGACGACAAAGAACCAACCTAGGCTAGACCCAGCTATAAAAAAGGTGCTTTGCCGTCCGCTGGCAGACGGCAAAGAACCTAAGGTCTTTGCCGTCTGCCAGCGGATGGCACAGCACACCGTTAAGCCCCCTAACGGAGCTAAGTGTCCACGTTTGCCTTCCAAGCTCTTTGCCGCCCGCTGGCAGACGACAAATAACCTAAGGTCTTTGCGATCCGCCAGCGGGCGACAAAGCGGCCTTTACTGTGGATTATTCAGCCGGACGGTTTGCCGTCCGCTGGCGGACGGCAAAGCCTTTGCCATCTGTGTTTCATGCTTTTGCCGTCCGGGACGGCGGACGGCAAAGTACCTGTTTCCTGTAGTGGGCACAACTCGTATGCAACGTATGCATCTATTGCTGCATACTCAATGTTGACACCGCCAAGTGGGGTCGTCTCCCACTCTTTGTGCTGATCCGGGGGGAATTTGGTCTTCATATCATCGTACTGCTCATCGATCACGGCGACTGCCATATGAGCCATTGAAGTCCTCCTATGCTTAAGCCTGAATATGTCTTGGAGATCAATGAGGCAGGCAACTGGTATCTCAATACCGAAGCTGTGCCTCATCTTGAGCTTGTCATTCGTTATATCAACTCTAGCAAAACGTATGTCGCTGCAAAGGAAGTCCATGAGTACTGAACAATGCCTGTCACTACTGCAATAACAAATTAAAATGAAACAAATGTTAAATACCAACAATGTTAAATACTGGACAATGCTTCCCATAGGATTCAAATGGAACATATTGTTATCCTATGCAATTTTCATATCCTATGAATTGATCAAGAAACCCTAAATTAACTATGACATATATGTTCTCGCACGGTTTTGCCAATATGCAACAAGGAAAATTGTTTCACTAGAACACAAGAGGAATTGATCTTTCCCATAGGATCCAAATGGAACATATATATTGCTATCCTATGCAAATTTCATATCCTATGAATTGATCAAGAAACCCTAATAAATTAACTATGACATATATGTTCTTCCACGGTTTTTCCAATATATGCAATAAGGATGATTGTTTCACTACAACACAAGAGGAATTGATCTTTCCCATATATAGGATTCAAAATGAAACATATTGCTATCCTATGCAATTTTCGTATCCTATGAATTGATCAAGAAACCCTAAATTAACTATGACATATATGTTCTTCCACGGTTTTGCCAATATATGCAACAAGGAAAATTGTTTCACTACGACACAAGAGGAATTGATCTTTTCCATAGGATTCAAATGGAACATATTGCTATCCTATGCAATTTTATCCTATTAATTGATGAAGAAACCCTAAATTAACTATGACATATATGTTCTCCCACGTTTTTGCCAATATCCAACAAGGAAAATTCTTTCACTACAATTAAAAAAGAATTGATCTTTCCCATATGATTCAAATGGAACATGTTGCTATCCTATGCAATTTTCACAACCTATGAATTATTGATCAAAGAAAAGCTTCAAAACTTACCTTGCCCGTTGGAAGACCATGACATTTCTCTTGAAATAAAGTTGGATGACGCCAACATCTTTTTGATTGCCCGTGTACTCGAGATCAAGCCCCATGAACTTGTTTTCTTCCTCCGCCTCTTCAAGCCATCCCTTGAAATCGGAAAGAAAACGCGACACCATGACGCAGTCGTTCGTGTAGACGACACTGAGTTTGGTCGTGCCATGTGCGAGTACCTTTCCGTAGCGAGTGGTTGGATGATTCGTGATGGAAGATATGGGGGAAGAAGAGAGGAGAGAGGAAGACGAACAGGGAATGACCGCAGTAGCAGTCGCGACACTATAGCATTTCTCATGTTTTCATCGCGCGAACCACTGTGGGATGCGAACGGTTTGGGTTTTTAGTGTCAGTTTTAGCCACGAATCGAGACTAAAGGGGTTCGCACCAGACGAACGGTTGCTACCACCCCTTTCGTCCCGGTTCGTGGCTCAAACCAGGACTAAAAACCCTATCGAACCGGGACAAAAGTTTTGGCCTCACGAAACGGGACTGATGCACCTTTTGGTCTCCGTTGGTAAGTGAATCGACATTAATACCCAGTGACTACTGCATCGGATGCAGTCAGGACCGTTGACGACGGCGACGACCTGCTAAAGACGAGCGCGGATGGCTGGCTAGCATGAGCGGCCGGAGCGACAAGCGGGGTTGCGACATGGCCGGCAAACGTGGAGCAACCAAGAACGAGCGAGGGCGGTGCCATGGCTGGCAAGCGCGAGGACGGGGATGGCGAGCTGCTGGTCAACGCTTACTAGATGTGAGGGGTAGGCCTAGTGAAGGGGACGTACACGACGGGTACGGTTACACGAATGTAATACATGTGCGGCGACTGGTTGAAATTTAGGCCGGTCGACCGGTGCTTAACGTTACCAAAAAAAAACAATGCCGAGGCAACTCCAGGAAGTGAACAAAACGCGCTCTCTGTGCTAGTAGAAAGTGGCGGCCCCACCAACAAGCCGCATTTTCCAAGCTTCCTCCCAGTCGTAGCCCGGCAGGCAGTCCTCCGGAAGGCCCCGATTGACTGATCCCCTCGTCGCCGGCCGCCGCCCACAGCGTTTCTCGCCGGCGGGCATGGCGATGGAGCTGAGCATGGCCCTGGCGGCGCCGCCGGGGGGCGGTCTGCTTGCCCCGCCCCCTCCCGCCCCGCCCGGCAAGGAGCAGCAGGTGGCGGGGGTGGGGATCCTGCTGCAGATCTCCATGCTCGTGCTCTCCTTCGTGCTCGGCCACGTCCTCCGCCGCCACCGCTTCTACTACCTCCCCGAGGCCAGCGCTTCTCTCCTCATCGGTATGTTTATGTTACAGCACGCACGCACGCACGCCTCCGCGGCCGAGGTGACTGCTGATCCTTGCGTCTGAACCCTAACCCTGGTCGCTGGCTGCTCGTACGTATGATCATTTCGTAGATTCTGGAAACTTCCGTTTTAGTTCTGATTATGTTAGTTGCTGAACCCCGTTTCCTCCTTGTTTGGCCGTAAGCTGGCACAAACCGTACAGAAGAACGGGATAATTAGTATTTCTGCTAACTGGAGTATAAATTTATTCGAGGGCTCTCCTCCGACTTATTACAACTGTAAATTCCAGTTTCGAGTTCTTTGAGATATATCATTCAAAAATAGCAGCTAGTTTGATGTTCTCTGTTTTAGAGTGACCCAATTTAAGATAAGATAATTGTTCAAAATGTGCCATCAATTTGATGCAGTCCAACAGTAGCTCCTCATTTGATCAAGGAGAACCATTGCATAAATATTTGCTTCCACGAAGTCTTCCATCCAGTGAGCAAACTGATGATATTTGAACAAAAAAATTAATTGAGATCTCCGAATGCTCTATTGTATATTATACACCAGTTTCACAGTTTCTGTTTTCATTTCATTTCATTTGTTATATTGTGGGCATTCTTTGACTTACGGAACTTTCATGAATGTATTACAGGACTAGTTGTTGGTGGGCTTGCTAATATTTCGAACACAGAGACCAACACTAGGTTCGTGTTGATTGTGTAGTTTTGTTCTTATTTGGACTCCTGCATCATTTGTGTTGTGCTCACTGTAGTCTAGATCTTACACATAATGTTCACATGTTCCACTTGATCATGCCTTGTTTCCTCTGATTCGCAGGACATGGTTCAACTTCCATGAAGAATTCTTCTTCTTGTTCTTATTACCTCCTATAATATTATATCCTTTTTCTTTAGTTTTCTTTCTTTTAACAATGCTAGTACCTTGGTGACCAAATTAGCGTTCCTAACTCGTAACTTCCCCAAATACTTCTCTAACCCTCCTAACTGGAACATTTCACTTTTCCAAATTGAAACTTGTATTCCTTGACTTCGGTGAACCCAATCAGGATTCAGCTTATCCCCAGTAAGTACTATACATTGATAATACTTTCTTTATCTAAGCTACTTTTCCTAAGACGTCTCTTTACAGAAACCATTCTTTGCCAACTTTGGGGCTATTGTAACTTTTGCCATTCTTGGGACATTCATCGCTTCCATCGTAACAGGGATGCTTGTGTAAGCATAACAAACTTTATTTGTCTACTTCTATTAAAATATCTTTCATCTTCTAAGCTGTATCTGTTTTCACTGCAGCTATCTTGGTGGACTCACATTTCTAATGTATAAGCTTCCACTGGTTGAGTGTCTTATGTTTGGCGCTCTTATATCCGCGACTGATCCTGTCACAGTATTATCAATATTCCAGGTGCCTAGCTTTTCTTTTCTCCATCTCATTCTCGGACCTGTATAGTTAGCTATATTTGTTCTGAGTCAGTTTTACTCTGTAGTGATTTAACTGTGGTTGTGGGCCTTTGCGCCTTTGATCCCAAGGACGTTGGAATGTTGTAGTGATTTAACTGATGTTGAATGCAAATCTTAGTCAGGAACATATCACTATATCAGTAAATAAGTCACTAAAGTTGTCTCTGTTGTTTGAAGAAATGCGAAAGATCTTATTTCCTAGTTTTCCGTTAGAAAAGGGACTTCCTCATGCTTGAAAAGTAAATCATCATACTTTACTAATGTAGGTAATACTTGGTAAGTATGTTCCTTGGGCTAGTTGTAACGCCCCAGCCACAACCATCGGTTTCTGCTACGTCTGGCAGGATCTAGACTAGCCCCACATATCAACACTAGTCTTTCCTGCGCACTTTGTCCTCACTCACGTGCACCCGGGATCAACTTCCCAGTCGGTCACCCATCCTCATGTTGCTCCAAGACAAGCACGTTTAATTTTGAGCTTCCTTGTGGATGGGCTCCCGGAAAAGAAGGAATTCCTTGTTAATATGAGTAGTCTTCCTATTAAGACAGGATGTCACACTAGTCTGGAAGTCCATATTTCCTCTCGCAGTCTCGCCTGCAAGATGAAGCGTCATAGCATATAAATATTAATGTCAGCATTTAAAGGTTCAATTGTTACATTGATGGTCAGTATTTAATGCCACATTTATTGAAGAGATAATGCAAATGTGTGACCATGAGCATGCTTAGTCCCTGAACTAATGACATGAAACTTGTGATATCATTTCTGTGCAGGAACTGGGAAGTGATGTTAACTTGTATGCTCTGGTGTTCGGTGAATCTGTTCTAAACGATGCGGTCTGTTTTTACTTGTTTCCAGTGCATGCAAGTATAATCAGTACTTCCTCGTGCCTATGACTAACTTATATGTCTTCCTATTTGGAGAGTGCAGATGGCAATTTCTCTTTACAGGTTTATTTCTATCAATAAGCCTGTTACATAATTCTTCCAAGATATGCACTTCTTGCTTATGTCTATTATTTTCTTCAGGACAATGTCATCAGTCAGGAGTAATGCAGCAGGAGGCGAGAACATTTTTATGATGATTCTACAGTTCCTTGAGATCTTTGTTGGTTCAATGTCATCAGGTTAGCACCAGTGCCGAAGATAACACTTTTCAATTGGATGACCATACGTACTTAGTTACACATTTTGGCCACTTACTAGCTAGAACATTTTAGTAATGACTAATCACAACTCTACTATAAACTTCTTCAATATACAGCATTCATTATTTCTTCATTTTCTGGACGTACAATATACAACCCTTAAGGGATTACTGCTACTTAGTTACTCAACTTGACCCATACAACACAAACATTATTTCAAGCCTCGATCATCAAACAAACTGTACTCCTAAATAATCAGACTCAATCCGTATTTTCTATTGAATAGCTGCACGATTTGCTAAGAAATAGCAGACCCCTGATCCAGTTGATCGATCTAGATCGGGGTTGGAATTACCCCCAGTTCTCTCTCTGTGTTCGCAACCTGCATGGACCCATGTCAGTTTCCATGTCATTCAACCGTACTGCTGCCCTCTGCTGTTTGATTATGGTGCTTCCTCTGCCACTTTATCGTCATGGTGCCAGCGCCGTTCGAGCACAATCTCTGTCACCGTCTTATTGCCATCGGTGTCGTCCTTGAGGAGTAGCAGGTATGGCTGCGAGAAGGGAGATGCAATGCAAGGGTGGATGGTACGGTGGGGAACAAGCAGCAGGGAGGCAGTAGGAGGATTGTGGGAGATGGGGGAGTACATGTGGAGGTGGATGGCTATTTTGGTGTTTGTCCATGTATTTCATTCCCGATTTGCGGATCAGAGTGTATACTCCTCATAAAACTTGACTCATAGGAAACAATAATGAATGGTGAAACCAAATCATGAACCGAGCGAACCGTAAATCTGGTAATGTGCTAAACATGCTTCCCAAGCACACGAGTAATGCTGGAGCAGTACAGCTATGCATCACTAGTGCTGATCCATTGCAGTTCTTGTGTCACTTTCATGATATACAACTGTATCTTTGATGAACGAAAATTGGGAGAATACATTAATTCGTTATTGAGGCTCAGTTCACGTCCCTTTATAGGGATGACTCGATGCACTGCAACCATTACAAGTTTTGAGCAGCAAAATTTACCCAGCATTATGCCATTTGACTTCGGATTTCGGTGGTACATGTCAGTACCTGACCTCAGCCTCTATGCCTACTTGTGAGCTTTGGAACTCTGTTCCTAGTAGCAGGACTTAATTCTTATATTGCTATTCCTTCTACGGATGTGCACATTTTATATTCCTCCTGGACATCTTGAGGATGTGGATTTAACATGTATTCTTCCCTCGTACACATGAGAGACACTGGTACGCTGCACATAGCTATAATATGTTTGGATCACATTCCCTCTCTGATGTTCCTCCTCGTGCAGTTCTCATTAACAATACATGTGACCCAGAGGAGATGCATCAGTATCTTAATTTAGGGATAATTTTTCTGGATAATAATATATTTCTGTATTATTAGTTCTTTCTGATTTAGTAGCGTCCCATGTAATTATTCCATTTCTTTGATTTGCAGGTGTCGGAGTTGGATTTATCTCTTCTCTTATATCCTTTCTCTTTGTCTTACATATATAACTCTATTTGCAAGTTTGCCTCATATGCTGTCTATAGTTCATGTTCTGTATGTTCTACTGAACTTCACAGTACTGTTGCTTCTAGTCCTAGACAACTGTTACTAGAGAAATGTTGTTCTTAGATAGCTGCAAGCAAGAAAAGTTGGTTCAATCTACATAATATTATCTTGCTTCCAATTGTTGGCATCACATACCCTTTCCCCCCTACCGTAAGATGCATCGTTTGAGTGTGTGTGCTGGGGGGTGGGGGTGGAATGCACGATGTAAATTTGGATTATTTAGGCATTATTCCATCTCCACCACTTATACTGTGTTGATATTGTGATGCCTTGACCACCTGGTACCTATTTAAATATGCGGGATTGGATATTGACAAGTAAGTCATATCATGTTACTCCGTACCTATTTTCAGTCTTCACTTTAAATAAATTGACATATGTTGCCAGTTCTAAATTTGTGTTATGTTTACTATTTCAGTCTTCAGAACTTGGAGTGCTGCCTTTTTGTTCTCTTCCCATACTTCTCGTAAGGACATTTGAAACTTCACTCATTCGATTTTGGTGTATTTTTTTATTGAACTGTTTCGTGTTATTTTTTAGGTATATGTTAGCAGAAGGACTTGGCTTGTCAGGAATTGTTTCTATACTATTCACAGGAATGGTAGGAACAATATGGAATTTATTATGTGATACTAGTCATGATTCTATTGTGGCTATGTCTCCTGACATCATATTTGCTATTTCTTCTCAGGTTATGAAGCACTATACATACTCTAATCTGTCAGATAACTCGCAGCGCTTTGTTTCCGCCTTTTTTCACTTGATATCATCTTTGGCTGAAACATTTGTGTAAGCCCCTGGACTCTCATAATGAGTAACTAGATAACGCCCCGTGCGTTGCTGCGGATTATTTTAACAATGAACTTATCAAAAATAAAATTAAAATGCATGAGAATAGTACCTCACCACATTCAACCTAGAGGTAAATGGAAGGTGTATGCATGTTGTATTATCTTGTGACATTCAAGTTCAATTATTTATTGTTAAAAAATAAAATAGAAATTAATGATGTGGAGGGCTTTCATGTTCTTTGATGATGTGGAGGGTTTGCATGTGGTGGAAAGTGGAAATTGAAAAGTTGAATGGTTGCATGGGCGGTTGATGACGTGGAGGGCGTGCATGTGGTGGAAAGTTGATTGATTGCATGCGCTTGATGATGTAGAGGGCTTTCATGTGCATTTAAATGGGATATGGCATGTGTGGGACATATGTGAGGAGGTGGATAGGCTGCATGTTAAGATAAATAAGATAGTGGGTATGAATTTCTAAGGTATAATATAGGATTGGAATATAACTGCACTCTTCAGTCCCAATTGACAATTTTTTATTTTTCAGCTTCATTTATATGGGCTTTGATATTGCCATGGAAGAACATAGCTGGTCACACGTTGGGTTCATCATCTTCTCGATTGTATCCTTTGTTTTACTTTCAAATATCACCAGTTGGGTCTATTCAATTCTTTGCTTGAAGTTTGGTTCCTTGACTTAACAATAGATATTTATAATTGTTGCAAGGTACTCCTACGGCTATTCCCTTGTTTCGCATATATAGTACTCCCTCTGCCAAAATATAAGATCATTTTTGATACTATGTTAGTGTAAAAAATGATCTTATATTTTGGGATGGAGGGAGTGCTTACTAAGTTACTAGACACTACAAAGTAGAAAGCACATTTTGTTTAGATCTCACAACTGTGTCCTGCAGTGTTTGAGCATTTAGCAATGGTCATATTTTGATGTGTATAAATTACTCATTCCTTGAATTGAAGTCAAACTGGGTCTGCAATGATGTAGAATATGTAGAAAATAATGACTTATCCCAACTATCGAATTTGTCATATCCAAGTAAGTTCAATGGTGAAACAAGCACACTCTCTGACATTCTTTCCTGCAATTTTGTTTCTTTGTAGGGCAGCAAATGTCTTTTCTTGTGCCTACTTGGTTAATATATCGCGGCCAGAAAATCGGCGTATACCTCTAAATCACCAGAAAGCTCTTTGTTTTAGTGGTGAGTTCATTATACTGTAATTAGCAACTTTATACATATATGATAAAGGCTTCTATAAAGCCACTTTCATTATTTGGATTTTGGAAAAATAGGGCTTAGAGGAGCCATGGCTTTTGCGCTTGCTCTCCAATCTGTGCATGAACTTCCTGAAGGACATGGAAAGACGATATTAACAGCTACCACAGCCATTGTCGTTTTAACGGTATTTGCACATTTTTCACATTCTTTAATTTTGGGCACTAGTCAAGAAATGATGAAGCTATCAATTGGAATGGCATTTTTATACGTGTATTGCATTTCTACGGATGGCATGATGTGCTGCTTATAATTTTTGCTAGTTGGTCCACTTCTACTCCCTCCGTTCCTAAATATAAGTCTTTCTAGAGATTTCACTACGGACTACATACGGAGCAAAATGAGTGAATCTACACTCTAAAGTATGTCTACATACATCCATATGTAATATGTAGTGGAATCTCTACAAAGACATATTTAGGAACGGAGGGAGTATTAATTAAGCTTTTATTTTGCTCTGATGTGTATTACAAATATAGTTTCATAGAACAAACAATTTTGCCGAAATAATTAGGTAAACCTAAGGAGCACATAATCAAGTTGGTACATCCTTTCTGTGCAGTAAAAGTTCTTTGTAAGTGTTGCATACATGGCATTCCTGTGCTCTATTCTGGGATAGTTGGCACTTAATTCCATATTACCATCAGATACTCTTAAAGTGAGTTGCACAACTCTCATGAACTACTTGAAATCATGCAGGTTCTTCTTATTGGAGGGTCGACAGGCACCATGTTAGAAGCTTTGGATGTAATTGGTGATGAAAATACATCATTAGAAGTAAGCATTGATTTGGTTTTCTGTTCTCGCCACTCTATCTATTTTCTGTGTTTCTAAAAAAAACTCACATTTTTCTGAAAATATGCTAATTTTTATGCTATTAATTTAATGCTGGGATCCACTGGAATTCATATTTTTTGTGGGTAATAGCTATTCAGGGTCGTATTTTGCTGTGGGCCTACAAAACAATTGCCCTCTAGCTGGCTAGCTGGGTAGCTGATCATATTTGTATTGTATTATCATGCTGTGTGGCACTGTTTGCTTGCTTTTGATATTTCCGAGGATAATTTTGTATTTAGGACTAATTTCTGTGTGCCACCATTCTCAGGCTTACGAGGATACCAATGGTTACATCCCCCCAACTTATGAGGAAGGTGCATCGTCTGGAGGAGGATTGAGAATGAAACTCAAAGAGTTCCACAAAAGGTGCTCGTTATCAGATCATGTATTTCCATTTGCATACAAAATCATTACTCCGCAAACAACTGATTACCGTTCAAATGATGACAGCACAACATCGTTCACCGCCCTTGACAAGAACTATCTAACTCCATTTTTCACCAGTCAGACTGATGATGATGCTGATGATGATTTCGGTAGGTAAAAAATGTTTCGTCATTTGGTGGCCATAGTGCCCACATACATGATTACTACGGAATGAATTCTTAGTTTGAAGCATGTTATATTGCATTATTAGTTTTAGTTTTTCCATCTGAATAATTCACTCGGAGTGTCCCTGAGATCGCTGATTGCACTCTGCTTGGTTCGCAACAGGTGATCAGCCCCAAAACCAGAGACGAGGGTTCTATGACCAGTAGCAGAGTTTGAGCATGACTAGCTGTACACGGTGCCAAGTGCCAATGGACTTAACGAACGATATCGTAGTACGTGGGATCCAGATTGGAACCATTAAACGATATAAACACACACCTTTGCCTTAGTTGAGTAGCATATGGCAGAGCATACTGTAGGATAGATTCATAAGCCTGATCAGGACAGCATGCCTCCTGTATATATTTACAAGGCTCAGATGGTACATGGTGGAGCTCCAGTTGGAAAGGCAAAGTTCTGTGACGAACTTTGTTGACCCAAGCCCTTGTCTTACATCAGATCATTTGTTTCCAACAGCTCAGCGCTGATCACTGCCAACTGCATTGGCTCGGAAAACCCTTGTTGTGAAGTGAACGTACCGTGGTCGAGTCGAACATTACTGTGAATGTGTGTGTATTCCAGTGAAATCTGAAATCGTCAGGGACATAACTACGCTGTCACGGAAATGCCTGTCGTGAAGTGACAATGTATCGGAAGATAAGCCCGTCTTACCTCTGTGGTTCCTGGTCTATGTTTGCCGTTGTCTGTTGTGCGCACTGATATCTGCTGTATCGCTTGTCATGTTCTTGATGTATGTTTGCCGTTGTCTGTTTAATTCAATAAAATGGTTCAGTGTTTCAAAAATTCTGAGAAAACATCCACAGTATCGTACGGATGTGTCTGCATGTGTGCAAATTTTCGTAGTGAAATACATTGACGCGCGAGCTAGACAAAATGGAGGCTAATTGGTGATTTTAAAATCAGTGGGCAGTAGTGCACCGTTTGTTATATAAAACCAATGATTGTCTCCTTGTGATAGCTCATTAATCAATGCATTTCTCATTAAATTTTACACACATGTGGTATACATCCGTACGCCGATGTTAAAAAAAATCAGATTTTTTTGGAGTTATGAAATGCGATATTCGATTCACATAAAAGGCACCATGGAACCGAAGAACACAAACCCTGCACTTAACAACCCTTGTAACTCCATCTTGCGGTAGTATACAAGGTAAAAAGGGCGTGAGACCTTGACAAGTTCACTAAAATCTACATGCAAGAAAATTCCAGGTGAAAAGGGCGTGAGACCTTGACAAGTTCACTAAAATCTACATGCAAGAAAATTCCAGGTGAAAAGGGCGTGAGACCTTGACAAGTTCACTAAAATCTACGGCGGGGGGTGTTGGTTCTACGGCGACATATTCGGTGGTATTGGGGGTGCCGGCGGGTGGATTCTGTAGCGACGGATACAGGGGCACAATGAGAGGCTGAGAGAGGCGCGCGCCGGGGTGAGGGGGTGACAGCGAGGCCAGGCAGGGGCAAATTTGATGACGGGACTGTTGAGTTTGATGGCAACAGCGTGCCGATGAGGGGCGTTTGGGGTTTCACGCACATGGGAGGGGAGCATTTGGAGGTTTCACTGCACGCGGCACGCGAGCCGTGCCGCGTCCGTGTTCAGTTTGGACAGATTTTTTTTTTTGTTTAGACAGCTAACTACGTGATCCAAATATACATCGCTTGGGCCATGGTTCTTTGTGTAGGCATGAAATGAGACCATAAAAAGTATACGTTTAAGAGCTCATTTTTCAGCCCAAGTTGGACAGCCCTATTTTAAGGATGCTGTTGCAGATGCTCTAAGTTTCAGGGTTGAATTCCCGCATAAGAAAAGTTTGAAGAGCTGAATCATTGTGTAACTTAACAACACGAAAGATGATGTGGAGTGGTGGATTGATCTTGAAATCTGCCTCGACCCGCCATCATCCGTTCATGATTCATTGGCGGTCATCGTGATATACTACAGAGACAAACTTCTGCGGGGCCCACCTCCTCCTCCGCCTCCCGTGCCTACCGTTAAACGCCCTTCCACGCCGGCCGTATTAAACCCAGACCCGCCCCCCCGCCCCTTCCCCGAACTAGCCGTTACGCTCCTCCCATCCCCTCCCACCCTGAAAATCCATCTCATTACGACTCAACGGCTATTTACTCCGCCTCCGCCTCCGCTCCGATCGAATCCGATCCCCGCCCCCCATGGCCGCCGCCGCCTCTGCGTCGCCGCACCCGGCGGCCGCCGCCGACCTGCCCCCGCCCCCGCCGCCGCTCCACACCGCCGCGCCCCGCCCGCGCCGCCGCGCGCGCGAGGTCAGCTCCAGATACCTCTCCACCCCGGCCCCCTCCCTCTCCTCCTCCGCCTCCTCCTCCCCGCGCCTCTCCACCTCCTCGTCGCGCGCCTCCTCGCCCACCCCGTCCCCGCGCGCCCACACGCGCGTCGCCACGCCCTTCGCCAACGAGAACCAGCCCCCGATCGTCCCGCCCTCCACCCGCAGGCGCGCCGTACAGAAGCTGTTCGGCGAAATCGGCGCCGGCGCCAACCCGCGGGCCTCCGTATCCTCCTCCTCCTCCTCCTCCTCCGCCGCCGCTACCGCCGGCGCCCCGCCCCCCAGGCTCCTGCCCCGCGCGTCCAGCGGACCGGCCCCGTCCACGGGGCGCAGGGGCTACCCGCGCCCTCCCACGCCCGCGCGCGCCTCCTCCTGCCCCTCCGCCGCGGACGACGCCGCGTCCTGCAGCTCCACGGACACGTCCTCCACCCTCACCGACTTCTCTGAGCCTGATGGGATCTCGCTGGCGGCCGCGCCCTGCGAGAGCCCACCGCTGCTCGGCCCGGCGTCCTACCGCGGCGGCCGCCTGTCGTCGGAGCTCCGGTCGTCGGTTCCGGAGTCGGGCGGGTCCACACGGGGCGCGGCTATCCCGCTGTGCCACCGGTCACTTAATTCGGCTCTATTGAGCTGCCCCGCTCCGGCGGCGAAGGTGATGGCGGCGCCAAGGCCACCGCAGCCACATGGGACGAAGCTAGCGGAGATGAAGAAGGCAGCGGTCGTTGGGGGGAGAAAGGTTGCCGGGAAGCAGGAGGACGTGCACCATCTGCGGCTGCTGGACAACCGCTACGTTCAGTACAGGTTGCTGAACGCCCGCGCGGCAGAGGCGGCCAAGGCCAAGGCTGCTACGGCGGAGGTGAGGTCTTGTTACTGTCACAGGATGTAGTTTGATCTCTCCACAGTGTGACTGAGATGCTGATGTTGTTATTGTTTTCATTTTGTTGCCTGTGAAGAACTCCCTGTTCGGGCTGGCTGAGAGAATTGCTGGGTTACGAGAATCAGTCGCTGATAAGAGGGCAGAGGCTGAGAAGATCAAGAGGGGTCAGAGATTGTGCTCAATTGTTGGTGCTCAGGTAACATTTTTTTGTGTGCACATTTTGCTTTCTGAATATTTGGAAGTGTTGTATAGGCCTTTGTAAGTGATTCTTAGATAAATGTGTGACTGTCCAAGTTGAGCTATCAAAATGTTTAAATTGGGTATGTCACATGAATGAATTGTTTCCTCACTCGCATGAGATGGATCCATCAAAGGGACATGACTCAGCATCATCACCTTCACTGTTTTTATCTCAGTTTGTCCAACTATGAACGAACGTAATTATCTATTCCTAATGGCGTACTGAAATTTAACCTACAACTACATTCAATATGTGCGCAATGGATATTACGTCTGTTCACTAGCATCAGCACACTTAGAATGATTTATGTGTAAATATGTGGTTCAAACTAAAAAATAATCTGCATACATAGTGGGAATAGATAATATCAAGTGTGTATTTATCTTCTAGTATGTGAGAATATATGCTCTAGCAAAAATTAATTTGTTTATTTGCAAAAATGTCAGGTGCCATATTTGGATCGATGGTGTGATGTTGAGGAGGATTATTCCAGCTGCCTGACAGGGGCAACCTCTGCGCTGCATAACGCCTCACTAAGGCTACCAATAATTGGGGGTGTTAGGGTAAGATTTTGATTTAATTTCACATTCTAGTCATAGATAGCACCAAGATATGTTTGTGGTGCAGATCAAGTATTATGTTCTAAGACTACTTCTTGCAGGTAAACTATGAGGAAATCTCTGAAGTTCTTAACTCTGCTGCGCAACTACTGGAGCCGGCGTCACCTCTAGTTCGAAATTTATTACCAAAGGTGAGAAAACTATCAAATAGCTTTCATGCCTAGGAATGTTACCTTTTTTGAACTGGTTCTTTTAAATCGTGTTCACTAATTGTTATATCTTAAAACTGATTGGAAAAAATAAATCTGCATACTGATCTTCTATGTGAGAACATATTCTGTATCAAATAACTATATTATGGTGGATGGAGGTTGTGAAGTTCAGTGCCATCCAAATTTTCAATTCTAACTCTAAACACAGTAGGAAGCTTTATTTGCGAATATGCTAGAGAGTACATTGTGCATATGCTTGTGTCATTTGTTTTAAACTTGTATACTTGCAAGAAAGATCCAATCTATAATTGTCATCGCAGTCTTGTCTGTTTTAAATGCCAAAAGTTTTCCAAGTGAAATTAATGTATATTTCATGACACGTGTACTTATATATCAGTCTAGAATTTTAGACACACAAATAATTATTCCTTGACTGGTACAAATTCTTAATGAGTTGCATTTTGAATTGGAGGCAGCATCATTTTTGAGTTATCTCATTATACTGAGATTTTGTTCTTGTCATATAGGTTGAAGAGGTTGACGGTGTGGCCTCCAAACTTGCACAAATAATCACTAGTGAGAGGGACTTGATAGAAGAGTGCGGGAATCTACTAAATCAAGCACACCATATGCAGGTACATTTTTAAATGAATAATTACTTGCACTCTGCTTGGAATACATCATGTTCTTGTGCGATCCAGCCTTTGCTATGGAAATAAATAACTGGTTTTGCTATGGAAATAAATAACTGGTTTCTTGAAAATTGCTGATTTCATAGATGAGAGAGTACAGCTTGAGAAGCCAGCTGTTGCAGTTGAGAAGTTGAAGCGAAAGTGGAGGAAGCGCATAAAATGAACACGGCACCAGGTCATTTCTTCCGACCAGTGGAGCTAATTGTGCTCACCACTGGAAACATTTTCCAGTAGGAGGGAGAGGTGGCCTGACGATCATACAAAGTAAAAGGCTGAAGTATCCTTCTGCTCTTTTTTTTTTGTTGGCAGGAAGAAGTATCCTTCTGCTGATCAAGAATTCCTGATTCTTTGTGGTATATATGGTATTGTTTTTGTCTTTGGCCTCTTGTTTCTGTTATCCTTGTGTAGCCATGGAAAGAATAAACTGATAGAAGCATTGCCTTTTACATAATCAAAATTCGTTGATTCTTTTGTGTACTGGTAACATCATAGCCTGGTTGAAGAACGTAGCAGTGTTTTTTCTTTTTTTGCCTCTTTTGGATTTCCCCAGTCAAGTCTCCGGATGTAGATGTATGGGAGTTTGAGATGTTTTGTTGGGTCGACGCTGTGGTTGTGGTGTTTCATGCTTTGCGAGTAGTCCGCAGGTGATTTTGTTTGTATCGGTTTTTGTTAAGTAATTGGGTCAATGAGGCAAAGCTTTTGTCTTCGTTTCAAAAAACAAAGAAGCATCAGGGTCCAGCTAATCACCAGAGAAGTTGAGATCACGGTGACCCATTGTGAGAAAAACCGTGGAGTACTCGATGAGACAGAGATCTTTTTTTTTTGAATTTTCACCGGGGGAAGGAGAGTTTCCCCCACCTGGGCTAGTGATCCCAGATGTGTTACAACCACCCCGGCAAGGTGCACAGAAGAGCACACAAGGAACTTGCAGGGGCATACAGAGGCGAGAGAGAGATGAGACAGAGATCCCGGATCCAGCTTACACACTGGAGCTCCTGCCAAGTAGTTAACGTCAAGAAATTAAGGTCCAGTACCATCACTGACAGAGTCCGAAACCTCAAAACTCACGTAGTAGGAAAAAATATAGCCAACAACAACATCGCTTGTATATCAATGCTCGACAAATCTCAGTTATGGCAAAAACTCCTGTCTAGATCATAGGTACAAATCGCTCGCGCGGCACTTTCATGGCCCTCACGACGAACCGTCGGCGCCAGCACGCCGGTAGCCAGCACGAACAAAGTTTACATAAAAAAAAATAAGATCCCTAGGATGGCCTAACCAAACGTAATGATCGACCCCTACTGTTCAAGCTCTTTTGAGCGCTCTCTAGTCTCTTTAATGATCGCTGCATAGCTTGACGAAGAATCATGCTTGAGTGCATTGACGGCCACCTTGCAGTAAGACGCGACCAATATATTTTATATGTATACTAGCACAATACCCATGCGTTGTAACGGGATATAAATATTCAAATATGTCAGCTCGTGATTTATCCTACCGTGATTGTGTAAATAAATGTTTATCACATTCTTCCCGCGTTTGTGTACATAATTGTTTGGTAAGTAATTAAGGTGAAATTGATGCAGAAGGTAAGTAAATTAAGATGATTGATTAGCGTTCTTAAAAAAGGTGATTGATTAGCATGCAAACAAGGTGTGTAGGGTGTGGTAGGACTAAAGAAATGGTTGGACGAAAAAAATCGATGAAGAGGCGTGCTGGGAGGAAGAAGAATCGGTTAACGAATTGTTTTGCTGGGAGAAAAAGGAACACTTCTCTTTTTAAAGTAGTATATATACTATATAGTATGGATAATTGCCCGTGTGTTGCATGCCTGTTATTACGTTGATGCGTTGAAATCTTGTAAGTTTTTTATATGCAATTGCCATAATTTACCTAACATCTTATCGTTAAGTACTCTCTCCATCTCAATTTACAAGTCTTGCATGTGTATCTAGGTCGTTAATTTGACCAACTTAATAAGAGACATATATTACAAAAAATATATCATTAGAAACTTTAGATGTTATATTTTTTAATGATATAATTTTTATGTTAAATAATATATTTTATACAAGTCAAACTGACGACCTAGATATACGTGCACGCTTTCTAAACTGTGACAGAGGAAGAACTTATTTGGTGAGAATTTATCCACTTACCAAATTAATATTTTTTAGGAGAAAGATCAGAGAATATTATTGCCAAGCAGTTATTTGGTAAGAATGTATTGACTTACCAACGAATATTATTATTTGGGAGGAAAAAATAAAACAGGAGAAGAGAAGGGAGAGCGTATATAGAGAGGATGGACGAAGGGGAGGGTGAAACAGAACCTTACGCTCCTTTTAAGCACTAGAGATACGGATAAGTCTTTTGTAAGCACCAAAAATTCTCTTATAGCCAGAGACTTAAGAGTTTCAGGGTAACTCAAGCTCCTGAACATGATCACTGAAGCTTCCATAAAGTTCCATCCTGGTCACAACAGACCGACCCTACAACCCCAAACTCGTTGTTTCTCGCTACAACCGCGTTCACATTAATATTCACCTGATCAATGGAGTGTGCTGTCCAGCCAGAGGGGCGGACAGGCTAGCTGCTTCCTCTCGGTGTGCCAGTGGGTTTTGACAGAAGTTGTATGTCCGAAATAAAAGGGAGGTGGCGATATGGGTCATACTACCATAGAGCAACTCCAATGCGGCGACCCATTTCGTCCGTCCGTGTCTGTTTGAATCGGTGCGGACAGAAAAATCGAACCAACGCGTCGACACAAACGGATTTTTTTCCTCGATCTACCTGCCGACCCATTTCCGGCTCATTTTTGAGTCGAATTTGCATCGACGCGGATACGAAACGGATGCGCGAGCCCGCCTACTCCCCCTGGCCCGCTGGTCGGTGGCACATTAGCCATTTTCTCTCATTCCAACAACAAACCCTTCTCCTTCGTCGTCGCCGTCGCCGCCCATTTTTCCGGTGCCTATGCCAGCTGTCGGTGCCGTCACCTGCAACGCCGCCACCTCCCACGTCGCCCCGCCCCTCACCGTCTTGCCGTCGAGGAACCGAAAGCTTCCCGCCCCCACTCCCCCGACACAGCCGAGACCGCGGCCAAGAAGCCGCATCGCCGCCCCCCGGCCAGTTCCTTCGTCTTGACACCGGCACGCTCGTCGGATGCCGGCACACTCGTCGGCCGCCGCCAGGGCAGCTAGCTAGTCCGAGGGCGACGCGACTCCCTTCGCCGGCCGGCTTCTTCGTCGACGCCCGCAAGTTGTTCGACAGTTTGCCAAGGTACAAAAATGGACTCCGCCGACGAGTTATTTTTTCACAATTTTTTTGCGACTCCGACGATTCCTCGTCCGATGATGATGAGGAGATCTTGGCTGTCGTGTTGGTCCATCACCACATCAATAGCCAACGGCCGTTGTTCCGTGGCTCCATTCCGGGGCACCTTCCGGCGTTGACTCGCAACCGAGAGAGCGGACATTTCTTTCTTTGGAAAGACTACTTTGACACAATGAACCCGTTGTATATGAGTAGGCATCTTTTCAACCGTATTAGAGAGGGAGTGGTCGGCTATGATAACTATTTTGAGTGCAAAGAGGATGCCATTGGAAAGATTGGCTTTTCCTCTTATCATAAATGCACTACAGCCATCCGAATGCTTGCATACGGAGTGCCCGGTGATCTCATTGACGAGTACGTCCGTATGAGCGAGTCTACTTGCCTAGACAACCTATATAAGTTTTGAAGGTTGTTATTGCTGTGTTTGGCCTTGAGTACTTGAGAGAGCCGACTCCTGAAGATACAACCTGTTTGTTGGTGATGAATGCCACCAGGGGCTTCCTAGGGAAGCTTGGCAACATAGACTGCATGCACTGGGAGTGGAAGAACTGCCCTTCTGCTTGGCAAGGACAGTATAAGGGCCATGTCAGGGCTTGCACTGTCATATTTGAGGTCGTGGCATCTCAAGATCTCTGGATCTAGCACTCTTTCTTTGGCATGGCCGGATCACACAATGATATCAACGTGCTTCAGCGCTCGTCGGTGTTTGCTAGGCTTGCCGAAGGCAACAACCCATCGGTTAATTTTACCATCGACGGCCACAACTACGACAAAGCATACTACATGGGTGATGGTATCTATCCTCAATGGACCACTATTGTGAGGACAATCCCCAATTCTGTCGGAGAGAAGAGGAAAATATTTTCCCAAGAGCAAGATAGTGCTAGGAAAGACGTCGACCATGCCTTTGGTGTTTTGCAATCTCGATGGGGCATCGTTCAGTATCTTGCAAAAACTTGGAGCACGAAAAAACTGTGGGAGGTGATGACTGCTTGTGTGATCATGCACAATATGATCGTAGAAGACGAGCGCCCGGAACGTCTCTACGATCAGGGGTTTCAATATCAGTGTGAGAATGTTGTGCCTCAACATGAAGTTGCTGCAACGTTTGAATAGTTCACCCAATTTCATCACGACATGCGTGCTTGGGAAATTCACATGCAATTGTAAAATGATTTGGTTGAGCATATATGGGCTCATGTTGGCAATCAATAGATGTATCTCTTTAATTCGGCTTGCAAAACTATGTGAGACTGTTTTATTTTTATTCGGCTTGTAAAACTATGTTATTTTTTGGGTTAAAACCATGCTATAATATTTGGTTGTGGACTATATGTTTACCTATGAAATAATGCAAAATTTGTGTGTGTGTAGCAATGCAAAATTTGTGCTATGTGTTGAAAAAGGGCGGCCAGCCGGCCACGCCGGCATATATGGATCGGCGCATTGGACGCACAGCCGACCCAAATCTCAAACAGGGCGGACGCCAAACGGACAAAAAGCGGACAAAAGCACCGTCCGTTTGGGTCGGCCCGTTGGAGTTGCTCTAGGGACATGCACAATGGTTGATAAAGTAGTCTCATCTTAAGTCTTTTATGTAATTTAGAGATGAAAAAAAGAGAGTCTACAATGGGTCATCTCTTAGCCTTATCTTCAATAACTAACTATTCCTAAAAACATGGTGAGACATATTATGCTAAGAGATCACCTCTTGTCTTCTCTTAAATAAGAGAAGGCACGGCTTTTTTTATGAGTTCTCTCTCCTTCACCTCATCATTTATCCTACATGATACTCCTAAGATAGCATCATTGTACATGCCCTAAATGTTTTTAATGCGAGCACCAGAAAGTGTTGTATTCTGTCGGAGCTGATGCATGCCTGTATGTTACTATAGCATTGAATAGGGCCACAGTTAACATGCTGGACCGTCGGTACATGATTTACCTCTGGAGACGACCATCCCCAATTTCTTGGTCAGCACCACTTCGGTGCCTGGTGAGGACACCGACGCCGGCAAACCTTGGTTTTCCCCGACCGAAACCCTAGAGGCCTAGAGTTCGAAGCCTGTTGTTTGGGTATAAGAAGGTGTGGGACCTCGAGATCGGCATCTCTGCAAAGCGGCTGGAGGACCTGGACCTGCGGCGGGAGCTCGTCCTCAAGATCTACATCATCCTATCCCTGCAAGTCACCATGACTACTGTCGTCCCGTGATTCGTCGTCAAGGTTCCGGCTGTAACCGAGCTCTTCGTCTCGTCCGATGCCGGACCTGCGGTAGGAGCTCGTCCACAAGATCTACATCATCTTGTCCCTATAAGTCGCCATGACTACCGTCGTCCCGTGATTCATCATCAAGGTTCCGTATGTAACCGAGCTCTTCATCTCGTCCGATGCCGGACCCGCCCTCTACATCTTCCTCCCCATCATGCTGTTCATCGGTAATTATCCGTTATATTCCGGCCATGGCATCTGATATAGAGTTCCTTTATTTCTACAGTTTCCTCTATGGATTAAGGACCAAGGCTCTGGAGATCATGGGGCTCCATTGTGAGGACGCCTCAAATGTGTGTCAAAATAGACCAGCTGGCCGCTGGTAAAAAGATTGCTCCTAAGAGCATATCCAACGGTGACTGTAAATATAGCGCGTACGGCAAAAGCAGGATTTAGCGCGCGCCGAGTGATTCACGCGCTCTAGCGGGCGCGGGAAAGTCACGCGCGTGGGAAAAGTTAGCGTGCGCGCTAGTTTTGGCACGCAGCGTCCGACGCGTGTATACGCGCTCTTCCAGCACTTTCCCACCCGCCACGTGCTCTGCCGTCGCTCTTCCCATGCCTTCCTTACCTCGCCGCCACCACGCCGTCGCCGTGCCACCATGCCTTCGTGCCGCCAGGGATCGTCCGGCTATCGCGGTGTCCGTGCGCACCCCTCCGGCGCCTTCTCCGCCGAGATCCGGTCCGGCGACATGCGCCTCGGCCTTGGCACTTTCGAGACCGTCCACGAGGCCGCCCGCGCATACGAAGAATGGTGTGTATCCCGTTGATCGATTTGGGGTGGTACGCAGGCCCCACAGAACGGAGTCAAGATCCTTTACTCAATGGCAGTCGAACTCATGCAGAGATCGGACCAAACGTGGTTTAATACCACTCATGATGAGTCCGTTGGCCCGTTCGACTTGTCCATTGGTCTACGGGTGATACACCGATGCGTAATCGAGCTTGATGCCCATTTTTGCGCACTAGTCTTTTACCTCTTGGACAGTGAAGTTGGAACCATTGTCCATTATTATACTAGGCGGTACGCCATAACGGTGTACCACGCCGGATATAAAGTCGATTACGGGTCCGGACTTGGCTGATTTGACAGGTTTTGCTTCGATCCATTTGGTGAACTTGTCAACCGTGACTAGTAGGTATTTATTCTTCTTGGTCTCCCCTTTAAGTAGGCCGACCATATCCAGCCCCCAGACCGCAAAAGGCCAGATAATCGGAATACTCCGAAGAGCTGTTGGGAGCATGTGACTTTGATTTGCAAAAAGTTGACATCCCACGCAATGATGGACAAGCGACTGGGTGTCCGCTCGAGCGGTGGGCCAGAAGAAACCAGCCCAAAAGGCCTTGCTTAATAAGGCCCTTGTCGTGACGTGATGGTCGTCCATTCCTGCGTGGACTTCGGCCAAGATCTGTCGTCCTTCTTCCTCAGATATGCACCATTGGAGTACTCCGGTGGTGCTTTTCTTGTATAACTCACCCTCGTGGACTTTATAGGCCTTGGATCGCCGAATTATGCATCGTGCCTGATATGTCCATTTTGCATCATGCTTTTATATTGATATTTATTGCATTATGGGCTGTTATTACACATTTTGGTACAATACTTATGCCTTTTCTCTGTTATTTTACAAGGTTTACATGAAGAGGGAGAATGCCGACAACTGGGATTCTAGACTGGAAAAGGAGCAAATATGAGAGACCTATTCCGCACAACTCCAAAAGTCCTGAAAAGTTATGGAGAATTATTTTGGAATTTATAAAAAATACTGGGCGAAAGAAATATCAGAGGGGACCCACCACGAGGTCACAAGCCTGGGGGGCGCGGCCTACCCCCTAGCCATGCCCTTGTGGCTTCTGGCCCCCCTGGCAGCCATTCGGTGTCCATCTTCTGCTATATGAAGGGTTTTGACCTGGAAAAAAGGATAAGAGAGCTTTTGGGACGAAGCGCCGCCGTCTCGAGGCGGAACTTGGGCAGAACCAATCTAGGGCTCCGGCGGAGCTGTTCTGTCGGGGAAACTTCCCTCCCGGAGGGGGAAATCAAAGCCATCGTCATCACCAATGATCCTCTCATCGAGAGGGGGTCAATCTCCATCAACATATTCACCAACACCATATTGTCTCCAAACCCTAGTTCATCTCTTGTATCCGATCTTTGTCTCAAAACCTTAGATTGGTACATGTGGGTTGCTAGTAGTGTTGATTACTCCTAGTAGTTGATGCTAGTTGCTTTACTTGGTGGAAGATCATATGTTCAGATCCTTAATGAGAATTAATACTCCTCTGATTATGAACATGAATATGCTTCGTGAGTAGTTACATTTGTTCCCGAAGACATGGGATAAGTCTTGTTATAAGTAATCATGTGAATGTGGTATTCGTTCGATATTTTGATGAGATATGTTGTCTCTCCTCTAGTGGTGTTATGTGAACATCAACTACATGACGCTTCACCATTATTTGGGCCTAGGGGAAGGAATTGGGAAGTAATAAGTATATGATGGGTTGCTAGAGTGATAGAAGCTTAAACCCTAGTTTATGTGTTGCTTCGTGAGGGGCTGATTTGGATCCATATGTTTCATGCTATGGTTAGATTTATCTTAATTCTTCTTTCGTAGTTGCAGATGCTTGCGAGATAGGTTAATCATAAGTGGGAGGTTTGTCCAAGTAAGGGCAGCACCCAAGCACCGGTCGATCGACATATCAAATTATCAAAGTAACGAACCCGAATCAAATGAGCATGATGAAAAGTAGCTTGACAGAAATTCCCATGTGTCCTCGGGAGCGCTTTGCTTTATATAAGAGTTTGTCCAGGCTTGTCCTTTGATACAAAAAGGATTGGTCCACCTTGCTGCAACTTTGCTACATTTATTACTTGCTACCCGTTATGAATTATCTTATCACAAAACTATCTGTTACCGAATATTTTAGTGCTTGCAGAGGATACCTTACTGAAAACCGCTTGTCAGTTCCTTCTGCTCCTCGCTGGGTTCGACACTCTTACTTATCGAAAGGACTACAATAGATCCCCTATACTTGTGGGTCATCAAGACTCTTTTCTGGTGTTGTTGCCAGGGAGTGAAGCGCCTTTGGTGAGTGGAATTTGATAACGAAAAATTTATATAGTGTGCTGAAATTTACTGTCACTTGTTACTATGGAAAATAATCCTTTGAGGGGCTTATTCCGGGTATATTCACCTCGACCGGAAGCACAAAGAGTTTCTTCTCAACCTACTGAAAATATTTATTATCAAATTCCTTCGGGTATGATAGAGAAACTGCTAGCTAATCCTTATGCAGGAGATGGAACACTACATCCTCATTTGCATGTAATCTATGTGGATGAAGTTTGTGGATTATTTAAGCTTGCAGGTTTGTCCGAGGATGATGTCAAGAAGAAGGTATTTCCTTTATCTTTGAAGGAGAAGGCATTGACATGGTATAGGCTATGTGATGATATTGGATCATAGAATTACAACCGATTGAAATTGGAATTTCATCAGAAGTTTTATCCTATGCATCTGGTTCATCGTGATTGGAATTATATCTATAATTTTTGGCCTCGTGAAGGAGAAAGTATCGCTCAATCTTGGGGGAGGCTTAAGTCAATGTTATATTCATGCCCCAATCATGAGCTCTCAAGAGAAATTATTATTCAGAATTTTTATGCTCTGCTTTCTCGTAATGATCAATCCATGCTTGATACTTCTTGTACTAGTTCCTTTATGAAGAAAGATATTGAATTCAAATTGGATTTATTGGAAATAATTAAACGCAACTCTGGAGATTGGGAACTCGACGAAGGTAAGGAGTCAGGTATAAACCTTAAGTTTGATTTTGTCAAATCCTTTATAGACACCGATGCTTTTCGTGAATTTAGCACTAAATATGGACTTGACTCTAAGATAGTAGCTTCTTTCTGTGAATCATTTGCTACTCATGTTGATCTCCCTAAGGAGAAGTGGTTTAAATATCATCCTCCCATTGAAGTGAAAGTAGTTGAACCTATTAA
This sequence comes from Hordeum marinum, assembly GCA_022496015.1. Classification (NCBI taxonomy): domain Eukaryota; kingdom Viridiplantae; phylum Streptophyta; class Magnoliopsida; order Poales; family Poaceae; genus Hordeum; species Hordeum marinum. The sequence continues at coordinate 248,279,511 of CM039676.1, read as the reverse complement.
AGTGGAAGAGGAAATTGTTACTTATAATGTTGATCCTGTTATTCCTGCTGCTTATATTGAGAAACCACCTTTCCCTATTAGAATAAAGGAACATGCTAAAGCTTCAACTGTGATTCGTAAGAGCTATGTTAGAACACCTACACCACTTGAACAAATTAAAGTTGAACCTAGTATTGCTATGGTTAAAGATCTATTAGTTGATAATATTGATGGGCATGTTATTCATTTATGTGATGAAGCTGCTAGAATTGCCATACCTGATACTAAAGATCAACATAGACCTATAGTTGGCATGCCTGTTGTTTTTGTTAAAATAGGAGATCATTGTTATCATGGCCTATGTGATGTGGGTGCTATTGTGAGTGCAATTCCCTTTACCTTATATCAAGAAATTATGCATGATATTGCACTAGCTGAATTAGAAGAAATTGATGTTACCATTAAGCTTGCCAATCGAGATACTATAGCACCAGTTGGGATTGTTAGAGATGTTGAAGTCTTGTGTGGGAAAATAAAATATCCTACTGATTTTCTTGTTCTTGGTTCCCTGCAAGATGATTTTTATCCCATTATATTTTGTAGGCCTTTCTTGAATATTGTTAATGCTAAGATAGATTGTGAGAAAGAAACTATTACTGTGAGTTTTGGGGATGTGTCCCATGAGTTTAATTTCTCTAAATTTCGTAGACAACCTCATGATAAACAATTGCCTAGTAAGGATGAAATTATTGGTCCTGCTTCTATTGTTGTGCCTCCTACTGATCCCTTAGAACAATATTTGCTAGACCATGAAAACGATATGCATATGAATGAAAGGAATGAAATAGATAGGATTTTCTTTGATCATCATCCTATTTTGAAACACAACTTGCCTGTTGAAATACTTGGGGATCCTCCTCCACCCAAGGGTGATCCCGTGTTTGAGCTTAAACAATTACCGGATACTCCGAAATATGCTTATCTTGATGAAAAGAAGATATATCCTATTATTATTAGTGCTAACCTTTCAGAGCATGAAGAAAAGAGATTATTGAAAACTCTGAAGAAGCACCGTGCTTCTATTGGATATACTCTTGATGATCTTAAGGGCATTAGTCCCACTCTTGTCACCATAAAATTAATATGGAACCTGATGCTAAACCAGTTGTTGATCACCAACGACGGTTAAATCCTAAAATAAAAGAAGTGGTAAGAAATGAAATATTAAAGCTTCTGTAGGTAGGTATAATTTATCCTATTGCTGATAGTAGATGGGTTAGTCCCTTTCATTGTGTCCCTAAGAAGGGAGGTATTACCATTGTTCCTAATGATAAAAATGAATTGATCCCACAAAGAATTGTTACAGGATATAGGATGGTAATTGATTTTAGGAAATTAAATAAAGCCGCTAGGAAAGATCATTACCCTCTACCTTTTATTGATCAAATGTTAGAAAGACTATCTAAACACACACACTTCTTCTTTCTAGATGGTTACTCTGGTTTCTCTCAAATACCTGAGTCAAAAGAGGATCAAGAAAAGACAACTTTAATTGCGCTTTTGGTACCTTTGCTTATAGACGTATGCCTTTTGGTTTATGCAATGCACCTGCTATCTTTCAAAGATGTATGACTGCTATATTCTCTGAATTTTGTGAAAATATTGTTGAGGTTTTCATGGATGATTTCTCCGTTTACGGGACTTCTTTTGATGATTGCTTGAGCAACCTTGATCGAGGTTTGCAGAGATGTGAAGAAACCAATATTGTATTGAATTGGGAGAAGTGCCACTTTATGGTTAACGAGGGCATTGTCTTGGGACACAAAATCTTCGAAAGAGGTATTGAGGTGGATAAAGCTAAAGTAGATGCTATTGAAAAAATGTCGTGTCCCACGGATATCAGAGGCATAAGAAGTTTCCTTGGTCATGTTGGTTCCTATAGGAGATTTAGTAAAGACTTCTCTAAAATTTCTCGGCCTCTCACTAATCTCTTGCAAAAATATGTTCCTTTTGTTTTTTATGATGATTGTGTATAAGCATTTGAAATCCTTAAGCAAGCCTTGATTTCTGCACCTGTTATTCAACCACCTGATTGGAACCTATCCTTTGAAATTATGTGTGATGCTAGTGATTATGCCGTTGGTGTTGTTCTAGGATAAAGAGTTGATAAGAAATTAAATGTTATCCATTATGCTAGTAAAACTATAGACAGTGCTCAAAGAAACTATGCTACCATTGAAAAGGAATTTTTAGCAGTTGTGTTTGCTTGTGACAAGTTCACACCTTATATTGTTGATGTCGGAAATATGCCCTAGAGGCAATAAAAAATTGGTTATTATCATATTTCCTTGTTCATGATAATCGTTTATTATCCATGCTATAATTGTGTTGATCGAAAACTCAGATACATGTGTGGATACATATACAACACCATGTCCCTAGTATGCCTCTAATAGACTAGCTCGTTGATCAAAGATGTCTATGGTTTCCTAGTCATGGACATGAGATGTCATTTGGTAATGGGATCACATCATTAGGAGAATGATGTGATGGACAAGACCCAAACTACAAATGTAGCATATGATTGTGTCAGTTTATTGCTACTGTTTTCTGCATGTCAAGTATCTGTTCCTATGACCATGAGATCATGTAACTCACTGACACCGGAGGAGTGCCTTGTGTGTATCAAACATCGCAACATAACTGGGTGACTATAAAGGTACTCTACAAGTATCTCCGAGGGTGTCTATTGGGTTGGCATGAATCAAGACTGGGATTTGTTACTCCGTGTGATGAAGAGGTATCTCAGGGCCCACTCGGTAATACAACATCACAACAAGCCTTGCAAGCAATGTGACTAAGTGTTAGTCATGGGATCTTGTATTACAGAACGAGTAAAGAGACATGCCAGTAACGAGGTTGAACTAGGTATGGAGATACCGACGATCGAATCTCGGGCAAGTAACATACCGAAGAACAAAGGGAACATCATACGGGATTAACTGAATCCTTGACATAGAGATTCGATCGATAAAGATCTTCATAGAATATGTAGGAATCAATATGGGCATCCAGGTCCAGCTATTGGTTATTGACCATAGAGGTGTCTCGGTCATGTCTACATAGTTCTCGAACCCGCAGGGTCTGCACACTTAAGGTTCGGTGACGTTTTGGTAGTATAGAGTTATGTATGATGGTGATCGAAGGTTTTTCGGAGTCCCAGATGATATCCCGGACATCACGAGGAGCTCCGGAATGGTCCGGAGGTAAATATTCATATATAATAAGTCCTATTTTGGTCACCGGAAAAGTTTCGGGCTCATCGGTAGTGTACCGGGAGTGCCGGGAGTGTACCGGGAGACCATCGGGAGGGGTATTTTGACCCAAGAGGCTACATGGTCTGTGGGAGAGTGAATACCAGTGCTTAGTGGGCTGGTGTAAGTCCCACACAAGGCCCATGCGACTGGGAGAGAAAAGCCCAAAGTGAAAAGGTGGAAAAAGGCAAAAAGGCAAAAAAGGGAAGGAGTCCTAGTCCTACTAGGATTGGAGGAGGATTCCTCCTCTCCTCCTTGGTTTGGCCGAAGCCTAGGGATGGACCCTTGAGGGCCAAGCCTCCTCCTCTCTTCCTCTTATATATACTAGAGGATTTAGGGTTTTTGCACTAGATTTTCTGCCACGTGCTACCCTCTCCTCTAGTGCATAGTTTCTCCTCTAGATCGGGTTTTCTGCAGTGCTTAGGCGAAGCCCTGCCGGAATAGCTCCACCACCATCGCCGCAGCGCCGTTGCGCTGCCCGAGAACTCTTCTACCTCTCCACTCCCTCTTGCTGGATCAAGAAGGCGGAGATCGTCATCGAGTTGTATGTGTGCTGAACGCGGAGGTGCCGTCCGTTCGACGCTAGATCGGAAGGACCGTGATCAAGTTCGCGATACGGATCGTGATGAGATCACAGGATTGATTGTGATGAGTTCGCGGGATGGATCGTGATTGGATTGCGGGACGGATCATGATGAGATCGTGGGACGATCGGCGATTTGGATCGCGAAGACGTTCGACTACACCAACCGCGTTTCTTAACGCTTCCCGCTTAGCGATCCACAAGGGTATGTAGATCCACTCTCCCTCTCGTAGATGCTCATCACCAGGGATAGATCTTGCATGTGCGTAGGAATTTTTTTGTTTCCCATGCAATGTTCCCCAACAGTTGATTCCAAAGTAACTGTTCACACTGATCATGATGCTATTAAATATCTTATGGAAAAGAAAGATGTTAAACCAAGACTTATTAGATGGGTTCTTCTCCTACAAGAATTTGATTTGCATATTGTTGATAGAAAGGGTGCTGAGAATCCCGTAGCAGATAACTTCTCTAGGTTAGAGACTGTCCTTGATGATCCACTAACTATTGATGATAGCTTTCCTGATGAACAATTAGCTGTCATAAATGCTTCGCGTAATGCTCCAGGTATGCTGATTATGCTAATTACATTGTTGCTAAATTTATACCGCCTAGTTTCACATACCAACAAAAGAAAAGTTCCTCTATGATTTAAGACATTACTTTTGGTATGATCCACACATTTATAAAGAAGGGGTAGATGGTGTTATTAGAGATTGTGTACCTGAGCATGAACAGGAACAGATCCCACACAAGTGTCATTCTGAGGCCTACGGAGGACACAACGCTGGAGAGTAGAACTGCACACAAGGTATTACAATCTAGTTTTTATTGGCCTACTCTCTTCAAGGATGCTCGTAAGTTTGTCTTGTCTTGCGATGAATGTCAAAGAATTGGTAATATTAGTAGACATCAGGAAATGCGTATGAATTACTCACTTGTTATTGAACCTTTTGATGTTTGGGGTTTTGATTATATGGGATCTTTCCCAAAGTCCAACGAGTATACTCATATTATAGTTGTTGTTCATTATGTTACTAAGTGGGTAGAAGCTATTCCAACTAGTAGTGCTGATCATAACACTTCTATTAAAATGCTTAAAGAAGTTAGTTTCCCTAGATTTGGAGTCCCTAGACATTTAATGACAGATGGTGGTTCACACTTTATTCATGGTGCTTTCCGTAAATTGCTTGCTTAGTATGATGTTAATCATAGAATAGCATCTCCATATCATCCTCAGTCTAGTGGTCAAGTAGAATTAATCAATAGAGAAATTAAGTTGATCTTGCAAAAGAATGTTAATAGATCTAGAAAGAACTGGTCTAAGAAAGTTGATGATGCATTATGGGCTTATAGAACTACTTACAAAAACCCTATGGGTATGTCTCCGTATAAAATGGTTTATGGTAAAACATGTCACTTACCTCTTGAACTAGAACATAAGGCTTATTGGGCAATTAAAGAGCTCAACTATGATTTTAAACTTGCTGGTGAGAAGAGGTTATTTGACATTAGCTCACTTGATGAATGGAGAACCCAGGCCTATGAGAATGCCAAGTTGTTTAAAGAAAAGGTTAAGAGATGACATGATAAAAGGATACAAAAGTGTGAATTCAATGTAGGTGACCACGTCTTGCTATACAATTCTTGTTTAAGATTTTTTGTAGGAAAATTTCCCTCTAAATGGGAAGGGCCTTACATTGTCGAGGAAGTATATCGTTCTGGTGCAATCAAGATCAACAACGCCGAAGGCACTAACCCGAAGGTGGTAAACATGCAAAGAATCAAACATTATATCTTAGGTACCCCCATAAATGTTGAAACCAATATTATCAATACCATAACTCCAGAGGAGTGCATTAGGGAGACCCACAAGAACGTTTCAGACTACGAAAAGGAAAAGGTATGTGGTACGGTAAGCAAACCAATTCCAAAACTTTTCCAATAGCAATTTTTCTCCGTTTTGGAATATTAAATAAATTAGGAAAATTTAAAGTAGTCCGAAAAGTGCACGAGGAGGCGACAAGCTAGGAGGGCGCGCCCTACCCCCCTGGGCGTGCCCCTATGGCTTGTGGCCACCTCGTGCACCCTCCAGACTCTGTTTTCTTGTAGAATACTCTTGTTGGTCAGTAAAAATTCATTATATAATCTCCCGAAGGTTTTGACCTTTGTATCACAACAATATCTCTTGTTTTTGTTTTGAGTTGTTTTCTAGACATATTTAGATCGCCATGACGTCCCCAAGTGCTTCGAAAGACAAGTTCTTCAAGAAGGTCATCAACCCCTATCTTGTGGAGGTGCTATGACACCCTCAAACCGAGATGCTTGAGGGGGTGTTGCACATCCATGATGTTGAGGGGCCAAAGAAGACCGGAAGCGTGGAGACAAGGCTCGAAGCAATGAAGCAGCAAGTCTTCAAGCGCCAAGGGACGATGGAACATGGACTCAATGCCAATGATATGATGATCGCAGAGTTTACCCATAAGCACAATCTAGATGCCAAGGACATCGAGGAGGACATCTTCAAGCTTTACGAGAAAATCGAGCATCTCCAAGCCCATATCTATGACCTACAAAACCAAAACTGTGAGTAGGAATACAGATTTAAGAGAATGAGTTTGGCTGTAGATTTGAGGATCTCGAAGACTCGTTCATGTTTTTATGATGGTGAGCCTATGCCTTGGAAGACGAAGGACAAGCCTCCAACCTCATCAACAACTCCAACATCACCACCTCAGAAGAAAGACAACTAAACACATGGGTATGGGCACTCCCCTTGGCTTGTAGCAAGCTTGGGGGAGGTGCCCCGGTATCGTATCACCATCACATCTTTTACTTTTATCGTTTTTCCTAGTTTGATTCTTTTGGTTATATCTTGATCTGGTAGAATAAAGTTTTTAGTTTGATCTAGCTTTGAGTTTTGCTTTATGTTCCCCATATGTAAGTGAGTCAGAGAGTTATATAATAAAAATTAGTTTTGAGTTGAGGGCTTTGCTTGCTGTTATGATCTTGAGAAAAAGAAATAAAAGAAGTATAGAATAAAAGCAAAGGGGTATATATGATGATCTTATGGGGAGTGATGACTTCACATATAAGAAGTATGTCAATTGAAATTTGTTGAGAGTTGACAAACATAGTGATTGGTCATTGTTGCGATTAAAAGGAGGTAATAAAGAAGGAGAGGTTCACATATAAATATATTATATTGGACATCTTTTATGATTGTGAGCACTCATTAAAATATTATATGCTAAAATGTTGATGTTGGACAAGGAAGACAACATAATGGGTTATGTTTGCGTATTTCCGAATAGAAGTTATATGGTTATAGATCGTTTAACCTGTGACGCTTGCTTCCACCCCATAGCAGCCAAAACTTCCTTACCAAGTAGAGATACTACTTATGAATCCAAGCACCCTCAACCCAGTTTTTCCATGAGAGTCCACCATACCTAACTATGGATTGAGTAAGATCCTTCAAGTAAATTGTCATCGGTGCAAAAAGCAATAAAAATTGCTCCTAAATATGTATGATCTTTGATTCTAAGGGAAAATAAGCGTTGCGCGAACTTGTCATGGTAAAGGAATAAAAGCGACGGACTGCATAATAAAGGTTGCTATCACAAAGGGCAATACAACGCGATGTTCCTTTGCATTAAGGGTTTGCACATTCAAAAACAAAAAGCACATGACAACCTCTACTTCCCTCTACGAAGGGCCTATCTGTTACTTTTACTTTCTAGTACTTACCTTTATGCAAGAGTCATGATGATCTTCACCACTTCCTATATTTCGCCTTTCTCTCTTGGCAAGCGTCATGTGTTGGGGAATGATCTAGACACATATATCCACTCGTATGTGGGTGATCGTGAGTTATTTCTATTGACATTACCCCTGAGGTAAATAGTTGGGAGGCAAAATTATAAGCCCCTATCTTTCTCTGTGTCCAATTGAAGCTTTGACCTCATGAGTACCACGTGAGTGTTAGCAATTATGAAAGACTAAAAGATGATTGAGTATGTGGATTTGGTTTACAAGCCCTTATATTGACTCTTTCCGATGTTATGATAAATTGTAATTGCCTCATTGACTGAGAGCATAGTTTGTTGGTTCTCAATAGAGTTCTTGGTTCATACTTTACCTTGTGAATAAATTGTTACTCTAGAATAAGAAATTATATATTAATAAGTATTGTTGTTCTTAAGGTGATCATGATGCCCTCATGTCCGTATGTTATTTTAGCGACACCTCTTTCTCTAAACATGTGGACATATTTATCGATCTCGGCTTTCGCTAGGGGACAAGCGAGGTCTAAGCTTGGGGGATTTGATACGTCCATTTTGCATCATGCTTTTATATTGATATTTATTGCATTATGGGCTGTTATTACACATTTTGGTACAATACTTATGCCTTTTCTCTCTTATTTTACAAGGTTTACATGAAGAGGGAGAATGCAGGTAGCTGGAATTCTGGACTGGAAAAGGAGCAAATATGAGAGACCTATTATGCACAACTCCAAAAGTCCTGAAAAGTTATGGAGAATTATTTTGGAATATATAAAAAATATTGGGTGAAAGAAATACCACAGGGAACCCACTAGGAGGTCACAAGCCTGGGCGGTGCGGCCTACCCCCCTGGCCGCGCCCCTGTGGCTTGTGGGCCCCATGGCAGCCCTCCGGTGCCCATCTTCTGCTATATGAAGGTTTTTGACCTGGAAAAAAGGATAAGAGAGCTTTTCGGACGAAGCGCCGCCGTCTCGAGGCGGAACTTGGGCAGAACCAATCTAGGGCTCCGGCGGAGCTGTTCTGCCGGGGAAACTTTTCCCCTGGAGGGGGAAATCGAAGCCATCGTCATCACCAACGATCCTCTCATAAAGAGGGGGTCAATCCCCATCAACATCTTCACCAACACCATCTTCTCTCCAAACCCTAGTTCATCTCTTGTATCCGATCTTTGTCTCTAAACCTCAGATTGGTACATGTGGGTTGCTAGTAGTGTTGATTACTCCTTGTAGTTGATGCTAGTTTGTTTTCTTGGTGGAAGATCATATGTTCAGATCCTTAATGATAATTAATACTACTCTGTTATGAACATGATTATGCTTTGTGAGTAGTTACGTTTGTTCCTGAGGACATGGGATAAGTCTTGTTATAAGTAATCATGTGAATTTGGTATTCATTCGATATTTTGATGAGATGTATGCTGTCTCTCCTCTAGTGGTGTTATGTAAACATCGACTACATGAAGCTTCACCATTATTTGGGCCTAGGGGAAGGCATTGGGAAGTAATAAGTAGATGATGGGTTGCTAGAGTGATAGAAGCTTAAACCCTAGTTTATGCATTGTTTCGTAAGGGGCTGATTTGGATCCATATGTTTCATGCTATGGTTAGATTTATCTTAATTCTTCTTTCATAGTTGTGGATGCTTGCGAGAGAGGATAATCATCAGTGGGAGGTTTTTCCAAGTAAGGGCAGCACCCAAGCACCGGTCCACCCACATATCAAATTATCAAAGTAAGAACATGAATCAAATGAGCATGATGAAAAGTAGCTTGACAGAAATTCCCATGTGTCCTCGGGAGCGCTTTGCTTTATATAAGAGTTTGTCTAGGCTTGTACTTTGCTACAAAAAGGATTGGGCCACCTTGTTGCACCTTTGCTACATTTATTACTTGCTACCTGTTACGAATTATCTTATCACAAAACTATCTCTTACCGAATATTTCAGTGCTTGTAGATAATACCTTAGTGAAAACTGCTTGTCATTTCCTTCTAGTCCTCATTGGGTTTGACACTCTTACTTATCAAAAGGACTACGATATATCCCCTATACTTGTGGGTCATCAATGCCTCTGTCTGATCGTCGGGGATCTGTTTGCGAAGAAGGTAGGCAAGGAAGGGCTCGGTCCATTGTGCGATTACTGCCATGACCTCATGAGTCGAAGGCGTTTCATCCATTACGGAGCCACCGATGATTTGGTCGTGTGGTTCATTTATAGGGGGGACAACCTCTTCCGCGCTGATGGGTCCGACGCCCTTATTATCGTCCTGCCAAACCACTGATGGCTTAAAGAGCCGTTCCAAGAAGGTGTTTTTCGGGATAGGGTCGCGTTTGGCCCCCATGCGGGCCAGTATGTCAGCGGCTTGGTTGTTGTCTCTAGTGACATGATGGAATTCTAGCCCCTCAAACCGTGCGGATATTTTGAGGATGGCGTTTCTATATGCCCCCATCTTCGGATTTTGGCATCAAATTCCCCATTGATTTGAGAGATGGCCAAGTTGGAGTCTCCCCGTACCTCCAGCCGTTGTATGCCCATTGAAGCTGCCATCTGAAGATCGTGCAAATGTGCTTTGTATTCGGTTGCATTGTTGGAATCATCATACATGATTTGCAATATGAATCAGACATTGTGGCCTGTGGGGGATGTGAGAATAACTCCAGCCCCCAATCCGACCAATGTTTTGGATCCGTCGAAGTACATCGTCCAATGGGAGTATGTACTATATTCCCTGGGAGCTCGGCCTGTGTCCATTTGGCGAGGAAATCTGCCAACACCTAAGATTTAATAGCTCATCATGGCTTATAGGCAATTTCAAAAGGAAGGGCTCAATGGCCCATTTAGCCATGTGGCCGGTGGCGTCCCTGTTGTTGATTATATCGTTCAGGGGTACTTCGGATGCCACCGTAACCAAACATTCTTTAAAGTAATGTCTTAGTTTCTATGATGCCATAAATACAGTATAGGATATCTTCTAGTAATGCGGGTATCTGGACTTGCACTGCGTTAGTACTTCTGACACGTAGTAGACCGGCTTCTATATCCGGAATTTGTGATCCTCCTCCTCTCATTCGACGACGAGCACTGCGCTAACGACTTGGTTGGTGGCCGTTATGTATAATAACATTGGTTCACCAGTGCCTAGTGCTGTTAGTATGGGGTTGCTTGCCAGCAGTGTTTTAATTTCTTCTAACGTAGCCGCTGCTTCATCGATCGAATTGTTGGTCCGTTTTAGCAACCTATAGAGCAGTAAAGCCTTTTCACTGAGGCGGGAAATAAAGCGGCTTTACGCCTCCACGCAACCCGCCAACTTATGGACATGCTTTAGCTCTATGGGAATTGCAAGTTCCGATAGGGCACGGATCTTAGCCGGATTTGCTTCTATTCCTCTATGGGAAACGATGAATTCAGCAGTTTACCAGCGGGAACTCCGAAGACACATTTCTTTGGATTGAGTCGTATACCATACTCATGTAAGCTGGCAAAGGTTTGCCTTAGGTCGTCAATAAACTAGCTGACATGTTTGGTTTTGATGACCACATTGTCCACATATGCCTTGACTATTTTACTGACCTGTTTTGCGAGACAAATCTGGATCATGCGCTGGTATGTAGCCCTAGCATTTTTAGCCCGAAAGGCATTGTGTTGAAGCATAATGGCCCGTAAGGGGTGATGAATGCGGTTGCGGCTTAATCGGATCCCTTCATTTTGATATGATGGTATCCAATAAGCATCGAGGAAACACAATGAGTCGGTCCGGTTGTGGCATCAATAATCTGGTCTATGCGCGGTAAGGGGAAAGGGTCCTTAGGGCAGGCCTTGTTGAGGTCCTTAAAGTCGACGTAGAGCCGCCATGATTTATCTTTCTTCGGTACCATCATCGGGTTTGCCAACCATTTGGGGTGCTTGATCTCCCGTATGAATCCGGCCTCGAGCAATTTGGCCAGTTCTTCACCAATAGCTTGTCGTTTGGGCTCAGAAAAGCGGCGCTGAGTCTGTTTGATGGGTTTGAAGCCTGTGACTATATTCAGACTATGTTCTAGTAGCCGCCGTGGGATCCCTGGCATATCGGAAGGATGCCATGCGAAGATGTCCTAGTTTTCTCGTAAGAATGCTCGCAGTGCCTCATCCACCATGGGGTCTAGCTGAGCTCTGATGGACACTGTCTTATTGGGGTCCGTTGGGTGTACCTGAAATTTAACAATTTCTTTTGCTGGTTTGAAGGACATGGGTTTGGGCCTTTTGCTGAGGATCACATCGTCCTTGTCCACTGTTGACCGGAGTGCGGTCAATTCCTCTACAGCAAAGGTCTCAGCTAGTGCTTCGAGGGCGAGCGTTGCTGTTTTGTTTTCAGCTCGAAGGGCTATATTCGGATCACTAGCGATTGTGATTACCCCATTTGGGTCTGGCATCTTGAGCCTCATGTACCCATAATGTGGTATAGCCTAGAATTTTGTGAAGGCGTCACGCACCAATAGGGCATGGTAACCACTAGGGAAGGGCACAACATGGAAGAGAAGTTCTTCAGATTGGTAGTTTTCGGGCATGCCAAACACTACATCTAGGGTGATACGTCCTGAAGAACACGCCTCTTTCCCAGGGACGATTCCCTGGAAAGTTGTGTTGCTATGTTCGATGCGAGATCGGTCGAACTGTATTTTTTCCAGGGTATCTTCGTAGATGAGGTTAAGATCGTTGCCACCGTCAGTTAGCACCTTTTGCTGCCTAAAACCATCGATGATGGGGTTTAGGACTGGTGTGTCCAGTGTTCGGCCGGGATGGATGGTAGGTCAGTCAGTATCTCCGAAGGTGATGGGCATGTCTGCCCATGAACTTGTTGCCGCCACATGGAAGAGATGTTCGAGTTCTCTAAGAGCTCTTTTCCTCCTGTTCCTAGAGGGGAACGTTGTTGGAAATATGCCCTAGAGGTAATAATAAAGTGTTGATTATTATATTCCTTGTTCATGATAATTGTTTATTATCCATGCTATAATTGTATTGATTGGAAACACATTGCATGTGTGGATATATAGACAACACTTTATCCCTAGTGTGCCTCTAGTAGACTAGCTCGTTGATCAAAGATGGTCAAGGTTTCCTAACCATTGACATGAGATGTCATTTGATAGCAGGATCACATCAATAGGAGAATGATGGGATGGACAAGACCCAAACTATAAACGTAGCATATGATCGTGTCAGTTTATTGCTACAGTTTTCTGCATGTCAAGTATATGTTCCTATGACCATGAGATCATGCAACTCATGGACACCGGAGGAGTGCCTTGTGTGTATCAAACAACGCAACATAACTGGGTGACTATAAAGGTGCTCTACATGTATCTTCGAGGGTGTCTGCTGGGTTGGCATGGATCAACACTGGGATTTGTTACTCCGTGTGATAGAGAGGTATCTCTGGGCCCACTCGGTAATACAACATCACAATAAGCCTTGCAAGCAATGTGACTAAGTGTTAGCCACAGGATCTTGTATTACGGAACGAGTAAAGAGACTTGCCGGTAATGAGTTTGAACTAGGTATGGAGATACCGACGATCGAATCTCGGGCAAGTAACATACCAAAGAACAAAGGGAACATCATCCGGGATTAATTGAATCCTTGACACAGAGGTTCGACCAATAAAGATCTTCGTAGAATATGTAGGAATCAGTATGGGCATCCAAGTCCCGCTATTGATTATTGACTGTAGAGGTGTCTCGGTCATGTCTACATAGTTCTCGAACCCACAGGGTCTGCACACTTAAGGTTCGGTGACATTTCGGTAGTATAGAGTTATGTATGGTGGTGACCAAAGGTTGTTTGGAGTCCCAGATGAGATATCGGACGTCACGAGGAGCTCCAAAATGGTCTGGATATATAGGAAAGTGGTATTTGAACTCCGGAAAAGTTTTGGGCATTTCCGACAGTGTACCGGGAGTGACGAATGAGTTCCGGGGACCACCAAGTTGGGCCCACATACCCCAAGGGGCCACATGGGCCTTAGAGCTGGCGCACAGCCCCTGGTGGGCTGGGTAAGCCATCCCAAAAGGCCCTATGCGCATGGGGAAGGAGGAAGAGTAGGGGCCAAGTTAGGGAAGGAGTCCCACTAGGAATCCACCTCCCTTGTGGGAGGTGGACTCCTCCCCTTGGCTTCGGCCGAACCTCTCCTTGGAGGAGAGGCTAGGGCTGCCTCCTCTCCCCTCCCTACTATATATACTAGAGGATTTTGAGGGCAGACCCAACCCTAATTGCCGCGTGCTGCCCCCTTCTTCCTCTAGATCATTTTCTCCTCTAGATCGGTTTTCAGTAGTGCTTAGGCGAAGCCCTGCTGGAATTGCTCCACCACCATTGCCACAACGTCATCGCGCTACCGGAGAACTCGTCTACCTCTCCACTCCCTTTTGCTGGATCAAGAAGGCGGAGATCTTCACCGAGCTGCACATGTGCTGAATGCGGAGGTGCCGTCCATTCGGTACTTGATCGGGAGTTCATGGGACGGCTTGCGATTTGGATCGCGGAGACGTACCACTACATCAACCGCGTTCTTTAATGCTTCCGCTTAGCAGTCTACAAGGGTACGTAGATCCAATCTCTCCTCTCATAGATGCTCATCTCCTAGATTGATCTTGGTGAAGCGTAGGAATTTTTTTGTTTCCCATGCAGCGTTCCCCAACAAATGTTTCGTCGATCATTAGGACTTCAACATTGTAGTCTAGAGGCGTTGTGGAGTTCTTGTTCGGCAGCGTTGCCTCGAGGATGGCCTCTCTGCTTTTTGCGACTTGCTTGATGAACCAACACGCTCTAAGGCTGTGAGTCGGGCTTGCATTAAGCAAGACAAAATGTATAGGGCATGGCTTGTCTAATAGTTCGTCAAGGACAGTTCTGACCCCTATAGGGGGTCTATTTCTTTTCTCGACGGGCTCATATTCGGCTAGCCGCTTCGGAGGTATCCGTTTATTCGGTTTCCTTGAGGGTATTCGGTAAAGATTGGTCCCAGGAGTAGCCGTTCGGCTTTCAGGTGCTCTCCATGGCACAGTATTTTTTTACCTAGTCCGATAGCTCGGTGAAGTTGCGAATGTGCCGACGAGCCAGGGCGTTGAGGATCCCTTCGTCATGACAATTGTGATTGAAGGTTGCCATTATCTCCTGGTCACTAGAACCTCGTACTCTGTCTCTAACGAGGAGGAGTCTAGCCCAAAAATGATGAACCGACTCTCCTAGTAATTGTTTAAAATCCCATAGGTTCGAAGACATGGACTGTCCTGCGATGCTTGAGTGCTCGACTTGGGTGGTGGGTGGGAAAAACTTTGGTTCTGTGCCACGATGTGAGTCTGGAATCATGGGTTTCGGGTTGCGTGCTAGATTGGGGATCGATCACGATCTATCTCCGGAGCGAACTCTAGAGTCTGGGTTACAAGCGAGGTCTTGATGATCGAAAATTGGGATATAAACCATCTTTAATTCCGGTCATTGTTGGGGGGGACGAGCCTCTAGCTGGACACTCGACGGTGGCGACTAAGTGAGTGACCGAGGGGGTGCAAATCTACCTATCATCGGGTTAAGCCCGACCCGGTCATACACTAGGGTCTGGTCGTCGGTCATACCCATGGATTGAATCTGATCAAATAGCTCGTTTAGGGACGAGGCGTCGGTGGGACGCGTGTCGCCGAAGCGCACGGGGTCGATCCGCGGCATCGCAGTTCCGGAGTCGCTTGATAGCGAATCCAGGTTATGTCCGGCCACGACGGATCCGGGCACAACGACTGGATTGAGCATTCTGCCCGAGGGTGAAGGTCACCTCAAAGGTAGGGCCCGATGCTTCCGGCGTCGAGGTGTCGGGATCTATGGGCTTCTCCATGAGATCTGAGGGCTCCATCAAGATAAGCTCTCCCCGTGAATCAGCACCGAACTCTAGGGTTCCGAATCTGATTTCTTGATCGGGGAAGAAGCTCCCAATGTGGCCAAGATGGCCGGTCGGGATGGCATGCGACAAGATGTGGCCGCCCGTGAAGATCTGACTAGGGATGGGGACATCCTGGCTATAGATCTCATTGCTTATGACAAGGCGAGCCATCGATTCCTTTGACGATCACAATGAAACTCTTAATGAAAGCACCAATGTCGGTGTCAAAACCGGCGAATCTCGGGTAGGGGGTCCCGAGGTGTGAGACTAGGATCGATGGAAACAAGAGACGAAGGACACGATGTTTACCTAGCTTCGGGCCCTCCTATGGAGGTAAACCCTACGTCCTACTTGATTATATTGATGGTATGAAGGTTACAGAGTTGATCTACCTCGAGATCGAATAGCTTAAACCCTAGATGAGTTTCTCTGCCCTACAATCTAAAACCCCTCAGCTTATATAGACGCTGGAGGTCGGTTGTACATCAAAGGGAAAAACATGCCTATCTACTATACCAAACTTGGAAGACACGCCACGACTCCTGGGGCTTCCTCCCTGGTGACAGGGCCTTCGATCAATCCAATGCTTGGTAAGCGGCCCATGAGTCTGACCCATAAGAAATAGGCCAGCCATCCAAGGACCCCTTAATCCAGGAGTCCCTCAAAGACCTCGAAGACTTTGCTGAGCCAGGCAAGCATCCCTTTGACCATGTTAAGAAACTTTTCATGCATGTCATATAGCACTTGTTGTTCCGATGAATTGATCATGTGGATGTGTTATTCCCCTTCGGTGGGATGCCTCCGATACTTTACCGTTGATACTTGCATCGTGCATGACCCTACCTTCCTTTGAAGGTTGTGCGATTGGGAGTAGATAGGATGCTTAGTAGATGCTATGCAAGTGGGATCAGGAATATGCATGGTGTCGGAAAAGAAATGATTCAAAGACTTTTCGAAAAACCCGTCGGGTGCCACTAATGCCCAAGGGAGATGTTGTTGAGTTGGATAACCACTTGAGAAAGAAGTGGTGTACTGGAGCAAGTGAGTGTGCATGTTTTCAAAAACGGATTGGTGTAAGTTGCAACCGTTATTCCAACTTTACATGTACAACCATGATACTCCTTATGGGACGGCGCTTTGTTGACTACCATGGTGGGTACTAGCATAGATACCACATTACTAGTGGCGGGAGTGACGTGGTCACTCTCGATACGGGGTCGTGCCTGGTAGGGCGACCATGCGTTGTCTTTACAGGCACCGGGCACACCGTTGCGTGCCCTCATGGATGATACATGTGATGTATATCATGAGTATGGCACCAATGAGTGGACTCTTTGTTTAGTATCGCTAGGGGAAAGGCAATGTTTGGATGCTTACCTCGGGTATGTAATATACCATGAGTCTTGGATGACACGGAAGTTCCTCGAGTCTTGTGGGTAAAGTGTGCAACCTCTGTAGAGTCTAAAACTATTCGAATAGCCGTGTCCATGGTCAAGGACAGTTGGATGACCACTCTTGTGCTACGTCCAATGCTTAATAAACTTGGTGAGTGGGTGTGTGAGTTGGTGACAAGATGATACTTGAGCTAAGTCCGATGACTTGGCGTGATGATGAACATGAGATGTTAAACCCCCGCTTATGATGATAACTGTGACTTGTTCACATGAACACCCGTCTATGGTTGATGCATGCTTACTTAAGTTTCTTGATCATGTCATTGCACTCAAAGCTAGCTTTCTTCAAAACTTACCTACTTAGTGTTATATCATGCATTGTTATACCTTGTTCCACAACTTGGGTTGCTTGCGAGTACATTCAAAGTACTCATTGGATTGCCACTAGTTATTTAATTGGCCAAGCATGGAAGAGTGGGAATATGGTGAATACTTCGTTGGTGACGAACATGCAACCTAGGACACTTCCCAGTCAGAATGCCTACAGGTTTAAGGAAGATGGCATGGGTTCACGCTTTCGATCAAGATTTCCACTGCTAGTTTGTGTTTGCTTCTGGCCTCTCATGGCCCTATCTATGTAAGACTTGACCTTCATGGTCTTTATTTGTGTAATATGTTAAGTATGTATGTAAGACTCTTGTTATTCAGCTTATGTGTGATCAGTGAGTATTGATCTCTGGGATCACTGTACACATGCATTCGGTGATCACGACTTATCAGTCGGGGTCCCCACAGAGCTGGTATCAGAGCCATCCTGACTTTAGGAAGCCCTTAGTTAGCATGGACGTTAGATAGGACAAAACTGTTTCCCCAGACCCTTCAAAGCACTTGCAAAGGCTACCATATTTCTTGCCTCTTCTAAGCTTTCAAATAGACTGAAGAATTGTGCCTTAGCGCTTCCACCATTTTTCTTTTTGGCTCTCCTCATCTACTTTTCAAAACCTTACAAATGGTCAATAGTACCCTTATGCCCCCGACCACTGGGTTCCTTGTAATCCTCGTGGATGACCTGGAAGGGAGCTACCTTGCCAGACATTCACACAAGTTTGATGACACCACGACAAGACAGTACCAATAGAAGATACCTTCTCGAGGGATGAAGGCATCAAGACTAGGAAGATGGTGACACCCTCGACACTGCTCTGGGATGATGTAACCTTGGCCTATGATAATCAGGGCGTAAGAAATACAAGGTCATTATATGCATCGCTAATAGAGAAATCCTATCATTACCATTGTTGTGTCGGTAACCACCGGTGGATGAGAACCTCACCATTTGGTCTGCCTCACTATAGTGAGCAGGAAAACGGTCCTCATTGTCCCCCACTCTTGGTGCTGATGACATCGTCAACGTGTTCGGCGGGATACAACTCTATCATGCCTTGTTAATGTCATTGCATAAAAGATTGCCTACCTAGAACCCTCGACGTCTTAGGAGACAAGAAGGCATTGTTACGATTACAAAGACAACAGAAGACCCTGTCAACAACAGTTGTGAAGAGACACCTTTGTCGTCAACTCACCAGACCCGACGTCGTCAAAGAATCTTCAAGTGCAACCAGGATCGTTTCGACAAACAACAACAAGATACATAGGGACACCTGAAGAAGACCCAGAAGACTGAGTGGACTCCTCTCCAAGACACTAAGCAAGCATGACTACTGAATCCGAGAACCCCTAGGGTAGGATGAGTCGTGTGTCCCCCATGCAAAGTCGAGTCTGTTTGACGGTTCAAATAGAACCATGATGTGTGTTGCTTGTTTTGCTTGTTTGTGCTTTGGTGTAAGTCACACTCCCTAGGCAACATGTATGCGACTATATCACCTACCTTATATCACTGGTTGTGTTTGGCCCTCTTGGCACTTGTTTGATTGCACTTGCACTATACCAACCCCTTAGGCACTCCCCTCTATGCTACTTTCCCTCTCACCTTTCTCTTTAACTGAAGAGCAACAAGACAAGATGCACCAAGGATCTACCTCGGCAGGTAACTAGTACTGAAGACTTTGACTGGAATGTACTCAACCAGGCGCAACCCCGTAGAGTTGTGCTTTTCCCTCATGATTAGAAACCCCTCCCTAGGCCAACCTAGACCTCACAAGCTACCCTAGCTTAAACCTCTGATCACGTGTTAGATACATGAGTTTGCCAGAGCACCTGTTGAGATTCATAACCCCTGCTTAGCACTGGGTTCATTATGGGACTAGTGATCATAGTGAACAGACACATTACATCCTTGAGCTACCGCTTGATCTGATGATGCCATAGGCAAGATCATTTTGAGGATACGAGATTAGTAGACTAATGGTTTGATGTGACTATAGTAGATGTTTTGAGGAAGTGGTTGACACACTTTGGTGGATTGCGAGGCTTAATGTTGGTAGACGAGATTGATGGATCAAGTTGATAAAGTAGCATAACTTATTTCAACCTTGAGCAAATTGGATTTAGTAGGACAATTATGATCACAAGCTGAGATTCTTGGAGGAACAAATGGGAATTCTTAGTGGACATGAGATTTGGATTAAAATAGGTATTCTAATAGGTGCTCGAGATCAATCAAACCACATGGTTCGAAGTAATTTGGATTTAGTCCGATGATCTTGATCTTGATACCATGCTTCTCGGTGGAAGACAAACCAGGAATATTGGATTGATGTTAGAATCGATTCAAGGATCCATATGCACCTAACATCGGAGTTCACTGTATCATCATGATGGGAATTGATGGTTATACTGTGATGAGATAGTTCTTTCTGGAATTTGGGGATTCAAGAGATCTGGAGATATATAGAACGACACCGGTATTGTATTTGTAGCAATAATGTATCATGTTAGAGTGGATGATTTTCGTGGATCGATTAAACCAGATTCATTAGGAAGGAAACAAGATCTTGGATTTGTGTATTACGTGTTTCCTTAGCATAGAGATGCAACACCTTAGACCTTGGATATGTTAGCTGAATATTTGGGTTGTAGCATCACAATCAAGCTTAGTAGCTTGTATGCTCCCCGAGGATTTTTACATAGGCATATATTTGAGTTGGCTACCGTATACATATGTGATTTTGGTTTAGTCCTTATCTTAAACCATGGGGATATGAGTAGCATGAGTGACATTGGAGTTGACCTATAAGACATGATATCCTCGGTGATATAGGGTGGTTTTGTCTGGACTGATAGGTAGGACTATTGGCATCTAATAACTATGCTCGAGGATAAGATGATAGAAGTTAACTCACATCCTAAGCTCCTTGAAACCTCTAAGCTTTACCGAGCCACAATGTGGTCAGGTTATGACCATAGGTCTTGGCTCTAAGTCATTTGACTATGGCCAATACTCCACCCCGACCTCCACCAGACATGTTCATATGGACGGTGGCCACAAGGACCTGTATTAGGTTGGACCACAAACCCATGGACAAGTGACCACCCAGAACAAACGACCGCTCTCTCACACATCCCATGAGCAATGTGTTTATTTCGTATTTGGAGGAATATGTTGCTATCCTCACAGATGACATACTTATTTACCTAATGAGAGGAAGGAACACCTTAATCCTGTTCGGACAAGCCCCAAGAACACCCATTACCATGCCTCTCAAGTATAAGTATTCACCTTGAAAAAGGTTGGACTCCTTGAAGTACCCTCCCTACAGCAGAAGACATTCTCGCCCAAGCAAGATGAAGAACTACTACGATTGGGAAACCACGACAACAAAGAAAATGAAGCAAGAGAAGTCAACCACCACTCCTCTACCAGCTACATCAACTAGACTATATCAAGAAGCATCGACATTCAAGCATTTTGAAGTCCTTGAACATTGAGAGGACTCAGGATCCCCTTGTTTTAAGTGGTCACATATCAGTTCCTGACTAGGAACTAACCGAGAAGTGGACAACACCTCTCACTCCACCACCTTGACGGTGTACGGTGAGCATGACGTACCTACTCCCTCCAGATGCCTAGAATGGAGTGGACGACTGTCATGGCTTCGTTGCCAGCCCCTCTTTTGACAATCTAGGGTGTAAACCCTGACTCGATCATGGTAAACCACCTGTAAAAGGTAGTTCACCCCACTTGCCAAGCCTCAAACCGTGGGGACTAAATGATTGTCCTATACTTCTGGATAGTAAACTTATTTAGAACCCCTCAGAAACCTTCCCGGATGGTAGGACCCGTTTTGACACCAAGTCTTTACAGGGCTCATCCCAAACCTTTGCCACGATGGCTATGAAGAGACAAGTAGATCGAACACTCAAAGACCCACCAAAAACACACGCCCGTAATGATGAAGACAAATGGCCAAAGATGAATGAAGAACATACCCAGGAAGTGATACGTCTCCATCGTATCTAATTTTCCAAACTCTTTTGCCCTTGTTTTGGACTCTAATTTGCATGATTGGAATGGAACTAACCCGGACTGACGCTATTTTCAACAGAATTGCCTTGGTGTTATTTTTGTGTAGAAATAAAATTTCTCGGATTGATTTGAAAATTTATGGAGAATATTTTTGGAATTAATAAAAATAATGGCGAAAGAATCAACCGAGGGGGCCACCCATAGGTGGCAAGCCTGCCAAGCACGGCCACCCCCCTAGTCACGCTTAGCAGGCTTGTGGGGCCCCTGCTGCTGCACCGACCTCAATTCCACTCCTATTTATTCCTATTCACAGGAAAATCAAGGAGAACATTTCATCGCATTTCACGATACAGGGCCGCCACCATCTCCTGTTCTTCCTCGGGAGGCAGATCTGGAGTCCGTTTTGGGCTCCGGGGAGGGGAAATCGACGCCATCCTCATCTCCAACCATCCTTCATCACCAATTCCATGATGCTCTTCGCCGTTCATGAGTAATCCCATCATAGGCTTGCTAGACGGTGATGGGTTGGATGAGATTTATCATGTAATCGAGTTAGTTTTGTTAGTGTTTGATCCCTAGTATCCACTATGTTCTGAGATTGATGTTGCTTTGACTTTGCTATGCTTAATGCTTGTCACTAGGGCCCGAGTGCCATGATTTCAGATCTGAACCTATTATGTTTTCATAAATATATATGTGTTCTTGATCCTATCTTGCAAGTTGTAGACACCTATTACGAGTTATGATCCGCATCCCCCTGGGTGATAATAACTTGAATTCTTTCTGGTGATTACCGTAGTTTGAGGAGTTCATGTATTAACTAAGTGCTAATGCTTTGGTTCGGTTCTCTATTAAAAGGAGGCCTTAATATCCCTTAGTTTCCATTAGGACCCCGCTGCCACGGGAGGGTAGGACAAAAGATGTCATGCAAGTTCTTTTCCATAAGCATGTATGTCTATATATGGAATACATGCCTACATTACTTTCATGAATTGGAGCTAGTTCTCTGTCACCCTATGTTATAAATGTTCAATGATGAATGCCATCCGGCATAATTATCCATCACTGATCCGTTGCCTATGAGCTTTCCACATATTGATCCTTGCTAAGTTACTTTTCCGTTGCTACTGTTACAATCACTAAAAAACTACTACTGTTACTTTTGCCACCGTTGCCATTACTTCCATACTACTTTGCTGCAGATATTAAGTCTTTCAGATGTAGTTGAATTGACAACTCAGCTGCGAATACTTGAGAATATTCTTTGGCTCCCCGTGAGTCAAATCAATAAATTTGGGTGTAATACTCTACCCTCGAAAACTGTGCGATCCTCTATACTTGTGGGTTATCAAGACCTTTTTTTGGCGCCGTTGTCGGGGAGCATAGCTCTATTCTCTAAGTCACTTGGGATTTATATCTGTTAATCACTATGAAGAATCTGAAAGATCCAAAAACCAAGATCTATCCCTCTACTGCAAGGGGAGGTAAGGAACTGCCATCTAGCTCTGCACTTGATTCACCTTCTGTTATGAGTAAGTTTGTGACACCACCACCTGCTAGTAATTCTGATATGTCACAAGTAATTGATGATGCCACTTCTGCTATGCATGATGCTTATGATGGTACTTTGCTTGATAATACTGTGCCACTGGGTGAATTTATTGATGAACAAATTGCTGGAGCCAATGCTGAAAATTATGATACTTCTGAAACTGATGAAATTATTGAAACTGAACACTATGAGACACCTGCTAGACCTAGCTCTCCTGGATGTGAATTGCCTGATATTCTTGAGGGTTATGTTATGGAAGGAGAGGTAGCTAGGGACTTTGTTGCTTGTAAGGATAGAGATGAACTTAAGAAATTACGATGCAAGTGGAAAGAAAAATCTTTGAATGCTAGAATAAAATATGATCCTAAGTTTGCTACTTCACCTATCTTTGTTACTGATAAGGATTATGAATTCTCTGTCGATCCTGAGTTAATTACTTATCTGGTCCTTTCCATGGCTATGAATCTGAAACTGTTGTGGCACAGCTCACTAAATTGACTAATATAGCCACCCTATTTACTCATGATAGAAAAAACGTTATTACTATATCCTTAAGTTGTTTCCTTTCTCGCCAAAGGGTGATGCTAAGATATGGTTTAATTCTCTTGCTCCTGGTTGTGTGTGTAGCCCCTAGGATGTGATATATTATTACTCTAAAAAGTATTTTCCTGCCCATAAGAAACAAGCTGCCTTGCAGGAAATATTTAACTTTCTGCAAATTGAAGAAGAGAGTCACCCACAAGCTTGGGGGAGGCTTCTCCAATTAATCAACGCTTTGCCTGATCATCCCCTCAAGAAGAATGAAATACTTGATATCTTTTATAATGGACTAACCGATGCTTCTAGGGACCACCTAGATAGTTGTGTTGGTTGTGTTTTCATGGAACGAATCGTTGAGCAAGCTGAAATACTATTGAATAATATATTGAGCAATGATAATGATTGGACTATTCCCGAACCACCTCCGAAGCCAACTCCGAAGAAAAGAGGTATTCTATTTTTAA
This sequence comes from Hordeum marinum, assembly GCA_022496015.1. Taxonomy (NCBI): domain Eukaryota; kingdom Viridiplantae; phylum Streptophyta; class Magnoliopsida; order Poales; family Poaceae; genus Hordeum; species Hordeum marinum. The sequence goes on along the minus strand of CM039676.1, from coordinate 248,255,573 downwards.
GTCCCGAAGATATGCAAGAGGCAAAGAAATCTATGAAAGAAAAAAGGTATTAAAGCTAAAGATGTTAAGAATCTACCACCTATTGAAGAAATACATGGTCTTGATAACCCGATACAGGTAGTTGAGGTAAATTCTCTTCATAGATTTGATGAAAGCGATATTCCTTATAATAAGTCTGCTAGCTAATGCTTGGATGAGTTTGATAATTTTGTTGTTAAGAAAGAAATTTGTAATGCTTATGTTAGTAGACAATTGAAACATAATGCTTTCATGCTTGATCGCTTAGGTGATTATATGAGTAGAACTATCAATGATATTAAACTGGTTAGTAAACATGCTTCCATGGTAACTACTCAAGTAGAACAAGTACTCAAAGCTCAGAATGATTTTCTTAATGAGACGAATAGTAAGAACAACGATCATTCTGTTAAAGTTGTGACTAGAGGTGGAAGAATGACTCAGGAACCTTTGTATCCTGAGGGCCACCCTAAGAAAATTGAGCAAGATTCTCAAAGAAGTAACATCGAGGCACCTAGTCACTCCGGTAATAAGAGGAACAAGGATGCTGATATAACATTGCATGCTGCTAGTGAACCTATTATAGATACACCTGAAAACCCAAATAATATTTCCGTTTCTGATGCTGAGACACAATCTGGTGATGAACATGAGCCTAGTGATAATATTAATGATGATGTTCATGTTGATACTCAACCTAGTAATGATAATGATGTGGAGATTGAACCTGTTGTTGATCTTGATAACTCACAACCTAAGAATAAAAGATATGACAAAAGAGATTTTATTGCTAGGAAGCATGGTAAAGAAAGAGAACCATGGGTTCAAAAACCCATGCCATTTCCTCCTAAACCATCCAAGAAAAAGGATGATGAGGATTTTGAGCGCTTTGTTGAAATGCTTAGACCTGTCTTTTTGTGTATGCGCTTGACTGATATTTTGAAAATGTCTCCTTATGCTAAGTATATGAAAGATATTGTGAGTAATAAAAGGAAGATATAAGCTGAAATTTCCACCATGCTTGCTAATTATACTTTTAAAGGAGGAGTACCGAAGAAATTAAGAGACCTAGGAATACCAACTATACCATGCTCTATTAAAGGGAATTATGTTAAAACTGCTTTATGTGATTTGAGAGCTGGTGTTAGTGTTATGCCTTTATCTTTATATCCTAGACTTGATTTGAATAAGTTCACACCTACTGAAATCTCTTTGCAAATGGCTGATAAATCAACTGCTCTACCTATCGGTATTTGTGAGGATGTACCTGTCATAGTTGCAAATGCTACTATCTTAACAGACTTTGTTATTCTTGATATTCCTGAGGACGATAGTATGTCTATCATCCTTGGCAGACCCTTTTTGAATACTGCAGGGGTTGATATTGATTGCAACAAAGGCAATGTCACTTTTTATATTAATGGTAATGATCATACGGTACACTTTCGGAAGAAAAAACCTCAAGTTCATAGTATCAACTCCATTGAAAAAATTCCAACGATTATTATTGGAGACTTTGAATTCCCTCTTCCTACTGTCAAGAAGAAATATGATATACTTATTCTTGAGGAAATGCATATCCCCATTGAGGTAACTTAGTGTTATTCAAAAATTCTCCGGTTTCATGTTGTTCAAAAGAAAATTTGTTAATAAGATTTGATCAACCTTATTGATGGATTCCTTTTGATGATAATGAGATGGTTGAATTTAGAAAGCACAACTTTTTGTATCCAACTTTTACTTTCTATTAGCTAGATTAAAATAAGTAAAAATGCTTTTATTTTTCTGTTTTTTGAGTTTTCCGTGCAATAGAAAAATGACCTGGAAATAAAAGTTCTTCAAACGCCCTGAAAATGTAGTATGATTTTTTCTGGAACATTTAAAAATATCTAGCACTAAGCACACTGCAGGGGGTTGCACGAGTGGGTCACAAGCCCACAAGGTGTGGCCACCCCCCTGGACGTGCCTACCAGGCTTGTGGGTCCCACGTGGCCCCCTCCACTTATTCCAGCACCCATCCACTTCATCTTCCTCAAGAAAAATCCCACCATTGCTCAAACCTGTGTTCTAGCTCATTTTGCTGCTATTTCTGATCTCCTTGTGCAAAGCTTCATTCGCAAAACTGTTTTGGGAGATTGTTCTTCGATATGTGACTCCTCCAATGGTCCAATAAGTTTTTGTTCTAGTGCTTTATTTATTGCAAATTTTTGTTGTTGTGGTGACCTTGCTCTTGAGCTTGCATGTCAAATTTGTATGGTCCCAAGTAGTTTTGATGCATGATATAACCTCTAGGCACTTGTGGGAGTAGTTGCTATGAATTTTGTTGAGTTTTGTTCACCTTTATTTTGAGTCACTAAAAATTTCAGAATTTTTCAGAAAAAGAAAAATGTTGAGGAGGGTGTTTCAAGGGGGTTCCTCGAGCAAGAAGGCCCCAAGACTCGTAATATGTGAACCCAATCTTGAACCACCGAGGGAAGCACAAGTACGACCTTGTGAATGGCCATCGGATCAATTTATGAGTGATGCCGGTTTCAAGGAAGAATTCTACACATACACAAGAAATGCTGGCCTTGAGGAATTCGTTTCGGACAAATGCAACCAATACTATCAACTCACGGATTCTTTCTTGTGGAGGTTTGAATTTTCGCAATCGTAATAAACCTTCCGTCCTATTTGACCTTTATGACAAATCATATACTTTCGACATAGAGGATTTTAACCATGCATGCAAAATTCCATAATGGGGCAGGTATAGTGATCCACACAAAACTGAATATAATGATTTTCTTGCTAGCATCACCATGAGAGAAACTAGAAATATTACACAGGCTACCGTGGGGAGCATTCACTTTCCTGCTATACATTATTTTGCTCTATTCATAGGTAGATGTATTAATGGTAAAACTGAGCATAGCCACCTTTGTGGAACCGACCTAAGTATTCTTAAGAGTGCGGTAATGGGTGAAAGGTGATATAACTTAGGAGCCATTATTGCTAGAAGGTTGCATAATAATGCTAAGGATGGAGATTTATTTGGTGGGATTTATGCCACTCGTGTAGCTAATTATCTTGGGGTATCCATACGGGGAAATGATATTGAGTTACCACCTACTTTTCTTGATTACGAGGCTTTGGTACACTTTCAGTTTCTTGAAAGGAACGAACAATTCCTCCAGTACCGACTAATTTTTGATAGACAACGTGTTGTCCATGTTACCCTTCCTGCTCCTGCCTTCTTTAACTTTCAGGAAAAACAGAGATACTTTATAACCAGAGAGGAGGCAAACGAGTACAAGAGAAATGCGGAAGCAGCTCGCCTTCATGCTGCAGTCGTTCAGGCGGTGGCCGCCGCAGCCTAGCACAACCCCGGCTATGACTTCGGATATTACCTGAGCCATCCATGGCCCTAGACCAACTTAGGCCAAAAGCCTAAGATTGGGAGAGTATGTATTTCTCACTAACATTACATTCATGTTTTCACACTCTAGTAGTCGGTGTTCATACTCTTTCATTGTACCGCCCTTGATAATTTATTTCCTTGTTTTGATTTCTTCTTGTGTGTTTAATTAACTTTGAGAAAAATAAAAAAAATAGTTCTAGCTTTACCTTCTAGTTGCTTAGTTGTAGTATTAAAATAAAAACCCAAAAATATTTTTCATTCTTCTTTTGCTTGTTGGGAGCTTTCCCGTGTAAATAGTTTTTCTTGTCCTTGTTTTGATTTTTCTTTCTTTGGGTTGTAAGGAGAAGACCACAATGAAAATGTTGAGTGGCTCTCATATGCATAATTGTTTATCAATCATAGAGCCCATATTACTTTACCTTCTCCTTTGAGTTATTGTTTGCATATTCCATCTTAGTCCAATGCACGTGCACTCTTATTATTATCCACACCGTTCGGTCGTGCAAGTGAAAGGCAATAATGACGATATTTGATGAAAAGATTGAGATGGGTAAATGCTGGTATGAACTCGACCTATCTTGCTTTTGTAAATATGGTTAGCTCATCGTTCCAAATTCAGTTCATTATGGGTGAAACATATTTGCAATGATAATTAGAGATTATAGTTATTCATGCCATTCTTAATTAGCTAAGAGTGGATAATGGTTTGTCTTGGGTGCCAACATGCATGTTAAAATGGTTGTGATGTAGTATGATGGGATGGTATCCTCCTCTGAATGATTCAAGTGGCTCGACTAAGCACATGTTCATGCATATAGTTGAAACAAAATCAACATAGCCTCTATGATATTTATGTTCATAGTAATTTATATCCGACTCATGCTTGCATTCAATGTTGGTTAATCTCAAAGCATGTTGATGACTGTGTCACTCTCTAGTTGGTCGCTCCCCAGTCTTTTGCTAACCTTAACTTGTACTAAGCGGGAATACTTCTTGTGCATACAAATCCTCAAACCCAAAGTTATTCCATATGAGTCCACCATACCTGCCTATATGCGGTATTTACCTGTCGTTCCAAGTAAATTTGCATGTGCCAAACTGTAAACCTTCAAATAAACATTCTATTTTGTATGCCCAAATCACTCATGTGGCAACTCGGGGTTGTCAGTATTTTCCATGCTAGGTGGGTTATTCTCACAATATGTGTTGATTCACTACCATTCACGAGAAAGTGACTGGTAATCGGAATGCCCAGTTCCATGCTCGAAATAAAAGCAAAATATAATTAAACAAAACTCCCCCAGTGTTGTGTTTGTATGGACGGTACCCATGGATTCGGCTTGCCATGGAGTGTGATTGATTGGTGGAGGGGGAGTAAAAACCTTATCATTCTGTTTGGGAACCGCCTATAATGTATCTAGCATGGAATATGTTGAAAACTCTTGGTCGTTATGTGAGCAATGAAAGCATACTGCTAACAAAAATTATTACTTATCTCTATTTAAAAACTATTAGCACCAGTTAGAGAGCACCACCGTAAAAAATATAATGAAGCATTGATTAGTAGAAATTATTACTCATCTAGCACCTCTCCAAATCAATGCTTCCCTCTGCGAAGGGCCTTTCCATTTACTTTATTTTTTGGTCATCCTCCTCTTATAAAAGGCACTAGTTAGAGAGCACCACCGTCATTTGTATGCTTTGCTGTTAATTGATATTGAGTATGAGCATGACCGGATCTCTTTCACCGTGAATTACAATGTCTAGTCAGTCCTTGTTCTTTGGAGGTGCTCTGCATTTATGTTTTGCGGTCTCAGAAAGGGCTAGCGAGATATCATTTCATCATATTGTATCATGATTGTTTTGATAAAAGTGTTGTCATCCGAGAGTTATTATTATTGCTCACTAGTTGATTATGTCATTGATATGAGTGAACGTGAGACCTAAATATTATTGTGAACGTGGTTAGTCCATGATCTTTAATGAAATCTGAACATCAGTTAGACATATTTACAACAACAAGATCAAACTAAGGTTGTAAAAGTTTTTATTTATCACTTTTAGTTTACCAACTGAATTGCTTGAGGACAAGCAATGGGTTAAGCTTGGGGGAGTTGATACGTCTCCATCGTATCTACTTTTCCAAACTCTTTTGCCCTTGTTTTGGACTCTAATTTGCATGATTTGAATGGAACTAACTCGGACTGACGATGTTTTCAGCAGAATTGCCTTGGTGTTATTTTTGTGCAGAAATAAAAGTTCTTGGATTGATCTGAAAATTTACGGAGATTTTTTTGGAATTAATAAAAAATACTGGCGAAAGAATCAACCGAAGGGGGGCCACCCACAGGTGGCAAGCCTGCCACGCGCGACCACCCCCTGGTAGTGCCTAGCAGACTTGTGGGGCCCCTGCTGCTCCATCGACCTCAATTCTAATCCTATTTATTCCTATTCACGAAGAAAAAATCAAGGATAAAATTTCATCGCGTTGCATGATACGGAGCCGCTGCCACCTCCTGCTCTTCCTCGGGAGGCCAGATCTGGAGTCCATTTGGGGCTCCGGAGAGGGGAAATTGATGCCATTGTCATCACCAACCATCCTTCATCACCAATTCTATGATGCTCTTCGCCGTTCGTGAGTAATCCCATCGTAGGCTTGCTGGACGGTGATGGGTTGGATGAGATTTATCATGTAATCGAGTTAGTTTTGTTAGGGTTTGATCCCTAGTATCCACTATGTTCTGAGATTGATGTTGCTATGGCTTTGCTATGCTTAATGCTTATCACTAGGGCCCGAGTGCCACGATTTCAGATCTGAACCTATTGTGTTTTCATGAATATATATGTGTTCTTGATCCTATCTTGCAAGTTTGTAGACACCTATTACGAGTTATGATCCGCATCGCCCAGGGTGACAATAACTGGGATTCTTCCCGGTGATTACCGTAGTTTGTGGAGTTCATGTATTCACTAAGTGCTAATGCTTTGGTCCGGTTCTCTATTAAAAGGAGGCCTTAATATCCCTTAGTTTTAATTAGGACCCCGCTGCCACGGGAGGGTAGGACAAAAGATGTCATGCAAGTTCTTTTCCATAAGCACGTATGACTGAATACATGCCTACATTACATTGATGAATTGGAGCTAGTTTTGTGTCTCCCTATGTTATAAATGTTGCATGATGAATGCCATCCGACATAATTATCCATCAGTGATCCATTGCCTATGAGATTTCCACATATTGATCCTTGCTAAGTTACTTTTCCGTTGCTACTATTACAATCACTACAAAACTGCTACTGTTACTTTTGCCACCGTTACCGTTACTTCCATACTACTTTGCTACTGAATACTTTGCTGCACATATTAAGTCTTTCAGGTGTGGTTGAATTGATAACTCAGCTGTGAATACTCGAGAATATTCTTTGGCTCCCCTTGAGTCGAATCAATAAATTTGGGTTGAATACTCTACCCTCGAAAACTGTTCTGATCCCCTGTGTGGGTTATCAGGCAGCTTACTCAAGCAGAAGATATTAATGAGAAGCCTACAAGGACGCGCTTCAACACTCTCAAGAATGAAGATCACCTGCGACTGAAGATCCCCTCTTTAGGGAATATAAGGACCTTCCCGTCAACGAGAAGCTACACCAAGACTCAACCCTCATATTCTAACGCGAGACATCTAGATGTCACTAACCAATGTGAGCAACCCCAGGACCAGCACTTAGACACACTACCTTGCCACATATTTCGACTTGGGAATACACACGCAAGCCAGGCCCTTGGCCGAACCTCGTCCACCAAACCCTTGACCTTTAGGCGAACCTAGCATATTGAAAGAACCATGTTCACCCGAAGCCAAGCAAAGCACTCGAAGGAGTATCATCAAGCACTTCAAGACCCAGAAGGACAACCACGCTGGAGCAGAAGTAACATGGAACGTGAAGACTACCTCACCTCTGAATTTCCGCATCTTTACCACACCTAGCCTAGGAATCTCAGGGACGAGATTCTTGTAAGGGGGTAGGTCTGTCACACCCTGTGTTTTTCCTCATGACTAAGTTAACATGACTAAACAGTTAGGGCCAATTAAAACTTTTTGAGTGCTTATGAATGCTCGACTTGTGTGCTATTTGCTTGCTTGTTTCTTTGCTTGTTGGTGCACTATATTCATAAAACTCCCTCCTACTCTCAAAACTCTTTGCCTTGATCTAAAATCTTGTCTAATGATCATACCATGTGTATAGGACCTAAAACTATTTTTCTCAAATATTATTTTGGCCAAAAAGCATTTATTCAATTTAGGTTTTCAAAAACCGCTGAATTGAGGTTTGTACTACAAGTCCTCAAATTGGGTGGATTGTTTTGCCCCAAAGGATTTATTTGGAACTTAATATATATAACTCCCCAAAACCACAAAATATTATTTCTAAAGATTATTTTCTTATTTTATTTAAATGCTTTTTCTTAAGGCCAGAAATGGTCTTTTATTAGGAAAAAAATATTTTTATGCTTTCAAAATATTTGAGAAAATTTAGGAAAACTCAGTGGACACATATTGTCCATATATAAGAGTTTAAATACATGGTCATGTTCAAAATATTGGATAAAACCCTTCAAAACCATTTCATCCTATTTTAAGCATTTGAAATATTTCTATAATAAATATTCTCAAATAAATCTAGGAAAATTCTAGAATGTCACATATGATATATGTGATCATCTTGCCAAGTTTCATCTCAATCCCAATTGATTTGGCTCACCAAAATATCCTAGAACCCTCTTTGTACAGATCCAAATTTGAGCAACTCTACATGTCCAACTGTCTCCCCTTAAGCTCAAACTTTGTGGACATGATATAATCTTCCAACAATGCATCCACACCAAGTGGTTCATCAAGGAGAATATATTCACTTGTCCAAATCCCCCCAAATCCCTTTTTGCTGATATCAAGAATTGGAAATTCTTGCATTATCAAGTTCCCCTATTTTGTCCCAAACTTTTTGTGCATGCTCTAATATCCAAATAATTCCACCACACAACGTGGTGCATTAAGGAGAATATTTTAGCATGACCAGATCTATAGAAACCTATTTCTGTTGATTTCTAGGGTTTACCAAATTTACATTGGCAACTTTCTTTAGCTAATATCAAACTTTGTGATCAACCCTATTTTTAACCACCATTTGATCCTGTTAAATCTCAAGGCAAGTAGAATTCATTTACTTGGCCAAATCACCATCAAACACCTTCTAGTCATTTCTAAAAATCAATATTTTCACCCTCTAACTTATTCTCCTTGATCCCAAACGTTTACCATAGTGTCTAGGATGCCCCTCTACCCCCAGTAATAATCTCATGGCTCAGCTCAAGGGTTAAGTGGGGTAAAACCCCAATTTCCCCCCCTGGACAGCAGAAACCCATCTCTCTCTCCACTCCTCTCTCACCTTGATGGACCCCGAGAGCATCCTATTGAATGTTTTCCTTTGTTTTACCTCCCTATAGCCGATGGACATGCATGGTCGTGCCCAAGAGGCCAATGGCATGCCATATGGGCGCTCCAGAGCATGCTACAGTGCCCGACAACACTGTAGCCGCCGCCCAATGCATGGACCCGACCACCTCGAGCCCCCCCTCTCGCCAGCTGGTCGGCCTCGGCGTTCGGGACATGACACTCTGTCGGCCCCCTCCTCTCTCCTCCTCCAGTGGCCTCCTCGCATGAGCGCCATGGCCGCCTAGCTCGGCCAGTGGGCGAGCTCACACGCGCGCTCCTCTGTCATCCCTGGCTCCTTCCCTGGACGTGGACCTCATCCATGAAGCCCGTTGACACACTCCCCCCGAGCCCTCCAACACTGGCGGAGACCGAGCCGGCGCACGAGATCGTGGTGCACCATGGCCCTCCCTATATGAAGCCTCCCCAGGCCCCCTCTGCACTCCCTTCGCTCCCTCTCTCTCTCACAGACCCCCCGAGACTGGTTCCCCTGTCTTCCCATGCCCTCTTTCCACCCCCATGACCAAAGCTCTCCCGCCGGCCCTTGCTAACATTCGAGCTCCTCTGCGCCCCCTCCTTGGAGCTGCACCATAGCGCCCGTGCGTTGCCGTAGAACCTCTCCACACCTCCATCTTATCCCTTCTTCTAGCTGATGGCCTCCTTCGTCGGGGTGGACACATCACTCAACCCGGCCTCCCTGGGGCCCGAGGACCACCCACGCAGGAGCGGCTCACCTCCCTGAGCTTGCCAGTGGCCGTAGCCTCGCCAGAGGCTGCATGAGCTGCCGGAGTGGCGCTAGCACCCGCTCGGTCCCCCTCCCCTGCTCTCCCTATTCGGGCGGGAGGAGGAGGACGACCCTGGCAGGCAGGCCCCGCCTGGAAGCGACCCATTGGTCGGGCCTGGCGTTTAAGTGGAAACGCCTCCCCCCAACTCCGTGTTCCCGTGGAGAAGGCGCACTCAGCGGGGTATGCCTTCGGCGTGGAAGTCCTCACACGCGCGCTGTGAGCAGCTGGGCCAGCCCACTATGCTCTCCGCTATGTTGCGCGCCCAGTGCGCCTGTTTGGCACATTAGGTATATTTCCTTTTTCATTGTTTTTATTTTCTTTGGATACTAGATAAATCATAGTAAATTCATAATGGCTCCAAATTTGGATATTCAAAATCCTAGGTCTCCCTAAAATCAATTCCTATCCCAATATGTGCATTGCACATTTTTCCTGCAACCTTTTCTATAGAGTTTAAATTCAAATTTGAATTTTAACTATGAAAGACCCACCTTGTAAAATATTTAGTGGATTCATGGTAGCTCCAAATGAAGTGATTCAAGTTCCTAGATGCATTTAAAATCATGTCTTAGGATATGAACATTTTTCCTTACACTTCCTCTACTATGTCAAATATTGAACCATTTCTTCATATGTGATCCACTTTGCAAATCCCTATTAAATTCATCCCAACTCCAAATCCAGTGAAACCACTTTCTAAATTCTACTAAAAACATGCCCTATTTGATGAGTGCCTCCACCCATTTAAAAATATATTTTATGTAGACTTCTTATAGGATCGTCATTTCCTTCATTTCCACCGTTCAAAAATCCCCCTTGATCCACATCCAATGGAACCTCCTTGGGTTATTTTTCTTGTGACCACATGTGTCCAAGAAAAATAAAACTCCTATTTGTAGAGCACTTTATTACTCTACTTGTTGTGTTGCTTATTGCGGTTCTTTTCGGCGATAGTTGACAAAGTAGATGAAGTGCTCGGAGTGGATGAGAAGCATGTGAAGCCCTCGAAGACTTTGCTGAGCCAGGCAAGCAGCCCTTTGACCATGTTAAGAAACTTTTCATGCATGCCATATAGCACCTGTTGTTTCGTTGAATTGATCATGTTGATGTGGTATTCCCCTTCGATGGGATGCCTCCGATACTTTACCGTTGATAATTGCATCGTGCATGACCCTACCTTCCTTTGAGGGTTGTGCGGGTGGGAGTAGATAGGATGCTTAGTAGATGCCACACAAGTGGGATCGGGAATATGCATGGTGTCAGAAAAGAAATGCTTTCAAAGACTTTTCGAAAACCCCATAGGGTGCCACTAATGCCCAAGGGAGATGAAGTTGAGTTGGGTAACCACTTGAGAAAGAAGTGGTGTACCGGAGCAAGTGAGTGTGTGTGTTTTCAAAAACGGATTGGTGTAAGTTTTGGCCGTTATTCCAACCTTAGATGTACAACCACGATACCCCTTATGGGACGGGGCTTTTTTGACTACCTTGGTGGGTACTAGCATAGAGCTCGCATTACTAGTGGCGGGAGTGATATGGTCACTCTCGATACGGGGTCATGCCTGGTAGGGCGACCATGCGATGTCTATACAGGCACCGGGCACACCGTTGCGTGCCCTCATGTATGATACGTGTGATGTATATCATGAGGGATAGCACCAACGAGTGGACTCTTTGTTTAGTATCGCTAGGGGAAAGGCAATGTTCGGGTGCTTACCTCGGTTATGTAATATACCGCGGGTCGTGAATGACACGGAAGTTTCTCGAGTCTTGTGGGTAAAGTGTGCAACCTATGTAGAGTGTAAAACTATTCGAATAGCCGTGTCCATGGTCAAGGACAATTGGATGACAAGACGATACTTGAGCTACGTCGAATGCTTACTAAACTTGGTGTGTGTGTGTGTGTGTGAGAGAGAGAGAGAGAGAGAGTTGGTGACAAGATGATACTTGAGCTAAGTCCGATGACTTGGCGTGATGATGAACATGAGATGTTCAACCCCCACTTATGATGATAATTGTGACTTGTTCACATGAACACCTGACTACGGTTGATGCATGCTTACTTAAGTTTCTTGATAATATCATTGCACTCAAAACTAGCTTTCTGCAAAACTTACCTACTTAGTGCTATATCATGCATTGTTATACCTTGTTCCACAACCTAGGTTGCTTGCGAGTACATTCAAAGCACTCATTGGCTTGCCACTGGTTATTTAATTGGCCAGGCATGGAAGAGCAGGAATATGGTGAAGACTTCATCGGTGATGAACATGCGTCCTAAGACGCTTCCCAGTCAGAATGCGTGTAGGTTTAAGAGAGATGGCATGGGTTCACGCTTTCGATCAAGATTTCCGCTGCTAGTTTGTGTTTGCTTCTGGCCTCTCATGGCCTTATCTATGTAACACTTGAGCTTCATGGTCTTTATTTGTGTAAGACGTTAAGTATGGATGTAAGACTCTTCTTATTCAGCTTCTGTGTGTTCAGTGAGCATTGATCTCTAGGATCACTATACATGTGCATTCGATGATCACGTCTTATGAATCGGGGTCCCCACAATTGCATTCAGCGGTGTTGTTAGATTGTCCTTATGTTTCTTCCAACCAACTCTCCCTACTCAACTCTGTTCAAACTAACATCTTGTAAGCCAAACTAACAGAGAATAGGCCTCTTTGATCCCCATTCCAGGCACAAAAATCATACACCCTCCTAGTACATAAGGGGATCTTCAGAATAGCTTCGTCATCCAATGGCAGGAATGATGTACGGACCATGTCCTCTCTCCACCCAGTTGTAATAGTAATAAGATAAGAAACTAACCTCGACGGTTGTGGAACAAGAGCCGTAATCGGTCTCAGCATGCCCTATCTAGGGATCCAGTTTATGGACCGGATATCTATCGTTTATCCCGCGCCAACTCTTCTGATATCTCCTTATGCCAACACATCTCTACCATCAAGTATTGCCCGATAAATTTGCGAGGGATGGGGTCCTAGGACCATGTCAAAGAAAGTATTATCTGGGAAATAAACCACCTTCAAAATCTTAATAGTAAGAGATTATGGATCATGTAACAATCACTAGGCTTGCCTGGCAAGGAGTGCCAAGTTAAAAGAAATCAGGCCACGAAATCCCATCCCTTCAAGATATTTAGGCCTCGTCATAACATCCAAGAAAACCAAGATGATCTCCTCTTGCCCTACTTAGCCCCCCCCCCCCACCAGAACCGGCGGATAATATAAGTAGCACTCTCGTACGTACCCTTGGAAATCCTGAAGTACACCATATAATCTCTACTCCTAAAGAGGAGTAGGTAGGCCGATACACGTGGTATATTTTTGTCTCACCGGTTTATTTTCACCACACCTCCCACCATCCTCTTCATGCTGGTTTTTTATCCCTTACAAGTTTCTGCCGATTTTTTTTCTAAACCGAACTCCACCTTCTCATTTTCATACCAAGTTTTATAACTTGTAAAAACCTAAACGGATCATAATTTTCCATGTGGTCACAAGTTATTTAGTAATGTATTTACGAAAAAAACAATCAGGGTCAATTTCTAACCGGTCTTCAAATACCAAATCTAAATTCATTAACCTTAACATATGTCGCCCGATCACATTAATTAATCTTTCCTTACATTGTCCAGATTATATTAATTAACCTTACCATATCTCGCCTTATCTCTACTCATAAAAGGGGAGTTGGTAGGCCGTTACTTGCAGTTTATTTTTGTCTCACCTCTCACCATCCTATCCATGTTGATTTTTATCCCTTGCATGTTTTCGTAATTTTTTCTCAATTAAACCCCACCTTTCGGTTTGTCATACCGATTACTACAACTTGTAAAAATCCGAACGTATCAAAACTTCCCATATGGCCCAAGTTATTTAGTAATGCCTTCATGGGAAATAATCGATTACGGTCAATCTCTAAACATCAAATCTAAATTAATTAATCTTATCATATGTTGCTCCATCATATTAATTAATCTTTTCATACGTCATCCAAATCATATTAAATCATCTTACCATCCGTCGCCTAATCACATTAATGTCGAATGACACATCCTACCAAATTATAGTGGCATTGCACCACAATATCAATTTTCAATTTAGTTAACATATTGTAGTTTACATATGAAGCATGACACAACTTACAAAATCCATAATTTCGTTCCTCCCGCCTGCCATGTGACATTAAGATCCAGACCTTGCCTTTATCCTTCGAATTGACCTGGTCCCATCTTCAAGCTAGAAGAGGATGATGGAGACCCGATGCAGTCTTGGTCGCCCTGGCTCGAACGGGGTGATAACACCACCACACGTCTCGGCTCTCATCGTCTCGCCTCCTTCAATTAACAGGCAACTATGATTCTCCTTTCATTCCTGCATCAAGTTCTTTTGTTATGATCATACACCAATTAACAAGCAATTATGAATATAGGTTTCCTATATTCTTTTCATGATTCACCTTTAACCAAATCAGGGACGTTATGATCCACGACATTGATCCCATGCACATATATGAGATTGTTGAGTTGACAATGTATATACTGTATATGACAAACTTCTGCACCAAAACGTCACTTTCTTTGAGCGATAAAGCTAGCCCAGTGATAGGTCAAATTAGCTACCTAAATATTTTTGCTTATAGGATCACCTTTCTAAACTTCTACAATTTCTTAATAATTAAAATATAACTCAATTATGTTATGAGGTCACGTACCTAAATGGCTACGTAGCTATCTAAGCAACTCTGCAATTGTTTTACGGGATCACCTTCTTAACTATTTTTGCAAATCAACCTAATCTCATAAACAAAGGTGATCGCTATCAATTTTAACCTAGAATAGGAGCACCTACGCATGTCCTTTTGGTTACTGGTAATCAAGTACTTCAAACGTTGCCCAATTATCCCTTGCCCATTGAAAATTCCCCGCCTCTGATCCAATCAGCGCGACTACCAATCCTGGTGTCATGTTGCTCAGGATTAGATGAATTGGTTTCATGTAAGTCATCTGATTTGTTCATGTTTATTTCTATTATATCAGCATCAATATTTCCAAATAGCACCACATTTACTATTCCAAATAACCTAAAAGTGGAGCCAATAAGAAGACATCACCGGCTTGAAATAATTTGAGATGAAAAAGAGAGGCGAGGTCGGTTGAAGTTGGTAGTTCTCCTTGTCACCCCGCGTGTGACGGGGAGGGCGTCTGCGCCGCCGCTAGGAGCGCTCCCCTCCCCGCTCCCCTTCCTCGCCGCCGCCACAGGGCACGACCGGGCAAAGCCTGACTGGCGCCGGTGGCGGCGGGGCCCTCTCGGCTCCTCGCGCGGTTGCTCTGGTGCGGGACAGGGCAGCCATGGCGGGATGCAGCGCTGGCTTCGGGCGTGGCGGCTCTCCGGTGTTGTTTAGGCGGCGGCTAAGATCGGGTCATGTGCCGGGCGGAGCTGTGGTGGCAGGGCTGGCCAGTGGTGGTGGATCCCCTCGTCTCCGATCTGGATCGGGTTGGAGACGGGGAGCTGCCAAAGGGGCGATGCAGGGCGCCGACGGGCGACTACGACAAGATCTCAGGCAGCAACCTCTGCCATGGCTGGTGGAGGTGGGTGGTGATGGTGAGGGCCGGGTGTCGGGTACGGCGGCCACGGCGGCGCGGTTAGATCCGATTTCGTGGCGGCGCGGGTTGGGCAGTGGCCTTGCTTGGCTGTTGCTCTGGCCGTGGGCCGCAGCGTGTGGAGGCCCAACATGGCGGCGGCCTCCCGCTGGCGCGGCAGCTACTCGGTGGCTCGGCGGCTCTTCCCGTGGTGATGGTCGGCTTCTCTCCAGCATTGACTCGTCTGCGGGCGGACCGTATCGACCCTCACTTCGCATCCTTGTCATGTGCTTGCTACGTGTGCCGGAGAGCTGGGCCTCTCCCAGCTGCGGTCCATCTCTCGTCTCGCGTTCGGAGTAGCAGGACCGAGCTCGTCTCGTGCCCGATGCAACAGGACTGGGGTCGTCTCGCGCCCGGTGCTGCAGGACCGAGCTCGTCTCGCGACCGGTACGGCATGACGGGTCGATGGAGGCCAGTTTTGGCCGGCCCTTTGGGTCTCGGCATTGGGGGTCGTCCGGGGGTACGAAAGGCGGCTCCTTTCTCTCGTCTCTTTGGTTAGGGTAACGACGTGTCTCGGGTGCGGTGGTGTCAGGGTCCTGGATGCCGGGGCAGCGGCCTTGGTGGTGGTAGCGTGGTGCTTATGGGCAGAGCCCGTGGCTTGGTGTTGCCCGGTGACCATGGTCGTGTGGGCGGCATGGTAGCCGGGGTGTGCAGTCCGGTGGCGGTGAGTATTGGACGGGGTGAAAATTGCTCTATCTTTGGATGAACCGACGACGGCGTAGCTCGTTCCCTTCTTGAAGGCGTCGTCGCGGCTCTCATTGCCCGTCGTGTTGCTTCAGGAGAAACTTTGATCCTCGGATCGGACGGTGGCGGCGCTCCGGTGACGTAACCTTTCTAAAGGCGTCATCTTGGAGCCCACGGTTCGTCGTATGTGGCTTCATCTTTTCGTGTTAGCGTGTTCACGTTTGAGTATCCCGGTGCTCTTGTAGTGCTGGGGATGGTGTTGCTGCGCCCAACACCTACGTATCTTGCCTTGGATGTGTGTGTGTTGGGTTGGTGTGCGTCTGTATCGGGATGTTGTGGTTGATGGTTGCTTTATATATAAAACGGATGAAAGCCTTTTTCGGTAAATAATTTGAGATGAAGAAAAATAGAATGAACCATACCAAATATTATTCTCACACGGTGAAGGGAAGACGTCTTGCATCTTGCGATTGCCGTCCACAACGCTCATGTCCACGTCGCGCCCTGTCCATGCCACTCCTGACCATCGTATCTCGCATAGCCGTCGTATCCTGGCCACTGCACAAGCCACCAAGGGCGACGGCCCACGCAGCTAGGTCACCACGGTCATAACGCCTGCCATCAAGGCCGGTAACAGGCGCACAACCTCCACACGGTTGGTATCGAAGAGCTCCTTGGCTCTTGGTAATTTTGGTGACCTGAAAAATAGTTTTAGGTAAATGAGATAGGAAGAGATGGGGACCTTTTCTTTTTGCTCTTCTCTAACGGATACGTAAATTTGTACCATGAATTAGGCATGTGCACGCAAGGAATGGGAGAGGGGAGCAAGATTGACATTTTTCATGCTTTGGATGAACAATTTATATTTATGTTCTTTTTCCTTGCAACGCATGAGCATGGCGTCATCATGGTAGAGCCCAGGATGAGGGGTGTGTCCAGTGTAGAACCAGAAGGTACCCCCCATTGAGACGGAAAGACAGTTAGAGTCCTTGTCCCTTGTTGCTGGGTTGCCATGACATCATCAATCACTGGCTCATGTAGAATATGAGTTAGTGGATTCTCTGATACGAGTGAGGGTTGAGAGTGGACCGGGATGGGGGTTGGGGTCGGTCTCCGAAGTATGGTGTTCCAAGTGTAATTTTCTCCAACTTTAGAAAATGTGGCAAATTCTATTTCATTAGAGATGACTTTGCAGCAAATTGCATGAACGAGCAGTTCATACTTTTGTCATCAAGTTGTACAATTGGTTAGGATATGAGGGTAAATGTATTGCTTGGTTGCTTCAAGAGTTAACAACAAACACAATGGCTTATCAGTTGCATGCCCAACAACGTACTTCATAATTTTGTTTCGTGGAATACAGAAGATTCAACTGTATGTTATAAGATGGCAATGGCTTAGGAGACATCAGATCTGCCTTCTTGACTTGGGGCGTCACACACATCCTCTCCATTTGATGGCGGTGACGGATTGACATGAACATGGGGTAGGGAACCAGGGCGGGGAGCGGGGCGGTTGGTGAGGGATTCCTCCTTTATGGTTTGTTGGGAAGTACAATGTGAAGGACAGGGCTCCATGCCAAATGTGAGTTGGGCATCATCCAGCTTTAAAAGAGAGGGCTTCAGTAAGAAATGTCCCGCTACGACAGGAAATCGAGCGGGAAGGAAGGGTCCGTCAGGAAAATAATAGGATGCATCGTAGGATGGATCTTTTGTGTTCGGACTGCTTGTTGGCTATAACATGTTAGATAGTCTGGATAACCACGTTTCTCCGCATACATGGGATGGATTTGAAGAGCCTGGATTGTCTAGACGGTTGAATTTTGGGAAGCCCGCTCGACGCCGTCCAAACCCGCATGGATGGAGAAATGAGCTTTGACATTAAGAAACTTCAATTATTTTTTGATTGATATATGCATTTAGCCCTTAGAACCACACGGCGTTGGAAACGATTGAGTACGGTCAGTCAGTCGAACTTTCGTTTGGTCCCTCCACAATGCGCGTGTGATTTTCCTTAGGCCCACCTCCTCTCTCCTACCTTATCTCCCCCTAAATGAACCTGGTCCACTTGTTTTGCCGCAACCGATCGTCTTATATCTCTGGCAGCCTTCCTGCAAAACGCATCCAGCATGCTTCTTTGTTTTCATCTTCGCACCATGGTGCATAGCTCCCCTAGAGGCACAACCATCATTTTGCGTTTGTTGCAATAGGCGCACCCATGGCGGAGTTGCAAGGACAGCTTCAGGGCGTCGTGTCGAGTCGTGCCGACGGGCCTTCATGGATGACCACAATGATGGTTAGAGCATCTTCGCCCATTTGCTCTCCCAACGCGCCTGGCGAAGGTGCTAAACGTTTCAGCCAGCAGTATTTTCGGTTTGGGGGAGGGGGGCTCAACTTTCCAGTCGCGCCTCCGAGTTTCGGTCGCACGCACATGCAAATTCAAAGGTTTCTTTTCCCGCTATCAAAAGACGACGCAAGTCGGCAATCATGTCACAGATCGGCGTTGGTCATGCCACAGGTCGACGTCCATCATGCCACAGGCCGGCGGTCGCCACCACGGTCCGACGATCCAACATGCCAATAGTCCGGCGACAAAAAGGTTGGATACATACACATATGTTCATCCGTATCTTCTAAACTGACAAGGTCACGAAGACAGAGTCAGAGGTCATCGATTCGCGGCCCTCCACCGGAAGGGTCGAGGACGTCATCCCCTAGAACAACCAAAGCAGGGGCATATTGCAATGCAACCAGTGCCTTGCCGGTTCTATGCACAGATTAAAAGCATCTCCAGCCGTTTGCCCCCCAACGTGCCTGCCGAAGGTGCCAAATGTTCTAACTGGCGGTATTTTCAACCTAGGGGGCTCAACTTCCCAGCCGCACCCCCGAGTTTCGGCCACACGCACATGCAAATTCGAAGGTTTCTTTTCCCGCTACCAAAAAACGACGTAGGTCGGCGATCATGCCAAAGTTCGGCATCAGTCATGCCACAGGTCAACGTCCATCATGCCACAGGCCGGCGATCACCACCATAGCTCCGGCGATCAAACATGCCAATAGTCCGGCGAACAAAACGGCGGGAAACATGCACATAGGACTCAAATGGCAAGCTTGTCATCTCCCGCCGATGAGGGTGCACTCGATGCTGGCATGGACGATGCGGTCGCCGCCGGTCCATTATGAGGTTCAAGATGAGGTTGCGCTTTGCCAAATACCACGCCTTCACCTGCGGGTCCATGTCCGTTGTGACACCTCCCATGAGGAACACCAGGTCGGTGTTGCGCTTCTTTGTGGCGACGTTGGTCTTGAGAAGGTCGAGCTTGGCGTCATGCTTCGTCATCAACGCCGACCACCTCACCTCTGACTTCTCCTCCCTCATGGCGGAGTGCCTCTTGGCATCGGGGATGCATTGCTCGATCGACGCCTACAATCGTTCGGCAGCGGGTGCCGCGTCCCTGGCCTTCTTTGCCTTCTTGTTTACATCAATCCGCCCTTCTACCGCCCCCAAGACAGGCGCGTCCGGGTTGTACACGTCGTCCTTGGCCTTGGCGAGAGCAAGCCGGACCTCCGCCCATTTCTCGCACGACTCAATCCTGGTGAACACATGAAGGAACTTGAAGTCGGTGTCGATTTCTCTATCCTTGCGAAACAACTCGAACATCAGAACCATCTGCACGAAGAACAAGTGTCGGAGAAGATCGTGGACCGGGAAATTTATGGACGTACATGTCGTTCGACGTTCACGCAGCTCTCAGGGCGAGCCTAAACCTCTTCTTGAATCCCATGCCACTTGTTGCACGCCAGTTGGATGCTCGCCCAATGGTTGGACATGGCCTTGTTGTCGTGCTCCATGTGTATGCCGGCGAACTCAAGGTCGACGAACTTGCACTCGTCGAATGCCGTCTTGATCCTCCTCCACTACGTGTCGGCGTTCTGATTCGCGCCAGTGATCGGGTCCATGCTGACTAGCTTCCATGCTTTGGCGAGACACTCGTCTTCCTTCGCCGTCCACTTGATGCGGGGCTCAGCCGGCTTTCCATTGCCCGCCCGTGTCTTCTTGTTTCTCCCTTTGCCCCTCGTCGGCTCCGGCCCCGGCTCCGCCGGTTCTTCCTCCTCCATCTCGTCGGGGTCAACGTCGTCCATGTCACTGATGTCCAGTGTTTCCTCATGCATACCGAACCCGGGACACGACGCGGTGGCGGCTGAGCCGTTGTTCATGATCTACTCCATGTCGGCGTCGGCGTTGCTGAACTGTGGCGTTGAACCTGGCGTGAAAGGCAGGGGCCGCATGGCCGCTGCAGACGAGCCCGAGTATGTCGACGAGTAGCCGTACTAGGCATTGGGGTGGCCGGCGGAGAATGCGGAAGGTGATGTTGGGGTTGAAGCCACCGAGGGCGTCACCGTCGACGTATTCCGGTGAGGGCACGTAGCCCCATGCCGACGACGGGAAGTTGGCGGACGACGCAACGCTCTCTTGTCTGCCCCATGCACCTTGCAGGAACGGGCCCACATGTTGCCCCGGGAAGATCGGATGCTCGTTCGCCATGGCCGAGCGAGACGACGTCTCCTGCTTCGCCGCTGCATCCCTGTCTCTCTTCACGAGAAGCCAGTTCTGCCGATCGGCCCTCGACACCGGCCTTTCACTGCGCGTTCGTCAACCCTGGTGGCCTTGGCATCGACGCCCGAGCCTTCCTCACCTTCGGTGCGGCGTGTTCGGTGGCTTGGCAAGGGGCGGTGTACTTCTTCAACGACATGAGGGGGAGAGAGATGGAGGGAAATAGAGAGAATGGCGGGGAACGGCGGGGAAATGTGGACGAGGGGGAGGGAAACAACGGGGAAAATGAGCCGGTGTCGCCGACAGTTCGGTCCCACATGCCTTTTCATTTCAGCCGGCGCCTCCCAGGCGTCCCCAACGCGCTGGGTCCGACCTAGGGTCGTCGGCCCAAAAAATGGCCCAAGCAACAAAAATCGGCATCCTAGGGGGGGACTGGGAGGGTTTTTTGGCACCGGCGATAAAATGGGCCTAGGGGGGGTCTGTTGGGGGCGCGACTGGAGATGCTCAACCCTATCCAGCGGACGACGGTGCTAAAACCAGCACTTTTCGCTACAACCAGTCCAAGCCAGTGCTAGAACCGTAGTTTCTATTTGCTGCAACCGATAAGTGAGATAGAACCAGAGCTGATTTATACAACCATGTCACTATTTTCTACAATCGGTGTCACTATTTGCTAGTGTTGGGGAACGTTTCATGGGAAACAAAAAATTCCTATGCACACGCAAGATCTATCCATGGTGATGAGCATTTACGAGGGGGAGAGTGGATCTACATACCATTGTAGATCGCTAAGCGGGAAGCGTTAAGAAACGCGGTTGATGTAGTCAAACGTCTTCGTGATCCAAATCGCTAGCCGTCCCGCGATCCGATCATGATCCGTCCCGCGACCCAATCACGGTCCTTCCGATCTAGCGCCGAACGGACGACATCTCCATGTTCAGTACACGTACAGCTCGATGACGATCTCCACCTCCTTAATCCAGCAAGCGAGGGTGGAGAGTTAGATGAGTTCTCCAGCAGCACAACGGCGTGGTGGCGGTGGTGGTGGAGCTGATCCGACAGAGCTTCGCTAAGTTGTACCGCATAGATCTAGAGGAGAAGCAATCTAGAGGGACAGAGGGCAACAGGTGGCTTTTCAGATGGGCTGCTCTCTCTCTCCCTTCACTATATATAGGAGGAGAGGAGGAGGTGGGGCGCCCTAGATCCAATCTAGGGAGTGGCGGCCAAGGCAGAGGGGGAGGCGCCTCCTAGGGAAACCCTAGGGTGGCTTGGCCCCAAGTTACCTATTGGCAACCCCATGGATGGGCTCCCCCACCCTTGGCCAAAGTGGGCTAGGGTTTGGGTGGCGCCCAGCCCCCTTGTGGGATGGTATGCCCCTCCCCCTGGCCCATGAGGCCCCCCAACACTTGCCAGGCCCCCTCGAAACACCTTTCGATACTCCCAGTCATAACCCGGTACTCTCGGAATGCTTTCGGACTCCGATTCCCTTCGTCCTATATATCCATCTTCACCCCCGGACCATTCTGGAGTTCTTTGTCATGTCCGACATCTCATCTGGGACTCCGAACAACCTTCGGTAACCACCATAATGACTCAACTATACTTATATCGTCACCAAACATTAAGTGTGTAGACCCTGCGGGTTCGAGAACTATGCAGACATGACCAACACACCTCTATAGTCAATAACCAATAGCGGGACCTGAATGCCCATATTGGCTCCTACATATTCTACGAAGATCTTTATCGGCTGAACCTCTATGTTAAGGATTCAGTCAATCCTGTATGATGTTCTCTTTGTTCTTCGGTATGTTACTTGCCTGAGATTCGATCGTCGGTATCTCTATAACTAGTTCAATCTCGTTAGGGTCAAGTCTCTTTACTCGTTTCGTAATACAAGATCCCGTGGCTAACTCTTTAGTCACATTGCTTGCAAGGCTTATAGTGATGTTGTATAACCGAGTGGGCCCTGAGATACCTTTCCGTCATACGGAGTAACAAATCTCAGTCTTGATCCATGCCAACCCAACAGACACCATCAGAGATACCTGTAGAGCACCTTTAGAGTCATCCCGTTACGTTGCGACATTTGATACACACAAGGTACTCTTCCGGTGTCAGTGAGTTGCATGATCTTATGGTCATAGGAACAAATACTTGACTTGCAGAAAACTATAGCAATAAACTGACACTAACATATGCTATGTTTATAGTTTGGGTCTTGTCCATCACATCATTCTCCTAATGATGTGATCCCGTTATCAAATGACATCTCATGTCCATGGTCAGTAAACCTTGACCATCTTTGATTAACGAGCTAGTCTATTAGAGGCATACTAGGGACATTGTGTTGTCTATATACCCATACATGTATTTAGTTTCCAATCAATACAATTATAGCATGGATAATAAACGATTATCATGAACACGAAAATATAATAATAACCAATTTATTATTGCCTCTAGGGCATATTTTCAACAGCTAGAACCAGCGACAGTGTAATTTTGTGGTCGACGATGACAAACAGATGCAACCAGGGAATCAGGCTGACGATGACAAACGGATGCAACCAGGAGATCAGGGACGCTGCGAAAAAGCTACGACCCGGTAACACCAAAACTACGAACGACGGACTAATACGCCGCAACCAACTACGGTGAACGTGTGGCTGGCAACGGCAGACGACTACAACCTACGACTAGGCGTTCAGTTTTACTACAAACATCGTCATACCATGCTACCACTAGTGTCGCCTTTTGCTACAACCGGTGTCACGCCCTACACAACCATCATGCATTTTGCTACAACCAACATCACACCCTACTACAACCGACATCACGTTTTGCTACAACCCGCGAAACGGCATGCTACGACGGCAATGTGATGGCCCAACCATCATGTACCCAGTGATACGACGTGCTTCTACATATGACACAGAGTGCTACAATCGGTGAGGCGGCATGCTGCTAGGCTAATGACAGTGTTCGTAGGTGCTACGGCCGGAGATGCAACCGGAGAAATTTTGTAAAAGTTTATATTGATGGAAGCAATATTGTACAAGTTTGTAATAATACACATTGTGTGGTAACTGGGTTTTGTGCTATGTGAGTAGTCTGCATGTGGTTTTGTTTTATCGGCTTTTTGTTAACTCTTTTACTTAACTAACCAATGAGAGAAAGCTTTTGTCTCTATTTTGTTCTAAAAACGAAGAAGCATCCGGGTCCAACTAATGATTAGAGAAGTAGAGATCTTAGTGACCCATTGCGAATAGATGTTAGCGTAGGTATGGTTGGCTTCATAAATACCATCGGCGACACGCACAACCACGCACTCGTGTAATAGGCGCCTTTTCCCTTCCTTTTCTCACATATTTATTTTTGCCTTTTCTCTAGTTCCAAGAATACTCTAGAAAAAGAAAACAAATTGGGTTTATATTTCAAACTATAAAAATTTCTTCAGACCTAAAAATGTCCACGAATTTGAAAAACTTTAGTGAATTCATTTTCTTTCACTAATTCAAAAACTGTTCTTGAGTCTAGAAAATGTTTGTGAATTCAAAAAACTGCCCAAGAACTCAGAAAATATTCAAAAATTATTCATCAATTTTAAAAAGAAATCATGATTTTAAAATGTCCCCGAATCCAAAATATACACACATTTAGAAATGTTCATGATTTCAAGAAAGTATTTGTGAATTTGAAAAGTCTTCATGAATTTAATTCATGATTTTTTGTTTCAGTTCTTTCAGTTTATTTCCTTTATTTTTTACCTTTTTTAATTCATGAATTTTCTAAAGTGATTAATTTCCAAATTCATGAACTTCTTGAAAAACCACGATCTTGAAAATTCATAAACTTGTTTCAAAGTGAATATTTTTCAAATTCATAGTTAAAAAAATCCATGTTTTTTGAAAACTCGTAATTTTTTTCCATATTCATTAGTTTTTTCAAATATTTGATTTTTTTACAAATTCATCGTCTCGTTTTAAATTTTTGAATATATCTGAACTTCATGATTTTTTAAAATGCACGATTTTTCTAAATTCATATTCTTTTTTTCTTTTTTAGTATACAACTTTTTAATCTACAAAAAAGTTTTGTTCCTAAACCAGGTGGTGCTAGCAAGCAAGCTAGCTTTTTTTTAGATAGATGACGAGCGGTAAGCTATCAAACGAGCGATCCAACTTTGTGTAATAAGAAATCACGCCAAACTTCATTAGATAATGGTATTGTTCATAGGTATAAGACCTGGATCATGAGTGTGAACCGACCACACATGAGGGCCTATACCTAACATAGTAGCAATGCTTAGCGAGATTATGAGCTTCAAAATTGAAGTTCCTACACTCGTGTACATTATTGCATAATTCAAAACCAAGCTTCCGGCCTGCAATCTCCCTGAGATCCATAAGGGCTAGCGGTTCCTTCTTCAATATCTTCTACCACACCCTTGCAATCGGAGCCGATGTGAATGTTCCTCAGGCCAGCATCATCAGCGAGTGCCATAGCTTCCCTACAAGCAAGAGTTTTGTTTTAGGCAATACAAGCAAGAAATTGGGCTAGAGTAGTTCTGTTTGGGCTCCCGGCACCTGCTCCAACTGGAGCCCAAACAAACAGCCCTTTATGGGCCGGCTCCGAGCTGCAGCTTCGCGGGAGCGCTCCAGAAAAACCATCTCCCGCCCCGACTGAACGACACAACCATCTCCGTTAGGGTTCCTCAGTCCCGACCGGCGCCGCCACCTGCCCCTATCTCCGGCCGTCACCGGAGTTCCTTCCCTCCTCCCTGACCCGCCCTCTACCGCTGCCGAACGCACGGGCGCCACCGACTCCCGGTACCACCGACGCCCACGCCCTGCTTGGCCACTGACGGCCCGAGCCGAAGCTCCGACCGCCGCCGCTTGCGATGGAGGCACTCCGGGAGGCGACGGCCGAGCTGACGGTCTACGTGCACCCATCCAATGCCGGCGATGTCCGCCGCGCCGTCGCCCGCCAGCTCAGCACCCTCCTATTCTCGTACGTCCCCCTCCCCGCGACTCCTTCTCTCTTGTAGCGTTGGAACTGTGCATCTTTGGGCGCCGGTTTGAGCAGATAGGAGTAAATTTGTGTGGGGGAACATCATGTCAACAATTTGGATAATGGGCGTTGCTGTTCAGGTATGAAGATCGCTTTGATGGCGTGTTGCTATCACATGAAGTTGAATTCGAAGGTGACAACGAAGATGACCAGGACAGAAAAGTTGACCGAGACGGGAAAAAAGTTATCACAGCCCAAATCCTGGATGGTCTGGTACCATATTTTGGCGTGCCGGTGACTGCGAACCTGCTGCTGTTTTCTCCCCAGCCAGAGATGATACTAGGTAGGTGGACATATGACTCTTCTCAACGTCACTCTTTCGACGACCTCATATCTGCACGTCAGCTATATGAAATCGTGCACATTCCATTGTAGTAGAGTGCGTCAGTGCAGTTTTTCAATGGCTGAGGCACTGCCACTAGTACCAGCTCAAATTGTTAGCATGCCATAGCTCTGGTGCTATTTCTGAAAATGCCACTGATCTGCCACCAGTCCCAGCTCAAAGTATTTTTACTGAGCTGGCCATATCCCCCCCCCCCCCCCCCCCCCCCCCCAAGTGGCCTCAGTCACAGCTGTTATTCTAATGGATGGACTGTATTCTACATAACCTTATGGGCTGTGTTTGCACTCGTGCTTCTCAGAATTCAGGCCGAGCATCCCTTGTCTCTCTGCTCTGGGTGACATGTTCACACCTTCCTTCGTTCGTGTCATGTGTTGTACCCCATTGTACTAAATTATCTTTCCTTCTATCGATGATATGATATGCAAGCTTTACGTATTCGCAAAAAAATATATTGTTAGATGCCAGCTTGTGCTTGTCAAAATTACATTGCATTAGCTGGTCGTTTGTGCTTATTTTGGTGCAGACTGGCTGTCTTTGCAGCCCATGACAGGGTTAAAATATGTTTTATTTGGATATGCATGTTGTAGAATCAGTTTCCTTTTTTTGCGTGCTTGCTTGTCTTTTCCTGCCTTTGATGCAATTCAAGTGAGCACCTAGAGCTTCCGCTCCTAAGTGGCCTTCATAACCCCATTGATAAAGTGAAGCCATGGACTACTGTATATATTTTCTCCAAAAGGAGTAGCATATAAGTTAGGAAAAATACTCCCTCCGTTTTTATTTACTCCGCATATTAGCTTTGACTTAAGTCAAACTTTGTAAAGTTTGACCAAGTTTATAGAAAACAATATGAACATTTACAAATTACAATAGCATAACTATACAAATGTGAAAATATATTCAATGATGAATGTATGAGTACAGTTTGAGCTGAGACTAGTGGCATTGTTAAAATCTTCCCTTAAAAAGTATTGCGGCGAAGTTTGAAATATGAATGCCTTATGTTTGTTTATTATTAATTTCAGAAGGGAAGGTTGAAATGCTTGGGAAGGAATCAATTCATGCCATCATCCTGGGGGTTTTCTCAGCAGCCATTATGTCAGATGATATCCCTGAGACGTTCAAATTCAAAAGAGTAAGATCCACTTTTCTTGATAATTAAGGAAGTAGCTGTTCTGATACTAATATAATGTATTGAATCTTATATTTGTTTTGTTTCATGCAACTTTATAAGAACCTTCTCTTTTCAAGTCTCAGTAATTGATTACCAATTTGATTTGTCTTGTTTGGATGCTTCATAAATTGTACTCAACAGAGCTGATACCCATGCATGTGGGAACTGAACCTTGCAGGAAATGTTTGTTATTGCCATGCATTAGCCATTTTACAGCCTGTTTGGTTGGGGGTAATTAGAGTTAGGGAATGGGAATTAAAGGGGTACGAGACTTTAAGTCTATTGTTTGGTTAGGGGGATTGGGAATTTATAAAGGAATAGGCATGGGACTTGAGACTCCAACTCCCACCGTTTTATTAACAGGGGAGGGGGTGGGAGTTGGGAGGGAATTGTTTAAGTGAATCAATCTTAACCCTTCATCATAACTTATGTTCACTTCCCTGATCTAGTCCCTCATCAATTCCCATGAACCAAACAAGGGAATACAAATTCTCCTCAAATTCCCACACATAATTCCTATCATGTACCAAACAAGGGATTGGGAATAAAACGACTCATCCCATGTCTAATCTCAATACAACTCCCTACATTAAACTCCCATTCCTCTTCCCAAATATTGCCAAACGCGCTGTTAGATTCGCTTGTACCATTCCCTGATATGATCTATTGGTTGAATGCATTCGCCCACACCTATTTACTTATGCATAAAACCATATGGCTTAAAGTTTATCTCATTTCATGTTGACCTTTAATAGTTGGAACTTGCAAGTATACTGTAGTACAGTTCTCAACGTTTTTGACAAATATTACGACCATCATTGCCCAATTTTGCCAACTGTTACAAGAACAAGAAGTTAGCGGATGGTTTATGATCACATTGTCAAAAGGTACATGTGACTAGGAAGTCTCTAGAGAAACTAAACACCAAAATGTGGGAGTAGGCCTTGGTTTATTGCACCGTAGAGAAAATGGCTGATACTTCCAACTTGAATGGGTTCGTGAACACAGTATGGGATTAACAACTTCTCTATCTTGAGAACTCTGTAGATATAGTAGTTTTAAATACCATCCAATCACTTTAATAAGTTGAGTTTATTGCTTTCACAGAGAGGACATGGAGGAAAGTTTATAAGCCAGTTGGACAAGCGGCATGTCATTAAAAAAGGAAGCATGATACAGTTTTATGTTAAAAGGTATGAGCTCATCCAGTTCCTCTCTTGTCTGGTTCAAATTGCTTTTCACAAAGTTTTATTTCCAATTTGGCCTGCAATTCTACACATTTTAGATATTTGTATACTTTTAGTTTGCTTGTGTTACTTATACTAGCTGTATGTTGGTCTTGTACATGTGTACTGTTCTAGAGCATTAATAATTTTTCTCCTGCTGTGCTGATGAGGGGGTACCCCTAAACCCACCTTGCTTTAAACTTTCAACGATACCACTCCATAATAACATGTACTAGAAATGGACTGAAGCTCATCCCCACAATATATTGAGCTGCATGTGAGAACTATATGAGCATTCACTAAGCGATTTGAAGTAGTTTGTATGTTACTCTACTCTTAGTCAAATAGTCATGTGACTCTGTATTTTGAGTCAAATAAATTAACCATGTGCCTTTGCCTGATACTCATTTATAGGGTGGACATGGAAATGAATTGTCACATAACTGGATCTTTGATGCCGCCTCACACAGGATGCATGCGTTGGCTATCAGTACATGATGCTGAATACGCATCAGAAATTAGCAGGTCTGGTTTGGTAACACATGCTTCGGTGCTATTTTTTAAACCGTTATTTCGATCGTTAGTTCTGTGCGACAATTTTCAAGCTTATGTGATAAAATGTGTGCTGCTCAAAATTTCTAGTGGTAAAAGGAAACCAAGGGATCACACTAAGGGCGAGCAGAATGTACAAGATCGCGCAACTGCGAACCGTGAAGATAGCATGGTGAATTCTGAACGACCACGCAAGTCCCGAAAGAGGAATGTTGAGGAATAATGATGCCATTTAAAGTAAAGAAAAGGGTCATGACTCAGACTTGCAATCTTGCTGACTTGTTTCTGGAAACATGGTTTTGCTTGTCTCCGAGGCTGCTTCCCAGTCGCTTCGCGCCACTATTTTTTTGCGTAGCACCAATTGTATAATGATGATGTAAAATATGACAGGTAGTGAGCGTGTAGTGCGTTTATCCGGTGTTTTCTGATCTTCCAGAGGCGATCTTGATTATGAGCAAATCGACAGATTTCAGTTTTGTTTTAGCTCCCAGCTTATATACCAAGCGGGTGAGTAGTGTCTGTTTTCGATCAGAAAGTGACCTTGCCTGGTGCCTGCGCGAAGGGTTCATCAAATGCTAGTATTGCGAGAGACGTCTTTTTAACCTGCATGAACATTCAGGGGCCACCAGGACATCTAAAGTCAGGGTGCATTTTGGAGCCGATGGTGACACCAAAGAGGAGGCGTCGGTCGAAGGATGAGCTTCTAGGGTTCATGTCTCCTTTTACTTCCTCTGTTCCTTTTTAGTTTGCATACAAGTTTTGTCTAAAACTCCAAGTATTTTTAATCTGACCAAATTTATATAGAAAAGTATCAACATTCACAATACAAAATTAATATCATTAGATTCATTGTTGAATGTAGTTTCATATTATATATATTTAGTATTGTATATGCTGATATTTTTAATATAAATTTGGTCAGGCTTTATAAAGTTTGACTTGACACAAATTTTATATGCTGAGTAAAAAGGAGTTGAGGGAGTATTTCTTAGCACACCTCGCTCCATTTTAAGTTTGTGAACACCACACGAAAGCGCTGCAATCTGAATTGAAAACCGGGCCAGCATAAGAACTAGATGTGGATGACGTGGGTATGGCTCAAGACATAATCAGCAGGGTGTTACAGCAGGTCGCCATTTTTGTTAGGATTTAATTAATCCTATTAATCCCTACTTTCCTAACCGTGGCAGTTGCCTCGTGTTCCTTCGGATGCACCACTTCGAGGGCTATATATATATGTGTAATTTCATCATTAATGAGAACAACTGATTTACTTTTACATCTTTGTGTTTTTATCTCTCCTTTCCTATTCTAAATTTAGTGGTTTCATCCCACTTAAATTGGTTAGTTGGGTTCCATTGGAAAGAGAGAAAAATAAGTGGGCTAGCCCTATTAGCCCACTGGAGTCCCACTTACCCAGCAGCCCCATCCCACCAGATGACCAACATCGATGTCATTGGAACGAACGCAAGCGCCGCCGCTAATGGATTCCAAGCGCCGCCGCTCGACGCATGACTCTCATAGTTCGCCGACAGCCCCAACCTTGACCCCTAGGTCGCCGGCAGCCTAACCCTGACCCACGGTCCCATGCTGCCCCAACCCTGACCCTCAGGTGGCCGCCGCTCCCAACCCCAACCCTGATCCATGGCGTTGAACACCTCGAACGCGCTCCTCAGGCCCTCCTCCTGGCTGCCCTCCCCCCTCTCCATCAGCGCGACGAACCCGACGAAGTCCAGCAGTTACCTGCCTTCCGACGATGAGGATGGCACCCTCAGGTCGTCGGCCATGGACGCGAAGAAGGCGCTCAGCTCGGCGCCGGAGATCTTCCCGTCATTGTCCCTGTCGAAGTGCTGGAAGATCCTGCGAGCTCAGACTTTCTGCTGCTGCCGTTGCTGGACGACCTCCTGCTCGAGGACGACGACGACGACCGAGCGGCGGCAGCAGCGGGACTCGCCACGTCAGACCGGCCGTAGAGCAGCGGCACGCCGAGCCGGAAGCTGCTCTTTCCCATCGGGCGCTTGACCGGCTTCGAGACACTCACGTTCGCCATTAACTAAACCCTGCGTACGTCACAACTCAGAAACGCCAAGATCACTGAAGAAGCACACTTGTGCACAGTGGCGGAGCTTCAAAGAGAAATCTAGGCGGGCCAGGTTATCACTATCAAAATTTTCAAATTCTCAACAAAGTGCTATGGACGACAACTTATAGGAAAATTGGTATTGATCGGTGAATGACAACTTTTTGGGGAAAAGAATATAACATGTGTGGCTCAGCAGCCAGCAGCCCTCATTGCTTGGGTTTCAGATTTTCGTTGCCTCTGGCCATCTCGAACTGTGCCATGAGATGTTGGCTGCATGTGTGTCGCGCGATGCCAGCGGCTGCTCCCTGCCTCATAGCCCGGTTGTAAAAAGCCAATGCCACTACATGCTCGTGAGGAGGGCTTGGATGTGGTGGTTAGCGGGCTGCAGGTGGTGGGCAGGGCTGGGTTCCCAAGCATAGTAAAAAAGGTGTATAAATCTTGAACGGGTCATGGCCCAGTTCTGCCCCAAGGAAGCTCCGCCCTTGCTTGTGCAATAATCTAGGCACCAGTCGTACGGACAGAGAGAAGCGAGGACATGTTCAGCGATACCTGTTTCGAAAGTGGGAATCCATTTGATCCCACTTAACCCACATAAATTTTGTTGGATTGTTGGCTATCACCCACCAAACCGTGGTGGGATTAAGTGGAATGTAGTGGGACGTCCGCTATGTGTCCCACCTGCAGCCTGACCTCGACCGGTGAAGCCACAACCCGGCAATGGCGCTCGGCCTGGTGCGACTTCCGGTAGCGGAGGCGGCTGCCAGCGCGAATGACGCGTGAGGCCCGACGTTGTTGTCCCTAGCACATGCGGCCGTCGGCCCCCGCGAGTTGCTCGACCAGAAGCCCGGCGCTGCGTGATCCTCGATGCGAAGTGAACAGGGCATCGTTCATGCACAGGCCCTTTGCGGCCAGCAGCGGTTACCAATGGCAAAACTCACGAATTGATCCCATTGCTACAGGATAAAGGTGCTTCTTTTCCAATTTAATCATGATTAATACCTTTGGCACTCGCCGCGCACGCATCTGCTGTTCTCTGCCATGCGGCAGCACGGAGTCTTCGGCGAATAAGCGGCCGATTGAAACTTGGTGCGCGGCGTAGCGGCTCTTCTCGCGGCCCCGGCATCGAACCGGCCCAAGGGCGACGCAGCCCTCGACTTGCATCGGCGTGGCGTGTCGGCCCTGGGCGCGGCAGCCCCAGCGGTCACATCCTTTGTCGACGCGACCTTGGATTACGGCCCCCATGGCAATGGCGGACGACGTACTCCTGATCCGCATCCTTGCGATGCTACGACGGCTGCTCGCGGCTCCCTCCTGCACAGCCGACCGCGTCTGCACCTGGCCCGGGTCCTCACGGCGGAGCGACAGGCTGCAGTGGAGAAGCAAGCCAGGAACCAGCGCTCGGCCTCCAACCTCGACGCGGCCGGAACACTGCTTTCGGCCACGGAGGCGGCTGCTCCCTCCGGCATGGTTCCCCGCGGAGAATACGGCGGGGCTATAGTTGCAGCCTGGCCGTCGAGCCAAATCGGCGACGCAGCGAGGTCGGCCCGCTCGCGGTCTCACTGCCGGCGGTGGCGGTTACAGGATTTCTCCCGTGAGGAACCGCTCGAGAAAGACACTGGGAAAATCTTATCCCGTTGTCACTTTTGCATCCAGGTCCTTGCAATCGCACTCAGGACCTTGCAATTGCATGAATTTGCAAAAAAGGCTAAACAATGGTCCAGACCGATTTTACACATTGGTTCTGTTAACAGTACTTAACTGTTTTAGACCTTGTTATTCTTGGTACTTATCTTAAATACTATGTTCTGTTGAGTACCGATGTACTCCAGATTCGAAATTGATGTGATATATTTCCACGTTCCCCTCGTGTCGAGATTAATTACGCCTATTTATAATTTGGGATTTTTAATCTCTTACAAAGATAAATTCAGTATCTCTATAATGCTGATTTGCGATTGAGAATTTTTCTTCTCTCGTAGAACAATTTCATTGCGATTGAGATTAACTTTCTCTCGCAAAATATTAATTCACCACGGTGAATTATCTTGCAATTTTATACAAGATCATCTCACTTAATTTGAGGTCGATACAATTCAAGTTTTTCACTTGAGCATCAAGTTTGCAACATCATTACTATTCATTACGACAGTAGTGTATATCTGTAGAGTACCTTGTATTCCAGATTAAACTATGATGTAATACATTTCCATGTTATTCTACATGTTGAGATTATACATCCGTTATTCTACATGTTATTCTATATGTTTACCACATATCAAGTTCTCTTGAACATGTTTTTGCGATTGATATCATCTTCTCTCGCATCAAACTTGCAAATTTTTGAATATTTCTCTCTCATTATATTTGGAATCATAGGTAATGAGTTGGGATCTACTGCTCATTTGCAGACTATCCCCTCGTACTGTGAGGTCTATGCTTTGTCAAACTCGACAAGCGATTACCTTCAACGTGTATTCCTTATATCTAAATTGTAACATACACAAGGTAATGGCCATGCAGCCTATTACTGCGAGATCTAAGTGATCTTCAATGTGTTATGTTCACACAATTGAGGTTGAGAATTTTTCAAGTTTGCATTTGAGTATCAAATTTTTGCATTCTTATTACACAACCATGATGGTTTTTAATTTACCACCCGTAAATTAATTATCTCTGGTAATCGGTGGCTAGAGAATTTAAGGCATTCGTCCTCAATGGCCACCAGTGCCCTTCCTGGGCCAAGGACATCATGATCACTCTTGTGTCTCGTGGGATAATGTGTGAAATCCAAGACCGTAAGATTCATCTCTAGTCAGGATCACACCGCTAATAGAAAAAATGTTGTCTTGTACATCATAAGGCACTATATTGATTTAGATCTCAGCATCTGGTTATTCTGTATCAGCAATTCCTAGGACACAATGAACCCCAAGGGCAAAGGTTTGAAGCTCACTTCAACCTTCAACCTGACATCACCATTGATGACGGGACCCTATGGGCACGAAGAATGTGTGGTTGAATATGCCTCCACCGACATGTTTGGAGACTATGAATAGTCTCTCAATCTCCTGAATGGTCAATATAATTTATGTCCATTCATGATGTTGTAACAATATAAATATTGTTGTCATCATATATTGTATATCATATATTCTATATATCTGACAGTGATTTTCATACTGAGAATCTTCATGTCTATATATAGATTTCTACGGGGGTCAATCCGATTAAAGATGATATGTGCATTATGGACATATGCACCACAAACTCTATACTTAGGGACGTCCAATGTTTCCACTCTCATTGAGAGAAAGGAGATATTTTTAAAATTGCTAGACGCGATGAGGTATTTGTTGGCTCAACTCGAGTCATATTTACTATCCCTGTGGGTACTCGAGTAACATCGGGATGCTTTAATGCTTCCCAGGTTTAACTCGTACCCTACTAGGCTATAGAGATATCCGTCAAAATAGTTTTCATAGCGAAATTTATGATGACAACAAAGAGGAATACATTCTCTTTACCATATGCAACAGATATGGCAAGCACATTCTCTATGTATCATCTGGATTGTACTACACATACTACAAAGCCCGTAGCACATGTTGCGCCCAAGATAGTTTTCCAAAATGTCTTGTACATGACAAACTTGGCATGCTCGCATTGGTCATCTGGACATTGGGTTGAAACCGAAACTATCAACAATTCCATTGGTTTATGATTATTATGATGCTAAATTCTAACAATATTTGGATTTTGTGTGCACTACATGTGACACAGGGAAGCTAATTTTAAGGCTCGCGCACCTTAAAGTATACACTGAACCACTCAGTCCTTGAATTCATCAAGTTGAGGTAAGTGGCTCTTCCCATCCATTAACTAGACTATTCAGGTATTCCATGGTTTTAAAAGACATATCTACATGATTGTCTTAAGTTTGTGCTTTATTCACACAAAACCATTGGCTCATTATCCTGACATCGATTTCAAGCAAATTGAATGGATAACATTGCAGAATTCTCCTTGAGTGCCTTCTCTATGGCCCTTGGATTGAAGTTTAGCAATTTTTCCTCATGTCTAGACTCAAAATGGTTGGTAGAATCCTTTATCCAAAGAGTTAAGCTCATTTCATTATCTTTACTTTGGAATTGCAACTCACCAACTTTACGTTGGAGTCATGCAGTTTTACACGCGCATGACAGAACTGCATAATATTATACCCCTCTATCTTTCATACGTGGAAATCCATCAAGTATTTCCCATCTGCGGTAATTTGGTTGCATACCGATATCACCACCTGGCATACATCATTGGCTCCTCAACATATAGTTGGGATCTATGTGAGGAATAACTGTATTGCCGTCAATATCTTAAGCCCCTCGCATGGGGAGTTATTCAAGGACAGTATGTTGATTCAATGAGAAACATTTCTAGACATTAGGGGGAGATTTCAAATACCATGAAGAATGCCAGGAAATTAGTGGAATGTTCAACACATTTCTGCCTCAAATACACGTACTCAAAGATCTGAACCATGCGTTTAGAAGATTTGCAACACATTGCAAATAACCTGCCAGATTCATTTACTGACTATAAAGGTGTCACCCAATCCTAAAATCCTGCAAAAGTATGCCTAAAAGAGTAGAGGTACTAACAAAAACCACTCCACTCCCCGTTCGATGCAACAGGGGGAGATGTATGGCAGAAGTACATCAGGATTCAGCTTCTCGCAAGCAAGGATATCAAGGCCCGTGAATCAGTAAATGCAAGTGAACTTCACGTTGATAGAAACCTAATGGGTAGTTTACCCAGTGGATGGGAAATCTCCACCAACCCAGGTCATAGTGCACACAGTGACCGGGACATCGGAATACCCGACTCAATCGCATTGGGAAATCGCAAGCAGTCACCATGGGTAATGATATTTCCATTAACTATATATTGATATATAGATTCTGGAGAAACATATAACCGGAAGTGTATAATTGTCGACATACATTTCTCAACTAGATTGCAAAACCTTTCATATGATTCAGGTCCAAAGACCATGGCCATGGCAAAGTGTGAACAACACTACTGAACTCAAGCAAAGGGTATAATCTAGGTAGAAACGATCTTGTTTAATAATGGAAATGTATTCATAAGCAATACCTGCACCAGTTTTCTTCTGAAAACAGAATTGAGAAGAACGAGGTGGTGAAATAAAGAGCAAGTATTGTAGCACAAGGGTTCACGCAGATACCCAACTATTCTCCAAACCTGGAATCTCTTTCCGATAACTTATATCATTGGCAGTACAAAATCATCTATCACTGTAGTTGATAGATGTAGTGATCACATATCCATGTGGATCACTAGATTCAGACATATATGATTGTTTCTCGATGGAATCTCACTTCTGAATCAAAATGCAAAACGCAACATACACTGTGTAAAAATCAGTAAGTCACCATATGACTTATTGTTGTCGGTACATATGGTACAACCGACATAGTGAGTTCCTTATATACAAGGATTACTCCTCCTATGATGATTATCCATGTTTATGTGTCTGTAATGACGACACATGTAATCATCTAAATGACGGAGTTTAAAATGAAGGATTTGGGTAAACCAAAATACCGCTCGTTAATACAACTTGAGCACCTTCATTGATACATTATGGTATACTATGTTGTCTATATCCATAATATATTAGATAAATTCATTGTGGACAAATCTTATCCATCCATAACTCTCATGGTAGTTCATTTTCTAGACGTAGAGAATGATCTATATAGACCAAGAGATGATGGAAATGAGATATTGGGACTCAGCGTTCCAGAATGCTATTGGATCCACCAAACACAATTGATTGGTACTCAAGAATATCTTTCGATATCTCCAAGGCATCAAACATATTGTATTGTTTTTTCAATTTCACAGAAATGTGAACATCGATATCATTGGATACATCAATCAGATCCGCACTATGTCAGATCGTAGACAAGCTTAGTGTTCCTACTAGGTGTAGTAGCCCTCTCATTAAGAGTCTTTGAAACAAACCTCATGGCTACATCCACCAACCATTATCTCAACGATAATGTTTCTTGTGTTACCCGGATGCAAACAGGTTACATAATAAGCAATATCACTATATTGCATGTCTTGCAAGTCAATGCAACTGATTTGTTCATCGGGTCTCTACCAACTTCTATGTTCCAGAAATGTGTTCATGGAATTGTTATATGACGACATCAGAATCTGCAAGAATCAGGGGGAGTATCTTCCTGAATTGTTCCTGTTAAAGCATCATATTATACTCTTTTTCTCTTCATGAGTTTACTTTACATGTTCTCATAAAGGTTTTTAATGAGGTAATATCAACACAAGACCATACGTCATATTTTCTGTTTTCCCCATCGTTTTTTTTAAGAAAGTATATATGACATATTTATTGCCCTCTGAACTCTATGGTTTTTTCGTATTGAGTTAAACAAGACAATAACCATTGTGTGTTGCATCATTTTCTCCTAATTTTTCCCACTGGGTTTGCAGGAGTTTTAGCAACATATCAAACACCTATCTCCTCATATTTTCCCCACAGGGTTTTTGGAGGAGTTTTTTCAAGATGATGATACTTACACTAACAAGCATGGATTAGGGGGAGTGTTAGGATTTAATTAATCCTATTAATCCCTATTTTCCTAACCGTGGCGGTTGCCTCGTGCCCGTTCGGACGCACCCCTTCGGGGGCTATATATATGTGTAATTTAATCATCAATGAGAACAACTGATTCACTTTTCCATCTCTGTGTTCTTGTCTCTCCTTTCTGTTGGGTTCTACCGTAGGTGCATCGCATGCGGATTAAAAAATTCCTACGCGCAGAACATCCAAGAACATGCTATGGAGGTGGATCACAGATCATTACCACTAGACGCGCAGTGCCGTGCAGCAGAAGTAGAGGTGGGGCAGTGCGTCCGCGTGGTCCGTCTCCTCCTCGTCCGTTCTCCCTCGAGAAGCCGTTCCGATCTCCCTCGAACAGCCGGTCGTCGTATCCCACGTACAGGTTCGCCGGAGCGGCGCAAGTGCACTGCCTCTAACGATATCCGCGCATGCAGGAGGAACACCCCATGCGGTGGACTGCTAGGTCCGATCACACGGTCGGCGGCGGCGAGTGGAGGTGGCTATTCACAACACATGCAAACCCTAACGACGGCGCCGAAATGATCAACCGGATGGGTGTGCCGCACCTCCACTATATATAGGCATCCGGCGTGGGCTCAACTCTTGGGCCTCGCACGGATCCTAAAGCCCATGCGTTCCTTCCCTTAAGCGCGCGGCCCTTTAGGTTCTCGTCCACTTGGTCGCGAGTCAGATTACATCCGAATCGACCGGTCGGTAGCGGCCTCTAGCAAGACGTGCCGACTCCAAGTGTCCGATGAAGCTGGTTAGGCGAACCTGTACTTCACACTTCTGTTCCCTTTGCCACACGATATATGTTGTCACGCACAAGGTGATATGGTCATCCTTGTTGCAGCACGACCTCTTTCTCATTCCGGTGAATCTGATCAACACTTCGGATTATCTCATAATCCTCATCGCATGGACATGCTTATCCAGGTTGGATCACCCGAGGGGGCCCAGAGTATATCTCTCCTGGTAGGAGGGGCAAATCCGATTTTGCTCGACCATGTCTCACAGCATGGGTCTGGACAAGCCCGAAACCTACCTTTGTAACTACCCAGTCATGGAGTAGCGTTTGGTCGGCCCAAAGCAAGTCTGTCACCATCCCGAGTACATGCGCCAACTCAGGTCTTAAGACATAGAACGTATGTTGTACTAGAGACTCACAGATGACCTATTGCCGCGTCTCATAGTTGGGTCTGTCCAACTCAGACCTTATCTCGACTCGGATCCGACTATGACGAATTCGACCAGACCTTTCTGAGTCCATATTATCCGGCTAGCATCCAATGCTACATGGTCAGTGAGACTGAACCATCCACCGTGTCATATGCTAGTATGATTAGTTGCGCGTCCACACAACCCTTTCGACTAGGGACCATTTAGGACAGTTATTATACAATGCATAGTCTCACAAACAAGTCACATACTTATTAATACACATCACTGGTAATGTCCAAGGACTATCTTTATTCATAAACACATAGGAAATATCATCATACATGATTGCCTCTAGGTCATATCTCCAACACTTTCCTATTCTAACAATTTAAAACATTCTACTAAAGCTAAGACACTTATTTTGGAATAGGGACCCTTCGTCCCAAATTAATTGTTATAGATTTTATCTAGATATATTTTAGTATTAGATACATTAATTCGTATCTAGACAAATCTAAGACAACTAATTTAAAATGAAGATAATAGTTGAATGAGTAGGCACAACTATGTAGTACTCTTTGTGTTTCTAAATATAAGATGTTTCGTGTTTAAAACGTCTTATATTTAAAAACAAAGGTATATTAGTGTTCTTTCGAGAGTGGATTTCTTGCTCCGGGAGCCTGGTTTTTGAGGGAAAAATATATCAAAAATCATATTATATGACTTCAGACAAAACTTTAAAAAAGTACACATGTATATTGCATTTCTGTATAATTTCACGATGAAATGGGTTTTGGTGTGAGATGCACATAAAACAAACATGGACTTATATAGTGAACAAAACAAAATAATGGACTTGTGTATTTATTTTCATTTTTTTTGAACTTAAGAAGTTTAGTTTTGCATTTCGAAAGTTTCAGGCTATATAGAGCCCGAGAGCTAAAAAAATCCTCTCTCCGGATATGATTCCTATGTATGTCTCTAAAAACACATTATGTTTAAAATAAGATGCCTCACCTGGAAAGTATCTTTCTGCCCTCGAGCTCAAATGAGTCCATTGTTCCGGATATGATTTCCAACAAGTCACTTGCCCTTTCCATTGTTCCGGAGAATGAGGTCCTAGTCATCTTGACCATGAGGCATGGTTCATATGTGTCAAGCGATTCAAAATCAAGTGACTCCAAAATTCCATCAGCATGGAGATTCTTCATGCGTTTTAAACCAATATGACCTAAGCGGCAATGCCACAAGAAAGTTGTACTATCATTATCAACTCTACATCTTTTGGCATCAATGTTATGAACATGTGTATCATCACTATCGAGATTCAATAAGAATAAACCCCTCACATTGGGTGCATGATCATAAAAGATATTACCCATATAAATAGAACAACAATTATTCTCTGATTTAAATGAGTAACCGTCTCACATTAAACAAGATCCAAATATAATGTTCATGCTCAATTCAGGCACTAAATAACAATTATTCAGGTTCATCACTAATCCTGATGGTAAACGAAGAGCAACCGACGGCGATCACATCAACCTTGGAACCATTTCCCACGCGCATCATCACTTCATCCTTTGCCAGCCTTTGTCTATTCCGTAGTTCCTGCTTTGAGTTGCAAAATATGAGCAACCGAACCGGTATCAAATACCCAGGCACTACAACGAGATTTGGTAAGATACACATCAATAACATGTATATCATATATACCTTGTTTGGTGTTCACCGCCTTCTTGTCGGCCAGATACTTGGGGCAGTTTCGCTTCCAGTGACCAGTTCCCTTGCAATGAAAGCACTCAATTTCTGGCTTGGGTCCAGCCTTGGGTTTCTTCACAGGAGGGGCAACTGCTTTGCCACTCTTCTTGGAGTTACCCTTCTTGCCCTTGCCATTATTCTTGAAACTAGTGGTTTTATTGACCATCAACACTTGATGCTCCTTCTGAATTTCAGACTCAGCGACTTTCAGCATCGCAAACAGCTCGACGACTGACTCGTTCATCCCTTGCATGTTATAGTTCAACATAAAGCTTTAGTAGCTAGGTGGCAGTTATTAAAGAACTCTGTTAGTGATCGCCTCTGGCGGGAGGGGCATCCCTAATTCAGCCAGACGGTTGGAATACCCAGACATTCTGAGTATGTGTTCACTGACAGACCCGTTCTCCTCCATCTTGCAAGCATAGAACTTATCAGAGGTCTCATACCTCTCGATCCGGGCATTCTTCTCAAAGATAAATTTCAACTCCTAGAACATCTCATATGCTCCATGACGTTTAAAACGTCTTTGAAGTCCCAGTTCTAAGCCATACAACATAGCACATTAAACTATTGAGTAATCATCAATACGTGCCTGCCAGGCGTTCACAATGTCTGCAGACGATACTGGAGCGAGTGGTTCACCGAGCAGTGCATCAAGGACATAAGACTTTTGGGAAGACGTGAGGATAATCCTCAGGTTATGGGCCCAGTCTACAAAGTTACTTCCATCAGCTTTCACCTTGGCTTTCTCTAGGAACGCATTGAAATTCAGGGGAACTACCGCGCGAGCCATTGATCTACAACATAAATTTGCAAAGATTACTTAGATTATTGTTCAAGATAATGAGTTTAGTTAATCATATTAATTATAAAACTCCCACTGAAATTGACATCCCTCTAGTTATCCGAGTTCTACATGACCCAAATTCACCAACCCGTCCGATCATCACGTGAAATGAGGTGGTTTCAATGGTGAACATCTCCATGTTGATCATATTTACTATATGACTCATGCTCGACCTTTTGGTCTCTTGTGTTCCTAGGCCATGTTTGTACATGCTAGGCTCATAATGTTTAACCCGAGTGTTCCGCATGTGCAACACTGGCTTGCACCCGTTCTATGTGAACATAGAGTCTATCACACCCGATCATCATGTGGTGCTTCGGAATGACAAACTTTCACAACGGTGCACACTCGGGGAAACACAATTTTATCTTGAAATTTTAGTGAGGGATCACCTTATA
Organism: Hordeum marinum; assembly: GCA_022496015.1. NCBI lineage: Eukaryota > Viridiplantae > Streptophyta > Magnoliopsida > Poales > Poaceae > Hordeum > Hordeum marinum. Next base: position 248,213,710 of record CM039676.1, on the reverse strand, counting down.
ATTCTACCATCGTCCTAAGCAAAATAAGATGCATAAAAGGATTAACATCACATGCAAATCATAAGTGACATGATATGGCCATCAACTTGTGCCTTTTGATCTCCATCTCCAAAGCACCGGCATGACCTCCATCGTCACTGGCATAACACCATGATCTACATCATTGTGTCACCATCGGGGTTGTCGCGCCAACCATGCTTCTACTACTATTGCTACCACTTAACGATAAAGTAAAGCATTACAAAGCGCTTAATGATTGACACACATGTCATACAATAATTAAAGACAACCGTATGGCTCCTATCGGTTGCCGTATGAATCGACATGCAAGTCGATATGAACTATTACAAAACATGATCATCTCATACATCCAATATATTTCATCATGTCTTTGGCCATATCATATCACAACATACCGTGCAAAAACAAGTTAGACGTCCTCTAATTGTTGTTGCATGTTTTACGTGGCTGCTATGGGTATCTAGCAAGAATGATTCTTACCTACACAAAACCACAACGGTGATACACAAGTTGCAATTCAACCTTCTACAAGGACTGTCTTTGTCGAATTCGATCCAACTAAGGTGGGAGAGACAGACACCCGCCAGCCATCTTTATGCAACAAAGTCACATGTCGGTCGATGGAACTGGTCTCTTGTACGTGGACGAGTAAGGTTGGTCCGGGCCGCTTCATCCCACAATACCGCTGAATCAAGAAAAGACCAAGGGAGGAAGCAATCTGAATATCAATGCCCACAAACTCCATTGTGTTCTACGTGTGATCTCATCTACGCATAGACCTAGCTCATGATGCCATTGTTGGGGAACATTGCATGGGAAACAACAAATTTCCTATGCTTCACCAAGATTAATCTAGGAGATAAGCATCTGTGAGAGGAGAGATAGGATCCACATACCCTTGTATATCGCTAAGCGGTAAGCGTTAAGAAACGAAGTTGATGTAGTTGAACGTCTTCGCGATCCAAATCGCAAGCCATCCCGCGATCCAATCACAATCTAGCGCCAAACGGACGGCACCTCCGCGTTCAACAGACATACAACTCGATGATGATATTCGCCTCCTTGATCCAACAAGCGAGGGCGGAGAGGTAGATGAGTTCTTCGACAGCACAACGACATGGTGGCGGTGGCGGTGAACTAATCCGGCAGGGCTTCGCCGAGCTCTACTGAACTAATCTAGAGGAGAGAGACGATCTAGAGGCAAGAGGGCGGCATGTGGTTGTTTCAAGTGGCGGCTGCCCTCAAAACCTCCACTATATATAGGAGGGAGGGAGGAGGGGTGGCAGCCCTAGGGGTAACCCTAGGGCTGGCCGATCGTCCTAGGGGGAGGAGTCCACCTCCAACAAGGGAGGTGGAGGCGCAAGGGAGGAATCCTTCCCCCTTAACCCACCTCCCATCTACCCCCCTGTTGGAAATATGCCCTAGAGGCAATAATAAATTGGTTATTATTATATTTCCTTGTTCATGATAATCGTTTATTATCCATGCTATAATTGTATTGATTGGAAACTCAAATACATGTGTGGGTACATAGACAACACTGTGTCCCTAGTATGCCTCTAGTTAACTAGTTCGTTGATCAAAGATGGTCAAGGTTTCCTAGCCATAGACATGAGATGTCATTTGATAACGGGATCACATCATTAGGAGAATGATGGGATGGACAAGACCCAAACTATAAACATAGCATATGATCGTGTCAGTTTATTGCTATAGTTTTCTGCATGTCAAGCATCTGTTCCTATGACCATGAGATCATGCAACCCACTAACACCGGAGGAGTACCTTGTGTGTATCAAATGTTGCAACGTAACTGGGTGAATATAAAGGTGCTCTACAGGTATCTCCAAGGGTGTCTGTTGGGTTGGCATGGATCAAGACTGGGATTTGTTACTCCGTGTCACGGAGAGGTATCTCAGGGCCTACTCGGTAATACAACGTCACAACAAGCCTTGCAAGCAAAGTGACTAAAGTGTTAGCCACGAGATCTTGTATTACAGAACGAGTAAAGAGACTTGCCGGTAACGCGATTGAACTAGGTATGGAGATACCGACGATTGAATCTCGGGCAAGTAACATACCGAAGAACAAAGGGAACATCATACGGGATTAACTGAATCCTTGACATAGAGGTTCAACCGATAAAGATCTTCTTAGAATATGTAGGAACCAATATGGGCATCCAGGTACCGCTATTGGTTATTGACCATGGAGTTGTCTCGGTCATGTCTACATAGTTCTCGAACCCGCAGGGTCTGCACACTTAAGGTTCGTTGACGTTTCGATATAACAAATTTATGTATGGTGGTGACCGAAGGCTGTTTGGAGTCCCGGATGAGATCCTGTACGTCATGAGGAGCTCCGGAATGATCCGAAGGTAAAGATTGATATATATGAAGTCCTATTTTTGTCACCGGAAAAGTTTCGGGTACTTCGGTAGTGTACAAGGAGTGACGGGAGGGTACCGGGGGCCATCGGGAGGGGTGTCTTGATCCAAAGGACCTCATGGGATGTGGGAGGAGTCAAACCAGCCCCTAGTGGGCTGGTCGAACTCCCCACTAAGGCCCATGCGTCTAGGGGTGGGAAAAACCCAAAGGTGAAAAAGGTGGAAAGGGTTTCCAAGTGGAGAGGAGGAATCCTACTCCTAGTAGGATTGGAGTAGGACTCCTCCACCTCCAATTTTGGCCAAACCTTGAGGGTTTGAGGCTGCCTCCTCCCCTCCCTCCCTCCTATATATACTACGGGATTTAGAGGGGAGAGCTAACCCTAATTGCCACGTGCTCCCTCTACTTCATCTAGATCATTTTCTCCTCTAGTCTAGTTCGGCGGTGCTTAGGTGAAGCCCTGCCGGAATAGTTTCACCACCATCGCCGCCACACCGTCACGCTGTCAGAGAACTCATCTATTCTCTGCTCCCTCTTGCTGGATCAAGAAGGCGTAGATCGTCATCGAGTTATACGTGTGCTGAACGCGGAGGCGTCGCATGTTCGGCGCTAGATCGGAAGGACCGTGATGGATCGCGGGACGGATCGTGATGGGATCACAGGACAGATCGTGATTGGATCGCGAGAAGGATCGTGATGGAACACGGGACGCTCGGCGATTTGGATCGCGAAGACGTTCGACTACATCAACCGCATTTCTTAATGCTTCCTGCTTAGCGATCTACAAGGGTACGTAGATCCACTCTCCCCCTCATAGATACTCATCACCATGGATAGATCTTGCGTGTGTGTAGGAATTTTTTTGTTTCCCATGCAACGTTCCCCAACAGTGGCATTTGAGCTAGGTCTATGTGTAGATGAGATATCGAGTAGAACACAAAGGAGTTTGTGGGCGTTGATATTCGGATTGCTTCCTCCCTTGGTCTTTTCTTGTTTCAACAGTATTGTGGGATGAAGCGGCCCAGACCAACACTACTCATACGCTTACAAGAGACCGGTTCCATCAACTGACATGTAACTTCGTTGCATAAAGATGGCTGGTGGGTGTCTGTTTCTCCCACTTTAGTCGGATCGGATTTGACAAAGGCGGTCCTTGAGAAGGTTGAATAGCAATTTTTGTATCACCGTTGTGGTTCTTGCGCAGGTAAGAATTGTTCTTGCTAGATACCCGTAGCAGCCACGTAAAACTTGCAACAACAATTAGAGGACGTCTAACTTGTTTTTGCAGGGTATGTTGTGATGTGATATGTCCAATTACATGATGAGATATATGTGATGTATGAGATGATCATGTATTGTATAGAATATCACGACTTGCATGCCGATGAGTACGGCAACCGGCAGGAGCCATAGGGATGTCTTTAATTATTTTCGCCACTTTGCTTTACTTTATCGCTATGAGTTAGCAATAGTCGTGGAAGCAACAGTCGGCGCGACAACCTCATGGTGACACATTGATGGAGATCAAGATGATGGAGATCATGGTGTCATGCCAGTGACGATGGAGATCATGCCAGTGCTTTGGAGATGGATATCAAAAGCACAAGTTGATGGCCATATCATGTCACTTATGATTTGCATGTGATGTTAATCCTTTTATGCATCATATTTTTCTTAGGACGACGGTAGCATTATAAGGTGATCCCTCACTTAAATTTCAAGATAAAATTGTGTTCTCCTCAAGTGTGCATCGTTGTGAAAGTTCGTCGTTTCGAGACACCACGTGATGATCGGGTGTGATAGACTCTATGTTCGCATACAACGGGTGCAAGCCAGTGTTGCACATGCGGAACAGTCAGGTTAAACTTGACGATCCTAGCATGTACAGACATGGACTCAGAACACAAGAGACCAAAAGGTCAAACATGAGTCATATAGTAGATATGATCAACATGAAGATATTCACCATTGAAACCACCTCAACTCACGTGATGATCAGACTTGAGTTGGTCGATTTGGATCATGTCACACTCGAATGACCAGAGGGATTTCAATTTGAGTGGGAGTTTTTTTAAGTAATATGATTAACTAAACTCATTATCATGAACATAGTAAAAAATGTCTTTGCAAATTATGTTGTAGATTACTAGCTCACGCTATAGCTCCCTTGATTTTTTTATATGTTCCTAGAGAAATAGAGTTGAAATATGATGGTAGCAATAATGCGGGTTGGGTCCGTGATCTGAGGATTGTCCTCATTGCTGCACAAAAGGCTTATTTCCTTAATGCACCGCTCGGTGTGCCACTCCCTCAAGCGTCGTCTGTAGATGTTGTGAACATCTGACAGTCGTGTTCCGATGACTACTTGATAGTTCAGTGCATCATGCATCACAGCTTAGAATTGAGGCTCCAAAACGTTTTGAACGTCATGGAACATATGAGATGTTCTAAGAGCTGAAATTGGGATCTCAGGACCGTGCCCGTGTTGAGAGGTATGAGACCTCCAACAAGATTCTTTGCCTGCAAGATGAAGGAGAATAGCTCAATCGGTGAGCATGTGCTCAGATTGTCTGGGTACTACAATCGCTTGAATCGAGTGGGAGTTGATCTTCCAGATAAGATAGTGATTGATATAGTTCCCCAAGTCACTATCACTAAGCTACTAGAGCTTCGTGATGAACTATAAAATGACAGGGATGGAAATAATGATCGCTGAGTTATTCGTGATGTTCGACACCGCGAAGGTAGAAATAAAGAAGGAGCATCAAGTGTTGATGGTTAGTGAAACCAATAGTTTCGAAAAGGGCAAGGGCTAGGAGGGAAACTTCATGGATGGGAAGTCAGTTGCTGCTCGAGTGAAGAAACCCATGGTTGAACCCAAACCCGAGACTAAGTGCTTCTATTATGAGGAGAACAGTCGCTGAAGTGGAACAACCCTAGATACATGGTAGATAAGAAGGCTGGCAACATCGACAGAAGTATATTTGATATACATGTTTTTGATGTGTACCTTGCTAGTACTCCTAGTAGCACCTGGGTGTTGGATACCGTTTCGGTTTCTAAACTACGGAATAAACGGGGGCTAGCTAAGGGTGAGGTGACGATGAGTGTTGGAAGTGTTTCCAAGGTTGATGTGCTCACCATCACACGCTCTCTCTACCTTCGGGATTAGTGATGAACCTAAATAAATGTTATTTGGTGTTTGCGTTGAGCATGAACGTGATTAGATCATGTTTATTGCAATACGGTTATTAATTTAAGTTAGACAATAATGGTTATTCTGTTTACATGGATAATACCTTCAATGGTCATGCACCCAATGTGAATGGTTTATTGAATCTTGATCATAGTGATAGACATGTTCATAATATTGATGCCAAAAGATACAAAGTTAATAATGATAGTACCACATACTTGTGGAACTGCCGCTAAATGTCATATTGGTGTAAAACGCATGAAGAAACTCCATATTGATGGATCTATGGACTCATTCGATTGCAAATCGGTTGAGACATGCGGACCATGCCTCATGGGCAAGATGACTAAGATCCCGTTTTCCGGTATGGTAGAGCGGGCATGTAACTTATTGGAAATGATACGTGTTGATGTATTTGATCCAATGAGTGTTGTAGCATGCGACGGATATCGTTATTTTCCTAACTTCATTGATGGTTTGAGTAGATATGGGGATATTTACTTAATAAAACACAAGTCTGAAACGTTTGAAAAGTTCAAACAAAATCAGAGTGAAATTTGAGATCATCGTGACAAGGAGATAAAATGTCTACGATATGATCGTGGAGGTAAATACCCGAGTTACAAGTATTGGTATAAAACTTAAGACATTGTGGAATTTGTTTCATAGCTCAGGCCACCTGAAACACCATAGTATGATGGTGTGTCCGAACATCATAGTCGTGCTCTATTGGATATAGTGGGTACTATGATGTCTCTTATTGTTTTGCCACTATAATTTTGGGGTTATGCATTAGAGACAACTACATTCACTTTAAATAGGGAACCGTATGAATCCATTGATATGACTGACGAGGATATGTACCTAGGGTAGGGTCCTAGGCCTGACCTAGATACCCTACCTAAGGACACTATGTTGAAAAGCTTAAGGACCGCAAGGGAAGTTCCGACTGGATTCTCCATGGAGTTAAAGTCACTCGACAACTAATCCATTCGGTAGCTCCTTCATCCACTCGACAGTCACGTGTCACTCGGACGGCCCCACTTCTAGTCGACAACAGAAGACCAGAAGCCACCCCTGAGAAACCAACATGCCGGCATTAGGCGTTAGTAATAGTAATTATGAGTATGTTACCAGTAACGCTAGTCTTCATACCCATGATCGGATCCTTGGATGCCTGGCAATTATGAGGGGCAGTGAACTCTACATAAGCCGCCCCTCTCCTCTGGCACAAGGGTTCGCAACCTTTGTAATATCTATTCTTCACACAACAAAGCTCCAGAGGACCGAGACGTAGGGCTGTTACCTCCACGAGAGGGGCCTGAACTCATACATCAGTGTGTACATCCTCGCCGTAGCTAGGACTCTGCCCTCTCCTTTCGTACCCCTATCTTCTACCGTCAGGCTTGTTCCCATGACAGTTGGCACCCACCATGGGGCAGGCATCTAAGCGACTTCTGGAGAGGTTGCGTTTTTCACCCTTCGTCATGTCTTTCGGCGGTGTTTTCGCTCTGGGCCACGAGATCCATTTCGGAGCTCTCACCTTCATCATCGATGATTCGGCATGGCTTCAAGAAGCGCCTCTCGACATCAAGGCGCTACCAGTCCATGGGGCTGCACACTTCCGCGCGAGTTCCTGCGGCGTGTTGCTGCGGCAGCCGTTGACTGCGTATTCGTCGGCTTTGCCCGCCGTTCGTCCTTGCAAGCGATCTTGTCGCTCGCGACTCCAGCGCTGGGTCAAGCATGCAGCGGCTCGCCAAATTTCTTCTCCACAAATTGCGGCGATCGAGCCCGCCGAGTCCCTTCATGGCGTGTTCGAGTCGGACTCCGATCAGTCTGATGTTCCTTCCGAGTGCGAGAGTTGCGATCTTGTAGCGGAGGTCCTTATGGATGGTTCTCATCAAATCCCGCCGCCAGGCTTCGGTCATTGCAGGCAGGAAACTGGCGGACCGTCAAGTGAATAGCCGCGTCGCAATGGTGAAGTCCTTCATACTCCCATCGTTGGTATGACCGCTGAGGCCCAAGCCTTGGAGGCCACACGCATACGGCTTGAAGAGCTTCAGAGAGAACTCGACGAGCGCGCTCGCCAGCGTCCACCAGTTTCCAGTCGACGTCAGCGATAGCCGTTTCCGATTGGATCTCACAACAACATTGAGGTATATCGTACTCCTGTGTTAAACTTTGCAGCTACTGTAGGATAGCAGATTCCATTCAGCCGTCCTGGTCAGAGGCTGGTAGAGGGTTGATGTAGATTAGAGCATTGCTGGATGCAGCGCATCATCAGAATTCTATTGTTTCGCAGTCGCGCAATAGGATTCACAGTAACTCACCAAGGGCAGAGACTGTTCAGTCGGCACATAGCCCTGGTTCGCCCTTGCGCCGAAGGGGCGGAGGTTTTCGTGAAGATTAGTTCGAAGATCAGTTTCATCGTGATGACCACCATCGAGTGCCCACTCCTCCACAGGGTGGTCTGCACGGGCCCCGGCACCAGGACGAAAGGCGCTCATTCGGTGACGAGCGGAATGCAAGGTTTGATGCTCGTGATCTCCTCACTCAGAGGCGGATCGACAGAGGCAGAGCCCATAGAGATGGACAGGACAAAGATTTTCCGAGTGGCAGCACAACTGTTATTTCTGGCCTCGAGTGCTTTAGCAGAGCCATACGTTCTGTAGAGATTCCCCCCAACTTCAGGTTGGCGGCTGGGATCGGGAAGTTCTCTGGCGAGTCAAAGTCAGAGACTTGGTTGGATGACTACCGAGTGGCAGTTCAGATTGGTGGTGGCAATGATAACGTCGCGATGAAACATTTATCCTTGTTGTTGGATGGTTCGGCTCGTGCATGGCTGAATTGCTTGGCCCCATCTAGCATATACTGCTGGGAGGATCTCGCCCGAGTGTTCGTTAGAACTTTCGAAGGAACTTGTAAGCGTCCTGCCGGGCTGATTGACTTGCAACATTGTGTTTAGAAGCCCAATGAAACCTTGAGGGATTACATTCAGCACTGGTCCACACTGCATCATACAGTGGAAAATGTTTCTGAACATCAGGCTCTTTGTGCTTTCAAGGCTGGAGTGAAGTACAGAGATCTCTACTTGAAGTTTGGTCGAACAGGCGACATCTCGCTGAGTAAGATGATGGAAATCGCCACTCGGTATGCCAATGGCGAAGAGGAAGACCGCCTCCGTAGCGGCAAAGGAAAAGCAGTCGACAATGAGGCCGGCGGCAATTCCAGTCGGAAGCAGAAGTGGAAGGCTGATGCCCCTGTCCAGACAGAGGCGGCTGTTCTGGCAGCCCAAGGAAAGAATAAGGGGAAAGTCAAAGGACAGTTTAACCCCAAGAAAGGAAAGAATCAGTCGGGGACTGATGTGTTGGATCTACCATGTGCAATCCACATGAGGAAAGATGAAGAAGGCAACTTGATATTGCCCAAGCATACCACACGGCAGTGTCGACTGCTCATTCAACAGTTTAAGGAGACTCCGTCAAGTGAGAAAACTCCTGAGAAGGATGATGAAGACAAAGAAACGTTCCCAGATGTCACTGCTACATTGATGATTTTGGCTGATGTTGAAAGCAAGAGTCAATTGAAGGTCATTAACAGGGTGGTCAACATGGCCGTTCCTACCACCCCCACCTACCTCAAGTGGTCTCAGACTGCCATCACATTTGATCAGTCGGATCATCCCGCTCACGTGGCCACTCCCGGTCGACAGGCTTTGGTGGTTGATCCGGTTGTGGGGGGCACTCGACTCCGCAAGGTCCTCATGGACGATGGTAGCAGCCTGAACATTCTTTACGCAGATACCCTTAAAGGGATGGGCATTCTGATGTCCCGACTCAGTGAGAGCAACATGCAATTCCATGGAGCTATCTCTGGGAAGAAGGCCAAGTCACTCGGCCAGATTGCGTTGGATGTGACATTTGGAACAGATAGAAATTTTCGAAAGGAAAAGCTGACGTTTGAAGTCGTGGATTTCCAGAGCTCTTATCATGCCATTCTGGTTCGACCCGCGTATGCTCGTTTCATGGCCCATCCATGTTACGTGTATCTCAAGTTGAAGATGCCAGGTCCCAAAGGTGTGATCACGGTCACTGGCAATCGATAGCGGGCTGAAGAGTGCCTCCAGCAAGGCTCCAAAATTGCCGATCACTAGATGGCCATGGTTGAGCTAGAAGAATACAAGAAGAGTGCTGACCCTGCTGATCTGCTGCGTGCTAAGAATCCTACTTCCGAGTCAACATTTCAGTCGGCAGGGGAAGTGAAGAAAGTGCACAAACACCCGATAGATTCAACTGCTGCTCTGACCAACATATCATCAACACTCGACAGCAAATAGGAAGCCAAGCTCATCCAGTTCCCCTGTGAGAACTGGGATATCTTCACATGGAAGCCTGCTGACATGCCGGGGGTTCCCATGGAGCTGGCTGAGCACCGACTGAGAGTTGACCCCAAGGCCAAGCCCATAAAGGAGCATTTGTGTCGATCAGCGACAGAGAAGCATAAAGCAATCGGTGAAGAGGTGGCTCATCTCTTGCAAGCCAAGTTCATTCGGGAGATTTACAACTCCGAGTGGCTCTCGAATGTTGTCATGGTTCCCAAGAAGTACAAGTCACTACACATGTGTATTGACTTCAAGCATATCAATCGGGTCTGCCCGAAGGATCATTTGCCGCTCCCCCGCATAGATCAGATTGTTGACTCGACCGCGGGATGCGAGTGTTTATCGTTTGTAGATGCTTACTCTGGGTACCATCAGATCCGTCTGTTTGGCCCCGATGAAATAAAAACAGCCTTCATCACCCCATTTGGGTGTTTTTGCTACATCACCATGCCATTCGGTTTGAAAAATGCCAACGCTACTTTCATGCGCATGATTCAGAAGTGTTTACTCGACTAGATCCCTCGGAATGTCGAAGCATGTCGTCAAGTCCCGCAAAGGTTCCGACCTGCTGGCTGACTTGGCTGAAACTTTTGCTAATCTGAGGAGGTATGATATAAAGCTGAATCCGGCTAAGTGTACTTTCGGTGTCCCTAGCGGCAAGTTACTCGGTTTTCTCATTTCCAAACAAGGAATCGATGTCAACCGTGAGAAAATCAACGCCATTACCCGAATGAAGACTCCCGTGCGAGTGCACGATGTTTAGAAGCTCACAGGTTGCATGGCAGCATTGAGTCGATTCATTTCTCGTCTCGGTGAGAAGGCATTGCCTTTGTACCGATTGATGAAGAAGTCAGATACGTTCGAGTGGACTCCAGAGGCTGAAGCAGCGTTTGTCGAGCTCAAAACCCTGCTCTCCACCCAGCCGGTGCTTGCTGCTCCTCGCAGCAAAGAGCCCTTGCTCCTGTACATCGTGACCACTAATCAGGTCGTCAGTATAGTGTTAACCATCGAGCGGGAAGAGGAGGGCAAGGCTTACAAAGTCCAACACCCAGTCTATTATGTATCTGAAGTATTGACTCCTTCGAAACAAAGATATCCTCACTACCAGAAGTTGGTTTATGGTATTTATCTGTCAGCAAAGAAGGTGGCACATTATTTTCAAGACCACTCGATTTCAGTCGTTAGTGATGCTACATTATCCGATATTCTCAACAATCGAGATGCAACTGGTCAAGTGGCTAAGTGGGCAATCGAGCTCTTGTACTTTGACATCAAGTTTGAAGCCAAGAAAGCGATCAAATCTCAGGCAATTGCGGATTTTATGGCCGAGTGGATTGAACAGCAGCAGCCAATCCAGGTTCACTCGGCACACTGGACCATGTTCTTCGATGGTTCTAAAATGTTGAATGGGTCTGGTGCTGCCGTTATCTTAGTATCTCCAAGGGCGACAAACTCACTTATGTCCTGCAAATCCACTTTGATTCCTCCAACAATGAAGCAGAATATGAAGCACTTTTATATGGGTTGCACGTGGCTATCTCACTAAGCATCAAGCGCCTGATGGTTTATGGCGACTCAGATTTGGTGGTCAATCAAGTGATGAAGGTGTGGGACGTTCGAAACCCTGCTATGAATGGATACCGTAGTGCCATTAGAAAGCTTGAGGAGAAATTTGAAGGTCTGGAACTTCATCATGTTCCCCGAGTGAAGAATCAAGCAGCTGATGAGCTGGCAAAGATTGGATCCACTCGACGACCTATCCATGTGTTTTTAGAACATCTCCATACTCCTTCGATACAGGAAGATCCTTTCACCTAAGAGCCCCCGCAAGCTATGAGTTCCACCGATTCGACTGATGTTGATGTCCCTGCGGTTATTGATTTAGTCATGGAGACTCTGGTCGTCATTACCGATTGGACGGTGCCCTATATTGCATAAATCCTCAGACAAGAACTCCCCGAAGACGAGACAGAAGCACGACAGATTGTGCGCAGGTCGAAAGCTTTTACTGTGATCGGGGATCAACTGTTCAGAGAAAGCGCGACTGGCGGAATGCAGCGTTGCATTTCCCCTGAAGAAGGTCAAGTGATTCTAGATGAAATCCACTCGGGAACTTGCGGCCATCATGCGTCCTCACGGACAATCGTCGCTAAGGCATATCGAGCTGGTTTCTTCTGGCCACGGGCCAATGAGATGGCCAAAGACATTGTCGATCATTGTGAGGGGTGCCAGTTCTATGCAAACTTATCCCACAAGCCGACATCTGCTCTGAAGACAATCCCCCTTGCCTGGCCGTTTGCTGTCTGGGGCCTAGACATGGGTGGTCCCTTTCGGACTGGAAAGGGCGGATTCATTGATTTGCTCATTGCAGTCGACAAATTTACAAAGTGGATTGAGGCCAAGCCGATAAAGAAATTGAACTCTCGTACGACGGTCACATTCATGAGGGAAATTTTTTTGGTACGGCGTTCCCCATAGCATCATCACGGATAATGGCACCAACTTTGACTTGGATGAATTCAGATACTTCTGCACCTCCCAAGGCACTCGGGTGTATTATGCTTCTGTTGCACATCCTCAAACCAATGGACAAGTTGAGCGAGCTAATGGCCTCATCCTACAAGGTTTGAAGCCTCCTCTCATGCGCGACTTAGATCATGCTGCCAGAGCCTGGGTGATGGAGCTGCCATCTATTTTATGGGGCCTGAGAACAACACCTAATCGGTTGACTGGACGGACTCCTTTTTTCCTGGTCTATGTAGCCGAAGCTGTCCTGCCGAGTGATTTGTTTCACAGCTCTCCTTGAGTGGAACTTTATTCTGAAGCCGAAGCTGAACAAGCAAGACAGGATGGCGTAGACCTCCTAGAGGAAGAGCAAGAGATGGCACTGATCCGGACCACAGCTTACCGGCAAGATCTGCGACGCTTTCACGTGAAAAATGTTAAGAGTCGGTCGTTTCATGAGGGAGATTTGGTGCTCTGAGTGGATCAACAACAACCCCACAAGCTCTCTCCTACGTGGGAGGGTCCCTTCCTCGTCACCAAGGTGTTGAACAATGGAACTTATCACTTGTACAACCTCAAGAAGCAGATGGACGAACCGCGAGCCTGGAACGCAGATCTGCTCCGGCGTTTCTATACTTAGGAACCGAGTGGTTTTGATGTAATAAAAATATTTCAGGGCATGTCATGTATGCAAGTGTGACTTCTGCAGTCTTTACGTCAACTCCGATCAAGTAATTTCTTGCTTGGGGTCACTCCGAGTGTTGAGCAATCCTCACACTCGGGGTCTTAGCTGTGAACATGCTTTCGCCTAAGTTGAAAACCCTGACGAGTGGACAGAAGTCGATTCACTCGGAAACTTAGCTGTGAATCAGTCTTCGCCTAAGTTCAGAACTACTCCGAGCGTTGAGCAATCCTCACACTCGGGGGCTTAGCTGCGAACATGCTTTTGCCTAAGTTAAAAACCCTGTCGAGTGGATAGCAACCCATTCACTCAGAAACTTAGCTGCCATTCAGTCTTCGCCTAACTTCAAAACTACTTTGAGTGCTGAGCAATCCTTACACTCGGGGGCTTAGCCGCGAATATGCTTTCGCCTAAGTTCAAAACCTTGCTGTGTGGGTAGCAGTCCATTCACTCGGACACTTAGCTGCGAGTCAGTCTTCGCCTAAGTTCAAAACTATTCCGACTGTCGAGCAATCCTTACGCTCAGGGCCTAAGCTGCAAACATGCTTTCGCACAAATTAAAACCCCTATCGAGTGGATAGTAGTCCATCCACTCGACGACCTAGCTGCGAATCAGTCTTTGCCTAGGTTTGAAAATATTCCGAGTGTTGAGCAACCCTCGCACACAGAGGCTTAGCTGCGAACCAGTTTTTGCCTAAGTCAAAAACAAATTCGGTCGAACAAATGATTGAAATTCAAATACGGATAAATTCAGAAGCTTCGTTGCGGATAAGTGTTTCACATGCAAGCGAACCTGCTCAGGATTAAGGCCTGAATGGAGTTTTTAGGTCGATACATTTCCACTCAGCATACCAAGGCAAATAAAGTTTTCTCATGAATCAAGTTTATCAAGCACCCGACGGGCTGGATGGCTCGATGAATGTGTCCAAGTCGATCCCATCTGCGATCCTTGTGGCTGCATCAATGAAGGTCTCCATGAAGGCTTCAAACTGAAGTTTCTTTGTGTTCATCACTCGGAGCTCTTTCAATTTGTCCTCCCTCGCCTCCTTGCAATGGACTCTTACGAGGGAGAGCGCCACATCGGCTCTGCAGTGGGTAGCAGATTTCTTCCAGGCCTGCACCCAACTGGGAAGGTCGTTAAGGCGTGCCATCATGGATGTAAGGTCAAGCTTAAGGGTGTCTTCTGGCCACAGTTCCTTGTCAATCTTCTCCATCATAGTTTTCAGTCAGAGGACATATGCTTGAATGCCCTGGAGTCTGACGTTGAGTTAAAACATGTTCATTGCCACTCCATTACCAACAAGTGACTTGGTGGGATCCAAATTGGGCTCGATTTCTGTAGCCTCCTTTTCAAAGTCTTGGCAGAATTCTGTTGTGAAGAAGGAATGAGAGGAGGTTTAATGAAATACAGTCGTCAAGGATTTTATGAAGTGCAGTCGACAATGATAGTTACCGTCGAGCATGATGTACATCTTTCTCGTGAACTCCCCCAGATGATTCCCCAAGACATTGCTCCTCTTTGTCAGTTGCTCAGTCTTCTTGATGAGTTCCATCCGTTCCTGCTTCAACTTGGAGTTTTCCACCTCCATCTTCTTGGCGGCGGCCAGTTTCTGCTCAACAGCTTCTGTCTTCTCCCTCGCCACCCGTTGAGCATCAGCAAGTGCTTTGTCCTTGTCCTCCAGTGCCTTCTTCATGGTATCTAAAGAAATAGCATTGTTGAGTCGCACTTGGAGTCGATGATATTCATCGCGTACGTCTATTCGAGTGAAAACACTCGGTTCAAAGCATGTAAAGTGAGGATAAGAATGCATTGGGTCGACAGAAGTTACCTCCCAGAGTTTTCAGTTCAGTCCGCACTCGCTCCAAACTACTGTGGGAGACCTCCAAGTCCACTCGCAGCTGGTTCCTTTCATCCTCAAGGTCCTTGTACCGCGTGCCAAGTTTGCAATCTCTCTGAAATCAAGAAAGAAATAAATTCAATCGACAAGAAACACCTACACTCCCGAGTGCAGAAGGTCAAAAACAGTCGACTGGGTGGCGCACCCCGCCCCACCCCACTACCCTGAAGTAGCATCATATCATGGTTGATGAAATTATGTCCATGAAACCTACGTTCAGGAGAAGAAGAATTCAAGCAAAAGTCCACCCGACATGTCAGGTGGCTCTTGTACTCCGCGTATCGTAAATAACCCTGATTTCAAGATGGTCTCTATCAGACCCCCGCCAGTGCAAGCACTCGACAATGGTCTCAGGGACTACACCCAGTGGGTGCACTCAGAGTGCCCCCACTGGAACTACTAACACTCGATCCGTCGAGTGACCCGTCAACCCCACTCCGCTCCTTTGAAGTAGTGTCATATCATGGTTGATGAAATGATGTCCATGAAACCTACAATGTATCTTCGGTGTGGGATGGGTAAGAAAAAAAGTACACTTGACATGTCGAGTGGTAAGAGTACTCCGTGTACAGCAAAAGTCCCGAGTTCTAGTTTTTAAGACTACTTCTCACCATCTACGGTCAACAGTAGCCTCGGGGACTACACCCAGTGGGTGCACTCAGCGTGCCCCCACTGGTTCCTAAAAACATTCAACAAGGTCTTCCCTGTCCGAGCATTCGACAATCTCTATCAGACCCCCGCCAGTGCAAGTACTCGACGGTGGTCTCGGGGACTACACCCAGTGGGTGCACTCAGAGTGCCCCCACTGGATCTGCCAACTCTCGATCTCTCGATTGGCAGAGAATAAAAAAAACGTGCACAAGCATATGAATATCGTCTCTTCTAAGAAGCCTGCCAGTGCAAGTACTCGACATCGGTCTCGGGACTACACCCAGTGGGTTCACTCAGAGGGCCCTCACTGAACCTACTAACACTCGATCTGTCGAGTGATCCGCCACCCCACCTCGCACCTTTGAAGTAGCGTCATATCATGGTTGATGAAATGATATCCATGAAACGTACAAGGAAGCTTCCGCATGGTGTGGTCAGGATAAACTTCACTCGACATGTCGAGTAGCAAACGTATTCCGCATACGCCGAACTCTAAGACCCCTGCCAGTGCAAGCACTCGACAACGATCTCAGGGACTACACCTGGTGGGTGCACTCAGCGTGCCCCCACTGGACTGAAATCTACTCGATTAGGACCTGATCTATTCGAGTGGAGAACTTTCAAACATCATCCAAGTGGAAAACACCCAGTCGGTGTACAATCAAAGAATAAATGTACTTACAATCGAACTTACTCGGACATTGGTGCGAAGCGCTGTGCTGGCATCGTACGCCAACTTGCTGGCCTCGTACGCCTCTTTGGTGTGCAACATCATTTTTTCCACTTGGATCATGGCCTCCTTTGCGGCTCTGGTATGATCTTCCGGAACGTGGTGTAGAGGAAAAGCAGTCACCGACGGGATCGTTGTGGCAGCTAGGGCAGTCGAGGTAGTCTGTGCTGGTCCGGTTGGAGTCGACGTCACGATGGTCGAAACGGATGGTGGAACAGTCGACAACGGTGCTGCAGGATCGGTTCTGACCCGTGTCGAGTCACTTATTCCCTGAGAAGATCGAGCAGTCGACCACTAGAGCATCTGACCAGACTGAGTTCTTCGAGCGCGTACTTGCGGGGCACCTAAGGTCTCACCCTCACCCCCGGTACCCCGAGGGTGTTCTTCGTCATCCTCCAATTGAATAATTTCTGCAAATACCAATCAGCGATATTGACTTTCGCAATCGATGAACTTCAAGAATCAGAGCTGCGTAAAGATTTACTTATCCCTCTGAGAAGTGGCCGCATCAGCAGTATCCACATCCATTTGCTCCTCTCCACCCCTTGGAGGTGACATCATTGAGGTAGCAGCACTAGGAGATCAAATTCCACTCGGTCAACAAAAATTAGAAGTTGCAATCGACAGCAAAAGATGAAAGCAAATACTTACGTAGAGATGACGGGCACATCCATGTTCATGCAGGGCAGAGCTTTGCGGCGCTTTCCTGTATTGGGCTTGGGCTGCTTCACCGATCGTTCGCCCGACTCGGCAGTCGAGGGTCGGTCCCGTTTCGGGTTCCTTTCACTCAAAATCGGGGCTTTGTCCGCAGCAGTGGCAGGGTCCTGATGTGACTTGGATCGACGTTCGAAACGTGGTGGAGATTCGACCTCCTCCTCATTGTCACCCAAGTCCTCATATCCGTCTTCACTGTCATAAACGCCGTCGACGTCCACGCTGCCACCCTCGCTTTCCCCATCGTCTTTAGGTTGGCTCCCGTTGGGCACAGGCGAGTGCATGTGCGTCCACTCCTGCATGTGTTCAAACAGTGAAGTCAGTCAACAGTTCAATCAATCACTTGACAGAATGGAATGACAGTTGACAGGACAAGAGTTACCAGATTCTTTGACGGATTTGCAGTAGAGTAGGGTTGGATCATCTTTGCGCCCAGAGGGTTGTTACAAGCTCCGGTTATACTGCGAAGCCACTGCTCGATAGTTTTTTGTGAAACCTCCTCCGGGTGTGTCTTGGTCGAGTCCTCAACCGGCATAATGCCACATAGTGTGATCGCTTGCTTGGAGACGCTAGATCCGTCGACTGAGGAATGTCTCCAAGAGATCCATACCAGTGACTCCACCATGGATAAGGACTCCTACAGCATCCACCAAGATTCCAACCTGGACTTTTCCCCCCTCTAACACCTTCAAGGATTTGGGAACAGCTGGACGATCTGATGTGAAGGGAGAAAGGCCAGTCGACATATTGGGAGAAGCTGCGTCCTTGCAATAAAACCAGGTCGACTGCCAACCTCGAACCGACTCGGGAAAAGTCATGGAAGGAAAAGAACTATGAGATCCATTTTGAATTCCTAGACCCCCACACACCTGGACTACATGAGTCTTTTCATCCTCAGGATGGGCCTTTTTTGCCGTCTGAGATCTAACAGTGAAAATGTGCTTCAACAATCCCTAGTGGGGAGAGCAGCCCAAGAAACACACGCACATTGTGATGAAGACAGACAAGTAGGAAATCACATTCGGGGGAAGTGATGGAGCTGAGCTCCGAAGAAGTTCAAGAATCCTCTAAAAACGGGTGGGAGTCATGGAAAAACCTCTTTCGACGTGGGAGAGGAGAAGAACCCGCTCCCCCTCACGCGGCTCCGGCTTGCGCTCCCCCTCCGATAGCCTCCAACCACCGTCCGCTATGAGCCCATCGACGACGAGGTTCTCGACGTCAATGGAGGTGACCGTAGATGGGAGAAAATCCCCCTGGATTCACCCCGGTGGCTCGGTGAACCTGGCTGTCAAGGGCTTCTTGGCCTTGCCCTTTGCTGCTCCCTTCTTAGCACACTCCAGCTTCTCCGTGGCTCCCTTTGTCATTGCAGCGGCGGAGTTCGTCGGAGCAGAGCAGAGTGGGCGTTGGAGACGAGGGATGCGGAGGAAGAGAGGGGATTTGGGGGAGAAACACTATGCGAGCTGTGGCGCTTTGGGATTTATACCCTGCCGAGTGCCTCACCGACGTGTGGGCCCGCGAGATCCCCACAAATCCCAACCGCACACGGCGCCTTGTACGTGCCCCCTTGCCCCGATCATGGCATCATCTTCACGGACACGCGCGCTTCCCAAATTTTCGTATCCCGCAAGATCCAGACCTGATAGAGCGACCCATCACATCCAGAGATCCCTTTAGATCACTTGGAATTAAATTGACATTGAACGCTCACTCGGACACTTTTAGGACAGAATCGATACGGGCGAATGACGAAGAATTCAGTCGATGCAAGTTTCATTGAAGCCCTGAAAATCATTCGGAAGATTTGGTGTCCTGTGTCGACCTGGCATCGATACACACCATTCACCACTGGAACCCTGATCCATTCGGGGGCTAATGACGAGGATATGTACCTAGGGTAGGTTCCTAGGCCTGACCTAGATACCCTACCTAAGGACACTATGTTGAAAAGCTTAAGGACCGCAAGGGAAGTTCTGACTGGATTCTCCATGGAGTTCAAGTCACTTGAAAAATAATCCATTCGGTAGCTCCTTCATCCACTCGACAGTCACCTATCACTCGGACGACCCCACTTCCAGTCGACAACAGAAGACCAGAAGCCGCCCCTGAGAAACCAATAGGCAGGCATTAGGCCAGTCGTCATTAATAGCAATTATGAGTACGCTACCAGTAACGCTAGTCTTTATACCCACAATCGGACCCTTGGATGCCTGGCAATTATGAGGGGCAGCGAACTCTATATAAGCCGCCCCTCTCCTCTCGCACAAGGGTTCACAACCTTTGTAATCTCTATTCTCCACACGACAAAGCTCCAAAGCACTGAGACGTAGGGCTGTTACCTCCACGAGAGGGGTCTGAACTCATACATCCGTGTGTACATCCTGGCCATAGTTAGGACTCTGCCCTCTCCTTTCGTACCCCTATATTCTACTGTCAGGCTTGTTCCCACGACAATGCCACCGTATGAATTATGGTTTGGCAGAAACCTAAACTGTCATTTTTCAGAATTTGGGAATGCGATGCTTATGTTTGATAAGCTCAAACCCAAAGCGGTAAAATGCATCTTCATAGGATACCCTAAGGAAACATTTGGGAATACCTCCTATCTCAGAGCCGAGGGCAAAGTGTTTGTTGCTAAAAACGGGTCATTTCTCGAGAAAGAGTTTTTCATGAAAGAATTGAGTGGGAGGAAGATAGAACTTGATGAGGTTGTTGAACCTTTGTTTCAACCAGAGAGTAGCCGACGTAGAAAGAGTTTTCTGTGGAGCCTACATCAGTTGAAGAGGAAGTTAATGATGATGATCATGAAGCTTCAGATCAAGTTACTATCGATCCTCGTAGGTCGACAAGGATCCATACTGCTCCTGAGTGGTACGACAACCCTGTCTTAGCGGCCATGTTGTTGGACAACGATGAACCTACGAACTATGGAGAAGCAATGATGGGCCCGGATTCCAACAAATGGTTAGAGGCCATGAAATCCGAGAAAGGATCCATGTATGAAAACCAAGTATGGACTTTGGTAGACTTGCCCATTGAACGACAGGTCGTTGAGTACAAATGGACATTTAAGATGAAGACAGACGCTGATGGTGAATGTTACCATTTGTAAAGCTCGACTTGTCGTAAAGAAGTTTCCACCAAGTTAAAGGAGTTAACTACGATGAGATTTTCTCACCCGTAGCGATGCTAAAAGTCTGTTGGAATTATGTTAGCAGTTGCTGCATTTTTCAATTACGAAATCTGGCAGATGGATGTCAAAACATTGTTTCCTTAACGGTTTACTTGAGGAAAGATTGTATGTGATACAACCAGAAGGTTTTGTCAGTCCTAAGGATGCTAAAAGGTGTGTAAGCTCCAGCAATCCTTCTATGGGCTGGAGCATGCATCTTGGAGTTGGCATATACGCTTTGATGAGGTGATCAAAGTTTTTGGGTTTATACAAAGTTTACGAGAAACTTGTATTTACAAGAAAGTAAGTGGGAGCACTATAGAATTTCTGATAAGTATATGTGGTTGACATATTATTTATCGGAAATGATGTAGGAGCACTGTTTATCGCATCCTCACCAACACCCTTTGTCCTCAGAAGGGTCACAACTCTGAAGAAGAAGAAGTTGAGGGAGTCATGAAGAACATGATATTCAACATCATTCATGGGATTCCCATCTACTACCACGATTTCTTCATGAGGACATTGGCCAATTCAACATTAGCCCCTTTTGAATTGAAGCCTAATGCTCCCTGCATTATGAAATTCATCAGATCAAGGTCTTCAATTCCCTTCAAGGTTGACTTCCAAAATCACTTCGGCTTTTTGCCTCCGATTGAAGTCCTCAAGAACACAATTGACAGAGACGATGTTCTTCTGGCCTCTGATGAAATTGATCTGATTGAGGAGTTAGGATTTCGCTAGTGCGAATTGCCTACAAGTGAGGAACATGATAAGCCTGAGGACTTTCATAGTTCTAAATTCTGACCGTTGTTGTGCTTAGCGCCAGCTGTCCCCAATCATCTTATCCACATAACTGTCATATCATTGGGGGCATTTATGTCTTATCATGTCAGGTTGGCTGCTCCGAGAGAGAATCGACACTTGTCATTTGAGAGCAACCCATCCTCCGAGGACTTTGAGAGAAAATCATCAGTGAGGAAAAACCCAAATCCAAACCACCAAACCCAAAGTGATTGAGCATCACTGAAGATATTGTTCTTGTGTGGAGCCGACGCTTGTTACCTTTAAGGACTATGTATCCTCCAAACGGTTAGGTGTCCTGTTCTAGTGCATCTGCAGTCAATTGGGGATCACGGAGTGACCTTGGCCTAGAGCATCCAGCAGTCAATTGTGGATCACCGAGTGACTAGTTTGTGAGGGTTTTGGAAGTCTACCCTGAAGACTTACCACGAGTGTTGGGGAAGGACTTTGTGACCTTAGATCAAGGAGAATACGGTAAGGACTGTGTGTCCTGGGACTGTGTGTCCTTTGGTTTAAATACCAGGCCGCTCCAAACCAGATGTACGAGTGTCACCGTAGTTGGAACTGGGTCATCAAACCATTATCTTCATCGAGCTACCTGATTCTATTTCTTCAACCCCTCTATTTCCTCGTATACTTGTTGATGAAATTGATCGTTACTGTTTGAAGAATTTGACTGAATACTTTCACAATTTCCTCACCTCAAATTCTTCAAGTTACCTTGTTCCTCACGTGCTTATCCTGTATTACGCTACCTGTAATCTGTGCATGTTCATTTCATCATCATGACTATGCTGTTGCTATGTTTCTCATGCACTTGATTACTTATTCGGCTGCTAGTTATTCATCACAATTCAAATTCCTCAAGTTGAAATTCCTCAAGTGATGAATTTGTAAAAATCGCCTATTCACCCCCTCTAGTCGATATAACGCACTTTCAATTGGTATCAGATCAAGGTACTCCCTTGTTCTATGTGATTTTGGTTTAACCACAAGGAGTTCTAGTTATGTCGACTGCAGGTATGATCAAGGTTTCCGCAGGATGTCCTACCTTCGATGGGACGGACTATCCCTACTGGAAGAACAAGATGCACATGCATCTTGAGGAAATTGACAACGATCTCTGGTATGTTGTGGAAAATGGTGTTCCCTCTGTTACTCCCACGATCAACACTGCTGATGTGAAGAGATTCAAGCAACTCAATTCTCAAGCGAAGAATATCATCTGTGGCCATTTGAGCAAAGGTCAGTATGGCAGAGTGAGTGCTTTGGAGTCTACTAAGCTTATCTGGGATAGGCTGTCCAAAGTCAACGAAGGTGTTTCCACTCAACGCGACTCTCGTGTTGATGTTCTTCGCAATCTCTTCAACCGCTTCAAGAGGCTCGACAATGAAAATGTTCAACAAACTTTTGATAGTCTCACTGATATGTCCAATGAGCTTCAAGCAATGGGTGCTACTGATATCAGTGACCATGAGGTGGTGAAGAAACTGCTAAGATCTCTTGATTCCTCATTCGATACTCTGGCTTTGATGATTCAAGAACATGGAGACTACAAGTCAATTGATCCTGCTGATATTCTTGAGAGACTCAATACTCATGAATTCCAACAAGCTGAGAAGAGGGACCTCTATGGGCCAAGCTATGGAAGATCTCATGCTTTGAAGGCAAAAGCAATTTCCTTATCCGAAGGCAAAGATTCTAATAGTAGCCTTGGTGATCCTGAAGAACTGAGTCAGGAGCTAGCAATGCTCGTGAGGAAATTCCAGAAGTTCTCGAGGAGAGGTGGATTTGGAAAGTCATCAAAAAGTGGTTTGAGGAAATCAGATTCCTCAGATGACTACAAGAAGAGAACTTGTCACAAATGCAAGAAATCTGGTCACTTCATCTTTGACTATCCTCTCTAGGAAAAAGAATCAAAGAAGAAGAAGAAGTACAAGGACGAAAGTTCTGATGAATCAAAGAAAAAGAAGAAATCTTCAAAGTCCTCATCTTCAAAGTCCTCAATGCACAAGATAATAGTTCAAAAAACGCTCGGGCTTTCATTGGCAAGGAAATGGACTCAGAAGAAGAGTCTGAAGAATATGAAGAATAAGAAGAATCTGAGGTGGAATCTGAATCTGGTCTCGTTAGCCTTGCTCTCGCTACCACTTTCATCAGTAAGTCCATCTTCAACGATGAAGAAAATGACTACTCCAACGAATCTGACGTCAACAATGATGATTATGCTCCCACCTATTGCTTCATGGCTAACCGTTCCAAGCTACATAAGCATCAATCCTTCTCTGAATCAAGTGATGGTGAATCTGATGAATATGTGAAATCTAGCTATGCCGAACTTGGTAATATTGCTACTAGGCAACAAAGTGCACTTTAAAAGCTTCAGAAAATGCTAGACAAAAGCGATGATCTGTTGAATGAGGAAGTGGTCGGACTCAAACTCTGTCTGATGATCTCAAAAATCTTCAGACAAAGTATGATAACCTTCAGAGTCATCATAATGCTCCCTTAGCCGATCATGAGAAGCTTTCTTATGAATTTCTTCAAAGAAAGCAAGATATTGAGAAACTAAGGGTGTCACATGAGGATCTCCAAAGGGCAAACGATTCCTTACTGGCTCAACAGATCAGTACCGCTCAAGAAGAATTTGTTCCACCTTGTTTAAAATGCATCGAACGTGAAACTGCTAATTCTTCACCTGAATGTTCAAATGCTTCTATTGCTGCAAACTCTTCAACTATTCCAGTGGTCACAAATTCCTCATCTGAGGATACCACAAGTATCATCGACGAGAATGCAGGGTTGAAGGAATTGTATGTGACATGCATGTACAAAAGTCTCAAAGGTCATGAACCCCTTTGTGATGTTCTCAAAAAGCAGATTCTGAACAGGAACCCTAGGAAAGAGGGTATTGCCTTTGAGAGGAAACTCAACGCTGATGGATCCTACTGGACACCTAAGTAGTACCCCAAAAACTCATGGGTTGCTGCAAAAGGACCTCCTGTAGATCCATCCACTTTATCTGGCTTTACTTGTGAAACTTCATATTCCTCTGATGAGTCACTTGACTCCAACTACAAATTCTTCAAAAATCAGAAAGGTGAAGTATTTGCTAGATTTGTTGGAACTAACTGCAAGAATGGTTCACCTAAGAAGAAAATTTGGGTTCCCAAGAGCTGCCTACAAAATCTTCAAGTGAGTGTCCTCACGACACCACTCATGAAGAACAGGAACCCCAGATCAAATTCCTCATATGGACCAAAGTCTTCACTTGGACCAAATTCCTCAAATGGTGAAAAATATCATTCTCGTGCTAATGCCTCTGTTTCGCAAGGAAAATCTAAGAGTTCTGAATATGTGCATTATTCTTCAAATCATTATGTTCATAAGTCCTCGAAGAATTTCTTTGCTTATTCATATGAGTACTCCCACCTGCGTCCTGTAAAATGAAGCACACTAGCTTCAATGCCTCCCTTCTCATATGGTGCTCACAGAATGATGAACTCTTTGCCACCCCTTTAGATGTGGGTGGTGAAGAAATTGAACTAATTTCTTATGCAGGGTCAGATCTCCAGATGAACTTTAACATCTGATGAATTTGCTGGAGACCCGAGGAAATGCTTGAAAGGACGCAAGCTAACCATGTAGAAATGAATTCCTCATTTCTCACGTTCACACACTGCTTTACTTACTACATTGTGTGATGAAATTTTGTCTGATGAAATTGATGTCATATTCTTCACTTTGAAGCATACAAGTTTGTAAGTTGTACTAATTCATCTGCAGGATGAACCTCCAAAAGCTACTGAGTGGGTCCTCGATAGTGGATGCACAAACCACATGAATGGTGACAAGAATCTACTGATGAATTTGCCACTTTCTCCATCTCATCTGAAGCATATCACCTACGCAGACAAAGGAAAAAGCAAGGTATTGGGTCTAGGTAAGGTTGCAATCTCAAAGGACCGAACCATGGATAAGGTGATGCTTGTCGAATCCCTCGGGTTCAACCTTATGTCTGTCTCAATGCTTTCTGATCTTGATATGGTTGTCGTATTTGGAAAATATCGTTGTGTTGTCATCATGGAATGTGACAATTCCAAAGTCTTCAAAGGCTTTAGGAGAGGAGACTTGTATATTGTTGATTTTTCTATAGGTCCTCAGCCTACCACATGCCTACTTGCAAAGTCCTCAGAAGGCTGGCTGTGGCATCGACGATTTGGACATGCTGTTATGAGGAACTTGCACACGCTCGTGAAGAAAAAGCACGTCATTGGCATTGAGGGTGTCAAATTCCTCAAGGACCACCTTTGTGGTGCATGTGAGTCTGGGAAGATGACCAGATCCAAGCATTCCTCGAAGACAATCATGACCACAACTCGACCCTTTGAATTGCTTCACATGGATCTCTTTGGCCCCACTCATTACTCCACACTAAAAAATTCTTCAAGTTTGTATAGATTTTTCATTGTTGATGATTACTATTGTTACACTTGGGTGCATATTATTTTGTACAAGTCTAAAGTGCAGGATGTCTTCA
Source organism: Hordeum marinum (assembly GCA_022496015.1). NCBI lineage: Eukaryota > Viridiplantae > Streptophyta > Magnoliopsida > Poales > Poaceae > Hordeum > Hordeum marinum. The sequence goes on along the minus strand of CM039676.1, from coordinate 248,188,035 downwards.
GACGATTTGCTTCAAGGGCCTCCACAAACTTCGGCGTCAAGATCAAGCATATCAGGAGTGATAATGGGACTGAGTTCAAGAACACCAATCTTGATGAATATCTTGATGAACTTGGTATTACTCATGAATTATCTGCCCTATATACTCCTCAGCAGAACGGTGTCGTGGAGCGCAAGAACATGACTCTTGTTGAGATGGGACGCACCATGCTTGATGAATACAAGACTCATCGTCACTTCTGGCCTGAGGCAATTGATACTACATGCCACTTCATCAATAGGGTATATATTCACAAATTCTCCAAGAAGACTTTGTATGAACTTATGACTGGCAAGAAACCCAATGTAAGTTATCTCAAAGTCTTCGATGCAAAATGCTAGATTAGAGATCCTCACCATAGTTCTAAATTTGCACCGAAAGCACATGAAGGTTTTATGATTGGTTACGGAAAGGACTCACACACCTACAGAGTCTTTAACACCTATCACCACAAGATTGTTGAAACTATAGATGTGCGCTTCGATGAAACTGACGGCTCGCAAAGAGAGGACCTGCCTTCTATGCTAGATGAACAGTCTCCCGAGGAATCCATTAAGCTGAAGGCTACTGAACATGTCATACCCACTGAGGAAGTCATTCCGACGAATGAAGACATTCATTCTGATACACCTGAAGAAAATGGCGCTGAAGAAAATCCTCAGCCATGTCAACCTACTCATCCAAGAGTTGCAAATGAAGTGCAGATTGACAAAATCATAGACGACATCAATGCACCAGGTCCCCTCACTTGATCAAGAGCTTCCCATTTGACTAAATTTTGTGGGCACTTTTCTTTTGTCTCTATCATAGAGCCCACCAAAGTTGATGATGCATTCAAGGAGCCTGAGTGGATTCAAGCTATGCAAGAGGAATTGCATCAATTCAAGCTCAATAATCTGTGGGAACTTGTCAAGTGGCCATATCCTCGCAAGCATAACATCATAGGTGCCAAGTGGATCTACCGCAACAAGCAAGATGAAAATGGACTTATGGTAAGAAATAAAGCTCGTCTTGTATCTCAAGGCTACACACAGGTTGAAGGGATTGACTTTGATGAAACTTTTGCACCTGTTTCTAGACTTGAAGCTATTCGCATATTGCTTGCTTAGGCTAACCATCATGATATCATCTTATATCAAATGGATGTGAAAAGTGCATTCCTTAATGGTAAGCTTGAGGAAGAAGTATATGTTTCTCAACCCCCAAGTTTTGAAGATCCTAAGCATCCTGACAAAGTCTTTAGAAAGGCCCTCTATGGCCTCAAGCAGGCCCCTCGGGCATGGTATGACACTCTGAAGGAATTACTCATGAAGAAAGGCTTCAAACCCGGTTCACTCGACCCAACTCTTTTCACAAAATCCTATGAAAATGAATTGTTCATATGACAAATATATGTAGATGATATTATCTGTGGCTGTACTGATAAACACTACAGTGATGAATTTGCCTATATTACGAGTGAAGAATATCAAATGCCTATGATGGTAGAGTTGGAATTCTTCTTAGGTCTTCAAATTCGTCAGCAAGACAATGACATCTTGATCTCTCAAGATAAATCCCTCAAGGATGTTTTGAGGAAATTCGACATGCAAGATCGCAAAGGCGTCAAAACTCTAATGCCTTCAAAAGGCCACCTCTACACTAACGAGAATGGTAAAGATTTCGATCAGAAGGTATATCGCTCCATGATTGGGTTTTTATTGTACCTATGTGCATCTAGGCCTGATATTATGCTGAGTGTTTGTATGTGTGCCTGATTCCAAGAAACACCGAAGGAATCACACCATAAGGCTGTGAAACATATTCTTCGATACTTAGCTCACACACCAACGCTTGGATTATGGTATCCCAAGGGCTCAAATCTTCACCTCGTCGGATACTCTAATGCTGACTATGCTGGAGATCGTGTGGATCGCAAGTCAACCTCAGGCACATTTAATTTCCTCTGACGATCCTTAGTCTGTTGGTCCTCAAAGAAGCAGAACTGAGTGTCACTATCTACTACTGAAGCTGAGTACATTGCTGCTGGTTCATGTTGCACTCAGCTACTGTGGATGAAGCAAACCATCAAGGACTATGGCATCAAGTTGAAGAATGTGCCTCTCTACTGCGACAACGAGAGTGCCATCAAGATTGCTTACAACCCAGTTCAACATTCCAAGAGCAAGCACATCCAGATTCGTTATCACTTTCTTCGAGATCATGTACTCAAGGGCGACATCTCCATCGACCACATTCCCACTGAAGAACAACTGACCGATATCTTCACAAAGCCCTTGGATGAAAAGAGATTTTTCAAGTTGCGGTGTGAGCTAAATATCTTAGAATCTTCGAATGTTCTTTGAAAAAGGACACACATCCTAACACTTATGCAAAATTGATGACTTAGATGTGCAACACGCGAAGTAACGTTTTTCTTCAATCAATGAAGAATAGCCCTCTAAGTGTGAAGAGATTAATGAAGAATTTGATTCTCAGAACCCTACGACAATTGTACGCGGTGTCTGAAATCATCATTCTTATACGGTGGGACACGCCACCAACCATAGTTGAAATTCTTCAAAGTTGAGTTTTTCGTCAGTTTGCAAATTCCTCAACTCTTCAAATTCACCAACTTCTCAAATTCTTTAAACTATGAAACTCATGTTCTTCATTCACTATACACACACACACACACACACACACATATATATATATATATATTGAGCTTTCAATGTCCTAAACAACATTCACTTATTGCTAATTCTTCAAGTTGATTTTCATCTAAGTGAATATGATCGGACCCTTTCCCCTCTATGCTAAACTCAACCCAGTCTGTTCACAAATTCTTCATATGCATTCTACTTTGAAACTCGTTCAAAGTCTTCACCGTGTCCTTGACAGGTGATGAATTTGCGAATGAAAACTTTGAAATTTTCACCTTCAAATTTTCGGCGTTTCCTGCTCAAACTGTTCCGATTTCCACGGCTGGATAACCCACAATCCTCCATTATTGCCACTACTCAGAACGTGGGTGACACATGTCGTGAGGAGAGCAAGGATCAGGGGCAATCTAGTCTAAAATTTTCGGAGAGATTGGTTTTCACCTCCGCTATAAATACCCCTTCCCTTTCACTGTGCTTGGTTATTCCTCACTCCCACTCTCCCCCGATCTCAAACCTAGCACCACCGGTAAAATCATTGCTGCTAGTGTGGAAGAGTTTCACTGCCTCGACCTTGCTGTCCCCGTACTCGCATCGACCGCGGAAGTCTTCACCTCGTCGCCGTTGTAGTTGTCTCCCTCTGCCAAGCTAGGGCGTAGGAGATCTGGACTGACGAACTTCCTCGATTTCATCTCATAGTTCGTCGTGTTCTTCATCATGGTAAATAAAATCTTTTTTTACTGCCCTTGTTTGATCCTCAAGTTTTCCTGAATTTTCTCAAAGGTGTTTATTCTTCAAGAATCTCAGTCTAAAGAATCTTACATGTTCATACACTTGATGTTTTTCCCTAAGTTATGATTTTCTTCAAGATTCCTCAATTGTGCGAATCCTCAAAATTTGCACAACTCTGGAACCTAAGACAAAGAACAATTAGTGAAAATCCTCAAGACACCCATGGTCAAATTCCTCACACTTGATGTTTTTTTAAAAAACTTCTAAGAACGCATATGACCTCTTCAAATTCCTCGCACCTATACTCTGTTCACTAGTACAAACATGTCCGCTGATGAATCACTAGGTTCTCATCAACTTAACTCATTTGCAGCATTTCTTGAGGAAAAACTGTGCACTTCTTCAGAATCTTCAAGAGTTCAGAATCCTGAGCCGAAGAAAATGGCTGATGGGAAGAAGCCACAAAAAGGTGGAAAGAAACTTGAAGTGCAGACTGCTTTTGAGATACCTAATGACTTGTATGAGGAATATTGCACGCCAGATGAACAAATTCATGCCAAAGAAACAACAAAGTAGAGAAAGATCCGCTTATAGAAAATTGAGAGGAGATGGGCAAAGGAGTGGAAAGAATATCGCTATGTCACTCCCAAGTATATGATGAAATTCGCAGTTCAACCCCCTTGTAGCAGGCCAGCCTTGGCTCCAAATCAAATAGCTGATCCCACTAGTCTCAAGACTGGTAATGACTTTCCTCACGAATGGGAAAAACAACAAGCCAAGCTGGCGAAGAAAGCAAAAGAGGCTATGGAGAAATTCAACGAAGACTCTGTTGTTGCTGCCACTGCCGGAGCCTCTATGAGTGCTCCGAAGAAATCAATTGTGAAGAAATCTGCTATGAATTCAAAGTCTTCAACTTCAGAATCATCACTTTAGATTCCTCAAGCAAAGCCTTCAAAGGCCTCAGCCACTGGTTGAGTTGCTGGTCAGTCCTCTGCTGCTGCCGCAAAGACCTCAACACCTATGCACCTTGCATCATGTCAGAGGACAGAGGGCTTCCCAATTGCTTCAAGGGTCTCTGCAAGTCCCTATGCTCAAGCACAGTCTTCAACAAGTCCTGCTCTCTTGAAGCTGAAGAAAACTGCGGGACGAGGTCAAAGACCAAGTCCTCACACTAGCAAAGCTATAGTGAATGTACCCTCAGGATCTGAGCATGATGATGAGGCTGATGATGAAGAACTGGAAGAAATCATCAGAGAAAGTCAGCAAAAGGCTGCAATAGCCAAAGTCAGCTCTGTTCCTCTTATGCTGGATCCCAAGATGATCCTCAACTTCATTGACATATGGCATGAGGATCCCAACACCCCACTTTCCTCACTAAACCTGCCTCTTGGTGTGGACCATGTCCTCACCCACTTTATTGCTGAGGAAAAATGGAAAAGAGATCAAGATGAGGGAGCTAAGAGGAACAGGGCTTGAAAAGAAAAATTTCTGAGGAATAACGTGATGAATTTGACTCCAAATCAACTCATCACTATTCAGTCTGAAAATCGCGACCTCTTTGAGGAACAAGACAAATATGATGCTGAATGGAAGGGCACAAAAGTAAGATTTGTCAGGGCGGCCCAAGCTGCCGTTAAGGATCATAACTCAAGGGTTGCAGCTCGATCGCAACCACAAATTCCTTAGGCTACAGAATTTGCTCAGCCTGCTGATGAAACTGCTCCCGCAGCTGAAGAAACTCTGGCTGCTGACGAACATGACATGACAACCTCCACTGTTGTGCTTGAAGAAATTGCCAGGCCAGCCGAAGCTTTTGCTGTGCCTGAGGAAATTGAGACCACAAGGGTGACAACATTAGCTACTCTTGAATAAAATGCTCCTCCTCCACCCTCTGTAGAAACAGCAAAATAGTCAAGGGTGAAGATCATCAACCTTCCTTCTGCATCAGAAGCAAAGAAGACCAAGGTTGCGGAGATGAAGGCACTGAAACGAAAAGCATCAACTTCAGATTCCTCAACAGTGAAGAAATTGAAGACACTACCAAGTTCTTCAACAGAACCGTTTGATGCAACGCCTACCAGCTCCGTGCCAGCCTATGCAATAGTGCCATTTGGTGTTGACTATGTCATCCCAAATGATGATCAAGAAGAAAATGATGAATATGCTGCTACCTCAGAGCAGATTGATGAAGAAATTGAAGTGGAAGCAAATGCTTCAACTCCAAAGGTATCATCGCCACAGCCTCAGTTGACTGCTGAAGAGGCCGGCATTGAAGAAATTGATGCGGGATGTGGACATTGGCAATACAACCCCTGTCATCAATGATGAATATTGGGAAGCTACTCACCCAAATTCCTCAATGACCACTCCCCTGTCACAGATTCCTCAGTCTCTAGCACAGGCTGAAGAAATTCATACAGGATCTGATGACTTGGCCGCAACTACCACTGAAGAAATTCCAGCTGCATCAGGTGAAGAAATTGTTGCTCCAACTGCTACAGAGGACACTACTATGCAAATTCCTCAGTTTGAAGAAGTTCCTCCTATGCCTAAGGAGATTGTGGGCCGCTTCAAGCCAAACCTTCAGCCAAAGCCACGAATGCCATTCAAAGGCTCAAAGCACCCCAAATTCCTCAAGACCAATTTCTTCGATGAGCACATTTTCTTCACTAGACCCAATCCATATGACTCAGCTAGGGCCGGTCGCACCATATTCTGGACTCCTACACAGATGAACTATTATGCATCAGTATTGTTTGACAAGAAGGAAGTCTTGAAGCACCATCAAATTCCTCATGCGGATATGGAAACAATCCCTTCCTTGACACCGGTGCTTGCAGTTCTTCACGATGCAGGAATTCTTTCGTTTGTGTGGATATCTCCGATTGGAATGAAGAACTAATGCTTCAATTCTATGACACTCTACACATCACAGGTGATGCTTCTGACATCAACTCATGGGTCTTGGATTGGATGACCGGGTCAACCCATTACACTACACCAGCCTCTGAATTGCTTCTGTCAGTCCCATTTCCAATTCCTTCAAAAGAAGCACACTGCCTGTTTGATGAACCCGCTCTGCCCGACCATATGATGCAAGTGCCGATGAAGCCATTGGCTGCTGGAAAACCTCAAAGGTCCACCTTCCTTGTGAAGGATTTGCACTATGTGCCCAGGATTGTTTATCGCATCCTCACCAACACCCTTTGTCCTCAGAAGGGTCACAACTCTGAAGAAGAAGAAGTTGAGGGAGTCATGAATAACATGCTATTCAACATCATTCATGGGATTCCCATCAACTACCATGATTTCTTCATGAGGATATTGGCCAATGCAGCATTAGCCCCTTTTGAATTGAAGCGTTATGCTCCCTGGATCATGAAATTTATCAGATCAAGGTCTTCAATTCCCTTCAAGGCTGACTTCCAAAATCACTTTGGCTTTTTGCCTCCGATTGAAGTCCTCAAGAACACAATTGCCTCAATTGAAGGAAAAGGCAAAGATTCATTGATGAAAGTACTCGTCCATTGGATGGTCAGTTTCGCAAAGCTACATCTTACTCCACCAATGATGACACTGCTACCCAGGACTCTACTGCAAAAGCCTCAACGCAAAAACCTCGAGAGTCTGCCCCTCGTGTGATGATAGATCGTGAACTGCTCATAAGTCTTCATCAGAAGGTTGATCGCAATCACAAGTGGGTGAAGAGTCAGTTTGCTTCAATTGTTCAGAACATGACTGTGACGCAGAATTCTGTGAGGAAAAATCACTACTATGTGCATGAAATCTTCGATCGCGCATGGGCCATTCTTGCACATCTCAAGACTCTTGAGGAACTCAAGGAAATGGACTTTCAGCAAAACTTTGACTGGTCTCATCCTCCTCAAAAGAAATTCAAGAAGGTTCAAGTTCCTCAGTTGGTTACAAGTTCATAGTCTTCATCACGCGAAACGGATGAAGCTGAGGATATTGACGACACTACGGCAGGCCCGACATCGACAAATGACCCCGACAACGCTGGCGGTCCTTCCTCGCCAACAAGATGAAATTCTTCAAGGGGCGTTAGTCCTCAGTTTTCGTCCCTTTTGGTCTTCGATGACAAGGGGGGAGAAAATTTGAGTTAGTCTTCAAGCGGGTCTCTATATATGGGTTGTTTTTGTTTAAGTTACAACTCTCGCTCTTCTGAAGCTTTTATTGGTTGAGTTATAAACTTAAGTCCGATGGTGGTCTAACTCTTTTGAACTACTTTTCACATGCTTATTTCCTCAAGCACCTTAATGCATGCATGCTGAATTTCGTCAGACACCATTTTCATCATGCATTTCAAATTCTTCATCTCATATGTTAAATGCGTGTATGAATTACAAGATATAGGGGGAGTTCTCCATGTTTTTAACCTGCCATGTGAATTTGCAGTGCAAAGCAAGTTCCTCAAATATGCACATCTTCAGGGGGAGTTCTTCTATATCTTGCAATCAAATTCCTCAAACTCAATACTTTCACTTCATATGTTTATCCCTGTTGGAAAATTAACCTATTTGTCATCAATCACCAAAAAGGGGGAGATTGTAAGTGCATCTAGTGTCCCTTAGTTATTTTGGTGTATTGAAGACTTATAGGTTAATGAACTAATGTGTTTGTGAGTGTACACATGCTCTATAAGTCGATGAGGAGTTTGATATATTCGGAGATTACCGACCCCTAAAAATGTATGTCTTCAACTGAAGACTTTGATGAAGACTTTGGTATTCACTGAAGACTTTGAGAATGAAGAAGTTGGTGTGACCTTGAAGATATGAACGAGGACTACGAAGCATGAAGACTTTTGTTTTCGTAGTTTCATTTCCTTTCTTTGAGTCATAGGGAACACCGTACTGTTAAAGGGGGCCAAGGTAATACTAAGGAAAATTTCCAACTGATGCTCAACTCCAAAATCCTCAACCTGTCCAATCCTTCGAGTGAAGCCTTTTGGAAATCTCTTATGGTTCAGTCAAGTTCTTTAGTGACAGAGACGATGTTGTTCTGGTCTCTGATGAAATTGATCTGACTGAGGAGTTAGGATTTCACCAGTGCGAATTGCCTACAAGTGAGGAACATGATAAGCCTGAGGACTTTCATAGTTCAAAATTCCGGTCATTGCCATGCTTAGTGCCAGCTGTCCCCAATCATCTTATCCACATACTGATCATATCATTGGGGGCATTTATGTCTTATCATGTCAGGTTACACCCTGGCTATAAATATCCACCCCAACCACTAGTCGGTTGGCTGCTCCGAGAGAGAACTGACACTTGTCATTTGAGAGCAACCCATCCTCGGAGGACTTTGAGAGAAAATCATCAGTGAGGAAAAACCCGAATACAAACCACCAAACCCAAAGTGATTGAGCATCACTGAAGAGATTGTTCCTGTGTGGAACCGATGCTTGTTACCTTTGAGGACTGTGTATCCTCCAGGCGGTTAGGCGTCATGGTCTAGTGCATCCTGCAGTCAATTGGGGATCACGGAGTGACCTTGGTCTAGAGCATCCAGCAGTCAATTGTGGATCGCCAGGTGACTAGTTTGTGAGGGTTTTGGAAGTCTACCCTAAAGACTTACCACGAGTGTTGGGCGAGGACTTTGTGACCTTAGCTCAAGGAGAATACGGTAAGGATTGTGTGTCCTCTGGTTTAAATACCAAGCCGCTCCAAACCAGACGTACGACCGTCACAATAGTTGGAACTAGGTCATCAAACCATTGTCTTCATCGAGCTACCTGGTTCTATTTATTCAACCCCTCTATTTCCTCATATACATGTTGATGAAATTGATCATTACTGTTTGAAGAATTTGACTGAAGACTTTCACAATTTCCTCACCTCAAATTCTTGAAGTTACCTTGTTCCTTACCTGGTTATCCGATATCGCGCTACATGTAATCTGCACATGTTCATTTCATCATCATGACTATGCTGTTGCTATGCTTCTCATGCACTTGAGTACTTATTCCACTGCTAGTTATTCATCACATTTCAAATTCCTCAAGTGATGAATTTGTAAAAATCGCCTATTCACCCCCCTCTAGTCGATATAACGCACTTTTAGAGAAGGATCGTGATGGGACCATGGGATGCTCGGCGATTTGGATAACGAAGACATTCGACTACATCAACCGTGTTTCTTAATGCTTTCCGCTTAGCGATCTACAAGGGTATGTAGATCCACTCTCCCTCTCGTAGATGTTCATCACCATGGATAGATCTTGCGTGTGCGTAGGAATTTTTTTGTTTCCCATGAAACATTCCCCAACACCCCCATGCACATGGGACTCTAGGGCCTGGCCGCCTAGCCCACCAGGGGCCGATGCGCCACCTCTTCGGCCCATGTGGCCCCTAGGGTGGGTAGTCCCCTTCCGGTGCACCCCCGGGACCATTCAGGCACCCCCGCTACATTACCGATGACGCCCGAACTTTTTCCGGTGACCAAAACAGAACTTCCTATATATGAATCTTTACCTCTGGACCATTACAAAGCTCCTCGTGATGTCCGGGATCTCATCCGGGACTCGGAACAGCCATCGGTCACCAACATTCATAACTCAATAATTCCGAAACGTCACCTGAACATTAAGTGTGCAGACCATGTGGGTTCGAGAACTATGTAGACATGACCGAGGCACCTCTACGGTTAATAACCAATAGCGGGGCCTAGATGCCCATATTGGTTCCTACATATTCTACTAATATGTTTATCGGTTGAACCTCTATGTCAAGGATTCAGTTAATCCCGTATGTAATTCCCTTTGTTCTTCGGTATGTTACCTGCCCAAGGTTCGATCGTCAGTATATCTATACCTAGTTCAATATCATTATTGGCAAGTCTCTTTACTCGTTTCGTAATACAAGATCATGTGGGTAAATCTTTAGTCTCTTTGCTTGCAAGCTCATTATGATCTTGTATTACCGAGTGGGACCTGAGATACCTCTCCATCACATGGAGTAACGAATACCAGTCTTGATCCATGCCAAGTCAACAGACACCCTCGGAGATACCTGTAGAGCACCTTTATAGTCACCCAATTATGTTGCGACGTTTGATACACACAAGGTACTCCTCCGGTGTTAGTGAGTTGCATGATCTCATGGTCATAGGAACAGATACTTGACATGCAAAAAACTATAGCAATAAACTAACACGATCATATGCTACGTTCATAGTTTGGATCTTGTCCATCACATCATTCTCCTAATGATGTGATCCCATTATCAAATGACATTTCATGTCTATGGCTAGGAAACCTCGACCATCTTTGATCAACGAGCTAGTCTATTATAGGCATACTAGGGACACAGTGTTGTCTATGTACCCACACATGTATTTGATTTTCCAATCAATTGAATTATAGCATGGATAATAAACGATTATCAAGAACAAGGAAATATAATAATAACCATTTTATTATTGCCTCTAGGGCATATTTCCAACAACGATAAGGAACGCCTCCACGAGCTGTCACTTCAACTATTACCCAGACCAACAGTGGTGATCACCAAGCTAGGCAAAAGCCTAAGCTTGGGGGAGTACGTATTTCTTACGAACATTACATTAATGTTCACATGCTTCATATAAACTGTCGGTGTTCATCCTCTTTCATTGTATATCCATGTTAGCTTTATTTTTTTACCTTCTTCTTGTGTGTTCGAAAAACTTTGAAAATCCAAAAATATTTCTCACTTCTTTTCTGTTTTTCTTTTCTCATTTAATTAGTTGTAGTACCAAAAAGAAAACCCAAAAATAATTCCTTTGCATGTTGGGAGCTCTCCCATGTAAATAGTTTTTCTCGTTCTTGTTTTCCCTTAGTTTATTTGCTTTCTTGAGAAAATAAAAACTCAAAAAAATGTTCCAGTGTGTTTCTCTTAATTTCTTTTCTTTTCGTTGAGTCGTTGAAAGGAGAAGACCACGATGAAAATGTTGAGCGGCTCCTATATGCTTTATTGTTGATCTAATAGAGAGCCAATATTACTTTGCCTTCTCCCTTGTCTGAAGCTGCCCTGCAGATTCCAGCTTAGTCCATGACATTCTTGCACTATTATTATTATTACATCATTCAGTCATGCAAGTGAAAGGCAACAATGACGATATTTGATGAAGTGATAGTGGCAAGGGAAGCTAGTATGGACTCTTCTTGTTTTTCGTTTTTGTAAATGTGTTTAGCTCATTCGATCTTTATTCAATATATCATGACTAAGCATGTTCATGATGACAATTAGAGATTATAGTTTCTCATGCCATTCTTAAATAGCCCGGAGTGGATAATGATTTATCTTGTGTGTCAACATGCATTAAAATGGTTATGATGTGGTATGGTAGTATGGTATTTCCCTCTGAGTAATTCGAGCGGCTTGACTTGGCCTATGTGCAAACATGTATTTTATTCAAAACCAATGTAGCCTTCATAATGTTTAAATTTAGAGTGTTCATAACCTACCCATGCTACGTCCAATGTTAATTATTCATAATGCATGCTCATGACCATATTCACTCTCTAGCTGGTCGCTTCTCAGTCTATTTCTAGTCTCCACCTGTAATAAGTGGAAAAGCTGCTTGTGCATCCAAAATCCTTAAACCATGTTATTCCACATGAGTCCACAATACCTACCTATATACGGTATTACCTTGTCGTTCCAAGCAAATATGCATGTGCCACCTCCAATATTCAAATAAACATATGTTTGGTGCACTCGTCCCTCTCATGGAGCGACGATGCAGTCGGTATCTTCGAAGCTAAGTGAGTTTTTCTCAGGACGGTCGTTTATTCGCCGTCATTGCATGGGAGAGGCTGGTAAAAGGGATGCTCAGTCCTGAAAAATCAAAAGTAATTAAACAAAACTCCTTGGGACAGTTGTATGTTGGCAGACACCCATGGATTCGGCCAGCCATGGTTTTTGTATGGATGGTGGATAGGAGTAAACTTTATATTTTTTTTGGGAACCGCCAATAATGAGTTTAGCATGGGAGATATTGAAAACATTTGTCGTAATGTTGACAAGAAAAGTGTACTACCCCAAAAACTATATTTCCAATCCTATTTTAAACTCTGAGGTCTGGCACCTCTGCAAATCAAAGCTTCCCTCTGCGAAGGACTTATCTACTTACTTTTATGTTGTGCCATCATCCTCTTACTAAAAGCACCAGACCGGAGAGCACTATTGTCATTCTTATGCATTGAGTCTAATTAATGTTGGATGTTAGTATGACTGGATCTTTTCTACCCTGGATTATAATGTTTAGTCGCTACTTCAACCTCAGAGGTGCTTTGCATTTAAGTTTTGTGGTCTCGGAAAGGGCTAGCGGAGTACCATGTCACCATATTACATCATGATTGTTTTGACAAATTGTTGGCATGTGAGATACTTTATTATTACTTGTTAGTTGTTTATGTATTGCCATGAGTAAATGTGATATTTAATTGTTATCATGGATGTGGTTATTTATAATTTATGTTGAAAACTTGAACACTAGCTAAGCATGTGTATAATGACGAGAACAAAAGAATTTGTAAAATTTTTGTTTATCGCTTTTAGTTTACCAAGTGAATTGCTTGAGGACAAGCAATGCGTTAAGCTTGGGGGAGTTGATACGTCTCCAATGTATCTAATTTTCCAGATACTTTTGCTCTAGTTTGGGACTCTAATTTGCATGATTTGAATGAAACTAACCCGGACTGACGTTGTTTTCAGCAAAACCACCTTGGTGTTATTTTTGTGCAAAAATAAAAGTTCTCAGAATTGAACGAATTTTTTTTGAATTATTTTTGGAATATATAATGAATTATGGAGTGAAGAACTGCCGGAGGGAGGCTGCCAGTGCGCCACAAGCCAACAGGGCACCCCCAGGCCACACCATGATGGCTTGTGGGGGCACGTGGCTCCTCCGACCCTAATTCTAGTCCTATAAAATAACATCATCGGAGAATAAATCAGAGAGAAGTTTTCATCGCGTTTCACGAGACTGATCCGCCGCCACCTCTTGTTCTCCTCAGGAAGGCTGATCTGGAGCCTGTTTTGGGCTTCGTAGAGGGGAAATCATCGTCGTTGTCATCACGAACCCTTCTTCATCAACATCACCATGATGCTCACCATCGAGAGTGAGTTTTTCCTTTGTAGGCTTGCTGGAAGGTGGTGGGATTGGAGGAGATTGATCATGTAATCGAGTTAAGTTTGATAGGGCTTGATCCCTATTATCCACTATGTTCTAAGATTGATGTTGTTATGGCTTTGCTATGCTTAATGCTTGTCACTAGGGCCCGCGTGTCATGATTTCAGCTCTGAACATATTATGTTTTCACGAACATGAGATTGATTTGGATTCTGTCTTGCAAGTTGTATGCACCTATTATGTGTCTTGATCCGCATACCCCAAGGTGACAATAATTGGGATTCTTTCCGGTGATTGCCGCAGGTTGAGGAGTTCATGTATTCACCATGTGTTAATGCTTTTTTCTGGTTCTCTATAAAAAGAAGGCCTTAATATCCCTTAGTTTACAATAGGACCCCGCTGCCATGGGAGAGTAGGACAAAAGATGTCATGCAAGTTCTTATCACAAGCACATATGACTATATACGGAATACATGTCTACATTATATTGATGAATTGAAGCTAGTTCTGTGTTGCCCCAGTGTGTAACTGTTACATGAATGATGTCATCTAAATCATTATACATCACTGATCCACGTGCCTATGCTTCACATATACTGAATCTTTCTAAGTTACTATTATTCTTGTTACTGTCACACTTGCTACTCGATTGCTATTGATACTACTAATAATAAAATTGCTACTGTCATTATTATTGCTACTCCTACTATTTTCCATGCTACTAAACTTTTGCTGCAGAGAGATATCCTATGTGTGGTTGAATTGACAACTCAACTGTCAAGGCAAATGAATATTCTTTGGATCCCCTTGTGTCGAATAAATAAATTAAGGTGAAATACTACACATGAACATTGTCGCGACCCCCTATACTTGTGGGTTATCAGTGGGGAAGGAGGTTTGGGTGGATCATCATGATGTACTTCTTCCTCCTCTTCATCTTGTCGTGTACCACTTGTGGATGCCTCCATGTCATTTTGAGGTTCGCCTTGACGCGAAGTAGGAGCTTCCACTTGTGGAGATGAAGTGCTTTCCTTCACCTCCATGGGATGAATCTTGCTGATGGACAAGTCTTGAATAGCTTCCGAAGGTTCCTTATCTCCGAGAAGCTTGTGTAGATAGAGTGGGTTTATTGCATGACAAGTTGTTTCCACAACTTTTTCCCAAAAGTGCCTTGGTGTCTTGTGTTCGCCGAGCATCGTTCTATCCATCTCTGTGAGAGTTTGGTTCTTCCTCTCGACAACTCCATTTTGTTGAGGCGTGTACGTAGATGAGAACTCATGTGAGATACCTTCTTTGTCAAGAAAGGTGTCCACATTGGTGTTCTTGTAACATCCCAAAATTTTATTTTGGAATGTTATGAATATAGTTATGCATCTATCATCACCATTGCTTGATTGTATGTGATAGTTGAAATGTCTTTTCTGACTTTCTGAAAGCTCTTTCTACTTTTCCCTAAGTTGCTTTCACCTATTTGAAATTTTGGTTAAATGTTCAAAATAAGAGAGGAGGAACATGACACTCCACACCAGGGTCAAATTGGTGAATTATTTGAACATAATAACCAGGGGTTATTTTGAAAATATTTGCAAAAAGGATTTAAAAACAATTAGGACATTTCTGAAATAATATTTTTTTCAAAGTGTTCAAATGACAGAATAGAAATGTTCATTAAATATCATTTATTATTCTGTTAATTTTGATATATAATACCCCTATATTTACAAACGATTTGAATGCTTTAAAAGCTTTTGAATGTCTCTGGTAAATTATTAAAAAGAAACGGTAACCGTTTCCGGTATTAAACGGGCCGGCCCACCGGCTTTAAAAGCCGAGACCGTTACCGGTCGGCCGACCGAGCGCAGTAACGCTCCCGCTCTCTCACTGACACCGGGTCCCACCCCGTCCGACCGTTGCCCCGGAACGGTCATCGTCTTCACTCCCCGCGCTCGCCGGATCCGACGCCGGCCGTTACTCCCCCTCGCCGGATCTCTCTCTCCTTTACTCCCCCTCACCCCTCGAGCGCCCTATAAGAACCGGACCACCCCCCCGCATCCATTTCCCCCCCCCCCCCCGAGCCCCTTCTCTCTCTCGCTGAGACGCCGGCAATTGCTCGCCGGAGCTACTCCCACACCGAAGCTCGCCGTCGACCGTAGCCACCACCTCCGACCACCATTCACCTCGCCGTCGCCACCAATCGACTCCGGAGAACCGTCCCTGTCGCCCAGACCACCTCCCCGTCCTCCCCGACCACCGGAACACCTCGCCGTTGCAATCGCCGCTACCGGACTCGCCGGAGTACCCCGACGCCGGCAACCTCCCTCCGTAAGCCCCCTCGACCGTCGGATCCCGAACCAACGGCTAAGATTAGAACGAACTCAAGTCCGAACCGTTTTCTTATATCGATCGGTCGCCCGCTCTATTTCACCTACCGCACGCCCCCCTTAACCAATCGGATCGCGCCACGTCACCCCCTGGCCGACCGGTAGAATTTCACCTTTTTTCTGATTTTATTTAGAAAACAGAACCTATTCTAATTTTGTTTTAGCTATATCTTTTAACCTGTTTAGAGTTTTGAGTTGATTCTTTTTGCAATAGCTCACATTTTTCATGTAGTTTCACCCTGTACTTTTAATTTCAAATTTGAACTATAAAATTTGAATTGAATCAAATTTGCTTAAAATCTTCAAATCTGAATAACTAGAGTTTAAAAATAGATTTTGATATGATTCTTTTTGCTACTGTTTGGTATTAGTTAGGACTATCTTCATGCATAGTTTGAGAGTTTTCATGATCTATTTAATTACTGTTTTAACCAAAAACAGAATCTGCTTATTATTATAATAGTTTTATAAACTTAACTTTAATTAATTTGATTTAGAATTAGGTTTTAATTGTTTATTAGGTTCTGTTAGCAAGCATTTAGTGTTTTTACTCACTGTTAATAAAAATATAATTTTTCTTAGATTAAATTTATCTAACATAGGAATCACAACTGACTAATGGTTTTGCTTCAAACAAAGTTTTATATAGTTTAATTCTGTTTTCCTAAAACAAGTTTATTTGTAAATTCCTTTATGTTAAGTACATGTTTTCTAATAAATAATAAGTTTAGTTTTCATTCTTTTGTTAGTATAACTCTAGTTGATCCATATAGTGTTATTCAAAACCTTTTTATAAACTTTACTAAAGTTTTCCCAACAAACTTGAATTGATTTTTTCCCTTTGATAGTAAAATATTCTATTGTTTTCCTTGCTGTCAACAATTGTTTTGCTATTTCAAAATAGTTTTATTATGTAGTAGTGTTTTCATCATCTCCTTTGGAAAACAAAACTTTATGTGTTTTCTTACTTATGACTTGTGCATTGTTTGTTTCAATTGTTTACTAGTTCCTTGTTGTGTGTGTGTGTTAGCTACAATATTTTGATTGTATGCTTATTTGAGTGCATTGTTTGTTTCGTTAGATTATCCGGAGTGCGAAGCCTGTTACCTAGAGTCACTCACGTACGAAGATCATCAATCAGGCAAGTCACTTTGATCATGTTTTACCCATGTTTTATATGCATTAGTTCTACCATCTCCCCAGTTGCATGCAAGATAGGTTAGTTGGAAACTTGGTTACATTGTAGTAGTATCATGTGGTAGATACCCCTCTCAACCCTCTTTGACAACATTGGCCCCGGGAAACGTTGTTTTACTTTTGCTATGCTAATAGTAGACGGGGTTGGTTGTGTGATTCATGGGAGTTGAGAGAGTTAATAATTTCAAGACCTACATAATGAGTAAGATTTCAAGACTCCAAGTTTTCAACATACCTCTGGGTGGATGATGGTTGAACGGCGCCCTGGAGAAACCAGTGGTTAGCCTAGGTGATGCTGGAGATGGCCAGTATTCACGCGGAAAGGTCCACCCAGGCACAAAGGGATGGATGGGTGCTTTAAGACCCAAGGCTTACCTGCACAGCCACAAGTCATTATGGGCTCTGGCTTGGTTGGATATCGTGGTAACTCTGGACAGGCGGTGCTACGAGAGGTAGAAGAACGGTAGGAAAGGATGGGCACCGTCAGAGTCGCAGGGAAACCCTTTGGAAGACCATGTTTTGGTCATCCGTTTCTCAAACACCCTGAAGTGCGAGAAACCAAACGGAGGCAACCAAATCTTGTGGGGAACGTGTGCAAAACTCTGCAGAGTATTTCAAACCTAATCGATTAGCCGTGTCCACGGTCATGGACGACTTGAGCCAAAGGAATTGGAACTTCCGGAACTCTCAACACAAATAATATGATGATGTGGGAATTTAATAATTTTGGGTATGAGAATTGGTTGGTGGAACCATCTCATTAATCAACCAACTTAGTAATGTTTTGCTTAGCCCCTTTTCTTGATGTAGGAAAAATTGGCTTTACGCAAAACTTACCACCCCACCTGCCATATATGCATATAGACTAGCTGATTATTTTCACACCTCTACTGTGACTTTGCCGGCATATTCCATATGCTGACCTACACGTCTGCAACGTATCATGTTGCAGAGTATTTTTCCGACCAGGAGTGAGGACGCGTTCTATGCTCAGTGAGATGCCCTTGGAGTCGGATGGACTCATCTACCGTCGACGCTTCCGCAAGATTTAGATATTTCTCATGAGTTGGCTTTTAGCCACTTTATTGTAATTTTTATTGTAATAAAGGACTCGATATGAGATTTCGATTAATATAATGCTGTGTGATTTCCCTTTGATATATACATGGATGTACCGTGTGTGTACCAGCATGATCTTGGGATGGTACGGAAACACCGGAGACTTGACCTTTCAGGTCGGGTCGCTACAGAAATGGTATCAGAGCACACGCTGACCGTAGGACGTAACCTCTAGGATTGGAAAGCCTTAGGATTGTTTTTCTTTGTCTTTAAAAATTCTTATACTCTCATCTATTCGTTTCTGACTCCTCTCCGATTATTTCAAAAATTTATAGATGGCCACCTTCATCCCAGTGTTGATCACGGAGTTTTGCTAGCCTGATGCAACGATGCCCTTTGGTAAGGAGCTGATGAGGATCGTCAAGGACGTGAGGATTGCTTTGCCGAGCATCACCGGGATTCCTATCATGTCATTTCCCCAAGATGGACGCTACAGGATCGAGGTGCATATTCCAGGGAAGACTTTTGGGAATCGGAAGGAACCCATCGACCTCAAGTTCGTGGCACCCAGTTGGATACTTGGAAGAGACATGGATATTCATCGTGCCCTTGGACGTATTCAGGAAGCATACAGAGGTGGAACCATTTCACCAGGACTCAGCATGGTTTGTCGCAGAGATGCCAATGGAAACATTATAACACCTCCCACTTCAGACACCACTATTTCCTATGTCCAGACCTTGGAGACTCATATCAGGACTCTGGAGCTTCGAGTTCGTGCTGATACGAAGACAATCAAGAATCTGATGAACCGCGAGCTGGACCTTGAAGCTGATCTGCGAGAGGCCAACTATGAACACGAGCATGAAGTGAAGGACTTCCTAGAGAGGATTGATGAGCAGAATGCACGCATCGCCACTCTTGAGGAGCATCTAGACATGGGAGAAAACCTTCACCCCGAAGGAGACATGGCACCCTTCATCAGCGACGATGAAGACTATGAGGAAAGCACCACCGGAGGACCTACGACTATGCACTTCTGAGGAAAAACATTAGTTATGCCCTTCATGTATCTTTTATTTTAGTCGTTAAAGCGTAGGTCGATGCTTAGTTGTCTGAGATTGTATTTCCGATGTTTGACATTGATTGAATAAATGAATGAGTGTTTGGTGTGATATGTTTGTTGCATTGCATATGGGTAGTGAATTTTTTTTAGACCCTTGTTCTATTCTAATTCTCACCCCTCTGAAAACAGCAAGATGCCTCCACGACGTGAGACCGACTTCACTTTCCCACCAGAACTCACTCAACTCCTTCAGCAACAGAATGCACTGATGCAACTATTGATTCAGAATCAGACCAACAATCAGAACAACAATAATCATCACCATCCACCCCAGACTGACAATCTCACCCATTTTCTGAGGTTGAACCCTCCAATTTTCTCCAGCAGCACTGAGCCCATTGTGGCAGATGACTGGCTCCGTAAGATGGAGAGAGAACTTGTCACCGCTGGATGCACTGACGCTGAGAAAGTGCGATTTGCCGCACATCAACTGGAAGGACCAGCAGCATCATGGTGGGAGAATTACACCACCACATATCCTATTGCAGATGTGACTTGGGAGCAGTTCAAGCTTGCTTTCCGCACCGCTCATGTTTCAGCTGGAGCCATGAGTCTAAAGAAGCGCGAGTTTCGCAACTTGCGCCAGGGTAATCGCTCTGTGGCCCAATATGTGGAAGAGTTTAACATGTTGGCCCGTTATGCCCCAGGAGATGTGGCCGATGATGCGGCCAAGCAAGAAAAGTTTCTGGAAGGACTCAACGATGAGTTGAGCATACAGCTGGTAGTGGCTAATTTCAACAACTACCAAGAGCTGGTGGATAAGGCCCTCATTTTGGAAGGTAAACAACAGCAGATTGAAAACCGCAAGCGGAAGTACACTCAGGGGAAGTTCAACTCTGGAACTCATCAGAAGCCTCGTTACTCCCCGTACTCCGGGAATACCGGATCAGGAAACGGTAAGTTTGGAAAGCACACTCATGCTGTGCACAACCATGGAGGTCACCATCATGGAGGAAATGGGAACAACCGTTCCAACCATGGTAACTTCAAGAGTGACAATGGGAATGGGAACAACAACCAGCACCGTCAAGTTCCTGCTCAGAAGGATCTGAGTCACATTACCTATTTCAAGTGCCAGAAGACAGGGCACTATGCTACTGAGTGTCCCCAGAGCAAGCAAGGCAATGGAAACGGCAACAACAACGGCAATGCAGCAGTTAAAAAGCCCAATCCGTTTCCCCGTGCTCAAGTGAATCACATCGACGTGGAAGAAGTCTATGATCAACCCGAGACTGTGGTTGGTAAGTTTTTATTGCATTCACGCCCTGTTACAGTACTTTTTGATTCCGGTGCAACTCATTCATTCATATCAAGGGTAGTTGTGGATAAGTATGGTTTGCCCACCAAAACCCTTAGTCAGCCCATTCAGGTCAGTTCCCCAGGAGGTATGATGATGGCAGGGATAGGATGCCATGCCTTGAAACTCAATATAGGAAACCATGTTTTTCCCACCGACCTCATCGTCTTAGAGTCACAAGGATTGGATGTAATCCTAGGCATGGATTGGATGACCAAGTATGAAGGAAATCTTGATTGCCCTAGCAAGTCTATTTCACTCACCACCCCGGAGAACAAGAGGATTAAGTATGTATCCCGACGCACACGTATGAGTGCTCGGTTAAATTCTCTCACAGGAGTTGTTCAGGAGGAAGTACCTGTGGTAAAAGAATTTCCAGATGTATTTCCGGAAGAATTACCAGGAATGCCACCAGATAGGGAGATTGAGTTCTTAATAGAGCTACAGCCAAGGACAGCCCCAATTTCCAAGAGACCCTATCGGATGCCCGCAAATGATCTGTTGGAAATCAAGAAGCAAATTAAGGAGTTATTGGACAAAGGTTATATACGCCCAAGTTCTTCACCTTGGGGAGCCCCAGTTCTTTTGGTGGAGAAGAAGGATAAAACCTTGAGAATGGTAGTCGATTATCGTGCCTTGAACGAGGTGACTATCAAGAACAAGTACCCTCTACCGATGATTAACGATTTGTTTGATCAGCTCATAGGAGCCAAAGTATTCTCCAAGATCGATCTTCGATCAGGGTATCACCAGTTGAAGATTCGTGAACAGGATATACCCAAAACAGCTTTCACCATGAGGTATGGCTTGTATGAGTATACGGTCATGTCTTTTGGATTGACTAATGCTCCTGCCTACTTCATGAATTTGATGAACAAAGTATTCATGGAATACCTAGACAAGTTTGTTGTGGTGTTCATCGATGACATTCTGATATTCTCCAAGAACGAGGAAGAGCATAAGGAACATTTGCGTTTAGTTCTGGAGAAGCTAAGAGAGCATCAGTTATATGCCAAGTTCAGTAAATGTGAATTTTGGCTGACGGAAGTCGGATTCCTTGGACATGTTATTTCCGGAGATGGAATAGCAGTGGACCCCGCTAAGGTTGAAGCCGTCACCAAGTGGAAGTCACCCATCTCAGTTAAGGAGATCCGTAGTTTCCTCGGACTTGCCGGTTATTACCGGAGGTTCATTGAGAATTTCTCAAAGGTTGCCAAGCCCATGACAGAGTTGTTGAAGAAAGAATCCAAGTATGTTTGGACTGTGGAATGTGAAGCCAGTTTCCAGGAGTTAAAGGAACGTTTGGTCACAGCCCCAGTGTTGATCTTGCCCGATATTCGGAAGGATTTCCAGGTTTATTGTGATGCTTCACGACAAGGACTTGGAGGAGTACTTATGCAGGATGGTAAAGTTGTAGCCTATGCTTCCAGACAGCTACGACCTCATGAGTTGAATTATGCCACTCATGACTTGGAGTTAGCAGCCGTAGTGCACGCACTCAAGACTTGGAGACATTTCCTTATCGGAAATAGTTGTGATGTTTACACCGACCATAAGAGCCTGAAGTATATCTTCACGCAGAAAGAGTTGAACCTCAGACAGAGACGATGGTTAGAGTTAATCAAGGACTATGACATGAGATTACACTACCATCCAGGTAAGGCTAATGTTGTAGCCGATGCCTTGAGTCGGAAAACTTATGTGAACACACTCACAGCTGGAGGATTATCCCAAGAGTTAATCGATGATCTCAGAGAGCTCAAGCTAGAGATAGTTCCAAGAGGATATGTTGCTACACTGGAAATTCAGTCCACCTTGACCGAAAGAATTCGTGAAGCCCAGAAATCGGACAAGGAGATAGCTGAGATTAAACAAAGAATGAAAGATGGCAAAGCTAAAGGTTTTCGTGAGGATGAACACGGAACTCTGTGGTTTGAGAACCGCATCTATGTGCCCAATGACCCAGAGCTCAGGAAGTTGATACTTCAGGAAGCCCACGATTCACCTTACTCGATACACCCAGGCAACACCAAGATGTATCTGGATTTAAAGGAAAGTTATTGGTGGACAGGTATGAAGAAAGATATTGCAGAGCATGTTGCGATATGTGATGTTTGTCAGCGAGTAAAGGCAGAACATCAGAAACCAGCAGGGTTACTCCAACCTTTGCCGATACCCGAGTGGAAATGGGAAAAGCTTGGTATGGATTTCATCACAGGATTACCCAGGACCCGTTCAGGTTATGATTCCATCTGGGTAGTGGTTGATCGCTTGACCAAGGTAGCACATTTCATTCCAGTGAAAACCACCTATACCAGTGCTAAGCTAGCCAAGATATATATGACCAGAATCGTATGTCTGCATGGAGTTCCGAGGAGTATCGTGTCAGATAGAGGAACACAATTTACCTCAAAGTTTTGGCATCAGTTACATGAAACTTTGGGTACGAGACTGGAGTTTAGTACAGCTTTTCATCCGCAGACAGATGGCCAGACTGAGAGAGTCAATCAGATTCTAGAAGACATGTTGAGAGCTTGTGCGCTAGATTATGGATCTAGTTGGGACGAAAACTTGCCTTACGCAGAATTCTCGTACAACAACAGTTATCAGACCAGCCTAAAGATGGCCCCTTTCGAAGCTTTATACGGAAGGAGGTGCAGAACACCACTGACATGGGATGGTGTTGGAGACCGACAACTTTTTGGTCCCGACCTTATCCGAGATTCTGAAGAGAAAGTCAAGTTGATTCGTGACAGACTCAAGATAGCTCAATCTCGACAGAAGAGTTATGGTGACAGCAAACGTAAAGAAGTGATGTATGAAGTGGGAGACCGAGCATATCTTCGTATATCCCCGCTTCGAGGAATCAAGAGGTTTGGTGTTAAAGGAAAATTAGCACCCAGATTCATAGGTCCCTACAAAATTCTTGAACGCAGAGGCGAAGTTGCATACAAACTGGAATTGCCAGAAGGATTATCCGAAGTTCATAATGTGTTCCATGTGTCACAGCTGAAGAAATGTCATACAGAGATGGCTGATATCCCTCTGAGAGATACAGTGCCCCTAGAGGCCATACAACTTGAAAGTGATCTGACTTATGAGGAGAAGCCTGTCAAGATCCTCGAGACATCCAACAGGGTTACCCGCAGCAAGATCATCAAGTTCTGCAAAGTTTTGTGGAGTCACCATACTGAGGAAGAAGCCACCTGGGAACGCGAAGAAGATCTTCGTAGAGACCATCCGCACCTATTTTTTTTAGCCAACCCGAATCTCGAGGGCGAGATTCATCTTAAGGTGGGTAGGTTTGTAACATCCCAAAATTTTATTTTGGAATGTTATGAATATAGTTATGCATCTATCATCACCATTGCTTGATTGTATGTGATAGTTGAAATGTCTTTTCTGACTTTCTGAAAGCTCTTTCTACTTTTCCCTAAGTTGCTTTCACCTATTTGAAATTTTGGTTAAATGTTCAAAATAAGAGAGGAGGAACATGACACTCCACACCAGGGTCAAATTGGTGAATTATTTGAACATAATAACCAGGGGTTATTTTGAAAATATTTGCAAAAAGGATTTAAAAACAATTAGGACATTTCTGAAATAATATTTTTTTCAAAGTGTTCAAATGACAGAATAGAAATGTTCATTAAATATCATTTATTATTCTGTTAATTTTGATATATAATACCCCTATATTTACAAACGATTTGAATGCTTTAAAAGCTTTTGAATGTCTCTGGTAAATTATTAAAAAGAAACGGTAACCGTTTCCGGTATTAAACGGGCCGGCCCACCGGCTTTAAAAGCCGAGACCGTTACCGGTCGGCCGACCGAGCGCAGTAACGCTCCCGCTCTCTCACTGACACCGGGTCCCACCCCGTCTGACCGTTGCCCCGGAACGGTCATCGTCTTCACTCCCCGCGCTCGCCGGATCCGACGCCGGCCGTTACTCCCCCTCGCCGGATCTCTCTCTCCTTTACTCCCCCTCACCCCTCGAGCGCCCTATAAGAACCGGACCACCCCCCCGCATCCATTTCCCCCCCCCGAGCCCCTTCTCTCTCTCGCCGAGACGCCGGCAATTGCTCGCCGGAGCTACTCCCACACCGAAGCTCGCCGTCGACCGTAGCCACCACCTCCGACCACCATTCACCTCGCCGTCGCCACCAATCGACTCCGGAGAACCGTCCCTGTCGCCCAGACCACCTCCCCGTCCTCCCCGACCACCGGAACACCTCGCCGTCGCAATCGCCGCTACCGGACTCGCCGGAGTACCCCGACGCCGGCAACCTCCCTCCATAAGCCCCCTCGACTGTCGGATCCCGAACCAACGGCTAAGATTAGAACGAACTTAAGTCCGAACTGTTTTCTTATATCGATCGGTCACCCGCTCTATTTCACCTACCGCCCCCCCCCCTTAACCAATCGGATCGCGCCACGTCACCCCCTGGCCGACCGGTAGAATTTCACCTTTTTTCTGATTTTATTTAGAAAACAGAACCTATTCTAATTTTGTTTTAGCTATATCTTTTAACCTGTTTAGAGTTTTGAGTTGATTCTTTTTGCAATAGCTCACATTTTTCATGTAGTTTCACCCTGTACTTTTAAATTTCAAATTTGAACTATAAAATTTGAATTGAATCAAATTTGCTTAAAATCTTCAAATCTGAATAACTAGAGTTTAAAAATAGATTTTGATATGATTCTTTTTGCTACTATTTGGTATTAGTTAGGACTATCTTCATGCATAGTTTGAGAGTTTTCATGATCTATTTAATTACTGTTTTAACCAAAAACAGAATCTGCTTATTATTATAATATAGTTTTATAAACTTAACTTTAATTAATTTGATTTAGAATTAGGTTTTAATTGTTTATTAGGTTCTGTTAGCAAGCATTTAGTGTTTTTACTCACTGTTAATAAAAATATAATTTTGCTTAGATTAAATTTATCTAACATAGGAATCACAACTGACTAATGGTTTTGCTTCAAACAAAGTTTTATATAGTTTAATTCTGTTTTCCTAAAACAAGTTTATTTGTAAATTCCTTTATGTTAAGTACATGTTTTCTAATAAATAATAAGTTTAGTTTTCATTCTTTTGTTAGTATAACTCTAGTTGATCCATATAGTGTTATTCAAAACCTTTTTATAAACTTTACTAAAGTTTTCCCAACAAACTTGAATTGATTTTTTTCCTTTGATAGTAAAATATTCTATTGTTTTCCTTGCTGTCAACAATTGTTTTGCTATTTCAAAATAGTTTTATTATGTAGTAGTGTTTTCATCATCTCCTTTGGAAAACAAAACTTTATGTGTTTTCTTACTTATGACTTGTGCATTGTTTGTTTCAATTGTTTACTAGTTCCTTGTTGTGTGTGTGTGTTAGCTACAATATTTTGATTGTATGCTTATTTGAGTGCATTGTTTGTTTCGTTAGATTATCCGGAGTGCGAAGCCTGTTACCTAGAGTCACTCACGTACGAAGATCATCAATCAGGCAAGTCACTTTGATCATGTTTTACCCATGTTTTATATGCATTAGTTCTACCATCTCCCCAGTTGCATGCAAGATAGGTTAGTTGGAAACTTGGTTACATTGTAGTAGTATCATGTGGTAGATACCCCTCTCAACCCTCTTTGACAACATTGGCCCCGGGAAACGTTGTTTTACTTTTGCTATGCTAATAGTAGACGGGGTTGGTTGTGTGATTCATGGGAGTTGAGAGAGTTAATAATTTCAAGACCTACATAATGAGTAAGATTTCAAGACTCCAAGTTTTCAACATACCTCTGGGTGGATGATGGTTGAACGGCGCCCTGGAGAAACCAGTGGTTAGCCTAGGTGATGCTGGAGATGGCCAGTATTCACGCGGAAAGGTCCACCCAGGCACAAAGGGATGGATGGGTGCTTCAAGACCCAAGGCTTACCTGCACAGCCACAAGTCATTATGGGCTCTGGCTTGGTTGGATATCGTGGTAACTCTGGACAGGCGGTGCTACGAGAGGTAGAAGAACGGTAGGAAAGGATGGGCACCGTCAGAGTCGCAGGGAAACCCTTTGGAAGACCATGTTTTGGTCATCCGTTTCTCAAACACCCTGAAGTGCGAGAAACCAAACGGAGGCGACCAAATCTTGTGGGGAACGTGTGCAAAACTCTGCAGAGTATTTCAAACCTAATCGATTAGCCGTGTCCATGGTCATGGACGACTTGAGCCAAAGGAATTGGAACTTCCGGAACTCTCAACACAAATAATATGATGATGTGGGAATTTAATAATTTTGGGTATGAGAATTGGTTGGTGGAACCATCTCATTAATCAACCAACTTAGTAATGTTTTGCTTAGCCCCTTTTCTTGATGTAGGAAAAATTGGCTTTACGCAAAACTTACCACCCCACCTGCCATATATGCATATAGACTAGCTGATTATTTTCACACCTCTACTGTGACTTTGCCGGCATATTCCATATGCTGACCTACACGGCTGCAACGTATCATGTTGCAGAGTATTTTTCCGACCAGGAGTGAGGACGTGTTCTATGCTCAGTGAGATGCCCTTGGAGTCGGATGGACTCATCTACCGTCGACGCTTCCGCAAGATTTAGATATTTCTCATGAGTTGGCTTTTAGCCACTTTATTGTAATTTTTATTGTAATAAAGGACTCGATATGAGATTTTGATTAATATAATGCTGTGTGATTTCCCTTTGATATATACATGGATGTACCGTGTGTGTACCAGCATGATCTTGGGATGGTACGGAAACACCGGAGACTTGACCTTTCAGGTCGGGTCGCTACAGTTCTTGAACTCTGATCCGTTGTCGCTACGAAATTTCTTGATCTTCACTTCAAATTGATTTTGCGCTTTGCGAGCAAAGTTCTTGAAGATCTTTTGTACCTACGACTTGCCATCTCTATAATAATCATGATGCTTCTATGTCCGCATTTTGTTTTTATCGATACCACTCTCTTGAACCATGTGGGCATGTTCTTCGATATCGGCTTTCGCTTGAGGACAAGCGAGGTCTAAGCTTGGGGGAGTTTATACGTCTCATGTCTACTACGCAACCTCCCCTCAAGTGGATGACCTAAGGTTTATCAATCCGTGGGAGGCGTAGGATGAAGATGGTATCTCTCGAACAACCCTACAAAAAAATAACAAAGAGTCTTTTGTGTCCCCAACACACCCAACACAATGATAAATTGTATAGGTGCAGTAGTTCGACGAAGAGATGGTGATACAAGTGTAATATGGATGGTAAATATAGGTTTTTTTAATCTGAAAATACAAAAACAGCAAGGTAGCTAGTAACAAAAGTGAGAAAAAATGGTATTGCAATGCTTGAAAACAAGGCCTAGGGTTCATATTTTCACTAGTGCACGTTCTCTCAACAATACTGACATAGTTGAATCATATGTAAATCTGTCACGTGCGACAAAGAGTTCACTCCAAAGTCACAAATAGAAGAGAGAAAACAAAGAAATTATTGTAGGGTACAAAACCACCTCAAAGTTATCTTTTCTGATCAATCTTATGAGCTATCCCTATAAGTATCACGAACAGACCTAGAGTTCGTACTAAAATAACACCTTAAGATACACATAAACCAAAACCCTAATGTCACCTAGATACTCCAATGTCACCACGAGTACCCATGGGCTCGATTATACGATATGCATCACACAATTTCAGATTCATCATGTTCAATCCAACACAAAGAACTTCAAAGATTGCCCCAAAGTTTCTACCGGAGAGTGCTACCTCTTGAGCATGCGTTGGTTTTCCCTTGAAGAGGAAAGGGTGATGCAGCGAAGTAGGTAAGTATTTCCCTAAGTTGTTGAGAACCAAGCTATCAATCCAATAGGAGGAACAAGCAAGTCACCAATGGATGCACCTACACAAATAATCAAACTCTTGCACACCACACTAGAAAGGGGTTGTCAATCCGTTCACAGTTATTTGCAAGGATTAGATCTGACAGAGATAGATGTAACGATTGCGGAAAGTAAAAGGTAAATAAATTGCAGCAAGTATAGATCTGAAAATATATTATGGAAAATAGACCCGAGGGCCATAGGTTTCACTAGAGGCTTCTCTCTTGAAGGCAAATATTATGGTGGGCAAACAAATTACTGTCAAGCAATTGATAGAAAAGCAAATAATCATGTAGTTATCCAAGGCAATGATCATGCATATAGGCATCACATCCGTATCAAGTAGACCGAAACGATTCTGCATGTACTACTATTAATCCATACATCGACCGACTTCTGCCTGCATCTAGAGTATAAAGTTCATGAAAAACAGAGTAACACATTAAGAAAGATGACATGATGTAGAGGGATACACTCAAGCAATATGATGAAAACCCCATATTGTTACTCTTGATGGCAATAATACAATAGGTGCCTCGCTACCCCTACTATGTCACTGGGTGAGGACATCACAAGATTGAACCCAAAACTAAGCACTTCTCCCATCGCAAGTGTTGGGGAACGTTGCATGTGAAACAAAAAAATTCCTACGCACACGCAAGATCTATCCATGGTGATGAGCATCTACGAGAGGGAGAGTGGATCTACATACCCTTGTTGATTGCTAAGAGGGAAGCGTTAAGAAACGTGGTTGATGTAGTCAAACGTCTTCACGATCCAAATCGCCGAGCGTCCCGCGATCCAATCACGATCCGTCTTGATCTAGCACCGAACGAACAACACCTCCGCGTTCAACACATGTACAACTTGATGACAATCTCTACCTTCTTGATCTAGCAAGAGGGAGCGGAGAGGTAGACGAGTTCTCCGGCACGCGACGGCGTTGCGGCGATGGTGGTGGAGCTATTCCAGCAGGGCTTCGCCTAAGCACCACTGAAACCAATCTAGAGGAGAAACTACGAACTAGAGGAGAGGTAGCACATGGCTGTTTTTCTGTGTCCAAAAAACCCTCAAACATCTAGTATATATAGGAGGAGGGGAGGGAGGACGCTTGGCTCCCAAGGTTGTTCGGCCGAAGTGGGGGGGGGGGGGGAGGAGTCCACCTCGTCCACTCCTAGTAGGATTAGGACTCCTCCTTTTCCCACTTGGGCCTCTCTTCCCACCTTAGGATTTCCTTCCCAGCCACATGGGCTTCCTGTGGGGCTTCGAGCAGCCAACTAAGGGCTGGTATACATTCTCCCACAGCCCATGTAGCCTCTTGGGTTGAAATACCCCCCCCCCCGATGGTCCCCGGTACCCTCCCGACACTCCCGGTACACTACCGATGAGCTCGGAACTTTTCCGATGACCAAAACAGGACTTCCTATATATCAATGTTTACCCCCGGACCATTTCGGAGCTCCTTGTGACTTCCGGGATCTCATCCGGGACTCCGAACAACCTTCAGTCACCACCATACATAACTCTATACTATCGAAACATCAGTGAACCTTAAGTGTGCAGATCCTATGGGTTCGAGAACTATGTAGACATGACTGAGACACCTCTCTGGTCAGTAACCAATAGCGGGACCTAGATGCCCATATTGGTTCCTACATATTCTGTGAAGATCTTTATCGGTCAAACCTCTATGCCAAGGATTCAGTTAATCCCATATATCGTTCCCTTTGTTCTTCGGTATGTTACTTTCCCGAGATTCGATCGTTGGTATCTGTATACCTAGTTCAATCTCATTTCTGGCAAGTCTCTTTACTCGTTCCGTAATATAAGATGCTGTAACTAACACTTTAGTCACATTAGTTGCAAGGCTCGTTGTGATGTTGTATTACCGAGTGGGCCCTGAGATACCTCTCCGTCACACGGAGTAACAAATCCCAGTATTGATCCATGCCAACTCAACAGACACCCTCAGAGATACCTGTAGAGCACCTTTATAGTCACCCAGTTACGTTGCGATGTTTGATACACAAAAGGTACTCCTCCTGTGTCAGTGAGTTGCATGATCTCATGGTCATAGGAACATATACTTGACATGAAGAAAACTGTAACAATAAACTGACATGATCAAACGCTACGTTTATAGTTTGGGTCTTGTCCATCACATCATTCTCCTAATGATGTGATCCCGTTATCAAATGACATCTCATGTCAATGGCTAGGAAACCTTGACCATCTTTGATCAACGAGCTAGTCTACTAGAGGCACACTAGGGACAAAGTGTTTTCTATATATCCACACATGCAGTGTGTGTCCAATCAATACAATTATAGCATGGATAATAAAAAATTATCATGAACAAGGAAATAAAATAATAACCATTTTATTATTGCCTCTAGGGCATATTTCCAACAACAAGAATTACCAATCTAGTTGGCCAAACCAAACCAATAACTCGAAGATGCTTGCAAGGATATGAAATCATGCATATAAGAAATCAAAGGAGACTCAAATAAGATTCATGGATAATCTAAACATAAAATCACAATTCATCGGATCTTGACAAACACACCACAAAAGTAGATTACATCAAATAGATCTCCATGAAGATCATGGAGAACATGGTATTGAAGATCAAAGAGAGAGAAGAAGCCATCTAGATACTAGCTATGGACCCGTAGGTCTCTGGTGGACTACTCACGCATCATCGAAGGGGCAATGGAGTTGATGTAGATGCCCTCCATGATCGAAACCCCCTCTGGCAGATTACCGGAAAAGGCTCCAAGATTGAATCTCTCAGGAACGGAAGCTTCTGGTGGCCGAAAAGTATTTGTGTGTCTCTTTCTGATGTTGGGTGAATATTTGGGTATTTATAGGCCAAGAATTAGGGTTAGGAGACCTGCCAGGAGGCGACAAGCCTACTAGGCACGGCTAGGGGCCCCGCGCCTAGCAGGCTTGTGGCGCCCTGGCACCTCCCCCGACGTGCACTCCAAGCTTGGATGACTTGTTTCCTTCGAGAAAAATTCCTTCTGAAGATTTTATTCTGTTTCGACTCCGTTTAATATTCCATATCTGCAAAACTCAAAAACAAGGAAAAAGCAGAAACTGGCACTTGGCTCTAGATTAATAGGTTAGTCCCAAAATAATATAAAATAGCATTTTAATGCATATAAAACATCCAAAATAGATAATATAATAGCATGCCATCATAAAAAATTATAGATAAGTTGGAGACATATCAGCATCCCCAAGCTTAATTCCTGCTCATCGTCGAGTAGGTAAATGATAAAAACAGAATTTTTGATGTGGAGTGCTACCTAACATATTTATCTAAGTAATATTCTTTATTATGGCATGAATATTCAGATCCATAAGACTCAAAACAAAGTTTAATGTTGATATAGAAACAATAACATTTCAAGCATACTAGCAAAGCAATTGTATCTCTTCAAAATATAATGGCAAAAGAAAGTTACCCCTACAATATCATATGGTCTGGCTATGCTCCATCTTCCCCACATCAAGTATTTATATCATGCACAACCCCGATGAAAAGTCAAGCAATTGTTTTCACACCTTTATTTTCTCAAACTTTTTTTCAACTCTCACGCAATACATGAGCGCGAGCCATGGATATAGCACTATAGGTGGAATAGAATATGGTGGAGGTTGTCAAGGAAACGGAGAAGATAGTCTCACATCAACTAGGTGTATCAACGGGCTATGGAGATTCCCATCAATAGATATCAATGTGAGTGAGTAGGGATTGCCATGCAACGAACGTACTAGAGCTATAAGTGTATGAAAGCTCAAAAGGAAACTAAGTGGACATGCATCATGAAGAAAAATTCCACTAGCCATATGAAAGTGACAAAATAGGAGACTCTCTATCATGAAGATCATGGTGCTACTTTAAATCACAAGTGTGGTGTCGTCGTTTTCTCACGACAGATGCCATAGGGTGGCTTGTCGTAGGTGGTTGGGGACGGAGGACGCCGACAGGATCCGGGTGCGAGATTGAGTACAAGCGGTCATGACACACGATGTACCCAGGTTCAGGGCCCTCCGAGGCAGGTAAAACCCCTAGTCCTTCTTGGTTTAGTTGGATGGATGGATATGTGTACAAGGGTGCTCCTGGAGCTGTGTCTAGAGGAGGAAGAAGGAGCAGCCGACTCGTCTTCCTCTACTACTAGAGGGGTTTTGGGGAGTTCTACGGGTGTGCGGGTGTGATCGGTTGTCCATCCCCGTTGCATGGGGGGCTTGGGGGGTTTTATAGGCCAACCCCCTACTCTATAATATATCTAAAGTACAGGGGTGGGGGACCCGGCTGGCAGCCTCTCCGGCTGGCCAGGGGGTCCCACCCTTTGCGCCGTCGCATCATCCATGGGGGCCACCGGCTGAGCAGTCCTGTCTCCCACTGGGGCCTGCCAGCCGGCTCTGTGATTGGCTCTCACCTACCTGCCACGGCACGGGTCGCCCGGGAGGTGTCGTCTAGGGCCAGCCGGCTGAGGTCTCCGATACGGTCGGCGATACTATAGCCACACCGAGGCAGGTAATCGAGTGGGCGAGGGCGTGCCGACACTGTTCCCTCGCCCGGTCGCGCTCGCCGAAGTCAGTGGCTGGGACGGCCGGACTGTAGCCATGCGCTGCGGTGTGTCAGTGGCCATTGTAGCCACAGGGCCGCCCGTCATGCCGGTCACGTCGTGTCGCCGTACCCACGCGCAGAGGGACGGGACGTTGCATGTCCGTCCCAGGGTCAACTAAGGAGGCGGCCCAGAGGAAGCCGGCCACGCCCAACCGGCCGCGGGTCAAGCCGGCTCCTTGACCAGCCGTCCGGAGCGCGAGCCGGCGTTGGTTCGAGCCGGACGTCCTCCTACCGGCCTCGACCAGCCGAACCGCGTTGTTCTTCTTTGAACCGGGAGGGGAATGACCCCGTTGCTTTGGCATACCTAGGGGTAATAACCCCATCAGTAGTCCCCGAAGCCGGTGGGGGCCCACGTCCGGCGAACGGTGGGGAGCCGGCAGCTTCCCCCAGCGATACCTGCCTCCGGCATGAAGCCGAAAGGGAAGCTGGATTGGCTGTTGGATCCGACGCCTAGGGTACCAGTGCGTCGCTCCGGGACCCGCGTCGGCTCGCCGCGCGCCACGCAGCAAGTAATGATGCGGTAGGCCCACACATGCGGGGGAGATAGGATGTCGGCCTGGGCCTAGCCCGCTAGGTCCTGGTTGTAGCCCGGTAGGCCTTGGGGCGCAGGTCGGGATCCTCTACGCCCCGAAGCGGTCGTTACTACGCGGGGCCACCCACGCGCGCGGGGTTTCTGGGGAAGTGGGTGCAGTTAATCCCACGTCCCCCGGTTGTGGCCTCCCCCATAAAAGGGAAGGGAGGGCAGCGGGTGGAGGCACCCGCGCCCCGCTTGCTCTTTGCTATTCATCTTCTTGCTCCTCTTCGTTCTTCTCGCTCCCTCACGCATCACCGTGCCCGAGCCGGCATTCGCGCCCACGAGCCGCCCGACCGCCGAGATGGCTGACGGACGCGGAGGGAGCTAGGCCAGCTCCGTCGTCGGAGAGGCCGATATCGTGAAGCTCTGCCGTGCGCGCAAGCTGCCATCGGCTGAGCGGGTGGTGACGCGCACGCCAGGCAACGAGCTGGCACCGGCGCTATAGCCAGGGGAACACGTCGTGTTCCTCTGGCAATTCTCCCGGGGCTTCAGGCTCCCGATGAGTCTCTTCTTCCGCCTTTTTTCTTGATACCTTTTACCTCTAGCTGCACCGACCCCAACGCGATCTTGTATCTTTCTGCCTTCGTAACGCTGTGCGAGGGGTACCTCGGCGTTGTCCCCTTCATTGACCTCTTCAATGCGCTCTTCTACCTCAAGCCGTTGAAAGTGAGTGCCTGCGGGGGCACGGTGGTGTTCTGCCGCGGCGTCGCGTGCTTCCCCCTCTGTCTCTCATCGACTCCGTCAAGGGGTGGCACCGAACATTGTTCTATGTGAAGAATGTCAACCCAAACACGGACTGCATCCGGCTGCCGCCGTTCGTCGACGTGCAGTCGAGCCAGATGAACTTGCTGGGGGCTGCCCCGCGTGGCGTGGCCCTGGAGGAGCTCGGCTGGCTCACGCTGCTGAAGAGCTCTGAGGGACTACGACATGTCCAGCCGGTGCGACCCCTGCCGGCTGTCCACCGTCGACCTGACGCCAGCTCAGGTGGGGAAGCGGGTGAATGTCCTCACGACGTTCAAGCTGAAGCCTGTGTCATGGTCCTTCGGCATGGAGCCGTACGACCGCATCAACCGGCCCCCCTGGTAAGTCTTTCGTCGAGGCGGTACTTCCTTCATTTGATGCTTCCCAGCCGGTAGCCGGCTGGAGAACTTACTTCGTCGCGCTGACCGCAGCTACTGGTGCGACAAAACACACCGGATGGCCCGCACCCTCAGATCTTTGAGGCGGAGCGTGAAAAATCCGACTCTAAAGACTATGAGATGGGAGGCCCTCCGGAGGAGGAGGTGGACTCCTCAGGAGGAGATGACGAGCCAGCGGACCCATGAGCCGGCGCCCCCAGCGGAGCCGGAGGATCCGGCACGGCCGGGGAGCCCAGCGGAGCGGGTGAGTTCCCTCTTGCCCCTTCGATCGGGGACTGGATGGATGATGACGATGACATAATGATTCTGAACGAGCCTCCTCCCTCAGCGCGCTAGGTTCGGAGGAGCGAGGAGCGGCCGGCTCAAGACCCGGTGACCGGAGCAGCCGACCGGACGAAGAGGCTGGCCCAGGAGGGGCCGGCAGCCCCATCGCCAGTTCCCAAGCGGGTGAAGGTGGTGGCGCGGAAGCCGCCGCCATGCGGCAAGTGGGCCTTGCCCTTGTCACCGGGTAAGTCTACCTTCCTTTGTTTGTTCTTTTTCTGGGTCGCGAGCCGGTAAGTAACTGGTCCTTGGGCGTTGCAGGGACCCCATCGAGCTCCATGAGGGGGAGCTGGCGGGGGATGCGACGGACGCTGCCAGCCGGCTGGCCCACGAGCATGCGGCCACCCAGCTGGAGGGTAAGAGGAGGCTTGCGGAGCTGTGAGCCTCTAAGTCTGGCACGCGAGGTGGAGCCTCGCACTCTGGAACCTTGAGCAGCCAGAGGCGGAGGGGGTCCGTAGATCCCCCGCGGGCGTCTGACTCGGGGGCGGAGTCGTCCCGGATGTTGCAGCCTCCATCGAGCGAGCTGTGAGGGGCGGCCATGGAAACGCGGGAGCCTCCATCCGCGGAGAAGGCAGCCCAAGGGAGGGCGACGATAGTGGAGCCGACTCCCGAGGCGGCCCGGACCAAGGTGTCGGTCGTGACCCCGCCGGCGACCGAGCCGGCTCGGGCTGACGTGCTGGAGGCCCCGATGGCCCTGGAGGTAGCGTCGGAGGTGGCGTCAGAGGCGGCGGCCACTGAGACGGAGGCGCCCTCCATTGCGATCGTCACGGCGAAGCGGCAGGGGGCGGAGGCGGCGATGGCATCGGGCGGAGGGCCAACGGGAGGCAACTCCTAGACCCTTGTCGTCATGAACCCGCCCCCGACGGCCAGCGTCGTAGAGAGCCCAAGTGGCAACAGCGGCCAAGCCTAGAGGGTCCTGCGAACAATGTAGGAGGTACTCCAAGATTGGGAAGCGCTGGCACGCGTGCCGGCCCTGCCGTCTCCCCAGGCGGGCGGACCAGTCCCCTCCTTCAGGGATCTGGGGAGCGTCCTGGACCGGTGCTGGCAGGAACTGGCCCGGTTCGCGGAGGCAACGGACGCCGCTCTGCAGCGTGCCGAGGTAAGAACGGTCATTTTGCATTGTCTTAGGATTCTCAGTGGGGGCGCGCAAGCATACCCACTGGGTGTAGCCCCCAAGATGCGGGTCGGCTGACCGGCTGACGGGCAGTTGGGCCGGATCTCTTTTGAGCATGCCCTGATCTTTTCCTCCTCGTGACAGGAGGGAACCTCCCTGCGGCAGAAGCTGTTCGAGGAGGCGGTCGCCATCCACGACCGTCGCGAACATGGCCTCGACTGCTTGGAGGATGAGCTAACGCGCGTGCGAGGTTAGTTGAACTTCGCAGGAGGGGGGTGCAGCCCCTGAGAGTCGGCTGACGCTTGCAACTTTGCCTCGCAGGTGACCTCACCGCCCTTCAGGACGAGAAGACCGGGATCGTCTCCGAGCGGGACCGGCTGGTGCAAGACGTCCAGGCAGCTGCGCAGGAGAAGGACCAGCTGGCCGCGCTGCTGGTGGATGGGGAGGCGGCCCGGGACCGGCTCAAGGCCGAGGCGGCGAAGGAGGTGGCGGCCCGGGAGACGACCGTCAAGGAGGCGGCTGATGCCGCCCAGAGGACCGCCACCCTCCAAGACGAAGTCACCCGCCTCTAGAGGATGCTCGAGGAGGTCCGGGGCTCCCTTGCCGCGTCGGAGGTGGCTGTGGAGATGGAGCAGACGGCGACGCTCAACTTCGCCCTTGGGGTGGACGACGCCATTGAGGGTAAGTGCCTTTCTTTCTCTTCTCCAGCCGGTCGCTTTTTCCTTGCTCGTTCTTGTGTTTTGATTTGCCTTTCTTTCTTTCTTCTTCTTCTTCTTCTTCTTCTTCTTCTTCTTCGTCTTCTTCTTCTTCTTCTTCTTCTTCTTCTTCTTCTTCTTCTTCTTTCCCTTAGGGCGTTTCCCAGAGAATAAGCGTCGCGCTGCATGCACCGTCGAGGAGCATCGGGACGTGGACGAGATTGGGGTTACCATTGAGTACAGGCTGACCCATCTCGAATGAAGCATGGACCGGCTGAAGACGGCCGAAAAGGAGGTCATCGCTGCTCTATGGCCGGGCCGCGGGGGAGCTCCAGCAAACCGCGTGGCCTTGTGGCTGGAGCAGGCCGTGGCCCGGCTTGAGGCCTGGAAGGCGTCGGCGGCCCGGGTCAGTGCATAGATGGCGCTTCGGTTCATCACCTCATGGTATCGAGGTGTCGATCTGGGCCGGCTGGCCACCATGCACAATGAGCCAGCGCAGAGCGGCAGGCCCATGAGCCGGCCCTCGTCCTCGAGGCCAACGAGCTCGCGTCGTACGTCGATGTGGCCGAGTTCCTGCCAGCGCTTGGCGACGACAGCGAGCCGCTGCCGAAGACTCCTTCGACATCCCTCAAGGCCTAGCGGACGAGGAGGTCGCTGAAGAGAGCACCGACTCGAGCGGCGAGACGACCGGGACCGCGGAGGCCTCTTCGACGATCGCGACCACTTTCGAGGTGAGAGTCGAGCCGCCCAGCAATGCGCCGGCTGGAAGCACGCCGGCTGGCAATGCGCCAATGGCCTGAGCCCCCAGGCGTTTTTGTCTATCTCCGTTTTTTCTTTCTTGCAAGTTATGCTCAAGTCCACCCACCGGGGGTGTTTATGTAATGAACCAAGATGGTCGTGGGCCATTTTTGTCTTAACGTTTGTGTCATGAAATCTAGTGTGTTTTCCTTATTGCTCCTACTGACTCGTCCTTATCCCTTTTCGCCCTCTTGGTTTCTTGGGTCTTTCTCCTTTTCCCCTTAGGTTTCGGCCCCGCAAGCCCGATAGCCTGGGGCCGGTCTGTGGCGGGTCGGGGAGTCCGCCTCGAGGGAGCCGGTTCGGAACTTAGGAGCCACGAGGGTTCTTTGGGATAAGTAGAGTGGTAGAGGCGAGGCGGTGGTTCGGCTGGGCCTAGCCGGGATCCCCTTTCCTTTGACTCTTCGTGTGAGCAAAACCTTGCCGCCCCGAGCCCCGTCAGCCGGACAGCCGGGAGCCGGTTCTGTAGCTGGTAGGGGTGGGGAGGTTTGGTCGGCTCACACTACTTAGCCAATTTCTGGGGGAAACACCCTAAGACCAGCTGGCGAGCCCCCTGGCCCAGGAGCCGGGTCGGGGAGCCGGTGTGCAAGGAATCTTTTGGAGGAAACGAAACAGGGCGTGCCCCAAGAGCCGTCCTGGGGCACCTTTTGCATTCTTAAGCCCAAATGGGTAGGGATACATACATACATTAGTTTTTTCAGCAGTAGAATGGGCGGAGGAGCACCGCGTTCCATGGGTGCTCCGTATCCTCACCGGAGGCGTCTCTTTTGCATTTCTACAGCTTCTGGGCATCTATCAGGTAGTACACGTTGTTGTGTAATTCCTTGCTGACGATGAACGGGCCCTTCCACGGGGAGGACAACTTGTGTTGTCCGGCTGTTCATTGGATCTTCCTGAGGACCAGGTCCCTTTCGCGAAAGGAGAGTGGCCGGATCCGCTTGCTATGGTAATGCCGAAGCTTCTGCTGGTAGATTGCCGTCCGGCTCAAGGCCAGTTCACGAGCTTTCTCGAGCAGGTCGACGCCATATTCTCTTGCCTGCTTCGCGTCCTTCTCTGTGTATAGGGCGACCCGAGGCGAATCGAACTCGATGTCGGTGGGGATGATCGCCTCAGACCCGTACACAAGGTAGAAGGGATTGTAGCCGGTTGAACGGTTCAGGGTGGTCCTGAGACTCCAAAGGACGGCCAACAGCTCATCGATCTAGCAGCCGACCAATCTTACCAGCGGTGTCACAAGCCGGAGCTTGATGCCAGACAGAATGAGGCCGTTCGCCCTCTCGACTTGGCCGTTTGACTGTGGACGAGCGACGGAGGCCAGGTCAAGCCGGATTCCCTGCTTGGAGCAGAAACGCGCGAGTGCGCCCTTGGCGTAGTTCGTGTCGTTATCGGTGATGATGCTGTGGGGGACGCCGTAGCGCACCGTGATGTCGTCGATGAACCGGACGGCCATGGGGCCGTCTAGCTTCTTGATTGGCCACGCCTCGATCCACTTGGTGAATTTATCGACAACCACCAGCAAGTGCGTCGTGCCACCTCGAGCGGTCTTGAATGGACCCACCATGTCTAGCCCCCAAACGACAAAGGGCCACGAGAGGGGGATGGTTTGGAGAGCTGTTGCCGGCAGGTGGCTCTGCGTGCTGAAACGTTGGCAGCCCTCACACTCATCGACCAACTTCTTGGCCGCCTCGAGGGCAGTCGGCCAGAAGAAGCCGTGGCAGAAATCCTTGGCCACCAGGGTCCTGGAGGCGGCGTGGTGCCCGCACTCACCCTGGTGGATGTTGAGGAGGATCTCCGGACCCCTTTCCGGCTCGATGCAACACTGGAAGACGCCGGTGGTGCTGTAGTGGACGAGCTCGTTGTTGATGATGCCATATGCCGTAGCCCGGCATTGGATTTGCCTTGCCAAAGCCTCGTATGGAGGCAGCTTGCCCCGTAGGAGAAATGCCAGGATGGGCTGGGACATGAGGGGGCCGTGATGGGGGCCGACTCGGGAGCCCCCGGGTGCGGATGACCAGCGCCAGGGACCGGCTCGCCAGCCCCAAGGACTGGATGATCAGTCCCTAGGACCGGTTCGCCAGCCCCCGGGGCCGGCTGGTCGACGATCATCATGACGGCCGCGTCGTTGGAGCCGGCCGCCTCGGCCGCCGTCGGCTCGATTGGTGCCAGCTGGGTGGCCGATGGTTCGAGAGCCGGTGGCAAAGGTGCCGGAAAGGCGGACGAGGCCGTCGATGGGCCGACGACGCCCACCGGCACAAAGATTGACTATGATTCTGATGAAGGCTTGATCGACGGCTTGAGCAGCCGCTCGAGGGAGACGCCGGCTGGGATGTCCTGCCGGGTGGAACCAATCTTCGCCAGCGCGTCCGCCGCCTCGTTGCCCACCCGTGGGACATGATGAAACTCACAACCCTCGAAGGAGCCGGTGAGCTATTGTAAGAGGAAGCGGTAGCTGGCCATGTTGGCATCCCTGGCGTCCCATTCGCCAGAGACTTACTGCACCATGAGGTCGGAGTCGCTGAAGCAGAGGATGCACCTGATGCCGATCTCCTTGGCGAGCCGGAGGCCATGGATGATGGCCTCGTACTCGTCCATGTTGTTGGAGGTGGCAAAGTGGATCTAGAGGGCGTATTTGAGCTGGTCACCCTTCGGGGAGGAGAGGACTATGCCGGCACCCAGGCTGGTCCTCATTTTTGAGCCATCGAAATGCATGCGCCAGTGTGTGGAGTCTGGGTGAGGCGGGACGAACTCCGTCTCCGCCCAGTTGACGAGGAAGTCAGCCAAAGCCTGCTACTTGATGGCGGTTCTTGGCTCATACCGGATCTCATGATCGGCGAGGGCGATGACCCACTTGGCGATCCGGCCGGTGGAGTCCCGGCCGCTCATGATCTCGCCGAGCGGGGCCGTGCTCACCATGGTAATGGTATGTTCCTGGAAGTACTGCTTGACCTTCTTGCCGGCGAAGTATATGCCATAGCACATCTTCTCGTAGTGGGGATAGTTCTGCTTGGACACGGAGAGGACCTCGCTAAGGTAGTAGACGGGTCGCTGGACCGGTAGGGACTTGCCCTCCTCCGGACGCTCAACCACCAGGACGATGCTGATGATGCTTGTGGTTGTCGTGATGTAGGCGAGCAGGGGTTCCTTCTCAGCCGACGTGGCAAGGATGAGCGCATGGGTGAGAGCATTCTTGAGGCCGTAGAAAGCCTCGTCCGCCTCGTCGGGCCAGTCGAATACGCCCGACTTCTTGGTTTGACCCGACTCGATTAGAGCCGTCTTGCGAAGGAGCCCGTAGAGGGGCAAGGCCTTCTCCCCCAGCCGACTGATGAACCGGCTGAGCGAGGCAAGGCAGCCGGTGAACTTCTGGACATCGCGGAGCCGGGTCAGCTTGCACATGCGCTCGATCGCGCCGATCTTCTCGGGCGGACACGAAGAAACCCAAGAGTTGATCGTCCGGGATGCCGAAGACACACTTCTCCGGGTTGAGCTTGATCTTGTACTCGTGTAAGTTCGCGAAGGTCTCCCGGAGGTCGTCGAGGAGGCTTCAGTGCTTCTTGGTTTTGACGACGATGTCATCGACAAAGACGTGGACATTCCTGCCTATCTGAGGCAGGAGGCACTTCTGCATGCACCGTTGGAAGGTGGCGCCTACGTTCTTCAGGCCAAAGGACATGGTGATGAAGCAGTAGGCCCCAAAGGGCGTGATGAAGGAGGTCTTGAGCCAGTCTTCCGGGTCCAGCTTGATCTGGTGGTAGCCAGAGTAGGCATCCAGGAAGGACAGCAAATCACAGCCAGCCATGGAGTCGATGACTTGATCGATCCGCGACAGAGCGAATGGGTCCTTGGGACATGCCTTGTTCAGGCTAGTGTAGTCGATGCACATGCGCCAGGTCTTGTTCTTCTTCAGCACCAAGACTGGGTTGGCCAGCCAGTCCGGGTGGAATACTTCCATGATGAACCCGGCTGTGAGCAGCTGGGCGATCTCTTTGCCTATAGTATGTCGCTACATGCCGGAGAAGCGGCGCAGGGGTTGCTTGACCGGCTTGACGTCTGGACGGACATGGAGTTTGTGCTCGGCGAACTTCCTCGGAACACCCGGAATGTCCTGGGGGGACCATGCAAAGATGTCCCGATTCTCACGGAGGAAGTCGATGAGCTCGCCTTCCTATTTGCTGTTGAGGCGAGAGCCGATGGTGACGCACTGATCCGGGTTGGCCGGGTCGAGCGGGATTTTCTTGGTGTCTTTGGACGGCTGGAAGGAGGCTTCGCTGACAGATTGCGAGGGAGTAGCCGGCATGGCCGGCCGGCTGGTAGCAAGGGCCACGAGCCGGTCGAGCTGCCGTTTCTCCTCGGTGATCTCTAGGGCCTCAGCCAACCGGCTGCCGTCTCGAGCGCACTTGAGCAACATCTTGTAGTCACCCGTGATGGTGATTATTCCCTTGCGGCCCGACATCTTGAGCTTGAGGTACGCGTAATGGATGACCGCCATGAAGCTGACAAGGGCCGACCGGCCCAATAGCGCATGGTAGGGGCTCGCAAGGTCCATGACCTCGAACAACACCAGCTCGCGGCGAAAGTGGCCGGGTCAGCCAAAGAGGACGTCGAGCGTGATCTTGCCGACAGGGGAGCAGGACTTCCCAGGCACGATGCCGTGGAAGACCGTCCGACTCACCTGCAGGTCTTCTATCTTCGGTCCCAGCTTGTGCATAGTGTCGAGGTAGAG
The DNA here is from genome assembly GCA_022496015.1 of Hordeum marinum. Lineage (NCBI taxonomy): Eukaryota > Viridiplantae > Streptophyta > Magnoliopsida > Poales > Poaceae > Hordeum > Hordeum marinum. Next base: position 248,145,543 of record CM039676.1, on the reverse strand, counting down.
GATGTTGATGCTGCTGCCACCATCTATCAGCACCCACAAGAAGCGGCAAGTTCGTTCCGTAGTGGCGATGGTGGGGTCGAGGACCAGGGCGTAGCTGCCGAGATTCGGCATCACCGTGGGGTGATCGGCCTGGCTCCAAGTGACCGGCTTCTCCGACCAATGCATGAATTGGGGAGTTGTCGGCATGGTGGCGTTCAACTCACGCCGGAGCTGGCGTTGAGCATGTTTGCCCGTCTCTTCACTGGTGAAGACGACATAACAGCCGTCTTGGTTGGGGAAGTGGTCGATCAAACGACTGTCGTTCTGGGCCGAAGCCGGAGCCGGCGCCGAGCTGGCGGCTTGGGCCGGGGCCGGCGCACGGGCTGGCGGCGCAGGAGGAGCTGGAAGGCCGTCCCCCCGGGCCAATCGCTGTGAGAAGCTGCACTGCCGGAGCGTGTGCATAGAGGGTTTGGCCCCTGAGTGGTGCTTGCAAGGGAGGTCGAGCATTTGCTTGAAGGTGAGCTTCGGCTGTCAGGCAACCTTGCCAGTGCGATAGCGCTGGCCGGAAGGCTGGGCAGCCGACTCTTGCTCCTCGATGGTATTGACCTGCCGGTTCCCGTAGCAGGGATCCGACTGGTTGTTCTTGCGCTTGTTGTTTTGCGGTTGTCGGTTGTCCGCAGCCGTCCGGGTCGTGGCCGGTGTCGTCGTCGCCTTGGCAGGCGGGGTCGTCTTGACCCCGATGGCCGAATCGGCCGTGGCGTACTTGTCTGCCTTGGTCATGAGCTCGGCAAGCGTGGCCAGCTCGGAGCATAGAAGCTTGTGCTTGAGGGGGGTGCTGTCTCGGCAGCCTTCAATGAAGTACTGCACGGCTTGTACCTCGTGCACCCTCTCGCAGGAGTTGCGAAGCTCGGTCCACTGAGTAAGGTAGTCGCGGAGGGATTCGTCCGACCCCTGAATGAACATGGCGAGTTTGCGGGGGCGGCCAGGCTGCTTGTAGGTGTCGGTGAAGTTGTGGACGAAGGCCTCCTCGAAGTCTGTCCAAGTGTTGATGCTGCCGGCCGCTAGGCTATTGAGCCAGGTGCGGGCCGAGCCGATCAACATGAGGGGGGCGTAGCGAACGGCTACGCGCTTGTTCCCCCTGGCGATGCCGACCGCGGTGGTGTAGTTGATCAGCCAGTCCTCGGGCTTGGCAGCCCCATTGTACTTCGGAGTGTCTCAGGGGAGCGTGAAGCCAGTCAGGATTGGCTCGTTGCGGATCCGAGGGCCAAAACACGCTGGACCAATCGAGCCCTCCTCCTCGAGGAGGGCGGACTCCGTGAGGTGGTCGATGTGGTTGGGGGCGTCGTTCTTGCTGCGGGGGACACGCGGCCCGATCCGGGCCGAGAGCTCAGGGCAAATGACGGGCGGAGCCGTTCGTTCATGCTCGCGCCGCGGGGGCGGAGTGTGCTCGTGGCTGCGCCGGCTGCCGGATGCTGGCGCTTCTTGGTGGCGATCGCTGCGATGCGGGTCGTTGGTGCGCCGGCTGCTAACAGTCGGCTGCTCGCTCCCTGGCATCTAGGAGTGCTGGGGGTTGTTTGTTCCGGTCCGGCATCTGGAGACGCGAGGGAATCTAGAATGCTGAGCCGGCTGACAGCCAACAGTCCCCGTGCCCTCACGCTCGAGCCGGGGGCCTCCGGTGGCGGCACCGCCCAAGGTGAGCAGGCGCTGCTGCGTGTCGGTGGCGTCGATGAGCTCCTCGATGTGGCGCTCATGAGAGGCACGCTCTTCACCCTCCAAGGTGGCCAAATCCGCGTAGGCCACCTTGAGGGCCCGCAAGTTGGCTGCGGGGGTGTCATAGACGGGCATCTTGCCGCCAAGGATTTCAACGACGACGCGGCCATGGTCGCCTACGGCCCACGCCGGCTGGGCCCGGTGCCAGCCGGGGTGAGACCGTAGGCGGAAGCATATTCTCGCTGGGTGGCCTCCATGCGGCTTCGCGTGGCCGCGAGGGTGGTGGCGGCCTCAAACAGGATGCGACGAGCCGCCTCGAGGTCCGCCCCAGCGGCGTCGGGGTTTGCCGTCGGGGCAATAAAGGTTCTCAGGCCCCGGAGGGCCATGCCAAGCGGATCGGAGGTGCCGACGTGGGCCGCGGCGGCATCGGCTGCGGTGCGCGTGCGTCCGGAGGAGGTGGAGGAGGCGACGACCAACACCCCCACGTGACTGTGGGAGCCGCTGGGCTGCACCGCAGCGAGTGCTCCCACGGCCGTGGGAGGATCGGCGTAGAAGACCACCTGCCCGGGGTACTCGTCCGTGGGCAGAGCCTCGGCAAGGCTGAGCCTGCCAAAGCGCTCGGTGAGCGCGTCGGTATCGGCCGTGAGGTCGATGGAGTCGCCCGCAGGGCATGCCGGAGCAAGCCCCACGAGCCCGCAGTTTCGCCTAGACGTGCGGAGACGACAGGGAATGGCGAGGGGTCCTGCCCGCAGCATGAATCCGGCCGGCGCCGCGTACGACCCCACGATGGGCGCCAATTGTCGTCGTTTTCTCACGACAGATGCCATAGGGTGGCTTATCGTAGGTGGTTGGGGCCGGAGGATGCCGACGGGCTTCACATGCAAGATTGAGCACAAGCGGTGATGACACACGATGTATCCAGGTTCAGGGCCCTCCAAGGAAGGTAAAACCCCTAGTCCTACTTGGTTTAGTTGGATGGATGGATATGTGTACAGGGGTGCTCCTGGAGCTGTGTCTAGAGGAGGAAAAAGGAGCAGCCGATTCGTCTTCCTATGCTACTAGAGGGGGTTTGGGGAGTTCTGCGGGTGTGCGGGTGTGATCGGTTGTCCGTCCCCGTTGCATGGGGGGCTAAGGGGGTTTTATAGGCCAACCCCCAGCTCTACAATAGATCTAAAGGATAGGGGTGGGGGGACCCGGCTGGTAGCCTCTCCGGCTTGCCAGGGGGTCCCACCCTTTGCGCCGTCGCATCATCCATGGGGTCCACCGGTTGAGCAGTCCTGTGTCCCACTAGAGCCCGCCAGCCGGCTCTGTGATTGGCTCTCGCCTACCTGCCACGGCACGGGTCGCCCGGGAGGCGTCGTTTAGCGCCAGCAGACCGAGGTCTCCGGTACGGCCAGTGGTACTGTAGCCACGTGGAGGTAGGTAATCGAGTGGGCGAGGGCATGCCAACATTGTTCCCTTGTCCGGCCGCGCTCGCCGAAGTCAGCGCTCGGGACGGCCGGACTGTAGCCATGCCCTGCAGTGCGTCAGCGGCCACTGTCGCCACAGGGCCGCCCGTCATGCTGGTCGTGTCGTGTCGTCGTACCCGCGCAGAGGGACGGGACGTCGCATCTCCGTCCAAGGGTCAACGGAGGAGGTGGCCTAGAGGCAGCCAGCCGCGCCCAACCGACTTCGGGTCGAGCCGGCTCCTTGACCAGCCGTCCGGAGCGCCAGTCGGCGCCGGCTCGAGCCGGACATCCTCCAGCCGGCCTCGACCAGCCGAACCGCGTTGTTCTTCTTTGAACCGGGAGGGGAATGACCCCGTCGCTTTGGCATACCTGGGGGTAATAACCCCGTCATGTGGAAAAAGGTAGTAGCAATGTCCCTTCTCTATTTTCTCCCATTTTTTGGTGGGCTTCTAAGGCCTCTTTTATTCACTTTTTATTTGGGCTTCGCTAGCCTCTTTAATATTTCATAAAGTCTGGAATCTCATCCCCACTTGTGAGGGAATCATAGATTCCATCATCCTTTCCTCACATGGGACATGCTCTATAATGAAAATCATCACACTTTTAGTAAGGGCATATTTCTACCTAAGTGGTTTTGGTGATTGATGACAATGCCTTTGCGGACTAATCGTGTGCATTGAGCATTTCAGATACCTCAGGTCTAGGCACAAGACGATTCAGTGCCCCTCGGAACCTCTCGAAGACGGTTGTTCTCTACATTTCCTTTCGGTGGATTTGAGTCATAGGAAAGCCGTACTATTAAGAGGGGGTCCGCTTTGGAAAGGTCTGGGTGGAATCAACACATACACATATATTCCTTTGCACCACCTTTCCCTCTCTTCAATGGAGCCCCAACTTGTTTTCCTTCACTGTGCAAAAGGAAAGTCTGCTGGGTGTTTGAGTTCAGTGGTCTACGGTAGTACCGCTCAAACGAGCGGTAGTATGGCAGCTGCCAGCGATAGTACCGCTCGGTGGAGTGGTAGTACCGCTGTCTCCTACCCTAGCCCTTACACCTGCGGTAGTAGGCGCGGATGTAATTTTTTACATCCGCCCTACTACGGTAGTACCGTGATTCACGTCCGGTACTATCGTGCCGGAGTTTTTCGCAGTGTTTCCCTCTAAGGAGGTAGGCACGGAAGTAATTTTTTACTTCCGTGCACCTCTAGTGCCTGCCTCTGCCGACCGTGCGGTAGTACCGCACGGGCTCGCGGTAGTACCGCTCTGGCGGTTCTACCGCTTGTTGTCCTGTGCAAACAGAGCCAGTTACTCCCGCGCGAGCGGTAGTACCACATGCGGCTGCGGTAGTACCGCAAGCCCTCACGGTAGTACCATGGCTGTTGCGGTAGTACCGCGACGCGCGGGGCTGAGGGAGTGGATAACGGTTGGATCTTGTCCCCCACTATAAAAGGGAGGTCTTCTTCCCCAAGAAGTTTACCTCTTCCTTCCAAGACTCCATTGTTGCTCTAAGCTCCATTTAAGCCCGATCCTCTCCCTAGCCAATCAAACTTGTTGATTTCCTAGGGATTGGTTGAGAAGGCCCCGATCTACACTTCCACCAAGAGAAATTTGATTCCCCCCACTAATCCCTTGCGGATCTTGATACTCTTGGGTGTTTGAGCACCCTAGACGGTCGAGGTCACCTCGAGGCCACATTCCATTATGGTGAAGCTTCGTGGTATCGTTTGGAGCCTCCAATTCAGTTGTGGAGATTGCCCCAACCTTCTTTGTAAAGGTTCGGTTGCCACCTTCAAGGGCACCAATAGTGGAATCACGGCATCTCGCATTGTGTGAGGGCGTGAGGAGAATACGGTGGCCCTAGTGGCTTCTTGGGGAGCATTGTGCCTCCACACCGCTCCAACGGAGACGTACTGCCTCACAAGGGAAGGAACTCCAGTAACATATCCTCGTCTCCACCGGTTCCACTTTTGGTTATCTCGCACCTTTACTTCTTGCAAGCTTTTATTGCGTTATATCCCTTGCTTCCTTGCATACTTGTTGTTGTTAGCATCATATAGGTTATACATCTAGTTGCACATCTAGCCAACTTATTTGATGCTAAGCCTAAACTGTTAAGGAAAATTTAAAAAGTGTTAGTTGCCTATTCACCCCCCTCTAGTCAACCATATCAATCCTTTCAATTGGTATCATAGCTACATCTCTTTATTAAGGGTTTCACCACCCGAAGAGTATGGCTGGCGATGGGGAACGTGTGGGAGAACTTCTTGAGGCCATGGGAGTGAACACGGTCTCACGCAAGGATTTGAATGAGGCCTTGTACTTACTCAAATCCTCCATGGAGACCGAGGTCCAATCCATGTTTAAATATTTCCTAAGTACTCTTAAAATGTCTACCAATGTGGTGCAAGTGGTCAAACCCACTAACTTGACATCGGATGTCAACTCCGGTAAGGAGGTGGCTAGTGCCGACAAAGATAATCATTCTCAAGGAGTTAATGGGTCGGGGAGCTTTGCCTCTGTTCCTCCTCCCGTGGTCTATGGAGGACCGGTGCACCCACCTCATATAGTTAATCTTGGTCCTCCTCCTAAACTTGTTAAGAATGATTTTGCTAACTGGGTTTTCAGTATCAATTCTCATTTAGATCACATGTCAATTCATCTCATTAGAGTTATTTAAGAAGGATACTATCCTCATGATCCACGCAATCTTACTCCAAGAGAACAAGTAGATAAACAGCTAAATTCTTCAGCCTTGTTCATACTTCAAGCTGCTATTCCTACTGAAGTCCTACCTCACCTGCGGCCCTTCACTATTGCTAAAGAGTGCTGGGAACACATCATCTCCATGTACAAGGGCAGCTCAAGCATTCAATGGTCAAACTATGAAGTTGTCCTTGATCAGTCAGATGAGTTTGTGATGACAGAGGATGAGGAACCGCGTGAGCTCTATAGAAGGGTGACCGCTCTCGCTGTTTCTCTGAAGGATCATGGCAGCAAGGCTGTGGATGGTACTTGGATCAAGCGTAAGTTCCAGAAGGCCATAATGGCCTACAACAAGGCCATGTCCGCTGTCATCCGTCAAAGGCTAGACTTTCACACCTTATCCTCTGGTGATGTGTTGGATGAATTCATTGCAATGAACATCCTGAACCCAACAGCTGACAATGCTCTCGCTCATGTTCAACAGTCAAGGAAGTCCTCTCCCAGTCTTGCATTGAAGGCCAATGTCAGTCAAGAGGAAGTAGAAGAAGAGGTTTTCCCCGAGGACACCAAATATGCTTATCATGAGCACATGGCTCTTGCGTCTAGACAATTTTGGGGCACCAAGAGAAACACAAGGCCCAACTTCTCCAAGAACAACTCAAATGGGTCAAAGGGAAAGCAATGTGTGAGAACTTGCTACAACTGTGGTAATGTAAGTCACTTTGTGGTGGATTGTCCATATGAGAAGAGGGAAGACAATTGTGGTAAGCTCATTCACAAAGATAAAGCCAAGACATTCCCCAACAAAACCAACTTTATCAAGAAGGCTCCTCACAAAGTATTGGTGGCTCAAGAAAAGTATGCCTCAGATGATGATGTTGATGACGAAGATACAAGTGGTGAAGGAATGGCAATGGCATCCATGGCAATTGCCTCTTCTACCCAGACAAAGGTGTCACTCTTCGACGCCCCCAATGAGAACATCGTCACGAGGTGCCTCATGGATAAAGGTATCACTAAGGTAACCTCCAACGTCAAAACCTCAAACATTAAGACTTCCATTTCTTCCACTTCATCCTTAGATTGTGTGGATGAACTTGAGGAGGCGAAAGAGGATAAAAATGAGTTTGAAAAATTAATGTTTAAACTCAAGGGAGAGTCCAAGAAGCACTTTGTTGCTCTCTTGGAACAACTTGGTGAGGCCCATGATACTATTGAGTCTCAAGAAGAGTTTCTTGAGGAACTGAGAGGTCATAGTCGTGATTATGCCGACGAGATAGCGGATCTATCTATTGCTCTTGAGGAAGAGCGAGGTCTTCATATGACTCTTGGGGAGTCACAAAATGATGACCTTGCTAAATTACGTAAAGATTATGATCATGCTATTGTTCTTAACCGTGTTCTCAAGTCTGAGAAGGTTGCACTTGGGGTGGACCATGATTGTCTCAAAGTTGAGCTTGACACACTTGACAATGCTCACAAGGCATTGACGTGTGCTCATGCCTCTCTTAAGGAGTCGCATGATCAACTCCAAGTGAAACTCACTAAGGAAATTGCCACATTTCCTCCTTTTGTTCTAATTGATAATGCATCTGCTACTAACCCATGTTGTGAGCATGCACACCTCGTGGAGGAAAATACCAAGCTAAAAGATCAGCTTAAAAAGGGTTTGGTGACATGTATCCAAGGTGAGAAGACACTCAATGACCTTCTGAGTACTCAGAAGGAAGTTGTGGCAAAAGAAGGAGTAGGGTTTGTACCCAAAACTAATGAGAAGAAGAAGGTGAACACCAAGGAAGTTCCATCGCTCAAGCGAACCTTTGTAAGAGCTGGAGAAGGTTCTCATGAGAAGAAGAAAGACAAAGTTATGTTGGAGAATGCCAAGAAGGGCAAGGACAAGAACATCCAACCCAACAAGACCGGCGACTTTAACCACTCTTATGTTTTATGCCGTGCTAGTGATGGGCGTGTTTATGCCAATGTTGGTTCTTCTTATGAGCACATTGAATGGTGTATTTGGGTTCCTAAGACCCTTGTTGCTAACATGAAAGGACCCATCAAGGAATGGGTACCTAAAGACAAACATTGATCTCTTGTAGGGTTTTGCTTCCGGAGGAACATCATAGTTGCTCGATAGTGGAGCGACAAATCATATGACCGGAAGCAAGGACTTGGTGGTGGACGTTCATCCTGACACATATGTGGCCACCCAAGTCTCATTTGGTGATGATGCAATTTCAAAGGTATTGGGTCTTGGCAAGGTGGTAATCTCTCCGGAACTCACCATAGAGATGGTCATGCTTGTTGAGACCCTCGCATACAATTTACTTTCAGTTCATCAACTTGCAACCATGGGTTTTAGTACCTTCTTTGGTATTGACTCTATGACCCTTTTGTGGAGCAAGACTCTTAAAGTAGCTTTTGTTGGGCATGTCGAGAACGGTCTCTATGTGGTGAACTTCTCAGAGCAACCCACTAAGACCGCGACTTTCTTAATGGCTAAAGTTGATGTGGGATGGCTCTGGCATCACCGGCTAGCCCATGTTAATATGCGATCTTTGCAAAGTCTCCTCAAAGGGGATCACATACTTGGACTAACAAATGTGAGTTTTGCCAAAGATCGTGTTTGCAGTGCTTGTATCGAAGGAAAGCTACATGAGAAGGCTCATCGTCCGACCACTACAATATTCTCTAAGAGGACCTTAGAGCTCCTTCACATGGATCTCTTCGGCCCTCCATCTTTTGATAGTCTTGGTGGAAGAAAATATTGCTTGGTGATTGTGGATGATTACTCGAGATATACTTGGGTTTATTTCTTCAAGAAGAAGAGTGAGACCCAACAGACCGCCATCAACTTTGTAAATGAAGTCCAACGTCAACATGATGCAAAGATTTTGATGATTAGAAGTGACAACGGCATTGAGTTCAAGAATTACACCCTAAATGAGTTTCTTAGTGATGATGGGATTAAGCACCAATATTACACACCTTACACCCCTCAACAAAACGGTGTTGCTGAGAGGAAGAACCGGATGTTGATTGATGCGGCAAGAACCATGATGGCGGAGTTTAAATCTCGGTACAACTTTTGGGCTGAAGCCATCAACATAGCGTGCCATGCATCTAATTGGCTCTATCTCTGCAAAGGTTTGAACAAGACTGCTTATGAGATTCTTACCGGGAACAAGCCCAACCTCACATACTTCTGTGTGTTCGGTTGTAAATGTTTTATTCTCAAGAAAGCTGCTCGTTTGTCTAAATTTGAATCTAGAGCCCATGAGGTCATATTTTTTGGTTATGCTGCAAACTCTCATGCTTACCGTGTCCTAAACTAGTCCATGGGAGTCATTGAGGAGACGAGTAACGTAGAGTTTGGTGAAAATAATGGCTCCCAAGTGGAGCAAAGTGGTCTTTGTGATGTAGGTGATGAAATTCCTCCCCAATCAATAAGAAGAATGGGTGTGGGATACTTCCTACTTGTTGAGGAACCCCTTGTGGCCGAAGGAGAAGGACAATGTTCCACTCAAGTGGAACCATCACCGACGCAAGACCCACACACTTCCGAAGAACAAATTGAAGGTCCTCTACCACATGAACAAGATCAAGGGCAAGATCAATCCACTGATGATGGTGTCTCACCAAGTGAGGCCCAAGACCAAGTTCCTCTCTCCGAACAATCTCAAGATCAAGATCTTCTTCAAGATCAACAACAAGCTCAAGAAGGCGCTCAAGATCATCAAGATGATGACTCACAGAATGTAGTCTCTCAACCTTCCATGGAAGAAATCTTAGAGAGACAAGCCGCCAAGAAAGCCGCCAAGAATGTTGCCAAGCTCAAAGTTAGACAACATCTGTTGGAGAACGTCTACGATGACTTGCAAAAAGGGGTAACCACTCGTAAACATTTGACAAACTTTTGTGAACTTCACGTGTTTGTTTCTTGCATTGAGCCCCTTAAGGTTCAAGATGTGCTCGAGGATATGGAGTGGGTTGAAGCTATGCACGATGAACTCAACAACTTTGAGCTCAACCAAGTGTGGCGACTGGTGCCAAGACCAAAGGAGAATCACAATGTCATTGGAACGAAATGGATCAAGATGCGAACGGTATTGTCATTCGTAACAAGGCAAGATTGGTGGCACAAGGATACTCCCAAGTCTAGGGTATCGACTACGGTGAAACTTTTGCTCCTGTTGCTCGCCTTGAATCTATTCGCATGTTGCTTGCATATGCCTCTCATCATAATTTTAAATTATATCAAATGGATGTCAAGAGTGCTTTTCTTAATGGCCCTCTTAAGGAGTTGGTATATGTCAAGCAACCCCCGGGGTTCGAGGATCCCAAGTTCCCCAATCATGTGTACATTCTCGATAAGGCTCTCTATGGCCTTAAACAAGCCCCACGCGCGTAGTATGAGCACCTTACCGAGATGTTGCAAGACTGTAGGTTTGAAATTGGGAAAATCGACCCCACTCTTTTACAAAGAGGGTCAACGGGAACGTTTTCATATGCCAACTATATGTTGATGATATTATTTTTGGTTCTCCTAACAAAGCTTTCAATGAAGATTTTGCCACTTTGATGACAAACAAGTTTGAGATGTCCATGATGGGAGAGTTGAAGTTTTTCCTTCGTTTCGATGTCAAGCAACGAAGTCAAGGTACCTTCATCAATCAAGCCAATTACACTCAAGACATGCTCAAGAGGTTCAAGATGGATGAGCTCAATCCTCCCAAGGCCAACACTCCCATGCCACTCAAATGCCATCTTGACAGCGATCCCAATGGTAAAGCGGTGGAGCAAAAGGTATATCGCTCCATGATTGGATCCTTGCTTTACCTTTGTGCATCTAGACCAGATATCATGTTAAGTGTGGGTATTTGTGCATGATTTCAATCCGCACCTAGGGAGAGTCACCATGTGGCTGTCAAGCAAATCTTTCAATATTTGGCTCATACCCCAAACTTTGTGTTATGGTATCCCAAGGGGGCTTCGTTTGATCTCGTTGGATATACTGACTCGGATTGGGCAGGAGACCGTGTGGATAGAAAGTCCACTTTCGGAGGCTGTGAATTTCTTGGTCAGTCTTTGGTAAGTTGGTCTTCAAAGAAACAAAATTGTGTTTCTCTCTCGTCCACCGAGGCCGAGTATGTAGCTGCTGCCAGTTGTTGTGCTCAGATTCTTTGGATGAGGCAACTTTAAAGGATTATGGTGTCAATTGTGAAAAAGTGCCTCTTTACTGTGATAATGAAAGTGCCATTATGATCTCAAGCAACCCAGTTCAACATTGCAAGACGAAGCATATTGATATTCGTCTTCACTTTCTTCGGGAACACTTCAAGCATGGAGACATCAATCTTATTCATCTGAGCACTAACGAACAACTTGCCGATACTTTTACGAAGCCATTAGATGAAGCAATATTTCGCGAGTTAAGGCATGAGCTAAATATCATTGATTCAAGCAATGTGGATTGACTTAGTGCACACCTCCACACACTCATCGTTATGTCTTGTCTAGGTGTAGGCATGGATTTAGCGGGAGTCTAGTTCTCTCAATGAACTATCCCTCCTCCTATTATGCATAAACTAATCAAAGTCTTTCACACTTGCCATTTTTGATGGTTACTGTGCTTCAAAAGATGAGTCTTGGTCATGGGCCCAAGGATAATTCTTCGCGGTGCCATACCATCTGACTCAAACATAGGTGGCTCTAGGGCCACCTCCCTCTCTTCATGTGAAGTAGAGACTCACTCTTCAGTCCTATTTTATTCTCTCTACTCCGGTGGACCATGCTTGTGTTTTTGTCTTGCATCGTAGTTTATCTTGTCTGTTGTTTATGTGCGGCAATCTCTCTCTCTCACTCATTTTTCCAAAAATTTACACTGAGAGGGCAGCCCGGTACTACCGTGGAGGTCCACGGTACTACCGCTTGGAGCAGTACTACCGCTTACTGTGCGGAAGTAAAAAATTACTTCCGCCCATTGAGCGCTACTACCGCGATGACCCCGGTACTACCGTACACTCGAGTGGGCGTGGGGTTAAGTGCTGGGAGGGGGGTTTCCAATCTTCCCCATACCCCATTTTTTCTCTTCCCCTCATGCCTCTCTCTCCTCCTCTCAACCAGTGCCAGAGCACCTTGCCAGATCTCCGTCTCCGGCCACCCTCCTCCTATTTCCTCCGGTGGGATTGTTCCCCACCTCGTCCTCTTGCAATGGACCCCGGTATTTCCCCGTTCCCTTCTTGTTTTGCTTCTATTTTTGAATTTAGGTTTTGGGGAAATATGAGATGGTGTAGCTTTGTTTGATCCAGTCTGTGCATGAGGACATGTTTTGAGGGTGTTATTGTAGTACAAGTGCGTATTGATAGGATAAAACGGGATAATTTTCGATCTACGGTAGTACCAATATGATTTGTCGCTCTGTGTTCATGCGAAATCCGCCCCGTGCGGTACTACCGCACCTTGTGCGGTACTACCACTCATCGGGCGGAAGTAAAATTTTACTTCCGCCGATGCCATGGTAATACCGCTCCCGCGGTACTAGCGCGTCGTGGGCGGTAGTAATTTTTTATTTCTGCTCGCTGGGCGGCAGTAATCTTAGTACCACTCTAGCCACGGTACTACCGCTCCCAGCGGTACTACCACGTGTGTTGCGGTAGTAATTTTTTACTTCCGCTGACTGGGTGGTAGTAACACTTTACTTCCGCTCTAGCCACGGTACTACCGCTCCCAGCAGTACTACCACGTCTGGAGTGGTAGTAAATTTTTACTTTCGCAAGAATTGCCGGTACTACCGCTCGATCCGAAACTACCTCATTCTGTCCTGTCTATTCTCCCTTCTACATGGTTTTCGTGTCTGCTTTTGTCCTTGCCTTACTTTTTCCATTTGTCCATTGTGTTTGCGTTGTGTGACATTGGTGGTGGCTCTGGTTCCAGCTCTGCTCCAAGACGCTCCAATCCCTCTCGTGACACAAGCTCCAAGCATCTACGCAATCCCGATGCTCCTAAGGGATCTAATGATCCACCCCGCAATTTCAAGAGAACCGCATCCAAGCTCAAGCCACCAGTTGAGAACTATGAGGACATGCCCCAAGTTGAGTTTCTGGCTCGACGGTTGATTGATCCCTACGTCAAGCCAAGGGAAGTTTCCAAGGTCAACGAGTTGTTCTGGACCAAGCAGCAGTATTTTATTCACATTGATGTGATCAAGGGCAAGAAAAATCTCTATGTTCCTGTCCAATACATTGATCTGGAACACATGAGGAAGCATCCGACATACTTCGGTGAGGCTATGGAGTTGGTACAGCAGTTTGCTATCGCAGACATCATCTCATTCCACCTTGACATTGATCCCGAGATAGTGGGTCAGTTCTTTGCCTCTGTCCACTTTCACTCTGATGAGCAGTAGACCATGACGTGGATGACCCATGGCGAGCGACTACCTGCCATCTGGAAGGACTTCATGGATTTGCTGCATGTTCCTGATTCCGGCTTGATGTGCCAATTGTACCATGCCCTCACGACAACCCTCAGCCAGCACGTAAGGAGCTGCTCGTGCCTTTCTATACTCTGAAGACTTTACGATCTGGTGAGCAAATTTCTATGCTCAACCCTTTCCTTGATGTCATGCACCGGATCTTCCACAACTCTCTGTTCCCTCGCATGGGAGACAAGGAAAAGGTACACTCCTATCTGGTGGATATGTTGCTGCTATGTGAGAAAGGAAGAAATGAAGAACTTGGCATCCTTGATGTGTCTCACATTATGTGGACTGAGCTTCGCACTGCTGTGTTTCATGGTAAGGTCCCCATTTATGGGCCCTACTTGTTCTACCTGATTCGTGCTACTTGGGAAAAGACCTTTCCGAGTCAGGACATGCTGGAGCACTTGTTTGTTCATGAGCCCATTCGTTCGCGTATGAAGGACAAGTGGGCCAACACCGCCACTAAGACAACTTCTGCTCGTATGGAGGTTGATGAGGATAAGATCGAAGAGGAGGAAGATAACAGTTCTGAGTCCTATGTGCCACCGTCTTCTGAGCCATCTTGGGCCAAGAAGCTCTCTCATAAGATGAGGACATTGTTTTGCATGCAGGCCAAGGGTCAGTATCAGGCTCACGTTGTTTAGAAGGAGAGTCGCCAGCGTGACAAGCATATTCTGAGGAAGCTTGGCGAGACCATATCGAGTGGGTTTGAGAAGGACAACACTCCTGAGGCCACTTGGATGGCGAAGCAGCAGTTCTAGTGGGCTGATTCAGATGCGGAGTCCATCCCAGATGCTTCAAAGGAGGAGCTAGATGACTGATCTTTCTGCATGGGAGCTACCACCTATGTGTTAGGTGTCCTCTCTGCCTTTTTTGCGTCTCGATGCCAAAGGGGGAGAGAGTGTAGGATTTGCGAGTATTTGTGTTTGTCTTTTTATCGTCTCTCTGCTTTTGTTGAACTTTGGTTTATGTCGTTTGTGTGTGGGTGACCAGGAGACTTCCTCGATCATATGGTGTGAGACATATGCTATCACTCCTACCTTATTATTGTCTAGTATGATTCGTAGCTTGTGAGTCTGTCTCATACGTACCCTTATCTTCATGCTCACATGCTATGCCCAATTCCCATTATTAGTTTTGTTCATTTTGTTGCAAGGATTGCATTGCTTATAAAATATAGGGGGAGTGTTTATCCTAGTGTGTTTGCTTTGCAGTCCAAAGCATATCTAGAGTATGCACACATCTAGGGGGAGCTCATCTATATTTTGTATGTCTTGGGTTTGCATATGCTCATTTTATATCCTTATGTGCAAATCCCATATTGTCATCAAACCAACAAAAAGGGGGAGATTTTAAGGGCATATTTCTCCCTAAGTGGTTTTGGTGATTGATGACAATGCCTTTGCGGACTAATCATGTGCATTGAGCATTTCAGATATCTCAGGTCTAGGCACAAGACGATTCAGTGCCCCTCGGAACCTCTCGAAGATGGTTGTTCTCTATGTTTCCTTTCGGTGGATTTGAGTCGTAGGAAAGCCGTACTATTAAGAGGGGGTCCGCTTCGGAAAGGTCTGGGTGGAATCAACACGTACACATCTATTCCTTTGCACCACCTTTCCCTCTCTTCAATGGATCCCCAACTTGTTTTCCTTCATTGTGCAAAAGGAAAGCCTTCTTGGTGTTTGAGTTCAGTGGTCTGCGGTAGTACCGCTCAAAGGAGTGGTAGTACCGCATGTGCCAACGGTAGTACCGCTCGGTGGAGCGGTAGTACCGCTGTCTCCTGCCCTGTCCCTTACACCTGTGGTAGAAGGCATAGATGTAATTTTTTACATCCGCCCTACTACGGTAGTACCGTGATTCACGTCCGGTACTACCATGCCGGACTTTTTCGCAGTGTTTCCCTCTATGGAGGTAGGCACGGAAGTAATTTTTTACTTCCGTGCACCTCCAGTGCCTGCCTCTGCCAACCGTGCGGTAGTACCGCACGGGCTCGCGGTAGTACCACTCTGGTGGTAGTACGGCTTGTTGTCCTGTGCAAACGGCCAGAGCCAGTTACTCCCGCGTGAGCAGTAGTACCGCATGAGGCTGCGGTAGTACCGCAAGCCCTCATGGTAGTACCGTGGCTGTTGTGGTAGTACTACGACACATGGGGCTAAGGGAGTGGATAACAGTTGGATCTTGTCCCCCACTATAAAAGGGAGGTCTTGTTCCCCAAGAAGTTTACCTCTTCCTTCCAAAACTCCATTGTTGCTCTAAGCTCCATTTTAGCTCGATCTCTCTCCCTAGCCAATCAAACTTGTTGATTTCCTAGGGATTGGTTGAGAAGGCCCCGATCTACACTTCCACCAAGAGAAATTTGATTCCCCCCACTAATCCCTTGCGGATCTTGTTACTCTTGGGTGTTTGAGCACCCTAGATGGTTGAGGTCACCTCAAGGCCACATTCCATTGTGGTGAAGCTTCGTGGTATCGTGGGGAGCCTCCAATTTAGTTGTGGAGATTGCCCCAACCTTGTTTGTAAAGGTTTGGTTGCCACCTTCAAGAGCACCAATAGTGGAATCATGGCATCTTGCATTGTGTGAGAGCGTGAGGAGAATACGGTGGCCCTAGTGGCTTCTTGGGGAGCATTGTGCCTCCACACCGCTCCAACGGAGACGTACTTCCTCACTAGGGAAGGAACTCCGGTAACACATCATCGTCTCCACCGGCTCCACTTTTGGTTATCTTGCACCTTTACTTCTTGCAAGCTTTTATTGCATTATATTCCTTGCTTGCTTGCATACTTGTTGTTGTTAGCATCATATAGGTTATTCATCTAGTTGCACATGTAGCCAACTTATTTGATGCTAAGCCTAAACTGTTAAGGAAAAGTTAAAAAGTGTTAGTTGCCCATTCACCCCCCCTCTAGTCAACCATATCAATCCTTTCACTTTTATTTACTTACAACTCAAAAGAAAATTACAACTCGATACCTATGACAAAATATGACTCTATATGCAATATGGAAGTGATGGTGCATGTCATAAAAGGAAACGGTGGAAGTTGCATGGCAATATATCTCGAAATGGCTATGGAAATGCCATAATAGGTAGGTATGGTGGCTGTTTTGAGGAAAGATATATGGTGGCTGTTTTGAGGAAGGTATATGGTGGCTGTTTTGAGGAAAGTGTTTGTTGCACCGGTGAAAGTTGTGCGGTGCTAGAAAGGCTAGCAAAAGTGGAAGGGTGAGAATGTGTATAATCTATGGACTCAACATTAGTCATTAAGAACTCACATACTTATTACAAAAGTCTATTAGTCATTGACGCAAAGCATTAAACGCATGCTTCTAGGGGGGAGGTTAGTAGGAGTTAACCATCGCGTGCCCCCCGACCCTCACACAAAGGTCGACAATCTGTAAACAAGTCATGCTCTGACTTCCTTACATAGCGGTTCACCATATGTGCATGATATGGGAATCACAAACATTTACACAACTATTTTTAACAAATCACAATTTACTTCACATTACCATCTTTATATCTCAAAACTGTATGCAAGGAATCAAACTTCTCATAAATACTCAATGCACTTAATATGGAAGTTTTTATTATATCCCTTTTGGATGCCTATCATATTAGGACTAAATTCATAACCTACACGAATTACCATGCTGTTTTAGAAACTCTCAAAATAATATAAGTGAGGTACGAGAGTTCAAGTATTTCTATAAAACGCAAACACCACCGTGCTCTAAAAGATATAAGTGAAGCATATAGACCAAAATTGCCCAACTCAAAAGATATAAGTGAAGCACAAAGAGTATTCTAATAAATTCATGATTCAGCGTATATCTCTCAAAAGATGTGTGCAGCAAGGATGATTGTGGCAAACTAACAAGAAAAGACTAATATCATACAAGAAGCTCCAAGCAAAACACATATCATGTGGTGAATAAAAATATAGCCTCAAGTAAATTTACCGATGGATTGAAGATGAAAGAGGGGATGCCTTCCGGGGCATCACCAAGATTAGGATCTTTGGCATCCTTGAATATGACTTGGGGTGCCTTGGGCATCCCCAAGCTTAGGCTCTTGCCACTCCTTATTCCATAGTCCATCAAATCTTTACCCAAAACTTGAAAACTTCACAACAGAAAACTTAACAGAAAACTCGTGAGATTCGTTCGTATAAAAAAATAAATCACCAATTTATAGATTCTGTTGTGAACTTATTATTTATTTATATTGGTGTTATACCTACTATAATATAACTTCTCCATGGCTCATACCACCTGATACAACCCATAGATTCATCGAAATAGGCAAACAACTCAAAGAAAAACATAATCTGTCAAAAATAGAACAGTCTGTAGCAATCTAGAAACTTCGTATACTTCTATAACTCAAAAACTTCTGAAAGATTAGTTAAACCTGGTAAATTTATATATAAATCTTGTGTAAAAATTTCAGATCAATTTGACTCTCTCAAGAAATTAGAATATTCCTGGACTAAGCGCAAAAGTTTTTGTTTTTCAGCAAGATCATATCAACAACTACCATAGATCACCCCAAAGGTTTTACTTGGCTCAAACACTAATTAAAACACAAAAAAACAATTACTAAAGAAGTAATAATGTGTGAAACACTCAAAAACAGAAGGGAAAACATAACACAAAAAATAAAATTGGGTTGCCTCCCAACAAGCGCTATTGTTTAACGCCCCTAGCTAGGCAAAACGCAATAGATCTAGGTATTGTCATCTTTGGTATGCAATCCAAAAGTATCTCTCATAATAGATTCATAAGTAAATATTATTTTCTTTCTAGGAAAGTTTTACATGCCTTTCCTTAATAGAAATTGGAATCTAATGTTTCCTTCTTTCAGGTCAATAATTGCGCCAATCGTTCTAAGGAAAGGTCTACCAAGAATAATAGGACATGTAGGATTGCAATCTATATCAAGAACAATGAAATCTACGAGAACATAATTCATTTTTGCAACAATAATAACATCATTAATCCTTCCCATATGTTTCTTAATAGTGGAATCCGCAAGATGCAAATTTAGAGAGCAATCATCAAGATCATGATAACCTAGCACATCACATAAAGTTTTCGGAATCGTGGAAACACTAGCACCCAAATCACACAAAGCATGACACTCATAATCTTTGATTTTAATCTTAATATTAGGTTCCCACTCATCATGAAGCTTTCTAGGAATATAAACTTCTAACTCAAGTTTTTGTTTAGAAGATTTCATCATAGCATCAACTATATGTTTAGTAAAAGCCTTATTTTGACTATAGGCATGAGGAGAATTCAACATGGATTGAAGCAAGGAAATACAATCAATCAAAGAGAAGCTATCATAGTTAAAGTCCTTGAACTCAAAAAGAGTGGGTTCATTGCTATTTAAAGTTTTGACCTATTCAATCCCACTTTTATCAATCTTAGCATTAAGATCTATAGACTCCAAATCATTGGGATGCCTTTTAACTAAAGTTGACTTATCTCCAGTCCCATAATTATCAAGATTTTTATTGGAAAGCAAAGATTCAATAGGGGTCACATCAATCACTTTAAGATCTTCATCATTATTATCGCAAGAAAACACCTTTTCAAGCCATTCTCGCTTAGCACGAATTCTAGCGGTTCTTTCCTTACTTTCATCCATAGAAATTATCATAACTTTTAAAGACTCATTAATATCATGCTTGGGTGGAGTATATCTAGCTTTCAAAGAATCAATCTCAAGAGAAATTATATCAACATTCCTAGCCAAATCATCAATCTTAAGCACTTTTTCTTCAATAGAAGCATTTGAAACTTTTTGCGACCAATAAAATCTTTAAAAATATTTTCAAGATCAGAGGGCATATTATTATAGTTTCCATTAGAATTGTTGTAGGAATTACCATAATTATTAGAGGAATTACTAGGAAACGGCCTATGGTTGAAATTACCTCTATACGCATTGTTACCAAAATTGTTCCTACCAACAAAATTAACATCCATATATTCATTATCATTTCCAATCAAAGAAGAAAAAGTCATATCATTAGGATAAATAGGAGCACTCTTACTAGCAAATAGTTTAATCAATTCATTCATCTTTTCACTCAAAGTATTTATTTCTTCAATAGCATGCACCTTTTTACTAGTAGGAGATCTTTCGGTATGCCATTGAGAGTAGTTTGTCATGATATTATCTAGGAGTTTACTATCTTCTCCTAACGTGATTTCCATAAAAGGACCACTTGTGGCAGAATCTAAAAGATTTCTAGATGCAAAATTCAATCCCGCATAAAAATTGTATAATCATCCATAAACTCAAACTGTGTGCCGGGCAATTCCTAATCATTAATTTCATCCTCTCCTAATATTGTGCAACATGCTCATGATCAATTTGCTTAATTTTCATTATATCATTCCTAAGGGAGATGATCTTAGCAGGCGGAAAGTACTTGGAAACAAAAGCATCTTTACACTTATTCCATGAATCAATACTATTTTTAGGCAAAGATGAAAACCAAGTTTTAGCATGATCTCGTAGCGAGAATGCAAATAGCTTCAATTTAACAATATCATTATCCACATCTTTCTTATTTTGCATATCATACAACTCAATGAAAGTATTTAGATGTGATGCGGCATCTTCACTAGGAAGGCCAGAAAATTGCTCTTTCATAACAAGATTAAGTAAGATAGCCTTGATTTCATAAGATTCTGCACTAGTGGCGGAGCAATAAGAGTACTAATAAAATCATTATTATTAGTATTGGAAAAATCACACAACTTGGTATTCTCATACACCGTGACAAAGCAAGCAGTCAAGCACACAAGCGAAATAAAGGCAAACAAAAGAAGGGCAAATAAAAAGGCAAATCTTTTTGGTATTTTCTGAGAATCGTTTTAGAAGTGGGGGAGAGGAAAACGAGAGGCAAATGGCAAATAAAGTAAATGCAAGAGATGAGTTTGTGATGGGTACTTGGTAGGCTTCATGTGTATCCTCCCCGGTAACGGCGCCAGAAATCCTTCTTGCTATCTCTTGAGCATGCCTTGGTTTTCCCTTGAAGAGGAAAGGGTGATGCAGCGAAGTAGTTGAGTATTTCCCTTGGTTGTTGAGAACCGAGGTATCAATCTAGTAGGAGGAACAAGCAAGTCACCAATGGATGCACCTACACAAATAATCAAACTCTTGCACCCAACGCTATAAAGGGGTTGTCAATCCCTTCACGGTTATTTGCAAGGATTAGATCCGATAGAGATAGATTGTCGTTGTTTTCTCACGATAGATGCCATGGGTAGGCTTATCGTAGGTGGTTGGGGCCGAAGGACGCCGACGGGCTCCCGGTGCGGGATTAGGTACAAGTGGTGGTGACACACGATGTACCCAGGTTCAGGGCCCTCCGTGGGAGGTAATACCCCTAGTCCTGCTTGGTTTAGTTTGATGGATGGGTGTGTTTACAGGGTTGCTCCTGGAGCTGAGTCTAGAGGAGGAAGAGGGAGCAGTCAGCTCGCCTTCCTTCGGTACTGAATGTGAGAATGTGGGAAATGTCCCATAGGTGTGTGCATGAGAGTTGTCTGTCCCCGTTGCATGGGGGGTTCGGGGGGTTTTATGGGCCAACCCCCCAGCTTACAATATTCCTAAGGTACAAAGGTGGGGGACCCGGCTGGTAGCCTCTCTGGCTAACCAGGGGGTCCCGCCCGTCGAGCCGTCTCGTCGCCCATAGGGTCCACCGGCTGTGCGGTCCTGTCACCTGCTGGGGCCCGCCAGCAGGCTCCACGATTGGCCCTCGCCCACCTGCCACGGCATGGGCCGCCCGGGAGGCGTCGTCTAGTGCCAGCTGGCTGAAGTCGCCAGTATGGCCGGTTGCACTATAACCACGTCGGGGTAGGTAATCGAGTGGGCAGGGGCATGCCAGCACTGTTTCCCCACCCAGTCGCGCTCGCCAAGGTCAACGGCCTGGACGGCCGGACTGTAGCCATGCGCACCCATGCGTCAGCGGCCACTGTGGCTACAATGATGCCCGTTGTGGCATTCACGTCTTGTCATTGTACTTGTGCGCAGAGGGATGGGACTTTGCATGTCCGCCTCGGGGTCAACAGAGGAGGCGGCCCGGAGGCAGCCGACCGCGCCCAGTTGGTCAGGGGTCGAGCCGGCTCCTTGACCTGCCATCCGTGTCGCCAGCCAGCGACGGCTCGAGCCGGCAGCGCTCCAGCCGGCAGTGGGGAACCAATCACATAGTTTTTCTTTGAAGCGAGGGGGGAAGAACCCTGTTGCTTTGGCTTACCCAGGGGTAATAACCCGGACAGTAGTCCTTGAAGCCGGCGGGGGCCCGCATCCGGTAGGCGGAGGGGAGCCGACGGCTTCACACTAGCGGTACCCGCCACCGGCGCGAAACCGAAAGGCTAGCCGGGTCGGCGGTTGGACCCGACGCCTCGGGTTTTGGCACGTCGCCCCGGGTCCCGGGCCGGCCTACCGCGCGCCACGCAGCGGGTAATGATGTTGCGGGCCACGCGCATGCGGGGAGACCGGACGACGCCCTGGGCCTAGCCCGCTAGGCCTCGGGCATAGCCAAGTAGGCCTCGGGGCGTAGGCCAGGATCCTCTGCGCCCCGAAGCGGCCGTTACGGCCCGAGCCGCCCACTCGTGCGCGGAGTTTTTGGGGGAGTGGGCGCAGTTAATCCCCACGTCCCCCGGTCGTGGCCTCCCCATTTAAAAGGGGAGGAAGGGCAGGGGCGGAGATACCCGCACCCCCTTTGCCTCCTTGCGTCTTTCCTCTTTGCCTTCCTCGCCCCCTCACGCAACACCGCTCCCGAGCTCGCAAACGCGCCCGCATGCTGCCCTGCTGTCGCAATGGCCGACGGGCATGGAGGAAGCTAGGCCGGATCTGTTGTCACCGAGGAGGACATTGCGGACCTCCACTTTGTGCGCATGCTACCGTCGGCAGAGCGCATGATCGCCCGTGCGCCAGGCGACGAGGTGGTGCCGGCGCCGCAGCCAGGGGAGCACATCGTCTTCCTCTGGCATTTCTCCTATGGTTTCAGGGATCCGATGAGCCTCTTCTTCCGGTTGCTCATGGACACCTTCGACCTTCAGCCGCACCACCTCGGCCCGAACGCAATCCTTTACCTCGACGGATTCGTGACGCTGTGCGAGGGGTACCTGGGGGTCCTCCCCTTTCTTGACTTCTTCAACACCCTGTTCTACCTCAAGGCACTAAAGAGCAGTGCCTGCGGGGGCAGGGCGGTGTGCTGCCGCGGCACAACACACTTCTCGCCCTTCTCTCTCATTGATTCCGTCAAGGGGTGGCATCGGACGTTCTTCTACGTGAAGAATGCCAACCCAAGCCTGGACTAGATCCGGCTGCCGACGTTCGTCAACGTGCAATCCTCCGAGGCGAACTGGCCGGGAGCTGCCCCACGCGGAGTGGCCCTGGCGGAGCTCGGCTGGCTCGCACAGCTGAAGAGCGCTGAGGGGTTGGTCGCCTCTGATCTGGTGGCGGCCATCATCTTGCGCCAGGTGCTGCCTCTCTAGCTGAGGCTGCACCAGATCTACGACATGTCCGGCCACCGGGACCCCTGCCGGCTGACGACCATCGACCTGACGCCGGCTCAAGTGGCGACGCGGGTGAACGCCATCATGACATTCAAGATGGCGCCGACATCGTGGAGATTCGGCATAGAGCCGTACGACCGCATCAACCGTCCCCCTGGTATGTTTCGTCGAGACGGCTCCTTTTTATTTGAATCTTTGCAGCCGGCAGCCGGCAGCAGACTTTACTTCGCCATGCTGACCGCAACTGTTGGTGTGACAGAACATGCTGGACGGCCTGCACCCCCAAAATTTTGAGGTGGAGCGTGACCACTCCGACTCCAAAGATTACGAGTGGGGAGGCCCGCCTGAAGAGGGGGTGGTCTCCTCGAGAGGGGTCGAGGAGCCGGTAGACCCACGAGCCGGCGGGCCCAGCGGGGCCGGAGGGTTCGGCGTAGCCGGGGAGCCCAGCGGAGCCGGTGAGTTCCCTATTGGTCCCACGATCAAGGACTGGACAGATGATGATGATGACGATGACGATGATGTGATGATCCTGAACGCGCTTCCCCCCTCAGTTCAACAGGGCCGACAGAGCAAGGAGCGGGCGGCTCAAGCCCCGGTGGCTGGAGCCACCAGCCGGGCGAAGAGGCCGGCTCAGGAGGAGCTGGTGGCGCCGCCGCCCATCCATAAGTGGGTGAAGGTGGCCGCACGGAAGCCGCCGGCGCATGCCAAGAGGGCTTTGCCCATCGTCACCGGGTGAGTTTTTTTCTTCTTCCTGCGTGTGTTTCATTCCAAGTCGCGAGCCGATGGATGTCTGACCCTTATGCACCACAGGAACCCCATCGAGCTCCACAAGAGGGAGTCGGCGGTGGACCTGACGGACGCCGCCAGCCGGCTGGCCCGCGAGCACGCGGCCCCCTAGCGGGAGGAGAAGAGGAGGCTCGCGGAGCTGCAAGCCTCAAAGTCAATGGGGCCTCACACTCCGGGACTTCGAGCGGGTGGAGGCGGAGGAGGTCCACGGACCCCGCGCGGGCGTCAGACTCGGTGGCAAAATCGACCCGTCTATCGAGGCCCCTATCGAGCGAGCCGCGAGGGGCGGCTATGGAGCCGCATTTTCCCCCATCCATGGAGGAGGCGGACCAAACGAGGGCGACGACTATGGTGCCGGCCCTCGAGGCGATCCGGCCGGCGGTGCCGGTCGTTACTCCCCCCGCGTCCGAGCCGGCCCGGGTCGACGTGTCGGAGGCTCCGGTGGCCCCGAAGGCGGCGGCGGAGGCAACGCCGGAGGTGGCATCCATGGAGACGGAGGCACCGTCCGGCGCAGTCGTTGCATCGGGCCGGCGGGAGGAGGAGGCCGTACTGGCGCCGAGCAGTGGGCCAGTGAGGACCGACTCCCGGGCCCTCGCCATCATCAATCCTTCCCCAGCGGCCGACACCGTGGCGAGCACCGGGGCGGGTGGCAGCGGCGGCCGGGCCCATAGGTCCATGCAGGACGTGCTCCGGGACTGGGATGCACTGGCACCCGTCCCGACCCTTCTGGCTCCCTCGACAGGCGGCCCGGTCCCTGCACTTGGGGAATTCGGGAGCGTCCTGGACCGATGCCGCCAGGAGCTGGCCCGGTTCGCAGAGGTGGTTGACACCACTATGCGGCACGCGGAGGTTAGAGTTGTTGTCTTTATCAAAATTTTCAGTGGGGGCACGCAAGTGCACCCATTGGGTGTAGCCCTCGAGATGCGGGCCGGCTGACCGGCTGACGGGTAGCCAGGCCGGATCTCCTTGAGCGTTTTTTGACCTTGGCTTCCTGTGGCAGGAGGGGAACTCCCAGCGGCAGAAGCTATTCGACGAGGCGGTCTCCATCCACGACCGTGACAAGCACGGCTTCTACCGGCTGGTGGAGGAGCTGGCGCGAGTGCAAGGTATGTCGAGTTTTGCGGGAGGGGCATGTAGCCCCCGAGAGATGGGCCGACTGCTTGACAGCCGGAGCGGACGTAGAAGGGCCGGCTGACGCCTGCTTTGTCTTGCAGATGAGCTGACCACCCTCTAGGCGGAGAAGACCGGGGTCGTCTCCGAGCGGGACCGGCTGGCGCAAAGCGTCCAGACGGTCACGTAGGAGAAGGACCGGCTGGCCGCGCTACTAGTGGACGGGGAGGTGGCCCAGGACCGCCTCAAGGACGACGTGGCGTGGGAGGTGACAGCCAAGGAGACGAACGTCAAGGAGGCGGCTGATGTCGCTCTCCAAGGCGAGGTGACCCACCTCGATAGGATGCTCGAGGAGCTTAAGGTTTCCCTCGCCGAGGCGGAGGTGGCATTGGCGTCGGAGAAGGATTCGCCGCTCCACTTTTCCATCAAAATGGACGACTCTATCGAACGTAAGTGTCTATTTTTCCTTTTTCCAGTCGGTTGCCTTTTTCTTTGCTGGTTCTTGTTCTTGATTTGCCTCTCTCTCCTTCTTCCCTTTCTTCTCTTAGGGCGCTTCCCGGAAACTCAGCGCCGCGCTAAGCGTGCCGTTGATGAGCACCGGAAGTGTCTCCGGGTGCGCGGGCGCTCCATCGAGGAGGACACCACATGGGATGTGGCGAAGCTTGGGCTCGCCATTGAAAACCGGCTAGTCCACCTTGAGTGGAGCGTTGAGCGGCTAAAGAAGGCCGACATGGAGATCATCGCCCCCTTGTGGCCGGGCCATGGAGGAGCTCCGGAGAATCGTGTGGCCTTGTGGCTGGAGCACGCTGTGGCCCGGCTCAAGGTTTGGAAGGCGTTGATGGCGTGAGTCGGAGCGCAGATGGCACTCTGGTTTGTAACTTCGTGGTACCGCGGCATGGACCTGGACCGGCTGGCTACCACGCGGGACGAGCCGATAGAGGAGCGGGTGGCCTGTGAGCCATCCCTTGTCCGTCATGCCGACGAGCTCACGTCGTACGTCGACCCGGATGAGCTCCTGCCGGCCCTTGGCAAGGACGGCAAGCCGGCGGCCGAAGACTCCTTCGGCATCCCCCAAGGTCCGGAGGACAAGGAGGTTGCCGACAAGAGTACCGACTCCAGCGGCGAGACGGCTGGGACTGCGGAGGCCGCCTTGAAGGCTAAGGAAGCCAACCCAAAGGCTGTAGATACCTCCGGGACAGGAGTCGAGCCGCCCAGCGATGTGCCGGCTGGAGGCGCGCCGGCTGGCGACGCACCGGTGGACTGAGCCCCCGAGCGTTTTATTTTCTTTCTCTTTCCTGCAGGTTAGGCTTAAGTCCACCCACTGGGGGTGTAATGTAATGAACCATGATGGCCATGGGCCTATTTTATCTTAGAATTCGCATTGTGAATATCTGGTGTATTTGCCTTATTGCGTGTGCTTGCTCGTCCTTACCCTTTTTTGCCCTTTTGGATATGTCTATTTTGCCCCTTTTCCCCTTTGGTGCCGGCCCTGCCAGCCCGATAGCCGGGATTCGGTCTGTAGCTGGGTCGGGGCGTATGCCTCGAGGGAGCTGGTTCTGAACTTAGGAACCGCATGAGCTTTTTGGGGTAAGTAGAGTGGCAGAGGCGAGGCGGTGGTCCGGCTAGGCCTAGACGGCATCTCCTTTGCGATCAATCTTTCATGTGTGCTAAGCTTTGCCGCCCCGAGGCCCCGTTAGCCGGACAGCCGGGAGCCGGATCTGTAGCTGGGAGGGGTGGGAGGGCTTGCTCGGCTCACACTACTTGGTCAATTTTTGGGAGAGGCGACCTAGGACCAGCCGACGAGCCCCCAGGCCCGGGAGCCGGGTTGGGGAGCCGGTGAGTGAGGAGACCTTCGAGGGAAAATTAAAGGGCGTGCCCTAAGAGCCGACCTGGGGCACCCATTGCATTCATAAGCCCAGAAGGGAAGGGATACATACATACACTGGTCTTTTCAATAGTAAAACGGACAGAGGAGCGCTGCGTTCCATGGGCGCTCGGTCTCCTTGCCCGAGGCGTCTCTTTTGTGTTTCTGCGGCTTCTGGGCATCTATTAGGTATTACGCATTGTTGTGCAACGCCTTGTTGATGATGAACGGGCCCTCCCATGGGGAGGACAGCTTGTGTTCTCCGGCTATCTCCTAGATCCGCCTGAGCACCAGGTCCCCTTCACGACAGGAGAGCGGCAGGATCCGCTTGTTAGGGTAGTGCTGGAGCTTCTACTGGTAGATCGCCGTCCGTCTCAAGGCCAGCTCACGGGATTCTTCGAGTAAGTCAACGCCGTCTTCTCTTGCCTCGTTTGCGTCCTTCTCCATGTATAGGGCAACCCGAGGCGAGTCGAACTCGATGTCGGTGGGGATGATTGGCTCGGACCCATACACAAAGAAGAAGGGCGTGTAGCCGGTTGATTGGTTGGGGTGGTCCTGAGACTCCAAAGGACAGCCAGTAGCTCGTCGACCCAGCAGCCGACTGACCTTACCAGCGGTGTTACGAATCGGGGCTTGATGCCGGACAGCATGAGGCCGTTTGCCCTCTCGACCTGGCCGTTTGACTATGGATGAGCGACGGAGGCCAGGTCGAGCCGGATTCCTTGCTTGGAGTAGAAACGCGCGAGCGCGCCCTTGGCGAAGGTCGTGCCGTTGTCGGTGATGATGATGTGGGGGACGCCATAGCGAACCGTGATGTCATCGATGAACCGGACGACCGTGGGGCCATCCAGCTTCTTGATTGGTCGTGCCTCAATCCACTTGGTGAATTTGTCGACATCCACTAGCAAATGTGTCATGCCGCCTCGTGTGGTCTTGAAGGGACCCACCATGTCCAGCCCCCAAACGGCAAAGGACCACGAGAGGGGGATGGTCTGGAGGGTCGATGCCGGCAGGTGGCTCTACGTGCTGAAGCGCTGGTAGCCCTCGCACTCATCGTCCAATTTCTTGGCCGCCTCGAGAGCGGTGGGCCAGTAGAAGCTGTGGTGGAAGGCCTTCGCCACCAGGGTCCTAGAGGCGGTGTGATGCCCGCACTCGCCCTGGTGGATGTCGAGGAGGATCTCCAGACCCTTTTCCAGCTCGACGCACCGCTGAAACACGCCGGTGGTGCTGCGATGGATGAGCTCATTGTTGATGATGTTGTATGCCGAGGCCTGACGCTGAATTTGCCTCGCCATGGCCTCTTCCGGGGGGAGCTTGCCACGTAGAAGGAATGCCATGATGGGTTGTGCCCATGAGGGAGCCGAGACGGGGGCCGGCTCAGGAGCCCCCGGGCCCAGATGATCAGTCCCCAGGACCGGCTCGCCAGCCCCCGAGGCCGGCTGGTCGATTGTCATCATGACAACTACGGCGTTGGAGCCGGTGGGCTCGGGTGCTACCAGCTCAAATGGTGCAGGCAAGGCGACTGAGGTTGAGGGAGCCTGTGGAGAAGATGTCGAAGGGGCAGCCGGAGCCGCTGATGGGCTGGCGGCGTCTGCCGGCACGAAGATGAATTCAGATACTGGGGAAGGCTTGATCGATGGCTTGAGTAGCCGCTCGAGGGAGACGCCGGCTAGGATGGCCTGCCAGGTGGAGCCGATCTTTGCCAGCGCGTCGGCTGCCACGTTGTCCGCCCGTGGACGTGATGGAACTCACAGCCCTCGAAGGAGCCGGTGAGCTGTTGTACGAGGAAGCGATAGCTCGCCATGTTGGCGTCCCTGGCGTCCCACTCGCCAGAGACCTGTTGTACCACGAGGTCGGAGTTGCCGAAGCATATGATGCGCCTGATGTCGATCTCCTTGGCGAGCCGGAGGCCATGTACGATGGCCTCGTACTCGGCCATGTTGTTGGAGGCAGCAAAGTGGATCTGAAGGGCGTACTTGAGCTGGTCACCTTTCGGGGAGGAGAGGACTATGCCGGCACCTAGGCCGGTCCTCATTTTTGATCCGTCGAAATGCATGCGCTAATGTGTGGAGTCCGGGGGAGGCGGCACAAACTCGATTTCCGCCGAGTCAATGAGGAAGTCGGCTAACGCCTGTGACTTGATGGCTGTGCGAGGTTCATACCGGATCTCGTGATCGGCAAGGGCGATGACCCATTTGGTGATCCAGCCGGTGGAGTCCCGGCCGCTCATGATCTCTCCGAGCGGGGCCATGCTCACCACGGTGATGGTATGCTCCTGGAAGTACTGCTTGACTTTCTTGGCGGCCAAGTATATGCCGTAGAACATCTTCTGGTAGTGGGGGTAGTTCTGCTTAGATGCAGAGAGGACCTCGTTGAGGTAGTAGACAGGGCGCTGGACCGACAAGGACTTGCCCTCCGCCGGCCGCTCGACCACCAAGACGACGCTGATGACGCAAGTGGTCGCCGCGATGTAGGCGAGCAAGGGTTCCTTCTCATCCGGCGCGGCCAGGATGGGCGCGTGGGTGAGAGCCTTCTTGAAGCCACGGAAGGCCTCATCCGCCTCGTCGGGCCAATCGAACATGCCCGACTTCTTGGTGTGACCCAGCTTGACCGGAGTTGTCTTGCGAAGGAGCCCGTAGAGGGGCAAGGCTTTCTCCCTGAGCCGGCTGATGAACCGGCTGAGCGAGGCGAGGCAGCCGGTGAACTTCTAGACGTCACGGAGCCGGGTCAGCTTGGGCATGCGCTCGATTGCGCTGATCTTTTCTAGGTTAGCTTCGATGCCGCGGGCGGACACGAAGAAACCCAGAAGTTGGCCGATGGGGACGCCGAAGACGCATTTCTTCGGGTTGAGCTTGATCTTGTATTTGTGCAGGTTCGCGAAGGTCACTCGGAGTCGTCGAGGAGTATGAAGTGCTTCTTGGTTTTGACGACGATGTCGTCGACGTAGATGTGGACATTGCTACCTATCTAAGGCAGGAGGCACTTCTGCATGCATCGCTGGAAGGTGGCGCGTGCGTTCTTCAGGCCGAAGGACATGGTGATGTAGCACTAGTCCTCTAAGGGCATGATGAAGGAGGTCTTGATCCAGTCTTGTAGATCCAGCTTGATCTGGTGGTAGTCGGAGTAGGCGTCCAGGAAGGATAGCAAGTCGCAGCCGGCTGTGGAGTCGATGACTTGATTGATCCGCAACAGGGCGAATGGGTCCTTTGGGCACGCCTTGTTCAGGCTGGTATAGTCAATGCACATGCGCCATGTCTTGTTCTTCTTCAGCACCAGGATTGGGCTGGCCAGCCAGTCCGGGTGGAAAACTTCCATGATGAACCCGGCTGCAAGCAGTCGGGCGATCTCTTCTCCTATAGTACGCCGCTTCTCCTCAGAGAAACGGCGTAGGGGTTTCTTGACCAGCTTGACGTCCGGCCGGACGTGTAGCTTGTGCTCGTCGAACTTCCTTGGAACACCCGGAATGTCCTTGGGGGACCATGCAAAGATGTCCCGATTCTCACGGGGGAAGTCGACGAGCTCACCTTCCTATTTGCTATCGAAGCAGGAGCTGATGGTGACGCACTGAGCGGGGTTGGCTGGGTCGAGCAGGATTTGCTTGGTGTCCTATGAGGGCTAGAAGGAGGCCTCGCCGACGGACTACGAGGGGGGAGCCGGCACGGCCGGCATGCTGGCAGTAAGGGCCACGAGCTGCCGCTTCTCCTCGGTGATTTCCACGGCCTTGGCCAGCCGGCTACAGTCTCGAGCGCACTCGATCGAAATCTTGTAGTCACCCGCGATGGTGATGATTCCCTTTGGGACCGGCATCTTGAGCTTGAGGTAGGCGTAATGGGGAACCGCCATGAACTTGACAAGGGCCGGCCAGCCCAACAGCGCGTGGTAGGGACTTGCGAGGTCCACGACCTCGAACAACACCGGCTCGTGGAGGAAGTGGTCGGTTCCGCCGAAGTGGACGTCGAGCGTGATCTTGCCGATAGGGGAGCAGGACTCTCCAGGCACGATGCCATGGAAGACCGTCCGGCTCACCTGTAGGTCTTCTATCTTCAACCCCAGCTTGTGCATCGTGTCGAGGTAAAGGATGTTGATGCTGCTGCCACGATCTACGAGCACCCGTGAAAAGCGGGAGGTGCACTTCTCGGTGGCGATGGTGGGGCCGAGGACCAGGGCGTAGCTGCTGGGACTCGGCATCGTGGCGGGGTGATCTTCCCGGCTCCAGGTGACCGGCTTCTCCGACTAGTGCATGAACTGGGGAGTTGCCGGCATGGTGGCATTCACCTCACGATGGAGCCGGCGTTGAGCATGTTTGCTCATCTCTTCACTGGTGAAGACGACGTAGCAACCGTCCTGGTTGGGGAATTAGTCATGAAGACGACCGTCGTTTGGGGCGGAGCAGGAGCCGGCGCCGGGGTGGAAGCTGGGGCCGGGGCCGGCGCGCGGGCAGGCGGCAAGGGAGGAGCTAGAAGGCCGTCCCCCTGGGCCAATCACTATGAGAAGCTGCACTGCCGGAGCGTGTGTGTAGAGGGTTTGGACCTTGAGTGGTTCTTGTAGGGAAGGTCGAGCATCTGCTCAAAGGTGACCTTTGGCTGCCAGGCAGCCTTGCCAATACGCTGGCGCTGGCTGTAAGACTGGGCAGACGGCTCCTGCTCCTCGATGGTGGCGACCTGCCGGCTCACATAGCGGGGATCCGGCTGGTCGTTCTTGCGTTTGTTGTTCTGCGACTGCCGGATGTCGGCAGCCGGCTGGGATGTTGTCGGCATCGTTGTTGCCTTGGTGGGCGGGGTCGTCTTGACCCGGATGGCTGAGTCAGCCATGGCGTACTTGTCCGCCTTGGTCATGAGCTCGGCGAGTGTGGCCGGCTCGGAGCACAGAAGCTTGTGCTAGAGGGGGTGCCGTCTCGACAGCCTTTGATGAAGTAATGTATGGCCTGCACCTCGTGCACCCCCTCGCAGGAGTTGCGGAGCTCGGTCCATCGAGTGAGGTAGTCGCGGAGGGACTCGTTTGGCCCCTGAATGCACATGGCGAATTCACGGGGGCGGCCAGGCCACTTGTAGGTGCCGGTGAAGTTGCGGACGAAGGCTTCTTCGAAGTCCGTCCAGGTGTTGATGCTGCCAGCCGCCGGGCTGTTGAGCCAGGTGTGGGCCGATCCGATTAGCATAAGGGGAGCGTAGCGAACGGCTACACGCTTGTTCCCCCTGGCGATGCTGACCGTAGTGGTGTAGTCGATCAGCCAGTCCTTGGGCTTGGCAGGCCCATTGTACTTCAGGGTGTCCCGAGGAAGCGTGAAGCCGGTTGGGAATGGCTCGTTGCGGATCCGAGGGCCGAAACAGGCCGGGCCAATCGAGCCCTCCTCTTCGAGGAGGGCAGACTGCGTGAGTTGGTCGATGCGGTTGCGGGCATTGTTCTCGCTGCTGGGGACGCGAGGCCCGATCCATGCCGAGAGCTCAGGGCGGATGGTGGGAGGAACCGATTGTTCTGGCTCACGCCATGGGGGCGGAGTGTGACCGCAGCTGTGCCGACTACCGGCAACCGGCACGTCGTGGTAGCCGCTATGAGGCGGGTTGTTGGTGCGCCGGCTGTTAACAGCCGGCTACTCGCTCCCCCGCAACTAAGAGGTCCGGGGGTTGCTAGCCTCAACCCGGCGGCCGGAGATGCGAGGGGAGCAGGAGTGCTGAGCCGGCTGACGGCTAGCAGTCCCCGTGCCCTCGCGCTCGGGCCGGGGGCCTTCGAAGGCGGCGCCGCGAGTCGCAAGCAGGTGTTGTTGCGCATCAGCAGCGCCGATGAGGTCCTTGATGTGATGCTCGAGGGCGGCACGTTCTTTGCCCTCCAAGGTAGCCAAATCCTCATAGGCTACCTTGAGAGCCCGCAGGTTGGCTGCGGGGGTGTTGTAGACGGGCATTTTGCCGCCCAGGATCTCGGCGACCATGCGACCTCGGTCACGCACAGCCCCACGCTGGATGGCCTCAGTGCCAGCCGGGGTGAGACCGTAGGCGGAAGCGTATTCCCGCTGGGCGGCCTCCACGTGGCTCCGCGTGGCCGCGAGGGTGGTGGCGTCCTCAAAAACGACGCGGCGAGCCGCCTCGAGCCCGCCCGCAGTGGCATCGGGGTTTCTCGTTGGGGCAATAAGGGTGCTCAAGCCCCGAAGGGCCGCACCGAGTGGGTCGGAGGTGCCGACGTGGGCCGCGGCGGCATTAGCCTCGGCCCGCGCACGTCTAGAGGAGGTGGAGGAGATGATGGCCATTGCCCCCACGCGATCGTGGGAGCTGCTGGACTGGGTTGCAGCAACTACGCCCACAGCCGTGAGCGGACCGGCGTAGACGAGCACCTAGCTAGGGTACTCGTTGGCGGCTGGAGCTTCAGCGAGGGTGAGCCTGCCGAAACGCTCGGTGAGCGTGTCGATGTCGAGCGCGAGGTCAATGGAGCTGCCCGTAGGGCATGCCGGAGCAAGCCCCATGAGCTCGCAGTTTCGATTGGACATGTGGGGATGGCGGGGAATGGCGAGGGGTCCCGCCCGGAACATGAATCTGGCCTCTGCCGCATACGGCCCCATGGTGGGCGCCAACTGTCATCGTTTTCTCACGACAGATGCCATGGGTAGGCTTATCGTAGGTGGTTGGGGCCGGAGGACGCCGACGGGCTCCGGGTGCGGGATTAGGTACAAGCGGTGGTGACACACGATGTACCTAGGTTCAGGGCCCTCCGTGAGAGGTAATACCGCTAGTCCTACTTGGTCTAGTTTGATTGATGGGTGTGTTTACAAGGTTGCTCCTGGAGCTAAGTCTAGCGGAGGAAGAGGGAGCAGCTGGCTCGTCTTCCTCCGCTAGCGAATCTGAGAATGTGGGAAATGTCCTGTAGGTGTGTGCGTGAGAGTTGCTTGTCCCCGTTGCATGGGGGGTTCGGGGGGTTTTATAGGCCAACCCCCCGGCTTACAATACTCCTAAGGTACAAAGGTGGGGGGACCCGGCTGGCATCCTCTCCGGCTGATCAGGGGGTCCTGCCCGACGAGCCGTCTCGTCACCCGTAGGGTCCACCGGCTGTGCGGTCCCGTCACCTGCTGGGGCCCACCAGCCGGCTTGGCGATTGGCCCTCGCCCACCTGCCGCGGCACGGGCCACCCGAGAGGTGTTGTCTAGTGCCAGCCGGTCGAAGTCTCTGATACGGCCGGCTGCAATGTAGCCATGCCGGGGCAGGTAATCGAGTGTGCAGGGCGTACCGGTACTGTTTCCCCGCCCGGTCGCGCTCACCAAGGTCAGTGGCTTGGACGGCCGGACTGTAGCCATGCACACCCGTGCGTCAGCGGCCACTATGGCTACAATTATGCCCGTCGTGGCGGTCACTTCTTGTCACTATACTCGTGCGCAGAGGGATGGGCCGTTGCATGTCCGCCCCAGGGTCAACGGAGGAGGCGCCCCGGAGGCAGCCGACCACGCCCAGCCGGTCGGGGGTTGAGACGGCTCCTTGACCCGTCGTCCGTGTCGCAAGCCGGCGACAGCTCGGGCCGGCAGCGCTCTAGCCGACAGTGGGCAGTCGGTCGCATAGTTTTGCTTTGAAGCGAGGGGGGAAGAACCCCGTTGCTTTGGCCTACCCAGGGGTAATAACCCCGTCATAGATGTAATGATTGCGGAAAGTAAAAGGTAGATAAATTGCAGCAAGTATAGATCTGAAAATATATGATGGAAAATAGACCTGAGGACATAGGTTTCACTAGAGGATACTCTCTTGAAGGCAAATATCATGGTGGATAAACAAATTACTGTCAAGCAATTGATAGAAAAGAGAATAATCATTTAGCTATCCAAGTCAATGATCATGCATATAGGCATCACGAACATATCAAGCAGTCCTAAACGATTCTGCATCTACTACTATTACTCCACACGTCGACCGACTCCTGCCTGCATCTAGAGTATTAAGTTCATGAAGAACAGAGTAACACATTAAGAAAGATGACATGATGTAGAGGGATAAACTCAAGAAATATGATGAAACCCCCATCTTGTTACCCTTGATCGCAACAATACAATACATGCCTCGCTACCCCTACCATGTCACTAGGCAAAGACACCACAAGATTGAACCCAAAACCAAGCACTTCTCCCATTGCAAGAATTACCAATCTAGTTGGCCAAACCAAACCAATAACTTCAAGAGACTTGCAAGGATATGAAATCATGCATATAAGAAATCAGAGGAGATTCAAATAAGATTCATGGACAATATGAACATAAACTCAAAATTCATCGGATCTTGACAAACACACCACAAAAGAGGATTACATCGGATAGATCTCCATGATGATCATGAAGAACATGGTATTGAAGATCAAAGAGAGAGAAGAAGCCATGTAGCTACTAGCTATGGACCCGTAGGTCTATGGTGGACTACTCACGCACCATCGGAGGGGCAATGGAGTTGATGTAGATGCCCTTCGTGATCGAAACCCCCTCCGGCAGATTACCGAAAAAGGCTCCAAGATTGGATCTCTCGGGAATGGAGGCTTCTGGCGATGGAAAAGTATTTGTGTGGCTCTTTCTGATCTTGGGGGAATATTTCGGTATGTATAGGCCAAGAATTAGGGTTAGGAGACCTTCCAGGAGGCGACAAGCCTGCTAGGCGCGGCCAGGGGGCGCGCCTAGCAGGCTTGTGGCGCCCTAGCACCTCCCGTGGCGTGTACTCCAAGCTTGGATGACTTGTTTCCTTCCAGAAAAATTCCTTCCGAAGGTTTTACCAAAATAGATAATATAATAGCATGCCATCATCAAAAATTATAGATACGTTGGAGAGGTATCAAAGTCAAGACGAAAACATGTGCCAACCCCTATGCATAGATTCCCAAGGTCACGGAACCCGCAAGTTGATCACCAAAACATACATCAAGTGGAGCAATAGAACATCCCATTGTCACCACAGATATCCCATCGCAAGACATACATGAAGTGTTCTCAAATCATTTAAAGACTCAATCCAATAAGAAAACTCCAAAGGGAAAACTCAATTCATCACAAGAAGATAGAGAAGGGAAAACTCCATATGATTTATCTATATCAGTAAAGCTCGCGGTACATCAAGATCGTGCCATCTCAAGAATACGAGAGAGAGAGAGAGAGAGAGATCAAACACATAGCTAATGATACATACCCTCAGCCCCGAGGGTGAACTAGTCCCTCCTCATCATGGAGACCGTCAGGATGATGAATATGACCTCCGGTGATGGTTTCCCCCTCCGACATGGTGCTGGAACGGGCTCTCGATTGGTTTTTCATGGCTACAGAGGCTTGCAGCAGCAGAACTCCTGATCTAGGTTTCTTTCTGGGGGTTTCTAGATTTATAGGAGTAAATGGCGTTGGAATCATGTCAAGTAGACTCATGAGGGGCCCACAAGCCAGGGGCGCGCCCTGGTGGCTTGCGGCTGCCTCGGGACTCCTCTCCGGTATCTTTTTGCTCCAGGATTTTTTATATTTTCCAAAAATATTGTCCGTAAATTTTCAGCCCATTCCGAGAACTTTTATTTCTGCACAAAAAACGACACCATGGTAGTCCTGCTGAAAACAACATCAACCCGGGTTCGTTCTAATAAAATCATACCAAAATCATATAGAATTATTGTAAACATGGCATGAATACTTTTTTTGACAGGTTAAAACAATAGGAGAGGCTCCTACTATTGGTATATTAAAACAAGACAGATACAGATGTTTCTACATAGCCATGTGGAGTAGGCAAACTAGAACGCAGAAGCTGAACTAGGCTAAGCTAGGGGGGTTACACACGGGCAAACTTTTGTGACTGGATAGTTGGTAGAAATCTACCCAAGAAAGCAGAATCAACATCTTTAAGTCTGAAACGCAAGATTTCCAAGTCTGTCTTTAGCATCCAAAACTAGTCCTGATGCGTTACCATCTCGCCGTCAAAGATCTTCCGGTTGCGTTGTTGCCAGATATTCCACGCGGCCAATATGCATATTTCCTTAAACAGGGGTTTAGCCCATCTTCTTGCCATCGCATCTAATCATGCCTGCATGTCCATAGACGTATCCCAAGTGATGGCAAGTTTCCCCCAGCAGGTAGTTGCAAAGGGGCATTGGTACAAGAGGTGCTCATCAGTTTCTAGTAGATCTCCATCACACAGCAAACAAGAGTGATCTTCACCTATATTAAAGTGTCTTCTCACCAGTAAGTCTCATGTGTTTAGTCTATCCATTCTCTGCAGCCAAGAAAACACTATGTATCTGAGAATGCATTTTGTTTTCCATATGGTTGGTATGTAGGATGGAGCATGTTCATGTCTGAATAGGTAACGATAGAAACTTTTTGGCTTGAAGTGCACCTCTCCCCAACAGTATATCCATTCATCAGCCTTAAAGGGGTCTAGGGTCATCATGTTGATTGTGATCATCAGATCTTCCAATTCCAACCATGCTTCACGTGATAAGGGTAGGTGGAAGTGGGAGACCGGGTTAGTATCCATCACAGACTGGGCCAGAGACACATCCTCATTGATTGCATAGGAGAGTAGGTGTTGATGTGAATTTGCTAAGATATTATCATTGTGCCACTGGTCCTTCCAAAGTAAGACTGTATCACCTGAGTTAACGATGCAGGTTGTAATCCCTCTAAAGATGTCAAAAAGGGACATGATATCCTTCCACCAGAATGATCCACAAGCCGACATTGCATGTGGGGGTGTTGTATCGTAGTATGCGTTCCAGAAGATCATTACCCATGGAGTGTCCACCCTATGGTAGAATTTATGAAGAAATTTCAAAACAGAGCCTTGTTCTGTAGTTTTAGGTTTATGATACCAAGGCCCCCTTTATCCTTCGGTTTGCACACTGGTTCCCATGCTTCCAGGGAGTGTGTTTTTGCGTCTCTATCCAGCACTTTTCTCCATAGACAATGTCTGCACGCTCTATCAAATATGTCAATGATTTTCATGGGCAACCTCAACACGCACATAGCAAATGATAGGAGTGATGATAAAGCTGAGTTGATGAATAGCACCCTCTCCCCGTATGAAAGCCAGATAGCCGTACATGTTAGTCGACGTTCAGTCCTGTCGACAAGCGGCATCAAATCCCACACCGATGGTCTTGAAGTGCCCATCAAAACTCCAAGATAAGTGAAAGGCATCGATCCCACCTGGCATCCAAGTAATGAAGCCAATTCATGAGCTGCTTCTTGGCTAATATTGATAGGCATTAGTTGTGATTTGGAGTAGTTTATCTTCAGCCCCGTGATATTAGCATAGGCATCGAGCAGTTGTTTAATAACCCTATTTTCCGAGCTCTTTTCTGGGAGGATGAGTAGTGTATCATCAGCATATTGGAACACCGGATACAACTCTGAGGTAGGTTGTTCAATTGGCAATGATAGCTGCCTCTTCGACCAAGCTGCATTAACCATTGACTATAGAAGATCCACCGCTAATACAAACAGCAGGGGGAGAATGGATCACCCTGTCGAACTCCCCTTTTACATTGGAATTCCTTGCCTGACACTCCATTCAGTAGAATCGACAAAGATCCTGAATTTAGAATCATTTCAACCCAAGAGCACCACTTGTCATCAAAGCCCTTGCATCTCATCATTTTGAGTATAAAGGAATGGTCCATTGTATCAAAAGCTTTAGCGAAGTCCAACTTGAGGACCACAATTTCCTTACCCGAGTGTTTGCATTGATGTAAAAATTCATAAGCCCATGCCAGACAATCTTGGATAGTTCTGGACCTGACGAAACCATATTGGTTGCGATGTACAATCCTTAAGATGCAGCCTTGCAATCTTTTGGCCAATAGCTTTGTGAGGACTTTAAGAACACAGTTTAGTAGAGATATTGGTCGAAAATCATTCACCATTTCTGATGAACTGGTTTTTGGAATGAGGGTAATCAAGGATGTGTTCAAACATTTGAGATCAATTGTCCCCTCCCAGAAATCGTGGCAAAGTTGATAAAAATCCTCTTTAATAATATCCCAACAAACTTTGAGGAACAAACCATTGAATCCATCGGGTCCAGGTGCCCTATCCAAAGGGATATTTTTAATAACCTTGTCTATTTCCTCATGAGTAAAAGGGGAGGACAATCCTTACAATCCATCCACACATTGCACCAGGTCCTGTAGCTCAAACTCCGCATAAGTTTCTATGACAACTCCCATTCTATTTTTAAAGCATTGGTAGAAGGCTGATGCTTTTTCATCATGGTTTTCAATAGTCATACCATTTGGCAATAATAAGGAGGATATGGTATTTCTCCTATATCTTTCTGTTGCCCTTGCCTGAAAGTATTTAGTGTTTTCTTCCCCCTCGACCGCCCATCTGTAAGTACATCTTTTTTTCCAGTACGCGCTTTGATATTTGAGTAGTTTTATCAGCTCATTTTTCATAATGCACCTGAAATTAGATTCAGGTATGGATAGAGTACAAAGATCCTCCAAACTATCTAGATGTAGCAGTTGTTTGTTGCAGTTTTCAATCAATAGTTTCAACTTGGAAAGATGCTTACTCCATTGTTTAAGGGTGTATCTTAATCTTTTCAATTTAGCTGAGATGCGAGTGGCAGAAGATGTTGCTTTGATGGGTTTATTCGAAGAATTCTGCATTGTCTCCAGAAAACATGGGCATTGTGGCCAGTAATTCTCAAATCTAAAGAGATTGCAGCATGGAATAGATGTTTGAATCTGCATGACACATGGAATATGATCAGAAACTGGTTTAGCACGAGGTTTCACCATGGTATTGGCGAATTTCGAAGTCCATTTAGGGGATGTAAAGAACCAATCCAGTTGCTCTAGTAATGGGTTTTCCTGCATATTGATCCAAGTGTATTTTCTGCCTTTGATTGGGATCTTGATCAAGGCCAGAGAGCTGAGAATTTCATTAAACATAATAATATCATCAATGTTTCCCCCAAGGAGGTTACGATTCTGTATCGATCGAATGAAATTGAAATCTCCCATGAAAACACATGAATCATCAATTTCAACGTTGAGACTCAAACTATTGAGTGAAAACATCTCTCTCTGGGCCCCTACATGGACCATAAATATTGGTGAGTAGCCACTGTTGATTTGAAATAACGGATGTGAACTTAATGGTTATAACAAAAGCATGTTTATGCATTGTCACTCCAATGAAGAGACTACTACACCAAATAATTATAAGGCTACCAGATGCTCCCTCGGACGGGAAAAATCCATATTTATCAAACTTTCTAGGGAAACATTTATGAATGAAAGAGTGATCAAACTCCTCTTTCTTAATTTCCTGTAAACAGACAATCGAATAGTTGGATTCATCGATTTTGTTACGCAGAGCTAAACTTTTAGACTCATGGTTCATACCATGCATGTTCCAACATAAAATGTTCCAAGCAGTAGTCAACATCAAAATAAAGGCGGGAAATAAGCAAATTCAAATATTGTAAAATGAAGCATCAGCTCACCAGCGAGAAATGTCCATATCCTCCTGGGCCGCTGGATGGGCCTTCGCCTGCTGGCTCATCAAGATCTCCACTGTCAGCTCCTCCCTAGGAATGCCACATTGAACCACTCCAATGTGTTAAATAGTAGGAATTGGGGTCTCTGGGGGGATAGCTCCCGGTTCTGCAACTATCTCCATATCTTCAGAAATGTCCTTGTCATTCAATACTGGAGAGCATCTTGGCTTGACATGGGAGACTTTCTGCTTGGAATCAGCCATGGATGGTGCTTTGAAGCCCTGAAACCTAGTGGATCTTGCACTCCTGCGAACCATTGATACATCCAGAGAAGCCCCTGGCCTCTTCCTACACGAGGTGACAGTACCAGACAACTGATTCTCTGCCCTGCAGCCTTAAAGTTGGTTCCTCTCCTGAGTCTGATTGTACCAGATTGCATCAGACTGAAGTGCATGCACAGAAGACAATAATTGATGGTGATATTCTGCCATGTAGTCCATACACACTGTCCAAACTTCCTGGGAGCAAAATACTGTGGTTGAACCCCTTGAAAAAGGAGTGAAGGGGAGTACCAAATGGTATGCATATTCCATCAGCTTGAAAAACAAGAGTTGTATACCCTCAGCTACCTGCATCCAATCCAAATGTGGTGACATTCCAATTCTCCTTGTGTGGACTATTGAGTAAAAGCATCCAAAGAACTCAAGCAATGTAGTAGGCAAATGTACATCTAGGATCAACTGATGAGAGTTGAGCTGAACAAACTCCAGGTGTCCAGACTATCGACCCAGTATGACATTGTCTGTAGCCTCTTCTAGTAATTGCGTTCATTCCAGACGCGCAAGCCATCATCATGACCAGAATCATCGGCCTGCACCCCATCCAACATTGAAGGCCCCTCGTATCCTTATA
The DNA here is from genome assembly GCA_022496015.1 of Hordeum marinum. NCBI lineage: Eukaryota > Viridiplantae > Streptophyta > Magnoliopsida > Poales > Poaceae > Hordeum > Hordeum marinum. Next base: position 248,104,575 of record CM039676.1, on the reverse strand, counting down.
ACTGTCTGTAGCTGATCCCTTGAAAGGTAGAAGGGTCAGGAGGTATTTCTGGCCAAACTCCCCATCCTTGTTGAGGAGCAGCAGGTGCAGGAGCAGCCTCCCAGGCATTGTTGGCATTTTCCAATTGCCAAACTTGGGCATCATGCTGGGCTTGTTGCATAGCATTGAGAAATGGTGGTTGGTTTGGGTGGGGAGAAGCGCCCATGGGAGGAACCACATCTACATTGCTTAAAAGCTCATGAGTAGCATCTCTACCATTGAGAGCATACACTGGCACAGTCCAAGATTAACCCATACCACTCATATCAGTAAACCTCTTCATTACTAAGATGTATGGCACCAAAGTTAATTCATTGATTAGTACTCTGACCAACACCCGGGACTTTTTGTAACCTGGCCTATGCCAAAACAAGCACCTACCAAAACAAGAAACAGCCTTGATAATGTAGTACTCAGTCTGATAGTTCAGAGGGAATCCCAAAAGCATCACCCAAGCCTCTCTTTCCGCTACTGGACATCTCATGTTAGGCCCTTCATCATGCCTCGAAAGATGAAAAGTAGAGAGGTCATCCAGAGCTTGTTCTCCCAAATCAACCATCGCATCCCTGACCAGTCTGTACGCAAAATGGACCAATCCAACATAAAAGGGGTAAATATCACCCTCCAAAGTTTCCGCATTATGATCTTCAGCCAAGACTCTTCTAACTTCAGCAAGAACTGTCTCACGCTGTAAATCGGGAGGAGAGGGGACGACAAATACCAGTGCATGTTGCGCGTGGTCAAGGGGCGGCTCGTCGAAGACCACCATGTTCCTATGTAGGCGACCATGGGGACTCTGCTAGATGTTCATCTCTCCCGAAACAAACTGATATGGCATCACAGGGATGGTTGCCATTTCTAGATGGATGCTTTCCTTAGCGGCAGAAGGCGGAGGAACCGGGGCAGAAAGAAGAAAACCCTCATTGTGTTTGGAAGAAGTAGCAAAAGGGGAAAACCTTGGTCGTCGATGGAAAGGGGCTCTGACTGCTTGTCAGCGATCAGACATTTGGGAGATGAAATGGCCACAGAGGTATCAAGAACCCGCGCAAACGGTGGGATATCCTTCCGTAGTCAAGACTTAACTACCCAAGTTTGTTGCCTATGCCGCTCCATTGCAATACTCTATTTCGGTTGCCACGTTTTGCGCTTTGGAATAAAATTCAGTTTTCGTCTCCAAACCATGGGCTGAGAAGCGGCCCATGCCTTACATCCCCATCCAAAATGACCCAAAAGCCTGCAGCAGCGACAACGAAGCCCAATAGTGCATGCCCTTCTAGCGTGACCAACGGCGAGGCATCTTGAGCATGATACATTCGCATCCCGCGTATGGGGTGTATAACTCAAATCTTCATGACGATTGCACGTGGAACCCAGATTTATACAATTCATGCAAGAAATTCCTGGACAATTAACCGCAATATGGCCCTTTCAAAAGCATGCATCACATCTACGGATCATAGAAAAAATAAATTCTTTGGAAGGAACAGATTTAATGTTTAGACAATCTTTCACCTAAGGATTTGAGTAACCTGCATGCCATAGATCAAGAATTTCCTCCAAGAGTGAGAAAGAAATGCAATCCCAATAATTTTGCTGAAACCTTGACCCTTCAAAAAATTGCTTGTGATCGATGGATCCATCCGAAGCCAGAGCATGGTTGAAACTTCCAAACCTCAAATTATTTGAAGATAGAGAAATATCCCTCAAAGGAGAAACCCTGGCAACCCTGCTATTGATCACACCCTCCTCAAGATCGGGCATAAAAACCTCGATCAGATTGAGCACCAGAATGAAGAAAGTTCAAAGATGATTTGATGGCCATAGGCGATCTAGCCACCACTTCCGGGATCTCGTGATCCAGATGCCAAGAATTATTATCCTTTGAATAATCCACATAGTCCTTGAATAAGCGGAAGTGACAGATGAAGTTTGGCCAAATTTGGTCATTCAAACCATATATAAAATGACCAACTTGATTGGATGCCATCGAGAATTTAAAACTCCGAGAATCCAACTGAAGAACATTGAAACCAAGTGCGAAACCACCAATGCAACATTGTAGCACAATCCCAACCGCCTCTTCCGTAAGAGGAAATGAGGCTGAGGAGAAATAAATAACCAAGCATAATTCCTTGGAGCCTTGCGATTTGTCATAGTGAACCGAAGATCCAAATCTAGAACGAACCTGGTTTTCCACCTTGAGGCCAGGGGCAAAATCCCAGTGGATAAGACTTGTCATACCGTTGGAGAGGATGAGGAGCGCCTAGAGATCCTCCTCGGAGCCAGATCTATATGCGCCCCTGGAGGTGAAGGTGGGGAGGAGGTGGAGGTGGCGGCCATCCTTGCTTCACTCAGTTAATCCCATGGCATGAATACTTCATAAATTATAGATACGTTGGAGACGTATCAGCATCCCCAAGCTTAATTCTTGCTCGTCCTCGAGTAGGTAAATGATAAGAGAAATAATTTATGAAGTGTGAATGCTAGCATAGTGCATAAATCTGATCAATGATAGTTCCAAACACTTTTTCTAGCATCATTATATATCATATAGTCTTATTTTTAGAGCTTTGATTTAGGAAGGGTCTATGTAAGAGATTTGATTTTCAGGAAGGGTCTATGTAAGAGCCTTGATTTAGCAAATTCCACATGCTCAACTATCATATAGTCTTCCATGATTGCTAAGACTCAAAGCATATTTTTAGAGCAAATGGCATCCGTCAAACACAGAGAAAGATAGGGGCTTAAAGTTTTGCCTCCCAACTTATTTATCATATAGATAATTGTCAACAATTATAATTCATAATCAAACATATTTGAATGGCCATATATGCTTGGATCTTTCCCCACCACATGATGCTTGCCAAGATAAAAAGGCGAAATATATGAAGTGGTGAAGATCACCATGACTCTTGTATAAAGGTAAGTACTAGAAAGTAAAAGATAGGCCCTTCACAGAGGGAAGCATTGATTTGAAGAGGTGCAAGATCTTGAGCTTTTGAAGCATAGATGAATAATAATTTTGAGCGGTATGCTTTCATTGTCAACATAAAAACCGAGAGATCTTGGTATCTTCCATGCTAGATACATTATAGGTGGTTCCCAAACATAACGGTAAAGTGTTTACTCCCCCTCCACCAATCAATCACACTCCACGGCGAGCCGAATCCATGGGTACCGTCCATACAAACAACAATCCTGGGGGAGTTTTGTTTCATTATATTTTGATTTGATTTTTGAGCATGGAACTAGGCATCCCAAATACCAGCCATTTTCTCGTGAATGATAGTGAATCAACACGTATCTTAAGAATAACTCGCCAAGCATGGAAGATATTGACAACCCCTAGTCACTATATGAGCGATTCGGGCATACAAATCAGAATATTGTTTGAAGGTTTGGAGTTTGGCAAATGCAAATTTACTTGGAACGGCAGGTAAATACCGCATATAGGTAGGTATGGTAGACTCATATGGAACAACTTTGGGTTTAAGGGTGTTTGGATCCACAAGTAGTATTTCTACTTGGTGCGGAAGTTTTGGCTAGTATGAGGTGGATGCAAGCACCACATGTTGGAGGATCCATAACAATATAACTTCTATACAAATATACCCAAGCATAACTCATTACATTGTCTTCCTTGTTAAACTTCAACTAATTTTCTCAAGTTTGAAAATAATTAATGTAACATCCCAAAAATTCCATTTTGGAATGTTATGATATAGCTATGCATCTATCATCATCATTGCTTGATTTTATGTGTTAGTTGAAATGCCTTTTCTGATTTTCTGAAAGCCCTTTCTACTTTTCCCTATGTTGCCTTCCCCTATTTGAAATTTTGGATAAATGTTCAAAATAAGAGAGGAGTAACATGACACTCCACACCAGGGTCAAATTGGTGAATTATTTGAACAAAAATAACCAGGGGTTATTTTGAAAATATTTGCAAAAAGGATTTAAAAACAATTAGGCAATTTCTGAAAATAATATTTTTTTTTCAAAGTCTTCAAATGACAGAATAAAAATGTTCATTAAATAGCATTTATTATTCTGTTAATTTTGATATATAATACCCCTATATTTAGAGACGATTTGAATGCTTTAAATGTATTTGAATGTCTCTGGAATTTTTTTTAAAGAAAAACAGTAACGGTAACCGTTTCCGGTATTAAACGGGCCGGCCCACGGCAGTTATTTCGCGCTTTTACTACGAGCCGGCCGACCGCGCGCAACGGTCACTCTCTTCACTCACTGACACCGGGCCCCACCCCCGACCGACCGTTACACCGAACGGTCGTCTCCCTCCCCCGCACGCGCCGGAGATCCCGACGCCGACCGTTTCCCCTCGCCGGATCTCTCTCCCCATTACTCCCCCGCACCCCTCGAGCGCCCTATAAGTATCCGGCAACCCCCGCATCCATTTCACCCCGAGTCCCCCTTCTCTCTCTCGCCGAGACGCCGTCGATTTCTCGTCGGAGTAGCCACCACCACCGGACCTCCCGTCGAGCGTAGCCACCACCTCCGACCACCGTTCGCCTCGCCGTCGCCACCAATCAACTCCGGAGAACCATCGCCGTCGCCCGGACCACTTCCCCGTCTTCCCCGACCACCGGAGCACCTCGCCGTCGCAATCACCGCTACCGGACTCGCCAGAGTACCCCGACGCCGACGACTTCTACCCCGTAAGCCCCCTCGACCATCGGATCCCGAACCCACGGTCCAGATTAGAACGGACTTAAGTCCGAACCGGTATCTTCTTCCTAATCGGTCGCCCGCTCTAATTCACCTACCGCACACACTCGCTAGCCAATCGGATCACGCCACGTAGCCCCCTGACCGAGGCAAATCTTTTTTTCATTTTCTGTTTTGTTTTAATTAACAGAATGTTTTCCAATTTTGTTTTGCTTATATCTTTTAATCTATTTAGTGTTTTGGGTTGATTCTTTTTGCAATAGCTCACATTTTTCATGTAGTTTCACCCTGTACTTTTAAATTTCAAATTTGAACTATAAAATTTGAATGTAATCAAATTTGCTCAAAATCTTCAAATCTGAATAACTAGAGTTTGAAAATAGATTTTGACATGATTCTTTTTGCTACTGTTTGGTATTAGTTAGGACTACCATCATGTATAGTTTCAGGATTTTCATGATATATTTGATTAATGTTTTAACCAAAAACAGAATCTGCTTATTATTATAATATAGTTTTATAAACTTAATTTTAATTAGTTTGATTTAGATGTTGGTTTCATTTGTTTATTAGATTCTGTTAGTAAACATTTAGTGTTTTTACTCACTGTTAATAAAAATATAAATTTGCCTAATTTAATTTCATTTAACATAGGAATCACAACTTCTTTTCAAATAGGCATCATTTGATTAAAACAACTAACTAATGGTTTTGCTTCAAACAAAGTTTTATAATATTTAATTCTGTTTTCCTAAAACAAGTTTATTTGTAAATTATTTTCTGTTAAGAACATGTTTTGCTAATAAATAACAAGTTTAGTTTTTCATTCTTTTTGTTAGTATAACTATAGTTGATTCATATAGTGTTTATCAAAACTTTTATAAACTTTACTAAAGTTTTCCCAACAAACTTAAATTGATTTTCTTTGTTTAATAATAAAATATTCTATTGTTTTTCTTGCTGTCAACAATTGTCTTGTTATTTCAAAATAGTTTTATTATTATGTAGTAGTGTTTTCATCATTTCCTTTGGAAAACAAAACTTTATGTGTTTTCTTACTTATGACTTGTGCATTGTTTGTCTCAACTGTTTACTAGTTCTTTGTTGATGTGGGTGTGTTGGCTACAATATTTTGATTGTATGCTTATGTGAGTGCATTGTTTGTTTCGTTAGATTATCCGGAGTGCGAAGCTTGTTACTTAGAGTCACTCACGTACGAAGATCATCAATCAGGCAAGTCACCTTGATCATACTTTTACCCATGTTTTATATGCATTAGTTCTACCATCTTCCCCAATTGCATGCAAGATAGGTTAGTTGGAAACTTGGATACCTTGTAGTAGTATCATGTGGTAGGTACCCCTCTCAACCCCATAGACAACATTGGCCCCGGGAAACGTTGTTTTACTTTTGCTATGCTATTAGTAGACGGGGTTGGTTGTGTGAATCATGAGAGTTGAGAGAGTTAATAATTTCAAGACCTGCATAATGATCAAGATTTCAAGACTCCAAGTTTTCAACATACCTCTGGGTGGATGATGGTTGAACGGCGCCCTGGAGAAACTAGTGGTTAGCCTAGGTGATGCTGGAGATGGCCAGTATTCACGCGGAAAGGTCCACCCAGGCACAAAGAGATGGATGGATGCTTCAAAACCCAAGGCTTACCTGCACAGCCACAAGTCATTATGGGCTCTGGCTTGGTTGGACATCGTGGGGACCCTGGACAGGCGGTGCTACGAGAGGTAGAAGAACGGTAGGAAAGGATGGGCACCGTCAGAGTCGCAGGGAAACCCTTTGGAAGACCATGTTTTGGTCATCCGTTTCTCAAACACCCGGAAGTGCGAGAAATCAAACGGAGGCGACCAAATCTTGTGGGGAACATGTGCAAAACTCTGCAGAGTACTCAACCTAATCGATTAGCCGTGTCCACGGTCATGGACAACTTGAGCCAAAGGAATTGGAATTTCCGGAAACCTCAACACAAATTAATATGATGTTGTGGGTATTAACAATTTGGGTATGAGAATTGGTTGGTGGAACCATCTCATTAATCAACCAACTTAGTAATATTTTGCTTAGCCCCTCTCTTGATGTAGGAAAAACTTGGCTTTACGCAAAAACTTACACCACCACCTGCCATATAAGCATATAGACTAGCTGATTATTTTCACCCCTCTCTTGTGACTTTGCCGGCATATTCCATATGCTGACCTACACGGCTGCAACGTATCATGTTGCAGAGTATTTTTCCGACCAGGAGTGAGGACGCGTTCTATGCTCAGTGAGATGCCCTTGGAGTCGGATGGACTCATCTACCGTCGACGCTTCCGCAAGATTTAGATATTCTCATGAGTTGGCTTTTGGCCACTTTATTGTAATATTATTGTAATAAAGGACTCGATATGAGATTTCGATTAATATAATGCTGTGTGATTTCCCTTTGATATATACATTGATGTACCGTGTGTGTACCAGCATGATCTTGGGATGGTACGGAAACACCGGAGACTTGACCTTTCAGGTCGGGTCGCTACAATTAATGCGGCTCACAATCATAGAATATTTATATGTGAAATCTCTCTTCCTTCAATATTCTTTCATGAATTGTTCAAGTGACCAATGCGGTGTTTGCTATCTTTCAATAAATTTTACCAACTATACTTCTTATATGTGAAGTCATTAATCCACATGGGATAAGCATACAAAACATATATAATTTCATATTTATTATATTAAATTCATTCAACCATTTACTCATAGGATATAAGTGAAGCACGAGAGTAAATGACAAAACTACTCCAAAACATATAAGTGCAGATCAATGAGTAGCCAAACAATTAAGTAGCTATATGAGGACTTTATCTCTCTCTCTCAATAATTATTTTCAGATCTGAGTATTTTATTTAAACATCAAGAAAAATAAAAATATCACTCCATGAATAGGACGCATCATGTGAACGAATAAAAATTTAGGCTCAACATAGGCTAACCGATAGTTGACGAAGAGAGGTGGGATGCGTAGCATCCCCAAGCTTAGATGCTTGAGAATTCTTGAAATATTTACTTGGGGTGCCTTGGGAATCCCCAATCTTGAGGTTTTTTCTCTTGTTTAATCCTCTCATATCCCGGTTTCACCTATTCTCAAAAACTTCATCCACACAAAACTCGAAAAGAACTCTTGAGATAGATTAGCACACATAAGAATAAACCAACACTTCATGTATTGCCAAGACCAGTTGCACCATAATTTTAAAAAATTAGGTACTGTATACTATCATTTCCATAATTTATATCGACCAATATATGCTATGGAAACTATAGGATAAGTAGATAACAAAACTATGGTAGCAATCTGTCTAAACAAAACAGTCTGTAGCTATTTATTAAACCAATGTACTTATGTAACACTAAAAATTATTAAAAATTATTGCATACTAAAAAATTTATATTTAAACACTGTGTAAAAATTTAGAACCTTTACACTTTCTAGTAAAATATGAAAATTCAAACGCTACAGTAGAAGTTTCTGTTTTTACCCAGCACATATCAAAACATGCAATGCAAGCATCCTAAGGCAATTCTTGGAAATTTTTATTGAAAAAATATTATAAATAACACATAACATATAAAAACAAAATAAAATGATGCTCAAAGCAAAACTCATATTATGTGATGAATAAAAATGTAGCTCCAAGTGAGATATACCGATAGTGTTGAAGACAAAAGAGGGGGTGCCTTCCAGGGCATCCCCAAGCTTAGGCGCTTGAATATTTCTTGGGGGTGCCTTTGGAATACCCAAGTTTAGCTTCTTGTCACTCCTTATTCTCCTCATATCGGTGACTCTCCCAAAACTTGAAAACTTCAATCACACAAAACTTAGCGGAACTTTGTGAGAAGGGTTAGTGTAATAAAGATAGATCATTCACTTAGGTACTCTCAAGACAAGATTCATAATTATTACCACATGATACCTACTGTATTACATCATTCACACAATTTATATTACTCAATATAAGCTATAAGAACACTTGAAACAAGCAAACTATGCATGCAAAATAGAATCTGTCAAAAATAGAACAATCTGTAAATATCTGAATTGTAACCAAAGTTCCGTGACTCTCAAAATTCTGCAAAATTAGGACATATCACGTAGTTTTCATATAAAGGTTTTGTAAAAAAATAGAATTTTTCGACTCTCCAATAAAATCATATAATTCATATACTGGACGCAAAACTTTCTGTTTTTGCACAGAATCAAACAAGCAAGTATCCACACTATCCCAAAGGCTTTACTTGGAACTTTATTGAAATAAAAGAAAAAAACATGATTAATACAGTATTTTAATCATGTTAACACATCAAAACATAAAGTAAAAGTGTTGAGTTGTCTCCCAAGAAGCGCTTTTCTTTAATGCCTTTTAGCTAGGCATGATGATTTCAATGATGCTCGTATAGGAATAATAATTGAAACATGCAAAAGAGCATCATGAATCTCATGACAAGAACATTTAAGTCTAAACCACTTCCTATGCATAGGGATTTTGTGAGCAAACAATTTATGGGAGCAAGAATCAACTAGAATACGAAGGCAAAACAAGCATAACTTCAAAACCTTGAACACATAGAGAGGAAACTTGATATTATTGCAATTCCTACAAGCATATGTTCCTCCATAATAATAATTTTTAGTATCATAATGAAGGAATTCCACAATATAACCACCACATAAAGAATTCTTTTCATGATATACAAGCATAGAAATTTTACTACTCTCCACACAAGAAAATTTCTTCTCATGACTAATAGTGGGAGTATCATAAAACAATTGAATACTACAAATTGGTTCCACAATAAAAGATTAATATTAGTAAAACTATATTCATAATTATGAAAAGTATCATAATAGTAATTATCACTCTTTTTCATTGCATAAGTATCATCACAATAATCATCATAAGTAGGAGACATGCAATCATTATAACAAATTTGATCATTCGACGTAGGGGGACTAAAAAGATCATATTCATTAAGCATAGAATCCCCAAGCTTGGGACAAACATTAATTGCAGAAAATAAATTCTCAATCATGTCATTTTCATCAAACATAGCATCCCCAAGCTTGTCGCTTTGTATATCATAAACATAATCACTCTTATCATTAATGGTATGAATAGCACCAATATTATAGCAATTATTATCATCATCCTCCAAGTTGGTGCCATAAACATTTTCAAGATTATAAGAAGTATTATTATCTTCCCAATCATAATTATCATCACAAGCAATAGGCATAACAAAATCATCCTCAAGTGTTTCATCTTCCACAACTATTTTTGATTCATTCTCATGAGGCCTATCAATAATGGGAGAAACATTATTTGGGAGAGATACCTCTTTACCTTTACTTAGCCTTCTTTTATTCTTCTTCACCACATTATGTGTGGGTTTATTTAATTCCTCCAAGCTTCTTTTTGAAGAGGTTGGTTCAATAAAAATCTCCTCCTCGTTACTTGATTCATCATAAAAAAATAGGAGGATACTAGGAAACCTCTTCCCCTTCATTAATATTCTCTTCATATTATATTTCTTTTCTTGCCTTTAAGTAATTGGCAATATATGGATTCTCAATGCAACTTACCACGCAATACATATAGATTTCATTTACATCAAAATATATCATTTTCATGAGAACCCAAGATGGAACATCCTCATTTTTATGTTTCATTTCTTCATACCCCAAAAATAGACTAAGTTCATTATGATTCTCAAGGGTAATGAGGTTATCACAATTTTTGGACACAATTCGATCATGAAATAATTCACATTGGAAATTAAAATGACCACTTTCATTGCAAAGTTCATAAGGACGGCGAGAAATATTAAGTCTTTCAGCACAAACATATAGCCTCTCTTGCGACCATTTAGTTTGTAAATACTTATGCCTCTTACAAAATCTATCTTCCCTTTTAGGCATGTCTTCACAAACTCTATGCACTCCACAAAAATTGACATGCTTATAAGAAATATTTTTATCATGACTGGTGCAATCATCATTAGTTCTATATATATTCAAAGAATTCATACCAACAACATTGCAATCATGCTCATCACTCAAAGATTTAGTGCCAAACATTTTAATAACTTCTTCTTCTAACACTTGAGCACAATTTTCCTTTCCATCATTCATGAAAGACATTAAAAAGATGAAGCATATGAGGCAACCTCAATTCCATATTTTTTTGTAGTTTTCTTTTATAGACTAAACTAGTGATAAAACAAGAAAATAAAAGATTCAATTGCAATATCTAAAGATATACCTTCAAGCACTCACCTCCCCGGCAACGGCGCCAGAAAAGAGCTTGATGTCTACTATGCAACCGTCTTCTTGTAGACTCGTGTTGGGCCTCCAAGTGCAAAGTTTTGTAGGACAGTAGCAAATTTCCCTCAAGTGGATGACCTAAGGTTTATCAATTCGTGGGAGGCGTAGGATGAAGATGGTCTCTCTCGAACAAACTTGCAACCAAATAACAAAGAGTCTCTTGTGTCCCCAACACACCCAACACAATGATAAATTGTATGGAGCACTAGTTCGGCGAAGACATGGTGATACAAGTGTAATATGGATGGTAGATATAGGTTTTTGTAATTTGAAAATAGAAAAACAGCAAGGTAGCTAGTAAGAAAAGCGAGCAAAAACGGTATTTGAATGCTTGAAAACAAGGCCCAGGGTTCATATTTTCACTAGTGCACGTTCTCTCCACAATACTGACATAGTTGAATCATATGTAAATCCCTCATGTGCGACAAAGAGTTCACTCCAAAGTCACAAATAGCAGAGAAAAAATGAAGAAATTATTGTAGGGTACGAAACCACCTCAAAGTTATCTTTTCTGATCAATCTTATGAGCTATCCCTATAAGTGTCACGAACAGCCCTAGAGTTCGTACTAAAATAAAACCTTAAGATATACATCAGTCAAAACCCTAATGTCACCTAGATACTCCAATGTCACCACGAGTACCCATGGGCTTGATTATACGATATGCATCACACAATTTCAGATTCATCATGTTCAATCCAACACAAAGAACTTCAAAGAGTGCCCCAAAGTTTCTATCGGAGAGTCAAGATGAAAACATGTGCCAACCCGTATGAATAGATTCCCAAGGTCCTGGAACCCGCAAGTTGATCACCAAAACATACATCAAGTGGATCAATAAAACATCCCATTGTCACCATAGATATCCCATCGCAATACATACATCAAGTGTTCTCAAATCCTTTAAAGACACAATCGATAACAAAACTTCTAAGGGAAAACTCAATTCATCACAAGAAGATAGAGAGGGGAAAACTCCATATGTTTCATCTATATCAATAAAGCTCGTGGTACATCAAGATCGTGCCATCTCAAGAACACAATAGAGAGAGAGAGATCAAACACATAGCTATTGGTACATACCCTCAGCCCCGAGGGTGAACTACTCCCTCCTCGTCATGGAGACTGTCGGGATGATGAAGATGGCCTCCGGTGATGGTTTCCCCCTCCAGCAGGGTGCCAGAACGGGCTCCCGATTGGTTTTTCGTGGCTACAGAGGCTTGCGGTTGTTGAACTCCCGATCTAGGTTTCTTTCTGGGGGGTTTCTGGATTTATAGGAGTACTTAGTGTTGGAATCACGTCAAGGAGACTCCCGAGGGGCCCACAAGCTTGTGGCTCGTGGCTGCCTCGGGACTCCTCTCCGGTATCTTTTTGCTCCAGTATTTTTTATATTTTCCAAAAATATTCTCCATAAATATTCAACCCATTCTGAGAACTTTTATTTCTGCACAAAAAACGACACCATGGTAGTTCTGCTGAAAACAACATCAGTCTGGTTTAGTTCTAATAAAATCATACCAAAATCATATTGAATTATTGTAAACATGGCATGAATACTTCATAAATTATAGATATGTTGCAGACGTATCAACATCCATTTTGCATCATGTTTTACTACTATTATTTATAATGTTTTATGCATAATAATGCTTTGGGGAGTAATTCTAATGCCTCTACTCTCATAATTCGCAAGGTTTACATCAAGAGGGAGAATGCCGGCAACTGGAATTCAGCACCCCCGAAATAGCATGTCAGAGATACCTATTCTGCACAACTGCAATGAAGCTAAAAATTCACGGGGAATATTTTTATATTAAATTTTTTGGAGCAAAGAAGTACCAGAGGTGGCCACCATGTGCCCACCCTCCACCGGGGCGCGCCCGCCCCCCTGCCCGCGTCCTAGTGGAGGTTGGGCACCCAGGCCCACCTCCAGAGCCCATCTTCTGGTATTTAGTCCCAAAAAAACTAGAAAAATTCAAGAGAGTACTTTTAGAACGAAGCGCCGCCGCCTCGAGGCGGAGCTTGGGCCGGAGCGCTTTTTCCCTCCGGCGGAGCGATTCCGCTGGGGGAACTTCCCTCCCGGAGGGGGAAATTGAACCCATCGTCATCACCAACAACCCTCTCATCTTGGGAGGCCATTCTTCATCAACATCTTCAATAGCACCATCTCCTCTCAAACCCTAGTTCACCTCTTGTGTTCAATCTTTGTATCGGAACCTCAGATTGGTACCTATGGGTGACTATTAGTGTTGATTACCTTGTCTAGTGGATTGCTATATGGTTTATTTGGTGGAAGATTATATGTTCAAATCCATTATTATATTCAATACACCCCTGATCTTGAGCATGCATATTATTTGTGAGTAGTTACTTTTGTTCTTGATGTCACGGGAGAAGTCATGTTTGCAAGTACTCATGTGAATTTGATATGTGTTCGATATTTTGATGATATTTATGTTGTGATTCTCTTAGTGGTGTAATGTGAACGTCGACTACATGATACTTCATCATCCTTGGGCCTAAGGGAATGAATTGTGGAGTAGTTATTAGATGATGGGTTGCGAGAGTGATAGAAACTTAAACCCTAGTTTATGCGCTACTTCGTAAGGGGCTGATTTGGGTCCACATGTTTAATGCTATGGTTAGACTTAGCAATAGAGAAATAAAATTGATACTACAAAAAGCTGTCAATAGGTCTCGGAAGAAATGGTCTAAGAAATTAGATGGTGCACTTTGGGACTATGGAACTGCTTATAAAAATCCTATGGGTATGTCTCCATAAAATATGGTCTATGGGAAAGCTTGTCATTTGCCTCTATAATTAGAACACAAAGCATTTTAGGCAATCAAAGAACTAAACTATGACTTCAAACTTGTCGGTGAAAAGAGGTTGTTTGATATTAGCTCATTAGATGAATGGAGAACCCAAGCTTAAGAAAATGCCAGGTTATTCAAAAAAAGGTTAAAATATGGCATGAAAAAAGAATCCAAAAGCAAGAATTCAAAGTTGGACAATATGTTCTATTGTAAAATTCTCGTTTTAGATTTTTGCAGGAAAACTTCTCTCCAAATGGGAAGGACCCTGTGTTATCAAAGAAGTTTACCGCTCTGGAGCTATTAAGATTAATAATGCCGAAGGTATCAACCCGAAGGTGGTCAATGGACAAAGAATTAAACACTATATCTTAGGTATGCCTATTAATGTTGAAAGCAATGTTATCCAAACCATGATACCGGAGGAACACGTAAAAGAAACCTTCTGGAATGCTCCAGAATCGTGAAAATAAAGAGGTGCGTGATACGATGAGTAAACAGCCTCCGAAAAATCCGCAAAAATATGTTTTAGCAGTTTTGGAATATTTATGAATTTTAGTAAATAAAAAATAAACTGGAAGGTAACTAAGGAGGGCACAGAGTACCAAGGGGCGGTTGACATCCCTGGCACGCCCTGGTGGAGCATGCCCACCTCGGGAACCTTCCCGACTCCGTTTTCCTCTCGTTTGCTTGGTTTCCAAGAATAAAAATTCTCTATATATACCCCCGACTATTTTGACCACCGAATCATGAGATTTTCCTATGTTCTTGTTTCGTGTTGTTTTTCTAGCAAATCTGTTAAGCCAAGCATCATGTCTTCTCCCTCTCCCAATAACGTAGAAGAAGATGCTTGGTTGATGAAGATGGAGCTGCAAAGAGAAAAGCCAAAAGAAGCCAATAAGGAGAATAAGGGCAAGGATGTTGTACAGAATCAAATTCAAGAAGGAGGTCAACCCACGGGCATGGTGGAAGAGGAAGAAGAAGATATCCTTCGGCCTTACTATCCTCATCTCACCCCTCTTGAAATTGAAGCTTTTAGGGCTTTCGAGGAGGTTCGTGTTCAGAATAAATTCCTCACTCGTGAAAATCTTTTGCTAGAAGAAGACATCATCACCCTCAGGAGCGTCATCCACAAATTTAGGTACTTATTGGAGCTGAAGTGTGACGCATCATCACCACCACCTTCATCATCACCACCACCAAAGGAGATCTAAGCACACGGGTATGGGAACTCCCCTTGGCTTGAGCCCAGCTTGGAGGAGGTGACCCAGTATTGTATCACCATCACTTTTACATTTTTCTTTTTATTTCGATCCTTAGACTTTTCATATTTTAGTTGAATAAAAGTTTAGTATGATCTATCTCCGAGTGCTAGTTTCGTGATATATCCATCTATGTAATCGAGTGAGAGTTATATAATAAAGTTTAGTGTGAGCTTTGCCCCTTTTACTTTAATGTTGCAATCATGATACAAGAAAATAAATTAAAAAGATTATATGCTAATCTTATGGTGAGTAATGACATCACAATAAATAAAAGTATAAGTGGTAAAATTGATTGGAAATTTGCAAACATAGCATTGGTCAATGATGGAACTCATGAAAGAATTAATTAGGGAAGAGAAGATTCACATGCAAATATACTATCATGGACATCTTTTGTGATTGTGAGCCCCCATTAAATATTATATGCCAAAATTGTTGATGTTGGGCATGGAAGACAACGTAATGGTTTATGCTAGTTCATATTCACATTGAAGTTATATTGTGATAGATCCTTTGACATGTGGTGCTTTCCCAATATCTTTGCTAGCCAAAAACTCCGCACTAAGTAGACATACTACTTGTGCATCCAAAAACCCAAAAACCAAACTCATGTTTGAGAGTCCACCATACCTACATATGGATTGAATAAGATCATTCAAGTAAGTTTTCATCGGTGCATCAAGGCAATAAAAATTTCTTATAAAAAGTGTTGGATCAATTAGTGTAAGAGAAAATTGAGCGTTGCACGAACTTGTGATGGCAAAGTAATAAAAGCGGCAGACTGCATAATAAATGTTGCTATCACAAGAGGCAATGCAACATGACGTTATTTTGCGCTAAGGGATTTGGCATGCAAAACTAAAAAGCGCATGGCAACCTCTACTTCCCTTTGCGAAGGGCCCATATTTTACTTTTATATACATACTTTTATGCAAGAGTCAAAGTATTCTTCTCTATTCCTTTTTATTTTTTCTCCTTTGGCAAGCATCATGTGGTGAGGAAAGATCTAGGCACATATGACCAGTTGGATATTAGTGAGCATGAGTTATTATTGTTGCCATCACCCTTGAGGTGAATAAGTTGGGAGGCAAACTATAATCCCATATCTTTCTATGTGTCTGGTTCAAACTTTTTGTCCATGGGTATGTTGCGAGCGTTAGCAATCATGGAAGACTAAATGATGGTTGAGTATGTGGACTTTCCAAAGGCTCCTACATGAGACCCTTCCGAAAAATATGACGAATTGTAGTTGCAAAGTTGACAGAGAACATAGTTTAATGGTTTCCAATAAGGTTTATGCTTTAGACTTCCATGTTGTGATGAATTGTTACTTGCTCATAAGAAGTTATATGATGCTGCTATGAAATAAAAGTTTTATGAGAAAGTTTTATGTTAGTTTTGTTGATGTTATAATAAGAAGAATGATTATTCTATGTCCGCATTTTGTTTTTATCGACACCTCTCTCAAAGCATGTGGGCATGTTCTTCGATATCGGCTTTCGCTTGAGGACAAGCTAGGTCTAAGCTTGGGGGAGTTAATACGTCCATTTTGCATCATGTTTTACTATTGTTATTTATAATGTTTTTATGCATAATAATGCTTTGGGGAGTAATTCTAATGCCTTTTATCTCATAATTTGCAAGGTTTACATCAAGAGGGAGAATGCCGGCAACTGGAATTCAACACCCCGAAAAAGCACGTCACAGATACCTATTCTGCACAACTCTAATGAAGCTAAAAGTTCATGGGGAATATTTTTATAATAAATAAGAATTTTTGGAGCAAAGAACTATCGGAGGGGGGCCACCAGGTGGCCACCCTCCACCAAGGCGCGCCTGCCCCCTGCCCACGCCCTGGTGGAGGGTGGGCACTCAGGCCCACCTCCGAAGCCCATCTTCTGGTATTTAGTCCCAGAAAACCTATTAAAATCAGGAGAGGACTTTCGGGACAAAGTGCAGCCGCCTCGAGGTGGAACTTGGGCAGGAGCACATTTGCCCTCCGATGGAGTGATTCCGCCGAGGGAACTTCCCTCCCAAAGGGGGAAATCGAAGCCATTGTCATAACCAACAACCCTCTCATCTTGGGGAGTCCATTCTTCATCAACATCTTCAACAACACCATATCCTCTCAAACCCTAGTTCATCTCTTGTGTTCAATCTTTACACCGGAACCTCAGATTGGTACCTGTGGGTGACTATTAGTATTGATTACCTTGTGTAGTTGATTGCTATATGGTTTATTTGGTGAAAGATTATATGTTCAGATCCATTATGATATTCAATACACCCCTGATCTTTTGCATGCATATTATTAGTGAGTAGTTACTTTTGTTCTTGAGGTCACGGGAGAAGTCATGTTGCAAGTACTCATGTGAATTTGATATGTGTTTGATATTTTGATGATATGTATGTTGTGATTCCCTTAGTGGTGTCATGTGAATGTCGACTACATGATACTTCACCATCCTTGGGCCTAAGGGAATGCATTGTGGATTAGTTATTAGATGATGGGTTGCGAGAGTGATAGAAACTTAAACCCTAGTTTATGCGCTACTTCGTAAGGGGCTGATTTGGGTCCACATGTTTAATGCTATGGTTAGACATTGTCTTAATACTTTTCTCGTAGTTGCGGATGCTTGCGAGGGGGTTAATCAAAAGTAGGTTGTTAGTTCAAGTAAGAACAATACCTTAGCACCGGTCCACCCACAGATCAAATTATCAAAGTAGCGAACACAAATCAAACCAACATGACGAAAGTGGCTAGATGAAATTCCTGTGTACCCTCAAGAATAGTTTGCTCATTATAAGAGATACTTTTGGCATGTCCTTTGCCACAAAAGGATTGGGCTACCTTGTTGCACCTTACCTATTGTTACTATTACTTGCTTGTTACAAATTACCTTGCTATCAAAACACTTGCTACTTACAATTTCAGTGCTTGCAGAAATTACCTTGGTGAAAACCGCTTATCATATCCTTCTGCTCCTCGTTGGTTTCAACACTCTTACTTATCGAAAGGACTACGATTGATCCCCTATACTTGTGGGTCATCATCTTTGAACTTTTCCATGAGACTTAGACTCTTCATAGTCTTCTCACACTCGATTTCAAACAACTCATCTTCATCATAGTAGCCATGTTCCAAATTGTCATCATCAATTTGGATATCCTTGTCATAAAAGATAGGAGATTCGTTTGAGTAGTGACCATGAAAATTTTCAAAATTGTGAATGTGAATGGCTTCAACAATGATGTTATTGATAGTTACAACATCTCCTTTAGCACGCATGAGATCATGAAGCTCAAACAAGTATTCATCAAAGTTTGGAACACTAGGCTTCATTGGGTGAAAGGCAATGGTTTTATGGCGAATGGCGTCAAGATTTTCCAGAGAGTAGTTAGGATATATTTTCTATAAATCATTCCATAAATTATAAGCACACTCAAAATTTCTCATTTGATCAAACACAATTCCCAGCAATCCTCTAATGAAAAGATTGACAGTTCTAAGATTATGAAGCATATCAATTTCTTCCTCGTGTGAAGGATGTAAGGAGTCAATGGGAGGCACATAGGGTCTCTTAACATATTTTCTCAAATGGAATTCATTTAATAACTCAAGCATCTCATATTTCCATTGAATATAGTACTCCCCATTGAGAACGGACACTTTACAACTAAGACTCCCAAACTAGACACATCCATCTTCCTCCGATGGTGATTAAACCAAGGCTATGGAGACCAAAGTTCTGATACCAATTGTGGGATCACTAGAAGAGGCCTCTAGAGGGGGTGAAGAGACTACTTGACAAAATTAAAACCTAACCTTTTCCCAAATTAATTTTTTGGCATATTTTAGCAATTCTAACAAGTCTAGTCACCCTAAACAAGCTAGTCAACAAGTATGGCAGCAGGAAGTAAATACAAGCATATTTAAGAAAGTTGAGATAGAAAAGATCAAACGCAAAGTTGACACGGAGATTTTTTGCGTGGTTTCGACATGTGGTGCTATCATACATCCACGTTGATAGACACTTCAACCCATCGAGGGTAGCACCGCGAGAGTCCACGAAGGGCTCCACCCACAAGGGGTCCACGAAGAAGCAACCTTGTTTATGCCATCATGGCCTTCGTCCACGGAGGACTAGCCTTACTTGGGGTAGATCTTTGCTACTTCTTGAGCTTGCATTGGTTTTCCCTTGAAGAGCAAAGGGTGATGCGGCAAAGTAGATAAGTATTTCCCTCGGTTGTTGAGAACCAAGGTATCAATCCAGTAGGAGCAACAAGCAAGTCACCAGTAGATGCACCTACACAAACAATCAAACACTTGCACCGAATGCTATAAAGGGGTTGGCAATCCCTTCACAACTACTTGCAAGGATTAGATCTGATAGAGATAGATGGGAAAGATTGCGAGAAGTAAAAGGTAAATAAATTGCAACAAGGTATTTTTGGTATTTTTGGTATATAGATCTGAAAATATAATATGGAAAATAGACCCGAGAGCCATAGGTTTCACTACAGGCTTCTCTCTTGAAGGAAAATAACACGGTGGGTGAACAAATTACTGTGGAGCAATTGATAGAAAAGTGCATAGTTATGACGATATCCAAGGCAATGATTATGCATATAGGCATCACGTCCATGTCAAGTAGATCGAAACGATTCTGCATCTACTACTATTAATCCACACATCGACCGACTCCCGCCTGCATCCGGAGTATTAAGTTCATGAAGAACAGAGTAATGCATTAAGTAAGATGACATGATGTAGAGGGATAAACTCAAGCAGTGTGATCAAGACCTCGTCTTTTTACCCTTGATGGCAACAATACAATACGTGCCTCGCTACCCCTACTTTGTCACTGGGTGAGGACACCGCAAGATTGAACCCAAAACTAAGCACTTCTCCCATTGCAAGAATTACCAATCTTGTTGGCCAAACCAAACCAATAAATCAAAAAGACTTGCAAAGATATGAAATCATGCAAATAAGAATTCATAGAAGAACCAAATAATATTCGTAGATAAGTTGATCATAAACCCACAATTTATCGGATCTCGACAAACACACCGCAAAAGAGTATTACATCGGATAGATCCCTATGAAGATCATGTAGAACATGGTATTGAAGCACAGAGAGAGAGAAGAAGCCATCTAGCTACTAGCTATGGACCCGTAGGTCTATGGTGGACTACTCACGCATCATCAGAGGGGCAATGGAGTTGATGTAGATACCCTCCGTGGTCGAATCCCCCTCCAGCAGATTACCGGAAAAGGCTCCAAGATTGGATCTCTTAGTAATGGAGGCTTCCGGCGGCGAAAAATTATTATCGTTGCTCTTTTGGTATTGGGGAATATTTGGGAATTTATAGGCCGAAAATTAGGGTTAGAGGACCTGCTGGGGGGCCACAACCAGGGGGCTCCCCCCCTTGGCCGCGCTAGGGTGGCTTGTGACCTCCTGGAAGGTCTCCCGTCTTCCTCTCCAAGTCTGGTAGATGTCTTATGGTCCAAGAAAAATCATCGCGAAGATTTTATTCCGTTTGGACTCCGTTTAATATTCCTTATCTACAATACTGAAAAACAAGGAAAAAACATAAACTGGCACCAGGCTCTAGGTTAATAGGTTAGTCCCAAAAATCATATAAAATAGCATATTAATGCATATAAAACATCCAAAACAGATAATATAATAGCATGGAACAATCAAAAATTATAGATACGTTGGACACGTATCAACATCCCAAGCTTAATTCCTGCTTGTCCTCGAGTAGGTAAATGATAAAAATAGAATTTTTGATGTGCAATGCTACCTAACATATATATCCATGTAATATCCTTTATTGTGGCGTGAATGTTCAGATCCATAAGACTCAAAACAAAATCTTTGTTGACATAAAAACAATAATATTTCAAACATACTAACAAAGAAATTGTGTCTCTTCAAAATATAACGGCAAAAGAAAGTTATCCCTACAAAATCATATAGTCTGGCTATGCTCCATCTTCCCCACACAAAGTATTTATATCATGCACAACCCCGATGACAAGTCAAGCAATTGTTTCACACCTTTTATGTTCTCAAACTTTTTCAACTCTCACGCAATACATGAGCATAAGCCATGGATATAACACTATAGGTGGAATAGAATATGGTGGAGGTTGTGAAGAAAAAGGAGATATGGTCTCACATCAACTAGGCGTATCAATGGGCTATGGAGATGACCATTAATAGATATAAATGTGAGTGAGTAGGGATTGCCATGCAACGCATGCACTAGAGCTATAAGTGTATGAAATCTCAAAAAGAAACTAAGTGGGTGTGCATCCAACTTGCTTGCTCAAGAAGACCTAGGGCAATTTGAGGAAGCCCATTATAGGAATATACAATCCAAGTTCTATAATGAAAAATTCCCACTAGTATATGAAAGTGACAAAATAGGAGACTCTCTATCATGAAGATCATGGTGCTACTTCGAAGCACAAGTGTGGAAAAAAGATAGTAGCATTGTCACTTCTCTCTTTTCTCTCATTTTTTTATTTTTTTATTTTGGTGGGCATCAATGGCCTGTTTTTTTGGTGGGGGGGGCTCTGCTGGCCTCTTTTATTTTTCATAAAGTCTGGAGTCTCATCCCAACTTGTGAGGGAATCAAAGCTTCCATCATCCTTTCCTCACACGGGACAATGCTCTAATAGAGATGGTCATCACACTTTTATTTACTTACAACTCAAGAATTACAACTCGATATCTAGAACAAAATATGACTCTATATGAATGCCTCCGGTGGTGTACCGGGATGTGCAATGATCTAGCATAGCAAATGACATCAAAAAACAGACAAGCCATGAAAACATCATGCTAGCTATCTTACGATCATGCAGAGCAATATGAAAATGATGGTGTGTGTAATAAATGGAACGGTGGAAGTTGCATGGCAATATATCCTAGAATGGCTATGGAAATGCCATAATAGGTAGGTACGGTGGCTGTTTTGAGGAAGGATATATGGTGGGTTTAATGCACCGGCGAAAGTTGCACGGTACTAGAGAGGCTAGCAAAAGTGGAAGGGTGAGAGTGCGTATAATCCATGGACTCACATTAGTCATAAAGAACTCACATACTTATTCCAAAAGTCTATTATTCATCAAAGAAAAGTATTAGACGCATGCTCCTAGGGGAGAGGTTGGTAGGAGTAAACCATCGCGCGCTCCCGACCCTGACCCAAAGGTTGACAATAAATAAACAAACCATGCTCTGAATTCCTTACATAACGGTTCACCATACATGCATGATACGGGAATCACAAACCTTTACAAAAGTATTTTTACCAATTCACAATTACTTCCTATCATGACTTTAATATTACCATCTTTATATCTCAAAACTTTATGCAAGGAATCAAACTTCTCATAATATTCAATGCACTTTATATGAAAGTTTTTATTATATCCCTCTTGGATGCCTGTTATATTAGGACTAAATTCATATCCTAAACCAATTACCATGATGTTTAAAGACTCTCAAAATAATATAAGTGAGGTAAGGGAGTTCAGTTATTTCTATAAAACAAAACACCACCGTGTTCTAAAAAGATATAAGTGAAGCACTAGAGCAAAATTGCCTAGCTCAAAAGATATAAGTGAAACACATAGAGTATTCTAATAAATTCATTATTCATGTGTGTGTGTCTCAAAAGATGTGTCCAGCAAGGATGACTATGGAAAACTAAAAAGCAAAGACTCATATCATACAAGATGCTCCAAGCAAAACACATATCATGTGGTGAATAAAAATATAGCCTCAAGTAAATTTACCGATGGATTGAAGACGAAAGAGGGGATGCCTTTTGGGACATCCCCAAGCTTAGGATTTTTGGCATCCTTGATTCCTTGGGTTTCCTTGGGCATCCCCAAGCTTAGGCTCTTGCCACTTCTTATTCCATAGTCCATCAAATCTTTACCCAAAACTTGGAAACTTCACAACACAAAACTCAACAAAAACTCGTGAGATCCATTAGTATAAGAAAATAAATCACCACTTTAGGTACTGTTGTGAACTCATTATTTATTTATATTGGTGTAATATCTACTGTGTTCCAACTTCTACATGGTTAATACCCCCGATACGACCCATAGATACATCAAAGTAAGTAAACAACACAAAGAAAACAAAATCTGTCAAAAACAGAACAGTCTGTAGTAATTTGTAAACTTCGAATACTTCTGTAACTCCAAAAATTCTGAATAATTAGAAACACCTGGGAAATTTTTATATCAATCTTGTTTAAAACTTTCAGACTCATTCGTCACTCTAATAAATTTATAAAATTCCTGGATTGGGTGTAAAAGTTTCTATTTTTCAGGAAGGTCAAATCAACAATTACCATAGACCATCCCAAAGGTCTTACTTGGCTCAAACACTAATAAAAACACCAAAACACAATTATTACAGGGGTAATAATGTGTTAAACACTCAAAAACAGAAGAAGAAAACAAAAACATAAAAGTAAAATTGGGTTGCCTCCCAACAAGCGCTATTGCTTAATACCCCCAGCTAGGCATAACGATTTCAATGATGCTCACATAAAAAGTAGTAATTAAAATATGCAAGAAAGCATCATGAATGTAATGACAAGCACATTTAAGTCTAACCCACTTCCTATGCATATGGATTTTGTGAGCAAACAATTTATGGGAACAAGAATCACTTAGGATAGGAAGGCAAAACAAGCATAACTTCAAAACTTTGAACACATAGAGAGGAAACTAGATATTATTGCAATTCCTAAAAGCATATGTTCCTCACTAATAATAAATTTCAGTAGAATCATGAAGGAATTCAACAATATAACTATCACATAAATCATTCTTTTCATGATGCACAAGCATGCAATCATCATAATGAATTTTCCCATCAAAACTTGGGGAACAAAAAATATCATCTTCATGAAACATAGCATCCCCAAGCTTATGGCTTTGCATATCATTATCATCATGGAAATTTAGAGAAATCATACTAGAAACATTGCAAGCATGCTTTTCAATCAAGGATCTATCATGAATCACCTTATAATTTTCTTCTTTCAACACTTCATCAAAAAATTAGATTCATGATTTTCAAACAAAACTTCATAGAGATAATCAAGTGCACTCAATTCACTAGAAATTGCTTCATCATAATTTGGCCTTTTGAAAAGATTAGCAAGTGGATGAGGATCCATATCAATAGATTTTTATCAAGCGAAGATGCAAGCAAATAGATAGCACATGGCAACACAAGCAAACAAAAAGAGATCCGGCGCGAAAAAGGCGAACGAGAAAGAGGGTGAATAAAAAGGCAAATCTTTTTTATGAAAATCATTTTAGAAGTGGGGGAGAGTAAAACAAGAGGCAAATGGCAAATAATTTAAATGAAAGAGATGAGTTTGTTATGGGTACTTAGTAGGCTTGATGTGTATCCTCCCCGGCAACGGTGCCCGAAATCCTTCTTGCTACTTCTTGAGCTTGCGTTAGTTTTCCCTTGAAGAGGAAAGGGTGATGCAGCAAAGTAGATAAGTATTTCCCTCACTTGTTGAGAACCAAGGTATCAATCCAGCAGGAGGAACAAGCAAGTTACCAATAGATGCACCTACACAAACAATCAAACACTTGCACCGAACGCTATAAAGGGGTTGGCAATCCCTTCACAACTACTTGCAAGGATTAGATCTGATCGAGATAGATGGGAAAGATTGCGAGAAGTAAAAGGTAAATAAATTGCAACAAGGTATTTTCGGTATTTTTGGTATATAGATGTGAAAATATAATATGGAAAATAGACCCGAGAGCCATAGGATTCACTAGAGGCTTCTCTCTCGAAGGAACATAACACGGTGGGTGAACAAATTACTGTCGAGCAATTGATAGAAAAGTGCATAGTTATGACGATATCCGAGGAAATGGTTATGCATATAAGCATCACGTCCATGTCAAGTAGACCGAAATGATTCTACATCTACTACTATTAATCCACACATCGACCAACTCCTACCTGCATCTAGAGTATTAAGTTCATGAAGAACAGAGTAACGCATTAAGTAAGATGACATGATGTAGAGGGATAAACTCAAGCAATACGATGAAAACCCCATATTTTTACCCTTGATGGCAACAATACAATACGTGCCTCGCAACCCTATTTTGTCACTAGGTGACGATACCGCAAGATTGAACCCAAAACTAAGCATTTCTCCCATTGCAAGAATTACCAATCTAGTTGGCCAAACCAAACCAATAACTCGAAGAGACTTGCAAAGATATGAAATCATGCACATAAGAATTCATAATAGAACCAAATAATATTCGTAGATAAGATGATCATAAACCCACAATTTATCAGATCTCGACAAACACACCGCAAAAGAGTATTACATCGGATAGATCCCCATGAAGATCATGTAGAACATGGTATTGAAGCACAAAGAGAGAGAAGAAGCCATCTAGCTACTAGCTATGGACCCGTAGGTCTATGGTGGACTACTCACACATCATTAGAGGGGCAATGGAGTTGATGTAGATGCCGTCCGTGATCGAATCCCCCTCTGTCTGATTACCGGAAAAGGCTCCAAGATTGGATCTCTCGGGAACGGAGGCTTCCGGCGGCTGAAAAGTATTATTGTTGCTCTTTTAGGTATAGGGGGAATATTTGGGAATTTATAGGCTGGAGATTAGGGTTAGATGACCTAGTGGCGGGGCACAAGCTAGGGGCGCCCCCTGCGCGCGCCAGGGTGTCTTGTGACCTCCTGGAAGGTCCCCTACCTTCCACTCCAAGTCTTGTAGATGTATTTTGGTCCAAGAAAAATCATCATGAAGATTTTATTCCGTTTGGACTCTGTTTAATATTCCTTATCTACAATACTCAAAAAGAAGGGAAAAAATGGAAATTGGCACTAGGCTCTAGGTTAATAGGTTAGTCCCAAAAATAATATAAAATAGCATATTAATGCATGTAAAACATCCAAAACATATAATATAATAGCATGGAACAATCAAAAATTATAGATACGTTGGAGATGTATCAATCTTCATGAAGTAGGCTATCTCCTTGCCCTTACAAACTTCTTGGTTCAACTCCACAACATGAAGTAGGAGGCTACCAAGCGACACCTAACCAATCTAGGGGCACCACCCTTCAAAAGGTAATGGATGTGATAAGTATGATGAACTCCTTGCTCTTGTGCTTCAGAAGATAGTCTCCTCAACGCTCAATCACTCTCTTGTAGATTTGGCTTGGGTAGAAGAGATTGATTGGGTGGAAAGCAACTTGGGGAGGCTATAAATCAAGATCCATATGGTTGGAGTGGATGATCTTGATCTCAACACATGAGTAGGTGGCTCTCTCTCGGAAAAATGGATGGGGAAAGTGTTTGTATGTTCTGAGTGCTTCCTCTATGAGTGAGAGGTGGTGGAGGGGTATATATAGGCATCTCCAAAATTCCAACTGTTACAACATTGTTGCCCAACTCGACTAGTGCAAAATGTGGCAACTTTTGGCATTTCGGTGAGACCGATATATGGATCTCGGTGGGACCGAATTGGCACACCTAGGCAGTTTCTAAATCTTAGTGTCACCGGTTCCTAAAACTCAGAAATTCCGATTTTTCAAAATGGGACAATAGAAGGTTGGTCATTGTTTTCGGTTTCACTGAAAGTGAAAGTTGGTGTCACCGTGAAGCTAGGGTTTGGCATGGGTTCTGTCTAAGTGAAAACTCGGTAGGGCCGAATGAGAATTGTTGGTGCCACCAATTTTGGACTTTAGGCTTTGGACAGAGAATTTATGTGGGAGAATGGGTGAGTATTTTTGGTGGCTAATCTCTAAGCACTTGAGCAACTAGATCATCATAATTCCTCATCCCCTTTTAATATTATTGGCTTTCTATGGACTCAACAATGATTTCTCACAAAAATATAAAATGTAGAGTATTGTAGCTTGAAGCTTGGAGCTTGGCCAGTCCTATTCCTTCTCCTATTCTCCCTCTTGGGAATTCTCCTCACAATCCGTAGCCAATCCTCTTAGTAGACTAAATCTGAAATAAAGTAGGTAGAGCGATTGGTCCAAGAGACAATGTATGTTGTCATGAATTATCAAAACCACCAAGGGATCATATGTTCTTTCAACAACAGGGCGCGCCCTGATGTGTGTTGGAACCCTCAGGCACCTCCCGACGCCCCTCTCAGGCTTGTAAATTCTAACAAAAATCCCCAAAACCCTAGAGAGCCTCCCAAATCACTTTTCTGCCGCTCCAAGTCTCTGTTCCATCGTGTGCCCATTTGTAGCCCTGTTCCAGTGCCCTGTCATAAGGGGGGTCGATCATGGAGGGCCTCTACATCAACCTTGTTGCTCCCATGGTGATGTGTGAGTAGTCTGCCATAGACCTACGGGTCTGTAGTTAGTACCTAGATGGCTATCTGTCTCTCTCTCTTGATGTTCAATACAAAGTTCACCGCATCTTCGCGGTGATCTATTTGATGTAAGCTCCTTGTGCGGTGTGTTTCTTGGGATTCGATGGATTGTGGGTTTATGTTCAGATTATTCATGAAAAAGAATTGAGTCTTCTCTAAAATCTATTATGATTCTTATTTGCATGATTATTATAGCTTCGTAAATCTCTCTGGTCTATTGAAATAGTTTGGCCAACTAGATTGATATTTCTGCGGTGTGAGGTGTGTGTTGTAGTGGGTTTAATATGGCGGTGCTCTATATCCCAGTAACAGAAAGGAGCAAGACATTGATACGTCTCCAACGTATCTATAATTTTTGCTTGTTCCATGTTGTTATATTATCAATCTTGGATGTTTTACAATCATTTTATAGCAAACTTTATATCATTTTTTGGGACTAACCTATTGACATGGTGCCAAAGTGCCAGCTGTTGTTTTTTGCTTATTTTTTACTTCGCAGAAAATCAGTACCAAATGGAGCCCAAACGTTGTGGGGATTTTTTGTGGATTTTTTATGGACCAGAAGATGAAAGATGGGCCAAACAACACCAGAGGAGGGGGCAGGGTGGCCACCCTCCACCAGGGTGCGCTAGAGGCCCTTGGCGTGTCCTGGTAGGGGTGGGCACCTCGGGAATCCCCCAACCGACTATCGAGCCTATAAATTCCCTGAAAATCCAAAAACCCTAGGGGAGTCGACGAAACACAATTCCAGCCGCCGCAAGTTCCAGAACCTCGAGATCCAATCTAACACCATCACATAGGGATTCATCTTTTCATAGGTGTTGACACACGAACACGTCACCGTGTACCCTCAACGCCGGGGGTGATGCACCGCAGCTCACGTTGAAGGAGGTCCGTCCGGCAGCGCGATACGCAAGATAGTCGGCGGACGCTTTTAAAAACCTGAAACCCCGCATGCCCAGGAGGGACCCTGTTAGGGAGTGCGGCAGTTATGGGATGCCCTAGGTCGATTCGCTCGCCCCTAGAGCCTCGGGATTCGCAGCTCTCAAACAAGAAGAACAGCGAAGAACGGGAGAGAGAGAACGAAGAACGTAGATGAAAAAGTAGTATAGATTGATTTTGTTCGATTGTGTGTTGTTCAATCGGCCGTCACCTTCAACATATATAAGAGGCGGCTGGACTTATCGTATAAGAAAAGGATTCCTCTAGGTTTTCCTTACAAGAAAATTACATCAATTCACGTCCTAGAGTCCTAGTTCTAATCCCACTCGGATTCAGCCCAAATCTGGCCCAATCTTCTGTCTTGCTCCTTGCGTGGGCCGTAGAATATGCATATGACCTCCGATGGAGACGGTTCAAACATCAATTTTGTGTATCTCGACGAGGCCAACAATAAATATGTTGATCACTTTCCCAAATAAAGCCATCTTGAATACTCCACAAGGTTATCTTTAACTTTGAATCGGACTCGGTCACGTAGCAGACTGGATTGTCCGAGTGTTGTAGTGTCTTTGCAGGCCGCATACTATCTCAGACGATAATGACTTTAGAAGCAAAGTTGACCGTTTCGATGTTACGAACAACTTTCAATTTGAACACTTTTCCATCCGAGGACATTCTGAACTTTCACTCGACCTGCACTTTCACTCGACCGGTACTTTTCACTCGGACGGTGATTTCCACTCGGACGGCCATTGCCCTCGGCCGGCATTTTCACTCGACCGGTACTTTTCACTCGGACATCAATTTCACTCAGCCGGACAGAAAACTTTTCACTCAAATGGCAATTTTCACTCGGACGGCAATTTTACTCATCCGGACGGAAAACTTTTCACACTCGGCAATCAAACTTTCACTCGGCAGTCGCGAGTGATACTCCAGGCTGATTTTGTTTTGCCTCTCCAGGTTGCATACGACCTCGGATTGAGAAGAACTATATATCAAAAATCCGTCGCCTCGACAACGTGAAACTTTTATGTGTTGTAAGTTTTTCCATCCGAGGACGTCCTGAGGGCCGAATGACTCGCGCGACCCATCGGACATGTGCCTGATCTCCTGCGCCACATTTTGCTTTGTGGTAGGGCTACACTTTGGTCGCTCTAACTTTTGCATACGACCTCAGATTGAGATCGTTTATATATCAAAACCAATCAGCTCGATGAGACAAAGACAATCCATGTAGAGCATTCCTTCATTCAAGGTTGTTCTGGAGGCGTAATCGACCAAAAGGCACTCAGAACATCTACATGACAATCCAAGTGTAATTTGGCCCTTGAAACGATGCCGAATGGTGATGGCCTAAACATCAAGGTTGTTCCACTCGGCAATATGAACTTTTTCATAGAAAAACCATTTTCGTTTGAGTCCATCTTTACTGCATTTTGCACTGTCCCTGTTTTTCGGCAAAGCTAGCATGCCAAAAAATAATTTGCGCTATGTTTGTTCTAAGGACGATGTCAACACTCCATCAGCCATCTATATTTCTCAGGACGATAAATATGTATCGGCCATGTTTATGCTAAGGGCGATAGCCATATATCAGCCATTGCCTAACTAGGTTTCTTGCCACACACTCGGGTGGTACTTCTTCAGATATCTTCCATTGAGAGCTCGAGGTAATAATACTCCTTGTATGGATTCCACTAAATATGAATTTCTAGGAACTATTCTTGCAATCCTGAAAGGGCCTTCCCAGTTTCGAGACCACTTCCCGAATTTTCTATCTCTAGAACCAATCGGCAGAATCACTTTCCACACAAGATCGCCAACTTGAAAATTCTTCAACTTGACCTTCTTATTGTAAGCTCTTGCTACCCTCAATTCGTCCTTCTCTATGGCCTTTAATGCAGCCAAACGTTTATCAGCAACCTCATCAAAATTTTCCATCATCAAATCATAAAAGTCCACTGCCGATAAATCATTTTGTTTGGCTATTCTCAAAGTACTCAAATTTACCTCCACTGGTAAAACAGCCTCTTGACCGTATACTAGCTCATACGGAGTTACCTTTGTAGCACCATGCCTTGAGATCCTATGTGCCCACAAAGCCTCAGACAACAACTCATGCCATTTTCTTGGATTATCCTCAATGTTCTTCTTGATGAGCTTAATCAATATTTTGTTGCTAGACTCAGCTTGTCCATTAGCTTGGGCATAATACAGAGATGAATTGAGCAACTTTATGTTGTATGATTCAGCAAATTCTCTAACTTGATGCGACATGAAAGATGAACCTTGATTTGTAGTGAATGTCTGAGGAATGTCGAATCTATGAATAATGTGTTCGGTTATGAATTGAATTACCTCCGTATGTGTCATATTCTTGAGAGGTACTACTTCAGACCATTTAGTGAAATAATCAGTTGCCACCAACATGAACGGATGCCCTTTCAAAGAAGATGGATGAATTTGTCCAATGAAGTCTAAACCCCATCCTCTAAAAGGCCACGGCTGATAATAGGATGTAACATAGCAGCAGGAGCCAACTGAATATCATCATATTTTTGACAGGCTTCACACCCTTTACAATACCTGAAGTAATCATTGATCATAGTCGGCCAATAAAATCCAGCACGTCATAAGAGACATTTCATTTTGGGTGCCGACTGATGAGTACCACAAATACCTTCATGCACCTCTCCCATAGCAACTCTTGCTTGGTCTTCGTCCAAACACTTCAAAAGAACATCTTCAATCGTTCGGCGATAAAGACCATCATCTCTCATTGTATATTTGAAAGCCATACGCCGAACAGCCCGATCCACCCCTTTACTCGGATTGCACAAGTAATCAATAATGGGCTTCCTCCAGTCATGATTTTCACCTTGTCTCGACGTCCAATAAGCGTCGACTCAAATACGTAATAATATGTTCTCTTCCTTCTATTTCTTGAGTCAATACAGCACCAATAACACTGTCCTCCGCCGCAATGTAAAGCCTAAAAGGCTCTTTATGTTTAGGTGCTCTCATTACTAGAGGAGTGCTCCAATAAGTCTTGATCATGTCGAATGCCTCTTACTGTTTTGCCCCCCAAGTAAAATCAGCGTCATTTTTTAACCGAAGGATAGGAGTGAATGCATCAACCTTCCCTGACAAATTAGCTATGAACCTTCTCAAATAATTGACCTTGCCAAGGAATGTTTTTCATATCTCTCTTTCATGTTGGAGCCTCCACTTTTTGTATAGCTTCTATCTTTTGGGGATCAATTTCTACGCCATTCTCATGAATAATGAAACCCAAAAACTTTCCAGCCAACACGCCGAATGCACACTTCAAAGGATTCATCTTCAGCCCATATTTTTTTATCATTTCAAAGGCCAAACGCAAATCGACTAGATGAGATTCAAAAGCATCCGATTTGACAACAATATCATCAATATAAACCTCAAGTATAACACCGAGTAAATCATGAAAGATTAAATTCATAGCCCTCTGAGATGTGGCCCCAGCATTCTTTAACCCAAAAGTCATTACTGTCCACTCAAACAAACCAAGGAATCCGGGGCACCGAAAAGTTGTTTTGGACATGTCCTCCTCGGCCATGAATATCTGGTTATACCCCGCATTGCCATCAAGAAAGCTAATGACCTTATGTCCAGAAGCATCATTAATAAGCATATCAGCTATGGGCATGGGATACTCATATTTGGGCATAACTCTATTCAAATCTCTAAAATCAATGCACACCCTTATCTTGCGAGAGCCCTTCTTCTCTACTGGCACAATGTTAGAAATCCACTCAGCATACCTATAAGGTCTAATAAAATTAGCTTTAAGTAAACGACCGATCTCTTCTTTGATCTGGTCATATGTTTTTGGATTAAACTTCCTGGCTGATTGCTTGTGAGGTCTAAAACCAGCCTTTATAGGTAACCGATGCTCTACTAACTCTCGGCTTAAACCGGGCATCTCATGATACTCCCATGCAAGGCAGCAAACATATTCTTTCAACAACTCGATCAACCTAGCTTTTTGATCGTCTCTTAAGTTTTCATTTACAAACGTCGGCCTAGGAACTAAACCATCCCTATATCTATTTCTTCCAATGGATCTGCCGATTGAAAACACTGTCCTAATTTATCCATGTCATCCAACTCCTCTACAGATTCATCATATCGTTCTCACTAGACCGATATTCTGCAAGACGTTTCTACAACCACTCGGAATTAGAATCCATTTAAAAATATCATAGCTTGGAGCCGATTGCCACTAATCGGCTTTAAAGAGACGGGCACAAATCCATTCTTCGTTGCGCTAAGGAAATCAAACTCTGACAAGTCGCGTCCCGTCAAGCAAGTAGCATTGGGATGTTGCCAATCCACCGATGCATCGGCCAAAGCAACACAAGCAGAATTCACTGCATGAATTACTTCCACCTCATCATCAACCCACTCGATCAAAAACTGGTGCATGGTAGATGGTACGCACTGGTTTGCATGAACCCAATCATGGCCTAGTATGACGTTGTAGTTACCTTGCACCTCAGCAACAAAGAATGCAGTAGCCAAAGTTTTGCTCCCGACTGTAAGCTCCACATACATAACACCTTTGGCTTCAGTTTTCTCTTTGCCTTCAAACCCATTAAGCACCATATTGGTCTTGATTAATTCATCATCGCGCAAACCCAATTTCTTGAAGACCGAATAGGGCATGAGATTCACCATAGCACCACCATCAACAAGCATCCGAGTGAGTCGTGATCCATTGATATGACCTCTGAGGTACAATGGTTTCAAGTGTGTCACTGGTTCTTTTGGCTTCTCAAATATTGCATTTTGGGGCCAAAATCCGGCTGAGCCACTTCCCGTTCTTCATCTACAGCACGGAATTCAGCGGGTAAGTAATACACCATATTGATATCCATACCTTCATGAACTGGTGTAGACTCATAGTCCAATAGATCGTCTTCCTCTTCGCGTGTGTCCACTAAATCGGAATTCTGTCCGAGTGAAGGAGCAGAAATAGGCGACTAAGATGATGTCACATCTACATCGTGCTATTTTGATGGTGTAATTGCTACTGTGATAGATGTAGAATCCACTGTGTCTTGCATTGGTTTGGGCTTCCACACCCGCTTCGCTAGTATCATGGGCCGAGTGACATTGAACAACTCGTCCCTTTGCTTCTCAGCTTCTTGTTCCGCCATCTCTTGATTCCTCAACCTCTGTAATTTCCTATTTTGTGTCTTTGTTAGCCCTGGAGGACACCACCTTGGTCGAGTGTATTTAGGATCAATTGGCTTTACTTGGATGGTACTTGCTTCATGATCATTGGTTGAGTGCTTTGGCACGATAACAAGTATCGGCTCAGTTGGGTTGCTGTGTACAGTTGGTTGTTGTGTGGTGAATGTTTCACTGCCCAAGACGAGTGAGTCAGCATTGATATTTTCCTTGCCTTTCCCTGACTCAACTACTGCAACACCTGGCAGCTTGACGCGCCACTCCTGTCGATTTTTCTGGCCTACGAAGTTTTCACTCGGGCGCACCTTCTTACTCGGATGAAATCCATTCGAACGTTCAACTGAGTAGAATCCACTCGACCGTATTCTTTCACTCGGATACCTTCCACCCGGGTGCATTCTGACACTCGGATAATTTCGACTCGGAGGCATATTTTGACTACCCGAGTAATGGACACCCATGTTCAGTCAGTTTTCATACGAGCATCCAAGTCGATCCCGAACAGGTTGTCGTTGTTCTTGTGGAAACGGTATCCTTGATCCAGTCGGTTTTGCATGCCGACTGGACATATCAGCTGATGGTGACCTTGGTCGCTTCAGGCACGATGACCGATTAGAGCTAGAACCGGCCGACTGATTTGCATATTTGATAGTAGCATATCAAAAGTTGGCTTGATTCGCTTATGATGTACCTTAGCTTCATTACTCTTCCACTTACCAACTTCTGGACTCTTGGGCTTAACAAATTTAACACGAGTGTCTTGTTGCACCTGTGGTTGCCCCCCGAGTGTAGGATTCTTAACAGTGATCTTAATTATTTCCTTGCCATTGGTTGCTTGTCAAGCACAACATGTCTCCCCAAGACTTTGCTGTCCTCCTTGCTTTTCCTGGGCTCACCAACAATGACATTAGTTTTATTAGCAGATTCGGCTACCTCCGGCCGAATGAGCAACTTTTTCCCCTCCAAATCCAGAGTGTTCATTGGGAAGGGCTGCTTATCAACTTGCATCTCAGAAAAGTTCAATCGTCTGCCATTAATGGCCGATTGTATCTGTCGTCGGAAAACATTGCAGTCATTCGTAGCATGAGAAAAAGAATTATGATATTTGCAATAAGCACGCCGTTTCAACTCTTCAATCGACGGTAAAGTGTGAGATATCATAATGATCTTAGCTTGCAACAAAGCATCAAATAATTTGTCACACTTAGCAATGTTAAAAGTAAACTTCATCTCTTCATCATGATTCTTATGAATCGGTTTCAGATCATTGCAAGTAAACGGTTTGGCCTTAGACGGCCAAACAAATTCAGCAGCATACATATCACCTTCATCGTCCGAGTGATCACTGCCATACTCAACCATATTCATCTTAGGACGATCAGTTTTATATCTATGCACCTCTTTGAGATCTTTGCTCCGGCTCTCCTGAGCCAAATCTTTTTGCAAGACCTGGTTGACACTTAAGAACTCATAGCCTTCTAGCCTTTCCCTAATGTGAGTTTTCAAACCACTGATTGTTGGAAATATGCCCTAGAGGCAATAAATAAAGTGTTTATTATTATATTTCCTTGTTCATGATAATCGTTTATTATCCATGCTATAATTGTATTGATTGGAAACACATTACATGTGTGGGTAAATAGACAACACTTTGTCCCTAGTATGCCTCTAGTGAACTAGCTCGTTGATCAAAGATGGTCAAGGTTTCCTAGCCATTGACATGTGATGTCATTTGATAACGGGATCACATCATTAGCATAATGATGTGATGCACAAGACCCAAACTACAAATGTAGCATATGATCGTGTCAGTTTATTGCTACTGTTTTCTGCATGTCAAGTATATGTTCCTATGACCATGAGATCATGTAACTCACGGACACCGGAAGAGTGCCTTTTGTGTATCAAATGTCGCAACGTAACTGGGTGACTATAAAGGTGCTCTACAGGTATCTCCGAAGGTGTCTGTTGAGTTGTCATGGATCAAGACTGGAATTTGTTACTTCGTGTGACGGAGAAGTATCTCAGGGCCCACTCGGTAATACAACATCACAATAAGCCTTGCAAGCAATGTGACTAAGTGTTGGTCACGGGATCTTGTATTACGGAACGAGTAAAGAGACTTGCCTATAACAAGGTTGAACTAGGTATGGAGATACCGATGATCGAATCTCGGGCAAGTAACATACCGAAGAACAAAGGGAACATCATACGGATTAACTGAATCCTTGACATAGAGGTTCGACCGATAAAGATCTTCGTAGAATATGTAGGAACCAATATGGACATCCAGGTCCCTCTATTGGTTATTGACCATAGAGGTGTCTCGGTCATGTCTACATAGTTATCGAACCTGCAGGGTCTGCACACTTAAGGTTTGGTGACGTCTTGGTGGTGACCGAAGGTTGTTCGGAGTCCTGGATGAGATCCCGGACATCACAAGGAGCTCCGGAATGGTTCGGAGGTAAATATTGATATATAGGAAGTCCTATTTTGGTCACCGGAAAAGTTTCGGGCTCATCGATAGTGTACCGGGAGTGCCGATAGTGTACTGGGAGACCATCGGGAGGGGTATTTAGACCCAAGAGGCTACATGGGCTGTGGGAGAGTGAATACCAGCCCTTAGTGGGCTGGTGGAAGTCCCACACAAGGCCCATGTGGCTGGGAGAGAAAACCCAAAGAGAAAAGGTGGAAAAAAAAGGAAAAATAGGGAGGAATCCTAGTCCTACTAGGATTGGAGGAGGAGTCCTCCTCTCCTCCTTGATTCGGCCAAACCAAAGGCTGGTCCCTTGAGGGCCAAGCCTCCTCCTCTCTTCCTCCTATATATACTGGAGGTTTTAGGGGTTTTGGCACTTGATTTTCAGCCACGTGCTACCCTTTCCTCTAGTGCATGGTTTCTCCTCTAGATCGGATTTCTGCAGTGCTTAGGTGAGGCCCTGCCGGAATAGCTCCACCACCATCGCCGGAGCGCCGGAGCGCTACCGGAGAACTCTTCTACCTATCCACTCCCTCTTGCTGGATCAAGAAGGCAGAGATCGTCATCAAGTTGTACGTGTGCTGAACGCGGAGGTGTCGTCCGTTCGGTGCTTGATCGGGATGGATCGTGATTGGATCGCGGGACGCTCGGCGATTTGGATTGCAAAGACGTTAGACTACACCAACCGCGTTTCTTAATGCTTCCCGCTTAGCGATCTACAAGGGTACATAGATCCACTCTCCCTCTCGTAGATGCTCATCACCATGGATAGATCTTACGTGTGCGTAGGAAATTTTTTGTTTCCATGCAACGTTCCCCAACACTGATCACAAGGTTAGCTAGGTCCCTCTCGGTTATCACCAAACTATAACACCGGTTCTTTGTATCTCTAAATCTCTTGACGTAATCGGAGACTGATTCATCATTTTTCTGCTTAACCGATGTAAGATGTGATAATTTAAGTTCGTTGTCGCCGCTATAAAAGTGATCATGAAATTTCTATTCCAGCTGCGACCACACACGGATAGAACCATGTGGTAGATAAGAAAACCATGAAAAAGCAGTACCAGTTAATGATAAAGGAAACAAGCGCACTTTCAATTCATGCAGCGAGCCTGCTTCACCCAGTTGTGCTAAGTATGGACTAACATGTTCCCATGTGGTTTTTGTGCCTTCTCCATTGAACTTAACAAAATCTGGAATTTTATATCCCGGAGGACACTAGATAGTGTCAAAGTACTCGGGGTACGGTTTTTGGTAAATCCGATTCCAAGGTAACTCAACTCCAAAATTCTCTCGAAGCATCTTAGCCATCTCCTCTCTAAAACTAGCTAAAGTATCGTCCGTAGTAGATGGTGAAGCTTGTTGTTGTGGGACCGGAGGAGTAGAATTACTAGCAGTAGGCAGGAACTGTGGCACATATGCCGAACCATAGTTCAGTTGTGGCCAAGTGATTGCACCTATAGGTACAACTTGGTTTGGTATAGGTACTGAACTTGGCATGCTCATGATGGAATTAGCAGGTGCAGACACAATCTGATTGGTGTGGGTAGGATAGTAACTCATCGGCATGGGAGGTGCTGATGAAAGAGGTAAAGACAGATTAGGGTTTTCTACACTAGCAGCCAAACCAATATTACCACTAGACGATTGAGGCATATTTTTCTGTGCATTGGTATTTTCTATGAAAGTTTGATAGACCAAATTATTACCATCAGCAATACGACTCTCAATCTCAGCCCACTATTCGGCAGAAAAAGTAGTACTTACAGGAGGTTTAACCTGCTCGGCTTGAAGAGGAGGGAACTTGATTTCTCTAATCGGAGT
Organism: Hordeum marinum; assembly: GCA_022496015.1. Classification (NCBI taxonomy): domain Eukaryota; kingdom Viridiplantae; phylum Streptophyta; class Magnoliopsida; order Poales; family Poaceae; genus Hordeum; species Hordeum marinum. The sequence continues at coordinate 248,066,461 of CM039676.1, read as the reverse complement.
GATGTTGCCTTGGCGATCTTTCTTGAAGTTGCCAAGGAACTCCTCCAACTCCTTCCCTTCACACGCCTTCTTGTACTCCTCATAAGCTTGGCAATGATCAGCCGATAGTTCATCAAGCTTGGGCTTAATGATGTTATCAGCATCTATCTTGGATGGCTTCGGAAGATCAGACATGATGGTTGATGATGATGATTGATCTTTGATCCCTAGAGGAGTCGCTGAAAAGTGTGTTGACACATGAACACGTCACCGTGTACCCTCGACACCGGGGGTGATGCACCGGAGCTCACGTCGAAGGAGGTCTGTCCGGCAGCGTGATATGCAAGACAGTCGGCGAATGCTTTTGCAGACCCGAAACCCCGCACGCCCGGGAGGGACCCCATCAGGGAGTGCGGTGGTTATGGGCTGCCCTAGGTCGATTCGCTCGCCCCTAGAGCCTCAGAATTCGCAGCTCTCAAACACGAAGAACAGCGAAGAACGAGAGAGAAAAAACAAAGAACGTAGATGAAAAAGTAGTATAGATTGATTTGTTCGATTGTGTGTTGTTCAATCGGCCGTCACCTACAACATATATAAGAGGCGGATGGACTTCCCGTACAAGCAAAGGATTCCTCTAGGTTTTCCTTACAAGAAAATTACATCAATTCACGTCCTAGAGTCCTAGTTCTAATCCCACTCAGATTCAGCCCAAATCTGACCCAATCTTCTGTCTTGCTCCTTGCGTGGGCCGTAAAATCTGCATATGACCTCCGATGGAGACGGTTCAAACATCAATTTTGTGTGTCTCGATGAGGCCAACAATCGATATGTTGATCACTTTCCCAAATAAATCCATCTTGAATACTCCATGAGGTTATCTTTAACTTTGAATTGGACTCGGTCACGTAGCAGACTGGCTTGTCCGAGTGTTGTAGAGTCTCTGCAGGCCGCATACTATCTCAAACGATAATGACTTTAAAAGCAAAGTCGACCGTTTCGATGTTACGAACAACTCTCATGTTGAACACTTTTCCATCTGAGGACATTCTGAACTTTCACTTGACCGGCACTTTCACTCGACCGGTACTTTTCACTCGGACGGCGATTTCCACTCGGACGACCATTGCACTCGGCCGACATTTTCACTCAACCAGTACTTTTCACTCGGACGGTGATTTTCACTCGTACGGAAATTCACTCAGCCGGACGGAAAACTTTTCACTCGAATGGCAATTTTCACCCGGACGGCAATTTTACGCAGCCGGACGGAAAACTTTTCACACTCGGCAATCAAACTTTCACTTGGCAGTCCCTAGTGATACTCCAGGCTGATTTTGTTTTGCCTCTCCAAGTCGCATACGACCATGGATTGAGAAGCATTATATATCAAAATCCATCACCTCGACGACGCGAAACTTTTTTGTGTTGTATGTTTTTCCATCCGAGGATGTCCTGAGGGCCGAATGACTCGCGCGACCCATTAGACATGTGTCTGATCTCCTGCGCCACATTTTGCTTTGTGGTAGGGCTGCACCCTGGTCGCTCTAACTTTTGCATACAACCTCAGATTGAGATGGTTTATATATCAAAACCGATCAGCTCGATGAGACGAAGACAATCCATGTAGAACATTCCTTCATTAAAGGTTGTTCTGGAGGCGTAATTGACCAAAAAGCACTCAGAACATCTACATGACAATCCAAGTGTAATTTGGCCCTTGAAACGATGCCGAATGGTGTTGGCCTAAACATCAAAGTTGTTCCACTCGGCAATATGAACTTTTTTGTAGAAAAAACCCTTTTCATTTGAGTCCATCTTTACTGCATTTTGCACTGTGCCAAAATCAGGTGTCAACAATAGGTGCCTCTCCGATGATGTGTGAGTAGTCCACCATAGACCTACGGGTCCGTATGCAGTAGCTAGATGGCTTCCTCTTTCTATATGTTTCTCAATACAATGGTCTCTTGGAGATCTATTTGATGTAATTATTTTTGCGGTGTGTTTGTTGGGATCCGATGAATTTCGAGTTCATGATCAGTTTCTATCCATGAATATGATTTGAGTCTTCTTTGATCTCTTATTTTCATGATTACTCATAGACTCGTATTTCTTCTTTGAATCTTTGGTTTAGTTAGGCCAACTAGATTGATTTTTCTTGCCATGGGAAGAGGTGCTTTGTGATGGGTTCGATCTTGCGGTGTTCTTTCCAAGTGACAAAAAGGGCAGCAAGACACGCATGTATCGTTGCCATTAAGGATAACAAGATGGGGTTTATTCCTACATGAATACATCTTGTCTACATAATGTCACCGTTCTTATTGCATTATTCTGTTTCTCCATGAACTTAATACACTAGATGCATGCTGGATAGAGGTCGATGTGTGGAGTAATAGAAGTAGATGCAGAATCATTTTGGTCTATTTATCTTGGACGTGATGCCTATATAATGATCATTGCTTGGATATCGTCATGATTATTTGATCTTCTATCAATTGCCCAACAGTAATTTGTTCACCCACCGTGTGCTATACTCATGAGAGAAACCACTAGTGAATCCTACGGCCCCGGGTCTACTTTTCCAACATATTGCTTTATGATCTACTATTTGCAACTTTTGTTTTCAGATCTATTATTCCAAAAAAATACCTTGCTGCACTTTTTGTTTATTTATTTTACTTTGTGTTCTTGCGAGATCTATTTGCCAAAACTATCACTACATAATCCATCTTATTACCATAGGCAGCATGACAACCTCTCTTTCGTGTCGGGTTGTAAGTATTTGTTGTTTGTGTGCAGGTGTTGTTTACATGGGTGCATGATCTTCCTCTACGAATTGATACCTTGGTTTCATAAACTCGGGGAAATACTTACCATTGATGTGTTGCATTATCCCTTCCTCTTTGGGGAAATACCGACGCAGTCTCAAGCCACGTCAAAGGAATTTCTGCCGCCGTTGCCGGGGAGGAAGCAATCTCATCTACCAGGTTCCTAATCACAAATCTCATCCCCTTGAAATTACATTATTTGCCATTTGCCACTTGTTTTCCTCTCCCCCACTTCACCAATTTTCCATTTTATTCGTCTTCTCTGTTTCGTTTGCCTTTTTCTCATCAAATCTCTTGCTTGCTTGCAATCTTGTTTGCATAGTCACGATGACTACAGAAAACACCAAGTTCTGTGATTTTTCCAATACCAATAATAATGATTTTATTAGCACTCCTATTGCTCCTCCCGCCACTAGTGCGGAGTCTTGTGATATTAATGTCGATTTGTTGAATCTTGTCATGAAAGATCAATTTTCTGGTACTCCTAATGAGGATGCCGCATCCCATCTTAATACCTTCATGGAATTATGTGATATGCAAAAGAAATAAATATGTGAACAATGATATTGTGAAGTTGAAATTGTTTCCTTTCTCTTTGCGGGATCGTGCAAAATTTTGGTTTTCTTATTTTCCTCGCAATAGTATCGATTCTTGGGATAAGTGCAAGGACGCTTTTATTACTAAGTATTTTCCGCCTGCAAAAAATATTTCCCTTAGAACTCAAATCATGAATTTTAAGCAACTTGAGCATGAGCATGCTGCACAATCTTCGGAAAGAATGAAGTTGATGCTAAGAAATTTTCCTACACATGGTTTAAATCTTTGGATGATCATACAAAAAATTTATGCGGGACTGAATTTTGTCTCTAGAAATCTTTTAGATTTTGCCATGGGTGGTACTTTTATAGAAATTACTTTGGGTGAAGCTACCAAATTTCTAGATAATATTATGGCAAATTATTCAGAATGGCATTGTCGATGCACTAGAGATTTGGGATCTCCAGTGCCCCTTACTCGTGCACGGGCAGTAGTAGCCACCCTGGCGACGAGGCCCGGCAGGGAGCTACTAGATACAAATATAGGAGAATCAAGACCGAAGGCAAGACCTTGCCGGGATGGCCCTCAAACCTCGGGAAGGGAAAACCCTAGCAAGACCCGGCAAGGCGAAGAACTGGCAAGGCGAAGCCCTGGAAAGCCCTGCCAGCGCAGAGGCCAGGTGTCTCCCCGTCTGGGCATGTGTCGCGGCGCCGACGATGGAAGGGCTAAGCGATGCCGATGGGACGGGCTCCTGTCCCGCCCCGTAGACAGTTAGAGATGTCTGACGGTGCATTAAATGCGCATGTCCTACTATGTCAGTGTTAGGTATGATAGCACTGGAGCTCTGTACACCCCGTGTACGCACTGTACACCACTGTTGGGATCCCCTTCGAGAGTATAAAAGGAGGCTCAGGGCGTTACAGTAGAGGACTTTTGATTTTTCAAATTTTTGACCTTCTAGCTCATACACCTAGCAGGTGTTCATAGCGCTCCTATAGCTGGAACCCTAAAAACACCCACGATATAACCAAGCAGGAGTAGGGTTTTACGCATCTCTACGGCCGAACCTGGGTAAAATCCCTGCGCGTTGGTCATCAGATCTCCTCTCTATGCGAGCCTTCTTCCCCGCCAAACCGAAAAGGGGTCCCTTCGATCCCATAGGTGTCGATTCCCCCAACATCTTTGGCATGCCACGTAGGGGGATAGGTCGCGTGAACCTGATCTGGTGATTAGCGCGCCAGTTCCTTCATAATCATCATCGCCATGGCCCCCAAGAAGAAGGGCCTCACGATGGTTGGGCCATCTGCGTCCATTGTCCCTATGGCTACACAGACAGGCGACAATCTAGACATGAGTGCAGGAGGAGGCGGAGGTTCAGAACTTCCGCGACGCTCCAGTAACCAAGGCCAAGGAAGCGGCGACACCCGCCGCGGAGACGCTCATGGCGGCAGTGGGAACCCCCGTGCCGTTGGGTCTCAGGACGGAGCTGTACCGCCTGTGGGTGATATGGTGAACTCTGGGGACGGAAGGGTACCTTCTAGGACGCCCACATCAGCCCTATGCCGCGAGCTTCCTAGGACGCACGCGAAGAGCAATGCCACGGTGCCCGCGGTTCCCAACATCCCCATAGAAAAGCTCATGTGCATCACTCCCAAGGTGCGCGGGACCAGCATGCTCGCTTGCATGCTAGTGGGAGTGGCGTTCCATCGTGGGACCACGACAGAGCTCCTTCTAACACCATTAGAAGTTAGAACACCTCGCGTTCTTTGTGCCGCTCGCTGCCGACCACATCGGAAGAAGCAATGGCGCGAGCATAGCTACTCCTAAACGTCACTCCTGCTGCGGAGAAGCTCGACGAGTGGAGAGCTACCATTCAGAGCCTCCTTAGCCTTGCAGACAGGTTTCGATCCACCAAGCCATATTGCGCCAATGGTGAGAAGGTCGGAGGCGGTGCGACCACGGTGCACTCTCCTCCACAGCAACAACACCGGTCACCGACTCGACGGACCGACGCTTACGATGGTTACTCGACGGCGTCGTCCGATCCATGGACTCGCCGCGACCAGCATCAAGTTCTTCGGGAACGAAGCAAGGAAGATGCTCGAACCACAATTGAACTACGGCGGGAAGTGCGCCATCAATCTAATAAGCGTGGGGGGCTATAGACAAGCCCGTGCCAGGGTATCCTGCCAGCCTACCTTACGAGGTGGGTTGTCCAGCGTTTACCCGTGAGCTACGATAAGTCTAGTGGCCCAGTTCCCGCACGTTCAAGCCAGAGGTCCCGGAGAAGTACGACTGCAAGACTCACCCGTCAGAGTTCTTGAGCATCTACACCATTGCGGAGCAGGCTGCCGGGGCTCGCGGCGACAAAATACTTGCCAACTACTTCTCCTTGGTGCTTAAGCCCAACGTCAGGTCGTGGTTGATGCACCTACCGGTGAATTCCATCGCCTCCTGGGCAGACCTATGCCACAAGTTTGTTGGCGCCTTTACCGGAGGCCACCAAGATCCTGGTCAAGAAAGCAATTTGCACATCATCCCTCAGAAGGAGGGAGAGACTTTGCGCAAGTGCATCCAGAGGTTCAGCCGCGTGCACCACAACATACCAGACGTTCATCCAGCGACTGTTATCAGCGCGTTCCATCAGAACGTGCGCAACCGCCGGATGCGGGAAGAGCTGGCGATGAACAAGGTCAGGGATGTTGCCGAGCTTTATGCTTTGGCAGATAAATGTGCTCGGGCTGAAGAAGGGAGGAGGCTCCCCGGCGAGGACGCTGGCGCAGGGGTCGACTCTGAGGATGAAGACACCGCCACCCTGACAAAGAAAGGCCAGTGGCGGAACAAGAAGTGCAAGGGCAAGGCCGTGCTTGCCGTCAAGGGATCCGGCAACCCCGGTACCGCCAAGAAGGGCAAGGTTGATGACCCCGGCAAGGATGTTGCCGGGTGCGCCTCCTGCCAGACGATGGCAGCTGCCGACAAGCCGGAAGGCTCCATCAAACAGTATTGCAAGATCCATCACACCAAGGGCCATGATCTCTAGGACTGCCAACAAGTTGAGCAACTTGCCGAGAAGTAAAAAGCCGAGTACGAGAGGCAAGACAAGGAGAAGGGCCAGGATGGTGCGGAGGGGTCCGACAAGAAGCGCATTGGCCAAGGAGGTCACCGCGGCAAACCCAAACAACAAAAAGACTTGCCCGCTCATGGCCGCAACAAGCAAGAGGGTGATGATGATGACATCAAAGAGGACGACGAGTCTAGCAAGCATGAGTCCCAGAAGGCTACAGAGATTATGTGCATCGGGGAAGGTGCCTCATCACATTCCTCCCACTTCCAACTTAAGCAGTTGGCACGTGAGGTTAACGCAGTGGAGCCTTCTATCGGTGCCCAGAGACCCCTGAAATGATCCAACACTCCTATCATTTTCGACGCCGAGGATCACCCTGATCGCACAACTACAATCGGGTGCCTATCATTGTTGGTTTCGCGAACAATTCGCAACCTCAAGGTGATGAAGATGCTACTCGATAGTGGGGCTAGCCTGAACCCGATCTCACCTAATGTCATCCAGATGCTGCAAATTCCTGATGAAGATCTTGAGCCCATAGGCGCCTTCCAAGGGGTCAGTGTAGGGAGGACTTAGCCGAAGGGCAAAATCACACTGCCGGTGACGTTTGGCAGCGACATAAATTTTAGAACAGAGAAGATCATTTTTGATGTCGCCAAGATCTCATTGCCATACAATGGTATCCTTGGTCGCCTAGCGCTGGCCAAATTCATGGCGGGCACCCACTTCGCTTACAATGTGCTGAAGATGCTCGGGATAATGAGCGTCATCATGATCAACTCTAACAAGAAAGGCGTGCTTATTTGCACCGACCAACTCTACCGGGAGGCAGTTGGAGCACGTGTCACCAAGGCACTTGCTCCTGCCACTGAAGCTCCCGAGGGGGAGAAGCCAGCAAGGCCTCTGGCGCACATTCTGGCAAGCACGCCTCCTCAGGGTGTTACGCTCCCGTTGACGATGTGCCAGAGAGCTCCACCGGCAAGAGCAAGACGTCCACGTTGGGGAACATTGCATGGGAAAAAAATCCTACGCAGGCGCAAGATCTATCCATGGTGATGAGCATCTACGAGAGGGAGAGTGGATCTACATACCCTTGTAGATCGCTAAGCCGGAAGCGTTAAGAAACGCGATTGATGTAGTCGAACATCTTTGCGATCCAAATTGCCGAGCGTCCCGTGATCCCATCATGATCCATCCTGTGATCCCATCACGATCTGTCCCACGATCAAATCACGAATCGTCTCACGATCTTGATCACAGTCCTTCCGATCTAGCGCCGAACGGATGACACCTCCGCATTCAGCACACGTACAGATCGATGACGATCTCCACCTTCTTGATCCAGCAAGAGGGAGCGGAGAGGTAGATGAGTTCTCCGGCAGCACAATGGTGTGGTGGCGGTGGTGGTGAACTAATCCTGCAGGGCTTCGCCTAAGCACCACAGAACTAATCTAGAGGAGAAACTAATCTAGGGAAGAAGAGGGCAGCACGTGGCAATTAGGGTTAGATCTTCCCTCTAAATCCTCTAGTATATATAGAAGGGAGGGAGGGGAGGAGGCAGCCTCAAACCCTCAAGGATTGGTCGAAATTGGAGGTGGAGGAGACGTACTCCAATCCTATTAGGAGTAGGATTCCTCCTTTCCACTTGGAAACTCTTTCCACCTCTCCACCTTTTGGGTTTTTCCCACCCCTAGCCACATGGGACTTGGTGGGGGCTTAGTACAGCCCACCAGGGGCTGGTTTGACTCCTCCCACAGCCCATGAGGTCCTTTGGGTCGAGACACCCCTCCCGATGGTCCCCCGGCACCCTCCCGGCACTCCCGGTACACTACCGATGAGCCCGAAACTTTTCCGGTGACCAAAATAGGACTTCCTATATATTAATATTTACCTCCGGACCATTCTCGAGCTCCTCATGAAGTCCGGGATCTCATCTAGGACTCTGAACAACCTTCGGGGACCACCATACATAAATCTATACTACCGAAATGTCACCAAACCTTAAGTGTGCAGACCCTGCGGGTTCGAGAACTATATAGGCATGACCGAGACACCTCTACGGTCAAGAACCAATAGCGGGACCTGGATGCCCATATTGATTCCTACATATTCTACGAAGATCTTTATCGGTTGAACCTCTATGTCAAGGATTCAGTTAATCCTGTATGTCGTTCCCTTTGTTCTTCGGTATGTTACTTGCCCAAGATTCGATCATCAGTATCTCTATACCTAGTTCAATCTCATTACCGGCAAGTCTCTTTACTCATTCTGTAATACAAGATCTCGTGGCTAACACTTAGTCACATTGCTTTCAAGGCTTGTTGTGATGTTGTATTACCAAGTGGGCCCTAAGATACCTCTCCGTCACACGGAGTAACAAATCCCAGTATTGATCCATGCCAACTCAACAGACACCCTCAAAGATACCTATAGAGCACCTTTATAGTCACCCAGTTACGTTGTGACAGTTGATACACACAAGGTACTCCTCCGGTGTTAGTGAGTTGCATGATCTCATGGCCATAGGAACAGATACTTGACATGCAGAAAACTATAGCAATAAACTAACACGGTCATATGCTATGTTTATAGTTTGGGTCTTTTCAATCACATCATTCTCCTAATGATGTGATCCCGTTATCAAATGACATCTCGTGTCCATGGCTAGGAAACCTTGACCATCTTTGATCAAGGAGCTAGTCTATTAGAGGCATACTAGGGACATGGTGTTGTCTATGTATCCACACATGTATCTAAGTTTCTGATCAATACAATTATAGCATGGATAATAAACAATTATCATGAACAAGGAAATGTGATAATAACCAATTTATTATTGCCTCTAGGGCATATTTCCAACAGTCTCCCACTTGCTCTAGAGTCAATAATCTAGCTCACATCACCATGTGATTTACATTGTTATGAATCTAACACCCAATGAGTTCTGGGGTTCGATCATGCTTTGCATGTGAGAGAGGTCTTTAGTCAACGGGTCTGCGACATTCAGATCCGTGTGTACTTTGCAAATCTCTATGTCATACTATAGACACTGCTACCACAGTCCACTTGGAGCTATTCCAAATGGATGCTCCACTATACGTATCCGGATTGCGTCTAAGAGTCATTCAGATTGGTGTCAAAGCTTGCATCGACGTAACCCTTTACGACGAACTCTTTATCACCTCCATAATCGAGAAATATTTCCTTAGTCCTCTAGCTACTAACGATAATCCTTACCGATGTCCAGTGATCCACTCCTAGATCCCTCTTGTACCCCTTGACAGACTCATGGCAAGGCACACACAACCGCGATACACAGCATGGCATACTATATAGATCCTATAGATAAAGCATAGGGGACGACCTTCATCCTTACTCTTTCTTTTGCCGTGGTCGAGCTTTGAGTCTCACTCAACTCCACACCTTACAAACCAGGCAAGAACTGCTTCTTTGACTGATCTATTTTGAACTCTTTCAAAATCTTGTCTACGTATGTACTCATTGAAAGTCTCATCAAGCATCTTGATCTATCTCTATAGATCTGGGTGCCCAATGATTAGGTAGATTTATCTAGGTCTTCCTTTGAAATCACTTTTCAAGCAACCATTTATGCTTTCCAGAAATTCTACATTATTTCTGATCAATAATATGTCAACCACATATACTTATCAGAAATTCTATAGTGCTCCCACTCACTTTCTTGTAAATACAAGTTTCTCGTAAACTTTGTATAAACCCAAAAACTTTGATCACCTCATCAAAGTGTATATTCCAACTCCGAGATGCTGGCTCCAGCCCATAGAAGGATGGATGGAACTTGCACACCCTTTAGCATCCTTAGGACTGACAAAACCTTCTGGTTGCATCACATACAACCTTTCCTCAAGTAAACCATTAACGAAACGATGTTTTGACATCCATCTGCCAGATTTCATAATTGAAAAACCGCAGCAACTGATAACATAATTCCAACAGACTTTAGCATCACTACGAGTGAGAAAGTCTCATCGCAGTCAACTCCTTGAACTTTTCAGAAACTTCTTTGCGACAAGTCTAGCTTTATAAATGGTGACATTTACCATCAGCATCTGTCTTCATCTTAAAGGTCCATTTGTACCCAACGACCTGCTGTCCAATGGGAAAGTCTACCAAAGTCTATACTTGTTTTTCATACATGGATCCTTTCTCGGATTTCACGGCCTCTAACCATTTTAGGAATCCGGGCCCATCATCGCTTCTCCATAGCTCGTAGGTTCATCGTTGTCCAACAACATGACCTCTAATACAGGGTTGTCGTACCGCTCAGGAGCAGTATGCGTTCTTGTCGACCTACGAGGTTCGATAGTAACTTGATCCGAAGTTTCATGATCTTCATCATTAACTTCCTCTTCAACTAACGTAGGCTCCACAGAAACATCTTTCTGTGTTGCACTACTCTCTGGTTGAAACAAAGGTTCAACAACCTCATCAAGTTCTATCTTCCTCCCACTCAATTCGTTCGAGAGAAACTCTTTCTCGAGAAAGGACCCATTTTAGCAACAAACACTTTGCACTCGGATCTGAGATAGAAGGTATACCCAACTGTTCTTAGGGTGTTCTATGAAGATGCATTTGTCCGCTTTGGGTTCGAGCTCATTAGGTCAAAACCTTTTTCACATAAGCGTTGTAGCCCCAAACATTAAGAAATGACAGCTTAGGTTTCAGCCAAACCAAAATTCATACGGTGCCATCTCAACAGACTTAGATGGTGCCCCTTTTAAAGTGAATGTAGTTGTCTATAATGCATAACCCCAAAACGATAGTGGCAAATCGATAAGAGACATCATAGTTCGTACCATATGCAATAAAGCACGACTACGACGTTCGAACACACCATCACACTATAGTGTTCCAGGTGGCGTGAGTTGTGAAACAACTTTCACATTGTCTAAAGTTGTATGCCAAACTCGTAACTCAGATATTCACCTCCATCATCATATCATAGACATTTTTATCTTCTTGTCATGACGATCTTACACTTCACTCTGAATTTGTTTGAAATTTTCAAATGTTTCAGACTTGTGTTTCATTAAGTAAATATAGTCATATATACTCAAATCATCAGTGAAGGTAAGAAAATAACGATATCCACTGCACGCTACAACACTCATTGGACCGCATATATCAACATGTATTATTTCCAATAAGTTACTAGCCCGCTCCATCATACCGAAAACGGGGTCTTTAGTCATCTTGCCCATGAGTCATGGTCCGCATGTCTCAACCGATTCAAAATCGAATGAGTCCAAAGATCCATCAGCATGGAGTTTCTTCATGCGCTTTACACCACTATGACATTTAGCAGCAGTGCCACAAGTATGTGGTATTATCATTATTAACTTTGTATCCTTTGACATCTATGTTATGAACATGTGTATTACTACGATCAATATTTAACAAACCATTCTCATTGGGTGCATGACCATTGAAGGTATTATTCATGTAAACGGAATAACCATTATTCTCTAACTTAAATGAATAATTGTATTGCAATAAACACGATCTAATCATGTTCATGCTTAACGCAAACACCAAATAACATTTTATTTAGGTTCATTACTAATCCCGAAGGTAAAGAGAGCGTGCGATGTTGATCACATCAACCTTGGAAACATTTCCAACACACGTCATCACCTCACCCTTAGCTAGTCTCCATTTATTCCGTAGCTTTTATTTTGAGTTACTAACATTTAGCAACCGAACCGGTATCCAATACCCAGGTGCTACTAGGACTACTAGCAAGGAACACATCAATAACACGTATATCAAATATACTTCTGTCGATGTGGCCAGCCTTCTTATCTACCAAGTATCTAGGGTTGTTCTGCTTCAGCGACCGCTCTCCTCATAATAGAAGCACTTACTCTCGGGTTTGGGTTCAACCTTGGGTTGCTTCACTGGAGCAGCAACTGACTTGCCATCCATGAAGTTTCCCTCCTTACCCTTTCCCTTTTCGAAACTAGTGGTTTTACTAACCATCAACACTTGATGCTCCTTCTTGATATCTACCTTCGTCGTGTCAAACATCGCGAATAGCTCAAGGATCATCATTTCCATCCCTAGCATAATTATAGTTCATCACTAAGTTCTAGTAGCTTAGTGACAGTGACTTGGAGAACTATATCAATCACTATCTTCTCTGGAAGATCAACTCCCACTCGATTCAAGCGATTGTAGCACCCAGACAATCTGAGCACATGCCCAACGATTGAGCTATTCTCCTTCATCTTGCAGGCAAAGAATCTTGTTGGAGATCTCATATCTCACAACATGGGCACGAGCCTGAAGTCCCAATTTCAGCTCTTAGAATGTCTCATATGTCCGTGACGTTCAAAACGTTTTTGGAGACTCAATTCTAAGCCGTAATGCATGATGCACTGAACTATCAAGTAGTCATCGGAATGTGCCTGTCAGGTGTTCACAACATCTATAGACGACGCTAGAGGGGGTGGCGCATCGAGCGGTGCATTAAGGACATAAGCCTTTTGTGCAGAAATGAGGACAATCCTCAGATCACGGACCCAGTCCGCAATATTGTTACCATCATCTTTCAACTGCATTTCTCTAGGAACATATAAAAATTCAAGGGAGCTAAAGCGTGAGCTAGTAATCTACAACATAATTTGCAAACACACTACTGACTATATTCATGATAATAAGTTCAATTAATCATATTACTTAAGAACTCCCACTCAAATTGACATCCCTTCGGTCATCTGAGTGATACATGATCCAAATTCACCATATCAAGTCCGATCATCACGTGAGTTCAGGTGGTTTCAATGGTGAACATCATCATGTTGATCATATCTACTATATGACTCATGTTCGACCTTTCGGTCTCTTGTGTTCCAAGGCCATGTCTGTACATGCTAGGCTCATCAAGTTTAACCCGAGTGTTCTTCACATGCAACACTAGCTTGCACCAGTTGTATGTGAATTTAGAGTCTATCACACCCGATCATCACGTGGTGTCTCGACACAACGAACTTTCACAACGGTGCACACTTGGGGAGAACACGATTTATCTTGAAATTTAAGTGAGGGATCACCTTATAATGCTACCGTCGTCCTAAGCAAAACAAGGTGCATAAAAGGATTAACATCACATGAAAATCATAAGTGACATGATATGGTCATGAACTTGTGCTTTTGATCTCCATCTTGAAAGCACCGGCATGATCTTCATCGTCATCGGCATAACACCATGATCTCCATCATTGTGTCGCCATCAGGGTTGTCGCGCCATCCATCCTCATACTACTATTGCTACCGCTTAGCGCTTAATGATTGAAACGCAGGTCATACAATAATTAAAGACAACCCTATGGCTCCTGTCGGTTGTCGTACTCATCAACATGCAAGTCATGATATTCTATACAACACATGATCATCTAATACATCACATATATCTCATCATGTGATTGGCCATATCACATCACAACATACCCTGCAAAAACAAGTTAGACGTCCTCAAATTGTTGTTGCAAGTTTTACGTGGCTGCTACGGGTATCTAGCAAGAACAATTCTCACCTACGCAAAACCACAACGGTGATACATAAGTTGCTTTTCAACCTTCTCAAGGACCGCCTTTGTCGAATCCGATCCAACTAAAGTAGGAGAAACAGACACCCGCCAGCCATCTTTGTGCAACGAAGTTACATGTCAGTCGATGGAACCGGTCTCTCATAAGCGTACGAGCAAGGTTGGTCCGGGCCGCTTCATCCCACAATACCGTTGAACCAAAACATGACCAAGGGAGGAAGTAATCTAAGCATCAACTCCCACAAACTCTTTTGTCTTCTACTCGAGATCTCATCTACACATAGACCTAGCTCTGATACCACTGTTGGGGAACGTTGCATGGGAAACAAAAATTTCCTACGCACACGCAAGATCTATCCATGGTGATGAGCGTCTACGAGAGGCAGAGTGGATCTACATACCCTTGTGGATCGCTAAGCGGAAAGCGTTAAGAAACGCGATAGATGTAGTCCAACGTCTTCGTGATCCAAATCGCCGAGCGTCCCACGATCCCATCACGATCCATCCTACGATCCCATCACGATCCGTCCCATGAGCAAATCACGAATCGTCTCGCGATCTTGATCACGGTCCTTTCGATCTAGCGCCGAATGGAAACACCTCCGCGTTCAGCACACGTACAGCTTGATGACGATCTCTGCCTTCTTGATCTAGCAAGAGGGAGCGGAGAGGTAGATGAGTTCTCCGGTATCACAACGATGTGGTGGTGGTGGTGGTGAACTAATCCTGCAAGGCTTCGCCTAAGCACCGCAAAACTAATCTAGAGGAGAAACTGATCTAGGGAAGAAGAGGGCAGCACGTGGAAATAAGGGTTAGCTCTTCCCTCTAAATCCTCTAGTATATATAGGAGGGAGGGAGGGGAGGAGGCGGACTCAAACCCTCCAGGTTTGGTCGAAATTGGAGGTGGAGGACTCCTACTGCAATCCTATTAGGAGTAGGATTCCTCCTTTCCACTTGGAAACTCTTTCCACCTCTCCACCTTTTGGGTTTTTCCCACCCCTAGCCGCATGGGCCTTGGTGGGGGCTTATTACAGCCCACCAGGGGATGGTTTGACTCCTCCCATAGCCCATGACGTCCTTTGGGTCGAGACACCCCTCCCGATGGTCCCCCGGCACCCTCCCGGCACTCCCAATACACTACCGATGAGCCCGAAACTTTTTCGGTGACCAAAACAGGACTTCCTATGTATCAATCTTTACCTCTGAACCATTCTGGAGCTCCTCGTGACGTCCGGGATATCATACGGGACTCCGAACAACCTTTGGTCACCACCATACATAACTCTATACTATCGAAACGTCATCGAACCTTAAGTGTGCAGACCCTGCGGGTTCGAGAACTATGTAGGCATGACCGAGATACCTCTATGGTAAATAACCAATAGCGGGACCTAGATGCCCATATTGATTCCTACATATTCTACGAAGATCTTTATCGGTCGAACCTCTGTGTCAAGGATTCAGTTAATCCCGTATGTCGTTCCCTTTGTTCTTTGGTATGTTACTTGTCCGAGATTCAATCGTCGGTATCTCTATACCTAGTTCAATCTCGTTACCGTCAAGTCTCTTTACTTGTTCTGTAATACAAGATCTCGTGGCTAACACTTAGTCACATTGCTTGCAAGGCTTGTTGTGATGTTGTATTACCGAGTGGACCCTGAGATACCTCTCTGTCACACGGAGTAACAAATCTCAGTATTGATCCATGCCAACTCAACAGACACCCTTAGAGATACCTATAGAGCACCTTTATAGTCACCCAGTTACGTTGCAATGTTTGATACACACAAGGTACTCCTCCGATGTCAGTGATTTGCATGATCTCATGGTCATAGGAACAGATACTTTACATGCAGAAAACTGTAGCAATAAACTGACATGATCATATGCTACGTTTATAGTTTGGGTCTTGTCAATCACATCATTCTCCTAATGATGTGATCCCGTTATCAAATGACATCCCATGTCCATGGCTAGGAAACCTTGACCATCTTTGATCAACGAGATAGTCTATTAGAGGCATACTAGGGACATGGTATTTTCTGTGTATCCACACATGTATCCGAGTTTTTCGATCAATACAATTATAGCATGGATAATAAACGATTATCATGAACAAGGAAATGTGATAATGACCAATTTATTATTGCCTCTAGGGCATATTTCCAACAGTCCAAGGCAGCTCCACCGAGACTAAGAAGGTGCCCGCCAAGGAGGATGGTACGGGAGGAACTTTCACCATAAGTTCCACCCTTGACGATAAATAAGAAAGCGCGCTCATCGCCTTCCTGTGGGTGAATGTTGATGTGTTTGCATGGCAACCATCTGATATCCCCAGTGTTCCCAGGAAGGTGATTGAGCACCACCTTGTTGTCTGTCCACACGCGTGGCCCATCAAGCAAAAGGTCAGGAAGCAAGCATTGGAGTGGCAACAATTTATTGCCGAAGAGATCAAGAAATTAGAAGCGGCTGGCTTGATCAGAGGAGTACTTCATCCAACAAGGTTGGCCAATCCAGTTGTAGTGTGCAAGGTGAATGGGAAATGGAGGCTATGCATTGACTTCACAAACATCAATAAAGCCTGCCCCAAAGATCATTTTCCCTTGCAGCACATCGACCAAATTGTGGACTCCACCGCCGGCTGCGATTTGTTATCTTTACTTGACGCCTATTCAGGCTATCATCAGATTTTCATGACCAAGGAAGACGAGGAGAAGACCGCATTTATCACCCCATGTGGTACATATTTCTTTTTGCGTATGCCTTTCGGGTTGAAAAGCGATGGTTCTAAATTTGCAAGATTGGTTCATATTGGTTTTGAGCCCCAGCTACATAGAAATATGGAGGCTTATATGGATGGCATAGTGGTCAAAACCAAGGACAAAGCTATGCTCATATCAGACCTAGAAGAAACATTTGCAAATCTGCACAAGTTTAACATGAAGCTCAACCCTGGGAAGTGTGTGTTCGGCGTCCCATCCGACAAACTCCTCGGGTTCTTTGTATCTCAATGTGGAATTGAAGAAAATCCCGACAAGATCAAAGCAATTGAGCAAATTGAAGCACCAAGACATGTCAAGGATGTGCGTCGTCTTGCCGGCTATGTTGCTGCTCTGGGTAGGTTCATCTCAAAATTTGTTGAGCGCGCCCTACCCTTTTTCAAAATCTTGAAGAAGGCAGGTCCGATGAAATACACTCCGGAAGCGGAGGCAGCACTGCAGGATTTGAAGAAGTACCTCTCCTCTCCGCCAGTCCTAGTCACGCCAAAACCACAAGAGTTGTTGCTGCTATATTTAGCGGCAACAAATCAAGTGGTGACTGTTGCACTAGTGGCTGAAAGAGAAGTTGATGAAGAAGCAGCGGTAACAGCAGGACCGCTAAGCTACAAGCCAGGACATTCCTCGGCAGGGTCTGGTGCCGACAAGGAAGGATCTGCCCAGTTGAATGAGACAATTCAGAAGAAGGTGGTGCAACGCCCAGTCTATTTTGTTAGCTCCCTTTTGCAGGGGGGCTTGGTCAAGATACTCTGGCATGCAAAAGTTGCTCTTCAGCCTCCTTATGGCCTCGAGGAAGCTACGCCATTACTTCCAAGCACATGAGATCACCGTCGTCACTCGCTTTCCGTTACAGCGGATTTTGCGAAACCCAGAAGCTATCGGCGGGATCGTGGAGTGGGCTTTGGAACTGTCGAGCTTTGGTCTCAAGTTTGGAAGTACTTCGACTATCCAGAGCAGAGCCTTGGCGGGGTTCATTGCAGAATGGACCCCGACCCCAGATGAAGAAGTTCCAGAGTCAACTCTCCCCGGCAAGGAAACAAATCAAGAGTGGATCATGTATTTTGATGGGGCTTTTTCGCTGCAAGGCGCCAGTGCCGGAGTGATGCTTATCACACCCACCGGAGAGCACCTCAAATATGTTATTCAGATGCACTTTCCCTGGGAGAGGCCAACGAACAATACTGCTGAGTACGAAGGGCTGCTTGTCGATCTCGGGATTGCGGCAGACCTGGGGATCAAGAAACTTATTGTCAGGGGTGATTCTCAGCTTGTCGTCAGGCAGGCGAACAAGGATTATCATAGTCCGTTGATGGAAGCTTATGTAGATGAAGTGAGGAAGTTGGAAGAAAGTTTTGACGGTCTGCAAATGGAGCACGTTCCGCGTGCAGAGAACAATGTTGCTGACGGCCTGCCAGAGTGTGATGCTCTTAAGTTGCCTGTGGAACCAGGAACTTTTGTGCTCCGACTGACTCAACCATCCGTGACACCATCAACTGGACAAGAGAAAAGAAGAAAGTTGAGTTCTGGCAAGTACTTCCCGGCAGAGCTCCCAGAAGCCGACGGCGAGGAGGTTGCTGGGGACAACGTCAGGCTTGCCGATGAGCGTCGTGCTCCGGCAGAGCCTCAGGCTCTTGCAGTGGAAGCACACGCTCCCACCAACTTGTCGGGGGGCAGCAAGCTCTGGCAGGGCCTCGAGCCCTTACCGTTGAGACAAATGCTTCCCCGGCAGAGGATATGCCTTTAGTCCTTGTTCTCGAGCCCCAGGCTCCAGCATGGGCATGACACATCGTCCATTTACTTCAAATAGGAGAACTCCCTGAGGAACAAGAGGAAGCAGAGAAAGTGGCCTATTGATCTAATATGTACCAGTTCGTGGACAACGTCCTGTACGAAAAGAGGCCGAACAGTGTGAAACTCAAATGCATTTCTCGGGAAGATGGACTGGAGCTGTTGGCAGAGATACATGGAGGCATATGTGGCTCCCACATAGGATCAAGAGCACTTGCCGGTAAGGCATTCCGGCAAGGTTTCTTTTGGCCCACATCCCTCCAGGATGCAACTGCGCTAGTAACCGAGTGTGAAGCGTGCCAGTTTCATTTGAAGAAATTGCATCAACCAGCTCAAGCTCTTCAAACAATCCCTCTCTCCTGGCCATTTTCGGTCTGGGGCTTGACATCTTGGGCCCCTTTCCCCGTGCTACCAGGGGCTTTGAGTATTCTACGTGGCAATCGACAAGTTCACAAAGTGGCCGGAAGTGGAAGCAGTGAGAAAGGTGACAGCACAGTCAGTCGTCAAGTTCTTCAAAGGACTAGTCTGACACTTTGGTGTTCTCAACAGGATCATCACTGATAATGGCACACAGTTCACGAGCCGCACCTTCATGCAATATGTCCAAGACCTTGGCAGCAAGATCTGTTTTGCTTCTGTTGCCCACCCGAGGAGCAATGGCCAAGCGGAAAGGGCTAATGTTGAAGTGTTGCAAGACCTCAAGACAAGAACTTTCAACAAGCTGCACAAGTGCGGAAGGCACTAGATTGATGAGTTGTCGGTAGTTCTTTGGTCAATCAGAACGACACCAAATCGAGCTACCGGCCAGACACCCTTCTCCCTCATATATGGGGCGGAAGCAGTTCTCCCCACGGAACTCATATACGGGTCACCTTGAGTGCTCGCTTATGATGACCTTGAGCAAGAGAAATTGTGGCAAGATGACGCGACGCTCCTTGAAGAATACCATCTTCAGGCTGCTGTGAGAGCTGCATGCTACCAGCAAGCTTTGCGCCGCTATCATAGCTGCAAAGTTAATGCCTGAAGTCTTGAGGAAGGCGACCTTGTTCTTTAGCGGGTTCAGTACGCCAAGAATTCCAACAAGTTGATGCCAAAGTGTAAAGGCCCTTAACGGGTAGTGTGATTTACCAGGCCTGGCGCAGTCTGCCTGGAGACCGAAGGTGGCATCCCAGTGAGCAACTCCTGGAATACCGAACATCTTCATAAGTTCTACCCATGAGGCACGGTTGTCGGGTCTCCCGGCAACCACCTTTTGTACAAGTCTTGCCGCTGAAGCATGTAATCCTTGGTACAAAGCCAGGCGCAGACCTTGTGCATAGTTGAATAAAGCTAAGTGTTCCGCAAATCTTGTTGATTCTCATGTTTACTTACGTGCATGTTTGTCTGAGATATTGCATTACGCTTACTCCCGGCAAGGACTAACGGACCGCCAAGGTTCCACATACATATTTTCTCTTCTTTCTTTTTCTCAAAGGATAGAAGGTTACCTCGCGTGTAGCTTTGTCGGGGGGATGGTGGTATGGATACCTACGAGCGACGTTCATTCAAAAAAATCTTGCCGAAAGGAGTACAGCAACGAAAAAATAAGTTGCAAAACCCCAAGTGAATTCCTGCTGTGAAGTTACTTTCCTTGGACGATTTCGACTTTTGTATGGAAAACCTGTAGGCTGAGGAACCTTGTCGCGATTGGCTGCACCCTCACTCTGTTTCAGGTCTGCTCAATGGCTTAAGTGGCTGCATCCGTGCTCTTGATTCATTTCAAGTCCGCTCAACGACTCAAGTGGCTACGCTCGTTCCCTTATTCTGTTTTGAGCACGATCAATAGCTTAAGCGGTCGCGCCAAGGACACCAAGGTATCTTGCGGGCAGTGGCACCTCCAGCAGGCTGCTGAGGACCCATTCCTCAAAGCGCTCATGGTAGGGCTACACACATCAGCAAGTTCTTCCGAAAGGGCGTAGGGAAAGTTCCATGCAAAGAAACAGTCTAACAAGGAAGATAATATACAGTTATTCAAAATAGGGTAAAATTTACATGAGGTGTCGCCTTTTCCTAAGTACATCTTTATTTGACTTTCTCCCCTAGGGGAGATTACAAGAAGAAAAAGATGGAAAGAGGAGGCAGAATACAAGAAGAAAAGGATGGCAAGAAGCCCTCGACAGAAGCCCAGCCTGACCCCTCTAGACCATCACTGCACCGAGTGGCAGGGCTTCCAGAAGGGAAGGCAAGATCCTGGCCCCTCCTGGACCAGCATTGCGCGGAGGAGAGGGGCCGCGCTACATGAAAAGGAGGGAGGACCCCAGAAGCCGAAGTCCGCGGGCCTGCCAGAAGATCTAGCTGGAAGATCAGGCAACGCTTAGGACAAAGGCCCCCGGCAAGATCATAATGTCGGGAGGGGGAGAGGCGTGAGGCTGGTGGTGATGGTGCGGCTGATGGTCAGTCTGAGCTTAGGTCGTCGGACTCCGACTTGATGGCCCGGAGACGTGACTCCTCGTCGTCATCTTCGCCGCTGTCCTCCTCATCAATCTCGCTCGAGGAGGGACCTTTGGCTCCGCTGGAGCTCTCTTCGCAGTTGCTGAGACGGATGCCTGAGTGCCCATAAATCTTGACAGAGAGCAGATTGGCCTCCATCATTTCAAAATGAAGGACATGCCCTTCCTGAAGGTTGTGGGCGCGGGCGAAGGTGTTCCAGCCACGCCTGAGGAACATGACGCGACTCGCTGGGTACTCGACGTCCACCTGTGTTGTGTCGTTACAACAACCATGTGCCCGTAACCACAGGACAGGCGGCTTGTCGACCTCCATCGCCCTGGCGAAGGGGCGAGGGAGGCGCAGATGGCTCCGAACGGGACCGGCCAGTTCGAGAACGAACTCCAGTGCCGTCCCCTTAGCGTGGGTCTCCTCAAGAAAGAGGCCTGGCGTCAGAGGAGGAGATGGGGAAGCGCTCCGCCTCCCCCGACCTCAGCCTCCACGACGTCCATGACCCCTCGCACCTCTTCCACCACGCGCGCTCGAGCCGCCCTTCGCCTCTGTGGCTGAAGCGGTGGCATGATCCCGATGAGAACTCCTTGGAGTTGAGGACGGTGGACGCCCTCGCCCCCTGTTCATGGCTAAGGGAAAGCGCCACTCGAAGGTTGGGAGGACACGGAAGGGCAAGCTATGTAAGTTCACACTCAGAGAAGGGAGGAAGGATGGATGAGCACCGCCCTCACTATCCCTCAATTTATAGGGGGAGGCACGAGGGCTGGCTCTCCCCCGCTCCAAGGGGCGCCGCCCACCTCCTCCAATAGTGGCACCCTCGATCACGGGGCGAACATCAACCACCCCATTGCTCCAATCCATGGCGCTGCAGTTACTGTCGTTCCCAGGACTTTAAGTCACGGGCACCCATTGTTGGCTTCCTGCTATGCATCCGGCGCCCATGGCGGAAATGACCTGACGCGGTAATTAAAAAATTGACGGCCACGCCGCGCACATATCCCACGTCCCGCATTCAATGGGCATCATGGGGAGGTGCAGTAAGAGGAATGATCACAACCGCAAGGCCTTGCCACGTGTGCCCATGAACTGTTTGGGCCTAGCGCAACAACGCCTTGCACCGTGTGTGGCCCAGGCCCGGGGGCTCCTGTCGGTGCACTAGAGTTTTGGGCTCTCTAGTGCCCCTTACTCGTGCATGGGCAGTAGTAGCCACGGGCAGGGAGCTGCTAGATACAAATACAGGAGAATCAAGACCAAAGGCAAGACCTTGCCGGGATGGCCCTCAAACCCCCGGCAAGGCAAAGCCCTGGTAGGAACCGGCAAGGCTAAGACCCGGCAAGGTGAAGCCCCGGCAAGCCCCGCCAGCACAGAGGCCACGTGTTGCCCCGTCTGGGCACGAGCCGCGACGCCAGCGATGGAAGGGCTAAGCGCTGCCGATGGGACGGGCTCCTGTCCTGTCCCGTAGACAGTCAGAGATGCATGATGATGCATTAAATGGGCGTGTCCTACTCCGTTGGTGTTAGGTATGATAGCACTGTAGCTCTGTACACCCCGTGTATGCACTATACGCCACTATCGGGATCCCCTTCGAGAGTATAAAAGGAGGCCCAGGGCATTATAGTAGAGGACTTTTGATTTTTTGACTTTTCGACCTTCTAGCTCATACACGTAGAAGCTGTTCATAGCTCTCCTGTAGCTAGAACCCTAAAAATACCCACAATATAACCAAGCAGGAGTAGGGTTTTACGCATCTCTGTGGCCCGAACCTGGGTAAAATCCCCATGCGTTGTTCATCAAATATGGTCTCTGTGCGAGCCTTCTTCCCTGCCGAACCGAAAAGGGGTCCCTCCGATCCCATAGGTGTTGATTCCCCCGACAGGCATACCGAAAGAGAACCTACTAGTAAAAAGGTTAATTCGGTAGAAGAAATTAGTACTCTGAGTGAAAAAGTTGATGCTCTTATGAAGTTGGTTGCTAGTAAAAATTCTCCTCTTGATCTTAATGATGTGCCTTTGTCTACCTTGATTGAGCAAAATAGTGATTCCGTAGATGTGAATTTCATCTTGCGAAACAACTTCAATAACAATGCTTATAGAGGTAATTTTAATCCTAGGCCTTTTCCTGGAAATTCCTCTAATAATTATTTAAATTCCTATGGTAATTCTTACAATAATAATAATAGGAACACCTCTGATCTTGAGAATATTTTTAAAGAATTTATCAATTCTCAAAAGTCTTTCAATACTACGATAGAAGAGAAATTGAATAAGATTGATGATATGTCTAGAAGCGTTAATAGAATTTCCAATGATGTTGAAAATCTCAAGTTGCATGATTTTCCACCTAAGATCAATGAATAAATTAAGGCTTTATATGTTTCTATGGATGAAAGTAAGAAAAGAACCGCTATGCTTAGATCCAAAAGAGAATTTTTAGAAAAAGCATTTTCTCGCGATTGCTTTCATAACAATGACGAAGATCTTAAAATGATAGGTGTTTTCTCTATTGATTCCTTGTTTAATAATGTTAAAATTTATGATGAAGGGACTGATGAAGAGTCAACTTTAGTTAGAGGGCGTCCCATTGATTTGGAGGGTGAAAATCTTGACGAAAATTTTGATAAAAGTGGGTTTGGAGAGGTCAAAACTTTAACTAGTGATGTGCCCACTATCTTTTATTAAAAAACTTTAATTATGAGAGTTTCTACTTGGTTGATTGCATTTCTTTGCTGAAATCTATGATAAATTCACCCCATGCTTATGAACAAAATAAAGCTTTTACTAAACATATTGTTGATGCCATGATGAAATCTTTGGAAGAGAAGTTGGAATTAGAGATTTCAATTCCTAGAAAATTGCATGATGAGTGGGAACCTACCATTAAATTCAATATTAAAAATTATGAATGCTTTGCTTTGTGTGATTTGGGTGCTAGTGTTTCCACAATTCCGAAATCTCTATGTGATGTTCTTGGTCTTACCAATATTGAAGAATGCTCTCTTAATTTGCACTTGGAGGATTCTAATATTAAAAAGCCTTTGGGAAGAATTAATGATGTTATTATTCTTGAAAATAGTAATTATGTGCACATTGGTTTTATTGTTCTTGATATTTATTGCAACCTGTCTTGTCCCATCATACTTGGTAGACCGTTTTTACGCACTATAGGTGTCGTGATTGATATGAAAGAATGCAATATTAAGTTTCAGTTTTCCATTAGAAAGGGTATGGAACACTTACCTAGAACAATAATTAAGCCACCATATGAATCAATCATGAGGGCCTTCTATGGAGTGAAAACTAAGGATGACAATACTTGAATCTATGCGTTATGCCTAGCTAGGGGCGTAAAACGATAGCGCTTGTTGGGAGGTAACCCAATGAATAAATTATTTTTATCTTTTGATTTATGTTTTTAGTGTTTTGCACAATTATGATTCTGTTATGATTGTGTTTTTTATGTTTTATTTAGTGTTTGTGCCAAGTAATGCCTTTAGGATGATCAATAAGATGAGTAGAAACAATGCTGAATCTGAAACAGAAACTTTGTTCCCAGTGCACGAATTTTCATTTTTTACTGGAACGTGATATTGATCTGAAATTTTTCCAAGGTATTTATATATGCATCCTTTGAGTTTTCCTAATTTTTCAGAATTATTAGAGTTCCATAAGTATGAGTAGAGTACAGATTACTACAGACTGTCCTGTCTGAACTAGATTCTGTTTTCGTTGCATTGTGTCCTTGTTTTGATGAATCTATGGCTTGTATTGGGGTGTATAAGTCATGGTAAAGTTAGAATAAAGTAGTTATAATTCAATAATAAAATATTAATGGGTTTACAATAGTACCTAAAGTGGTAATTTGCTTTATTATACTAACGGATTTCACGAGAATTTTTTCAAGTTTGTGTGATTGAAGTTTTCAAGTTTTGGGTGAGATCACGATGGAGGAAGAAATAAGGAGTTAGAATAGTCAAAGATTGGGGATGCTACATCACCCCCAAGTTAATATCCAAAGAGTAACAAGCAAATAAGCTTGGGGATACCCCTGAGTGGCATCCCCTCTTCTTCCAACAACCATCGGTATACTACTTAGAACTATATTTTTATTCGTCACATATCATGAGTTTTGCTTGGAGCGTCTTGTATCTTTGCTTTATTTGCTTTTATCCCTAATGCACACACCTATTTGAGAGATCCAAAATTATGCTATTATATTCTAGAATTTCTCTTTATGCTTCACTTAAATCTATTGAGCAAAGGAATTGCTCTAGTGCTTCACTTATATCTTTTTGAGCACGGTGTGCTTTTACATGTTTGAAGAAATGATCTCATGCTTCACTTATATTAATTTGAGAGTTAGTAATTTTGAATAAATCCTCTCATGATTCACTTATATTATTTTTAGAGATGAAACTTGTATGCTCATGTTCTTCACTTATATCCATGTGAGCTTATCAAAGGCAATTGCAACATATGAAACTAGTCCCAAAGTTATAGATATTCAAGAGGGATATAGAAAAAACTTTCATGAAGATCATTGGATAAATTAAACTTTATTATTTGTAATAGTTTTGAGACATGACAATAGTGATATGTGAGTTATGTTAGTGAGTAATTATGCTTAGTAACAATATTGGTGTTAAGGTTTGTGATTCCCTATGCAAGCACGAAAGTCAATGGTTGTGCTATGAAATTACATCCTACTTATGGTGCATTATTCAGTGTTAGTTATGCTTAATGCTTGCTTATGTCATTTTTAATTTCTTAGTTGGATGTTTCTCAATCTCATGCTAGCCTTCACTTTTACTAAGTAGAAATACTACTTGTGCATCCAAAATCATTAAACCAAGTTTTGCCATATGAGTCCACTATACCTACCTATATACGGTATTTCCATGTCATTCCAAGCAAACTTGTATGTGGCATCCCTAAAATTTCAAAATAAATTTTCCTTTTTGTGTGCTCGTACCGCTCATGAAACGGTAGGGGGTAATCAATATTTTTTCATGCTAGATGTGTTGTTCTCAAGATGAGTGTTTATTCATTTGTCATTGCACGAGAGTATGGCGGTAATAGGGATGCCCGGTCCCAAAAGGAAAAGGAAAAATATTTACTTTATGTTATCAAATAATAAATTCCTTCGAAAGTGTTGGTATGGATGGCGACCATGGATTCGGCTAGCCATGGAAAGTGAAAGTATGGTGGAAAAAGGAATAAACTTTATTTTCTGTTTGAGAACCGCCTATGATGCATCTAGTGTGTAAGGATATTGAGATCTCTTAGTTGTTTTCTTTGAACGAAAGGCATGCCACTCAAAATATATTTTTCTCTAGCAATTTAAATAATGTTAACCCCCTGTTCATTTTATCATATAAATATAGCATGGCTCCGTCTTCACCACATAAATTCAAATGTTAAGCAGTACAATGTCAAGTCAAGCAATTGGATCATACTCTTTAACGCGCTTCAACTTTTTATTACTCCTAAAATATATGAGCATGAACCATGAATATAGAATGAAGGTGAAATAGAATATGGTGGTAGGTTTCAAAGGGGTAAAAGTGGAGAAGAAAGTCTCGAATCAACTAGGCGTGTCAACGGGCTATGGAGATGCCATCAATAGATATCAATGCGAGGAGTAGGGATTGCCATGCAACGGATGCACTAGAGCTATAAGTGTATTAAAGCTCAACTGAAGCTAAGTGGGTGTGCATCCAACTTGCTTGCTCATGAAGATTTTGGACATTTGAGGAAGCCCGTCATCGGAATATACAAACCAAGTTCTATAATTAAAAAAAACCATTAGCATATGAAAGTGATAAAGCAAGAGACTCTCTATATGAAGAACAAGGTGCCACTTTGAGGCACAAATGTGGTAAAAGAGGTCGTAGCACTACCCCTTCTCTCTTTTCTCTCATTTTTTCTCTTTTTTCCATTCGGAGTCTCACCCCAACTTGTGGGGGAGTGATTGTCTCCATCATCCTTTCCTCACTAAGAAAGGGCCCTAATTATGACGATCATCACGCTTTTATTTACTTACAACTTGATGTCAAAAACTCATAATATGATATGACTCTATATGAATGCCTCTAGCGGTGTACCAAGTTGTGCAATAATCAAGCATAACATGTATCAAAATTAATGAATGGTGGCTTTGCTGCTAATAATATGCTAGCTTATATGATCATGCAAACCAATATGACAATGTAAGTATAAGTCATATGATGTAACCGTGGAAGTTGTATGGCAATATATCTTGGAATGGCTATGGAAATGCCATGGTAGGTAGGTATGGTGGCTGTTTTGAGGAAGATATAAGGTGGCTTATTTGCAATAGAGTGTATCATGTCATGGGATTTGGATGCACCGGCGTAGGTTGCACCAATCCTCGAGGTGAGAATGGGCAATGCATGGTACCGAAGAGGCTAGAATATATGAAGTGGTGAGAGTGTGTATATAAATGGATTCACATTAGTCATAAAGAACTCACATACTTATTGCAAGATTTAATTAGCTCTCTTGAAGCAAAGTACTACTCGCATGACCCTAGGGAGGAGGTTGGTAGGAGTTAACCATCACGCGCCTCCGACTCAAACAACACTAGGATTCAGCGAGGAATAAGAATGCTCACACATCATCACCCTGCTATAAAATATTTAGGTGAACACCAAGTTAACAACCTCTAATTCAGAATATTCTTACTAATTAATAAAGCGAGCTATGAGTGAAGCAAGGTGTCGGGCGTATGAGGACCTCTACCAACGGTTAGACACGAAGGAAGGCGAAAGGGACATCTATAAGATGGCTAAGATCTGAGAGAGGAAGACAAGGGATGTTGACCAAATCAAGTGCATCAAGGATGGAGCAGATCAACTCCTGGTGAAGAACGAGGATATTAAGCATAGATGGTGGGAGTACTTTGACAAGTTGTTCAATGGGGAGAGTGAGAGCTCTACCATTGATCTGGACGACTCCTTTGATGATACTAGTAGGCATTTTGTGCGGCGAATCCGGGAGTCGGAGGTCAAGCAGGCTTTAAAGCGGATGAAAGGAGGTAAGGCAATGGGCCCTGATTGTATCCCCATTGAGGTGTGGAGGGGCCTCGGGGACATAGCGATTGTATGGCTAACCAAACTTTTCAACCTCATTTTTCGGGCAAACAAGATGCCAGAAGAATGGAGACGGAGTATATTAGTACCAATCTTCAAGAACAAGGGGGATGTTTAGAGTTGTACTAATTACCGTGGAATCAAACTGATGATCCATACAATGAAGCTATGGGAAAGAGTCATTGAGCATCGCTTAAGAAGAATGACAAGCATGACCAAAAATCAGTTTGGTTTCATGCCTGGGAGGTCGACCATGGAAGCCATTTTCTTGGTACGACAACTTATGGAGAGATATAGGGAGCAAAAGAAGGACCTGCATATGGAGTTAATTGACTTGGAGAAGGCCTATGATAAGATACCAAGGAATGTTATGTGGTGGGCCTTGGAGAAACACAAAGTCCCAACAAAGTACATTACCCTCATCAAGGACATGTATGATAATGTTGTGACAAGTGTTAGAACAAGTGATGGCGACACTGATGACTTCCCGATTAAGACAGGACTGCATCAAGGGTCAGCTTTGAGCCCTTACCCTTTTGCCTTGGTGATGGATGATGTCACAAGGGATATACAAGGAGATATCCCATGGTGTATGCTCTTTGAGGACAATGTGGTGCTAGTCGATGAGAGTCGGACGGGGGTCAACAAGAAGTTGGAGTTATGGAGGCAAACCTTGGAATCGAAAGGTTTTAGGCTTAGTAGGACTAAAACCGAGTACATGAGGTGCGCTTTCAGTACGACTAGGCACGAGGAGGAGGAGGATGTTAGCCTTGATGGGCAGGTGGTGCCTCAGAAGAACACCTTTCGATATTTGGGGTCAATGTTGCAGAAGGATGTGGATATCGATGAAGATGTGAACCATCGAATTAAAGAAGGATGGATGAAGTGGCGCCAAGCTTCTGGCATTCTCTGTGACAAGAGGGTGCCACAAAAGCTAAAAGGTAAGTTCTATAGGACGGCGGTTCGACCCGCAATGTTGTATGGCGCTGAGTGTTGGCCGACTAAAAGGCGACATGTGCAACAATTAGGTGTGGCGGAGATGCGCATGTTGAGATGGATGTGTGGCCACACAAGGAAGGACCGAATACGGAATGATGATATACGAGATAGAGTTGGGGTAGCGCCAATTGAAGAGAAGCTTGTCCAACATCGTCTGAGATGGTTTGGGCATATTCAGCGCAGGCCTCCAGAAGCCCCACTGCATAGCGGACGGCTAAAGCATGCTGATAATGTCAAAAGAGGCCGGGGTAGACCGAACTTGACATGGGAAGAGTTCGTAAAGAGAGATCTGAAGGATTGGAGCATCACCAAAGAACTAGCCATGGACAGGGGTGCGTGGAAGCTTGCTATCCATGTGCTGGAACCATAAGTTGGTCGTGAGATCTTATGGGTTTCACCTCTAGCCTACCCCAACTTGTTTGGGACTGAAGGCTTTGTTGTTGTTGTTGTTGTTGTTGTTGCACACATGCCCATTCACATTACCATATTAATATCATTAACTCAAGATTTCTCTTTTATGCGCTACATGAAAGTTTTGATTATGCACTCTTTGAATACCTATTATTTTTGGACTAGTCTTATAACCCATGCAAATTACCATCACTTTGTATTAACTCTCAAACAAGTATAAGTGAAGAATGAGAGTGTAATTATTTCTTTAAAATCTACACGCCACCACGCTCTAAAAGATATAAGTGAAGTACTAGAGCGACTGCTTAGCTCAAAAGATATAAGTGAAGTGCATAGAGTATTCTAATAAATCATGGTGATTTCGTATCTCTCTCAAGTAGGTGTGTCTAGAAAACAATGATTTTGGAAAACTAAAACTAAAACAAACTAAAACAAAGGACGCTCCAAGCAAAACTCATATCATGTGATGAATAAATATATATCTCCAAGTGACATACCGACGGATTGAGACGAAAGAGGGGATGCCTTCCAGGGCATCCCCAAGCTTAGATACTTGAGTCTTCCTAGAATTTGACTTGGGGTGCCTTGGTCATACCCAAGCTTAGGCTCTTGTCGCTCCTTATTGCTTCATCCATAGTGATAGCTAATACGACTCCATCGTATCTACTTTTCCAAACTCTTTTTCCCTTATTTTGGACTCTAATTTGTGTGATTTCAATGGAACTAACCTGGACTGACGTTGTTTTCAGTAGAATTAACTTGGTGTTATTTTTGTGCAGAAATAAAAGTTCTCAGATTGACCTGAAAATTTAAGGAGAATATTTTTTGAATTAATAAAAAATATTAGTGAAAGAATCAACCGCCCACAGGTGGAAAGCCTGCCAGGCGCGGCCACCCTCTGGTTGCGCCTAGCAGGCTTGTGGGACCCCTGCTGCTTCACCAACCTCAATTCCACTCCTATTTATTCCTATTCGCAGAGAAATAAATGAAGGAGAAGAGTTCATCATGTTTCACGATATGGAGCCGCCGCCACCTCCTGTTATTCCTCGGGAGGTCAGATCTGGAGTCCGTTTTGGGCTCCAGAGAGGGGAAATCGGCGTCGTCGTCATCACCAACCATCCTTCATCACCAATTCCATGATGCTCTCCGCCGTTCCTGAGTAATCCCATCATAGGCTTGCTGGACGATGATGGGTTTGATGAGATTTATCATGTAATTCAGTTAGTTTTGTTAGGGTTTGATCCCTAGTGTCCACTATGTTCTGAGATTGATGTTGCTATGACTTTGCCATGCTTAATGCTTGTCACTAGGGCCCGACTGCAATGATTTCAGATCTGAAACTATTATGTTTTCATGAATATATATGTGTTCTTGATCCTATCTTGCAAGTTGTAGACACCTATTACGAGTTATGATTCGCATTCCCAGAGTGACAATAACTAGGATTCTTTTCGGTGGTTACCATAGTTTGAGGAGTTCATGTATTCACTAAGTGCTAATGCTTTGGTCCAGTTCTCTGTTAAAAGGAGGCCTTAATATCCCTTAGTTTCCATTAGGACCCCACTGCCACGGGAGGGTAGGACAAAAGATGGCATGCAAGTTCTTTTCCATAAGCACGTATGACTATATATGGAATACATGCCTACATTACATTGATGAATTGGAGCTAGTTCTGTGTCACCCTATGTTATAACTATTGCATGATGAATGCCATCTGACATAATTATACATCACTGATCCATTGCCTACGAGCTTTCCACATATTGATCCTTGCTAAGTTACTTCTCCATTGCTACTGTTACAATCACTACAAAATTGCTACTATTACTTTTGCCACAGTTATTGTTACTTCCATACTACTTTGCTACTGAATACTTTGATGCAGATATTAAGTCTTTTAGGTGTGGTTGAATTGACAACTCAGCTGTTAATACTCAAGAATATTCTTTGGCTCCCCTTGTGTCGAATCAATAAATCTGGGTTGAATACTCTACCCTCGAAAACTGTTGCGATCCTCTATACTTGTGGGTTATCAAGACCTTTTTCTGGTGCCGTTGCCGGGGAGCATAGCTCTATTCTCTGAGTCACTTGGGATGTATATCCGTTGATCACTATGAAGAATCTGAAAGATCCAAAAACCAAGATCTATCCCTCTACTACGAGGGGAGGTAAGGAACTGCCATCTAGCTCTGCACTTGATTCACCTTCTATTATGAGTAAGTTTGCGACACCACCACCTACTAGTAATTCTAATATGTCGCAAGTAATTGATGATGCCACTTCTTCTATGCATGATGCTTATGATGATACTGTGCCACTTGGTGAATTTCTTGATGAACAAATTGCTAGAGCCAATCCTGAAAATTATGATACTTTTGAAACTGATGAAATTATTGAAATTGAACACTATGAGACACCTGCTAGATCTAGCTCTCCTAGATATGAATTGCCTAATATTCCTGAGGGTTATGTTATGGAAGGAGAGGTAGCTAGGGACTTTATTTCTTGTAAGGATAGAGATGACCTTAAGAAATTACTATGCAAGTGGAAAGAAAAATCTTTGAATGCTAGAATGAAATATGATCCTAAGTTTGCTACTTCACCTATCTTTGTTACTGATAAGGATTATGAATTCTCTATCGATCCTGAGTTAATTACTTTGGTTGAATTTGATCCTTTCCATGGCTATGAATCTGAAACTGTTGTGGCACATCTTACTAAATTGAATGATATAGCCACCCTATTTACTCATGAGGAAAAAAATCGTTATTACTAAATCTTTAAGTTGTTTCCTTTCTCGCTAAAGGGTGATGCTAAGATATGGTTTAGTTCTCTTGCTCCTGGTTTTGTGCGTAGCCCCCAGGATATGATATCTTATTTCTCTGAAAAGTATTTTCCTGCCCATAAGAAACAAGTTGCCTTGCAGGAAATAATTAACTTTGTGCAAATTGAAGAAGAGAGTCTCCCACAAGCTTGGGGGAGGCTTCTCCAATTACTTAATGTTTTGCCTGATCATCCTCTCAAGAAAAATGAAATACTTGATATCTTTTATAATGGACTAACTAATGCTTCTAGGGACCACCTAGATAGTTGTGATGGTTGTGCTTTCAGGGAACGAACCGTTGAGCAAGCTAAAATACTAGTGAATAATATTTTGAGTAATGATAATGACTGGACTGAGAGGTATTCTATTTCTAAGTCCTGAAGATATGCAAGAGGCAAAGAAACCTATGAAAGAAAAAGGTATTAAAGCTGAAGATGTTAAGAATCTACCACCTATTGAAGAAATACATGGTCTTGATAACCCGACACAAGTAGTAGAGGTAAATTCTCTTCGCAGACTTGATGAAAGCGATATTCCTTATAATAAGTCTCCTAGCAAATGCTTGGATGAGTTTGATAATTTTCTTGTTAAGCAAGAAAATTTTAATGCTTATGTTAGTAGACAATTGAAGCATAATGATTTCATGCTTGATCGCTTAGATGATTATATGAGTTGAACTATCAATGGTCTTAAACTGATTAGTAAACATGCTTCCATGGTAACTACTTAAGTAGAACAAGTACTCAAAGCTCAGACTGATTTGTTAATGAGATGAATAGTAAGAACAACGATCATTCTATTAAGGTTGTGACTAGAGGTGGTAGAATGGCCCAGGAACCTTTGTATCCTGAAGGCCATCATAAGAGAATTGAGCAAGATTCTCAAATAAGTAATATTGATGCACCTAGTCGCTCCAGTAATTAGAGGAACAAGGATGATGATAGAACTTTGCATGCTGCCAGTGAACCTGTTATAGATACACCTGAAAACCCAAATGATATTTTTGTTTCTGATGTTGAGACACAATCTGGTGATGAACATGAGCCTAGTGATAATACTAATGATGTTCATGTTGATGCTCAACCTAGTAATGATAATGATGTGGAGATTGAACCAGTTGTTGACCCCGATAACCCACATCCTAAGAACAAAGATATGACAAAAGAGATTTTATTGCTAGGAAGCATGGTAAAGAAAGAGAACCATGGGTTCAGAAACCCATGCCCTTTCCTCCTAAATCATCCAAGAAAAAGGATGATGAGGATTTTCAGCGCTTTATTGAAATGCTTAGACATGTCTTTTTGCGTATGCGCTTGACTGATATTCTGAAAATGTCTCCTTATGCTAAGTATATGAAAGATATTGTGACTAATAAAAGGAAGATACCGGTAGTTGGAATTTCCACCATGCTTGCTAATTATAATTTTAAAGGTGGAGTACCAAAGAAATTAGGAGACCCAGGAATACCAACTATACCATGCTCTATTAAAGGGAATTATGTTAAAACTACTTTATGTGATTTGGGAGCCGGTGTTAGTGTTATGCCTTTCTCTTTATATCATAGACTTGATTTGAACAAGTTGAGACCTACTGAAATCTCTTTGCAAATGGCTAATAAAGCAATTGCTCTACCTATCGGTATTAGTGAGGATGTACCTGTCATAGTTGCAAATGCTACTATCTTAACGGACTTTGTTATTCTTGATATTCCCGAGGACAACAATATGTCTATCATCCTTGGTACACCCTTTTTGAATACTGCAGGGGCTGTTATTGTTTGCAACAAGGGCAATGTCACTTTTCATATTAATGGTAATGAGCATACAGTACATTTTCTGAAGAAACAACCTCAAGTTCATAGTATCAACTCCATTCAAAAAATTCCAACGATTATTATTGGAGACTTTGAATTCCCTCTTCCTACTGTCAGGCAGAAATATGATATACTTATTGTTGGGGACATGCATATCCCCATTGAGGTAACTTAGTGTTATTCAAAAATTCTCCGGTTTCATGTTATTCGAAAGAAGTTTGTTAATAAGACTTGATCAACCTTATTAATGGATTCCTTTTGATGATCATGAGATGGTTGAATTTAGAAAGCACAACATTATGTATCCAACTTTTACTTTCTGTTAGTTAGATTAAATTAAGTAAAAATGATATTTTTTTTTCTGTTTTTAGAGTTTTCCGTGCAATAGAAAAATGACCTAAAAATAAAAGTTCTTCAAACGCCCTGAAAATGTAGTATGGTTTTTTCTGGAATATGTAAAAATATCTGGCACTGATCACACTACAGGGGGCTGCACCAGTGGGTCACAAGCCCACAAGGCACAGCCACCCCCTGGCCACGCCTAGCAGGCTTGTGGGTCCCACGTGGCCCTCCTCCACTTATTCCAACACCCATCCACTTCATCTTCCCCCAGAAAAAATTCCCACCATTGCTCAAACCCGTGTTCTAGCTCATTTTGCTGCCATTTTCGATCTCCATGTGCAAAGCTTCATTCGCAAAACTATTTTGGGAGATTGTTCTTCGGTATGTGACTCCTCCAATGGTCCAATTAGTTTTTGTTCTAGTGCTTTATATGTTGCAAATTTTTGCTGCTGTAGTGACCTTATTCTTGAGCTTGCATGTCACATTTGTATGGTCCCAAGTAGTTTTGATGCATGATATAGCGTCTAGGCACTTGTGCGAGTAGTTGCTATGAGTTTTGTTGAGTTTTGTTCACCTTTATTTTGGGTCACTAAAAATTTCAGAATTTTTCAGAGAAAGAAATGATGAGGAGATTGTTAAGAGGCTCTTCAAGCCGGAGTTCTAAGGAAGATGAAAATGAGATGAGGGAGGAACCCAAGTATAATCTTCCTCGCGTCACAGAAGTTCGACCATGTGAATGGCCATGTGACACATTCTTGAGGGCAGCCGACATTTATGAAGATTTTTATTGTTTGGTTGAGAATGCAGGCCTCACCGACTTCCTCAACGATAAGTGTGACCAGTACCTCTTACTCACGAAATACCTTTGTGCGAAAATTTCATTTTCATGTCAGGGAAGACCCTCCTAAAGTAAAATTCCACTTATATGATGTGCCTAAGAAAATGAACCTTTATGATTTTTGCAAAGTATGCAAAATACCCTATGAGGGAAGCATCAGGGAACCACGTCCTAGAGACATGGAAGATTTTATTGTCGCAGTCACTGTAGGGGAAGAGAGAGGCATGTCAAAGGCAAGAGCGGCTAGTTTACATTTTCCTGTGCTAAGCTATTATAAATTATTTATGGGGAGATGTTTAGTTGGTCGCTAGGAGAGTGGAGATCTTAGTGCCCCTGACCTCGCCATTCTGCGCCATGCTTTATTTACCGATAGAACCTTTAGTCTGGGCGCTATGGTGGCCCAACGGTTGAACACCAACCATTCGAGGGGGCCATATTCGGAGGTATCTATGCATCTCGTCTGGCCAAACACTTTGAGATACCCATTAGGCACAACGTGGAAGATGAGAGGCTTCTACCCTCGAAATTCTTAGATTATGACCGTATGGTAGCACATGATGTTATTAAGAAAAATGATGATAGGAGGCTGCTTTATTACTTAGTTTTTAGCCAGGGTACTTGTGATATTATTACTCTGCCTGCTTCTTCTTTGTTCGATATTAACTCAGGTAGGTACACCATTATGCCCGGAGACATTTACAGATATTGGGGTCTGACGCAACCCCCAACTCCAGAACTGGCACTAGCCCTTGATCCATACCCGGAGCCAGTTTTTCAGTGGGAGCTGCAGGAGTTCGGCAACTAATGGAACTCTGAGGATGATCCTGAGTATCCGAGAGAGATATCTTTCCATCCATGTCCCTAGACCAACTTAGGCCAAAGGCCTAAGCTTGGGGGAGTACGTATTTCTCACTGACTTTACATTCATGCTCTCACACTCATCTTTAGTAGTCGGTGTTCATACTCTTTCATTGTACCATCCATGGTAGTTTATTTCCTTGTTTCTCTTTCTTCTTGTGTGTTTAATTAACTTTGAGAAAAATACAAAAAAAAAGTTCTAGATTTACCTTCTAGTTGCTTAGCTATAGCACTAAAAGAAAACCCAAAAAGATTTTTCGTTTTTCTTTTGCTTGTTGGGAGTTTTCTCGTGTAAATAGTTTTTCTCGTTCTTGTTTTGATTTTTCTTTCTTTGGGGTCATAAGGAGAAGACCACAATGAAAATGTTGAGTGGCTCTCATATGATTTATTGTTTATCTATCAGAGAGCCCATATTACCTTGTCTTCTCCCTTTAGTTATTGGTTGCAGATTCCAGCTTAGTCCAATGCACGTGCACTTTTATTATTATCCACACCATTTGGTCGTGCAAGTGAAAGGCAATAATGACAATATTTGATGAAAAGATTGAGATGGAGAAAAGTTGGTATGAACTCGGCCTATCTTACTTTTGTAAATATGATTAGCTCATCGTTCCAAATTCAGTTCATCATGGGTGAAACATATTTGCAATGACAATTAGAGATTATAGTTATTCATACCATGCTTAATTAGCTAAGAGTGGGTAATGGTTTGTCTTGGGTGCCAACATGCATATTAAAATGGTTGTGATATAGTATGATGGGATGGTATTCTCCTCTGAACGATTCAAGTGGCTCGACTTGGCACATGTTCATGCATGTGGTTGAAACAAAATCAACATAGCCTCTACGATATTTATGTTCATAGTGATTTATATCCTACTCATGCTTGCATTCAATGTTGGTTAATCTCAAAGCATGTTGATGACTGTGTCGCTCTGAAGTTGGTCGCTCCCCAGTCTTTTGCTAGCCTTCACTTGTACTAAGCAGGAATACTGCTTGCGCATCCAATTCCTCAAGCCCAAAGTTGTTCCATATGAGTCCACCATACCTGCCTACATACAATATTTACCTGCCATTCCAAGTAAATTTGCATGTGCCAAACTCTAAACCTTAAAATAAACATTCTGTTTTGTATGCCCAAATCGCTCATGTGGCGATTGGGGGTTGTTCGTATCTTCCATGCTAGGTGGGTTATTCTCATGATATGTGTTGATTCACTATCATTCACGAGAAAGTGGTTGATAATCGGAATGCCTAGTTCCATGCTCGAAATAAAAGCAAAATATAATTAAACAAAACTCCCGCAGGATTGTGTTTGTATGGACGGTACCCGTGTATTTGGCTTGCCGTGGAGTGTGATTGATTGGTGGAGGGGGAGTAAAAACCTTATCATTCTATTTGGGAACCGCCTATAATGTATCTAGCATGGAAGATGTTGAAAACCTCTTGGTCGTTATGTGACCATTGAAAGCACACTGCTCAAAATTATTACTCGTCTCTGTTTAAAAACTCGAGCTCTCGCACCTCTGCAAATCAATGCTTCCCTCTGCGAAGGGCCTTTCCATTTACTTTATTGTTGAGTTATACTCCTCTTATAAAAGGCACCAGTTAGAGAGCACCACCGTCATTTATATGATTTGCTGTTAATTGATATTGAGTATGAGCATGACTGGATCTCTCTCATTGTGGATTAGAATTTCTAGTCAGTCCTTGTTCTTTGGAGGTGCTCTACATTTATGTTTTGCGGTCTCGGAAAGGGCTAGCGAGATATCATTTCATCATATTGTATCATGATTGTTTTGATAAAAGTGTTGTCATCCGAGAGTTATTATTATTGCTCGCTAGTTGATTATGTCATTGATATGAGTAAATGTGAGACCTAAATGTTATTGTGAACGTGGTTAGTCCATGATCTTTGCTGAAAATCTGAACATTAGTTAGACGTATTTACAACAACAAGATCAAATAGAGTTTGTTAAAGTTTTTCTTTATCACTTGCAGTTTATCAACTGAATTGCTCGGGACAAGCAATGGGTTAAGCTTGGGGGAGTTGATACGTCTCCATCATATCTACTTTTCCAAACACTTTTTCCCTTGTTTTGGACTCTAATTTGCATGATTTGAATGGAAATCACCTGGACTGATGCTGTTTTCAGCAGAATTGCCTTGGTGTTATTTTTGTGCAGAAATAACAGTTCTCGGATTGACCTAAAAATTTACTAAGAATATTTTTGGAATTAATAAAAATATTGGCGAAAGAATCAACCGGCGGGGGGACACCCACAAGTGGCAAGCCTGCCAGGCGCGACCACCCCCTGGCCGCGCCTAGCAGGCTTGTGGGGCCCTTGCTGCTCCACTGACCTCAATTCCACTCCTATTTATTCCTATTCATAGAGAAAAAAATCAAGGTGAAGAGTTCATCGCGTTTCATGAAACGGGGCCGCCGCGACCTCTTGTTCTTCCTCGGGCGGTCAGATCTGGAGTTCGTTTTGGGCTCCGGAGAGGGGAAATCAACGCCATCGTCATCACCAACCATCCTTCATCACCAATTCCATGATGCTC
The DNA here is from genome assembly GCA_022496015.1 of Hordeum marinum. NCBI lineage: Eukaryota > Viridiplantae > Streptophyta > Magnoliopsida > Poales > Poaceae > Hordeum > Hordeum marinum. The sequence continues at coordinate 248,027,673 of CM039676.1, read as the reverse complement.
TCCGACGTTCGTGAGTAATCCCATCGTAGGCTTGCTGGACGGTGATGGGTTGGATGAGATTTATCATGTAATTGAGTTAGTTTTGTTAGGGTTTGATCCCTAGTGTCCACTATGTTCTGAGATTGATGTTGCTATGACTTTGCTATGCTTAATGCTTGTCACTAGGGCTTGACTGTCATGATTTCAGATCTGAACCTATTATGTTTTCATGAATATATATGTGTTCTTGATCCTATCTTGCAAGTTGTAGACACCTATTACGAGTTATGATCCGCATCCCCCAGGGTGACAATAACTGGGATTCTTTCTGGTGATTACCGTAGTTTGAGGAGTTCATGTATTCACTAAGTGCTAATGCTTTGGCCCGGTTCTCTATTATAAGGAGGCCTTAATATCCCTTAGTTTCCATTAGGACCCCGCTGCCATGGGAGGGTAGGACAAAAGATGTCATGCAAGTTCTTTTCCATAAGCACGTATGACCATATACGAAATACATGCCTACATTACATTGATGAATTGGAGCTAGTTTTGTGTCACCCTATGTTACAACTGTTGCAGGATGAATGCCATCCGACATAATTATCCATCACTGATCCATTGCCTATGAGCTTTCCACATATTGATCCTTGATAAGTTACTTCTCCATTGCTACTGTTACAATCACTACAAAACTGCTACTGTTACTTTTGCCACCATTATCGTTACTTCCATACTACTTTGCTACTGAATACTTCACTGCAAATATTAACTCTTTCAGGTGTGGTTGAATTGACAACTTAGCTGTTATTACTCGAGAATATTCTTTGGCTCCCCTTGTGTCGATTCAATAAATTTGGGTTGAATACTCCACCCTTGAAAACGGTTGTGATTCCCTATACTTATGGGTTATCAATAGCACTCAAAACTTGAAAACTTTAGCACACAAAACTCAACAAAAATCTTCGTGAGATCCGTTAGTATAATAAACATATCAAATACTATAGTTGCTGTTATAAATTTATTATTATTTTATTATTGCATAAGATATTGTATTCTAACTTCTCCTTGGCTTATACCCCCGATACAATCCATGGCATCATCAAAACAAGCAAACTATGCAAGCAAAAAACAGAATATGTCTAAAATAGAACAGTCTGTAATGATCTGTAAACAAACCATACTTATGTAACCAAAAAAATTGAAACATTAGAAAAACCTGGGGAATTAGTATAGAAATAATGTGTAAAAGTTTCAGATCGAAAATTGATTCGAGTTAAATTAAAGAAATTCCGCACTGGAAGTTAAAGTTTTGTTTTTGTGCCGTATCAATTCTACTCGTCATGCAAGTCATCCCAATGGCTTTACTTGGCACAAACACTAATTTAAACACAAAAACACAATAATTACAGTAGAAATAACGATGTTATTAAAAACAAATAGAAGTAAAAAAAGCAAAAAGATAAGATAACTATTGGGTTTCCTCCCAACTAGCGCTATTGTTTAGGCCCCTATCTAGGCATCATGCAAATGATTCAAGTGTTTTCATCATTATTATCAAGCTCCTCAATGACATAACCATGTTTAGGAAAAATTGGAGGCTTGAAAATAGGTTCTCTTAGCAAGTTTATAAAATTGGGATGCACACTAATCATTTTAAGATCCTCGTTTTTGTTGATAGGAGAAGTACTAATGCTCTTGGGAACATATATGAACTTTGGATTTTTCTTTTGAGAGGTACTAGCATTAGTTTTGGAGGCAGTGAAAGTAGAACTCACTTTATCAATGACCTCCTCCATTTAGCAATTCTAATCAATCCTTGCTCTAGCCGCTCATTAATAGGTGCATCTTTATCCTTTAATGTTTTCAAAGTAATTCCTACCTTTGATCCAAATTGAGTGATATGATTATGAATCTTTTTATCTAACTCCTCAATTTGTTCTCTAGTGGCCATTTTATTCTCAATAACATCAATCCTTTGCATAACATCTTCCAAGGTCACAATAGTTTCATTAGTGATAATAGATGGTGACCCAACTAAATTTTCCATGGCCTAGAAAGCATCCATAGAATGACTAATATGGGGCAAGACCCGTGGTGGCCGATCTTTCACGAATTGGAGGGGGGAAACACAAGGAACACGAAGAACAAGAAAAACATGGGGAAGAACGAGAGGAAACACTCAAGGACAAACTCAATCACACATCCACTAGATCCATAATAACACAAGAAGAACAAGATCCCAAATCAACGAACGATACAAGTAGCGGTACGCGATCTCTCACTCCAGAGGAGGGGCCTTGATATCCCAGAGGACCTTACCTCTAGAGGGGCCTTGGCATCACTTGGATCTTCTCCCATAGGAGGTCAAGCTCCTCAAGAGAGACAAGTAATGGAGCTAAACTTAAGAGCAAACATTAGCTAACCCTAGAGAGAGGGGGATGGGGTCCTTATATAGTACTAGGGGGAAAGGGGCAAAGGAAAGGGTACATGGCCCTTCGGGCCCGACTCTGCCCACATAGGGTCCGGATTTCCAGGGCTTCAGTGGGTGGCCGGATGTCCTGGCTCGGGGCCCGGATGTCCGGGCTAGCAGGGCAGGTTTCCACACGAACCGGCATGGGCACGCTGGATATCCGGGGCTGGTGGCCGGATTTCCGAGGCGGTGTCGGATGTACGGGGCCTGGGAGTCCTGCAGCTTGGCTTAGGCATTGTGGGAGTCCCTAGGTGCCGGATGTCCGGGCTGGTGGCCGGATGTTCGGGGCCTGGGAGGTGACTCGGCCTTCCTTTGGTCCTCGTGTCCGCACGCCTTCAGACCCATCTTCATAGTGACTTGGCCTTCACTCCGAGAATCTCCTAGTTTGTCTCCACAGTACCTAATCATGCAAAGAGTCTTCGCTTCAGGTAGCATACACATTCCAAGAACATCAAAGGGAGAATCATATAGGAGGGATGTCACCTTGTTTGTAATGGCACATGCACGTGCTCTCGTCATGGGACCTTTCGTAGCTTGAGGTGTTGGTGATGGGTCCATTATGGTGCTCATGGGATGCTTCACATCATCTCCCCCCCCCCTTGCGAGGGATCCGACCTTCTATAAAGATCTTCATCACCATGGAAAGGGGAGAGGTTTGCGACGTTGAAGGTGTTGCTCACGTTGTACTTGTCGTGCGGAATGTCGATCTTGTAGGCATTGTTGTTGTGGCGCTCCAACACCTTGAATGGTTCATCGGCACGAGGTAGAAGCTTGGAATTGTGCTCATTGGGAAAGTGTTCCTTCCGGAGATGTAGCCACATAAGGTCGCCGGTTTCGAACACCATGGGGTGTTTGTTGATGTTGCACTTGGCGGTGATGCGTTCCACTTGGCGCTCGACGGTGTTCCTTGTATCTTGATCGCATTTTCTTGATGTAGCTTGCCCTTGCACTTGCATCCATGTTGACGCGTTCTTGTAGTGGGAGCGTAAGAATGTCCAATGGGGACAATAGGTTGAAGCCATAGACCACCTCGAACGGAGACTTGTTGGTGGTGAAGTGTCATGCACGATTGTAGGCATACTTGGCGATGGGGAGGCAATCTTCCCATTCCTTGATGTTCTTCTTGATCAACACGCGGAGGAGAGTTCCAAGTGTCCGGTTCGTCACCTCCGTTTGGCCATCGGTCTGTGGATGATAGGACGAAGAGAAGAGTAACTTGATGCCGAGCTTGGCACAAAGGGTCTTCCAAAAGTAGCTCAAGAACTTGACGTTGCGATCCGAGACAATGGTCTTTGGTACTCCGTGTAGGCATAATATGTCCTTACAAAAGAGATTGGCAATATGTGAAGCATCGTCGATCTTGTGGCAAGGAATGAAATGAACCATTTTGGAAAAACGATCCACAACAACAAAAATGCAATCATGGCCATTTTTTGTTCGTGGCAACCCAAGCACAAAATCCATGCTAATATCCTCCCAAGGTTGGAATGGAATAGGAAGAGGCATGTAAAGACCATGGGATTGAGCTTTTGACTTAGCTTTGCGGCATGTGGAGCATCGGTTGGTGAAACGTGCAACATCGCGAAGCATGTTTGGCCAATAGAACTTGTCAGAGAGGGTGGCATATGTCTTGTCGCGTCCAAAGTGACCCATCAGTCCTCCATCGTGTGCCTCTTGCAAAATTAGCAATAGAAGAGAAGACTTTGGAATGCAAAGTTTGTTAGCACGCATAAGATATCCATCTTTCATGTAGTAGTTCAACAAGTTTTCACTTTGCAATTAGCATAAGGAATAGCAAAAGAATCATCATGTTCATACAAGTATTTTATGTGCTAAAAACCAAAAACATTCAATTCAAGTTGGGTAACGAGCATGCATTTACGGGAAAGAGCATCCGCCACAACATTTTCTTTGCCCTTAATCTATTTGATAACATAAGGAAAAGACTCAATAAATTCACTCCATTTAGCATGTCGTTTGTTCGACTTAGTTTGGCCCTTTAGGTACTTGAGAGTTTCATGATCGGTATGAATGACAAATTCATGCGATCGCACATAATGTTCCCAAGCTTGTAAGACTATCACCAAAGCATACAATTCCTTGTCGTAGATAGGATAATTGAGTTGAGCGTCGGAAAGTTTCTTGCTAAAATACGCGATTGGTTGCTTTTTTTGCATAAGCACACCTCCTATGCCATTACCACTAGCGTCACAATGAACTTCAAACATTTTGTCAAAATTGGGCAAGGCAAGCAAAGGCGCATGAGTAAGCAAATTCTTAAGTTCATGGAAAGCGGTGTCTTGGGATGGTCCCCAAACAAACGGTGAATGTTTCTTGCTCAAAGTGTGTAGAGGAGTGGCAATGGTGCTAAAGTCTTTCACAAACCGACGATAGAAACCGGCTAGTCCTAAGAAGCTACGCACTTATTGCAAATTGGTTGGTATGGGCCAATTTTTAATTGCGTCAATCTTAGACTCATCAACATGGACACCCTTTGAGGAAACCACAAATCCTAGGAAAACAACTTTTTCCACACCAAAAATGCATTTGTCCATGTTAGCATAAAGTTTTTCTTTCCGAAGAGTCTGCAAAACATTTCTAACATGTATGGCGTGTTGTTCTAGAGATTTGCTAAAAACAAGGATGTCATCAAAGTAGACCACAACACAATATCCAATGTAGGGGCGCAAAACATGATGCATCATGTGCATGAACGTACCCAGTGCCTCGGATAAACCCATGGGCATCACCAGCCATTCATAGAGACCAAATTTAGTTTTCAAAGCCATTTTCCACTCATCACCCTCCTGTATGTGAATTTGCTAGTAACCACTTTTCAAGTCTATATTGGAAAATATAGTGGCACCACTAAGTTCATCTAGCATGTCATCTAAGTGTGGGATAGGGTGACGGTAACGAATGGTGATAGCATTTATAGGGCGGCAATAGGAACACATGCGCATACTACCATCATCTTTAGGCACTAGAATCATGGGAACCGCACAAGGACTCAAATTCTCGCGAACACGCCCTTTATCTAGGAGTTTTTGAACTTGCCTTTGTATCTCCTTTGTTTCGTCGAGGTTGACGTGGTAGGGTGCCTTGTTGGGAAGTGGTGTGCCGGGGATGAGGTCCATGCGGTGTTCGATCCCTTGTTTTGGTGGTAGTCCCGGAGGTAGCTCATTGGGGAACACATCTTGAAATTCTTGCAACAATTGAGATAGCACAAGAAGAAGATGTTGTGAAGGGTTAGGCCGGGTAACATCATCCTTGCACACTATCACGTAGTGAAAGATGGTCGATGGGCTCTCACTCACATCCCTCAAATCTATTTTGGTGGCAAATAGTATTTGGTCACTCATGTCTCTCATCGTGGAGTCACTCAAGTTTGGCTTGTGGCGCTCACCCGCTTTGAGGTGGATCACTCTCTCACTTTTTTCTCCATGGTGGGATGAAGCTTGCTTGTCAGCGATCACTTGACTTGGAGACATAGGGCGAAGCACACACTCAGTGCCCTTCAACTTGAAGGATTTGTGTGTCCGTTGTGTATGGTGCTACGACTGAATTGCCAAGGTCTCCCAAAGAGGAGGTGGCAAATGGACATGGGCACCACATCACACTCCAAGGTGTCTTTGTAAGCTCCGATCTTGAAGGAAACTTGCACGGTGTGGTTGACTTGTATTGTGCCAGAGTCACTTAGCCATTGGAACTTGTATGGGCGAGGATGCTTTTTCTTGGTCAAGTGCAACTTGGAGCAAAGTTCCTCACTTGCCAAATTATGGCAACTTCCTCCGTCGATGATGACCTTGATGGATCTCCCTTGGATACCAGCCTTGGTGTGGAATATGTGGCAACGTTGGTCCTCATCTTGTTGTTGTTGAAGTGTCAAAACCTTGGAGACAACGAGAGTAGGGCTTGGATCGTTGTCACAAAAGATTTGAGAGTATTCATCTTCATTGACTTTCCGGTGCATGGCCACTTGTTCCAAAGCTTCCATGTCATCCTCACTCATGGAGTCATAGGATCCGTCATCTTGAAGGATCATGGTCCGCCTTGTGCGACACTCATGCATCTTGTGGCCTCGGCCTTGGCACGTGAAACACTTGATGGAGCTTGTTTTCACATCATTCGGTGTTGGTGTAGGGGATGACTCTCTTGTTTTGCTTGTAGGGGCGTTGCGAGATGATGAAGATGACTTGTCCTTGTAGCTTGACTTGTCATCTTTTGTCGTGGAGGTTCTTGTAGAAGGAGTAGTAGTTGGAGTAGCTTGTGTAGATGCACCGTAGGTCTTGTAGGAGGTCTTGGAGTACTTTTAGTCCTCTTGAACTTGACGTTTCGCCTTGGTGGCTTGGTGCACTAGCTCGAGCAAGTTGGAGTAGGGTTTGAAATCCACAATTTTTTTGACTTGGTAATTGAGACAATTCAAGAAACGTGTCATAGTTTTCTCATCGTCCTCCTTCACATTGGCTCTTATCATGGCCATCTCCATCTCTTGATAGTACTCTTCCATCGACTTGGTGCCTTGCTTGAGTAGTTGTAGCTTCTTGAAGAGATCACGATTATAGTGTGTTGGGACGAATCGAGCTCTCATGAGTTCTTTCATTTGTTCCCAAGTTGTGATTGGAGGGTCACCTCTTTCTCTTCTGCGCTCAATCACTTGCTCCCATCAAATGAGTACGTAATCTTGAAACTCAGGGGAGGCCATGGCAATCTTCTTTTCTTCTTCATAGTTGTGCAACCAGAATATTTTGTCGACCTTGAGTGCCCAAGAGAGGTAGTCCCTAGGATCGTTGCTTCCGGAGAACTTAGGCATGGTGAACTTGAGCTTGCCAAAGCGATTTTCCTCATTGTTGTTGTGACTGTGGTATCCTTGTCGTGGAGGAGCGTAGTTGTCTTGTTGACGTTGGCCTTGCCTTGGAGCTTGATCAACCACGTGGTCAACGGGATTTTCTTGAGGACGCGCATCTTGTCGTCGAGGGGCATTGTTGTCATGTTGGTATTTCTCTTGCCTTGGAGCGATCTCATGATTGTGTTGCTCCTCTTGTCTTGGGTGTTGTTGACTTTGGTGTCGCATCTGTTGTTGGCGTTCTTGGTGCTCCTCTTGACGTGCGTCTTCTTCTTGGCATTGTCGACATAGAGCTTCTTGTTCCTCACGAGCTAGTCGGTTGAGTTCTTACCAGGCATGGGTTGATTCGCAAAGCGCTCTTTGTGCTTCTCGTGCTTGCTCTTCACAGCGCCGGTCTTCCTCGTGGCGGTGACGTATGCGATCTTGCTCATAGGCGTCTTGCTCTTGTTGGTTACGGTGGTCATGCTCGCGATGTCGACCTTGAGGCTCGTCGTCGTGGAAAGGGTTGCTTGATTCTTGAGAGAGGTGATGTGCGTCACGTTGTTGTGGTCGATCTCGAGGAGGACTCTCACCGAAGGAGTCCTCGGAGGAGTGTCGACTTGTGGTGCGCCATTGATTTCAGGTATAAGTGGATGATGTGCAGTTCACCATCAAGGCACGGAGCTCGTCCATTTGTGTTGTCATGAAGTCCCTTGTACGTTACTCGGATTCACGTATGTTGGTGTTGAGGTGCTCAATGTGGTCCGTGATGACATCACGTGCTTGGCGCATTCCCTTTTGTGCGGTGAAGAATTGTAGTTTGGTGACGTAGGTGTTCGCGTCGTCGTCTTGCTCCTCGAATGTCAGGTTCGTCATAGTGTTCCTATCCATGGTACTCAAGTAGAAATAAGTGGAAGAATGGTAAAACACAATACCAAATACCATTCTGAAGGTTGAAATGAGGATCAATCACTCAATGTGAAATCGTGGAAATAGTAGAATTGGTACCGAGTTTGCCCTTCTCACACTTACAAAAATAATGCTTATGGAGTAGCTTGGTTAGGATGGTGGCACAAAAATTCATGCAATTCAAGAATATGATGGAATAAAGTTGAGATAGATTTGCAAGTAAGACAATGTGAATCAATAGCAATGAATGAACTCGGAAACACACACACACGAATAGAAAAGTGGGGCTGCACAACCAAGAAATGAGCTCAAATGTGGAATTCACGGGAAATGCTCTGTTGCACAACTCTAGAGAGATGCTAGCATGATTGCTCGAATGGGCATGATACGAACTTGTGCACGACCTATAAGAAACAAAATGTGTCGTCTTCCTATTCCGACTTGCTATGTATGTGGCACGAGTCACTCACTCAAGTGATCCAAGGTGATCAAGTATGATATGCAAATTTGGCGATGCTATAGCTCTTTTGTCCTTGCTTAAAAGCTTCACTTCTATTTCCCTTAGCAATGATATTTGGATTGTCACTATGTGGGATGTGCACACCAAGATAGCAATTATGTATGCGGGTACTTTGTAACACAAGAGATGATACTAAGATGTATATGCATGCAATTGGAGCTATGTGGAGTATGTATCACTAATGTGCACAAGTAGCGTGGCCCGGCAATACTCAATGGCTAGTCTCGATAGGCAAGTAACGCAAATAGGCTAGGGGTAACAATGCAATGGAAAGGGTCAAGAGTGTCGTCGCGGTTACCGTCCTTGCTTACGGTGTAGTGTCAACGAAGAGTTGGTTGGCGACGATCCGGGGCGATGATGAGCGGCGATGTCGATGAAGAACCACTCCTAATTAGCCGAAACACCTTAGGAAGTGGCGGGGCTCGCGACTCAAAATCTCGAATGCAAATGGTTGCGGAAGAAAATGGTGGAAATATGGTGGAATAAATGGTGGAAACGGCCCAAAAATCTGTCAAAACAAGGCAAGGCGGCTTTGCTGGTTACGTGGGGCTGGATGTCCGGGACACTGCGTCGGATGTCCGGGGTGCCCGATCCAGATTGGATCTCGGGAATCTCCTATGAACTCATGATGAACACAATTTTTTGGTGAATTGGGGGCAATTTGGCGATGGGAATCGATGGAGATGATGGGGGAATGATAGATCCACTAGTCGTCTACGAAATTCACGGATCCAAATCAACAAAATCTCATCAAATCCAAGAAATCCAAGAAATCTATTTTTGTGGGTATTTTCAAATTGGGGCGAAATAAAGAAAAATTAGGCTAGAAAACGGTGGGGGAGACTCCAAATTCGTGATCAACGTGGCTCATGATACCAATATGATACGGGGCAAGACCCATGGCGGCCGATCTTTCACGAATTGGAGGGGGGAAAGACGAAGAACAAGAAAAACATGGGGAAGAACGAGAGGAAACACTCAAGGACAAGCTCAATCACACATCCGCTAGATCCATAATAACACAAGAAGAATAAGATCCCAAATCAACCAACAATACAAGTAGCGGTACACGATCTCCCACTCCAAAGGAGGGGGCTTGATATCCCGGAGGATCTTCCCTCTAGAGGGGCCTTGGCATCACTTGGATCTTCTCCCAAAGGAGGTCAACCTCCTCAAGAGAGACAACTAATGGAGCTAAGCTCAAGAGCAAACATTAGCTAACCCTAGAGAGAGGGGGGGAGGTCCTTATATAGTACCAAGGGGAAAAGGGGCGAAGGAAAGGGTACATGGAACTTCGGGCCCGAGTTCGCCCACACAGGGGCCGGATGTCCAGGGCTTCAGTAGGTGGCCGGATGTCCAGGCTTGGGGCCCGGATGTCCGGGCTGGCGGGGCGGTTTCCACACTAACCGGCCACGAGCATGCCAAATATCCGGGGCTGGTGGCCGGATTTCCGGGGCGGTGTCGGATGTCCGGGCGGTGTCGGATGTCTGGGGCAGGGCCGAATGCCCAGGGCCTGGGAGTCCTGTAGCTTAGCTTGGGCGATGTGGGAGTCCCCAGGTGCCGGATGTCCGTGCTGGTGGCCGGATGTCCGGGGCCTGGGAGGTGACTTGGCCTTCCTTTGGTCCTCGTGTCTGCATGCCTTCAGATCCATATTCATAGTGACTTGGCCTTCCCTCCGAGCATCTACTAGGTCATCTCCATAGTACCTAATCACGCAAAGAGTCTCCGCTTGAGGTAGCATCCACGTTCCAAGAACATCAACGGGAGAATCATATAGGAGGGATGTCACCTCGTTTGTAATGGCACGTGCACGTGCTCTCGTCATGGGACATTTCATAGCTTGAGGTGTTGGCGATGGGTCCATGGTGGTGCTCATGGGATGCTCTGCATCAATGACTCATTAAGAAATTACCACTAGCAATAGTGTAAAGTACAAATCTATACCAAGTAGTAATACCAACATACAAATTACGAAGCAAGATGTTGGGGGTTTGCCTATGAGTTGATTTATTTCGAGCAATGCAAATCCTTGCCAAGCATCTTTTAAACTTTCTCCTCCCCTTTGTTTAAAATTAAGCACCTCATTATCGAGAGTAAACGGGACAAAAGAAGAACTAGACATAGTAACAAGTAAACTAGGAAAGATGAACATTTTTGTATTTTTGTATTTTTATATAGCAAGCAAAATACAACATCAAATAAAAAGCAGTACAAGTGAATGATAATTTGTGTGAAGGTACTTGATAGAAGGTTGGCGATACTCCCCGACAACGACGCCAGAAATCCTTCTTGATACTTGCGATATGCGTTGGGTTTTTCGTGAAGAGGAATGGGTGATGCAACATAATACGGATAAGTATTTCCCTCAGTTAAGAACCAACATTTACCGAACCAATAGGAGTAACACACAACCCCTGTCTTCAGCGACTGCACGCAAAGAAGCAAACACTTGCACCCAACGCGAGCAAGAGGGTTGTCAATCCCCTTGGACTCGTTATTTGCAAGCTTATAAGTAGTGTGATTGGTAGTAAATAATTTTAAGTTGCAACAGAAAATAAAAAGTAAATAATGGCAACAAGGTATTGAAATCTTTTGTAAATATATAAGTGCATGGACATGGGGGGCATAGTTTCCCTAGTGGCATCTCTCATGAAGTAGGCATACGGTGGGTAAACAAATTACTGTTGGGAAATTGATGGAAAAGCGCGTAGTTATGTGATATTCACGGCAATGATCATATGTATATATGCATCATGTATGTAAGCAAATAGGTTGACTCGTGTCTGTACCTATTACTATTACTCCACCCATCGACCGCTATCCAGCATGCATCTAGAGTATTAAGTAAAATAGAGTAATGCTTGGAGAACAATGACATGATGTAGACAAAGAGAATTCAATTAATATGAACTAACCCCATCGTTTTATCCTTAGTGTCAACAATACAAAGACATGTCCTGTCCGTTTCTGTCACTAGGATATAGAGCATCACCATACTGAACCCGCTACAAGGCACCCCTCTCACTGAAGAAAGATCAATCAACTTGGCTAATGCAAACAAATAGATCGGAGAGATTTACGAAGCTATAATAATCATGTTAATAAGAATCATAATAGATCTTAGAGAAGACTTAAATATTTTTCATGAATAGTCTGAACATAAACTCACAATTCATCAGATCCCAACAAACGCACCGCACAAAAGAATTACATCAGATAGATCAAAGCAAACATGGGATGATCATTGTATTGAAGAGCGAGAGAGAGAGAGAGAGAGAGAGAGAGAAACATCTAGGTACTAACTACGGACCCGTAGGTCTATGGTAGACTACTCACACATCACCATGGGAACGATAAGGTTGATGTAGAGGCCCTCCATGATCGATCCCCCCTCCGGCTGGGCACCGGAACATGGCTCCAGATGGGCACACGGCGGAACAGAGACTTGTGGCAATGGAAAAAGTGTTTCGGGAGGCTCTCTAGGGTTTTTGGGATTTATTAGAATTTATAGGCCAAAGAGGGGCGTCGGGAGGCAGTCGAGGGGGCCACCACATAACAGGGTGCAATCACCCCCGGGGCACGCCCTGTTGTGTGCTTGCTCCCTTGTGCGGCCTCCGGTCTTCTCCCAAAGCTTCTAGGTCTTCTTTTGGTTGAGAAAAAATCATAAAAAAGATTTGTGGCAATTGTACTTCATTTGGTACTGTAAACCTCAAAAGCTAAAAACACGTAGAAAACAGCAATTGACACTTGGCACTAGGTTAATAGGTTAATGCTCAAAAATAATATTATTTGACATATAATCACCCAAAAAGTATCATAGAATGATAATATTATAGCATGGATCGATCAAAATTTATAGATACGTTGGAGACGTATCAGTTCTCTGGATGAATGGAGAACACAAGCTTATAAAAATACCAAGTTGTTCAAAGAGAAAATTAAAAGATGGCATGATAAAAGAATCCAGAAATGAGAATTCAATATCTCTAATGAAGTTATTGCGTACAATTCTTGTTTTATACATTTTGCAGGCGAACTTCTTTCCAAATGGGAAGGGCCCTACATCGTCCGAGAGGTTTAAAGTTCCAAAGCCATCAAGATTAATAACTCCGAAGGAAACACCACGAAGGTGGTTAATGGGAAATAAATAAATATTATATTGCAGGTATCCCCCGTTAACATTGAAACCAACATTATTGAAGTAATTAGACCGGAGGAATATCTAAAGGAGACCTTCCGGAACACTCCAGAATCCTGGAAAAGGAATAGGTATGTGATACGGTAAGTGAACCGATTCCAAAAAAAATGCCAAAATATTTTTCGTCGGTTTTGGAATATTAAAAAAATAGGAAATAATAAATAGTTGGGATGGACCACTAGGGAGCCACAAGGCAGGGGCGCCCTCGTGCCTTGTGGGCCCCTCGTGCTCCTTCCCGACTCCATAGTCCTCTCGTATACTTGCTCTGCAAGATAAAAAATCGTTATATATGCTCCTCCCTATTTTGACTCCTATCGCAAGTTTCTCCTCGGTGCTTGTTTCGACTTATTTTCTATCACGATCCAAGTCGTTATGTCATCGTCAAACTCCTCCAAGGATGAGTTCTTTCAAAAGATCATCAACCCTTATCTTCTAGAGGTGATGAAGCACCCTCAAGCCATGGAGTTGTGCGAGGGGGTGCTCCACATCCAGGATGTTCAAGGACCAAAGAAGGAAAGGGCTAGAAGGCCAGACTTGAAGCGGTGGAGCAAGAAATCTTCAAGTGCCAACGGATGGTGGAGCATGGACTCAATGCGAACCACTCCATGATCACGGATTTTGTTTGTGAGCATAAATGGGATAACAACAAGATCGGGGAGGTCAGTGATAATCTCCATGCCCGGATCGAAGATACCCAAGCACAAGTCTTTGCAAAACCAAAACTATGAGTATGAATCCAAGTTTAAAAGGATGAGCCTAACTGCAGATTTCAGGATTCAGGAGAGTCGTTCTACTTTCTTTAATGGAGAGCCCATGCCTTGAAAGACGGAGGATAAGCTTCCCATTTCATCAACACTATCGCCAAAGGAGGAAACTTGAGTACTCGGGTATGGGAACCACCTTTGGCTTGTTCCAAGCTTGGGGGAGGTGTCCTGGTATCGTATCACCATCACTTTTATCATTATTATCTATATTAGTTCGATCCTTAGCTATTTCATTGCTTGGAAGAACAAAAGTATTAGTGGGAAGTAGTTTTCGAGTGTTTGTTTCGTAATCATTCTATCTATGTAATCATGTGTGAAAGTTATATAATAAAAACTAGTACAAGTATCTGTAATTAAATTCCTTGCTTCAATCATAGCAACATTAATAAAACTAGATAATTCCCCCGCGCGTTGCTGGGGGATTTTCTTGAAATTATTTTGCTGAAATTTGATTGAGGAAAATAGAAGTAATGAATTTATTTGACTTAACTATTTGATAGATGCATAACAGTTTCATAAGATAAATATCATACTATGTGGATAAATTTGCTTGGAGTTCTCAAGCTGGTGCATTCTTCCTTCTGAATAAAATGTACATGTGGGAATCCTTTCTTGATGTACTGAAAGATGTATTTGCCCGCCTTGAATGGATGATCCTTTGTCGTGTCGTCTTGAAAAGAGGCGCTGGTTGCTGGCAGTTTTGTAGCATTCTTCATGTTTGTAATAGCCCCTATGTACTTTTTGTGTGCTTCTCTTGTTGGATGCGTTGCTGAAGGTGGCAGAACTTTTGTTGGTGCATCAGATCGAGGCATGCTGCAGGAAAATAGGTATGTGTATCGTTAATTGCGCAGAAGGAACTTATAAAACTAATAGTGTATGTAACAATCGTACCTCTTAGCTTCCTGCTGGCTATCCATGTACTTGCGAAAGCAAATATTTAGTTGTAGGGAAGATGAACTTGTAGGGATACAATGGACAATGGTATGGGTATTGTCATATATAGATTTGTGGTAGTCAAGAAAACGTGTAACCTTAAGAGACATTGTTTTTAAAATAGTTAATAGACAACAAATTTAGCACTGAATATATAGAAATTTATAGATGGTATTTATATGGTGGTTTTAATTAGCAGGTCAATGTACGTATTAATATGGAACATGCAACATGTAAGAGTTTGGCATGGCCATTGTTTGTTTGGATTCCTAGCAAAGAAAATAGTTGGTTGGAATGGTCATTGACAATATTGTCATTCAGTGGCCCAGTTAAACAGAAAATTAAAATAATATAATTACTTTCCATGCAAAGGCTAGCTTGTGTGGCATTTTTTGCAGTTTATGAGAGTTTTGAAGAGAGACATTTTCTGTAAAGGAAAAAGCAGAGATGACATTATAATAGAGATGCTGATGTGAACATTCGAAGTGTAGTACAAACACAGATTGGTATTTATAGAGTTATGACTAAAAGTACCATCGTACACTCATAGACGTTGAGCAATGGGTACTTTGGTGGTTTTAGGTGGAAAGGAGAAAAGACAAAGAAAAACTCAGTGTATTCAAGCATATTATTATTCAGTAATGAAGACCCCTTCCTGTATGATTGTCTTCTCCACATGTTAACATCTGGCATGAATAGTAAGAGCTTTCCTATTTGAGTGTCTCGTCCACATTTTAACATCTGTCATGAAGAGTGCTATGATATTTCAGTCTAGGTGTGTTACATGAATGGCAAATCTAAAATTTATAAGCACTCAAAGATATAGCAGGAACCTACAACATGATGCATCAAACAAAAGGTTTCTGGGTTACAACGGATGCTCAGCAAAATGGGTATGAAATGAAGAAATAATTTATTGCTAGTTGTAGGTATAGGACAGTGGAAGTTCTCATGCGTGTATTGCGAAACATAGCACTGTTATAGTGGGAAGTAATACAAATAGGACGATAGAAAGGTTGGAAGTAAAAAATGAAGTACCTATTTGGCTTGCATGTTTGGTTTACCACTGGTGTCCATCATCGGTTGTTGGATTTTTATTGTATGTTTTGCTGCATAAGGAGAACATCTGGCATTGTAATTTCTGTAATGGAAAAAACTGTATTTGTGATAATTATTTTATATAGGCTTTGAGAAGTAATACATACTCTTTCTTGTATCGTTTGGAAGGACTATGGTCATGTTCCTCTGATCTGCACTCAGATAAGATAGTTTTCTCAAGGGGTAAGCAAACCGATCAATAAAAGAGCCTTGTGCATCATAGGCATGTGAGTATAGTCATACCTGACAGATTTGTTGGCATCATCCTCGGTAAAGCATATTCTTCTTTTTGCTCCAGATCTGATTAGAAGGAAGATTAATCAGAGTGTTGGCAGGGAGTTGCTCACCGGAGGCATCATGAGTGGTGGGGTAGAGACCTGATGCATGGGAAGGAAATGAGGTGAGGCCGAGCAGACTTTAAAAGCAATCCATCGGTTTGTTGTGAAGATGGTGGGGAGAGGAAGTGAAGCGCCTGGAACATTATTAGGAGAGGGAGCGTCGGACATCAATCAGTAAGCTGCCTGTTCGCTATCCATCCTGACCAAGGAAGATACACGGGTGGGCCGGTGGAAGCAATGGGCTGCAGAGAGGATGTAGCAGTAGGCTGTGTAAGTTTGTTATGGCCCTTTTGATAAGAATATATAGGATTATAAGAAAAGAGAGAATACTCTTATGACCAACACAGTACAGTAACTTGTAATGAATAGAGTACAGTACCTTCAAGTGGACAGATAGTGTCCCCGTAGTCGGATCTCGCTATCGTTGCCAGCAAATCAAACCAAGAGGAAAGTGTAGCGGCGCTAAGGAATAGTCGATGTAGCCTGAATTAGCCGGGACGACATCCGAGGGAGGAGGTGCTTGCTGACGTCGGCGCCAAGTTGGGATGGGACGCAGCGAGTCCATGGCTGAGCAGCCCGATATCGATCCCCAACCACCACGCCACCACACCGCCGGCCGCTGCTCCGTTGCGAAGTAGCTATGGCAGGCACCATGGAGGAGGGTGAAGAGGTGGGAAGGAGGTGGCCATCGTGGAAGGAAGAAGGATGGGTGCCGGTTTGGGAGTGAGGCATGGCGAAGATGGAGGGAGCGGCGAGGGGATGGAGAGGGAGGGAGCGGCAAGGGGATCAACCAACGGCGGGGTGGCGAGGCAGGGTGTGACGTGCATAGGGGGAGCTGGCCCACCGAGATCCCGTGTTGGTGGCGTGCCGGGGTGGAGACACGGGATAGCGTGGGAGGGAGTCTAGAGGAAAGTGGTGGCATACTCGCATCAAAAAAAGGACATCCACGATGATGGGCTGGGCTGGATTACGTCCATGGTTTGCCAACGTGTGCAGTGACTGAAGCCAACATGTACATTTTTTGCTGTGGCGGGACCCGATTGTAAGCCTCTAATTAAACGATGACGGGGCAGTGCTGTTGATGTGGAAAGCCTGCATGTTAAGAGAAATATGTTAGTGGGGATGAACTATTTAGGTATTATAGATTTCACACGTTAATCCCATGGGAGTAATGACCATACATAGAAAAGGTAAAATTGGTAAAAAATTATTGGAAGTTAACTAACATAGCATTGGTCATTGATGCAATATATGAAAGGAAAATGAAGGAAGAGGGATTATACATGTAAATATACTATCTTGAACATATTTTATGATTGTGAACCCCCATTAATTATTTTGAACTTGATCAAGCAGTTGATGTTGGACAAGGAAGACAACGTAACGGGTTGTGTTTGCTTATATTCACATAGAAGTCATATTGTCATGGATCCTTTAACATATGGTGTTTGCTTATAGTATTTTTCTAACCAAAAAATTCCATACTAACTGCTTGTGCCTCCAAATACCCTCAAACCCGGTTTTCTCATGGGAGTCCACCATATCTACCTACAGATTGAATAAGATTTATCAAGTAAGTTGTCGTTGATGGAAAGCAATAAAAATGTCCAAGCAATAAAAATGCTCTTAAATATGTATGATCTTTTATTGTGAGGGTAAATAAGCTTTGTATGAACTTGTGATGATAACACAATAAAAATGGCAGGCTGCTCAATAAAAAATTTATATCATAAGGGGCAATATAAAGTGATGATCCTTTCCTTAAGAGCTTGCACATCCAACTTAAAAGCACATGAAAACCTCTGTTTCCCTCTGCAAAGGTCCTATCTTTCAATGTTTATTATTTACTTCCATGAAAGAGTTAAAAATATGTATTCCTATTCCAATCCCAATATTCTTCACTAGTTAAGCATTATGTGGTAGGGAACGATCCATGCATATATGGGTAGTTACCCCGCTCTCACAGCCATCGGATCTGTCCATGGTGTGGGCTTTGATTAATGCGTTTTGTTCCAAAAATAGCTGATTTATTTCCCCTACCCGTTGACAAAATGATTCTTCCGATTTTTAGGCATGAACATATATCTACCTCGTATCTAACGACCTGTCTAATGGCACGGCAGCTGGGTTAATCGGGAGCTATTGCACGAGGTGACCCGCCCACCGGCAACCCATGTGCTCCCAAAACAGTCCGCTCGCACAACTTTTCATGGGATCCCACAACCATCCATGGAATCT
This sequence comes from Hordeum marinum, assembly GCA_022496015.1. NCBI lineage: Eukaryota > Viridiplantae > Streptophyta > Magnoliopsida > Poales > Poaceae > Hordeum > Hordeum marinum. The sequence continues at coordinate 248,009,401 of CM039676.1, read as the reverse complement.
TAGTATCTTACAACCGATGGAGATAATGTATTGGCACATTCGCTGATCCGCACATCTTGTTATGAATACAAGCACATTGGTTAACCTTGATCTTCAAGTTTTGCAGTATTAACTTTGATCTCTCTTGGAGCTTCTTCGTTGACCCTGTAACATCCCAAAATTTCATTTTGGAATGTTATGAAATTTAGCTATGCATCTATCGTCATCATTGTTTGAATGTATGTATTTGTTGAAATGCTTCTTCTGACTTTCTGAAAGCCCTTTCTATTTTCAATATGTTGCTTTCACCTATTGAAAATCTTGGTAAAAAGTTCAAATAAGAGGGGAGGAATATGACACTCCACACCAAGACCCATTTGGTGATCTATTTGAACAAAAATAACCAGGGGTTATTTTGAAAATATTTGCAAAAAGGTTTTAAAAACAAATAGGCAATTCTGAAAATAATATTTTTTTGAAAGTATTCAAATGACAGAATAAAAATGTTCATTAAATAGAAGTTATTATTCTGTTAATTTTTATATATTTATTTCCTACTTTTAACCACGGTTTGAATGTTTTAAAAGCTTTTGATTGTCGCTGGAAAACATTAAAAGAAAACGGTAACGGATTTTTTATTTAAACCGACCGGCCCACAGCCTTTTACTCGCGTATTAACTACAAGCCGGCCGACCGATGCGCATTCATCTTTCCCTCTCTTGCTGAGCGGCGGACCCCACCCCGACCGCCCGAAGACCTCGCTCGGTCATCACTCTCCTCCCCCCCCCCACGACCTCGTCGCCGGCCGTTCCCCCCCCCCCCCACAGATCCCGCCTCCCATCACTCCCTCTCGCTCCCTGCACCCCTATAAGTACCGGCCACTCCCCGCTCTCCATTCCCCCCCCCCCCCGAGCCCCCTCTCTCCCTCGCCAAGGCGCTGCCAAATTCCTCGCCGGAGTTGCTTCCACCACCGGAGCTCCCATCGCCCGTGCCCGTCGTTCCACTCTCCCCCTCGCCCCTCCGACCCCTCCATTCGACGCCGGACCTCGCCCACCGTCGTCTGAACCCCTCCACTACTTCCCTCGACCACCGGAGCGCCAACACCGACAACTTCGCCGTCTCGGACTCGCCGGAGAACCCTCGCCGGCGACCTCTTCTCTCTGAGCTTCCCCCTCCCACTCCGTCGCCGTACGATCTCAAACCGACGCACGAGATTAGATCGGATTAATTTCCGAACCGGTATTCTCTACCGACCGGTCGTCCGCCGCAAACCTCCACGCGCACACACTAGCCACCAATAGGAAAGCGCCACGTAGCCCCCCTGGCCGTTGAAAACCAAGTTTTCTTTTCTGTTTTTGTTTTAGTTAACAGAGTGATTTCAAATTTTGTTTTTCTTATAACTTTTAATCTGTTTAATATTTTGAGTTGATTCTTTTTGCAGTAGCTCACATTTTTCATGTAGTTTCACCCTGTACTTTTAAATCTCAAATTTGAACTATAAAATTTGAATTGAATCAAATTTGCTCAAAACATTTAAATATGTATAACTAGAATTTGAAAATAGATTTTGATATGAATCTTTTTGCTACTGTTTGATATTGGTTAGGACTATCACCATGCTTAGTTTGAGAATTTTTAGGATGATTTTGATTAGTGTTCTAGCTATAAACAGAATCTGCTTAGTATTATAGTATAGTTTTATTTACTTAGTTTTAGTTAGTTTAACTTAGTTTTAGTTTTAATTTGTTTAGTAGGTTCTGTTGTTTAAACATTTAGTGTTTTACTTGTTGTTAATAAAAATATAAAATTGTTTAGTTATTTCTTGGTTAATATAGGAATCACAACTTCTTTTCAAATAGGTTTAATTTGAACTAAAACAACTAGTTAGTAATAGTTTTCTTTCAACAAAGTTTTATATAATTTAATTATGTTTTCTAAGACAAGTTTATTTGTAAATTCTTTCCTGTTAAGAACATGTTTTGTTAATAAATAATAAGTTTTGTTTTGCTCTCTTGTTAGTAAAACTATAGTTGATTCATATAGTGTTTATCAAAACTTTTATAAACTTTACTAAAGTTTTCTTAACAAAACTTTAAATTGAATTCAATTCTGTTATTAATAAAATATTTTTATTGTTTCCTTGCTGTCAACAATTTTTTTGTTATTACAAAATAGTTTTATTAAGTTAGTAGTGTTTTATCAATCATCTCCTAGTAAACAAAACTTTGTGTGTTTTTCTTACTTGTGATTTGTGCATTGTTTTGTCTTGATTGTTTACTAGTTCTTGGTTGATCGTTGTGAGTTACAATATTTTGTTGTATGCTTATTGAGTGCTCTTGTTTGCTTCGTTAGATTATCCGGAGTGCGAAGCTTGTTACTTAGAGTCACTCACGTTCGAAGATCATCAATCAGGCAAGTCACTTTGATCATGTTTACCCATGTTTTATATGCATTAGTTCTACCATCTTCCCCAATTGCATGCAAGATAGGTTAGTTGGAAACTTGGTTACATTGTAGTAGTATCATGTAGTAGGAACCCCCTCTCAACCCTTGACACATTGGCCCCGGGAAACGTTGTTTTACATTTTGCTATGCTACTAGTAGACGGGGTTGGTTGTGTGATTCATGAGAGTTGTGAGATTAATTACAAGACCTACCTAATGATCAAGATTTCAAGACTCCGAGTTTTCAACATACCTCTGGGTGGATGATGGTTGAACGGCACCCTGAAGAAACCAGTGGATTGCCTAGGTGATGCTGGAGATGGCCAGTATTCACGCGGAAAGGTCCACCCAGGCACAAAGAGATGGATGGGTGCTTCAAGACCCAAGGCTTACCTGCACAGCCACAAGTCATTATGGGCTCTGGCTTGGTTGGATATCGTGGTGACCCTGGACAGGCGGTGCTACGAGATGTAGAAGAACGGTAGGAAAGGATGGGCACCGACAGAGTCGCAGGGAAACCCTTTGGAAGACCATGTTTTGGTCATCCATTTCTCAAACACCCTGAAGTGCGAGAAATCAAACGGAGGTGACCAAATCTTGTGGGGAACGTGTGCAAAACTCTACAGAGTACTCAAACCTAATCGATTAGCCGTGTCCACGGTCATGGACGACTTGAGCCAAAGGAACTGAAACATTCGGAACTCTCAACACAATTAATATGATGATGTGGGTATTAACAATTTGGTTATGAGAATTGGTTGGTGGAACCATCTCATTAATCAACCAACTTAGTAATATTCTGCTTAGCCCTCTCTTGATGTAGGAAAAATTGGCTTTACGCAAAAACTTACCACCTCACCTGCCATATAAGCATGTAGACTAGATGATTATCTTTTCACCCCTCTTTTGTGACTTTGCCGGCATATTCCATATGCTGACCTACACGGCTGCAACCTATCATGTTGCAGAGTATTTTTCTGACCAGGAGTGAGGACACGTTCTACACTCGGTGAGATGCCCTTGGAGTCAGATGGACTCATCTACCTTCGACGCTTCCGCAAGATTTAGACATTCTCATGAGTTGGCTTTCAGCCACTTTATTGTAATCTTTATTGTAATAAAGGACTCGATATGAGATTTTGATTAATATAATGCTGTGTGATTTCCCTTTGATATATACATTGATGTACCGTGTGTGTACCAGCATGATCTTGGGATGGTACGAAAACACCGGAGATTCGACCTTTCAGGTCGGGTCACTACAGACCCAGAGGAAAGTGGGGGCATGCTCGCATCAAAAAAAGGACATCCACGCCGATGGGCTGGGCTTGATTACGTCCATGGTTTGCCAACGTGTGCACTAACTGAAGCCAACATGTACATTTTTTGTTGTGGCGGGTCCCGATTGTAAGCCTCTAATTAAACGATGACGGGGCAGTGCTGTTGATGTGGATAGCCTGCATGTTAAGAGAAATATGTTAGTGGGGATGAACTATTTAGATGTTATAGATTTCATACGTTAATCCCATGGGGAGTAATGACCTTACATAGAAAAGGTAAAATTGGTAAAAAATTATTGGAAGTTAACTAACATAGCATTGGTCATTGATGCAATATATGAAAGGAAAACGAAGGAAGAGGGATTATACATGTAAATATACTATCTTGGACATATTTTATGATTATGAACCCCCATTAATTATTTTGAACTTGATCAAGCAGTTATTGGACAAAGAAGACAACGTAATGGGTTGTGTTTGCTTATATTCACATAGAAGTCATATTGTCATGGATCCTTTAACATATGGTGTTTGCTTATAGTATTTTTCTAACCAAAAAATTCCATACTAAGTACAGAAACTGCTTGTGCCTCCAAATACCCTCAAACCCAGTTTTCTCATGGGAGTCCACCATATCTACCTACAGATTGAATAAGATTTATCAAGTAAGTTGTCGTTGATGGAAAGCAATAAAAATGTCCAAGCAATAAGAATGCTCTTAAATATGTATGATCTTTTATTGTGAGGGTAAATAAGCTTTGTACGAACTTGTGATGATAACACAATAAAAGTGACAGGTTGCTCAATAAAAAATTTATATCATAAGGGGCAATATAAAGTGACGATCCTTTCCATTAAGAGCTTGCACATCCAACTTAAAAGCACATGAAAACTTCTGTTTCCCTCTACAAAGATCCTATTTTTCAATGTTTATTATTTACTTCCATGAAAGAGTTAAAAATATTTATTCCTATTCCAATCCCAATATTCTCCACTAGTTAAGCATTATGTGGTAGGGAACGATCCATGCATATATGGATAGTTACCCCGCTCTCACAACCATCGGATCTCGTTCATGGTGTGGGCTTTGATTAATGGGTTTTGTTCCAAAAATAGCTGATTTATTTCCCCTACCCGTTGACAAAATGATTCTTCCGATTTTTAGGCATGAACATATATCTACCTCGTATCTAACGACCTGTCTAATGACACGGCAGCTGGGTTAATCGGGAGCTATTGCACGAGGTGACCCCGCCACTGGCGACCCATGTGCTCACAAAACAGTCCGCTCGCACAACTTTTCATGGGATCCCACAACCATCCATGGAATCTTAGTATCTTACAACCGATGGAGATAATGTATTGGCACATTCGCTGATCCGCACATCTTGTTATGAATACAAGCACATTGGTTAACCTTGATCTTCAAGTTTTGCAGTATTAACTTTGACCTCTTTTGGAGCTTCTTCGTTGACCGGTGCGTTCTCCGCTGATCTAGCCGCCGTGGACGCAACACTATCACATCTGAACTTTTTATCGAGTTTTACGGCGCCATCGGCAGACGTTGTTGGCGGCCTCATCTGCCCGATGCCAGCTACCAGTTATTGAGTTGGATTTGTCATTTCCATCGGCGACGGGTGCACTGCAGAACCAGCCACCGGCGTTGTCCAGCCGCCCATGTTTTGCTCCAACTCTACCACAACTCATGCATGCATCAACCTCGTGCACGGAAGATCACCGCCTCCAGAACTGCCCTGAATCTTAATGTAGCTGATCTCATGTTATATGGCAGTACATGTACTTAGCATCCATCACAACCTGTCCATCAAGCCACGCGTTCTACAATTTTAATTCCCCTATATTATCTTCTTTAGGTAGTATATACAATTCCGTGAAGATATACAATCTCATGCACGGATGCTTCCTTTTGCTAGCTTTGTGGATGTACGTACATGCACAAAGGGAACGAACTAACTAAAGAACATATATTATGTTAGGAGATACTCCTTTCTTGGAATATATACATACCATTTTTATTTACAGATACTCTTTTTATGATATATAATATATTTTATATGCACTCTTCTTTCATATGGATACTACTTTTGCATTATACATATATTCTCATCTATTTCTAGATGATGTATTATAATAACATCTCCATACTCCATACTCTCGTTTCCATAAAAAGGTATATTCTACATACTGGTTCAAAAAATTAACTACGTACGTATGCAAACTTAATATTTTAGAAGCAGGAAAACTATACAGGGATGATGTTAGGCGTTGGTGAAAAAAAAATAGAGTATATACTACCACCGTGTAGTAACACAGACATACTATTATTTCGAGATATACATGTACTCCAAATTCCAATATATTCTATACACCCCCCACCCCACCCCACCCCACCCCAAAATAAATTCTATACTAGACAGAAGAAGCATATATACTCCATTAATTATGTGCACACTTACATATACTCTAGACACTAAAGACCATGAAATACCTACATATACTCCATCCTCTAGTTTAAAATAAGTACATACTGTACTTCATACTCCATATTCCATACTCCACCCATCAAGAAAATACTTCATACTCCAATCAAAACTAATATGTATGGCATCAAACTAGAAAACCCTTATATACTACGTACATACTACATACCACATACTCTACTTGAAAAGAAAAGAAAAACGTTATATAGTCCAATCAAAACTAGTACGTACTACTGCAATCTACGTCTGTATATATTATGTTAGGAGATACTCCTTTCTTGGAATATATACATGCCATTTTTATTTACAGATACTATATACCTCATACATATTTTTTCTTGAAACATACTACTGCAATCTAGTATATTATGATTGTTTTTGAAGCATGAAAAAAAGAAATACTAAAAATATTTTGAAACCATGGACCATGTATGGCACGACTGGTCCAAGTAATATACTCCATATGGCACAACTGGTCCAAGTAATATACTCCATGAGTATCAAGATACATGATTGGGCTTCGTAACCATCACTTATCCATGCAATGACCGGATGCACATGGCCAAGAAAACAGCAAAGCTGGTGAACTAACCGTCCGTTACTTTAGCTCATGAAAGCTGTAGCCGTGATGGATAGTTTCCTATCCACTAACCCGATACGCCAGGAGACATATGGCAGCCATATAGCCAGGGGTAACTACACCCGGTTGTATCAAAAATATGTGTGTGTGTCTATATATATATATATATCCAGTTGAATATATGTAATAATGAGTTATTATTGTTGACATTATCCCTGAGATAAATAAGTTGGCAGGTGAAACATTAAACCCGTCTTCCTCTATGTCCGATTGAAACTGCTTTTTTCTATAAACATGTTTTGAGTGCCAGCAATCAAGGAAGACTATATGATAGATGAGTATGTGGAGTTTGCTAAATCAAAAGCTCTTACATATACCCTTCCTAAAAATATGATGAAGTGTCATTGTCTTGATGACAGAGAACATAGTTTGTTAGTTTTGAAGAAAGTTTATTGTTTATACTTTAGATGATAAATAATTGCTACTTGATCATGAGAAGTTTTATGATGAATAATTGTTGTTATAATAATGATCATGATGCTACCATGTCCGTATCTTTGTTTTATCAACACCTCTCTCCATAAACATGTGGTCATGATTATTGAGTCTAGCTTCCGCTTTGAGGAAAAGTGAGGTCTAAGCTTGAGGAGTTGATACATACATTTTGCATCATGTTTTTCCTACCGTTATTTACAATGTTTTGGAGATTTATTTCACTTTATGGTGTAATTCTAATGCCTTTTCTGTCTTAATATGCAAGATACACATGAAGAGGGAGATTGCTGACAGTTGGAATACTTAACCTGAAAAAGCCACAATGGAGATAGCTATTCTCCGGAGCTCCAACTGACCTAAAAATTTATGGAGAATCATTTTGGAATATATAAAAAATATTGGAAGAAAGAAGTACAAGAGAAGACCCTCGCTGGGCCCACAAGGCAGGGTCGCGCCCTAACCCCCAAGGCACGCCTAGGTGCCGTGTGGGGCCCATAGAAGCCTTCTAGTGCCCATATTCTGCTATATGAGGCCATTTGCCCTAGAAACAAATAATAGGAAGACTTACGGTACGAAGCGCCATTGTCTCAAGGCAGAACCTGGTCAGGAGCACTTTTGCTCTCGGTGGAGTGATTCCACCGGGATACTTCCCTACGGGAGGGGAAATCGAAGCCATTGGCATCACCAACATTCCTCTCATCATGGGAGGACTCATCTCCATCAACATCTTGATGCGTCTCCAATGTACTGACTTTTCCAAACACTTTTTCTCTTGCTTTGGACACTAATTTACATGATTGGAATGAAACTAACCCGGACTGACGCTGTTTTCAGCAGAACTACCTTGTTGTTGTCTTTTGTGCAGAAATAAAAGTTCTCGGAATTGGATGAGTTTTTACGAATAATTATTTCACAATATATAAAAAATATTGGCAAAGAGATCTCGTAGAGGACGCCACCACAAAGCGAGAAGCTCGGGTGGCGTGCCCCCCACCATAGGGCATGTCACCTGAGTTTGTCGGCCCCCGGTGCTCCATTTGCCATACCTAGCTCCAATTCCATAAGTAACGTCTTCCGAGGAAAAAACCAGGGAGGACAATTCATTGAGTTTTACGATACGAAGCCAGCGCCACCTCCTGTTCTTCATCGGGGGGGTCTGATTTGAAGTCCGTTCGGGGCTCTCGAGAGGGAAAATCGTTGTCGCCGTCATCACCAACCCTTCTTCATCAACAACCTCATGATGCTCACCACCATGAGTGAGTAATTTCATCATAGGCATACTGGAGGTAGATGGAGATGAATGAGATTCGTCATGTAATATAGTCAACTTGTTAGGGTTTGATCCCTAGTGAAAGGACGTGGTTGTCGCCTAGAGGGGGGTGAATAGGCGCTTTAAAATAATTACGGTTTAGGCTTGAACAAATGCAGAATAAAACTATCGTTTAATTAGTCAAGCACAAAACCTGAAACAACTAGGCTCACCTATGTGCACCAACAACTTATGCTAAGCAAGATATACAACTAGGTGATATCAAGATATATAACAAGAAACAATATGGCTATCACAAAGTAAAGTGCATAAGTAAAGGGGCTCGGGTAAGAGATACCCAAGGCACGCGGAGACGACGATGTATCCCGAAGTTCACACCCTTGCGGATGCTAATCTAAGTTCGGAGCGGTGTGGAGGCACAATGCTCCCCAAGAAGCCACTAGGGCCACCGTAATCTCCTCACGCCCTCGCACAATGCAAGATGCCATGATTCCGCTAAGGGACTCTTGAGGGTGGTCACCGATCCCGTATAAACAAGGTTGGGGCAATCTCCACAACTTGATTAGAGGCTCCCAACGACACCATGAAGCTTCACCACAATGGATTGTGGCTCTGAGGTGACCTCAAATGCTCGGGACAATCACCACAACCTAATTGGAGACCCCGAAGCTTACCCGGAGCTTTGCACCACAATGATTGAGCTCCAAGGCACCACCAACCGTCTAGGGCGCCAAAGCCCCAAGAGGAACAAGCTCTAAGGTGCTCAAACACCCAAGAGTAATAGCTTCTCAATTTCTCAATTCCACGTATCACCGTGGAGAACTCAAACCTATGCACCAAATGCAATGACAAGGGCACACGGAGTGCCCAACTCCTTCTCTCCCAAATCGCACCAAAGCAACTAATGCTAGGGAGGGAAATGAGAGGAAGAACGAAGAAGAACACGAAGAACTGCAAGATCTAGATCCAAGGGGTTCCCCTCACTTAGAGGAGAAAGTGATTGGTGGAAATGTGGATCTAGATCTCCTCTCTCTTTTCCCTCAAGAACTAGCAAGAATCATTGGAGGGATTGAGAGTTAGCAAGCTCGAAGAAGGTCAACAATGGGGGAAGAACACGAGATCAAAGGATAAAGTCCATTGGGGAAGAAGACCCCCTTTTATAGGTGGGGAAAAATCCAACCGTTATCCCCACCCTCAGCCCCGCATGTCGCGGTACTACTGCAAGGGCTTGTGGTACTGCCGCAAGGGCTTGCGGTACTACCGCTGCAACATGCGGTACTACCGCTCGCATGGAAGTGACAAACACAAGCCGATTGCACTAGGCAACAAGCGGTAGAACCGCCGGAGCGGTACTATCGTGAGCCCATGTGGTACTACCGCATGGTCGGTAGTGGCTGGCACTGGAGATGCACGGAAGTAAAAAATTACGTCCGTGCCTACCTCCACTGAGGGTGAAGCTGCAAAAAAGTCCGGCACGGTAGTACCGGACATGCATCACGGTACTACCGCCCGAGGGGCAAAAGTAAAAAAAAATACTTCCATGAAACTTGCAGTACTACCGCCCTCAGGGCGGAAGTAAAAAATTACTTCCGTGCAACTTGCGGTACTACCGCTCCGAGGAGCGGTACTACCGCTAGCCACTATACTGCAACACCTTCAACTACTCAGCTAGGAAAAGAGAAGGATACAGTAAAACCAGAACTGCCACAACTTCTGCAAATGAGCTCTGAATTGAGCAAACTCAAGCTTGTTGGATTCAGGTTGTTTTGTTAAGAAGAGGTTGTATAAAAATGCCAAAGGTCTAGAGATGAGAAACCTCTTTCAATTAAGAATCGACAATAACTACAACATCAAAAACATCATAGAAGATGCACATGGACTCCGTTTTTGATGAACTTGAGCTTGTCATGACGTTGACCATAAGCTCAAGAAACCTCACGGAGAAAAACCAACCAAGAACCAACAAAGATGGTGATGCCAAGAATGCAATGGTTTGAGCTCTCAACGAACGATACGATCAAGCTACTCACTTGAGAGCCCCCTTGATAGCACGGCTACCTATCCTATAACCCAGTCTCCCAACTACCACTTATGAGACCGGTAAAATAGAAAAACCTATCAAGGTCAAACCTTAGCCTTGCGCATAGTCCACTTGAGCTAGATGATGACGATCTTGACTTCCTCAAGATGGACCACCTTTCTTGATTGCATTGGCTTGATGAAGACTAGATGATTGCTCCCCCATACTCCACTATGGGTGAGCTACTCTTCAGCACATCTTCACAAGTCCATCGACACCACACTGGATGGCAAGCTTCAAGTATGATCTCTTCGTGATGCTTCACTTGAACTTGCACACCGCAACCTTGATAACGATCACCACTTGATGTCATCTTCCATGGGTTGTATGGGATCTCCCTCTTGCTGCAGTCCCATGGAAATATGCCTAACACCACAAAGAACTCTCACAAGGAACATGGGTTAGTACACAAAGCATAATGAACAATGCTTACCATACCATGGGATCACTTGATCCCTCTCGGTACATCTTGTACGCTTTGTGTGTTGATCACTTGATTCACTCTTTGACTTAGTCTTGATCAACCTTGTATCTTATCTTCTCTCTTCGTAAAGATGATGTCTTGAAGGTAATCATGAATGCTCACACAATCTCCTTCTTCAAGACATGCTTGCAATAAGCTCAACTCTCACATGACCAATCTTTGGATAAACCTTGAATACCACCTTGGTCATCATATAAACTCCTTGAAACCCAACATATGGACTTCAAGGAGTGCCTATGGACAAATCCTTCGAATATAAATCAAGGCAACCATTAGTCCATAGGGATGTCATCAATTACCAAAACCACACATGGAGAAATGTGCTCTTACACCTAGTATCCACTATGTTTTGAGATTAATGTTGCTATGACTTTGTTATGCTTAATGCTTGTCACCACGGCCCGAGTGCCATAATTTCAGATCAGAAACTATTATGTTTTCATGAATATAAGTGGATTTATGTCCTATCTTGCAGGTTGTATGCACCTAATATGTGTTATGGTTCGTAGACCCCAAGGTGAAAATAATTGGGATACTCTCTGATGATGATCGTAATTTGAGGAGGTCATGTATTCAATATGTGTTAATGCTTTGTTTTGGTTCTCTATTACAAGGAGACCCTTAATTATCGTTAGTTTTCATTAGGACTCCGTTGCCACGGGTTGGTGGAACAAAAGATGCCATGCAAATTCTTATTATAAGCATGTATGACTATATATGGAATACATGCATACATATGAACTCTGGTTGACTATATAACCAATTTATCAATCATATGAGCCGTGAAGACTGTTGTGTTCCAATACACTTGTGGTCATCGCATCTTCACCAGCACCATCTCATATCCAAACCCTAGTTCATCTCTTTTATCCAATCTTTGTCCCAAAACCTCAAATTGGCACTTGTAGTTGCTAGTAGTGTTGATTACATCTTTTAGTTGATGCTAGTTGGTTTATTTGGTGGAGGATTATATGTTCATATTGTTAATCATATATTTATGTCTGTTGATAGTGAACATGAACATGATTTGTGAGTGGTTTAGTTTGTTCTCGAGGTCATGGGAGAAGTCTTGTTATAAGTAATAATGTGAAGTTGGTTTTTGTTCAGTGTTATGATGATGTGTTATGTTGTTCTTCCTCTAGTGGTGTCGTGTGAACGTCGATTGCACGCCACATTACCATGCTTGGGCCTAGGGGAAGACATTGTGGGATTAGTAAGTAGATGATGGGTTGCGAGAGTGACATGAGCTTAAACTCTAGTTTATGCAATATTCCGTAAGTGGTTGATTTGGATCCATATGTTTCATGCTATGGTTAGATTTATTTTAATTCTTATTTCATAGTTGTGGATGCTTACAAGAGATGGTTATCATAAGTGGGTTGTTTGTTTAAGTAAGAACATCACCCTAGCGTCGGTCCACCCACATAACAAACTTATCAAAGCAGTGAACGTGAATGAGCTAAACATGATGAGGTTAACTAAATGAAATTCACATGTATCCTCAAGCACGCTTTGCTCACTATAAGAAGTACTTTTGTCTTGTCCTTTGCAATAAAAGGCATGGGCCACCTTGATGCACCTTGTTACTTTGGTTACTTGTTACTTGCTATGAAGTATCTTGCTACCAAATTATCGGTCACTACTACTTTACATCACTTGCAAAGAATACCTTGCTGAAAACCGCTTATCGACTACTTCCGCTCCTCGTGCGATTCGACACTCTTACTTATTGAAACGACTATGATTGATCCCTTATACTTGTGGTTTATCAATCACCGTCGTGTCTCGGTTATCGTCGATGCTAACCCGTTGACATAGCCGGTTAGTTAGCACTAATTACCCACCCACCCACACTGATATATGGGCCCTCCTAGATAATTGGCTTGCAAAATGTTTCAGTTAGAATAAATAACGCATGTTATTCTCTGTCTATGACATGTGGGACCATGTGTCAAGTTTGACTTTGTTGATTGCTGATGCAGTGCTGACATAGAGCTGACGTCATAATGACTTTTCTGGAGTTTAGGTGAATCTAAAATGATTTATTAAATTCACTAAATCGCCTAAACTCCGAAAAATAAAAAAATAACCATAACTCCAAATGAAATAATATATATGAAATTTTTCAAAAAATCCAATCTAATCATTTAAATAGTTGATAATTAATAAATACTTAAAGAGAAATGGTTGTTAATCAATTCATAAAGGGTTAATTATAAACTAAAGTGAATAATTACAAAAGTTTATGAATTATAACATAATTATAAACAACTCCTTAAATAATACTATAGATGTAATGAAAGTGATTTCCTGCTTTTAGAAAATATAAATATGAGTAAAGAAACCAAAATTAAACAACTAATAATAAGTGGGTATAAGTTAATTAAGTATTTAAAAGATGTAAAATTATATAATATCCATAATACCTTAGCACAATATTCTAACTTTATAAAAGTAACAAAAGGAATTATGATGAAGATTGTGAAACTCATAAATGACTTCCAAGTATTGAACTATAGAATCGTTAGGTAAAAACCTATTAACTATTTTTGGAGTCACACTAAAGAGTTACCCGGAGAGAAGAGTCATAAACATCTATTGCATTAAAAGCATGTTTGCCACGTTTCTCGAATGATGGTCTTTATCAGACTATATGCTTCTTACATAACCCAAGGAACCAACATTTCCACGAGTCTCAAGTTGCATTACCTTTTTGTGATCACGCAAGTTCATACTTGCATGCTTTTTGTTTATGCTTTCGCATAAGCATCTTTACAAAATTGTCTACATTCAGTATCTAGTTATTGCATTAAATAAAATTATATTATGTACTATCAAATCATTGGTGGGCAGTGGAACTCACGATGGTAACACGGTGGTAGCGCTTCATTGTACATGGCTTAATAAACAAAGTCAACAGACATTCCAACCTGGAGCATTGACCGCAGAGCCTGGAATGTGATGGGCGAGTAAATAACTTATCCTCATACAGATGTGCCCTCGCATAGGTTATCATCGTGGGGCCTCAATTAGTGAGCCAGTCTAGGGAGTTGTTCGTCCCGTCGGCTATGGGTGCCATTAAGACCCTTTCGACAGGGGCTCGTCAATCCTCTATCGCTAGAGCGGTGTAATCTCATCGGTCACAGGGCCCTAGAATCCCTAAAGCTACATGTTGATGATTTGGGGCGAAAGAGGGAATACCTCTCGAGCCATGGGCATGGTCATTGGTGAACTTGGAAGAGCAAAAGACTCGGATCTTAGACTCAGCCACACATCTTGGATGTGCAAGGTTACAGACCAGGCAAAGGGGCTAAGTTAATCACTCGTGGGTAAAGTACTGCATCGCTTCAAAGTATAATGAATTGTGGATCGTCACTCTTTGATATGGGAAAGATCTACGAACGTGGCGGGAAAGGAGTCTACGTGAGATTCGAACAACACATGAAGTCTGGTGACTAAATGTTTAAAATAAAACTTGATGCTCCAGATATGTTCTCAAAATCATTCTTGGGACCTATTTGGATGCACTAGTAGCTACAATGCATCTTCACCCCACAATATCTATGAACTCGTTGAGTACCTCCTATTCTCATCCTTTGTATTCTAATCCCTTTAGAATCCTTAAGAGGGAGAAACCAAAGGATCCCAAAGCAGATGCAGAGTTCTTCTACAAGATGCCAGGCATATCAAGTGGAACCAAAGGTGTCAACTATGTCATCATCGATGGAGCGAAGCAAGATGAAGAAATGCCAAATCATTAGGCATAGGCTAGTCATAGAAGTAACCTAGTCACGACAGTCGTGGACAAGGCTAGGATTACCAGATCATAGTTCATAGTGGTACTCTATATTTTGGTACCAGTAGTTTGAATCTTGTGGATCTTGTATGAACGAGTTTGTAATGTATGAGTTGGTTGTTTATCTAGTGTTAGTTTGACCCGCTATGCTCATGTTGTACAACTCTAAGGGATATAAGGTTCATGAGATAGTATCTCATGTGCGTTATATCAAAGGTTGGCATCCTACACCATGCAATTGTATGCTAGATCACCTTAATGCGCTAGGCGTCTGTGTTGGTGATATGAGAGGAAAATCGAGCATAGAACGTGCTTTTACCAGCGCATGGGAACCAACGTTGCACGTCCCATCCCATGCCAGCTAAGTCGGGCGCATCCCGCGCACCGGACCTAGAAAAATGACCCACCACATGTCGAGTAGCCCCCTCTGTCCACCCAGCTCCTAGCCATTACATAGGACACGTGCTCACAACACGCCGAGCTGGGTGCATGCGTGCCAAACTAGCGTGGGTGAAACACCTTTGGCTAGATGGCCCTCATGTCCGACTGGTATGTCGTTGCAACACCTAGCCAGACCACATGGGCAAAACAACCCGTCAGGGGGCTAACGAGTTGTGCGCACATGACTGCTCGATTGGTACAAGTGAAACAACCATACAACCGCGCCTACCTGGCTCATGCGAGCGAAACAACCCGACGCGTGCACCTACCTGGGTAGAGTGAGCAGCGCAACCTAATAGGTCATCATTGACAACCCGAACCGGCCTCACCAATCATGTTGGGGCAGCACACATGGACATGACCATTAAACACCATGAGATGGTGGCCCCAGTCGCGCCTACGACCCATGTATCATAGGCTATCGAGGAAACCTGGCCGAGGGCAGGGTGTCAGCGCTAATTGGATGGCGTGGAGCACACTAGGAAGCCACCACGTGAGGCCCTCGCGAAATGAATGACACAGAGAACACTCTCGACCATGAAGGCTCTTATAGGGCATGTATTCAACATCCTTTATAGGAGTAATGACCGTCGCTTTAGAGAAATTTATGACTACATGTGTAGCTATTTTGAAGTTGTCAAGGAGTGCCTTTACGTTTTTGGCGCGCGGAAGTGGTGTTTACTATGATTTAACGTGTCATCGGCGTATTGTAGGATGGGGCAAGGCATGTCGTTTTTTATTGGGCGTGAGAGAATTTCATTAATATGGTCAATCATTGAAGAATGTCTACAAATGATGAAAAAACTAGGGATTTTTATTTCTGTGCCCCTGGTTCCTTAGCTCTACTCATTCATCCCCATGCTCTTAACTTTTTCTCACTTTTCTCCACTCCCTTGCCCGAAACCCTCAGAACAGGTTACAACGGAAGTTGTCGTCGGGTCAATGCCTCTGACCGTTAACTCTGATAAGTGGGGCCTCTCCCGCGCATGCAGCTGACCACGATCGTGGGGTAGCACGTGTCCATGGGACTTGCCTGAAACATCACATCATATAAAGAGGGGCAACCACCTCCATCGCCCCTACCATCCCCCCAAATCCCCTCCCTGCCGCATCGTCTTCCTCTCCCCCATCGGCGTCGTCTTGCTCTCCTCCACTGCCTCCATCGCACCTTCTCGCTCTCCCCCACCGCATCCTCTTCCTCACCTTCATCGCCTCCATCTGTCCGATGGTGGACGCTCGTGGAGACGCTGGCGCAGCGCCCGGAGATGTAGTGGAGCTGTAGGGCGCGGTGACCGCGGATGAAGTGAAGGACGTTGGCGGCGTCCACGACGGTGCGAGGAAACTCGCAACCGCTGCAGATGTGGAGAAGGAGGTGGCGAGATCCACCTCAACGCTATGGAAGGTGACAGCGTCGAGCGGTGCAGTCCATCCCGATACCCCCGATGCGCAGTCTGGCGAGGAGCAGGAGGTATTTGCACTTGCTTTATGATATTATCTTGTAGAGTTAGTTGCATTGGTTAGATTGTGATTCATACGGTAGTTCAGATGGTTAGAGTAGTTGGTTTGACAAATGGGCCAGGGTTTTCTGTATTGGGGGGATTGGGGTTTTTGTACTAGGGTTTTTTGGATTACATTCTTTGCAAAAATGCTAGATAGATCTGTATGAGAGATAGGGATCTCTGTGCTTCAATGCTACACATATGTATGCTTATTACATTTTGTTTTTAATGCTCACAGATTGGGTTTTTTAATGCTACAGACATGTATGCTTATTAGATTGGGTCTCTATTAGATTTGTTTTTGAATGCTACTCAGATTGGGGTTTTGAATGTCATATGCCCAAATGGAATCCATTGATTAAGAAGTTATTTGATTCATTGGTATATAAATTTGTCCACAATATGTACCTATATTAGCTCTGTTGTTCAATGTGTGTGCAGGACAATGGAAGATGCAAATAGGATCATAGTATATTAACCCTATGATTAATGTAAAATGCATATCTAAATTTTCAATGGGATGTAATTGTATATTCAGGAGGATGATGGTTGGGGAAAAAAGAGGAAGCTCGACCTTACTGACTTCAAGGACCCGTACGATCCAGGGTATTGGATCGACCAAGAGTGTGAGGTAAGCCTGCTTGAAATAGATTGTTCATTTACCCTAGTTCCTTTGACATGGTGTATATGAAACTATAATGTATATATATATCTAAATTCATTTGTGTGTGCAGTACATCTCTGGAGAAGATGTGGATGTGGACAACTTGAAGTCCTTCAAAGCGAAGGAAGAGGAGAAGATCAGGGCCAAGGAAGATGATTACTACTACAAGAGCAGGACCAAAATTTGGCGCTGCCCCTATTGCACCACCAAGGCAAAGCCAAAGTTCGGTCGCTTCATTCACCTTCTAGCTCATGCAAAAGATGTAGCCATCCACGACAAGGACTACAAGATCAGGGGCCAGCATGCTGCCCTCGCGAAAGTCTTGACTCCCATTCCCAACTAATTGATGATGTGATGATGTGTTCTAATGTGAACTTTGTGTGTTTGGTTGTTTGGGAACTTTGTTTGTGAACTGGATGTGTTCTATGGATGGTATGGTACTATGTGGTCTTCTATATATGCATGTGGTTATCTATATTGCTTATTTGTGTGTTTTTAAATTTGTCTGCTATGATTTGTTTTAGTGTTTATTTTTCAAAGTTTAGGTACTGCAATGATCACACATATTGTTCCAGTGTTGCTTCACTGATCAGACATGCTGCAAAGAATAAGAAAAAAGAGCAAATAGTCCATCATTTATCAAATATTCCAATAACAGAGCAAAAAACAACATTTGAATGAAGATGTAATGATTTTTGTAATAAAGGAGTACAAAAATCAGTCTCGTGTTTTATAATCAAATGCATGCTTTTTCCCACCAACATGTCTCATTATTTGATGTTTTGAACTGACATTCGATAGGACGGTAGGCAAACTATCTATGTTTGTGTAGGAGATCATGTGTGCAAAATTTGAGGTGATTTACAGGAGGTGAACGAAATTTGAATTTAAGAAATGTGCTCCAAATGTGCTCCCAGGCTAGGGTAACCAGCCCATTTGTAATCAAGTTTTTTTTGACCTACTCTAAATGAGCCAAATGTTTTTTATTAACACCTACTCAATCTATATAGTGTAGATTTGAAGTCTCGCTATTTTTTAAATTAATCTTCATATTTTTACATTTTCTTTTGAAAAAATATGCTATAATATAAAAACTATTAAAAACACGTTTAAATTATGAAAATGGAAAACTAAGTTCAGATCCTTTTTATTCACTTTGAAATAAAGCTTTGGTGATTTAAAAAAAAAATCAAACCCTGTAGGTAACCCTACCTCCTCTCCTTGAACTCTATGAAATCTTGTACATGATAGCTCATATGTGTGAAGATTTTCTCATGAAAATGACGATAGACCAAGTTTAAGATTTTTTGCTTGGTAACATGTCACATAAGACAACATTGTGCGCAGGTTTTATATTTTTTTGATTTTTTTAAATTAATGGTGCTCATTTGACCTCTATCATGCCAGCTAGTTTTGTTTTCATGAAAATGACCATAGACCAAGTTTAGTATTTTTCCTCGTTAGTGTGTCTTATAAAATGACGAACGGCGAAGGTTTCATATTTTTTCGATTTTTTTAAAATTAGTTATGCTCAATCAACGCCTTCGAAACCCCGTTGACCAGCTCAAAACCCCACTAAACCCCGCGGGGTTTCGCCTAACCCTAGCTCCAAACGTCAGCCGTCCGATCATACCCTAGCGCCAAGCGACAGCCCTCAGATGTGGTCTTCTAGAAGGAATTCGGTGGGCAGGCTGCGTGCAGGCTCCGCGTCGTTGGATCACAAGGACGGCTCCGCATCGTTGGATCGTGGGGAAATCCGTGAGAGGCGATCCTATTGGTTGTGCTCGGTTGCTCGCCCACCACTGACTCCGTGAAAAAAATGGATCTTGTCCGTCGAATTGTTATTCGGCCCAAAAGGAAACCAAGCTCTGGTTGGACCGTCGAATTACGTCATTTTTTTGCATCGTTTGCTCTATTTTTTGTGAACGTGTTGGCTCTGTTTCTTGGTTGCATCATTTGACATTACACAACAATTGACATTGCGTAGAAAATTTAGTTCTTTTTGTTCTATACAAATGCAAAATGACCAAATTTATAAGGGCCAAATTTATTTTTATCATGCAAAATGGCCACAACTATTCAAAAATTGTCTTTTTTGTTCATATAGTATATTTTTGGGGGATTTTTTGACGCATTTGTTCATATAATATATATGACCACGGATTCCCACGCGTGCAATTAGCTTCTTTTTCTTCTTCTTTTCAAACCACCGTTTCTCATGTGTGTACACTTTCGATGCTGCCGTGGGTTCGAAAACGGGCTACTTCACATTTGACCCCGTTATTGCCACGGCCAAATAACACATAGCACTACGGCTATTTAAGCCACCATCTGCCTCTGCCATCCCTCATCCATCTCCCATCCTCTGCCATCTGCCCTTCTTGCTCTTCACCCCCTTCTCCTTCTTCTGCACATCCCTCAGCCATGCAGTACACCGGACCAACCTACCGCTTCCCACCCACCGTGCCGGAGAGGCTCTACCCTATCGGCATGTACGTTGAGCGCACACTACGTGTGTGGGCGATATCAAGGTGGAGGACCGCAAGGAACTTCACCGAGTTCTTCCTCGGGGCCGGCTATAGACACCTCCCGCGGGGATCTCCAACGATGTTCCGCATCGAGGAGGTCATCCAAAATGGGGCGGTGGTTGCTCTCCTTGCCCACTTCACCAACACATTCGACGCCTTCTACCTCCTCGGCCGGGTGTTTTGGTGTGGCTGCGAGTTCATCGCTTTCACCACCCACAACATGTTTACGGAGTACACCAACATCTTCCCCACCGAGTCGCGCATGCACACTCTTTCGTACCCCATCGACAACGCCACGGAGGAGCAGTGAAGGGCGCACGAAGGAGGAGCGAGGTGGAGAAGGCGGCGGCTAGAGCTCTAAACCCTCTATCTTTTTTTAATCTATGTTATGTTAATTAAGTTGTAATTGAACTATGTTGGAGATATGGGCTTGTTGGCCCTTTTATTAAGTTCTATTATTAAGTTTTCTATCTATTTTATTAGTAAGTTCTTGCTAGTTTGAACTATGTGATCGTGCTATGGGCTTGTTGGCCCTATCTACATATTTGTTGATTGTTTTCTTAGAGAGCTCGCTTTGTTAGTTACCACCTAGTGCATGCAGCCACAACGAAAAGGCTGAAACTAATCATAAAAACGATGCTCTAAATCGAGGAGACAAGTGTGCGAGAAGAGAGTAACCAGCAGCAGCGACCGTCACTACATCCGTGGCGGCTGGCGTGCACGAAAGCGGCCAGGTTAGTGCATCGTGGCGACACGCATCAGCGCATGCAGGCTCGGTCGACGCATCGTGGCGGCGCGCATCGATCCATGCAGGCAGGCTTGCTAGGTGCATGCATAGCAGGCTTCTATCGTGGCGACGCGTGCAGGCGATTTAATGCGAGGGACGGCCCAACAAAACCACGGCCCAATGAAACCACGATCAAACAGCGACACCGCCCAATGCAACCCCACTTGTTAGGTCCAACGGGTGACACAGTCCACCGTGGCCCCACTCGTCAGAGTTAACGGTCAAGCCATTGACCCGACGGCAACGTCCGTTGTGACCTGTTCTGAGGGTTTCGGGCAAGGAAGTGGGGAGAACTGAGCAAAAGTTAAGAGCGCGGGGATTAATGAGTAGAGCTAAGGAACCAGGGGCACAGACATAAAAAACCCAAAAACCTAAGATGAAAGACAATCACCTGCCAGAGCAACTTCTTACATTTGATCCAAGGATATGGGCTGCCACTCAGAAGCATATTAGTGGTGCCTATTTGTAAAAGATTTGGGATGGGAAACTCTTAAACAAAAGATTTATTTATCAAAGAAGGCCAACAAACTGCATCAATGTATTTTTGGAAATCAAGTTAACAATAATAGTTGGTGACTTGGTCCTAGCACATAGACGTAAAACGTTAGCGGTGTATAGGAAGTTTCATGAACCGGTTTTGCCAATGTGTGCACGTACCCAAGGCGCGGGGGAGGGGGTAACCTATTTCTGAACAACTTTGACATCCCCTTAATAGGAAAGTTCTTAAGTGAGATAAGTCGAAAAGCATCTGGAGTGTGTATCTCAACATTTTTGGGTAGTAGAATGATTACGACACGGTTTAGGAAGTAAATGTATGTCGATTGATTGTATAAATCTTGAAAAAAATTAAAGGAATTTGTCATTGAGAAGGGTTTGATGCTTCATATAGAAGTTTGGACCAAAACCAGCAAGATCATGTATTGCATTTTTGTCGATGGCAATGAAGGTATAAAAAACTTCTTCATCAGGGAAAGGCTCGTTGTGGATTCTTTGTTGTGGGACTATTCAGGGGTGCAAATCTAGTACTAGTGGAAAATTCTTCGAGAGTGTGAAGTACCAGAAGTGAGGAGTAATCTCTACTCGTAAAGGGGTAGTTGGTAGCTTCTTGCCTCGGTTTTTTTTTCGTCTGGTTTTTTTTCGTCTGGTTTTTTCATCCCGTCTCCCACCATTTCCTCCCATTGGTTTATTTTCTCCCTCTCATTAAAAAACCAAATCCACCATTAAAGCAAAAGATTTTGTTTTGTACTTTCTTTGGCAGGTGATGATTTGATTTAATCACATTAATTATAGGTAATTAAGAACTCCAAAAGCATACCGTATATGTGAGATCACATTACGAAAAAACAAATCCACCATTAAATTGGAAGATTTTGTTTTGTGCTTGCTTTGGCAGGTGATGATTCAATTTAATCACATTAATGATAGGTAATTAAGAATTCCAAAATCATACCATATATGTGAGATCACCTTCCGAGAAACCAAATCCACCATTAAAGCGGAAGATTTTGTTTTGTACTTGTTTTGGCAGGTGATGATTTGATTTAATCACATTAATAATAGGTAATTAAGAATTTCAAAATCATGTCATATATGTGAGATCACCTTTCGAGAAAACAACTCTACTCCTAAAGGGGCACTTGGTAGCTTCTTGCCTCGGGTTTTTTCGTCATCCCTCCCACCTCCCATCTGGGTTTTTTCGTCATCCATCCCATCTATAAACCCACGCATGTAACGCGGAAAAAAAGACCAAACCATGTAGCCATGCCCCTCGCACGAAAAAAGTGGACGAAAACTGTAATGATGCCCCCTCGAACCAAAAAACCCGGACGGACCGCCCGCTCGCACGAACAAGGAGTCACGGAGCGAGACCCCCCCTCACATCCCCACCCGCCCGTGCCCTCCACTTTGTTCCCCCATCTCCCCCTTCACCGCCGGCCCCTTCTCCCGCTCCGCCGCTGCCCCTACTGCTCCCCGGCCCGACCTCTTGTCCGGTCAGGGCGGCAGGAACAGCTCCACCTCCCCACTCCCCCATGCGACAACATCGCCAAAGCTTCTGGCAGAACTTCCGTCCCCACCACGGGCGGCCGCCTGATCCCGTCCGCGCCGCCACACCAAACAGGCGAGGAGTACTCCCACGTGACGGGAAGGTGCATGGACCTGGATGTTAGGGAGTCGCTGGCGGAGGACAGGGTGAACGTGAACGGCGGCGACGACACATTTTGTCTGGGTTTCGTCGGTGTGGGGAACCTGGCCGAGAGGATCGTGCGCGGCATCACGGCGTTGGGCGTCCTCCCGGCCTCCGCCGTCCGCCCCGCGCCCCGCAGCCCCAGCGCGGCGCCGCCTTCGCCTCCCTCGGTGCCACCATCCTTGCCTCCAACACCGAGGTCCGTTACTCCTTCCCCATCTGATTGACCCCACCTCCCTCCGCTCAAAGCAGCCAAGCATCTATGTATGTCTATCGCACGTTCATGCCTGACAAACACTATGTGATGTTTGTTCCTTCTTGTTGATGATAGTGATGTGATCGTCATCTCCGTCAAGCCCTAGATTGGTAAGTGTACCAGGTAGTATTTTCAGCCTGTGAAGTCACTCAGTTACTAATGTGTCACTGAGGACTCAGACTTAACAATTTGGCCTTTTGATTTGCGTGCTTATGAGATTATGCATATATGAAATTGCAGTGAAATAGGTTCTGGTTGAGCTCAAGCCCTTGTTGTCTGAAGAAAATCTCCTGGTCTTCATTGCCGTTGGCATCAAGATGAAAGATTTACAGGTCAGTCAGTGTACATTCATGGCCTATCCAACTTCTCAAACTTTAATTTTGGTTAAACTACCCTTCATAAAAACTGTAGAGGTGGAGCGATGCACCATTTTTTCTCCAGCACGTATGCCTGGGGTGAACGCCTGTGACCATCTTGGGGTGGGTGCCCGAGGATGTGTATATTTATGTTGATAGTTGTCGAGGATTTGTGAGGTGTCATGTGTGTTTGTCATGGCCCCTTTGCTAAATTGGATGTTCTCCTATACTGCTATTGCATATGTAGAGAGGTCTGGTGCAGCGAGTGGAGGAGGATCTCGAGCACATATGCCCAGGAGGAGGAGACAACATGGTGCTTGGTGCGCACGCTGGCATTCTACTAGACCTACCTTGGTGTACTTCCAACTTCCAACTTACAGGAGAGGGAGCAATAATTCTGATATGTTACATCGACAACTTCCCACCAGGGTAAAGGATCCCATTCCTGTTTTTATCCTATCTGATCTTTATGGTAGTTCCAACATTGGTGTTATATGATTTTTTTGAGGAAACAACATGATACTGGAACTGATGTGGGACTTTGATGAGTTGGTAGGGGTTCTCATTTGTCAATCTTTAGGTAACTGGCATAGTGCGATGTACTAAACAATTTATGGCAGGGATATTCACTCTGGATTAGTCAGATTTGTCATCGTCGAACTTATCCTCTCAAATACATCAGTAGAAGTTCATCTCTGTTTTCCCTCCATGACGTAACTTTATTTTCGTAGATACATTTTTCTCTCTGTCTTGACTTAGAAGTTTAAGCTCAGGCTTCAGAAGCTTAACAAATTGTATGCAGACATGGCCATGCAAAAAGAATTGAAGGTGCGCTTTTATGGTAAATTGAAATATATTTTTCCTTTGGTCAAATTTGTATAGTATTTTTGATTAGTGAACCATATATGTTATGTTTGTTGTGTTTCAGATCCTGTCAGTTAGTTCAAGCAACATGATTGTTTCTTACTCATGGTCTGTAAATTGTGGGACTATTGTTTATTTTTGTGATGTACTAGAATGAAATTGGAATGTGAGTCTAGACCAGGGAATTACTGCCTTGATTTCCTGGAGAATCCAGACTACTTTTTTTCATTATCTGCAGGTAAAGAAGTTCGAGAAGAACAAGGCGTCTTGCAAGCTTCTATGTTGCATCCCTGTACAACCAATTTTTTTATTGATTTATGCTCTTTTTCATTTCTTAACTACAATTATGGTGTGGTGATCTAAAGCTATTTGGAAGAGCTCACGTGCAAAGATGCTACAGAGAGATCTGATGCAACAAGCGACTCTTATGTGGCTGCCTTGCTTTAGATGCTAAGAAGAATACAATAATCGTACCTTTCCTGATCAAAAGGCTCTCATCTCCCTCACTTTGTTTGCTGTAATAAAAAATCTACCATCTTCATTTATACTTTGTGTTACTTAGTTTGAGTTGTCTTTGGTCAGCTGGTTATGTGTTTCATTGTGGATTATTTTGGGTGCAGCAAATTTTTTTGGGTACATACCTTGATGGTTTATTCGTAGTACTAAGAGCCACCATTGCAACCTGAACAAGGTTTGTGAGCACCTTATAGCTTAATCCTTGTGTATAGATTCTACAAGCAGAAGTCATCCACATTGCTGCGAGCACTCCCTGTTCCTCACAGCGGGCCTGCTGGAGGCCGTGGATAGCACTCTGGACATTGTGGAGATCTTCGGTTGTACCACCTTGATGACAGGTGCTCTGAACCATGAAGTGATGCAAGCCGCCTTTTTGATTGTTTACCGCACAAGATGTGTCAACCATATTTTTTTGTTCACAATATTTTACAATGAACTGCAGTAATGGAGCATTGCTTCAGATTTTGGTCGGGAGCTACTTCATTAAGACAAAAGATAAATCTGACTTAAAAGGTAAATAAGCTTTGGGATTGTGTACAGAAAAGGTTGATTTTTTCCTCTTGTACCAACTGGCCACTGACTTGCCTTTAAGCGATATTTAGAAACACACATGTTCCTGATCATAATATTACATTTAAACGATTATAGTGATTTTACTTACTTCATTACTTTTATGCTTTTTGTTCACTGATTTGTAGAGTACGTACATGGCATGAAAAGGAGACGGGGATTAAGAGCCAAGGAGAAGAAGAGAGGAGGCAGGAGGAGGGGTCACTTATCTCTGCTGAAACTGGACCGGGGTGGATTGGGCGGCTGAATTGATATAACTTTTCTTAAAGGATAATATCCTGATTTTATGTTTTCCCGGATGCGCTGACAATGGTTTGTCTATTCTACTGTTCTTCCAGGAATAATTTCTATTAGCTTGAATGAAGAGACCATTATAGAGGGAAGCGAAACCAGAGGCATTATCAGATGTGCCGCTGGAGGCAATGATGGTGCTTAGATGGGAGCCGGACAAACATAACGATGGTGCTAAATAATCTTGTTGTTATGCAGGTGAATTAAAAAAAATCAAACATGTCTATGTTCTTTTGTTTGGACTAACCTTTTCACTCTAGAATCTAGATTTCAATCACCGTGGTCATTTCTTATCCAATGACATAAAGTTGGTCTAATTTCTATTTTTACATTCTAAAACAACATATGGGAAACAAAAGGAGAATATGTATATTATTTGGGCTTCCCCGTAGTTGCCATTTGTTCTTTGATTGTTTACAAATTTAAATCCTGCATAGAAGTTTTAGGAACTTCTGTTGATGTGTTCACAATAATTCTATATCTACTTATAGTCACATATGAAATATGAAGAAAAGCATGTAAAAAGACAAAGTGTTTTTAACTGGTTGTTGTGTACAATCACTCGAGCTCCAGTTACAAAAAGAGAAGAAAAGAATAAAAAAACTGAAAAGCTTACCCGTGAAATGCTAGACCCAAAGCTTGATGATCCTGAAGGAAACTAGATGGCAGTGGTGGCCCAGAGAAGAGGATAAGCGGGGATGCGAGGGACTGATGTGGACGGTAGAAGGGAAGGAAGGGGAGGGAAGCTTCGTCAAGAACTATGCCCATAGTTTGATGTCACACTGCATTGCAACTCTTGTTAGATCCTAGAGAATTAGTATGATTTTGGGTGCTGGAAGAAGCTGGCACTCTCATGGACATGTTTGTCTAAGGGATTAGAATTACCCCATTCATGATTTTTAGTTCATTAAATATCCTAGGTTTCATTTTGCCTCAGTTTCCTCTTGGGACGTTGGCCCTGAGGTGCGAACTCTGTGTACCCATGTGGATGTAAGGAGTCCATGCCCCAGTTATCTCTCACACGCCCTGGTGAAGTAAACAAGAAGGTCGTGCTTGTTGTGGTCATAAAGGCAATCGAGAGGAGGGATAACCATACTGGCAGTAACAACGACGAGTAGGGTAGGTGGGATGAGTGGGGCAAATGTGAAAGTCAATGGTGTTAACCCTCCGGTGGCCGCTACACTCGGAGAAGGTAGCGGCGCTACGGTGTGTAGCAGGTCGCGTCGCCGTGTTGGTCGCCCTCGGCGGGATGGGATCGATGGCGTGGTAGCGCGACTGTCCTTGGCATGACTTAGCTAAGGTAGAAGATCAAGCCCGACGATGAGGGTGTTGTCCCACCTCCTTGCTAGGCTACACAACTATTCCCAAGGTTTTCCAACCAGATACAAACACGTCAACTATGTGGCTAGAATTAATCAAGAGTTGTGAGCCCTTCTACATCTCATGTCCAGATCCTCAACGATAATTTTTTCATCAAATATATAAATAACAACTATGTGGCTGGAATTAATCAAGAGTTGTGAGCCCTTCTACATCTCATGTCCAGATCCTCAACGATAATTTTTTCATCAAATATATAAATAACACAAAATTAGGTCAATACAATATCGTTCAGAAATACAAATTTCATGTTGGTAGAGAAATTGGTTAACAAAATCAAAAGGAATATGATATCAAGGAAAATGCCTTAGATCTTAAAGGGACAACAAAGATATGTCGCCCCTTGGGAGTGAGCGAATGGGATCTCCATCTTTCAATATGAAATCGCTCCATCGGGGACATGTTGGGTTGGAGGTTTTTCTATCCTGGGACCAATGAATCTCAAGGAATAGGAATTGAGTTGTGAGGAATTCAACAATGCACTCGAAATAAAGCAACCCGACTTGAATTCTAATATATCGAAATGGCAACACTTATTTCCGCCAGTTATTCCAACGGACATGGACGGGTAAATTTATATATTTCATTATCATAACATTCAAATATAAACATTTATTTTATTTATCACTATATTCAAGATAATTTAATTTATAAAATTGCAGGGGTATGTGTGACTATTTTGTTGAGCAATCTATGCTCGTGGAATGGTAAAGAATTGGTTTGTCCTGTTTGCACGATGGGTATTCTTCGTTACATATTTTTGAGGCCTTCAACATGAAATATTCGTGTTAACTAAATATATTGCTTGGGCACGATGGGTATGAGTTGGTGAAGAGGTTTATATTGTACTTACTCAAATATCGTTCGAATAAAGCTAAAAACAACATTTCTGATATTGTGCGAGAATTTCTTAAGCGCATCAAGTAGACCTTAATTTGTTTGAGATTTTTAGTTGGATAATCGATCTAGATGTATACATTGTCAAATTGTCTTTTTGTTATTAGTTTATATTGTAAGTGAAGTGGACTTTAATTATGAAAACAATTGTGCATGTGTTATTTTTTCTCTACATGTAAAATTTAACATACATTATGCTTATCCAACTCCAGCAAAATATTTCAAAAGCCCGTGACAACGCACGGGCGTTCTCCTAGTTATTATTAGTATTTTAATTTTTAATTCATTGGTGAAGTAGAGGCACGAAAGTAGCATGCGTTATCGTTACCATCTAAGGCAAGCCTAACCTTCCCACGTTGAACCTAGTGAATATTCTTTTCACATATTGTTTGTATGAGCGCTTCGATAACAATTCGCCTAAGAGCCAATTCAACACTCAAGAGGAAACAACTCTCTTCAATGGTGTCAAGAATTGTAGTCAACATTTTTGTAGTTATTTGCTTTTGAGTTGATAGCAATAGAGAGTTTTTGCCAACGCTTTAGCACGATGAAGAGAGAGAGATTGTTGAGGGGTACAATCTAGTAGTGAAAAAAAGTCCAGAATGATGTGAAGCCCCAAGTCCCAACACTAAGAAGTAATAATTAGTGAGTATTTTAATTTTTCATTCACGGGAGAAGTATTCCTTTCCATCATGCATTAGAACTGATATTTTATTTCTCCATAATCCGGAGGAAGTAGAGGCATGCAAGTAGCACGTGTTCTCATCACCATCTAAGGAAGCCCTAACCTTTCGACGCTGAACCTAGTGAATATTTACTCCATGTATTGTTCGTTGGAGCACTTTGGTAATAACTCGCGTAAGAGCCGGTTTGAAAGGAACGGTATGGTCGACTAGAGGGGGGGGGGGGGTGAATAGGCGACTACAAATTCTTAACCTCTTTTGCAAATTTTAGGTTCAAAAATAAAGTAGGTTGTCTAGATATGCAACTAGGTGAAAAACCTATATAATTATATAAAAAGCCACCCAAGTAATAAATGCAGGTAAGAGTAAACACACCTTGCACAAAGTAAAGGCATGAAGTAACCGCAAGTGGAATCGATGGAGACGAGGGATATGTTGTGGGAGTTCTCTCCTTTGGGGTGGGAACGTCTCCGTTGGAGAGGTGTGGAGGCACAATGCTCACCAAGAATCCTTAGGACCACCTTATTCTCCTCACACCCTCGCATAATGCAAGGTGTCATGAATCCACTAGCGGTGCCCTTTAAGGAGGCAACCGAAACCTTTACAAACAAGGTTGGGCTCTCTTCACAACTTAATTGGAGGCTCCCAACACCACCACGAAGCTTCACCACAATGGAATGTGGCTCCCAAGTGACCTCTTTCATATAGGATACACCCAAAACCCAAGAGTAATAAGATCCACAAGTGAAGGTATGGGGGAATCAATTTTCCTTTGGTGGAAATGTAGGTCTAGGTTTCCTCCCTTAGTCCTCGCATATCAACAAGTGTGGTTAACTAGGGAAGGAGATCGGTCAAGAAATAGCATATGACATTAATGGAGGAGAGAGAGAGAGGCAAGAGGTAGGTGGGAGGGGGAAGAACCACCTCGTTTAATAGTGTTGAATGGAATCCAACTGTCATGTGCAAACCCGCACAAGGGCGGTACAACCACCGGGGCCAGTGATACAACCGCCCTAGGCAAGTCTGCCCATTTTGCAGAGGCGGAGTGGTGCAACCACATGGTGCCACGGTTGCACCGGTTAATAGATATAAACCGAAACAACCAGCCGACCACCGCGTGGTACCACACCCAAACTTGAGTGGAATCGCCCTACTTGCGGTGCCAATCCAGCAGTCACCGTGGCCACTCCACAAAGAGAACGATACAACCAGGGCTACTTGCGGTACAATCACTCTAGGCAGGTTTTCCTGCATAGGTTGGATAAGAGACTCTCTTCTCTAAACTGAAGGCTATATGTGGGTGCAATATTTAGTTGTGTATGTGCTTGATTCACTTGTACCTCCCAAAGTGGACCCCTCTTAATAGTACGGAATTCCTACGACCAAAAGAAATAAAACACACCGAAAATGTCGTCTTCGCTCTTTTCCATTCGGAGGGGTGCCCAACTGTCTTGTGCCATAAAAAGCATACTTATGTAGCTTAGAGACACGATTAGTCCGCAAATTACACCGTCATCAACACCAAAACACTTAAGGCGGGAAATGCCCTTACACCGTTCAACTTGCGAGATGGAACAACTCTCTACAATGGTGCAAGAATGGTAATCAACATTTTCTAGTTGTTTTCTCTCGTGTTAATAGCAAGAGGGAGTTTTCTCCAACCGAGAGAGAGAGAGAGAGAAAATTGAGGGGTACAATCTAGTAGCGAAAAATTTCATGGAGTGTGAAGTTCCCAAAGTTAGGAGTAGTAGTTAGTGAACATTTTGATTTTTTAGGAATTTTTTGATTTTTGATCCATGAGAGAAGTATAACTACCCATTACGCACTCAAAATGAGATTTTATTTCCGTGTAACCCAACAAAAGCAGAGGCATGAAAGTACTCAAACGAGATCCTTTGACTTATCAAGGGATGTCAAGGTAGCTACAGTAACCTAACATTCTTTCCTTGCAGTTCCATAATATATCAACAATTTATCAACAATAATTCGGATCACTAATCCATAATATATGGTAATATGTGAACAATGTTGTCTATTTGATTTTCCTTCTCTACTTTACATACAGAGGTCACTGTAGCCACCTAATTTTCCTCCTAAACGTAAGAGGATCCACTTACGAAAGTAGTGCATGCTCTTGTCGCCATCTAAGGCAACCCTAACCTTCCTACTTTGAACACAATGAATAATTTTTTCATGTATTATTCGTTGGAGCACTTTTGGTAACAACTCGCCTAAGAGCCAATTCAACATGCAAGAGGAAACAACTCTCTTCGATCGTCTCAAGAACGGTAATCAATATTTTTGTGGTTGTTTTCTCTAGCGTTAGTAGCAAGAGAGATAGCTTTCGTCAATGCTTTAGCTCCACAACGCACGCGAGAGAGTTTTGAATGTAAATGGGCCGAATCTGAGGCTTGTTGGACTGTCATCCCGTCATCTGTCCTGTAGGCCCACCTATTTTCAAATCTAAAAAGCGCGGGACGAGGGATGGATGCGTTTACCGATATCAAAAGCGGGACGTGATCAAAGACTAAGCGAGTTAGTGACGAGCCCGTAGAGTTAGGAAATAAAAGATCTCATGCCAACTTAATATCACTCGGTCAATTCTTTCTAAACTTGCAGGTCTTTTGTTGGACCACACAATTTTTTCATTGACCCACGACAGATAAATGAAAGCTAAATTATTTATACGTGTGTATTGAGAATGTTTGCTTCTGACTCCCAAAGAAACGTGTTGCTCTTGTATGCATGTTCTCCTTAGTTCGAAGTCTCTCATTACATCCAAGATGATTTTTTTTTGAAGAGGAGAGAATGAAAGGAGCAAGCTCCACAAGGAAGCCCGATTTTAAAGCATAATTTATTGACGCGTAAATGATGAAGATGTCTATGGAATGGTGGGAGGCTAAACACGTGACAATCGTTGTTTAGGTACCATTAAATACATCGCGAGGCATATTTTATATTGTATTTATTTCATATTAAATGTCGATATTTTTCTCAATAAACCGCACCAAACTTTTTACGAGGTTTGATTTTAAAAAGTCTTTCTATTTTGAAAAAAAACTCATACATAACATATCACGGAACGGAGTGAATACATTTGGTACAAATACATACGGGTATATATTCCACCTGAGTACGGTTATGTTACGTAGATGTACGGTGAGACCATCGTGCTCGAGCCCAACCTCCTTCCCTTCCCCCGCGACGCCCCCCTCTTCTTCTTCCTCCCCTTCCCTCGCTTTCACCTCTTACGAAAGTAGTGCATGCTCTTGTCGCCATCTAAGGCAACCCTAACCTTCCTACTTTGAACACAATGAATAATTTTTTCATGTATTATTCGTTGGAGCACTTTTGGTAACAACTCGCCTAAGAGCTAATTCAACATGCAAGAGGAAACAACTCTCTTCGATCGTCTCAAGAACGGTAATCAATATTTTTGTGGTTGTTTTCTCTAGCGTTAGTAGCAAGAGAGATAGCTTTCGTCAATG
This sequence comes from Hordeum marinum, assembly GCA_022496015.1. Taxonomy (NCBI): domain Eukaryota; kingdom Viridiplantae; phylum Streptophyta; class Magnoliopsida; order Poales; family Poaceae; genus Hordeum; species Hordeum marinum. The sequence continues at coordinate 247,977,087 of CM039676.1, read as the reverse complement.
CTTTAGCTCCACAACGCACGCGAGAGAGTTTTGAATGTAAATGGGCCGAATCTGAGGCTTGTTGGACTGTCATCCCGTCATCTGTCCTGTAGGCCCACCTATTTTCAAATCTAAAAAGCGCGGGACGAGGGATGGATGCGTTTACCGATATCAAAAGCGGGACGTGATCAAAGACTAAGCGAGTTAGTGACGAGCCCGTAGAGTTAGGAAATAAAAGATCTCATGCCAACTTAATATCACTCGGTCAATTCTTTCTAAACTTGCAGGTCTTTTGTTGGACCACACAATTTTTTCATTGACCCACGACAGATAAATGAAAGCTAAATTATTTATACGTGTGTATTGAGAATGTTTGCTTCTGACTCCCAAAGAAACGTGTTGCTCTTGTATGCATGTTCTCCTTAGTTCGAAGTCTTTCATTACATCCAAGATGATTTTTCTTTTTGAAGAGGAGAGAATGAAAGGAGCAAGCTCCACAAGGAAGCCCGATTTTAAAGCATAATTTATTGACGCGTAAATGATGAAGATGTCTATGGAATGGTGGGAGGCTAAACACGTGACAATCGTTGTTTAGGTACCATTAAATACATCGCGAGGCATATTTTATATTGTATTTATTTCATATTAAATGTCGATATTTTTCTCAATAAACCGCACCAAACTTTTTACGAGGTTTGATTTTAAAAAGTCTTTCTATTTTGAAAAAAAACTCATACATAACATATCACGGAACGGAGTGAATACATTTGGTACAAATACATACGGGTATATATTCCACCTGAGTACGGTTATGTTATGTAGACGTACGGTGAGACCATCGTGCTCGAGCCCAACCTCCTTCCCTTCCCCCGCGACGCCCCCCTCTTCTTCTTCCTCCCCTTCCCTCGCTTTCACCTCCTTTCAAACCCTAGAAACCAATTCCCCAAACCAAAACCCTAACCCTAGGTCCTTCCACCGCCTCCGCCTCCGCCCCCGCCTTCCCACCGCCCCTCGCGGCTCCCGCGGCCTCGCCCCCCCGCCCCCAGTTCCGCCACCACCACTCAGCCCTCGCGGACCTAGGGTTTGCGCGCCCTCGAGCCGGAGCCCGAATCCCGAGCCCTCGCGAGGGCGTGCGTGGCGCGTGCGGCTACGAGGTGGGGGACGGAGATGAGATGAACCTGCGCAGTGGTGGTGGCGGCCATGAGTAGGCTCTCGTTCCGGCCGCGGCCGCTCGACATCCACAAGAAGCTCCCAATCCTCAAGTCGGCGCGGGACTTCGAGGACGATGACCCCACGGTTGCAGCGTTCGCCGCGGCGAGGGTAGGGGTTCTGCTGCGGCACTCTGGCTCGGAGCTCACTGCCGCCGCTGCTGCCACTGACGGCGAGGTAATTTAATCAACTGACAACGTTTCAGTTGAACGTGCAATCATATGAACTGTCAATGTTTGGTAGCTCGCAGAGTTTTCTTTCTAGGTTAGCTGTTGGGTGTTGTTGATTTCAATCCAATTAGCATGTTGATGAATTCAGCTTTATACCATGCCCAAGAACCATGTCGTGCTCTGCTTCTGCATGTAATCCATAGGAAAACCCTTATCTTGAGTTCTTAATAAGTTATTTCTGTAGACATTGTAGTACGACTTCCGACATCATACTGCTGCTCTGGCCTCGTCAAATTCTTTGTCTTTTGAAGTTTTGACTGTCGAGACGACTTGTCCCAGTTTGAATTTTGTAGCGTATATGGTTGTTGGTAAGGTGTCTACTTTACATTGATATATCATCCTACCATGTCATTTATTGCTTCAAAAGCAGCTAAAAAGCCAGTGAATGCAGGTTATGTTACATGATCCGTAATGATATCTTGTTTTATTATTTTATCAGTTTATGTTCTCAGTTATCCTATACCATCTCTATACTGCTAGCGGCATCGAGGTGTGCGTGCTGACACCACACCACACCATACTGCTGCTTTCTGTATATCAGCTACCACGCAACACTGCACCATATCACATGGGTGCATAATTGCTTATATTTTGTGATTTGAAAATCTAATTTGTGTCTCCACTAATGATAAATCCGAGAACATTTATACATATTATTATTTTGGGGGTTGTGCTGATCAAAACAATTATTGTTACATCACTTTGCAGGGAAATTCAACTCCCAGTAAGAAGAATGCTCAAGAAATACCAACACCACAGTTTGATGATGTGGAGACCTATGATAGGGATTACACTCGCACCTTTGCACAACCATCGTGTTATATACGAGGAAGAGGAGGTTTGTTTCTTACTGCTATTATGGTTTATGTTGACAATATTTTATTGATGAACTCTATTTCTAAGAATGATTAACCTATGCAGCCAGAGCTGATATCGGTGAATTTGTTGAGTATGACTTGGATAACGAAGATGAAGATTGGCTTGACGACTACAACAATGAGCGGAAAAATCTTAATCCTGAAAAGTAAGAAAATGCTACAGATCTAATAAATCGCTCTGCTGGTTATGGTTTGCATTTTGGTTACAGTTAGACATGTACGTTTTGGAATCTAGAATGAAAGAGCAAGAGTCCAGAATCCTGTTCACAGTTATATTTTTAGTAAGAAACCTTTGATGAAATTTTGGTTGTCTCGGTAAGTTTAACTAGTAAAGGTTTAGATGATACATTTACCATTTTATTATTTTTGCCTTATGGAGCGCATATGTTTTGCTACATTTTAAGTGAAATCTCATATTACAGGTTGGAGGTCCTCTTATTCAAGTTGGAAATTTTGGACCACAAAGCTCGAGAAAGAGCAGGAGCCATAACACCAACTTTCGTAGGGCCTGTTCCAGTCCTCTTGCAGCTCGATGTTGCTATGGAGGTAAAGCGGCATGCCTAGACCTTGCACAATGGCTTTAGGATGTTATGCTAAAATGGGAGCAAGGGAATTATAAATTGATGCACTGACGTATATGTGCAGTATTTTGCGATGGAGATTGTACTTGTTATTATAACATGATGCTAAGTTTCTAATTGTATAGCTTTGTCAACCTACTAAAAACCTTCCCCATCTGTTACCATCATTATTAATTCTGAGACATCGCCAGTTTATTTTTTCCGTTTTTTATATGGCAGAAATGCCAACTTATCATGTCAGTTGAATCAAGGCATTTTTCCTAAGGACCCCTCATGCTAGCTTTAGCACACGTCTCACACTTCTCTTTAGTATCAAATGTGACTAGTATTAACCACTTTGCTGCTATACATGTCAGACACACTTTCATAGCTCTAGTATATTTCGTATGTTCTGTACCTGTGTAAGCCATCTTGCTGTTGGCAGTAGGTTACTTGGTGGGAGTAATTCGCGTGAGCCTTATTTTTTTTAATTTGCCATGTTCCATTAAAAAACTGACATTTGTAATTACGCCCGTTTTTTTATATCTGTTGGTTGTCGTCAAAAAAATGAACTTGACAATTTCAGTATCCTTATGTGTCCATCTCTGTTGTCTTATGTTGGTACCGAGGGTAAATGTTGCACTGCTGCATGAACATACACGTGCATGCGCAGAATAGCTAAGGTGTAAGCAATGTCTGCTTGCGTCATTTATTAGTATCAATTACTTCTTGTACAGGTTAAATTAACACATTACAATCTTTTAAGGGTAAGCATGATTTGCTAGTGCAATTAACTTAAGACTCGCAGCCCATAGTCCATGGGTCCAGTTGACCAGAGAGGCAAAATAATATATTGCTATGCTATTATATGGTTGGCAATGGCATTTTCTCATACATTACACTGCAGGCTCTATGCCTTTCTCCATCTCAGTTAATATATTGATGAGAATTTGCTCATGATTGCTGAAACCTGCTTGTGTGGAGATCACATATGATACTTATCTGGAAGGATTTCAAGACATTGCAATTAATTCTCAATAAAGTTATTGCATTTTTTGTGGTTTAGGCTTTTGTCTTATCAAGGTACCTGGAAGGGAACCAATTTTCCCTTTCATTAGTTTTGCAGTCTTGTTGTACGGTTGTTTCCTACAGAGTGTCTGCTTACCAAGTGTTTCTCTGTGCAGGCTTTGCAATATTTATCTGTTCGGTATGCTGTTTTCCAAGCTGTATATAACTATTGGAGAGCTAAGGTAGTCTCCACTGTCAAAATACATCATATGGCCTTACCTTTTAAATGCTGTAACATGGCTTGCTGTCAAAGTCTGTCATTTATATTTATTTATTTTGCATATCTGAGATTTTCTTGTACTACTTTATTTAGATTTCTCAATCTCATAGAAAATAATACCGTAACTTAATTATGTTTGCTGCATTCGGTATGCTTACTGCTTCTTTCTTTTATTAGAGGGAACGGTGGCAAAAGCCTATTCTGCGGCGTTTGCAGGTTAGCTTACTTTATTTAAAGTGATTGACTGTGATGTTTCAGTATTGTTTTAATGCTCCAGGTGTTGGTAGATTTTCTTTGTATGTGGACGCTGTTTCTACCGACTGATAATATATCATAGATTCTAGATGTGAAACGTTCTTTTCTTCTGTGTGTATAATATAACACAGGGTATGATATATCTTAAATCATTTCACCAGACTTGTAATCATGTTAAAGCTATTTCAGTCAATGTATCTATAGATGATTTCTAAGATAGTTTACACGAGTTAAATTAGATTCTTTAGTGAAAATCAGCTGCAAATCGTAAGAATATTAGTTCTTAGTGCAGTAGCATTTGCCAGGTACATGTTCAGAGCAAGATAAGTTTGCTATGATGTCCTGACAGCCTTACATTTCTATCTGAGGAGCTATTTCTACTACATGCAGTCATGCATACTCTCAGAATGAAGCTCCCCATCAAATATATGGAAAGTTCTGGTATGCTTGCTTTTTTGTTGCACGGCTGCTGGCTGACTGTAAGGCCCAAAGCCATGGCCATGACACCTACGCATTTTGATCAGACATGCTCTTTTCGATTTCATCCCTTTGATCAGTTTTAGGGATGGTATGAATAGGGCTAAGCCAACTTTTATTCGTCACTGTTTCACCCTGTTCATCCAATCAAGCAAGGAACCAAGCTGGATGGCCCCAATCTATCCTATCTACCTTTGTTCCCCGAACCAAACGAAGTCACAACATCTATGCAAGATTTGGCTATTCTTTCACATCTGGCATTTATTTGCCCATAAGCAGATGCTTCAGTTTGCTGTGTCTTTGACTTATTGAACCAGGTGAATTGGCCAGTTAATCATTGGGTTCCTTGCACAACAAAGCTAAAGCCACTGGTGTCCCTTAGTGTAATTTGTTCTAGGGGTTTAACTGGATTCACCCAAAGCAGTGTTAAGGGCTTATCTATGAAGATTTATAGTTGGACTTGTAAGCTACCAGCCCAAAAAGTGTGCTCAACAGAAAAGTTTTTGCCAAGCTAGTTTTGTTGGGGAAAGTGTCAGTCTTATCATATTATGGTTCTGTTACATTACTATTGACTAATTTACTTTTCGTTTTCTGAAGCCTCCTCCGCCGGTGAATGATACAAACCCATATAATGTATTCAGACCAAGAGAAAAGGCCCATCGTCTTCATACAAGAAGGGTGAGTGGCTTCAGGCCAGAGTTTGTTTGAACACCTACCTTTGGGGGACAGCAATTACTGGAGAAACGTTTTTTTCTTGTATAGCACCTTCGTGCAATCATATTTCTCTTGTGTATACGTAATATTTGCTTCCTTCTCCAGATGCAAAGACGAGAAAATAATATCCAGTCATTCGAAAAACTCCGCCTGGTAAGCTGCATTTAGTTTCTTGTGGTCAGTTTTTCGATTGTGTTTCTCTGTTCCTGTACATCTTTAGTTGATAAATGTGTGAAATTTTGGCTATATAATGATGGAGGAAGCTTATAATTACACTGTCCAACTATGATGATTTTATTAAATGACATCATGTGATTCCCTCCATGATCAAACTATTAATTATTTCTTTGCCAACATTTCTCATGTCAAAGTAGTTCTGCTCTAAGATATTTTTTTGTTGCTGCTATGCGAATAATCTGCTTTTAATGATTATGAGAATCTTGCGCGCAACCGTTTAAATGAGACCAAAAAAGGAAATCCATGATTTTTGTAAATAGTTTCATGTTAATGCAAACAGCACTGTGTTTTTGACGCCTGGTTTTGCGAGAAATTTAAATGATGAGATGATAGGATCACTGTTCTCTTCTGCTTGCTCTGTCAGTTTCTTGGGATTTGGATAGCTGCTGCACATCTCATGCTATGTTCTTAAACAATTCTCCCTGCACCTCTTTTTCACAGTTGTATTTTAATCAAGCAGGGGGATTAAGTAAGGCATGATAGTTCTAAATAAAATAAAACTAGAGAAATGACCTGTTACCCATAGGTTAACATGCATGCTTACCCTTGAATTTCTGCATGCATGCTTTATATTTCGAACAAGATTGCAAAAACTATATACCTTATATTTGAAATGGAGGGAGTAGATAGTTCTGAAGTCTACCAAGACATAGCATTGTGCAGAACTTTATCTGAAAAAATTGAATTGCATTTCTTGTCACCTTCCTTCGGCGAAATATAATATGCTAGCTGCAGCTTTTTAGCTATTAGATTACAAACTTTTTGCTGTGTATTTTTTCTTTGTGTGTTTTGCTGCTTACAACTCTAGCTTAAAATTTATATTAGGTACGGCGCAATTTGGACCAAGCAAAGGCATTAATGGGGGCTCTGATTAAGGTTAGTTTATGCATAGACTGATCTTATACCGGCAGCGTTACTAAATTTAACTTCTAACTGATAATATACACTCTTCAGAGGGAAGAGACAAAGCGGGAGGTCATGGAATGTGAGGTCAACCTTCAGCGCGTTCAGATGCAATATAAGGTATGGACCATCATACAGGAATTTTGTAGTTAACATAACATACAAATGAAAATAAGAGCCCGCCATTTGCATCGCATGGTAGTGGTGATGGGTTTAAATAGTTAAAATGCCACTGTGATGGAACCAAATACTACCCGCACTACGTACTTGTGATTTAATTCTGCCCATTATGTAGCAGATAATATTGGGTAAATTAGATATATATTTCTACCTGATATTATGGTGCACTTTCATCCAGTAAAGGATTCATCTTAACTGATATCACAACACAGTTTGTTGTGATGCTCTGGTCTGTTACCTTCCTTGCTCCAGTTTCATTTGATTCTTGTCACCCTCCTAATTTCTATCGTTCCTTTTTTTCTCTCCTTCAGCATGAGGCCCAGCTTGTTGACGATGGGACTACACTGTCAGGGTTCCAGCAAGCTTCTAGCAAGTTTGGGTCAAGTGATGATGATTATGCGGATTCAGATGATACTGCAACTGAACAGCCATATTTTCGGCAACCTGTTCTCCATCCTCGGTACCCTGATAACAAGCTGTCGGCAATCCCTACACTGCGTATAAAGCGTGAGCCGGGGCTACCGGTGCTAAAAAGGAGGCCTCAGCAGAATGGCTGGGTATTTAAAAGGGTATTCCATCTTCCTATCACTGCCTCTTTTGTTATCAGCCACGTGAGTTGAGCAAACTAGTACCAAGCAGCCCTTTGCTGCTAGTTACTGGCAACGCCAAAGCAATGGGATAGTTTTAAACCTGATGATTTTGAGTTAGGTTCTATTTGAATGCTGCTCCCTCTATTCCAAAATAAGTGTCGTGGTTTTAGTTCAAATTTGAACTTTCAAATTTGAACTAAAACCACAAACACTTATTTTGGAACAGAGGGAGTATTTAGGAGCTAGGAGGACAACTTGGAAATAAATAATGTTCAGTGAGTAACAAGTGTGAAACCTTTTTTTGGGGTACTTTTATGATATACTTGAATTTGTCATTTGTTTAGTCCCGTTCCTTATTTCTGTTGAATTATTTATAAACTTCAGCCACTTGCATGTATGAATCTGTAGAGACATTAATTTTTCTGATAATTTATTTGTCAAGTCTGTTTACCAGTTTCCCTGGTTACAGGATCCTGAGGAGCCAGTATTATTGTTCACAAGGCCGCTAGATCCTGACAAGTTGGTGGCAGCAGGCATCAAGTTGCCACCAGAACCCCCTATTGAGATTGATGCCACTGTGCCACCATTTCGGTGCCGAGGGAGAATTGGACGAGGTGGACGCATCATCTTTGATCGATGGAATCCTCTTCTTCGAACGCCAACATCAATTGGCCAGGAAACCACCCATTTCACGCCATATGGCCGTAGGCCGCCCTCACCTGAAGGTTGAAGCAAATATTCATCTGCACTCACCACTTATTTGACCGATGCAGCTAATGCGAAGTGCTCAAGCAATTGTTTCTGCCTTGGTGCCAAATTAGCCCTTGGACTACATTCTCATGGCTGAGTTATGAGCTCTGTGGGTCTGATGAGCAGGTCAGAAAGCTTGTGGAGAAGCTGCAGGCTCAAGTCAAAACCGAGAGGCTTGAAGCTCTCTTGCGGCTTACATTTTATTTTCAGATCTGGTTCGGTCATCATCTGTTGCAGCTTTTGTAAAATTACTACAGTGTAGGTGAAGGGGTAGAGAGCATTTTTGTCTAATCTTGGGCATGTAGGGTCGGTATCTAGTTTGGTGCTCTCTCATTGATTATTCATTTGGAGAAGCGGCGATCCTTCTCATTGCTAAATTAACGTTCTGTATAATCTTGACACTTCGGTGCATTGTATTAACCGATGTGCACGCGTGTATATACTGAGAATCAATGCCCATGGGCAATGGCACTAGGTTAGGTAGATGTAGAAGATGGAAATGGAATAGGTGTAGGACAATGTTGCTGGATCTGTCATTAAAGTGATTGTATCTGCTTTACTTTCCTCATAACTGTTCCAAAATTTCATCTGCATAAAAAGGTTACAAGCCCAAAGCTGCTCTTCATGAAAAGTTTTTTCCTCCTATTTCACCTGTATTTGTCCGTGGATGCTTAAGATAATATTCCTCGGCATAGACACAGATCTGAGAAAACAATGGAGTCACGTTACATGCATCATATGACCGAACACTGTTTCAAGTTGCAAAGGCAAGTTTGCTCTAGGAGTAGATGTTTTGATAAAGGCTGAAGTACTGAAAGTGGGTGGAATGCATGCCTGATGAGTAGTCTTTGTCCTGACGAACTGTGCAACTCTTGGCCAGTCCTCACCAAACCTGCACACACTCAAAGCACAGAAAATGTATCCAGTTACAAAAGGTTCTCAGCAGAATTTTGTTCCTCCGCAGAAGCGAAGGTGCAATCTGCATCTCTATGAACCGCGCTGTTTACGTGCATTTGAGTATCTGTATTGCATCCGTTATACCTTCCTATGGCAATCTTGGAAGTTTACGCTTTCCCTGATGCTCCAGCGTTCTTGCGGAGGCCGTGCAGTGATACGCAGCAGCTCCATGACATGCTTCTTCCTCGTCGACGGCGATGATCGCTGTTTCCCCATTGTCGCACCTCGATTGTTGCGAGCACAACGATCTTGGTCCCAAGGGCATAGACCCCTACTGCTATATATATAGTGGCTGCAGCTGTGAGCAGAAACGAACGAGTTAGTGTCACACAAAAAGGTTAGGTTACCAGGCAAAAAATCGAAGCAGCATGAGCTGACTGAAAAGGTAGGCAACTGAATTCTGCATGCTGGGGGTCATATGTAGTTTGTGATCAGTTGATTTCATGCCAAACGGCCAAACCGACTGTTGTTCTACTTTAGCTGGATATAAAAAAACACACGGGCTTCATACAAATACAGTGACCGAACTCGGTCATTCCAATGGATTCTTATCTTTCGTTTACCTATGAATTTCACTGAAGTGCAAGTGTTCCGGACAGAAGTTGAATGGTTGAAGCACGAAAATCAATACGAGCGTCTAAATTGTAAAACTATTAAGTAGCTTAACCTAGAGGTTCTTTGCCAAAGATTTTTCAAAAAAGAAGACGCACCTTGTTGATAAGAGTGATCTATCAATCCTATTAACCATGAGAACTACTCAATCCTTATCAGGACGTCACATACACCCATTTAAAAGGATTTGAAGCTCCTATCAGCCCAAAAGGAACATTCTTTCTTAGCGCACGTCCATATGTCTAATGTCGACACATGTGCCATGCGGTGCACCTCGTCGAGGCAATCTCTCGGCAGCGCGCGGGCGCTGGCGTCGTGCTCACCTCGCCGACAAGAGATAAGCTCTACTACACCGTACAACTCTGCTTCAAACATAACGGCAAGGTCTCCAACAAAATTGCTGAGTGTGAGGGCCTCATCGCTAGACTCAAGGCCGCTCACGCTCTAGGCATCAAGGACATCCTCGTCAAGGGAGACTCGCAACTCCTCATCAACTTCTCCAACAAGAGATACAAACCCAAGGACGAGCACATGGCCGAGTACCCGGAGGAGGTGCATAGGCTCGAGAAGCGCTTCCTGGGCATGGAACTCCAACATGTCCCTCGTGGCGACAATAAGGAAGCTGACGACATTGCCAAGCAGGCATCTTGCCGCGAGCCCCAAAGCCCTGGCGTCTTCGAGGAGAGGCTCCTGAAGCAATCGGCAACACCACCAGCCATCAGCGACATGGCGCCTCACGAGGAGCTCCCGCCCGCATCCTCCACAGGCGCACCAGATTACGGCCCACCTTCAGGCACTCGCCTGCTGTTAGCACTAGAACCACATGCCGAAAGCCGGGTCACGAACTTCAAAGTTTACTTGGAAAACGACACTCTCCCGGAGGACGACACCGAAGCAGAGTGCGTGGCCTGCCAGGCCGGGCCCTACTACTTGAGGGATGGCGGTCTCTACCGCACGCGCCCCAATGGAGTTGCGCTGCGGTGCATCTCCGAAGAGCAAGGGCGTGAGCTGCTTGCTGACATACATGGCGGAGACTGTGGCCACCACTCCTCGTCACGCAACCTGGCCGACAAGGTGTTTTGCAGCGGCATACTGGCCCTCGACACTTCAAGATGCCACTGAGATAGTCCAGTCCTATGAAGTCTACCAGTTCCACGCCAAGCAGATCCATCAGCTAGCGTAAAGACTCAAGACCATTCCCCTCTCGCGGCCCTTCACGGTTCGGGTGTTGGAGATATGCCCTAGAGACAATCATGTATGATGATATTTCCTACGTGTTTATGAATAAATATAGTCCTTGGACATTATCATTGATGTGTATTGACAAGTACGTGACTTGTTTATGAGACTATGCATTGTATGATGACTGTCCTAAATGGTCCCTAGTCAAAAGGGTTGTGTGGACACACAGCCAATCAGACTAGCATATGACATGGTGGATGGTTCGGTCTCATTGACCATGTAGCATTGGATGCTAGCCGAATAATATGGACACAGAAAGATCTGGTCGGATTCGACGTAGTTGGATCCGAATCAAGATAAGGTCTGAGTTGGATAGACCCACCTATGAGACGCATCGATAGGTCATCTGCGAGTCTCTAGTACAACATACGTTCTATGTCCTAAGACCTGAGCCGACGCATGTACTCGGGATGGTGACAGACTTGATTTGGGCAGACCAAACACAACTTCGTGACTGGGTAGTTACAAAGGTAGGTTTCGGGTTTGTCCAGACCCATGCTGCGAGACATGGTCGAGCAAGATGGGGTATGCCCCTCCGACCAGGAGAGATATACTCTAGGCCCCTTGGGTGATCCGACCTTGATAGGCCTGGCCATGGAATGAGGATTATGAGATAATCCGAATGTTGGTCGGATTCACCGGAACGAGAAAGAGGTCGTGCTGCAACAAGGATGACCATGTCGCCTTGTGCACGACAACATATATCGTGTGGCAAAGGGAACAGAAGTGTGAAGTACATGTTGGCCTAACCAGCTTCATCGGACACTTGGAGTCGACACGCCTTGCTAGAGGTCGCTATCGACTGGTCGAGCCAGATGTGATCAAGTGAACGAGAACCTAAGGGGTCGCACGCTTAAGGGAAGAAACACATGGGCTTTAGGATTCGTGTGAGGCCCAAGAGTTGAGCCTGCGACGGATGCCTATATATAGTGGAGGTGCGGCACACCCATATGGTTGATCGCTTCGACGCCGTCATTAGGGATTTGCATGTGTTGCAACTAGCCACCTCCACCCACCGCCGACTGTGTGATCGGACCTAGCAGTCTGCTGCACGGTGTTCCTCCTGCACGCACGGATACCGTTAGAGGCGGTGCACTTGTGCCGCTTCAGCGAACTTGTACGTGGGATCCGGCGACCGACTATTCGAGGGAGAGGATCCGGTGATCAGTGGGTCGAGGGAGATTGGACGAGGGAGAGACGGACCACGTGAACGTGCTTCCCCAATTCTACTTCCGTTGCAGGGCACTGCACGTCTAGTGGTAATGATCTATAATCCATCTCCGTAGGATGTTCTTGGTTGTTCTGCGCATAGGAAACTTTTAATTTGCATGTGATGCACTTACGGTAGAACCCAACATCGGGGGTTGGACATCCTGGGCCCCTTCTCTCGCGCAGCTGGCGGCTACCTCTACCTCTACGTTGCCATTGACAACTTCACCAAGTGAGCAGAAGTGGAGCATGTCCGTCCATACCGGCGAGATGAGCTGTCAAGTTCATCAAGGGCCTGTTGTGTCGCTTTGGCGTCCCCAACCGCATCATCACCAAAAATGGCTCATAGTTCACCAACGGCCTCTTTAGGTCCCACCGTGACAACACGGGCATGCACATCTTCTACACCACTATGGCGCACCCGCAAAGCAATGACTAGGCCGAGTGTGCTAATGCTGAGGTCCTCAAGGGCCTCAAGACAAGAAGCTCCAAGAAAAATCTCACAGCCTGCAGCATAGGCTGGTTCGAAGAGCTCCAATCATTGTTATGGTCAATCCGCATAACAACGACCAAGCCTACTGGAGAAACACCCTTCTTCCTCGTCTATGTGGTGGAAGCGGTCCTCCCTACTGGGATCAAGCATGGGTCCCCATGGTTCCTGGCCTTTGACGAAACCCGCCAGGATGGCCTGTAGGAAGATGATATGCTCCTCCTTGATACGTTTACAACGTATATTTTTTTTATTGTTCCATGCTATTATATTGTCATCCTAGGATGCTTTTTGGGTCTTTATTTACCAATTAATATTATTTTTGAGCACTAACCTATTAACCCAGTGCCCGGTGCCAGTTGTTGTTTTCTACATGTTTTTGGCTTTTCAGGTTTACAATACCAAATGAAGTCCAATTGTCACGAAACTTCAATATGATTTTTCTGGACCAAAAGAAGATCTGGAAGCTTCGTGAGGAGACAAGAGGCCTCACGAGGGAGGCATGAGCCAACAGGGCACGCCTAGGGGGTATGATGTGCCATGTTGCCTTGTGCTCCCCTCAGGCGCCTCTCGGTGCCCCTCTCTATCCTATAAATTCACATATATTCCAAAAACCCTAGAGAGACACCCAAAGCACTTTTTTGCCACCACAAGTCTCTGTTCCGCTATGTGCCCATTTGGAGCCATGTTCCGGTGCCCTGTTGGAGGGGGGATCGATCATGGAGGGCCTCTACATCATCCTTGATGCTCCCATGGTGACATGTGAGTAGTTCCCCACATACCTACTGGTCCATAGTTAGTACCTAGCTGGCTATTTCTCCCTCTCCCTATCTCTGTTGATCTTTAGTACAATGATCATCGCATCTTCGCTTCGATCTGTCCGATGTAATCCTTTTGTGCGGTGCGTTTGTTGGGATCCGATGAATTGTGGGTTTATGTTCAGATTATTCATTAAAAATATTTGAGTCTTCTTTGAAATCTATTATGATTCATATGTGCATGATCATCATAGCTTCATAAATCTCTCCGATCAATTGATTTTCTTTGGCCAAGTAGATTGATCTATCTTTAGTGAGAAGGGTGCGTTGTAGTGGGTTCAATCTGACGGGTTTCTATATCCCAGTGACAGAAGGGGACAAGATATGTCTTTGTATTGTTGCCACTAAGGATAAAACGATGGCGTTAGTTCATATTAATTGAATTATCTTTGTCTACATCATGCCATTGTTCTCCAAGCATTACTCTATTTTACTTAATACTCTAGATGCATGCTGGATAGCAGTCAATGGGTGGAGTAATAGTAATAGGTGCAGGCAGGAGTCGACCTATTTGCTTACGGACATGATGCCTATATACACATGATCATTGCTGTGAATATCACATAACTATGCGCTTTTCTATCAATTGCCCAACAACAATTTGTTTACCCACCGTATGCTTACTTTCATGAGGGATGCCACTAAGGAAAACTATGCCCCGTGATACGTCTCCATCGCATCTACTTTTCCAAACTCCTTTGTCCTTGTTTTGGACTCTAGTTTGCATGATTTGAATAGAACTAACCCGGACTGACGTTGTTTTCAGCAAAATTGCCTTGGTGTTATTTTTGTGTAGAAATAAAAGTTCTCGGATTGACCTGAAAATTTACGGAGATTATTTTTGGAATTAATAAAAAATACTGGCGAAAGAATCAACCGCAGGGGGGCCACCCATTGGCCAAAAGCCAGGGGGCGCGACCACCCTTGGCCGTGCCTAGCAGGCTTGTGCCCCCCTGGAGCTCCACCAACCTCAATTCTAACTCCATATATTCACATCCGTGGAGAAAAAAAATCATAGAGAAGAGTTCATCGCGTTTCACAATACGGAGCCGCCGCCACCTCCTATTCTTCCTCGGGAGGCCAGATCTGGAGTTCGTTTTGGGCTCCGAGGAGGGGAAATCGACGCCATCGTCATCACCAACCATCCTTCATCAGCAATTCCATGATGCTCTCTGCCGTTTGTGAGTAATTCCATCGTAGGCTTGCTGGACGGTCATGGGTTGGAGGAGATTTACTATGTAATCGAGTTAGTTTTGTTAGGATTTGATCCCTAGTATCAACTATGTTTTGAGATTGATGTTGCTATGACTTTGCTATGCTTAATGCTTGTCACTAGGGCCCGAGTGCCATTATATCAGATCTGAACCTATTATGTTTTCATGAATATATATGTGTTCTTGATCCTATCTTGCAAGTTGTAGACACCTATTATGAGTTATGATCCGCATCCCCCAGGGTGACAATAATTGGGATTCTTTCCGGTGATTGCCGTAGTTTGAGGAGTTCATGTATTCACTAAGTGCTAATGCTTTGGTCCGGTTCTCTATTATAAGGAGGACTTAATATCCCTTAGTTTCCATTAGGACCCCGCTGCCACGGGAGGGTAGGACAAAAGATGCCATGCAAGTTCTTTTCCATAAGCACGTATGACTATATATGGAATACATGCCTACATTACATTGATGAATTGGAGCTAGTTCTGTGTCAACCCTATGTTATAACCATTACATGATTAATGGCATCCGACATAATTATCCATCACCGATCCATTGCCTACGAGTTTTTCACATATTGATCTTTGCTAAGTTACTTTTCCGTTGCTACTGTTACAATCACTACAAAACTGCTACTGTCACTTTTGCCATCGCTATCGCTACTTCCATACTACTTTGCTACTAAATACTTTGCTGCAGATATTAAGTCTTTCAGGTGTGGTTGAATTGACAACTCAGTTGCTAATACTCGAGAATATTCTTTGGCTCCCCTTGTGTCGAACCAATAAATTTGGGTTGAATACTCTACCCTCAAAAACTATTGCGATCCCCAATACTTGTGGGTTATCAAGGCCTTTTTCTGGCGCCGTTGTCGGGGAGCATAGCTCTAT
The DNA here is from genome assembly GCA_022496015.1 of Hordeum marinum. NCBI lineage: Eukaryota > Viridiplantae > Streptophyta > Magnoliopsida > Poales > Poaceae > Hordeum > Hordeum marinum. Next base: position 247,961,405 of record CM039676.1, on the reverse strand, counting down.
TCTTTGAGTCACTTGGGATTTATATCTATTGATCACTATGAAGAATCTGAAAGATCCAAAAACCAAGATCTATCCCTCTACTACGAGGTGAGGTAAGGAACTGCCATCTAGCTCTGCACTTGATTCACCTTCTTTTATGAGTAAATTTGCGACACCACCACCTGCTATTGATTTTGATATGTCGTAAGTAATTGATGATGCCACTTCTTCTATGCATGATGCTTATGATGATACTTTGCTTGATAATATTGTGCCACTGGGTGAATTTCTTGATGAACAAATTGCTAGATTCAATGCTGAAACTGATGATACTTCTGGAACTGCTGAAATTATTGAAACTGAACGCTATGAGACACCTGGTAGACCTAGCTCTCCTAGATATGAATTGCCTAATATACCTAAGGGTTATGTTATGGAAGGAGAGGTATCTAGGGACTTTCTTGCTTGTAAGGATAGAGATGTTCTTAAGAAATTGCTATGCAAGTGGAAGGAAAAATCTTTGAATGCTAGAATGCAATATGATCCTAAGTTTGCTACTTCACCTATTTTGTTACTGATAAGGATTATGAATTCTCTGTCGATCCTGAGTTAATTACTTTGGTTGAATCTGATCCTTTCCATGGTTATGAATGTGAAACTGTTGTGGCACATCTTACTAAATTGAATGATATAGCCATCCTATTTACCCATGAGGAAAAAATTCGTTATTACTATATTCTTAAGTTGTTTACTTTCTCATTAAAGGGTGATGCTAATATATGGTTTAATCCTCTTGCTCCTGGTTGTGTGCGTAGTCCCCAGGATATGATATATTACTTCTCTGAAAAATATTTTCCTTCCCATAAGAAACAAGCTGCCTTGTAGGAAATATTTAACTTTGTGCAAATTAAAGAAGAGAGTCTCCCACAAGTTTGGGGGAGGCTTCTTCAATTACTTAATGCTTTGCCTGATCTGCCTCTCAAGAAAAATAAAATACTTGATATCTTTTGCAATGGACTAACCGATGATTCTAGGGACCACCTAGATAGTTGTGCTGGTTGTGTTTTCAGGGAACGAACTATTGAACAAGCCGAACTACTAGTGAATAATATATTGAGCAATGATAATGATTGGACTATTCCCGAACCACCTCCAAAATCCACTCCAAATAAAAGAAGTATACTATTTCTCAGTCCTGAAGATATGCAAGAGGCAAAGAACTCTATGAAAGAAAAAGGTATTAAAGCTGAAGACGTTAAGAATCTACCACCTATTGAAGAAATGCATGGTCTTGATAACCCGATACAGGTAGTAGAGGTAAATTCTCTTCATAGATTTGATGAAGGTGATATTCCTTATAATAAGTCTACTAGCCAATGCTTGGATGAGTTTGATAACTTTGTTGTTAAGCAAGAAAATTTCAATGCTTATGTTAGTAGACAATTGAAACATAATGCTTACATGCTTGATCGCTTAGGTGATTATATGAGTAGGACTATTAATGATCTTAAGCTTATTAGTAAACATGCTTCCATGGTAACTACTCAAGTAGACCAAGTACTTAAGGCACAAAATGATTTGCTTAATGAGATGAATAGTAAGAACAATGGTCATTCTGTTAGAGTTGTGACTAGAGGTGGTAAAATGACTCAGGAACCTTTGTATCACGAGGGCCATCCTAATAGAATTGAGCAAGATTCTTAGGGAATTAATACTGATGCACCTAGTCGTTCCAGTAATAAGAGAAAAAAGAATGATGATAGAACTTTGCATGCTGCTAGTGAACCTGTTATAGATACACCCGAAAACCCAAATGATTTTCTCTTTTTGATGCCGAGACACAATCTGGTAATGAAGATGAGTATAGTGATAATATTAATGATGATGTTCATGTTGATGCTCAACCTAGTAATGATAATGATGTGGAGATTGAACCTGCTATTGATCATGATAACCCACAACCTAAGAATAAAAGATATGACAAAAGAGGCTTTGTTGCTAGGAAGCATGGTAAAGAAAGAGAACCATGGGTTCAAAAACCCATGCCCTTTACTCCTAAACCATCCAAGAAAAAGGATGATGTGGACTTTGAGCATTTTGCTGAAATGCTTAGACCTGTATTTTTGCGTATGCGCTTGACTGATATTCTGAAAATGTCTCCTTATGCTAAGTATATGAAAGATATTGTGACAAGTAAAAGAAAGATACCAGAAGCTGAGATTTCCACCATGCTTGCTAATTATACCTTTAAGAGTGGACTACCAAAGAAATTAGGAGATCCAGGAATACCAACTATACCATGCTCCATTAAGAAAAATTATGTTAAAACTGCTTTATGTGATCTTGGAGCTGGTGTTAGTGTTATGCCTTCTCTTTATATCGTAGACTTGATTTGAATAAGTTGAAACCTACTGAAATATCTTTGCAAATGGCTGATAAATCAACTGCTTTACCCATCGGTATTTGTGAGGATGTACCTGTCGTAGTTGCAAATGTTACTATCCTAACAGACTTTGTTATTCTTGATATTCCCGAGGACGACAGTATGTCGATCATCCTTGGTAGACCCTTTTTTAATACTGTAGGGGCTGTTATTGATTGCAACAAGGGTAATGTCACTTTTCATGTTAATGGTAATGAGCATATGGTACACTTTCCGAAGAAACAACCTCAAGTTCATAGTATCAAGTCTGTTGAAAAAAATTTAACGATTATTATTGGAGATTTTGAATTCCCTCTCCCTACTATCAAGAAGAAATATGATATACTTATTGTTGGGGACATGCATATCCCCATTGAGGTAACTTAGTGTTATTCAAAAATTCTCCGGTTTCATGTTACTCGAAAGAAGTTTGTTAATAAGACTTGATCAACCTTGTTAATGAATTCCTTTTGATGAGCATGAGATGGATGAATCTAGAAAGCACAACCTTCTGCACCCAACTTTTACTTTATGTTAGTTAGATTAAGTAAAGTAAAAATGCTATTATTTTTATGTTTTCTGAGTTTTCCGTGCAATAGAAAAATGACCTGAGAATAAAAGTTCTTCAAATGCCCTGGAAATGTAGTATGATTTTTTCTGGAATATTTAAGAATATCTGGCACTGGGTACATACCAGGGGGCTACACCAGGGGGTCACAAACCCACATGGCACGGCCACCCCCTGGTCGTGCCTAGGTGGCTTGTGGGTCCCACGTAGGCCCCCCTCACTTATTCCAGCACCCATCCACTTCGTCTTCCTCTAGAAAAAATCCCATCAATGCTCAAACCCGTGTTATAACTCATTTTGCTGCCATTTTTGATCTCCTTGTGCAAAGCTCCAATTGCAAAACTGATTTAGGGGATTGATCTTCGGTATGTGACTCCTCCAATGGTCCAATTAATTTTTGCTCTAGTGCTTCATTTATTGCAAATTTTAGCTGCTGTGGTGACCTTGTTATTGAGCCTGCATGTCAAATTTGTATGGTCCCAAGTAGTTTTGATGCATTATATATCCTCTAGGCACTTGTGGGAGTAGTTGCTATAAGTTTTTGTTGAGTTTTTTTCACCTTTATTCCGAGTCACTAAAAATTTCAGAATTTTTTAGAGAAAGAAAAAATGTTGAGATGAATATACCAAGGGGGTTCCTCAAGCAAGAAGGCCCCGAGACTCATGATACGTGAGTCCAACCTTGAACCACCGAGGGAAGCTCAAGTGCGGCCTTGTAAATGTCCATCAGATCAATTCATGGTTGATGCCGGTTTCAAGGAAGAATTTTATGCGTACACACGAAATGCTGGCCTTGAAGAATTCGTTTCAGGCCAATGCAAGCAATATTATCAACTCACTGATTCTTTCATGCAGAGGTTTGAATTTTCATCCTGGCATAATAAGCTGTAACATCCCAAAATTTCATTTTGGAATGTTATGATTATAGTTATGCATCTATCATCATCATTGCTTGATTGTATGTAATAGTTGAAATGTCTTTTCTGACTTTCTGAAAGTCCCTTCTACTTTTCCCTATGTTGCTTTCCCTATTTGAAATTTTGGTTAAATGTTCAAAATAAGAGAGGAGTAATATGACACTCCACACCAGGGTCTAATTGGTGATATATTTGAACAATAATAACCAGGAGTTATTTTGAAAATATTTGCAAAAAGGATTTAAAGACAATTAGGCAATTTCTGAAAATATTATTTTTTCAAAGTGTTCAAATGACAGAATAGAAATGTTCATTTAATAGAATTTATTATTCTGTTAATTTTGATATATAATACCCCTATATTTAGAGACGATTTGAATGCTTTAAAAGCTTTTGAATGTCTCTGTAAAAATATTAAATAAAATCAGTAACGGTTTGCATTTAAACCGGGCCGGCCCACGGCAGATATTTCGCGCTTTTACTACGAGCCGGCCGACCGCGCGCAACGGTCACTCTCTTCATTCACTGACACCGGGCCCCACCCCCCCGACCGACCGTTACACCGAACGGTCGTCTCCTTCCCCGCGAGCGCCGGACCGGATCTCGCCGGCCGTTACCTCCCCTCGCCGGATCTCTCTCCCCATTACTCCCCCGCACCCCTCGAGCGCCCTATATAAATCGGACACCTCCCCGCATCCTTTTCTCCCCAAACCCCCTCCTACCTAGCCGGGACGCTGCCAAACGAGCTCGCCGGAGTCCCTACAACCACCGGATCTCCCCCACCGTCGTGCCTGTCGCTCCACTCTTCCCCTCGCCCCTCCGACCTCACCATTCGACGCAAGACGTCCACCGCAACCGTCTGAACCCCTTCGCTGCCACCCTCGACCACCAGAGACCCCTCCGGCAACGTCCTCGACCACCGGCCGCCGCCACCATCGCCGGAGTCCACCTCCCCTCCGGTAAAAATCTTCGGGCTCATCTCCACCCTTGGATCCAAAATCCACGACCCAGATTAGATCAATTTAATCCCCGAAACGTTTTCCTTTTCGGTCCGGTCGACCGCCCGCAACCATCCAACACACGCGCCCCAACCAATAGGATCGTGCCACGTAGCCCCCTGGCCGTCCGGTAGATTTTTCCCTTTTCTGTTTTTGTTTTAGTTAACAGGGTGAATCCAAATTTTGTTTTGCTTATATCTTTTAATCTATTTAGTGTTTTGAGTTGATTCTTGTTGCAATAGCTCACATTTTACATGTAGTTTCACACTGTACTTTTAAATTTCAAATTTGAACTATAGAATTTGAATTTAATCAAATTTGCTTAAAATCTTCAAATCTGAATAACTAGAGTTTGAAAATAGATTTTTATATGAATCTTTTTGCTACTGTTTGGTATTAGTTAGGACTACCTTCATGTTTAGTTTGAGAATTTTCAGGATATATTTGATTAATGTTTTTAACCAAAAACAGAATCTGCTCAGTATTATAATATAGTTTTATAAACTCAATTTTGATTAGTTTGGTTTATAATTAGTTTTATTTGTTTATTAGGCTCTGTTAGTAAACATTTAGTGTTCTCACTTAATGTTAATAAAAATATAAATTTGCTTAGTTTAATTTTAATTAACATAGGAATCAAAATTTCTTTTCAATTAGGCTTAATTTGACTAAAACAACTAACTAGTAATAGTTTTGCTTTCAAACAAAGTTTTGTATATTTTGTTTCTGTTTTCTAAGACAGATTTAATAGTAAATTATTTTCTGTCAAGAACATGTTTTTTTAACAAATTATAAGTTTAGTTTTCATTCTTTTGTTAGTACAACTATAGTTGATTCATATAGTGTTTATCAAAACTTTTATAAACTTTACTAGGGTTTTCCCAACAAACTTAAATTGACTTTGTTTACTTTAATAGTAAAATATTCTATTGTTGCCTTGCTATCAACAATTGTCTTGTTATTTCAAAATAGTTTTATTATGTAGTAGTGTTTTCATCATCCCCTTTGGAAAACAAAACTTTGTGTGTTTTACTTGCTAGAGACTTTTGTGCATTGTTTGCCTTGTTTGTTTAGTACTTCTTTGCTGAATGTTATGAGTACTTATTTTGGTTGTATGCTTATTTGAGTGCATTGTTTGTTTCGTTAGATTATCCGGAGTGCGAAGCTTGTTACTTAGAGTCACTCACGTACGAAGATCATCAATCAGGCAAGTCACTTTGATCATGTTTTACCCATGTTTTATATGCATTAGTCTACCATCTCCCCAATTGCATGCAAGATAGGTTAGTTGGAAACTTGGTTACATTGTAGTAGTATCATGTGGTAGATACCCCTCTCAACCCTCTTTGACAACATTGGCCCCGGGAAACGTTGTTTTACTTTTGCTATGCTAATAGCAGACGGGGTTGGTTGTGTGATTCATGGGAGTTGAGAGAGTTAATAATTTCAAGACCTACATAATGAGCAAGATTTCAAGACTCCAAGTTTTCAACATACCTCTGGGTGGATGATGGTTGAACGGCACCCTGGAGAAACCAGTGGTTAGCCTAGGTGATGCTGGAGATGGCCAGTATTCACGCGGAAAGGTCCACCCAGGTACAAAGGGATGGATGGGTGCTTCAAGACCCAAGGCTTACCTGCACAGCCACAAGTCATTATGGGCTCTGGCTTGGTTGGATATCGTGGTGACCCTGGACAGGCGGTGCTACGAGAGGTAGAAGAACGGTAGGAAAGGATGGGCACCGTCAGAGTCGCAGGGAAACCCTTTGGAAGACCATGTTTTGGTCATCCGTTTCTCAAACACCCTGAAGTGCGAGAAATCTAACGGAGGCGACCAAATCTTGTGGGGAACGTGTGCAAAACTCTGCAGAGTACAAAACCTAATCGATTAGCCGTGTCCACGGTCATGGACGACTTGAGCCAAAGGAATTGAAACTTCCGGAACTCTCAACACAAATAATATGATGATGTGGGTATTTAATAATTTTGGGTATGAGAATTGGTTGGTGGAACCATCTCATTAATCAACCAACTTAGTAATATTTTGCTTAACCCTTCTTTTGATGTAGGAAAAACTTGGCTTTACGCAAAAACTTACCACCCCACTTGCCATATATGCATATAGACTAGATGCTTACCTTTTCACCCTTCTCTTGTGACTTTGCCGGCATATTCCATATGCTGACCTACACGGCTGCAACGTATCATGTTGCAGAATACTTTTCCGACCAGGAGTGAGGACACGTTCTATGCTCAGTGAGATGCCCTTGGAGTCAGATGGACTCACCTACCTTCGACGCTTCCGCAAGACTTAGATATTCTCATGAGTTGGCTTTTAGCCACTTTATTGTAATCTTTATTGTAATAAAGGACTCGATATGAGATTCCGATTAATATAATGCTGTGTGATTTCCCTTTGATATATACATTGATGTACCGTGTGTGTACCAGCATGATCTTGGGATGGTACGGAAACACCGGAGACTTGACCTTTCAGGTCGGGTCGCTACATAAGCATTCTGTTTTATTAATTCTTTATGATGAATCTTATACTCTGGACCTAGAAGATTTTAACCGTGCATGCAAAATTCCACAATGGGGCAGCCATAGTGATCGTCACAAAACTGAATATAATGATTTTCTTGCTAGCATCATTGTGGGAGAAACTAGAAATATCACACAAGCTACCTTGGGGAGCATTCACTTTCCTGCTATACATTATTTTGCTCTCTTCATAGGTAGATGTATTAATGGTAAAACTGTTCATAACCACCTTTGTGCACCTGATCTTAGTATTCTGAAGAGTGCGGTAATGGGTGATAGACGATATAACTTGGGGGCTATTATTGCTAGGAGGCTACATAAAAATTCTAAGGATGAAGATTTCTTTGGCGGGATTTATGCCACTTGTGTAGCTAATTATCTTGGGGTATCCATATGGGGGAATGATATTGACTTACCACCTGCTTTTCTTGATTATGAGGCTTTGGTGCGCTATCAGTTTCTTGAGAGGAACAAACAATCCCTCCTATACTGACTAATTTTTGATAGACAGCGTGCTGTCCATATTACCCTTCCTGCTCCCGCCTTCTTTAACTTTCAGGAAAAACGAAGACATTTTATAACCAGAGAGGAGGCAAACGAGTACGAGAGAAAAGCGAAGGCTGCTCGCCTCCACGTCGCAGCCGTTCAGGCAGTACCCACCGCAGCCCACCACAACCCCAACTATGAGTTTGGATTTTATTTGGGCCAGACATGGCACTAAACCAACTAAGGTTGGGGGAGTACGTATTTCTCACCGACATTACATTCATGTTCACACATTCATCTTAGTAGTCGGTGCTCATACTTTTTCATTGTACCTTCCAAGGTAGTTTATTTCTTCTTTCTGCTTTCTTCTTGTTTGCTTAATTAACCTTGAGAAAATCCAAAAAAAAGTTATAGATTTACCTTCTAGTCTGTTTAGTTGTAGCATTAAAAGAAAACCCAAAAATATTTTTCGTTCTTCTTTTGCTTGTTGGGAGATTTCCCATGTAAATAGTTTTCTCATTCTTGTTTTGAATTTTCTTTCTTTGGGTCGTGAGGAGAAGACCACAATGAATATGTTGAGTGGCTCTCATATGCATTATTGTTTATCTATCAGAGAGCCCATATTACCTTGCCTTCTCCTTTGAGTTATTGTTTGCAGACTCCAGCTTAGTCCAATGCACGTGCACTCTTATTATTATTCACACCGTTCGGTCGTGCAAGTGAAAGGCAATAATGGCGATATATGATGAAAAGATTGAGATGGAGAAAAGCTGGTACGAACTCGACCTATTTTGCTTTTGTAAATATGATTAGCTCATCATTCTGAATTCAGCTCATTATGGATGAAACATATTTGCAATGACAATTCGAGATTATAGTTACTCATGCCATGCATAATTAGCTAAGAGTGGATAGTGGTTTGTCTTGAGTGCCAACATGCATATTAAAATGGTTGTGATGTAGTATGGTAGGATGGTATCCTCCTTTGAATGATTCAAGTGGCTTGACTTGGCACATGTTCAAGCATGTGGTTAAAACAAAAGCAACATAGCCTCCACGATATTTATGTTCATGGTGATTTATATCCTACTCATTCTTGCATTCAATGTTGGTTAACCTCAAAGCATGTTAATGACTGTTGTCGCTCCCTAGTATTTTGCTAGCCTTCACTTGTACTAAGCGGGAATACTGCTTGTGCATCCACTTCCTTAAACCCAATTTTGTTCCATTTGAGCCCACCATACCTACCTATATGCGGTATTCACCTACCGTTCCAAGTAAATTTGCATGTGCCAAACTCTAAACCTTCAAATAATATTCTGTTTTGTATGCCCGAATTGTTCATGTAGCGACTGGGGGCGGTCAGTATCTTCCATGCTAGGTGGGTTATTCTCACGATATGTGTTGATTCACTATCATTCATGAGAAAGTGGCTGGTATTCGGGATGCCCAGTTCCATACTCAAAATCAAATCAACATATAATGAAACAAAACTCCCCAGGACTGTTGTTTGTATGGACGGTACCCGTGGATTCGGCCAGCCGTGGAGTGTGTTTGATTGGTGGAGGGGGAGTAAAAACTTTATCATTATGTTTGGGAACTGCCTATAATGTATCTAGCATGGAAGATGGTGAAATCTCTTGGTCGTTATGATGACAATGAAAGCATACCTCTCAAAATTGTTATTCATCCATGTTTTAAAAGCTCGAGCTCTGGCACCTCTACAAATCAATGCTTCCCTCTGTGAAGGGCCTATCTATTTTACTTTACTGTTGAGTCATCCTCCTCTTATAAAAAGCACCAGTTATAGAGCACCATAGTCATTTGTATGCTTTGCATTAATTGATATTGAGTATGAGTGTGACCAGATCTCTTTTACCTTGAATTAGAATGTCCAGTCAGTCCTTGTTCTTCAGGGGTGCTCTGCATTTATGTTTCGCGGTCTCAGAAAGGGCTAGCGAGATACCATTATATCATACTGTATCATGATTGTTTTGATAAAAGTGTTGTCATCCGAGAGTTATTATTATTGCTCGCTAGTTGATTATGCCATTGATATGAGTAAATGTGATACCTAAATGTTATTGTGGACGTGGTTAGTCTATAATCTTTACCAAAAATCTGAACATCAGTTAGACATATTTACAACAACAAGATCAAACAGAGTTTGTAAAAGTTTTTCTTTGTCACTTTTAGTTTGTCAACTGAATTTCTTGAGGACAAGCAATGGGTTAAGCTTGGGGGAGTTGATATGTCTCCATCGTATCTACTTTCCCAAACTCTTTTGCCCTTGTTTTGGGCTCTAATTTGCATGATTTGAATGGAACTAAACCGGATTGACTTTTTATTTCAGCAGAATTGCCTGGGTGTTATTTTTGTGCAGAAATAAAAGTTCTCACATTGACCTGAAAATTTATGGAGATTATTTTTGGAATTAATAAAAAATACTGGCGAAAGAATCAACCGCAGGGGGGCCACCCATTGGCCAAAAGCCAGGGGGCGCGACCACCCTTGGCCGTGCCTAGCAGGCTTGTGCCCCCCTGGAGCTCCACCAACCTCAATTCTAACTCCATATATTCACATCCGTGGAGAAAAAAAATCATAGAGAAGAGTTCATCGCGTTTCACAATACGGAGCCGCCGCCACCTCCTATTCTTCCTCGGGAGGCCAGATCTGGAGTTCGTTTTGGGCTCCGAGGAGGGGAAATCGACGCCATCGTCATCACCAACCATCCTTCATCAGCAATTCCATGATGCTCTCTGCCGTTTGTGAGTAATTCCATCGTAGGCTTGCTGGACGGTCATGGGTTGGAGGAGATTTACTATGTAATCGAGTTAGTTTTGTTAGGATTTGATCCCTAGTATCAACTATGTTTTGAGATTGATGTTGCTATGACTTTGCTATGCTTAATGCTTGTCACTAGGGCCCGAGTGCCATGATATCAGATCTGAACCTATTATGTTTTCATGAATATATATGTGTTCTTGATCCTATCTTGCAAGTTGTAGACACCTATTATGAGTTATGATCCGCATCCCCCAGGGTGACAATAATTGGGATTCTTTCCGGTGATTGCCGTAGTTTGAGGAGTTCATGTATTCACTAAGTGCTAATGCTTTGGTCCGGTTCTCTATTATAAGGAGGACTTAATATCCCTTAGTTTCCATTAGGACCCCGCTGCCACGGGAGGGTAGGACAAAAGATGCCATGCAAGTTCTTTTCCATAAGCACGTATGACTATATATGGAATACATGCCTACATTACATTGATGAATTGGAGCTAGTTCTGTGTCAACCCTATGTTATAACCGTTACATGATTAATGGCATCCGACATAATTATCCATCACCGATCCATTGCCTACGAGTTTTTCACATATTGATCTTTTCTAAGTTACTTTTCCGTTGCTACTGTTACAATCACTACAAAACTGCTACTGTCACTTTTGCCATCATTACCGCTACTTCCATACTACTTTGCTACTAAATATTTTCCTGCAGATATTAAGTCTTTCAGGTGTGGTTGAATTGACAACTCAGTTGCTAATACTCGAGAATATTCTTTGGCTCCCCTTGTGTCGAATCAATAAATTTGGGTTGAATACTCTACCCTCAAAAATTGTTGCGATCCCCTATACTTATGGGTTATCACCCCGTGGGTCTATTCACTTATAAGTTTACAAATGCTACAATACCTTGTTGCAATTACTTTATTTTATATTTTATTTTGCAATGTAAAATTATCTACTACCAACCACACTACTTACAAGCTTGCAAATAATGAGTCGAAGGGGATTGACAACCCTCCTACCCGTGTTGGGTGCAGGTGTTTGCTCTTTTGTGTGTAGCCGATAAAGATGGGGGTTGGTTGTTACTACTATTGGTTGGATAAAGCTTGGTTATCTACTGGGGGAAATACTTACCTATATTGTGCTGCATCACCCATTCCTCTTCATGAAAAACCCAACATAGATCACAAGTATCAGGAAGTATTTCTGACACCGTTGCCAGGGAGTATCATCAACCTATTATCAAGTAACTTCACACAAATTATCATTAACTGATAGTTATGATCCGCGTTGGGTTTTTGGAGGAGGAACATGTAATCGCATCATAAAGTGGGTAAGTATTTCCCTCAGTTATGAAACCAAGGTTTATCAAACCAATAGGAATACCAATCCTCAACCGTCTTCAGCGGCTGCACACAAAAGAACAAATAACTTGCACCCAACACCGGCAAGACGGTTGTCAATCCCCTTGGTCTCATTATTTACAAGCAAGTGAGTTGTGTACATAATTGTAGATAATAGTAAAGTGCGAAATAAAATAAAAGGTAATAAATAACAGCAAGGTAATGATAGCGTTTTTGAATTTATAAGTGAATAGACCCAGGGACCGTAGAGTTCTCTAGTGGCATCTCTCATAAGAAAAGCATACGATGGGTAAACACATTACTATTGGGAATTGATGGAAAAGCAAATAATTATGCGATTTTCACGAGAATGATCATGTGTATATAGGCATCACGTCCATAAGCAAATAGGCCGACTCCTGCCGGCACCTACTACTATTATTCCACTTCAAGAGTGCTTGGAGAACGATGACATGATGTCGGCAAAGTAAACTCAACTAATATGAATAAACCCCATCGTTTTATCCTTAGTATCAACAACACAAAGACGCAACTTGTCCCCTTCTGTCACTAGGATATAGAAACTCGTCAGGTTGAACCTACTACAATGCACCACTCCCACTGAAGAAATATCAACCTAGTTGGCCAAACTATCTCAATAGATCGGAGAGCATTACAAAGCTATGATGATCATGCAAATAAGAATCATAGCAATCAAGTTTGACTCAAATACTTTTCATGAATAATCTAAACATAAAATCACAATTCATCGGATCCTAACAAACACACCATACAAAGGGATTACTGATACGTCTCCAACGTATCTATAATTTTTGATTGTTCCATGCTGTTATATTATCAACCTTGGATATTTTACAACCATTTTATAGCAACTTTATATCATTTTTTGGGACTACCTATTGACATAGTGCCAAGTGCCAGTTGCTGATTTTTGCTTTTTTTTACTTCATATAATATCAGTACCAAACGAAGCTCAAACACCGTGAAACTTTTTGGAGATTTTTTTTGGGCCAGAAGACATCCAATGGGCCAAAGAAGTGCAAGAGAGGAGGACCGAGGAGAGCACAAGACACCAGGGCGCGCTAGAGGCCCCAGGCATGCCCTGGTGGGTTGTGCCCACCCTAGACGCCTCTCCACCGCCTATCAGCTCTATAAATACCGAAATATTCCAAAAAAACCTAGGGGAGTCGACAAAACACAATTCCAGCCGCCACAAGTTCCAGAACCGCGAGATCCAATCTAACACCATCATGGAGGGGTGCATCGTCTTCATGGGTGCCTCTCCGATGATGCGTGAGTAGTCCACCATAGACTTACGAGTCCATAGGCAGTAGCTACATGGCTTCCTCTCTCTCTTTTGATTCTCAATACAATGGTCGCTTGGAGATCTATTTGATGTAATGACTGTTTGCGGTGTCTTTGTTGGGATTCGATGAATTTTGAGTTCATGATCAGTATCTATCCATGAATATTATTTGAGTCTTCTTTGATCTCTTATATGCATGATTACTTATAGCCTTGTATTTCTTCTTCGAATATTTTGTTTAGTTAGGCCATCTAGATCAATTTTTATTTCCATGGGAAGAGGTGCTTTGTGATGGGTTCGATCTTGCGGTATCCTTTCCCAGTGACAGAAGGGGCAACAAGGCACGCATGTATCATTGCTATTAAGGATACCAATATGGGGGTCTATTCCTACATGAATAGATATTTCTACATCATGTCACCGTTCTTATTGCATTACTCCATTTTTCCATGAACTTGATACACTAGATGAATGCTGGATAGTGGTCGATGTGTGGAGTAATAGTAGTAGATGAAAAATCGTTTTGGTCTACTTATCTTGGACGTGATGCCTATATAATGATCATTGCCTTGGATATCGTCATGATTATTTGATCTTCTATCAATTGCGGAACAATATATTTTTACCCAGTGTGTGCTATACTGATGAGAGAAGCCACTAGTGAAACCTACGACCCCCGGGTCTACTTTTCCAACATATTGCTTTCTGATCTATCTTTTTGCCGCTTTTGTTTTAAAATCTATTAATCCAAAACCCCCCAAATACCTTGCTGCACTTTTTATTTACTTCTTTTATTTTGTGTTCTCGTGAGATCTATTTGTCCAACCTATTACAATCTAATCTATCTTTTTACCGTTGAGAGATTGATGACATCTCTTACGCGTCGGGTTGCAAGTATTTGTTCTTTGTGTGCAGGTGCCATTTACATAGCGTTGTGTGGTCTTCCTCCTTGGATTGATACCTTGGTTTCTTAACTGGGGGAAATACTTACCGTAGCTGTGCGGCATCATCCCTTCCTCGTTGGGGAAATACCGATGCAGTCTCAAGCCACGTCAATTACATTAGATAGATTAAGGCAAATATGCGATGAACATTGTATTGAAGAGAGAGAGAGAGAGAGAGATTTCCATCTAGGTACTACCTACGGACCCGTAGGTCTATGGTGAACTGCTCATACATCACGGTGAGGGCAACAAGGTTGATGAAGAGGCCCTCCGTGTTTGATCTTCCCTCCGACAAGGTGCCGGAACAGAGGTGTAGATGGCCTCCCGTCGGAACAGAGACTTGCGGTGGCGGAAAAAGTGTTTCAGCAGCGCTTCTGGTGTTTTTAGGGTAGATGGGAATTTATAGGCCAGAGAACGACGTCGGGAAAGGCTCCAGGGGGGCACCATACATGTGGTCACGCCCCCTAGGCGGCGGTTGGATATGTGGTGGGCCCCTGGTGCACCTCATGGCCCTCCTCCGAAGCTTCTAGGTCTTGTATTGGTCCAGAAAAAATCACCATAAAGTTTCGTGGAAATTGGACTCCGTTTGGTATGGTAACTCTCAAAAGGAAAAAAACACGCAGAAAATAGGAAGTGGCACTGGGCACTGTGTCAATAGGTTAGTGCTAAAAATATTCTAAATTGGTAAATAAATACCCAAAAAGTATCCTAGAATGATAATGTGTCAGAATGGAACAATACAAAAAATTATAGATACATTGGCGACGTATCATTCACTTGTTCTTCTTTTTATCTGTTGTTATATTTTGCTTGCTTCTTAAAAGTCAAAAATAAAAAAATATTTGTCTTTGCTAGTTACTAGTTTACTTCTTCGCTTTTCATACTTGCTAGTTTACTTGTCCTGCTTGTTACTTTGCTTGCTCGGTGATCATGTCTCAAGATACTACTAACTTGTGTGACTTCTCAAATACTAACAACAATGATTTTATTAGTACTCCTATATCGCCCACCACTAGTGCAGAGTTTTATGATATTAATGCTGCATTGCTGAATCTTGTCATGGAAGAACAATTTTCGGGAAGTCCTAATGAGGATCCCCCTGCTCATCTTAATACCTTTGTTGAATTATGTGATATGCAAAAGAAAAAGGAGATGAATAATGATGTGGTAAAATTAAAATTAGTTCCCTTTTCACTACGAGATAAAGTTAAGGCGTGGTTTTCATCTTTACCACGTAATAGTATTGGAACATGGGATAAGTGTAAAGATGCTTTTATTGCCAACTATTTTCCTCCTGCTAAGATCATCTCCCTTAGAACTCAAATAATGAATTTTAAACAGCATGAACATGAACATGTTGCATAAGCTTGGGAGAGGATTAAATTGATGATTAGAAATTGCCCGACCCATGGTTTATACTTGTGGATGATTATCCAAAATTTCTATGCTTGACTAAACTTTGTGTCTAGAAATCTTCTAGATTCTGCTGCAGGTGGTAACTTTATGGATGTGACCTTAAGGGATCCCACCAAACTTCTGGACAACATCATGATAAACTACTCTCAATGGCACACCGAAAGAGCTCCAAGTGGTAAGAAGGTAAACTCCGTCAAGGACATCGCTACTTTGAGTGAAAAGTGGATGCTCTCATGAATATGGTTGCTAGTAAAAATACTCATGTTGATCCAAATGATTTAACCTTTTCTACCTTGATTGAAAAATAATAATTATGCTATTTATGTGAATTTTATCTCGCGAAACAATTTCAACAACAATGCTTACAGAGGAAATTTCAATGCCGACGTATCCCGGTAACTCCTGAAATAGTTATGGCAACTCTTATGCAATTCTTATGGAAATCCTTATACCAGTAATAATAAGTTATACTCTGATCTTGAGAAAACAATTAAGTAATTCATCAATTCTCAAAAAGTTTTCAATACTATGGTAGACGAAAAGTTGCATAAAATTAATGTTTTGGCTAGAAACATGGATAGGATTGCTCTTGATGTGGAAACTCTTAAAAATAAAAAAATTCCACCAAAGAATGACTTTAATCAGACTATTAAATCTATCCAAATATTTACAAATGAAAGTAGGGAGAGGACAACCAAGTTGAAAGGGAAGCGTGAATTCCTAGAAAAGGCTCTTCCACCCGGTTTTTACTGGAATCATGATGAAGATCTTAAAATGCTTGGTACTTCTCCTATTGAATATTTGTTTAATAATCTAAAAATAAATGATAAATGGACTAGATATGAGTTAAATCTAGATAGAAAGCGTCCCAATTGATTGGAGGGTGATGATTCGAATGCTAAAATTGAAAAGGTGGGTTTGGAGAGGTCAAAACTTTATCTAGTGATGTGCCCATTATATTTGATCATGATACGTCTCCAACGTATCTATAATTTATGAAGTATTCATGCCATACTTAAATTTTTTATGTGGTTTTGGTATGATTTGCATGGAACTAACCCGGATTGGCGTTGTTTTCAACAGAACTACCATGGTGTTGTTTTTTGTGTAGAAATAAAAGTTCTCCAAATGCAACGAAACTTTTTGACATTTTTTTGGAACAAAAGAGGCACTCAAAGTTTCGTGGGAGGGCCAGAAGAGCCACGAGGTGGCCACAAAACCACCAGGGTGCGCAGGTCCCTCTAGCACACCCCGGTGTCTTGTGGGCCCCTCATGACCCATCTTCGCGTGAAACCGACGCACAAAAATCCTATATATTCAGAACCCCCAGAAATAACCCTAGATCAGAAGTTCTGCCGCTGCAAGCCTCTGTACCCATGAAAAACCGATCTGGACCCCGTTCTGGCACCCTGTCGGAGGGGGAAATCATCACCGTACGCCATCTTCATCATCCCTATGGTCTCCATGACGAAGAGGGAGTAGTCCACCCTCGGTGCTGAGGATTTGTACCAGTAGCTATGTGTTTAATCTCTCTCTCTCTCTTGTTCTTGATTTGGCACGATCTTGATGTATCGCGGGCTTTGTTAATATAGTTGGATCACATGGTGTTTCCCCCTCTCTATCTTCTTGTGATGAATTGAGTTTCCCCTTTGAGATTTTGTTATTATCGGATTGAAAACTTTTATGGATTTGAGAGCACTTGATGTATGTCTTGCATGCGGATACCCGTAGTGACGTTGGGGTATTCAAGTGATTCACATGATATATGTTATGGCGTCAACTTGCGTATTCCGGTGACCTTGGGGATCTATGCATAGGGGTTGATTGCACATTTTCATACCATGTTCTCCGATAGAAATATTGGGACACTCTTTGAGGTTCTTTGTGTTGGATTGAGTATTATGAATCTAAAATTGTTTGATGCGTCTCGTATAATTAACTCATGGATACTTGTGGTGACATTGGAGTATCTAGGTGACATTAGAGTTGGTTGATGTGTATCATATGGTGTTAGTTTAGTACAAACTCTTAGATAGATTGATCGGAAAGGATAACTTTGTGTTATTTTAGTACGAACTCTTGGATAAATCGACTGGAAAGGATAACTTTAAGGTAGTTTCATACCCTACAAACAATTTCTTCTTATGTTCTCTGCTAGATAATAACTTTGTAGTGATTCCTCGTTGCACGTTGAGGGATGGTTATGTGATCCAATTATATTAGCATTGTTGAGAGATTGCACTAGCAAAAGTATGAACCCTAAGCCTTGTTTTCAAGCATTGCAATACAGTTTATGCTCACTTTTGTTACTTTCTACCTTGTTGTTTTTTATTGTTACTATTACAAAAATCAATATCTACTAACATTACTACACTTGTATCACCATATCTTCGCTGAACTAGTGCACCTATACAATTTACCATTGTATTTGGTGTGTTGGGGACACAAGAGACTTTTTATTATTTGGTTGCAGGGTTGTTTTAGAGAGACCATCTTCATCCTATGCCTCCCACAGATTGATAAACCTTAGGTCATCCACTTGAGGGAAATTTGCTACTGTCCTACAAAACTCTGCGCTTGGAGGGTCAACACGAGTCTACAAGAACAAGTTGTGTAGTATACATCAAGCTCTTTTCTCACGCCGTTGCCGGGGAGGTGAGTGCTTGAAGGTATATCTTTAGATCTTGCAATTAAATATTTTAGTATCTTGTTTTTCACTAGTATGGTTTTATAAAATAAAACTACAAAAAATGGAGTTTGGGTTGCATCATTTGTTTCGTCTTTATAACGTCTTTCATGAAAACAAGGATTCAGAAAATTGTGCTCAATTGGTAGAGGTAGAAATTATGAAAATACTTGATTATAATTCCTTGAATGATGAGCATGATAGAAATATTGTTAGTATGAGTTATTTGAATATTCATGATGCTAATGATATTCAAAGCCACGAGATTGGGGATGCTATGTTTGATGAAGGTGATCTTTTTAGTCCTCCTACTTGTGATGATGATATTTACTATGATTATAGCATGTCTCCTATGTATGATGATTATTGTGATGACACATATGCTATAAATAGTAATGATAACCATGGAACATGTCATCATGATTTTAAATTTCATTTGGATTATGCTAATCAAGTGTGAAAGGACCACGATGTCACCTAGAAGGGGGGGGGGTGAATAGGAATTTTAAAATCTTTTACGGATTTGGCTATATCCTAATGCGGAAATAAACTAAGCAGATACTTTTCAAGCACAAATCCTAAATATACTAGGCTCACTAAGTGCACCAACAACATAGGATAAATAAGATGAGAACAACGAAGATATGAGTAAGCACAAGTAAGTTACACAAACTTACTCAATGTATATCACAAGATATGGAAATGAATGTTAAGAGCTAGCAATTCACACCAAGCACAAGATATATCAATAGTAGCAAGTATGAATTGCAGACTATAAAGTGTTGGCCTAAATAATCTCTACGATATGGTAACCAACACAATATACTAAGGACAACAATATATATAGTGAATGCAAGGTCAAGTGGCCAAAGTAAACCACAAGTAGTGGCTAGGGTTAGAAATAACCGAAGACACGGAGACGAGGATGTATCCCGATGTTCACTTCCTTGGAGGCAAGCTACTCACCGTTAGAGAGGTGGATGTTACCACGAAGGCACACCAACGCCACGAAGTCTCACCCTATTATCCCCTTGAGATATCACCATGAAGGCGATTCTCAACCACTAGTAGTAGACCTTGAGGCGGCCTCCAAACCTTCACAAACTTTTCGGGAGACAAATCACAAGTTGATTCCTCACTGGAGCACTCCTACTGCCTAGGAGTCTCCAACCTCCAAGAGTAACAATATCAAGGGGGAAATGCTCAAGACTTGCTCAAATCATGAATTCATTTGGTAAAGAGAGGGAGAGGGAGTGGATCTATCACTTGATTGGAAAATCTCTCAAGAACTCTCACTAATCTCTTTGGGATCTGAGATTTGGTGTAGGAGAAGTGAAAGGGAGCCACTTTGGTGTTCTAGGGTTCTTTTGGATTGAGTGCTCAACCTCTCCACGAAGTGGTGAAGGGGTATATATAGCGTGGGTGAAAATATGGCCGTTGTAGTGTAAGTGGTTGTGTCGGGCCGGACATCCGGGCCAAGGGCCGGACATCCGGTGGCTCTGAAGTGAGCACACGAACACAGAAAACAGAGTCAAGGTACAGGGCCCGGACATCTGGCCATGTCCCCGGACATCTGGCCAAAGTTAAGGCCCCGGACATCCGGACAAGGCCCCGGACATCCAGGGGACACAAACAACATTTCATTATAGTTTCTGGACATCGGCGGCCCGGATTTCCGGGGAAGATCCCGGATATCCGGGGGACACAAAAACTGCAGGCACCCCAAAAGTAAAACATGCATAACTTTCTCATACGGACTACGATTTTGATGATCTTGGGCTCATTTTGAAGCTAGTGAAAAACTCCAGGTCCTCACATACATAACCAACCAAGATAAGAAAAATGGAAGGTGCAAAGTATGCACATGTTAGATCATATACTTTGGGGAACCTAGTTGGCTATGTATTGCTTTGGTAAATAGGATAGGAGTGGAATTGTGTATAGAAGATGTTGACTTGAGTAAGTCCATCACGAAACCCTTTGATCCCCTATTAATACTGCGGGATCCCTATAACTCAAGAATCATAAAATAGCTACACTACATAGCTATCAAGAATCCATACTTGAGTGTATTTGTTTCTTCGGTGGTCATCACCCCACAACACTAACGCCAAAGGAACTAATACCTTTGACTCGAGCCTTTCACTTGAGCTTAATGTTGATGTTTCTTCTTGGCTCAAGTTGAAGGCAAGACATTGGTGAAGTCTTCAAGTAGCTCTTCCATACACAATGTGGGAAGCTTTTCTTTGTATTCATCTTCACTTTGTCCATCATGTGATCATCCACAAGCTTCAAGCATGTGATCCTTCGGGATGGTTATCTTGAACTTGCCCTTGTCAACCATGACCATGAACACTTGATGTCATCCTCTCATGGACACTTGGAATCTCTCTCTTGATGCGAGCCCATGAGAATAACCTAACCCTCATAAACATAGACAACACATAGCATGGGTTAGTACACAAAGTGCAATTGACAATTTCTTATCATACCACTAGATCCTATGTGATCCATCATTTGCACTTGTGTGTTGACCATTTAAAGTTTGATTCTTTGATCTTTATCTTGGTCAACCTTTATCTTTACTCCATGCTTAATCTTGATGCCTTGAAGGCCATATTGAATTCTTCACTATGCTTCATTTCTTCAAGACATGATTACCCATATCTCAATTATCATATGACCATATAGAGTTTATCCATGAATACCATATTGGTCATTATTTGTTATCCTTCATGCTCCATCACAATCTCTTGAGAGGCACAACGAATTCTTCACATGAACTACTTGCTTCAAGACATAATCATCCATGACTCAACATATGAGCACATCATGATCCTATCTTCAAGCCATATGTAAAATTCTTCTATTTAATCATTCTCTCAAGATCATGATCCATAATGTCTCAACCTGGATGCACAACTATATGTATATTGCATTCATTTTGAATCCATTCAATCTCCTTCTTGCATCAACCATGGAACAAACATCTTTCAATTCATCCAATATTCTTCATG
The DNA here is from genome assembly GCA_022496015.1 of Hordeum marinum. Classification (NCBI taxonomy): domain Eukaryota; kingdom Viridiplantae; phylum Streptophyta; class Magnoliopsida; order Poales; family Poaceae; genus Hordeum; species Hordeum marinum. Next base: position 247,939,971 of record CM039676.1, on the reverse strand, counting down.
CATTGCAAATGGAACTTTCCTTCAAATGTATAACTTAATGCAAACATTAGTCCATTATGATTGTCATAAATTACCAAAACCACACATGGGTACTACATGCACTTTCAAAGTGTCTCATGATAGCTATTTTGTTGAGTTTGCTCCCACTACTATGAATGAAAAGGACTTTGCTTATGTGGAGGGTAATAAATTTTCTATGGTTGTATATCATGAAAAGAATTGTTTATGTGATATTTATATTGTGAGATTACTTCATGATGCTACTGAAAATTATTATGAGGGAGGAACATATGCTTGTAGGAATTGCAATAATATCAAGTTGCCTCTCTATGTGTTCAAAGTTTTGAAGTTGCACTTGTTTTGGCTTCCTATGCTAGTTGATTCTTGCTCCCATAAATTGTTTGCTTACAAAATACCTATGCATAGGAAGTGGGTTAGACTTAAATGTGCTTGTCATGTTATTCATGATGCTATCTTGCATTTTCAACTTTTATTCCTATACGAGCATCATTGTAATCATCATGCCTAGTTAAAAGGCATTAAAGAAAAGCGCTTGTTGGGAGAAAGCTCAACACTCTTAATTTCTGTTTTTTGTGTGTTAACATGATTAATATACTGTATAAATAATGTTTTGTGTCTTTTATTTCAATAAACTGCCAAGTAAAGCCTTTGGGATAGTGTGGATACTTGCTTGTTTGATTCTGTACAAAAACAGAAAGTTTTGCGTCCAGTATATGAATTATATGATTTTACTGGAGCACTAAAAAATTCTAAAATTTTATCAAAAAATTTGTATGCAAATTCTATGAGTTTTCGTAAGTTTAAATAATTTTTAGAGTTAGGGAAGTATAGTGTTCATTCTGATTTTCACAGACTGTTCTATTTTTTGACAGATTCTGTTTTGCATGCATAGTTTGCTTGTTCTATCGTTTCCATGGCTTATATTTGGTGATATAAATTATGGGAATGATGGAATAAATTAGGTATTATGTGAAAACAGTTATGAATCTTGTCTTTACAGTACCTAAGTGAATGATCTATCTTTACTACACTAACCCATCTCATGAAGTTCCGTTAAATTTTGTCTGATTGAAGTTTTCAGTTTTGGGTGAGATAACGATATGAGGTGAATGAGGAGCATCAAGAACCTAATATTGGGGATGACCAAGTCACCCCCAAGGTAACATCCAAGTAAGACTCAAGCATCTAAGCTTGGGGATGCCCCGGAAGGCATCCCCTCTTTCGTCTTCAACAATGTCGGTATATCTTATTTGAAGCTATATTTTTATTCGTGACATGATATGTGTTTTGCTTGGAGAACCCTTCTATTTTATTTTTCTCTATTAGATGTTATTTATCATCTTGTTTTTCAATAAAAAGTTCCAAGAATTGCCTCTTAGGACGCTTGAGTTACATGTTTGATATGTGTTGTGTAAAAATAGAAAATTTTCCTGTACTGTTTGAATTTTCATATTTTATTGGAACGTGGAAAGTTTCTGAAATTTTTAAACAGTGTTTTCATATAAATTATTGAACATTTACTAATTTTTCATAATTTTTTGAGTTACAGAAGTACACTGTCTTCATAAATTGCCTCACACAGTTCTTTTTGGACAGATTATTGTCATAGTTTTGTTATCGACTTATCCTATAGTTTCCATAGCTCCCGCGCCGCTCCCTCCCCGGGGAGACACGAGTGGCGGCTCCTGCCCCATAGCCTCTCCCCTCCCGCCTCCTTCTCCCCCTCACCGTCGTCGGTGGCATTAGGCAGGCAAAGCCTGTGCGGAGCCGCCGATGGCGGGGCGCTCTCTGGCTGCCGCTCGCTCGTGGGATGGGGATACGACGTGTGGTCGGCGGCTGACCGGCGCTTGGCTCTGGGGCGGTGTCCTGGCTCGCGGTAGAGGAGGTCTCCGGCACGCGACGCAGGATCTTGTCGCGGCGGTGGGCACGCTGCTGCGGGCGAGCGGTCGCGGTCGTGGCGCCCGTGCGGACCCGATCTGGACCCTCGCGAGCTGCGGCCGGCGTGGAAAGTGGTGCTGGGATGGAGGAGGCTTGGCTCCCTGCTACACGTCCTGGAGGGGCCTTTGCTGCATTTCTCCTACTTGGTGCCATGGTGGTGCCGGCTGGTGGTTCGGCTGACGGGTTGCAGATCTGGCAGCTCGTCCGACGAGTTGGGATGGGGTGGCGGCCCGCCCTCCTTGCTAGGGTCCTATTTGGCTATGAAGTGGGTAGCCGACGGTGGTGGTCATCTCCTCCGTCGGAGGTGGTCGGCCTGAGGCTGGATGGTCAGATCTCGAGATCTACCATCTAGTTCCGGCTACGAGTCGGAAAGACATAGTTGCCGGTGAAAACTGAGCCGATGGCAGGCAATGGCGGCGTTCTGCATCGTTACCTTGATGAAGGCATCGTTGTGTAACTAGTATCGAGCCACTCGTGTTGTTCCGGGGGAAACTCTAGGATTTGGTCTTCCAGATCTGACGACGGCGGTACTACGGTATCATTTCCTTTCTTGGGAGCATCGTCTGTGGAGCAGAGCTAGAAGACAGAGGCATGAGGTGGAGCAGCTTCGTTTTGCACGGAGCTTTCGATGGAGATGTCAAGTGATGACTGGCTGATAGGTGCTACGTTGTGTCATGCCTGGTCGGCAAGTGCTACGCACAACAGATCTTTCAGAATCTTCACGTCTAGACGGACGAGCGCGGGGCGGTGGCGTCGTTGGGCATCGTGGTGGCGTCGACAGATGGACGGACTATCAAGGACGATACAGATCTCTCTCCTAAAGATGGGTCAGCGGCCCGATGATGATGGCGTGTCTAAAACGTGTGCATGTGGTGTGCGCTTTAGGTCTGCTGCACCGGCTATGGGTTCCGATACATTATGTGGATGGATCGGCGACGACATCGGTTTTAGATATGGGGAGTGAGAGCACTCCACATTATCGAGTTTTGTAGGTGTGAGTGGTGGCTTTGGATGGTTTGATGTATGTTCTTGTTAGACCTATGTTGAATAATTAATAAAGATGGCCATATGCATCGATTGATGCAGAGGCCGGGGGTTTTAACCTCCTTTTCCAAAAAAATAGTTTCCATATCCTATATTGGTAGATATAAATTATGGAAATGATAGTAACAAGTAGATGATGTTTTAAATTAATTTTGCAACTTTTCTTGGCAATACATGAAATGGGGACTTATTCTTATGTGTACATACCTATTTCACGAGTTCTTTTCGAGTTTTTGTGGATGACGTTTTTGAGAATGGGGAAACCGTGATATGAGAGGATTGAACGAGATACAAAATCTCAATATTGGGGATGCCCAAGGCATCCCAAGTAAATATTTCAAGAAGTCTCAAGCATCTAAGCTTGGGGATGCTACGCATCCCACCTCTCTTCATCAACTATCGGTTAGCCTATGTTGACCCTAATTTTTTACTCGTTCACATGATATGTGCTATTCTTGGAGTGCTATTTTTATTTTGCTTGCTGTTTAATAAAATACTCAGACCTAAAAATATTTATTGAGATAGAGATCCCTCACATAGCTACTTGATTGTTTACCTACTCATTGATCTTCACTTATATCTTTTGAAGAGTAGTTTGATGTTTACTCTTGAGCTTCACTTATATCCTATGAGTAAATTGTGAATCGATGAAATATCATAAATATGAAATTATCAGTGTGCTTTATCCTTAGTAGTAGCTTCACATCTGGTTTAGAAAGTAAAACCTATTGAAGTTTGACAATCACAATATTGGTCATACAATCAATTCATGAATGATTAATGTAAGAAAGAGAACTTTCACATATAAATATATTATCTTGGAAATATTTTATGATTGTGAATACCCATCAATTATTTTCAAACTTGATCAAATATTTGAAGTTGGACAAGGAAGACCATGTAATGGTTATGTTTGTGTATATTTTCATAGAAGTTATATTGTTATAGATCCTCCAACACGTGTTGCTTGTATAGAACCTTTTGCTAGCCAAAAATGCGTACTAAGTAGAGATACTACTTGTGCATCCAAATCCTTGAGCCAAGTTTCTTCCATGAGAGTTGACCATACCTACCTTTATGTCGTATTTCACTTCCATTCCAAGTAAATTTGCATGTGCCACCTCTAAACATTCAAATAAACATTTGTTTTGTGTGATCGTACCGCTCATGGAGCGACGGGGTGGTCATTATCTTCCATGCTAAGCGACTTGTTCTCAAGATGAGTGCTTATTCACTTGTTATTGCATGAGAGAGGCCAGTAAAAAGGATTCCCAGTCCTGCATAACACAAAAATAAACAAACAAAAACTCCACCTAGAAAGTTGATTGTTTGGAGGGAAGCCATGGATTCGGCTAGCCATGGAATGTATTTGAATGATGGGGGGGAGTAAAAATTTAAATTCGATTTGGGAACCGCCAATAATGTGATTAGCATGGAAGATATTGAATACTCTGTTGTTACGTTGACAGGAAAGGCACACCACTCAAAATTACATATTCATCTCTGTTTTAAACAATAATCTCTAACACATATGCAAATCCCTGCTTCCCTCTACAAAGGGACAATCAATTTAGTTTCATGTTACCTACTTTTCATGTCGAGTCACCTTCTCATTTCATCCTCAATTATTCTCTAGTTGGCAAGCATCATGTAGTGGGGAAAGATCTAGGCACATATGGTCACTCAAATATATTTGATCATGACTTATTATTGTTGACAATTATCTCTATGATAAATGAGTTGGGAGGTGAAACATTAAGCCCCTATCTTTCTCTGTGTTCGATGGATGCCATTTGTTCTAAAAATATGCTTTGAGTACTAGCAATCAGAGAAGACTATATGATGATTGACTATGTGGGGCTCTTACTTAGACATTGTTGACAATAAGTTGAATTGCAATTGTTTGGTGACTAAGAACATATGTTGTTAAGTTTCAAGAAAATTCATTGTTTGAAACATAACATGTGAATTGGTTGCTACTTTACCATGATGAGTTTTATGAGAAAATTTTGCTGTTATGATGCTAGGAAAAGTGGTTGAAATGATCATTGATCAAACTTATGCACTATGCTAGCATTCACACTTCATAAATTATTTCTTTTATCATTTACCTACTCGAGGACGAGTAGGAATTAAGCTTGGGGATGCTGATACGTCTCCAACGTATCTATATTTTATGAAGTATATATGCCATATTTAAAACAATTTTATATGGTTTTGGTATGATTTGCATGGAACTAACCTGGGCTGACGTTGTTTTCAGCAGAACTACCGTGGTGTTGTTTTTTGTACAGAAATATAAGTTCTCCAAATGCAATGAAACTTTTTGACGATTTTTTTGGAACAAAAGAGGCGCTGGAAGCTTTGTGGGAGGGCTAGAAGAGCCACGAGATGACCACAACCCACCAGGGCGCTCCAGCCCCCTCTAGCGCGCCCTGGTGTCTTATGGGCCCCTCATGGCCCATCTTCACGTGAAACCAATGCCCAAAAATCCTATATATTCAAAAACCTCTAGAAATAACCCTAGATCAGAAGTTCCGCTGCTCCAAGCCTCTGTATTCACGAAAAACCAATCTAGACCCCGTTCCGGCACCCTGTCGGAGGGGGAAATCATCACCGGAGGCCATCTTCATCATCCCTATGGTCTCCATGATGAGGACGGAGTAGTACACCCTCGGAGCTAAGGGTTTGTACTAGTAGCTATGTGTAATCTCTCTCTCTCTCTCTCTCGTCTTCTTGATTTGGCACGATCTTGATGTATCACGGGCTTTTTAAATATAGTTAGATCACATGGTGTTTTCCCCTCTCTATCTTGTTGTGATGAATTGAGTTTTCCCTTTGATATTTTGTTATTATAGGATTGAATACTTTTTTGGATTTGAGAGCACTTGATGTATGTCTTGCATGCGGATACCCGTAGTGACATTTGGGTATTCAAGTGATTCACTCGATATATGTTATGGCGTCAACTTGCGGATTTCGGTGACCTTGGGGATCTTTGGATATGCGTTGATACCACGTTTTTATACCATGTTCTCCGAGAGAAATCTTGGGGCACTCTTTGAGTTTCTTGGTGTTGGATTGAGTATCAAGAATCTGAAATTGTTTGATGTGTATTGTATAATTAACTCATGGATACTTGTGGTGACATTGGAGTATCTAGGTGACATTAGAGTTGTTTGATGCTATCATATGGTGTTACTTTAGTATGAAATCTTAGATAGATCGATCGGAAAGGATAACTTTGTGTTATTTTAGTATGAACTCTTGGATAGGTCGATCGGAAAGGATATCTTTAAGGTGGTTTCGTACCCCACAAACAATTTATTCTTATGTTCTCCGCTAGATAAGAACTTTGGAGTGATTCTTCGTTGCATGTTGAGGGATGTTTATGTGATCCAATTATATTAGCATTGTTGAGAGATTGCACTAGCGAAAGTACAGACTCCAGGCCTTGTTTTCAAGCATTGTAATACCGTTTATGCTCACTTTTGTTACTTGCTACCTTTCTGTTTTTAATTCTTACTATTACAAGAATCAATATCTATTTTCATTACTACACTTGTATCACCATCTCTTTGCCGAACTAGTGCACCTATACAATTTACCATTGTATTTGGTGTGTTTGGGACACAAGAGACTTTTTATTATTCGGTTGCAGGGTTGTTTCAGAGAGACCATCTTCATCCTACGCCTCCCACGGATTGATAAACCTTAGGTCATCCACTTGAGGGAAATGTGCTATTGTCCTACAAAACTCTACGCTTGGAGGCCCAACACGAGTCTACAATAACAAGTTGTGTAGTAGACATCAGATCACAAGGATTTTAATTATGACAATTGTTCTTTAGTAGAATGTATTTCCTTGCTGCAATCCATTATTAGCTCACCCAATGCTTATGAAAAAATAAAAGCTTTTACTCAACACATAGTAGAAGCGATGATAAAATCTTATCATGAGAAACTTAAGCTATAAGTTTCTATTCCTAGAAAATTGCATGATGAATGGGAACCTACTATTAAAATAAAGCTTAAAGAATATGAATGCAATCAGGGCGCGGCCAAATGGGCACATGGCAGAATAGAGACTTGCGGCGATGAAAACATTTGGCTGGCTCTCAGGTGTGTTCCCGATTTATGAGAATTTATAGTGGCGGAGTTAGGCCAAGAGGTATTGGGAGGTGGTCCCAAGTCATTAGGGTGCGACCACCCCCTTGGCGCGCCCTATTGGCTTGGCACCACCTTGTGTGGCCTCCGATCTCCCTTCGAAGCTTCCAGGTCTTATTTTTGTCCAGAAAAAATCATCAAAAAGTTTCATGGCATTTGGACTTCATTTGGCACAGTTTTTCTGAAAGGCAAAAAACAAGCAGGAAACATCAACTAGCACTGGGCACTAGGTTAATAGGTTAGTACTCAAAAATTATATAAAACAACATATAAATGCATATAAAGTAACCAAGAATGATAATATACTATCTTGGAACAATAAAAAAGTATAGATACGTTCGAGGCGTATCAAGAGATCCCGCCCACAACCCAATGGGGCCCCATGCTCAAACATGGCAGAACGTTTACTTGAGGGTGCCACCTGGCCACTACATCCTCAAGGTGCTCCATGCACATCACAACATCATTCTCTTTTTGGTTGTGTAATGAAACTCCTTCACGCAACACTAAAGTTTTATTTCCTAAAGTGTCATGTGTGCTCGGTAAGCACTTTGTTTCAACAGTTGTGCGTGCTAGCGATTTCCTTCGTGTGTATCACGCGTGCGGGAGCTGGACATGATGCTCGTGCTTGGGTCAGTCCCAACAGTGCTGCTAAACCCAAGTAACTGAGCTCTGGCTCGCGGGCCTGCTCACCTGCACGTCACCTCACCAAGGTTCTTGGTACTTTGTGAAAGGACGTGGATTTCGCCTAGGGGGGTGAATAGGCGCTTTAAAATAATCACGGTTTAGGCTTGAACAAATGCGGAATAAAACTAGCGTTTAATTTGTCAAGAACAAAACCTAAAACAACTAGGATCACCTTTGTGCACCAACAACTTATGATAAGCAAGAAAAACAACTAAGTGATAGCAAGATATAGAACATGAAACAATAAAGCTATCACAAAGTAAAGTGCATAAGTAAAGGGCTTGGGAAATAGACAACTAAGGCACGGGGAGATGATGATGTATCCCTAAGTTCACACCCTTACGGATGCTAATCTCCTTTTGGAGCAGTGTGGAGGGACAATGCTCCCGAAGAAGCCACTAGGGACATCGTAATCTCCTCACACCCTCGCACAATGCAAGATGTCGTGATTCCACTAAGGGACTGACGTGGCTTGAGACTGCATCGGTATTTCCCCGAAGAGGAAGGGATGATGCAGCACATCGACGGTAAGTATTTACCTTAGTTATGAAACCAAGGTATCAATCCATAGAGGAAGATCAAGCACCTACGTAAATAGCACCTGCACACAAATAAAAAATACTTGCAACCCGACGCGTAAGAGAGGTTGTCAAGCTCTCAACGATTAAAATATAGATTAGGTAGTGATAGTTTTATCAAATAGATCTCGCAAGAACACAAAATAAAATAAGTAAATAAAAAGTGCAGAAAGGTATTTTTATTTTTTTGGATTAATAGATCTGAAAACAAAAAGGCAAAATAGTAGATCGGAAAGCATTATGTTGGAAAAGTAGACCCAGGGGCAGTAGGTTTCACTAGTGGCTTCTCTCATGAGTATAGCGCACGGTGGGTGAACAAATTACTGTTGGGCAATTGATAGAAGATCAAATAATCATGACTATATTGAGGCAATGATCATTATATAGGCATCAAGTCCAAGATAAGTAGACCAAAATGATTCTGCATCTACTTCTATTACACCACACATCGACCGCTATCCAACATGCATCTAGTGTATTAAGTTCATGGGAAAACAGAGTGATGCAATAAGAACAGTGAAATGATGTAGAAAAGATCTATTCATGTAGGAATAGACTCCATCTTGATATCCTTAATGGCAACGATACATACGTGCCTTACTGCCCCTTCTGTCATTGGGAAAGAACACCGCAAGATCAAACCCATCACAAAACACCTCTTCCCATGGCAAGAAAAAATGATCTAGTTTGCCTAAATAAACCAAAGATTGGAAGTAGAAATACAAGGCTAGAAGTAATCATGCAAATAAGAGATAAAAAAGACTCAAATCATATTCATGGATAGAAACTGACCATGAACTCAAAATTCATCGGATCCCAACAAACACACCGCAAAAGGCATTACATCAAATAGATCTCCAAGAGACCATTGTATTGAGAATTATAAGAGAGAGAGGAATCCATCTAGCTACTGCCTACGTACCCGTAGGTCTATGGTGGACTACTCACGCATCATCGGAGAGGCACCTATGATGAAGATGAACCCCTCCGTGATGGTGTTAGATTGGATCTCGAGGTTCTGGAACTTTTGGCGGCTAGAATTGTGTTTGGACAACTCCCCAAGGGTTTTCCAAGTAATTGTGAATTTATAGGGGTGATAGTCGGTCGAGGGGGTCCTGAGGTGGGCATTGATGTCTACTACACAACTTTATTCTTGTACACTCATGTTGGGCCTCCAAGCACAGAGTTTTGTAGAATAGTAGCAATTTTCCATCAAGTGGATGACCTAAGGTTTATCAATCCGTGGGAGGTGTAGGATGAAGATGGTCTATCTTAAGCAACCTTGCAATCGAATACAAGAAATAGCTTATGTCCCCAACACACCCAATACAATGGAAAATTGTATAGGTGCACTAGTTCGGTGAAGAGATGGTGATACAAGTGCAATAATGATAGTAGATATTGATTTTTTTAATCTGAAAATATAAAAACAACAAGGTAGCAAGTGACAAAATTGAGCACAAATGGTATTGAATTGCTTGAAAACAAGGCCTACGGTCCATACTTTCGCTAGTGCAATCTCTCAACAATGCTAATATAATTGGATCACATAACCATCCCTCAACGTGCAGCGAATAATCACTCCAAAGTTCTTATCTAGCGGAGAGCATAAGAAGAAATTGTTTGTAGGGTACGAAACCACCTTAAAGTTATCCTTTCCGATCGATCTATCCAAGAGTTCATACTAAAAGAACCAAGTTATCCTTTCCGATCAATCTATCTAAGAGTTTGTACTAGAATAGCATCATATGATACGCATCAACCAACTCTAATGTCACCTAGATACTCCAATGTCACCACAAGTATCCATGAGTTAATTATACGATACACATCAAACGATTTCAGATTCATAACACTCAATCCAACACAAATAACCTCAAAGAGTGCCCCAAGATTTCTATCGGAGAAGCTAGGACAAGAACGTGTATCAACCCCTATGCATAGATTACCCCAATGTCACCTCGGGTGTCCGCAAGTTGAGTACCAAGACATAGATCAAGTGACTCATTTGAATACCCCAATGTCACTACGGGTATCCGCATGCAAGACATATATCAAGTGTTCTCAAATCCAATATTCAATCCAACATAATGAAATCTCAAAGGGAAAACTCAGTTCATCACAACAAGATAGAGAGAGGAAAACACCATGTGATCCAACTATATTAACAAAGCCCGTGATACATCAAGATTGTAACATCTCAAGAACACGAGAGAGAGAGAGAGATATTGAACACATAGCTACTAGTACAAATCGTCAGCCCCAAGGGTGGATTATTCCCTCCTCATCATAGACACCGACGGGGTGATGAAGATGTCCACCAGAGATGATCTACCCTCTCCATTAGGGTATTGTTTCCTCTCCAGATTGGTTTTTCATCAATATAGAGGCCTTGAGGTGGCGGAACAAGGAGTCTATGGTTATTTCTGATGGTTTCTATATTTATAGGAATTTTTGGTGTTGGTTTCACACGGAGATGGTCCACGAGGTGAGCACCCTCCACCAGGGCACGGTTTGGGGGCCTGGCGTGCCCTGGTGGAGGGTGGACACCTTGTGACTCTTCTGGCCCTCCCGCGAAGCGTCTAGTGCCTCTTTTGTTCCAAAACAACGTCAAAAAGTTTCGGGCGATTCCGAGAACTTTCATTTTCTGCACAAAAACAACACCACGGTAGTTTTGCTGAAAACATCGTTAGTCTGGGTTGTTCTAAATAAATCATATAAAGTGCATCAAAACCATATAAAAGTATTGTAAACATAGGTGAATATGGCACGAATACTTCATAAATTACCGATATGTTGGAGACGTATCAGCATCCCCAAGCTTAATTCCTACTCGTCCTCGAGTAGGTAAATGATAAAACAAATAATTTATCAAGTGTGAATGATAGCATAGTGCATAAGTTTGATCAATGATAACTTCAATCACTTTTCCTGGCATCATAACAACAACTTTTTCTCATAAAACTCATCATGATAAAGTAGCAACCAATTCACATGTTATGGTTCAAATAATGAATTCTCTTGAAACTTAACAACCTATGTTCTTAGTCACCAAACAATTGCAATTCAACTTATTCTCCACAAAGTCTAAGTAAGAGCTCCACATACCCAATCATCATATAGTCTTCTATGATTGCTAGTACTCAAAGCATATTTTTAGAACAAATGGCATCCATCGAACACATAGAAATACAAGGGCTTAACGTTTCGCCTCCCAACATACTTATCATAAAGATAATTGTCAACAATAATAAGTCATGATCAAATATATTTGACTGGCCATATGTGCCTAGATCTTTCCCCACCACATGATGCTTGCCAATTAATACAAGTAGTTTGTAATAAGAAGTTGACTCAACATGAAAAGTAAACAGATCGTCCCTTCGCATAGGGAAGTAGGGATTTGCATATGTGCTAGAGCTCATTGATTAAATCAAAGATAAATATAATTTTGGGAGGTGCACCCTTCCTGCCAACGTTACGACCAAGAGTTATAAATATCTTCCATGTTAAACACATTAGCGGAGGTTCCCAAGCGGTAAAAGTAAAGGTTTACTCCCCCTCCACCAACAAACACACTCCACGGCTAGCCGAATCCATGGGTAGCGTTCATACCAACAACATTCCTAGGGGGTGGGGAGTTGTTTAATTATTTGATTTTTTATTTCGGGACTCAGAATCCCTATTACCACCCCTCTCGTGCAAGGACGAGTGAATAAACACTCATCATGTGAATAACCCGCTTAACATGGAAGATACTAACCACCCCTGTCACTCCATGAGCGGTCTAGGCACACAAAACAGATGTTCGTTTGAAATTTTAGAGGTGGCACATGCAAATTTACTTGGAACGGTAGGGTAATACCGCATATAGGTAGATATACTGGACTCTCATGGCAAGAAACTGGGTTTAAGGGTTTAGATGCACAAGTAGTATCTCTTCTTAGTACGAATTTTTGGCTAGCAAAAGGATCTAAACAAGCCCCACATGTTGGAGGATCCATAACAATATAACTTCTATGCAAATATACGCAACCATAACTCATTATGTTGTCTTCCTTGTCCAACTTCAAATAATTTGCTCAAGTTTGAAAATAAGTAATGGGTATTCACAATCACAGAAGACGTCCAAGATAATATATTTGTATGCGAAAGTTCTCTTCCTTATACTAATCATTCACGAATTGCTTGTATGACCAATATTGTGATTGTCAAACTTCAATAGATTTTACTTTATATACCAGATGTGGAGCTACTACGAAGCATAAAGCACATTTATAATTTCATATTTATGATATTCAATTCATTCATAATTTACTCTTAGGATATAAGTTAAGCACAAGAGTAAACATCAACCTACTCTCAAAAGATATAAGTGAAGATCAATGAGCAGTCAAATAATAAAGTAGCTATGCGAGGAGTCTCTCTCTCTCAATAAATATTTTGAGATCTGATAATTTTATTCAAACAGGAAACTAAACAAAAATACACTCCAAGAATAGCACATGTCACGTGGAAAAATCAAAACTTAGGCTCAACATAGGCTAACCGATGTTTGTTTGATGAAGAGAGGTGGCATGCGTAGCATCCCCAAGCCTAGATGCTTGAGACTTCTTGAAATATTTACTTGGGGTGCCTTGGGCATTCCCAACCTTGAGCTTTTCTATCTCGTTCAATCCTCTCATATCCCGATTTCACCTAATTCTAAAAAACTTGAAAAGAACTCGTGAGATAGCTTAGTGCACATAATAATAAATCAACTCTTTATGTACTGCCAAGACAAGTTGCATAACAATTTCAAACATCAACTACTGTTTACTATCATTTCCAAAATTTATATCTACCAATATAAGCCATGAAAACTCCAAGATAAGTAGATAACAAAACTATGACAGCAATCTATCCAAACAGAATAGTATGTATCCATCTATTAAAACAATGTACTTCTGTAAATCAAACAATTCTAAAAATTTAGGACATGATAAATAATTTATATAACAATACTGTGTAAAAATTTAGAAACTTTCCACGTTCCAGTAAAACATGAAAATTTAAACACTAGAGTAAAAGTTTCTGTTTTTACACAACACATATCAAAACATGCAATGCAAGCATCCTAATGCAATTCTTGGAACTTTTTATTGAAAAAAAAGATTATAAATAACATCTAACAGAGAACAAAAAATTATAATGATTCTCCAAGCAAAACACATATCATGTGACGAATAAAAATATAACTCCAAGTAAGATGTACCAGTAATGTTGGAGACGAAAGAGGGAATGCCTTCTAGGGCATCCCCAAGCTTAGATTCTTGTAGACTCATGTTGGGACTCCAAGTGCAGAGTTTTGTAGGACAGTAGTAATTTTCCCTCAAGTGGATGACCTAAGGTTTATCAATCCGTGGGATGTGTAGGATGAATATGGTCTCCCTCAAGCAACCCTGCAATCAAATACAAGAAATCTCTTGTGTCCCCAACACACACAATACAATGGCAAATTGTGTAGGTGCACTAGTTCGGCGAAGAGATGTTGATACAAGTGCAATAATGATAGTATATTGATTTTTATAATCTAAAAATATAAAAATATCAAGGTACCAAGTGACAAAAGTGAGCACAAATGGTATTGCAATGCTTGAAAACAAGACCTACAGTCCGTACTTTCGCTAGTGCAATCTCTCAACAATGCTAATATAATTAGATCACATAACCACCCCTCAACATGCAATGAATAATCACTCCAAAGTTCTTATCTAGCGGAGATCATAAGAAGAAATTGTTTGTAGGGTACGCAACCACCTTAAAGTTTTCACTTTCCATCGATCTATCCAAGTGTTCGTATTAAAATAACCAAGTTATCCTTTCCGAACAATCTATCTAAGAGTTCGTACTAGAATAACACCATATGATACACATCAACCAACTCTAATGTCACCTAGATACCCCAATGTCACCACAAGTATCCATGAGTTAATTATACGATACGCATCAAACGATTTCAGATTCGTAACACTCAATACAACACAAAGAACCTCAAAGAGTGCCCCAACATTTCTACCGGAGAATCTAGGAAAAGAACGTGTATCAACCCCTATGCATAGATTACCCCATTGTCACCTCGGGAATCCGCAAGTTGAGTACCAAGACATAGATCAAGTGAATCACTTGAATACCCCAATGTCACTAAGGGTATCCGCATGCAAGACATATATCAAGTGTTCTCAAATCCAATATTCAATCCAACATAACGAAATCTCAATGGGAAAACTCAATTCATCACAAGAAGATAGAGAGGAGAAAACATCATGTGATCCAACTATATTAACAAAGCCCGTGATACATAAAGATCGTGCCATCTCAAGAACACGAGAGAGAGAGAGATTGAACACATATATAATGGTACAAACCGTCGACCCCGAGGGTGGACTACTGCCTCCTCATCATGGACTATGTCGGGGTGATGAAGATGGGCACCGGAGATGATCTACCGTCTCTGACAAAGTATTGATTTCTCTCTAGATTGGTTTTTCTTCGATACAAAGGCCTTGCGGCAGCGAAACGACGAGTCTAGGGTTATTTCTGATGATTTCTATATTTATCGGAATTTTTGGCATTGGTTTCATGCGAAGATGGGCCATGAGGTGAGCACCCTCCACTAGGGCACGGTTTGGGGGCCTGGCGCGCCCTAGTGGAGGGTGGCCACCTCGTGACTCTCCTGGCCCTCCCACAAAGTGTCTAGTGCCTCTTTTGTTCCAAAAAAATATTAAATGTTTTGGGCGATTCCGAGAACTTTCATTTTCTGCACAAAAACAACACCATGATAGTTCTGCTAAAAACAGTGTCAGTCCGGGTTAGTTGTAAATAGAAAATATAAAGTGCATCAAAACCATATAAAAGTAGTGTAAACATAGCTGAATATGGCATGAATACTTCATAAATTATCGATACGTTGGAGACGTATCAGGCACCACCCACCAGGATGCGCGAGGGGCCTCTGGCGTGCCCTGGTGGGTGTTCCCCACCTCGGGCCTCCTCTCTGGCACTTGTCTGGACCATCTGGTGTCTTTTGGTCCAAAAAAATTCTCCAAAAAATTTCATGATGTTTGGGCTTCGTTTGGCACTGATTTTCCGTGAAGTAAAAAAACAAGCAAAAACAGCAACTCGCACTTTTGCACTATGTCAATAGGTTAGTCCCAAAAAATGATATGAAGTTGTTATAAAATGGTTGTAAAACCCAAGATTGTTAATATAACTGCATGGAACAAGCAAAAATTATAGATTAGTTGGAGACGTATTAGCACCCCCAAGCTTAATTCCTACTCATCCTCGAGTAGGTAAATGATAAAAACAGAATTTTTGATGTGGAATGCTGCCTAACATGCTCATCACATATTGTTTTCTTTGTAGCATGGACATTTGGACTTTTTAGATGGTTCAAAGCAATAATCTATTTTTGACATGAAAACTTTAATACTCAAGCATATCAACAAGCAACCATGTCTTTCAAAATACAAACACTAAAGCAAGTTATCCCTAGACCATCATGCTCAATCATTGATCCATTCATGAAACACACTCAAATATTAGCTACACCTAATGATCAAGTACCATCATAATGCCTCCTAGTTGGTGCTTTATAAGATAAGATGGAGACTCAAGTTGATTTTTTTTGCATAAAGTAAATAGATAATATGTGCTTTATAATATTTTTTCACAGAGGGAAGTAGGGATTTGTAGAGGTGCGAGAGCTCAAGGTTTAAATTGATAGGGAAAAATATTTGAGGTGGCATGTCTTTCCTATCAATGAAAACGACCAAGAGGTTTCAATATCTTTCCATGCTAGATACATAATAAGCGGTTCCCAAACAAAAAATAAAGTTTATTCCTTTTTCCATCATACTTTCACTTTCCAAGGCTAGTCGAATCCACGGTTGCCTTCCATACCAACACTTTACAAGAAATTTATTATTTGACAACATAAAGTAATTTTTTTCTTTTCATTTCATTTCAGCAATGGGCATCCCTATTACTGCCATACTCCCGTGCAATGACAAGTGAATAAACACTCATCTTGAGAATAACACATCTAGCATGGAAAAGTATCAGTCACCCCCTACCATTTCATGAGCGGTACGAGCACACAAAAAGGAAAGATTATTTTGAAAATTAGAGATCGCACATATAAATATGCTTGGAACGGCATGGAAATACCGTATATAGGTAGGTATGGTGGACTCATATGGCAAAACTGGGTTTAAGAATTTTGGATGCACAAGTAGTATTTCTACTTACTTAGTACAAGTAAAGGCTAGAAAATACATTGAGAAGCAACCAACCAAGAAACGAAAAATCACATAAGCGAGCATTAAGCATAAGTAACACTGAATAATGCACCATAATTAGGATGTAATTTCATTGCACAACTATTGACTTTCGTGCTGTAACCATACTTCTATAACTCTAATAATTCTGAAAACTTAGGACAACGTAACGAATTTGTATATAAATATTGTGTCGAAATTTCAGCTCATTATCACAGTCAAGTAAAAAAATGAAAATTCGTGCACTTGAGACAAAGTTCCTGTTTCAGATTGAGCATTGTTTCTATTCATCTTATGAATCATGCTAAAGGCTTTAATTGGCACAAACACTAAATAAAACATAAAAACATAATCATGACAGAAGCATAATTGTGCAAACACTCAAAAACCTATGGGAAAAGATAAAATAAATTTTATTCAATGGGTTGCCTCACAACAAGCTCTTTGTTATAGCCATCAAGATAGGCTTAGGATAATAATGATGCTCACATAAAAGACAAGAGTTAAAGCACAAAGAGAGCATCACAAGACATGTGAAAAACACATCTAAGTCTAACATACTTCCTAGTCATAGGGATTTTATAAGCAAACAATGTATGGGAGCAAGAATCAACTAGCGTAGGATAGCAAAGCAAGCGTACCTTCGAAACTTTGAACACATAGGGGGGAAACTTGATATTATTGCAATGCCTACAAGCGTATGTTCCTCCCTCATAATAATTTTCAGTAACTTCATGAAGGAATCTCACAATATAATTATATGATACGTGCATTTTGCATCATGTTTTCCTACTGTTATTTATAATATTTTTATGCATAATAATGCTTTAGGGAGTAATTATAATGCCTTTTATCTCATAATTTGCAAGGTTTACACAAAAAGGGAGAATACCAGCAGCTGGAATTCGGGACCTGAAAAACGCATGTCAGAGATACCTATTATGCACATCCCCAATGGAGCTAATTTTTTATGGAGATTTTTTGTGGAATAAATGAATAATACTAGACCAGAAAACTACTGGAGGGGGCCACCTAGTGAGGAACACCGACCAGGGTGCACCAGGACCCCCAGGTGTGGCCTGGTGGGTGGTGCTCACCCTGGCCCACCTCCGGAGCCCATCTTTTGGTATAAATTATGGAAAACCCTAAATAATTAGGGAGAGGAATTTTGGGACGAGGCACCGCTGTCTCGAGGCAGAACTTGGGCAGGAGCACTTTTGCCCTCTGGCGGAGCAATTCCGCTGGGGAACTTCCCTCCCGGAGGGGGAAATGGAAGCCATCATCATCACCGACAACCCTCTCATATTGGGGAGGCCATTCTACGTCAACATCTTCAACAACACCATCTCCTCTCAAACCCTAGTTCATCTCTTGTGTTGGATCTTTGTATCGGAACCTCAGATTGGTACGTGTGGGTGACTAGTAGTGTTGATTACCTTGTGTAGTTGATTGTTATATGGTTTATTTGGTGGAAGATTATATGTTCAAATTCATTATGCTATTCAATACACCTCTGATCTTGAGCATGCATATTATTTGTGAGTAGTTACCTTTGTTATTGAGGTTACGGGAGAAGTCATGTTGCAAGTAATCATGTGAATTTGATATGTGTTCGATATTTTGATGATATGTATGTTGTGATTCCCTTAGTGGTGTCATTTGAATGTCGACTACATGATATTTAACCATCCTTGAGCCTAAGGGAATGCATTGTGGAGTAGTTATTAGATGATGGGTTGCTAGAGTGACACAACCTTAAACCCTAGTTTATGCGCTACTTCATAAGGGGTTGATTTGGGTCCACATGTTTAATTCTATGCTTAGACTTTGTCTTAATTCTTTTCTCGTAGTTGTGTATGCTTGCGAGGGGGTTAATCATAAGTAGGTTTTTAGTTCAAGTAAGAACATCACCTTAGCACTGGTCCACCCACATATCAATTATCAAAGTAGGGAACACGAATCAAACCAACATGATGAAAGTGACTAGATGAAATTCATGTGTACCCTCAAGAACACTTTGCTTATCATAAGAGATAGTTTTGGCCTATTATTTGCCACAGAAGGATTGGGATACCTTGCTGCACCTGACCTATTGTTACGTTACTTGCTCGTTACAAATTACCTTGCTATGAAACTACTTGCTACTTACAATTTCAGTGCTTGCAGAAATTACTTTGCTGAAAACCGCTTATCATTTCCTTCTGCTCCTCGTTGGGTTCTACACTCTTACTTATCGAAAGGACTACGATTGATCCCCTATACTTGTGGGTCATCATGGTACTACTGCTCCAGCACAGAAAAACTGTCCAGAGACTAAAATTGTCATAACTTTCGCATACGAGCTCTGAATTGAGCAAACTCAAACTTGTTGGATAGAGGATGACAAGAGCTATCCAACAATGGGTGGTTATATTAAGAACAAGCAATGGATAATAAATGCCACTAGGATAAGGAATATGACCTTCCCAAGTATTATCCAACAAAATCTCCAACATCGAAAACACAAATATGATGCATAAGAAATCCGTTTTCAATTGGCTTGAGCTTATCATGATGAAGACCATAAGCTCCAAAACTCCCAAAGAAAAAAATCCAAACAAGAACCAAGAAATATGATGATGCCAAGAATGCAATGGTTTGAGCTCTCAACGAACAATACGATCAAGCTACTCACTCGAGAGCCCCCCTTGATAGTACATCTATCGATCCTATAACACAGTCTCCCAACTGACAATGTGAGACCGGTAAAATAGAAAACCTATCAAGGACAAACCTTTACCTTACGCATATTCCACTTGAGCTAGATGATGACGATCTTTTCCTCCTCAATATGGACCACCTTTCTTGATTGTGCCGGCTCGATGAAGACTAGTAGATTGCTCCTCCATACTCCACTATGGGTGAGCCTCTCTTCATCACATCTTCACATGTACATTATCACCATAATGTATGGCAAGCTTCAAGCATGTGATCTCCTCATGATGCTTCACTTGAACTTGCACACCTCAACCATGATGACGATCACCACTTGATGCCATCCTCCATGTGTTATATGAGATCTTGCTTTTGATGCATGCCCATGGAAACATACCTAACCCCCCTAAAGAACACTCACAAAGATCATGGGTTAGTACACAAAGAGTAATGGACAATACTTACCATAACATGAGATCACTTGATCCCACTTGGTACATCTTCTACACTTTGTGTATTGATCAACGGGAATCACTCTTCGCCTTAGTCTTGATCAACCTTGTATCTTATCTTCTCTCTTCATAAAGATGATGTCTTGATGGTAACCACGAATGTTCACACAATCTTCTTCTTCAAGACATGATTGCAATAAGATCAAGTCTCATATGACCAATCTTTGGATAAATCCTTGAGTACCACCTTGGTCACCACATAAACTCCTTGAAACCAACAAATGGACTTCAAGAAATGCCTATGGACAAATCATTGAGTATAACTCAAAGCAACCATTAGTCCATAGGGATGTCATCAATTACCAAAACCACACGTGGAGAAATGTGCTCTAACACTTTGTCTCCTTATGTGACACCCACGAATGAACTGGCGAGCGCGTGCCACTCCATCACTTGTGAAATTTGTTGGTATGTCACTATCGCTGATGCAGGGCATGGGAAGCTTCACGAGCGCTGAGGCCTACTCAAGAAGTCCACAAGAGGCCTTGCGAGGCGGCATGCGACACCTGAATTCGCCAAGAGGAGGCCTCACAAGCTGGCACCTCTTGTGGCACATACTACAGGTTGTGGCACATCAAGACTCACACCCCACAAAAAGCTAAGTCCAAGCGCATCGCGAACTCCTTTAGTGCCTCTTGGATTCTTTTATCCTTGTGATCTTGTGAGCGCTACTAGTTTTTCCTATAGACAAGTTGCTTGCATGTCAAAAGTGCGGGATTCTTGAGCATCGCGCCTCAGGAGGCCGTACCGCCCTGCGGAGCCCTACACCCTTTGGCCTTGTTAGGAACATGTTCTAACATACCAGCGACGGTCATAGCATGCTCGGGGGTTGGGTCCTAGAGACGTAGAGCACAATGGCATGTAAAAAAAATGGGCCTCATGAGGGAATAGAAAATCATAGCAAACAATTAAAACTTAGTGCGATAACCAAACAATGTCTTCTCATGCCCCCACGGGGTTACAACTATTTGGATAACATGATGCAAGGGATAGAAAGTGCCTAAGCAGAGGAGGTGTTGTCGTTGTTGCCATTGTCGACGTCCTCGGCTTTGTCGCCTGCATCGGTGTGGGATCAAGAAAGGACATCTAGAGGGGTGCTGAATAGTCTACTTGGCAAAATAAAAACCTAGCCTTTTCCCAATTTTAATGGTTGGCAAGTTTTAGCAATTCTGGAAAGCTAATACACCCTATACATGCAAGTCAACGAGTATAGCAGCGCAAAGTAAAGACATGCACATGAAAGTAAGGAGTAGAGATAGGAGGATCAAACGCAATTGGGGACACAAAGATTTTTCCCGTGGTTTCGATAGATGGTGCTATCGTATGTCCACGCTGATGGATACTTCAATCCATATAGGGTAACAGTCACAAGAGTCCATGGAGGGCTCCACCCATAAGGGTCCACAAAGTAGCAACCTCGTCTATTCCATCACGGCTTACGTCCATGAAGGACTAGCCTCACTCGGGGTATATCTTCACGAATTAGACGATCTCATTGCCTGTACAAACTTCTTGGTTCAAATCCACACGAAGACGGAGGCTCCCAAGCGACACGTAACCAATCTAGGAGACATCACTCTCCAAAAGGTAATATATGTGATCAGAATGATGAACTCCTTGCTCTTGTGCTTCAAAAGATAGTATTCTCAACACTCAATCACTCTCTCAAAGATTTGGCTTGGTAGAAGATATTGATTGGGTGGAAAGAAACTTGGGGAGGCTACAAATCAAGATTCATATGATTGAAGTGGAAGATGTTGATCTCAACACATGAGTAGGTGGCTCTCTAAACAAATGGATGGGACAAGTG
Organism: Hordeum marinum; assembly: GCA_022496015.1. NCBI lineage: Eukaryota > Viridiplantae > Streptophyta > Magnoliopsida > Poales > Poaceae > Hordeum > Hordeum marinum. Next base: position 247,918,199 of record CM039676.1, on the reverse strand, counting down.
TTGGTTCATTCTGTGCGCTTCCTCTATGAACGAGAGGTAGGTGGAGGGGTATTTATAGGCATCTCCAAAAATCCAACCATTGCAACATTATTACCCAACTCGGTTGCACCGACTAGTGCAAAATGTGGGAACTTTTGGCGTTTCGGTGAGACCGATATATAATTCTCAGTGAGTCCAATTTGGCTGGCCTAGGTAGTTACCCCGACTCGGCGACACTCATTTGCAAAATTCAGAATTTTTTTTTACCAAATGATACCAGCAAGTTGGTCACTGTTTTCAGTTGCACCGAAACCAAACTTGGTGTCACGGAGAAGCTAGGGTTTGGCTCTGGATGTGTCTGGGGTAAAACTTGATAGGTCCTATTTGGAAATATTGGTGGCACCAAATTTGAGTGTTACGGTTTGGACAAAATATTTTTGTGGGAGAATTCATGAGTATGTTTGGTGGCTAACTCTAAGCAATTGAGCAACCAAATCATCATGGATACCTCATCCCCTTTTAATAGTATTGACTTTCCTATGGACTCAAATGTGATTTCTCACAAAATACAAAATGTAGAGTCTTGAAGCTTGAAGCTTGGCCAATCCTATTCTTATCCTTCCTCGGGGCTTCTCCTCACCTTTCCAGCCATTCCTCTTTGTGGAATTTATCTGAAATAAATTAGGTAAAACTATTAGTCCAAGAGACAATGTATGTTGTTATGAAACCTCCAAGGGAGCATATGTACTTTCAACCCCCCCCTTTGGTAATTTATGACAACATACAATCAAAGCTTCAAATTAAGATATGCAGAGATATATGAAGGATTTGAGAGACACATGACTAAGACATGCTCCCCCTAGATGTATGGAATCCTTTTTAGAGGATAGTTGATTTGGAATGCATGAACACACACATAATAGAGAGGACATTATGAGTCATGTGTACCTTGGCTATATGCATCAAACATAAGTGAAATGGTGTCTTCATGTTCAAGATTCACTCTTGCAAACAATATATGCAGGAAACAAGAGATTATCTTGACCAATAATATGATACATATACTTACCTTGAAATTCTTGAGCATTTATACTAGGGAACCATACTTGAGAAAACAAGGTTAGATAACACAAGAATATTTCTATCATAAAGATGCAAAGAACATCAATAGTACCAAGATATGAAAGACCATATGGGAAATAGTATTCCTAAACATTGATATGTCTCCAAGAGCATTTAGGACATTCTCCCGAGTATATGGATGTTAGTTTCTCCTCTCCCCCTGAATCTTAGCATGTAGATATTGGGAGTAGGTAGGGTGAGACAAGTCTTGCAAATTAAAGGTAATCTTAAATTGATTTTATATAACTTTTATTTCTCTCTCCTTTTGGAATAACGAGCTGAGTTGATCTCTCCCCCTTAATTAACTTTGAGATTTTTAATGACTCTCCCCGTGAAGATTTAAATTTAATCTTTGAGCTTTCCACCTCTTCTGCATCAATTTCCAAGAAGGCTCAGAGGGTAAGAAATCCTTCAAAATAAGGGTCATAGAGAAAAGGTGTGAAAAAAATCAAGAATATGACAAAGAAATCAAATATCTAAAATCAGATACTCACAAGCAAACTTGATCTATGGAACCGATAATGATCCTTAGGGTTCGGGGTGAAATCGGTACGGCCGGGTACTCCATGTTGGTAGTACCAAAAAGGCTTAGAGCAGTCTATATGCTATATCGATGAAACCGATTTCCCCACGTCGAAGGGTCCGAGTTGCAAACAGAGTTTTGGCAAAAACACTCTTCGCCTTATTGTCAATGAAAACTTTCAGAAAGATTAGACCAATGTTTTTAGAAAGATTTTCCAATAGACTTGGAAGGAAAATTTCAACATATTTGCAAGGATTTTTTTCAAGAGATTTGCAAGGAATTTTCTCAACTAGATAGGTATTGAATGGTTCCAAAAGCTTGCAACTAAAAGATGAACCACACAAGAAACATCATCTAGACGATGGTCGGTGACTAGGTCACCTATATTAGAGTATATGACTTAGGAACCAAGTAAGAATACTTGATCATAGGTCATACTCATCGTTAAGTTCAAAATGGGGTTACTGTTTTTCGTTAAGCATTTTGATGTTTTCATATCACTTAGAATTGCTTTAAATCATGTCTTGGAGTAAAGCTTTTCAAGGATATGATTACGTACCTTTGAATGATGTAGATGACGTAGCATGTAGCTCAAAGTCGATGAAGATCATCTTGAGTTGGGAGTAATCCTTGATTGTTTTGGTTTCCTTCTCACCTACATGGGTTAGTCATGCAAGGAAGAACATGGTATATCCAAATTACAAGGGTGAAAATGTTCAACAAATAGTTGTCTTTGTGTTGTCTTCTTCCTCCATCACAAAGAGCGGTTGTTTATACTTGGCCATGACAAGATTGCTTTTGACGTGAGTTGATGGCAATCTTGTGGAGTGTAGTTCCTTCAAGTACCTACAAAAGGTTAGATGCAATATAAGGAAGCATCGTTTTACAAAATATGAAGAATCATCATGTCAATGGTATCAAGGAATAGTCAAGTAAGCTCATGCCCTTGCATGCATCCAAGTGAGTCTAGCTCAAGTTTGAAGCATCAATGATGTTCAACTCACTCCTCAAGTGACAAAACACTTTCTCATCAAGTGGCTTGGTAAAGATATCGGCCAATTGTTTTTTAGTATGAACATGCTTGAGATTGATATCTCCTTTGGCAACATGATCGCGAATGAAATGATGACGAACTTGAATATCTTTAGTTCAAGAGTGTTGCACAGGATTATGAGCAATCTTAATCGCACTCTCATTGTCACACAACAATGGAACATGTCTCACATATATTCCATAATCCTTAAGAGTTTGAGTCATCCATAGCGATTGCGCACAACAAGATCCGACAACAATGTATTCCACTTCAGCGGTAGATATAGATATCGAGTTTTGTTTCTTGGATGACCAAGACACAAGATATCACCCAAGAAATTGACAAGTACCCGAGGTGGATTTTCTATCAACCTTATCTTCAACATAGGCCGAGTGGGAATAGCCAACAAGGTTAAGAGAAGATCCTTTGGGATACCAAATGCCAAAGTTTGGAGCATGTATCAAGAATCTTACAATTATTTTCACAGCCTTCAGATGACACTCTTTAGGAGCATCTTGATATCAAGCACACATGCACACACTAAACATGATATCGGGGTGGGAGGCACACAGCTATAGAAATGAACCAATCATTGATCGATAAACCTTTTGACCAACCGGTTTGTCCTCCTTGGTGAGGTCAACATGCCCACTAGTAGGCATAGGAGTTTTCATACGTTTACCCTCTTGCATGTTGAACTTCTTGATCAAGTACTTGGCATACTTGGTTTGAGATATAAATGTTCCTTCTCTCATTTGCTTGATTTGCAAACCAAGGAAAAATTTCAGATCACACATCATAGACATCATGGAGATGGAGATCAAAAGCACAAGTTCATGGCCATATCATGTCACTTATGATTTGAATGTGATGTTAATTCTTTTATGCATCTTATTTTGCTTAGGACGACGGTAGCATTGTAAGGTGATCCCTCACTTAAGTTTCAAGATAAAGTTGTGTTATCCCCGAGTGTGCACCGTTACGAAAGTTCGTCGTGTCGAGACACCACATGATGATCGGGTGTGGTAGACTCTACGTTCACATACAAATGGTCCAAGTCAGTGTTGCACGTGCAGAACACTTGAGTTAAACTTGACGAGCCTAGCATGTACAAACATGGCCTCGGAACACAAGAGACCGAAAGGTCGAACATGACTCATATAGTAGATATGATCAACATGATGATGTTTACCATTGAAACCACCTCAACTCACGTGATGATCGGACTTGAGTTGGTGAATTTGGATCATGTATCACTCAGATGACCAGTGGGATGTCAATTTGAGTGGGAGATTTAGTAATTTGATTAACTAAACTCATTATCTTGAACAATAGTCTAAGTAACCTTTGCATATTTATGTTGTAGATCAATGGCTCGCGCAGTAGTTCCCGTGAATTTTAATGCGTTCCTAGAGAAAGCCAAGTTGAAAGATGATGGAAGTAACTTCGTGGACTGGGCCCATCGTAATCTGAGGATTATCCTCACAACTTCCCATAAGGCTTATGTTGGGGATATAACCCATTGAACGGGCTCCGGGTCATGATATTGGCTCATGAACCGGACCAAAGGTGAGTTGTAATGTTAAGTGGCCCGGGAAGATAGACGGCTCACGGTGTGGGCCATACGACGGCCTGGACCGAGAAGACCCGGGCGTGCAAGCCGACTCACAGACGGCTTGGGCAAGAAGATAGAGAGAGACTCGGTTAGCAATTGTAACGACTCGGATGTTCTGACCTCTTATATAAAGGCAGACCCAGGGTGACTTAGAGGAGGAGGCAATCGAGAACTAGGTCAAGCTTTTAGCCCCTTGTAATCGATACGCAAGTAATACAAGCACAAGCAGGACGTAGGCTGTTACCTCGATTTGAGGGGCCGAACCTGGGTAAACCCCTGTCTTTCGTCCCGATTGACCCCTTTGAGTCCACCTCCTTGGCGATGGCCTCGAACCAAAGTCTGTTCACCCCGGACATCTGTCGTGATAAAACCACGACAGTTGGCGCCCACCGTGGGGCTAGCGCTTGGTAGTGTTGAATTCTCAAAGGGCTCTCTCCCAGGGCTCGAAGGATACGTGGTTGGAAGGATGAGCAAGAGTCGACGCGGCTAGCTCTACATCAACAACGCCGGCTGGGGGCTCGATGATGTTTCTGTGGAGTATGGATTCCGGGTTCCATTCGGCGGGATCCAGGTTTTCATCGGAAGGGTTGATGGATCTACACCCGGGCCGGACGTCTGCACCAACATCGTCGAGACGGCTCGGCGTCTCCAATCTGCGCGTGGTACATTGTTTGCCCGTGCCCGTCTGGGTCAGAACCATATTCTCGTGGGCTTCACTCAAGGCTTAGATCTGGAAGCGTCCGGGTCATGGGGAACTCTCGTTTGCTCGGAAGATGAGTCTTCCAGTGAGGAGACAGAATCAGTGTATCGGCTCAGCAATGGTGGCCTTGGGGGCTACTACGACGACTGTTTGAGGTAGAAGGCGTTGAGATGGATGCTATGAGCCCCCCGGTTCATGCGGCGGTATTCATGGCAGGATCAGCCTCAGCCGCCGGTGACACGACTACGGGAGCCGCCGCAGCAGGCGATAGCCCGCCGCCGCCGGCTCAGGTTCTAGTGGAATTGATGGACGAACTTACAGCTCTCATGGCCACAAAGGTAACCCCGGATAATCAAGTAGCCAGGAATCTAGAGGTGGCACGGATCAAGGGCCGGATGGCAGAGGAACGACAAAGAATGGACGAGCTGAAAGCCCAGATGGAGGAAGAGGCGGAGCGTATCAAGGCAGACGCTTTCCGACTGGAGCTAGAGCAAAGGTCAGCGGCCGCGGTGCACCGGAGGAGGCATCAATCCCGTTTACCAGAACGTTATGAAGCGAGGAACCTTTTTAACACCCCTGGTGCGGGGCGGGCTATGGGTGTGCTAGAGAGCCGCCCGATGGAGCGCCCGGCGACTCATCCACCCCAGCATAACCAAATCTCTCCCAAGGCTTTTCCAACACCGGCGGGTCATTATTCTAACCCGGCCGAGAACATGGTTGCAGCGGCTACCCGGCTTGAGACGATCCCCATCCCAGATGAGGCGCCCTTTGCAGAGGAGGTGTGGAATGCCATTGGATATTTACAGACAGCCATGGCCCAACAGGAGAAGTATACTCACAGCAGGAGCCGTGTTCACTCGACCCCCCTCCCCAGTCGAAGTTTCAGCCGGCGTTATGAGTCGCCGGCATGTTCCAGCAGTCACCCGCGCCGCGGACCACCGGAGGATAATAGGGCGGCTCAGGATGCGCAAGCCATCATGGGCCCGGCGGGAGACAGGCGAGAGGCGGAGGTAGCTGCAGCCCGTCCAGAGCCGGCGCTTTCCATGTCAATGGGAGTAGCTAGTACCAGAGCCGTAGGGTGCCATGTTTAACTCCGGCTCTGAGAAGTGAACGGCTGCCCAAAGACTTTAAGGGGCCTCGAAAGGTTACGAATTACATAGCTGATTTACCCCCGGAGGCGTGGGTTGAAAGTTACGGACTGGCCATGGAGATGTTGGATGTCAGTGAGGCGGTATGTGCAAAATACTTCATCATGATGCTTGAAGGTCCGGCCCGTACATGGCTAAAAGGCCTGCCACCCAACATGATAAGCTCATGGGCAGAGCTGAGAGCGAAGTTTATTAAGAATTTCCAGGGGACCTATAAGCAGCCTATGACTATTGTTGATCTGGACCACTGTGTTCAATAGGAGAATGAGTCTGCCCATCATTGGGTCCGGCGGGTGTCGACCATTATTCACTCTTCAGAGCAGATCACAGTGGCTCAAGCGGTGCTTATCTTAGAGAAGAATTGTCATTTCGTTCCATTGAAGCAGAAGCTCGGCCGGCTCAAGCGCACATGTCAGGATATGGGAGAGCTCATGACGGCCTTGACGAAGTATGCCGACTCAGATAACACAAAGGATCTGGGTTCGGATGATGAGAAGGCCAATCAAGCGAAGAAAAACAATCAAGGAAAGGGTTTTGCGAACAATGGGAATCAGAATAAGCGGAAGAACGCTGATGGCGGATCCGAGCTGGTGGCGAATACCAACACAGGACAGAATCATCCCAAGGGGGGTGGAAGATTCAGGCCAAGGAATAGGGGCCCCTTTAATTTAGAGGAGGCGCTTAGGAAGCCTTGTCCGGAGCACAGCATGCCCGACAAGTCGGCGTTACATGCGTGGAGTGATTGCTTTATCATGCAGAGGTTCAAAAACCAGCATTCCCAACCACGCAATAACCAGGGCGGTGGCCCGCCCGGCGGCTCAGGGCACGGCGGGTCAGGGGATGGATTCGGCGCCGGCGGTTCAGGAAACGGCCATCCGAATCATAATAACCAAGGGGGGCACCAACAGCATCCTGGCAACAACGGCAATAACAACAGTCAGCAACAGCGTAGTCAGTCCGGGTTTCAGAGTAACCCGAAGCAGCTCAGTTCTAGGCAGTATCATGTATTCACGACCGGTCACAGTAAACGAGACGAGAAGTTGCGGAGGCGAGCGGTTAATACGGTTGCTCCGGCTCTCCCACGATATTTGCCGTGGTCTGAATATGATATAAGGTGGAGCAGGGAGGATCACCCGCCGCGGGTGGATGATCCGGGCCGGCTGGCTCTAGTTGTGGCTCCTCAGATGAATGGCTATATGGTGAATAAAGTGCTCATGGACAGAGGTAGTAGCATCAACATCCTTTACTATGACACTTTCCGGCGGATGAAGTTGCTTGACAAGGATCTCAAACCCTCCTCCACTGTTTTTCATGGTGTGGTCCCGGGTAAATCAGCATACCTGGTGGGCCGGATATCATTGGAAGTAGCTTTTGGTGATGAGCATAATTACAGGGTGGAGTCTTTGTGGTTCGAGGTGGTCAAAATCAAAAGTCCCTATAATGCGCTATTTGGGAGGCCGGCTTATGCTAAATTTATGGCTAGGCCTTGTTATGTTTATCTGCAACTTAAAATGCCCGGCTTAAATGGCAAAATTACCATTCACGGTAACAGGAAAACGGCTCTTGAGTGTGAAGAAGGAGATGCGGCTTATGTAGAGTCTAGTTGTGCTCAGGAGGAACTGAAATTTTACAAAGAGAATGTTGATCCGGAGGATATGACCCCGCTCAAGAAGCCTATGACAGAAGTTGAGCCGCCACTCAAGTTTTCAGCGGATGATACCAAAGCGGTAGACTTTAATCCAGGTGATTCGTCCAAGCAGTTCATCATTGGGGCTCACATGGATCCCAAATAGGAAAGCACGCTCATCGAATTCATCCGTGAGAATCGGGACATCATTGCATGGAAGCCTTCTGACATGCCGGGTGTACCGAGAGAGTTCGCTGAGCACAATCTTAATGTGGATCCAAAGTTCAAACCGGTCAAACAGTTTCTACGCGGTTCAACGAAGAGAGGCGTAAAGCTATTGGGAGGAAGTTGCTCGGCTTTTGGCGGCAGGCTTTATAGTGGAAGTTTTTCACCCGGAATGGTTGGCTAACCCGGTGCTAGTATTAAAAAAGAATGGCACGTGGCGCATGTGCATAGATTACACGGACCTTAACAAGGCTTGCCCGGCTGACCCTTTTGTGCTCCCTCGTATCGATCAAATTATTGATGCAACAGCCAGATGCGAAAGTTTATGCTTCCTGGACATTTATTCAGGGTATCATCAGATCAAGATGGCAATAAAGGACCAGGAGAAGACGACGTTCATTACACCTTTTGGCGCGTTTTGCTATGTCTCCATGCCCTTCGGGCTCAAGAGTGCCCAGGCGACTTACCAACGTTGTGCGCAGAATTGCCTCCACGGTCAGATTGGCCGGAATGTCCATGCTTATGTAGACGACATCGTGGTTAAATCCAAAAAGAAGGAAACTCTTTTAGAGGACTTGAAAGAAACCTTTGACAATCTTCGGGTCTACAAGATGATGCTTAACCCGTCAAAATGTGTCTTTGGTGTTCCAGCAGGAAAGCTTTTGGGTTTCTGGGTCTCTGAGCGGGGCATTGAAGCTAACCCAGATAAGATTAAAGCCGTCATTTCTTTGGGTGAGCCGACATGTATTAATGACGTTCAGCGCCTCGCAGGGCGGATTGCTGCGTTGAGCCACTTCATAAGCCGGCTTGGAGAGAAAGCTATTCCTTTATACCAGATGATGAAGAAAACAGGCAAGTTTAAATGGAGTGCAGCAGCGGCTGAAGCACTTGAAGCTCTTAAAGAGCAGTTGATTGAGCCGCCAGTGTTAGCCGCTCCGGTTGAGAAAGAGCCTTTGCTCCTGTATGTAGCGGCTAACAACAGAGCGGTTAGCATGGCAATTGTGGTTGAGCGCAAGGAGGCAGGGAAGGAGTACCTTGTGCAAAGGCCGACTTATTACATCGGTGAAGTTTTGGCAGAATCTAAACAGAGGTATCCACATTGGCAGAAATTGGTATACGGAGTTTTCATGACCAATCGCAAGTTAAAGCATTACTTTTTGGGGCACCAAATAACAGTGGTCAGTTCTGCCCCGTTGGGGGATATCATTCAAAATAGAGAGGCTACAGGAAGGATTGCCAAGTGGGCCTTAGAGCTGAGTCCTTTTGATGTCAAGTATGTTCCTCGTACGGCAATTAAGTCTCAAGCTTTGGTGGATTTCATAAATGATTGGACTGAATGTCAAGCCCCTGAAGAGAAGCCGGATAACACGTATTGGACTATACACTTTGATGGATCCAAGCAGCTAGAAGGGTCTGGGGCAGGAGTTGTTCTCACCTCCCCCAAGGGTGACAAGTTTTGTTATGTGCTTCGGTTAATGTTCCCTTGTACTAATAATGCAGCTGAGTATGAAGCCTGCTCCACGGTCTCAGAGTTGCTAAAGAGACGAACTTAAGCCGGGTCAGGTGTTTAGGCGACTCGGATCTGGTGGCTCACCAAGTTTCAGGCACTTGGGATTCAAAGGATCCGCGGATGGCGGCTTACCGACAGGCGGTGGATATCATTGCTGGTCACTTCAAGGGGTACCAGGTGGATCATGTTGATCGTCGTAGGAATGAGGCGGCTGATGCCTTGTCACGGTTAGGTTCACAACGAAAGCCGGTACCACCTAATGTTTTTCTAGATGTATTGTATCATCCGACTGTCAAGATACCTTCTGAGGAGGATCTAGCTATTCTTGACCCGGAGGCGGAACTGGTGGCGGCTCTGCATGCTACCCCAGATTGGACTATTCCTTATTTGGCATATCTAACACGCGGCAAGTTACCTCAAGAGGAGGATCTGGCCAGGAAGATCACTCGCCATTCTAAATCTATGACGATTATCAATGGTGAGTTACATAAGTGTAGTGTAACGGGTGTCTTTCAGCGCTGCATCTCACCAGAGGAGGGCCGGCAAATATTAAGTGAAATTCATGTTGGCGACTATGGGCATCACGCCGGGTCAAAATCTTTGGTGGCTAAAGCCTTTCGACATGGGTTTTTATGGCTGACGGCTCACAAGGATGCAGAGGACCTAGTTTGCAAGTGTGACGGCTGTCAGAAATTTGGCCGGCGCGCTCACGTTCTGGCTCAAGAATTGAGGATGATACCAATTACTTGGCCGTTTGCGGTCTGGGGGCTTGATATGGTAGGACCTTTCAAGCGATCTAAGGATAAGAAGGCGCACCTTCTGGTGGCGGTTGATAAATTTACTAAGTGGGTAGAGGCAGAGCCGGTCAGTAAATGCGACGCAGCTACGGCGGTTCAATTTGTTAAAAAGTTGATTTATTGCTTTGTTTACCCACACAGTATTATTACAGACAATGGGACAAATTTATCCAAAGGAGCTATGAAAACGTTCTGTGAGAAAGAGCATATACGGCTTGATGTTTCAGCCGTGGCACATCCACAGTCTAATGGTCAGGTAGAGCGAGCCAATCAGGAAATTTTGAGAGGTGTCAAGCCACGGCTCATGGTTCCTTTGAAACAGACACCCGGATGTTGGGTTGAGGAGTTGCCTTCCGTCTTATGGAGCATCAGAACTACACCTAACAGATCCACAGGTTTTACACCTTTCTTCATGGTGTACGGTGCTGAGGCGGTTCTACCCAATGACATCCGGCACGACTCACCAAGGGTGGCGGCTTATGTTGAGACGGACAATGAGGTAGTCCGCCAGGATGCGTTGGACGCCTTGGATGAAGCACGAGAGTTAGCAGTAGTCAGATCGGCAATTTATCAACAAGACCTGCGACGCTATCATAGCCGCAGGGTAAAGACCCGGACATTTCAGGAAGGTGACCTGGTGCTCCAGTTGATTCAAGACCAATCTGGAATGCATAAGTTATCTCCACCATGGGAGGGACCTTTCATGGTCAGCAGGAACCTTAACAACGGATCATATTACCTCATGGATGTCAGAGATGAGTTGGAAACCGCGGGACAAGAGACGTTGCGGCCCTGGAATGTCGCACATCTGCGACCGTACTTTACTTAACAGGGGTTGAAAGCCGCTATCATTGTATATATCATGAGCACATGAGTAAAATCTAGCATCCTCACACAAGACTAAGGCCTCTACTCTTATATATACCTTTGTACGATCAAGATAAAATCTTCTGGCACAAAAAGTTTGAGTTGAAGAGGGTCGTTCGCCGTTAAAACGGTTGATCTACCTTTCAGCTTTACGCCTTATTAAACGATGTTGCAAAGAGGCTTCTTGCCTTCGGGTATAGCTTACTTATCCTTTGCACGGCCGGCTGTCTCTAAACTATTGCAAGGAGGCTTCTTGCCTCCGGGTATAGCTTACTTCTCCCTTGCATAGTTGGCTTTATGCCTAGTTTGGTTACATTAAGTGTTGATTGTTAACGGAGGCTTCTTACCTTTTGGTATAGCTTACAGTGCCCTAACACAACAGTGTGTATACCAAATTCCAGTTGCTTATGAGCTGCGGCCATCAAAGGGGGCTTCTTACCTACGGGTATCGCTTATCTCACCCTAATGGCCGGCTTTATGCCACTTCCGGTTACTTATTAACCGCGGTTGTCGAAGGGGGCTTCTTACCGACGGGTTCGCTTATCTCACCCTAACAACCGGCGTTTACACCAAAATTCAGTTGCTTATCAACTGTAGCTGTTGAAAGAGGCTTCTTACCTTTAGGTATAGCTTACTTCTCCTTTCAAACAGCCGGCTTTATGCCGTCTCAGGCTAATTATTGGCCGCGGTTGTCGATGGAGGCTTCTTGCCTTGAGGTATAGCTTACATTTCCCATTGACAGCCGGTGTTCACTATACTCTTACCAGTCAATCTCGCCTAGAGACCCTGAGCCGGTTCAAGAAATTGACGGCCAATCTCGCCTAGAGACCCTAAGCCGGTTCAAGAAATTGACAGCCAATCTCGCCTAGAGACCCTGAGCCGATTCAAATAATTGACGGCCAATCTCGACAGAGACCCTGAACTGGTATGAGTTTAAACTGTTCAGATCCACGCAGAAGAACCGTCATATGAGTTTTTGAGGAAGGAAATGTCATCATTGCATATGATATCATACCGGCTTGTCAAAGCTGAGCAAATTGTAAGTCCCGGGTTGCCGCAGGCGAAACTACCCGGCACTTGGGGGCTACACAGCCGAACTCTCCTCAAAGGTTTCGGTTCATCAATAGCCGCAGTTGTCGATAGAGGCTTCTTACCATCAGGTATAGCTTACATTATCCTAAAGACAACCGGCTCTTTAATTACTCCGGCTGATGAAAGCCGGAGCCATGTGGCTTCGGTCAACAAAATTGAAGGTCTCAAAGAGATTGTCTGGCTGTAATATTCTGGAGAAAGGAATGGCGTCTTAAAGGACAGGCCCCTCATCAGAAAATTTCAAAGGTAGAGCTGGCAACACATCAAAACACAGAGAGGTGCAAATATATATGGTCGCCAAGTGGCAGAGTCATGGTTACTCTATTACAAAAGATACTCTCAGAAAGAGCAAAAGCATTGTCAGCCGCCCACGGCGGGTCATTACATTAAAATCTGCGCTCAGAAAGGCTAAGAGATTACAATTCAGTTCTTGGCGGCTCATCCTGCTCCGGGTCTTCTGCGGGCTTTATCTGAAGATTGCCCAAGTCCCAGTTACAGTCAGCCAGAGCAGCAAATGACCCCTCAAGGAACGGAGACGCGTCAAGCTCACAAGCAAAGAGATCCTTACTGCGGGCGGGTGTCAGATCTTTACACTCGTAGAGTGGCCCGCGGATTCTCTTCTCTTCTGCGTCGTAAGCCACCTGATAGGTCTTCAAATCAGCTTCATCCGCCAAAACAGAGGCCAAATAGCGCGACTCTTTGACACACCGGGTATAATCTTCCTCGGTGAAGTATGAGCCATCATCTCTTTTAGACGGATAGCCATCCATCATTTCAGCCGCCGTTAGCTCGGGAGAAAGGCAAGAGCCCAGCTCAAACCAACAACGGCTCCTTGGCGGAAGGCGGACTTCTTGAGCTCTTCAATCTGTTTCGGCATTGTGGAGAAGAGTTCCAAGACCCCTTTTAGAGCAGTGAGGATCTTCTCCTTGTACTGCACGCTCTTGATGGTGAAGATGGCACCACAGTATAGCTGCTCTGCAAAAGTGTAAATGGCCTTCAATGGCAGAAGGCTATCAGAAGCCAACTGCCGGCTCCTGGGACCTGGATGAGTCGGATAAAACTAATGAGCCGCTAGATTTCTTACTAGCAATGCTAAAAAGGACAAAATGGACAAGGAAGCTTACCAAATAGGGCGGCTGACATCTTCGTAATATGTTGTTTCAGACCTTGAAGTTCATCCGCCACGGCTATAAGCCGTTGTTCAGCATCGTCTGCCTGTTTAGTTAAAGCGGCCTTTTCAGATTCACCCGTCTCTTTTAAAGAGGTGAGCTCGGCGGTAACACTGGCCAGTTCTTCTGCGAGAAGCCGACATTTTTCATCCGTGATACTTCGAGCTTCTTGCTGAGCTGCCAAGTTGGCCTTCAGATCCGTCAGCTAAGACCCGGTTTCCTTCAAAGCTTCCTATAAAACATCAAAATACAGGATAAGCCGCCAAAATGCAAGACGGGTGTTAAAAGCAAATACAAGTCTCAAACAGATTGCAAGCAATATATTTGACACTTGGGGGCTAATGTCTATTTAATCTTGCAAGTATGTAGTTCCGGTTCATTTCCTTCAAAGTTGATGCGGAACTTGGGGGCTATATAATGGCTCTTCAATATGCTAATAATGGAAGCACCGACTCAACTTGATCAAAATTGAGCCAGCCCTTGGGGGCTACGATTACATCTTCAAGTTGTCTATGTTACAGGCCCGGCTCAAATGTAATCTGAGACGACCCTTGGGGGCTACGATTGGCAGTTCACTTTACTTCCAGTACAAAGTTAAAGGAATGATAATCTCTGCAAGAGGTCACAGAAAGACCCGGCTCAACGATGATATGTTAAACTGGATCTTGGGGGCTAAGAAAGGATATAGTAAAGAAAGAAAATTACCTCATGTTTTGTCTTCATAGAAGAGATCAACCGAAGTTCAAAGTCTCGGCTGGTGGTGACCTGGTTTATATACCCAGCGTGTAACTCTTCAACGGTCATCTTCTCGCATGAAGAATCGAAGTTCAAATTCTTTGAAGCTTCAGTCGGCTCTATATGTTTGGTCAACACATGAGCCGGAGGCGTTTGATGGTAAAAACCGGTGATAACAACATCCGGGGTGTCAGGGGTCTTGGTAGGAGTTGCCGGCTTAGAAGGAGCCCTTGGAGGACTCTCCATGATAACATCTTCAACGGCCGGTTCAGCAGAGGCAGATGGTGGGGTTTCCTCCGGTTGAGTTTCTTCCGGCTGCTTGGGCTCCGGTTCCTCAATAACTGGGCCGGAGGAGGGCTTGTTGGCCTTGCGACGTTTAGCTTGAGCACTGCAAAAAAGAGGAAGAATCAGTGGTTGAAGATATTGCTAATCATAGTAACAACCGGCCATCAAGATGCTTACAATGGATTAATCTTAAGCGGTGGTATGATTGACTACGAAGAGTCGCCGGAGGAAGGAGTTTTCTGCAAAAGTAAAACAGAAAAGTGAAGAGAGTATCAAGTTTAAAAAGGGAAAAATAAAGGAAAAGAAAGGGTTCAAACCTCGGCAGGGCGTTTCTTGGGAGCCGGAGAATTTGGCAACCCGAACATGAGCTCGGTAGAGCTGGTGCTTCGAGTCTGTCGATGCTCGATTTGCTGTTGCTTTTTTAAGAGGAAATCGGGAGCCAGATAAGCAAGAGGGTGAGAAAGAGGAACTTTTCTGATAACCCGTCGCGGCTTTCGGGGGATGAAACATTCTGAGCCGGAGGAAAAGTAATTTACCTCAGGAGCATTGGCACGGCTGGTCTCCACTTCATCCTGTGAGTAAAGTAAGTGTTAAAATATGAAGGTAAAAGATCAAGCAAGAGAGTTGAAACTTTACCTCTAAGCTGGATGATGGTGGCGGGTCAAACAAATTATCTTGCGGGACATGTTTTTTAGCCTTCTTGGTTGGGACTTTCTTCCTGATTTTTTCGGAGGGGCAACATATTCCCTCTTCCAGAATTCTGAGTCGGCCTATAAGGATGACCCGAAGAAGTGAATATCAAATTAGAAAAATGCAAACAACGTTTGAGAGACGGAAGGGAAGAGATTAAACTTACATCAGGAGCCGGATTGTTAGCACTGAAAGGCGCCAGGCCAATTTCACTACATGATCCGGAAGCTTCATGGACAAGGCTCTGGATGGCGAGGGTAATATCATTCTCTGTCAACGAAGATCGGCTGAAGCATAATGATCTGTCATACTTGCCTTTATATTCGCACATGAGCCGGCTTCTATGGCTCAAAGGCATAATCTGCCACGAAATCCAGCAGCGGATCAGGTCCAGCCCGATTAAACCGTTGGCCATGAGAGCCTTGATTTTGGCATGAGCCGGCTCATATCTTGTGCGTTCTGAGGCTGGTAGCCGGCCAGGAAGCTCTGAAGTTGTTGTGAGCCGGGAAGGACGATAACCCGGCAAAGGACGCTCGTTCTTAGGAGAGGTGTCCTTGCAATAGAACCAGGTCCTATTCCAGTCCTTGGGGTGACTCGGCATCTGAGTAGCTGGAAAGATGGTATCCCTACGCCATTGGATGGATATGCCTCCAAGTTCTAAGCTAGGGCCGGCTTTCACTTCAGTTTGCCGGTTAGAGTAAAAGAATTCCCGAAAGAGTCCCACCGACGGCTTGATTTGAAGGTAAGCTGCACAGAGCACTTGGAAATTACATATGTTTGAGACGGAATTGGGGGCCAAGTCTTGCGGGTTAAGCTTATAACAGTGAAGGACGTCCCGAAAGAATTTGGAGCCGGGAGGCACGAACCCTCGTTCAATATGGTCAGAGAACACCACCACTTCACCTTCTTGAGGTTTGGGCCACGTCTCATCACCTGGGACCCGCCAGCTAATGACTTCCTTAGGAGGAAGAGTACCCGCATGAACAAAATCCGACAAAAAGTCCTCCATAATGCATGACCCAACCCAGTTGCATGAGTTGGACGCACGAGACATGTTGACGGCTTAAGTGATGTGCAAGATAAAAGGCGCGATGAGTCAGAGCGCAAGCAAATATTTTTGACGGCTTAGAAGTTTAAGGGTTCTACGGATAAAGCTGAAGACCCGGCTGGTAAGAGCCGGAGGAGTTCGGCGACTCAACAGGGAAAGGGAAGATCGGGAAATCGACTAAGTCCTAAAAATAGATTCCGCAAGATGTCACTATATCTACGGATCTACAAAAGCAGAGAAAGTGAATTTTATTTCTAACCTAGCGAGGAACAACGGAAGAAAAAGAAAAATAGACTGGGGCCATCGAGGCCCGTGCATTACGCGCGATCGGCCCGCGTGTGGTGGCGGAGCAAAAGCGCATCCTAAAGATGTTAGCGGCATCATAATACGCTGGCGGTAACGGTGTTGGAGCCCAAAACGACGGTGGCGGAGCACCGGTGAAAACCCTACTATGGCGGCGACCATCTAGGGAGCAGAAAAACTTACCGGAGACGGCGCGGCGGAGGCGGATGGATCTCTGGTACGTTCAGGGTGATGCAGTGGCCAAGGTCGGGGACGAT